>JAMQGS010000014.1:0-1366777 GCA_028455905.1 Neoseiulus californicus
GTCTGATGAGTTCAAGCCTGGCTGCAATCACTTCTTTTGCATCCGGCTGATTACATCCGGCAATTCCGATGACGGACTACAACGAAGCGTCCGCCAAGGCTATATAAAGCGGCCACGTTGTTAATAAATGTTCCTCATTTGCTCACGTCGTTGTCTATTTTGCGTCACAGGATGAAGTGAAAAACGATTCTGCATGATCCTCAGACTCTGATCGTGAATGCACTCAATTTGAATGTTTCCTCGTGTACAGCACACGGAAACGCCTACCATTTAATGGAGGACCTTTACATTGGACTCACATCGGCGCCCGAGAAGCTCTATTCGAGGATCCTAGATTGACATGTCCAGGCTGCATCTTTCACTTGTCTTCCATCTCTGGGCCGTATCCCCGTCAGTCCCCAGAATGACTCCAATTGACGTCTCATTATTGATGGAAAAATAAAAGTTGAAACCCGAATGATGAACCTGATTCACCAGACTGGTTTTCGTTCTTGAAGCAGTCGATCCCAGCAACCGGAGATAGGGATTGCCTATTGCGCATAACAAGAGACATCTCTAGGAGTACCTAGTAACGGGACTAGATGTCCTCCAGAGCCAACTACGACATGAATACCGAAATCAACTCCTTGGTCTGTGGAGTCAGCAATGGTCCGGAATCTGTTCTGAATGGAGCGCGCGTCACGCCTCGTGTTAGCTATCATGGTATTTCATCTAGACCCGAAGATGATGAGTCACCTCAGCATAATCGCACAGTCTCTCTTCACAGCGGGACAGTGCTCCCTGAAAAGATGATGTCCTATGACAGCGGTTCCCTAACTGTGAGGCGAAGACATTTCCGGTGAGGCGCAGAAATTCATTACGAGGGAAAAAATCTAGGGTCACATTGCGGAACGGTTCGAACTTCATCCCATTTCCCGAATGAGGCCAAAAGTTAAGACAGCAGATGCTTGCGCTTGAATATGGCGAAACTCGAATCCGCTGAACTCTCTTCTACGCTCAGCGCTATCTCAACTCGGCCTTCGAATTTCTCTGGCTCGTTATTGGCGACTCGTTCGAGAGACCTACCGGTCGAATTTCGCGTTTTCTGTTTGCGTCGTGAGTGTCATGATTTCCTATGAATGGGGATGCACGGCCGCGACGAGATCCATCGATAAGTTGCTGCGCGCGTCCTAAGTTCGTGATCCCCCCTATTTCCAAATGCGGCGAAACACATTCGAACGGCGAGACTCTCCTTCCGCCTACGATGAGCGCTGCTTCGGAAATCCTCTTCAGCGATACGGCTGCCAATGAAGTTGAAAAAGTCGCCTCTCGACGACCACGGTGTCCCGGAGGATGGACGAAATTTTCGAGATGACTCGAAGGGGAACTCTGAAACCCCCCCTCAAAATACCTGGTTGCGCATCAATTCCGATCGCAGTGACCTGTAACGGTTTTGGCTCTTCTGTCGGACTATCTGCCCGAGGCTTTGCGATGAAGCTTTCAAACTCCTTCTTCCTTTCTCATCGTCACATTCATGCGAAACAAGTTTTTCTGCATTGTTAGGCATCGAAACAAAGCTGAGAAACAGATTACAACTGAGCAATTCGTTGCGACTCATACTGACGTAAATGGAGATCGTTCTGGATGCAATTATCCGTCTCAATAGGCGTCAGGCGCATCCGTCACATTCTCACACATCATCCACATAAACAGAACATCAACAAACTCTTGAGCGCGGTTAGGTGCGTCCACTAGGACTCTCGACAGAAGAGGCGTCGGAAAGAAAAGTTTGGGAACCACTGTCCTATGAGGAAAGTAAGAGACGATGAACGCGGCGTGCCGGGCGAGAAATAGATGCAGTCATAAACAGTTGCATCGAATTCTTCGAATCTGGATAGCTTCCTGTGTTCAACAAAAATCAGACTGGGAATTAATCCTGAAGGTTAAAGCTGGCAGGATCATCTGTTCATCAGTCGAGTTTCAACTCCAAAGGCGTCGAGGATTTCAGAAGTTTCCGGATTAGATCCGTGATGTCCCTGTCGATTCTTGTGCTCGTGTCGTAACCGTGGCAGTCGCGCAAAGAAGCATCGAGGGCTAAATTCAGATTATTCGAAACGCAAAGGCCAAATTTTTATCATGAATTCCGCATTCATGTGAGCACCGAAGTTTTTAGCTGCTGCGAAATTCCCAACCCGCCCGGGCTTCTATTGTGCGACCTGGTAGCGCGGTTAATGATCGGGGATGCTGATTTCACCCGACAGTTTGCCCGCAAGATTTCGCTTCATATTGCAGGATCGTTTTCGGAACAAACAATTGAGCACACCGGTTGAACTTTGAATGGTCGTTTATTTCTCGAAGCGAAGTTGACGTTCGAGAGCGCGCGACGCTACTGACTAACTTGCGGCGGAGAAACGTGCCGACATAATGCCTTCCCTCCCCGCCGCTCTTCATGCATGTTTGCTGCCTACTCACTCATGATCCCGCGGGAATAGTGGGTGGACACGCCGATTCCGTTGGACATTTTCCTCACACCACAATCTTCGCATCGGCCATCCGGCTTCGTGAGTAGAATCGCAACTCTTTCTGTTGCATCGGGCCTCATCGCTAAAGAATTAGAAGATCCCAGTGTCGCCCCTGAGAGAAGAGCCCATAGGTATCGGATGTTCTGTAGGTTTAGCCAGGTAGTTGAGTTCCTTCTTCCCACTCCAGTATTCAGAACCTCTTTTAAGCTCTGGTCTACCACCGAATGAATCACTGTCCACTACTCACGGCTTAAGTACCAGTCTTCAGATCTATGTCCTAGAAAAGAGCAGGTGCCTGTGCTTGTTCCCGACTAGTTAGTGTGCGCGAGAGCTGCAAACAGCGTCCACCTCAGCAATTTCAATAGGCAATCGTTATCATAGAAGTACTACTCTCCAGCTCCGAAAGCGAGGAGCCGAAGATGAAACTCGTCGTAATGGTGCTCGTAGCGCTCTGCCGCGGCCATACGGACGGGCTTGGAATGCCCGCCTCCCTCAGATGGCGCGATGACACTATCTCAAGCGACCGAGGAACCCAAAAAGGTGAGGATCCACTTGCGGAGCGTTCCCGCGAGAACCGAGTTGTTTCTAGAGCCGTGTTTATTTGTCGGAGTTGGCCGCGCATTGTAACATTCCCGCTTTTGCAGGCTCACCGAAAAACCCCTCCATATCCCCGATGTGGACGAGGTTCAGCCACTTGACGAAGGGAGCGTCCGTGGAATACACGACAATTCCCGTGATTGTCGTCACAAAAGCGGAACTCGTTGAACTGAAGAGGGTTAGTACAATGCCTTTGACTCTATTCAAGCCTTCATTCGGACCGGCGGCGTAGACCAGTGGTTATCAAAGTGGGTTTCATGGAACCCTTGGGTTCCATGGCGGATTTTTAGGCTTCCCCTCGTCTAATTTGGAGCCCCAGGGTTCCAAATTGGACTATGGTAGATTAGAAATCCCAAATTAGATGGTGGTGACAGGAGCGACATTGTAGGTCACGTGCGCAAATTACGCGACAACGTGGAACCCTACCGAGCTCATGGGTCAGGGAGTTCTTCATCGGCGGATCAAGAAACTTGCCAAGCCGATATTTCACTCTCAGCTTGTTGTTCCGCTCGGAAATTTCTGGGCAGAAGCAGCGAACGATTTTCCGGCCCTCTTAAGAGTCGCATTGCCAACCCTCCTGCCTTTCGTCAGCGCCTACCGTTGTGAGGCTGAGTTCTCGAAGTATGCTCCTTCGAAACATGAATATTGGAATCGATGGGATGCCGACGATGACGTGGGACTTCACTCGTCGGACAGGATCCCGGATTCTGCTGCGATAGCCATCGGGTTACAAATCCAATCTTGCCATTGACCCGTGGACCAACCGATGCAACAGGGATGAAACCTTTTCCTGGTCCGCGGTTCTAAAGAGCCAGTGGTTTTACAATGGAGTCGGAGTGCTAGGCTGCTGCGGCGACCGGGAGGTCGCAGGTTCAAATCTGAGCCGGGCCGACTCTGTTGTGATACAGAGAAAATGACAGAAAATTTCTGAACCGACAGGTGCTAGAAGGATCGAAGGTCGTGCCCGAAAACTCGATTGATTTCGACCCCGACGCCCCAGACGACAAGATCATATCCGCTTCGATCCGCGTGGGCGATCTCTCAGGACAAACGCCGGCCAATGACGCAGTACTCCTCCCAGAAGCTCCCAAGAATGCAACATGCGAAACCTCGGTCGCAGACATCTTGCCTCTACTCAGGCAACACCCAATACCCACCCTAGTGCACGACAACCCCGAAATGATCCTGAGCATGATACAGGCGCTTGTCCCAAAACCGGAATCCTTCGCGATGCAACCGGAAATCGAGCTGCCACCGAGCTCGAAGAAGCTTATCTCCCTAGCGGTGCGGAATCCAGATTGGGTGATGTCACTGATCACCGCCGAACTCACCATTTAGATTGACATGCTGGGACTGGGCAGTACCAGTTTAAATCGTTTATTTCACTCTTGATGAGTAGTTTTCTTTCTTTTAAAATATATAAAAAGTATAACATATATACATGTCATGTTTCTTCTCGTCCGGTGGTATGCGTCCCCGGGCTGTCTTCTGTGGCTAACTTGTGCAGGGATTCGAAATGTGGGTATTCTGTAGCGTGGTATCTTCCACAGTGGTCGCGGCACTTACGACATCGGCAGGTTTCGTCTGGTTCATGGTATCCTATCCGCTCGCAAACGAGATGATGGAAGCCATGCACTGCATTTCTCGTTATCAGATGTCTGCTGCTGTGTTCCGGGCCCCTCCACGCGTCGTTCTGGAAAGCGCGGGTCTTCCAGAAATCATCGTTCACATCAGCTAGCTTGTACTCCCATTTCGAGATGCATTTGTCATACGCCTCTGTCCGGGGGAGGTTGAACTGCCTGCGGATGTCTTCGATGAAGAGCGGAGTTTCGGCCAGTAGGTAGACGAGTCGGTTCCTGGAGGTCGCGTGAACACCCAGGGCTCTTTTGACGAATGTCGCCTTAAGACGGTTGAGATCTTCCAGATTTGGCACGGACAGGTCCTTCCAGATAATTTGTATTCCGTAGGATGCTGTGGGGGCTATTTTTATCGCAAACAGCAGTACCAGTGAGACAGGCTCAGATGAGACGATGCACAGTGGGAAGTTTGGCCGAAATAGGATGACTTAAGTGAATGTCTGAGTTGAGCCCCCAAAGCCCATCCATCGTGTACACTGATGGCTCAAAATCCGGCTGATCAGAAATTTCAGCTCACGTAAGTTCTAGAGAGTCGTCAAAGTCGGCGAAACTTTGGCGAAAATAGGCAAACTTCCCGGGTCTGGAAATGCACTGTCCCCAAGTGTCCCCCCGGAACTTTTTTTTTTAAATGACCGCCTTTCAGTCCTCTTTCGGATGGAACAGAGAAATCGTGCGGAAGTTTGCGGAATCGCGCGTACGGTCAACTTCTAGGAGGTCCGGAAAACTCGATCAAGCGGTGGTCATCCTTTTTTTTTTGAAATAAAGCTTCGTTCATTGAAACATCGCCTGTAATATAAGTAATCCACCAGGGCTACGCCCCGTCGGTGGTTAAGCAAGTCTGGAAGCTTCGGATTAGAGGCACAACTCACTACTTCTGGTTCATACATTTCTTTTGTTCACGCCATGGCTCAGAAGATTATTCGACTCAGTTGCTCAAGAGGGAATCGGTCCACACAGACCTTGATTGCATGCCTTTGCATGCCGGGAGGGGAACTAAAGTTTGTTACATCTCTGTTTAGGTGATTGAAGAGCTCCGCGTATCGGTGCATCTAGAATTTCTCGGATCGTCTCAGTCGTAGTTTCGTCGGAAGAGTGACACTCAGCCAACTTCACGCCAGAACCCACGTTCATTTGCTGAATGGACTCTCGTTACGACGAAGACCGTTGAAACGAATTTCTGGATGTTCTAAGGAAGTTGTGGTTGGCTAGCTTGGCTAGCTGAGCTAGCTGCTGGGAGGACTGTCGAGATGATCCCGTTGTAACGAATTCCACTCGTCGGAGTTCGGTCGGTTCCGAGTGGTCGCTCGGAACGAGTGTCGACTGTATCCTGTGATTATCATGGAAAATAGATCCATGTTGATGCAAGGCAAGTCATCGGACTAATTTTTCTCTGGAATTTTCTGCGGGCACTCAGCTAGAATGTACTCTGGTATCAGATGTACTTGCAACACATTTCGATCTCAATGTCGACTAAGACAAGTTCTCACCAATGCTCTGCATATGGAGTGGAGCGTCGAGATGTCGAACGATCTGATTTGCTAACCGTCAACAGAGAACTCCTTCCCCGAGCTCCCCTCAACTCAGGAGCTCGGCCAGAGCCGGTGGAGGAGTCAAAATAATTATGTCATCCTATTTCGCCGAAATTTCCCACTGTGCGATGGCGGAAGAGGCTTGAGGCGGGCGTCTCCGTCAGCGATGGACTCTTTCTCCATTTATCAACGCTCAAGTGATATTCTACATTATCGGAACTGTCTTCTTCGACGAAGAAACCGCAATTATCGTGTCAATCTACGCGAACTTGTGGGTTCCTGCACCCATATCTGAGGTTTGCCAGGGGACGATGCGCACATGACAGACTTTATTTTACCTCCACATCTTCCCCAGCATGGGGTCCCGAACAAGCGTCGATCATCCCTTTGTAGTCTTCCTGTGAAATCACAGCCAAACAATAAACCCGAGTATATACCCAAACATGAGGGATTTCTAGTGAACATCACCAGCCTTACGTGAGCCTGCCCGCAGTTGTAGAGCCATTCCTGAAATATAAAGCTCCCTCGAAGAAGAAGGGTTGAGGAAAAACGAATATATTGATTGAAATATACAAGAGAAGGGTGTTGGAAAGGGACCACCAGCCACTTATTTATGGTTGAAAGAGAAAGTCTCCTCCGAAAAAATGTCTAGCGCCGCCACTGATTGTGAGCAAACAAGACAGGATCTTGTGGAAAGGGGAACCACTAGAATTCGTGCAAACGGCCAAATACCTGGGAATTCGCCCACAGACCACGGGTATATTCTTCACGAACCACATCGAAGAAATGAGCTGCAAAACCACGGCAATAATGTACAGCGAAACAGGAGATCCTTATCACCTATCAGTCGATACAGCCCTGAAGCTATTCCACATAATAGCACTTCCGAAGTTGAGCTATGGAATGAAACGACTGTGGACGCACCTCACCAAGCACAACTTCCGATTGTTCGAGAAGTGCTTCTGCACATACTTGAGAAGGGTCTTCAGAGTTCCGAAAAATTCTCTGAATAGATACCTATACGTCATGGCTGCAATCGAAACACCTTTCGTGGAAGTCATGCGAACCACTCTCAAAGTGGAAGCAACCTTGGAGTTCCAGGAGTTCGTGGACGACTGACAACGAAAGTTCGAGGAGGCTCAAACATTACTGGAAGGAGACCCGATCATGGAGCAAGGAGGACTGTGGAGTTCCTCCAGGTTTCAGCGGCGACACGTCTTTACGAGATATATCGTACACGGGTACCACCACCGCCTCTGCAGATCAGAAGGCCACCATACACCGACGGAACCATGTATCTACAAATTATGCGGGCAAAACTGCCCACGCTATCACGCGCTAGAATGCGGAACGAAACCGAGTCTACCTGCACATACCTGCACCTACAATTTTGTCGAGCTGTCTCACCCGCCTGAACTGCGGGTTTGCGCCAACCAGACTCCGCTAACGCACAAGCAGCCTGTGATATCTTTTCACTCCCATCATCCACATCACGAGACGGTCTTCACGCGGAGGAAAGTCCGGTATGACTCCCTACATAACTTTAGCTGTCCTCAATCCCTAAGACTTCGAATGATTCGTTCAAGGAGCTTGGCGGGTGACCATCACTTGTTTACTTATTAAGCCCCTTCAGTTTCTTTGCGAACGTGGAATTTCATCAATACTCCGATCAATATATTCCTTCTTCTTCAACCCTTTCTTTCCGAGAAAGCCCGACGCGATAGCCGAGTGGTCTAAGCGGTCTGCATGTCATGTGCAGATTTGCATAGCCATGTTGACGTTTCGCGAGCGGCAGGTCGTTGGTTCGAATCTCGTTCCTGGCCGATTTCCTCGGAGATAGCTTCCATGGTTCCCATCTCCTGCTTACGGCGAATGCCGCGGAAATTGTCAACGTCGGCCATGGCCGCAACCTTTCCGCGCAACTTCCGCGACTCCCCCCCCCCCGCTTTATGAGAATAAAGGGAAATATTATTAATACTCCAGAGATTGCTCTTCAACTGCGAGCAGGCTAACGTAAGGCTGGTGATTTTCAGTAGGAGTCCCTCATGTTTGGGTACATACTCAGGTTTATTAATGGCTGTGATCCAACTTATAGATTAGGATGAAGTGACCGACTTTTGTTCAGGACCCCATGCTTGAGTAGTTGTGGAGGTGAGAAAAAGTCCTGTGAGATCGCTCACGCGAATCGGAGCGGATATGATCTTATCGTCTGGGGCGTCGGGGTCGAGAACAATCGAATTTTCGGGCTCGACCTTCGATCCTTCTAGCACCTGTCGGTTCAGGAATTCTCAGTCAAGGGAAACTCAACTTCCCTATCAAACGTAGGCATCCCGGATGATGGATTGAATAGAGTCAAAGGCATTGTAGTTACCTCTTCAGTTCAACGAGTTCCGCTTTCGTGCCGACGATCACGGGAATGGGCGTGAACTCCACGGGCGCTCCCTTGGTCAAACGGCTGCAGCTCGACCACATCGGTGATAAAGAGCGGGTTTTTCGGTAAGTCTGCAAAAGCAGGAATGTTACAATACGCGGTCAACTCCAACTAATGAACACGGCTCCAAGAACAACTCCGTTTTCGCGGGAACGCTCCGCAAGTGGATCCTCACCTTTTCGGGTTCCTTGGTCGCCTGAGACAGGGTCATCGGACCATCTGAGGAACGCGGGCATTCCGAACCCGTCCGTATGGCTGCAGCAGAGCGCCACGAGCACCATTACGACGAGTTGCATCTTCGGCTCCTCGCTTTCGGAGCTGGAGAGTACTCCTATGAGTACGATTGCCTATTGAAATTGCTGAGGTGGACGCTGTTTGCAGCTCTCGCGCACACTAACTAGTCGGGGACAAGCACAGTCACCTGCTCTTTTCTAGGACATAGATCTGAAGACTGGTACTTAAGCCCTGAGTAGTGGACAGTGATTCATTCGGTGGTAGACCAGGGCTTAAAAGGGGTTCTGAATACTGGAGTGGGAAGAAGGAACTCAACTACCTGGCTAAACCTACAGAACATCCGATACCTATGGGCTGTTCTCTCAGGGGCGACACTGGGATCTTCTAATTCTTTAGCGATGAGGCCCGATGCAACAGAAAGAGTTGCGATTCTACTCACGAAGCCGGATGGCCGATGCGAAGATTGTGGTGTGAGGGAAATGTCCAACGGAATCGGCGTGTCCACCCACTATTCCCGCGGGATCATGAGTGAGTAGGCAGCAAACGCGCATGAAGAGTGGCGGGGAGGGAAGGCATTATGTCGGCACGTTTCTCCGCCGCAAGTTAGTCAGTAGCGTCGCGCGCTCTCGAACGTCAACTTCGCTTCGAGAAATAAACGACCATTCAAAGTTCAACCGGTGTGCTCAATTGTTTGTTCCGAAAACGATCCTGCAATATGAAGCGAAATCTTGCGGGCAAACTGTCGGGTGAAATCAGCATCCCCGATCATTAACCGCGCTACCAGGTCGCACAATAGAAGCCCGGGCGGGTTGAGAATTTCGCAGCAGCTAAAAACTTCGGTGCTCACATGAATGCGGAATCTATATCTATCTATATATATAAAAATCCAGGGTATGTTTGTATGTTTGTTTGTATGTTTGTTTGTTTGTTTGTTTGTTTGTCCTCTATAGACTCTCTCGCGGTGATATCTATGGGGGAAATTCTTTCTCCACGTTGTCGGGGAGCCACCTGGGAAGGACATAGGCTATGCAGACCGGACCCCAAAGGTCCCATTCAAGTTTTCCACAGCGCTTTCCATGAAAATGATGGGTGTTCTTCAATCGTTTGCCCACTCATTCGTGTGTTTGCGCCCGATGATCGCCTGGGCGATTGATCAGTTCCTTTCTCACGTTGTAAAAGAGGCTCCTGGGCAGGTCATAAGCCCAGGACACCATACCATACTTTATCGAGCGTATAGGGCGCTCTCGGGGTCGGTCTGATCATGCTTTCGGGAGTCCATGGGGCGATTCCGGGGTCAGACCGATAACACTTCCTGGAACCGATGGAGGCGTTTCAAGGGCGCCCTAATCATACTTTGTGGGCTCATGGAGGTGATTGCGGGTCGGTCTGACCATACTTCAAGATGTCTATGGAAGTACAGGGCGGGTATTTTGGGGTCGGCCATATTTTTTTGAGACCATTTGGCGATCCCGGGTACTTCATAATCATACTTTTTGGAACCTGCGGACTCGATTCCGGGGTGGGTCTGATTACACTTTCTAGGGTTCATGAAGGCGATTCCGGGGTAGGTCTGATTACACTTAATGGGGGGTTTTCGGGGTCGGTCAGATGATGCTTTTCTGAGTCCACGGGGAGAGAGTCTCCAGGCCTGTTTGATCATTCTCTTAGGAACCTATGGAAATGATTCCGGGGTGAGGTTCGATCGGTAATCATGGGAGTTTTTCGGCGTCGGTCGGATAAGACTTTTTTGAGTCTATGGGGAGAGAGTCTCTGGGCCACTCTGATCATATTTTTTGATACCTATAGGAGTGATTCAGGTCTGATCCATACTTTTTCAAAGTTTTGGGGGTGATTTCGGGGTCGGTCGGATCATAGCTTCCAGAGTACATGAAGGTCATTTTTAGGTCGGGTTCACCATGTTCATGGGTTTACAGGGCGGTGATTTCGAGGTCGGTCATATCATACTTTTTTGAGTCGATGAGGCGGCTCCATGATCATACCTTTTGAGACCTGAGGGACGATTCCGGAGTCGGTCCGATGAAACTTTATCAAGCCCATGGGGGTCATTCCAGGGCGAGCCCGATCGGACTTCATATGACCCTTGGAGGCGACTCCAGGCCGGTCTAATCACAGTTTCTAGAGCCAATGGAGGTGATCCGGGGATTGGTCTGATCATATTCTTCAGAACCCACTGAGGCGGTTCGGGGTCGGTCAGACCATACCATTGGGAGTCCACGGGGGTATTTCGAGGCCAGTCAGACCATCCTGTTTCGAGTCTAAGGGGTGATTCCGTGGTCGCTCCGATCATAATTCCCGGAACCTATGGAGAAGTGTCTGGGGTCGATCTAACCAGACTTTCGGGGATCCATGGAACTTTTCTGGGGTTGGACAGATTATAGTTTTTGAGTCCATCGGGAAATCGTGAGCCTTTCTGATCATCCTCTTTCGAACCCATAGAGGTGATTCCGGGTCTGAGCATACTTTTTCAAACCTGTGGCGGAATTCCGGAGTTGGTCAGATCATACTTTTTGGAATCTTTGACGGCGACTAGGGTGCCGTTCCGATCATAGTTTTCAGAGTCCCGAAAGGTGATATCGGGATCAGTCTCACCATGTTTCCGGAGTCTATCGGAGAACAGGGCAGGAAGTTCAGGGTCGGTCAGGAAAGACTTCTCAGAGTCTAGGGGATTTCGGGGCCTCTCTTATCATACTTCTTGGAACCTCTGGAGGCGATTCTGGAGAAGGTCTGATCATACTATCCCAAGCTAATGGGGATGAAGCCAGGGTCGGTCTGACGAGCTAGCGCTTCACTCGCAAAATATCCGGACTACGGAAATTTTACTGTAACTCAGAGTGACAATTTGAACAAAAAACCGTCTAAGTCACGTAATCCGTTGTATGCTCTCCAAACCGTCCAATATCATTGTCACGAAATCCACTTTCGACCTCTTCTTTGTCCCTCGCAGAGAGGAGTCCACTGGCAGCGCAGGAAACCCAAAACGGTCGGCCGGAGGCCGGGCAGCGTAGTCGGCCGAAGGCCGGCTAGTTCATGATAAAAATTTGGCCTTTGCGTTTCGAATAATCTGAATTTAGCCCTCGATTCTTCTTTGCGCGACTGCCACGGTTACGACACGAGCACAAGAATCGACAGGGACATCACGGATCTAATCCGGAAACTTCTGAAATCCTCGACGCCTTTGGAGCGGCACAGATGAACGGCGTATAATTGCGTGGGTTGGCGTTGTGTGCCGTATCGTCAAAGATCTCTGTCGCTGCCGATATCTGAGCTTCTTTAACGATCGACTCCCAGGCTTTCAGCAAACTCACTCACTCACTCAGTCAGTTATACCTTCTTTCCGCCCCCGAACAGGAAGCAAACGGCTCAACACCAGTCCCGGTAGACTGAGTGGCATGGCAACAGTTCAAGAGGACCTTGAGCATCTCGAAACCGTCGCATTCTTAGTCGATTCTCCTGAAGTTCTCTATCGGACCTTTAGTCATGGTAGCAAGAAAGCTCGTGACTGAGCGCTTCAAGCGTTGCTTCTGACCGTAGATCATGATATCGAGATCCAAGAATTCATTCAAAACTGTTTATTACGGTATTCCTTTCGTTTCGTTTTTTCCTCACTTTGTTTCAAGACAGTTCCAATGAAACCTCGTAGTTGTTTTGATATTCACATTACATATATGTACATCAGGGGTTTGTACATAGAGAAGAAGAACTATGCCAAGCTTGGCTGGCTCGCTGGGTCGCTCGCTCGGAAGGCAATACTCATTGATTGTGACATTCGATTTCGGATGTGGTGGTGGTCGCGGTGGCGGCAGTCGTGTCAGGCTGAAAGGAGATCATCGGTTGTGTACGCTTCGAGCGTCACAGTCCCTTGTAGACCTGCGGTCTTTTTTAGACTCAGGGGAAGCTCCATCACCGTACTCGACTGCTGAGATGCCCCGGGCGCGAAGGATGCTCTTCCTATGCATGAATCCATAACGACACTGTGGTTCCAGACCTGTTTCGTAAATAACACTCTGGAGAAAAATACGACGACAAGCCCCTCTGCCGGCCAGCGAGTCTTTTTATATATATGTGGATTTATTCGAGGTCTTGGTTGTATGTTCAGGCTCGGAGCGTGCCTGCAGAGGGCTCAAGGCCCGTGTCGCAGTCGCACGGAATACATGCGTTTATCCGTCAGTCATACCTAAAGCAATTATCATTTGCACTTGGGGGGGGGGGGGGGAGGGGGGAAGGGGGGCGTTTAGTTCCAACTTATCTAAGGCTAATTTATCTACGGCTAATAGAGAATCGCCTTGATCTCTTCTGTCGTGGTGGTCAGGTAGTGATTCTTGATAAGCTTCTTAAGGTGTCTTGGGTCGCATACGCACCAGTTATCGACATAATTTCTCAGGATTTCCGGTAGGTGATTGTACAGGGCTTGGAGGTTTGGCAGTGGGGACTTTCTGTTTCGGGTCTTGATTAGATTGGTACCTAAAAGGAACCCTGCTGCTTTGAATCTGGTATTGTGCGAGTGTGCTGGTCGGGGCATCATTGATAGCCGGGGACCGAGTATTTGTAACAGACAGCTCGCGTAGAGCTGCCTGACTGTGAGTATCTGGAGATCGGAGAATATGGGGGCCGAGGGGGAATCGAATCTAGCGTTGACAATCAGGCGGATCGCCTTTTTCTGAAGTTTCTCCAGTCTAGTTATCAAATAATCGGCTGCTCCTCCGTAAATGGTGATCATGTATCGGATGTTAGATTCAACCAGTGCAAAGTAAATAGATTTCTTGAGGGGAACAGAGCATATGTTCCTTAGTCGGGCCAGGATTCCAACCGCGGAGCGAAGTTTCGAGCATAGTGAGTCCATATGGGTTTTGGACTTAAGATCAGCGTCAAGTGAAAGACCTAGGAATCTGTGCGAATTAACCGCTTCAATTTCCCCGCACTGACATTGATCAGTGCGGGAGCAGGAAGGATCATGGATCTTGACTGGGCGTATCAAAGTTTTATTTCCGAAAACAATGTATTTGGTCTTAGCGGCGTTTAGTCGGAGGCCGTTTTGACTCATCCACAAGTTGACAAATGAGATGGAGTTGGACGCGAGGCGGCCAAGCTCGGAGGGGTCATCGTGCGTAAGCAAGAGTGTCGTGTCGTCCGCAAACGAGATTGTTGTAGCGCCTGTATCGCGTTTGAGGAGATCGTTTATGAATACTGAGAAAAAACCGGGTGCGAGATTGGATCCCTGGGGGGACTCCACGACTTATGGGACATGGCGAGCTACTATTACCTTTCCATTTGTACACTTGATATCTATTCGCGAGGTATGATTCAAAGAGATCTATCGATGCCCCCCCCCCGAAACCGAGGCTCCGGAGTCGCTCGAGGAGTAAAGGATGGCTGACAGTGTCGAAAGCTTTGCTAATATCACAGAATATTGCAATGCAGCCCTGGTTCCTATCTGTCGCTTCGATGACGTGTTCCAGTAGTTTTAGCGCTGCCCCTTCGCAGCTTCTTCCTTTCCGGAAACCGAATTGGTTATCACTGATGAGATTATTCGATTCAACATGTTGGGTGAATTGCTCGACTAAGAATTTTTCTACAATTTTGTTCGTTATGGGAAGGAGAGAGATAGGCCTGAAGTTAGAGACCTCTGAGAAAGATCCGGCTTTGTGGATGGGATGGAGCAGGGAGATCTTGAGGTTGTCGGGATATTTTCCTGACTCGATTATAGTTTTAATGAGGTTCTGCAGAGGGGGAGCGAGGACATGGGAGCAACATCGGAAGACCGTTCCACGAATACCATCAATACCAGCAGCCTTTTTCTCATCTATCGCCTCGAGACTTGCCCGTACGTCTTCAATCGAGGGGATGGTAAAGCCGGGAAAGTTCACCAGGTTCGGATTGGTCAACCCGGTCGAGATGGTCTCCTCCTGATAACCGGTTCCTGGGAGGCTCGTGCCTGCACCGAGATTTGCGAAATAGTGGTTCGCGTCGTCTAGACTGATTCCCACGAGGTCAGGATCGAGGACCGAGGTACCACTCTTTCCACGGAAGTAGGAATTGATTATTCTCCATGTAGAGGCCGAACAAGCTTCCGTCTCTCTAAGTTTCGTCCTGTAGAACTCGTCTTTTGCTCTTCGAAGCAGTTTTCGTAATCTGGCATGATAGGAGTCATAAAGAATCTTGGCCTCGACTGTTCTCCTCGTTTTGTAACGCTGATAAAGTTTGTTCCGTTTCCGAATTGATCTCACCAGGCCCGGAGTCATCCACTCTTTCACTGGGCGAAAGCGAGGCTTAATCTCGGACCGGGTGGTAGCTGCCGCGACCGCAAGAGAGCATAGGTTCTGGAAGTTGAGTGACTTAGATTCTGCGTCTTCCGCGTTGTAGACTGGCGACCAGTCCACTTGCTCCATTCTCTCTACGAGATAGTTATAGTCAACGGTTTCACGGAAGCTCTTCGGCGGTCTGGGGGCGCTGTATTCTAAGGAAAAGTCTATTAAATTGTGGTCTGATATACCTAGGTGCTCTCTGACCGAAAAGTCGCCGACGGTGAGCTTTCTGAGTCGGACGAATACGTGATCAATCAGGGTGCCGGCTTCACCCGCCGGACGAGTCGGTTTGTTATCGTTCTGGCTCTGAAACCCATGAGAACAAATATGTGATAAGTAAGCACTGGTGGTATCAGATGGGGAGAGAAGACATATATTCATGTCACCGACTAGTACACTATCCGATGCCCTGCTCAGCACCCTCAGTATGTTTCCGAGGTCCTGGTCTATGAAAGAATCAACATTGGAGACATTGGGTGTTGGTGACCGATATACACATCCCAGACGAGTCTTTGCACCTCCGACCATCAGCTCTACCAACACCAGATCACATGAGTTGACTGCTAAATTCAATTTTACTGAGGGGTACTTCTCCCGAACCATGATCACCACACCTCCTGCCCTGTACTTGTTATTTGATCCATAGTGGGATCGGAAACCTGGTAAGTTAACGAAATTTTCTGTCTGGGAATACAACCAGGTCTCTGTCAGAAATATAACGTCTGTGTCTTCTTCTAGAAGAGTACTTACAAAGAGATCGAAGTTCTTTCTAGCGCTTCTAATGTTAATCATCTGGAATTTTATATTGTTGGAACTACGCCCAGTCCCCTCCCCCCCGGGAAGACTGCTAGCGTTAGACATGCGTTCTAAACGAACACCCGTTCGGTCTCGCCATACCTATAATGGAGTCGATGGATGCTGTTGAGCAAGAGGGAGCATGGCTGTTGTCGGCCATACAATTATTTGAGTCGTAGAATATCTTCTTCGCATGAGATCACGGTGACTTGACCCTCTTGGTTTTTTTTCATGCAGAGTTTACCGGATCGACTGATCCAGCAGAACTCGTAGCCGATGGCGACCTTCTTCTGCATGGCCAACCAACGTAGCCGTTTCAGTTCTCTGGAGATCCTTCGAGATACGAAGATGGGGGTCGGGTTTCTAATTCGAGTACTTATCATTTGCGAGTGAAGATCCTTGTTCTTCCTGAATAAGTTCTTCACCGATTCCAAGAAGTTATCGCACACGTCCGGTCTGTAGAACTCCGCTATTAGTGTTTGGCAGTTTACTCCGTTCATCACTCTTGGGATTCCAACCTTGTAGGCAGCATATAGTGAGTCCTCCGTCAGTTCCATGCCGGCTGCTCTTGCAATTCGCAGGACCACTTCTTTCTCTCCGATTTTGGGTTCGGTTGGGACCCCGCAGACCTCAATTTGATTCCTCAGTGCTGTCGCCTCAAGTTGAGTCAGCCGGCTCTTGAGTTTCTTGTTTTCATCTTTCAGCGCCGTCAGTTCTTTGGTGAGCACATTGAGTTTGTCATCCACGTGGTTGTTGATCTCGGTGGCATTCAACTTCAGCTTTTTATCGAGAAGATCTTCGAGCTGATCGAGTTGCTCCTTCTCAAATCGAACCATTCTCAGTCAGGATTGTTCCACCGGTTCCACTCAGAAGCACTTAATTCAAGTTTTTAGCGAGATCGAACGGGAGAGATGTTTACACCGCGATGGATGAACGCATCTCCCTTCCTGTGTTTTGCATGCAAACTCCACTCGGAGCAGGCAGTGGTGAGGTCTCGGCAGGGTGTCGTGTAGACAAAACAGCCTCCGTGAGATGGAGTTTGTGCTCACACTGCGTCACAGGCGGCCAGCAAATACATATCAACCAACGGCGGAAAGCTTACCTGAATCCTGACCTCAGACGCCGGATCCTTCCGGTAGAGCAACACCTCAAAGTTCCAGTTAGGCGAGGTTTCCTTCGAGCTTTGCGACCGAAATGAGGCTCCCTCACACTGGACCACACAGTACGGGCTCACTGGGTAATGGTGAGAAAAAATTCAGAGTGTCATCTTCGACTCATTTGGTTGTCATCTCAGAATTCTGGTCGATTCGAATCGGAACCATGGCACTTCGACGTACAGGACAGGGGAGATTTCCGGACGAGGTCTTTGGCATGGATTACTTTAACGTATGTGACCAGTGTGGGTAGTTTTCGAGTGAGAAGAGATTTTTCGGGCTGGTCGGGGACGAGTGCTCGAATCGTGAAGCTGGCAGTTCTAGAAACTACCCGGAAAAAGAAACTCTGTGCAGTTTCGGCCTCAAGCGTGCATACGACGACAACGTAACGACCTCTCGAGAGCTCCATGCGAGAGAAGTGGTCGCGGGCACTCTTGAATTCCGAGCTAAATACAATGTCTTTCTGCCGATGGAGTCGGAATCGCCGATTTGATTCAACCTGGAACGACATGCGGGGGGCGTTAACTCCTCTTTCCAGAGCGTTTCCTCTTCTCGTTCCACCGGAAGGTTGGAATGTCAGCAAAACCCAGCACTTTCAAAGGTGCATTCTCGACTGAGCGCCACAAGGTGACGGCACGGCGGCGCCCGATAAGTTAGAGGAGCAGAGCCACTTTCGCTGCTCGCGCAGAATCGAATAGAGCTACGGCCTTTGATGTTCTTTCCGGAAACAGCAAGCATCTGAGTCGTGAGATTTACATCCGTCGATCGGATCCGTATTCAGCCGTACCTTCATGGCCATGAAGCCGACCGCTTGGAAAGGAGCTTTCTGCATGATGTACACGAGAAGTTCAGCTCTGTCGTTCGTTACCTGGAAGCTCACAAGTTCCGCTCATAATGTATCACGCTAAGCTGCATCCGACGAGCTTCTTGAAAAAGAAAACTCTTCTCTTGCTGAAACCACCGCGTGTAGTACAACGCTCTCTGGAAGACTAACAAGCTCAGGCGAAAGAGAACACTACATGCGTTGCAGAGAATCCGAGTGAGGACGGCTAATGAATTAATTGAAGTCTTCATCGAATCAGCTCTATTTGGAGAGGAACGCTGTCCTCGCAAGAGCGCAAGATGACACTCTCCGCGGACTCCAGTAGAGGCGGTCCCTTTTCCCGAATATTTATAGGTGACCTCGTCGCCCATCACATGGGAACATTTTTCTGTGAGGAGTGGGACACGTCATGATATTTCAACGTAGGCCGGTCGGCGCACTTACGTCAAGAAGGAACTGCGGGTTCCTCAAAAAGCTTTCAGGGGCCGAGCCGCCCGCCCTGTCCTGCGGAGTACCTTCAGGGCCTATGGTCCACTCTCCGTTGAAAGCCATTTCCGACAGACCATCGCCGAGGCCCAACAAACCGGCGCCGCGACCGAGACGACAAATCACGAACTGGCTGAAATACTTCAGCAGATCGTCGTACGTGACCCTGAAAGGTTCAACGAATCGAGAAACGACGATTCAGTTGAAAGTTATTCCTCTGAGTTGCTTTCAGCCTAAATTGAAGGTGGCCTCAGCCAAACGGTTGCGCAAGCGCGTCTCCGACTGCTCTCGTAGAGGTTTTGACTCATAGGCTACTCATAGACTCATTTCTATCTCCCTCCTATTCCCGGTCCTCTCATCATTCCGTACCCTCGCGCATCAAAACGGTCAACTCATGAGGACAACGAGTCCATGAAAAAAAGGGAATTCCGGACCGTTCTCGTCCTCGGAAACAAAAGCGCTGTCCCAGGATGCAGCTCCCAGGAACGAATGCCGTGACGCCCGCTTTGGCTGCGTGCCACCCGGTGTTTACCACGAAAAATGAGGGGTACACAACTTTCCCTCCGAATAATCTGAACACTCAATGAGTGCTTCATGTTAATGACTGAGATTCGCTCGAAATGGTATTTGGCTTTTGTTAACCCAAGCCCGGAGCTAAATCGATTGAGGTTCCTCGCGGATGGTGGGAAAATCAGTTTTTGAGAGGAGCGTTATCCCTCATCTTGAATCCCTCGCATGAAAGGGTCCTCAGCTACTCGAGGAGGTTGAACGCTCCAGTGGCTGCGTAGCAAAGCCCGTTGCGTTGGTGCCCGCGGCAGGAGCGTGCTACGCGATGCCCTTGAACTTCATCAAGTGGGCCTCTGTAATGGTTGAATCTCTGGAAGAGCTTTGAACTAGACTCACCAGAGCTCTGCGGCTTGCTCCAATTTGAGGCCCAACTTCGAGCGTTCGGTGTGGCTCAGTCGGGTCCATTCGACGGAGCTGGAATACATTGTGAGCAACTTCCGTGTTGGGTACATGTAGTTATCTGGTTCGTTTTCTGCTGGTGTACTTTTGTTTTGCTGACTTGAAGTGGAGCAACTCCGAACCGACCCGAGGGTTCGCCGTCTGAATGAACTGCCGAAGAGAACGAAATGTGCAAAAAAAGCGGAAAAGAAAAAAAACAACGTCGAAACTTAACCGGACGATCTACAAAACATGGAGCGTATTGTTCTCGGAGGCTAATCCCCATAGACAGCCCAACAAAAAACGCCCGCCAAAGCGTAGCCGCGACGGTAGCTCTACCAGGAGCTCATCGTTATGGTATCCACTTCTCAATTTCTGACCACAACAGAACTCGTGGAATCCACACCTTTGCTCCGTGGAAGAGCGGCCTACTGCGCGTTTTGGGAGTACTCGCTGCGCAGAAGACTCATCTAGCCAGGCACATCAGAACGCACACCGGAGAGAGGCCGTACCGATGCCGCTCGTGTA
The DNA here is from genome assembly GCA_028455905.1 of Neoseiulus californicus. NCBI lineage: Eukaryota > Metazoa > Arthropoda > Arachnida > Mesostigmata > Phytoseiidae > Neoseiulus > Neoseiulus californicus. Next base: position 19,984 of record JAMQGS010000014.1, read on the forward strand.
AAAATGCATATCCAACGGAGGATTCCTCAGATCTGCACGCGCGTAAACATACATGCTGGTAAGAAACCTTTCCGAGGATTTGCTGACAAAACTAATCTTCTGTCGCACGAACGAAATCATATCGGTGAGAAACCATACGTCTGTACAAAATGCAACAAGGCGTTCATCCGGAGCAACGACTTGACGCGTCTTCCGAAGCTTCACGAAAGAAAACCCACGTTATTATGCAAGAAGTGTCCTCTCAGGTTCGTGCACGAGCATGATCTTGAGAGGCATCTTTTGTCGTGTCCGGTGACGGACTACAACGGAGCGTCCGCCAAGGCTATATAAAGCGGCCGCGTTGTTAATAAATGTTCCTCATTTGCTCACGTCGTTGTCTATATGCGAGTCGTCCTCAGAGTCCGTTCCACGGACATAGCATTGGCGCAGCCGACGACTTTTGGACAGAACCATGGGGAACGGCGTCGAAGAGCAGGAGCCGCGGAGATCCTCGAGAGTGTTGCTACCGCGATCAAGTTCTTGACCGATTACCGGATGAGAGAAGAGAAGGAGTCATCAGTTGCATCGTCAGCGATGCAGAACGCTTCTGTACTACTCGGCTCCTTCCTCTACAGACCAGATGAGGACCTAACTTTCAAGAACTGGTTTACACGGAATAAGGCAATCTTGGAAGAGTCCACACCGGTGGAGAAGCTACGGGTGCAGCTGATCTTGAAAGCCCTCGGACCGAACGAGTACGCGAGGCTTCAGAGTCGTTTATCGCCAGACACCCCGGAGGCGAAAGGCTATGACGATATCATCGAGATCCTAGAAAAGACCTTGGGCTAACCTCAAAGGAGATCAGTTTGAGTGGAAGTCTCTCACTAGCGAGCAGTTCAAGATCTATCTGGCCATAAACTACGCGTCTGGAGCATTGTTCAAGAACTTTCGGAATGTCATGCTGAAGGCAGTCGATGAAAAGCCGAAGCTTACCATCACTGGCCTTAGAGAGATTCTGACAAATCACGCAACCCGAACTCAAGACTCTGCCATCGACTCGACCGGTACCGGCGACGAGTCATCCAGCGTGAGCTACGTACAGCACAACCGGCCTCCGACATCCAGAACCAACCCGAATTCGGAGTACAAGCGCCAGCCTCAAGGCAAGCGGCAGTCTGGAGGTCGATCGCAGTCCAACACTTGCGCAAGTTGCGGTGGCACGCACGAGCGCCGCACTTGCCGTTTCTTTACGGCTGTCTGCAACTTCTGCCAGAAACAGGGGCACATCAAAAAGGTCTGCCGAGCCTTTCTGAGACGATCGGGGGACAAACTCAACTCGTCGGATGTAGCCTGTTCGAATGTTCAAGAGCCTTCCACGCCTCGCAAGCGTGCCTTCGCGACCGTGCTCGTGAACGGTGTTGCAGCGAGTTTCCGTGTCGACACTGGCGCGGACCTGACCACCGTCGGCAGAGTTGTCTGGGAGCGCCTCGGGTCTCCCCAACTCCTCAAGATGGATTCTGCTTGCACCGCGGTCAACGGCGAAGCGTTGAAAGTCGCAGGCTATTTCATGGCAGACATTGCCTCAGTGTCAAACTCGGCAGTATGCTTTCGGGAGAAAGTCATAGTCCTTCGCAACCAGGATGTTGCTCTCTTGGGATGTCGCCCAATCTTCAGCCTCGGGCTCCTCGTTCCGGGACGTTGCATCGAGTTCTTTTCAGTTTCCGAGGCTTCTAAGGAAGCGGAGGCTTGGGGTGAACGTTACCCGGACGTCTTCAAAGAAGGACTCGGAAGGACTTCTACTCGGAGTCGATGAATTTGCATGAACGGAATTCGGGGACTAATCAATCTCGTCGTAATAGCGTTAAGCTCGGGCAAGTTAGGCGGTATTGGCGGGTATTGGAAGCCCGTTGTATACGGCCAAGGACGGAATCTTCCCCTTTCCTGAAGCAGTCACACAGGAACTACACAATTTCACACCCCTCGTCGGACATCCCATCATCTCCATCAATGGACAAAAACTTTCTTTGACGTCACGGAGATCGTTCCGAAACCACAATCGCTCACACACACCACAAACATGCCCGTATTGTTGTTTGGTGAAATCCTCGCGAAACTTCTGGGACGCGACCCTCGTAAGACTACGCGTTTCATGACCAGTCACCACTCCTTGATCATGACCGACTCCTTCGAACCCATGAATGAACCCAACTCCTTCTGAATCTCGACTCTCTGACCCACCCAAATCGAACTCCACGACACCATCACCAATATTCCCATACTCACCCTGCCTTGAGTCATCCATGGTTCCGGAAACAACAAATCCCGGAAAGAGGAACCAAGTCCAATGTTTCTCTCATCCGCTCCCCTCACACTTGACTATAGTCCGGGATCCCCTACAGGATGAAAACCACAACCAGAGTTCACAAAATTTCTCCTCCTACCGGTCCTGACGGACCAATTCGAAAACTGCCCCGAGAGACCAACTCGGTCCTTCAGACCCTTCCCATATCCTTGATCTCACTAACTTTTCCACCGGTTCCTTGCACGTTTGGTACTCGGGGGACCTCCGTCTGCAACTGTCGTCGCGCGTGATTCTTCGAGGCCCACGACTTTCTCATTGTCTTGGTACTGCCAACGGCTCTACCGAACGTTCCTCGCTTACGAGGCATCACTACCACGAGACTCGTCAAGTTTCTCCGCTATGAAACTCGCCGAGTCGGACTTCCGACTCCCAACTCGGGCTTATGTCCCTGACCGAACAACGAAGTCCCACAATCTCCTCCGCTTCTCTCGACAAGACACAACTCTCTCAAACGTGATCCGGTAACCGTAAAAAGTAGCCTATTACCACCGGCCCGGCATCCCGACACATTTCGCCGAGACCGCAATACCAGAGCTTCCGCCCTTCATAGAGAAAACCCGTCACTTAGAAATCAGCTAACTTCGTTGTTTTATTTCTGGCACCACCCCCTCCGGGTGTCCGCAAAGCCGCATTTCTGCGGCAAAAGTTTGAGAACCACTGCTCTAGCACGACGCGCTCCAAATGCACCCATCGTCCCAAAGTAACGGCCGATACCGAACGCGTCAATAATTTTTTCCCGTGGAGGGTCACGAGGAACTTACGAGGATCTCTATATACCAACTAAATCCTTTCTTTCTACCAAGAAATAAAGCGTTTCACTCATAAATTACTGTTTTTGACTCTGGAGAGATGATTCAGACCTGCACGAACGTCTTGATACCGTCAGTCATAGTTTCCATAGGTCATTGGCCATTGACAAAAAAAATCGCGGGAACTGCAATTTCATCATTTTCCGCGACCTTATTTCGAAGCACTGTTGCTCCAGGATCTCTCTCACTGAGCTCGCATCGGTACTCGACTGATCAAGTTTCCTGCGATTTTCATCTGATCCCATCATACTCGAAGATTTCAGCAGGATTCTCTCTGTGCCCACGGTTCTTTGCCTCGTCACCGCGATTTGCAACGATACCTCCATTTGTCGGCCGCTACGAACTTCAAGCACCAGCTATACATTGATGCCATGATTCCTCAATGCCCGAGCAGTATCGGACCCGAAAAGTTTCAGCATCCATTCTCAGTCTTTGCCATCCAAATCAATCGCACTCTGAGTGAAGATCTTCGAGATCTTCCGACATGTACGAAATGACTTATTCGTGTTTCGCGAGCCTGACCTGTTGCCGGACGGTTTCTTCAACTCCAACCAGCAGAGATCGATAACGATTCGGAGCGGGACCGCTCAGTTCCGATGCGGCTCCTGAAAGAAAGTCGAAACAATCCCCGAGTGACATATGTGGAGGATCGCGAGTGGAATAAAGTACAACGATCGGCGTGTCACGTGATTCTTCATAGATCTTGGTTGAATAGCCAGCATGCGAATGAGATTGATCCACGGGAGCTGAGGGTGCCCAACAGACTCGGTCATCTTCGATCGTAACCATTGTTTGGCAGCGATGCTTTTCAGAGCCTCGGCTATTTGAGTCACAAGTCACATTTTTGCTGGTCCCCGCCGGGGAGGTGTCTTTGTGACTTATGCTTACTCTGAACAGTTTGCTTGTGGTCGACATTTTCTACCACGCAGTCCTGGTGATGGAATCGAACGTGAGTGAAGAAATCTTTTCGAAGTTATGCTCTGAAATACAGGCATCACACTTCCCCAAGGTTCAATCTACCTTTTTTTTCGCGACAATAACAGGGAAGAGGGTTCGAAACTCTGCCCGGCTCATTGGGAATGTATGATCTGGAAATGCCCCATCGTAAATCTTCCTCGTTCACGCAATGGACGTTTCCAGAACATGCATTTCCCAACAGACAGGCAGAGTTCCGATCCCTCCCCGTGATCAGACAAAGGGCTCCTTGTCCGTCGGACAATGGGGCAAGGCGATCCCAAAGGTAACTCGCAATCATCAATATTCTCTTCAAGAACTCCTTCGTCTTGGCATACAGGATCACGCGAATTCCCTCGGATGAGACGCTGAGAAGAAAGAATTTCTTTCGCGAAGGCTCGGGGAGAAGCGGGAGCATTGAGCTTCAAGATGACCAGGTGTTCCCAACTCATCAGAAATATGTGTTCAATTTTGTTAGGGCTGACGAATCGAATTTTCACCGAGGAAGTTGTTCCGCGCCGTTGTGTCGAAGGCACTCCAAGACTCGATGCATGATGTGTGCGGCGGGGGAGTAGGAGCACCTCTGATCCTCGTGCACGAAATCGTCCATGGTCATGACCTCATATCGATCCCCGAGAACAATTCTGACGGTCGAGCAATCGTCGAACGCAGCAGGCAATCCTTTCTCTGGCTGAACCATGCACATGGATCAGCTCTAGATTGGCCGTTCAAAGCTGGGGTCAGAATTTGAACACATCTCGTGCATGCTCAAGACCATGCAGCAAGAGCTCCGTCGTATAGGGTCCGTCACGACGCAGGTTGTCGATCGCCACTTCCAGCTCTCGAAGAAAATCGAAAACAGCCGATCTATTCGATTCCGTTGTGAGGAACTTCGTCTCGATATGATTCCACGGTCGAAGCTGTTCCGAGAACATGTCATTTATCCTGAACGGATGAGATCGCCCGTCCCGGAGTTACGAGGTCTGAAGGAGCGAGCAGTCCTGGAAATTCATTTCGGAAAAATCGCGGCCACGGAACCGGAATTAACTCTCAAAGCAATGCCATCCGAGAACCACGATGACGACTCCCGGCGTCCCGACGTCCTCTCGTAAGTCCCGACACAAGCTACTACGTATGCTTCAAACCATGAACCATATCCGGGGAACGACTCCGCGAGCCCTTATCAATGAAGCGTCTTTGATAACTTGTATCGTTCCAGGTCGAGACTCAATTACACCCGGCTGATCAGTCCGGATAACTTACCCGGCAATCCCCGGTTCGTGTACATCGTACATTCCCGAGTACAATGCCGCTCGCTCCGCGATGCTGTGAGAGAGACCTGGACGGGAGATGTGCGGAAATCCAAGGATCTTACCAACTTCAAATTTTTCTGTGAAGTGGGTTCTCTGGGAAGTGGGTTTCTTGGGAAGTGGACCCGCGCCACCCGACCCGCACATCGCGGCACGACCTGATGTGCAAGTAACGACAATGTCAGTAGCCACGGTCAAACATACGGAGGACGTCTTGCGTTCAGCTCGAGTGACTCTAAGCGTGGTGCGTTTGTGCACTCAGTTCTCCTCCGTTGTTTGATGGCGACTTGAGTCAAGCTCATGTACAATCCGGTACCGCTCAAGTAAGTACTAGTAAAAACGATGAACCCAAGAAAGGACAGAACCGCTGTCCTTTCATCACGATAGGCATGACTCATATCTCATTTGAATGCGTTGCATTTTGAGAATCCCCTGCTCTGTTGATCCGGCTCGGAAATCGACAATTTTGACACAATCTCCGTACAATGGACAAAATTTCCGGTCACCAACGTGTTCGTTGCAACGAGAGTCCATGTGGATGATGGTATTTATACAGCTCTGAGCCAGAAGTAGATTGTGAGTATCTGTTGCCCTCATCATGCGACCAGTCGGGCAACTCTCGTGGCAACGTATTACCAGCACAGACAGCGTGAGAACTCATCATCGGTTACGTGTGCTGCTTTTTGGCCGGCAGTCTTCCACAGCAGCATGGTCAAGATGAGTTTGACAGATCTGAGAGCTCTGAGTGCTCTGTATCGCATGATTTGATTTTCCGTTTGGATCTCTTCATTTCGCGAAGGCTCACGGGCCTATCAGATTCCAGAACATCTGCAAACAGATCCCACAGCATATTCGCATACTTAGAAGCGTAGCCGGGATTTCTCTTGGGGGAGGGCTAATCTCTTTCCTGAAGGGAGTACCCTTGTGGAATTCCATGAAAATCGGTGGCTCGACCAGGAACCTTGACTTGGATAGTATGAGCCAGGGGGTCCTGGGGAGGGACTAAAGCCGCCTCAGCCCAGCCCTGACTACGCGCCTGCGCATATTTAATCATCGGGGATGAGGAATCATTGTCTTAACCGCGAATTCCCATACTCACCCAAGGTTATGTGATTCATTGGTAGGCCGAACGCCCCTGAAACACTCTGTCTGGCTTCGATAGACTTCTGTCCTTTCCGTGCGAACACGGATCGGCATCGAGTATGCAGGTACTGTCGTCGGAGAAGTCGTCTACGCCATGAACCTCGTGAAATCAACGGCTGTGATCCTCATTGTGGGAAGAGCTTTCTCTGGTTGCAATTTTTTTCCACAACAGATGGTGTACGCTCTCACTAAAGGTACTGAGGGGATTCGTCCGAGTGCGCGTCGTGCTCGGATGCGAGAAGGAAGCGCATAACTAGACCGCCGCGTGTGCTGGGCTCACATCCGTCAGCTCGAGAGTTAGCATTTAGGCGCTCCTTTACGAGCTTCAACCTTGTCGATTTCCGCCAACGTATCGCATAGTCTCGTCCACGATCTCGAGATCGCACACTTTACCGTGAACATCCGTTTCGCAGCCAACGTCCACCAACATGGACATCAGGATCGCAGGCTTCGCGATTATGCTGCCCTGCTGTTGTCCCACGGACGCCATCGGGGTAGCTCCGTTCTTGGAGGGTATCGCCAACGGCTTTTGGACGGAGCTCTTATGGAGCCTCGTGAGTATAAATCTTCCTTTCTTGAGAAGCTTAGCGTCACGAATCACTAAGAATCACTACATTGTTCATGTGCGTGTGAATCACGACAGAACATTCAAACTGGCCTTCATTTCCGCAGCTACACTGAAGAGCTCCCTCATTCCTCCGATGATGTCAAAGATGAGTCAATTCACCAAAGGAATGCCGGTGGAATATCAGCCTTCCCCACTCATTGTTGGAACCAAAGCAGATTTTGTTGGACTGAAAAAGGTAATCCCTATCGATGATCTCATCCTAGAGCTGATGAGAATGAGCATTGCGGAAGTGAATGAATGCTTGGACGTGAACCAAATAAGCGATGTTTTCCCGTGAGCAGCTCCTTCAAGAAACGAACTCTCTACCCGAGCACGGGATCGAGTTTGACACCAACGTCCCGGATGACCGCATACTGTCGGTACCTTTCGCCGCACAGTGGGCCGGCGGCGGTCAAAATTTTGACCGCCGCAGAGTTCAATGGGGACTCCATGAACCAGGACCTGGAGGCTGGTATCTACTATAATTTGATTTCTGAGAGCACATACAAACCACGCAATAAAGTTTCATCATGCTACAAACTGAATATCAATTTCATTTGTTTACTAGCGAAGCCCGTCGAGCTTCGCGCGACCGAGAGGGAGGGAGCAACGTCGGGGATAATTGAGGGATGAGACGAAAACGGATCGGGGTGTTGGAGTTGAAGATCGACGCGATTTCATGTTTCCGACTTGGACTGTATGATCAGAGTGAGACGTTGATGAGACCTGAACAGAAGTCATGGCATCTCGAGCGGATTCGTGCATGTGACGCGGGCTCCCAATGAACGTACATAGATGGTAGAATAACCATTTTCCCCACGTAGGCTGGGTTCACATTGGCATCAGCGACGACTGCATCACGTGAACTTATTCTTCCGAGCGGAGTTTTGTTTGATTCAACCGAATGGAGAGGAGTCGTTCGTTCTCAACTTTGGCGTACATATCGACAACGTACTACTGGAATAACTGTCGACACCCCAGAATATGGTTATCCCTGTCGTCCTGAATCAGTTGATGGGCATAGAAATTCATCGAACTGACTTTCTTTGAGGTTTCCACCCCGATTTGCGGATTTCTCATCCTGATGTTGACAAAGTACCCGTCGTGACCCCGCCGGAAGATTGAAGTATAGTAAGGCACCGCTTAACGAACGCCTCGCAAAACGAACGATCCGCATAACGAACTTCGAAAATAAACACCAATGATCCGTATAACGAACCCGTGATCCGCATAACGAACCGTTCTATCGAATCTCGTATGCGCTCAAGAATTCTATTTTCGCACCCCAGTTGTGGCTCTTAAGCGGCTATCTATCAATAGATTATCTGAGACGCCGTTGGCATTGTGTTTTGCTGCCGAGAACCATTGCTGATTGAGAGATCAGGGAGATTTTGTCGGCTTCTGAAATCCCCCCAGAGGCACGCAGAGCCGTTGACATTTTCGAAAATTCTGTCGCAAGTCATTTCAAAGCTTCTCTGAAATTGAAACTGCACCAAAAACGCCTCGAGAATTTTTTCCGACGTTGTGATTTGTCAGGAAAATTGGTTCTAAACGAAACAAGAAGCATTAGATGAGAACGAGGAAATAAGATTATACACCTTCGTGTACCGAAAGTATTCTCAATCCCGCCTCGGAACCAATTATTTCGATTCCCATAGGATCTAATGCTGAAGGGCGTTTCGCATAACGAACACTCCGCACAACGAACCGTTTTCCGGAACGAATTAAGTTCGTTGAGCGGGGCCCTACTGTATATTGTAAAACATCATAAGATCGATGGTTTAGACGACTCGCTGTAGACCACCACTCTGAAGACGCAGCACAATATCTCGTCGGTTGAATTCTTCTCCCAAGACGACACCTCGTGGACTGACGGTACGTTGAACTGTCTCTGATGCCCTCCCGGTGGGACCTTATCCGCTCTAATGACCACGACATAATCGTTGATTGGCATCTGGTGGAGTCTGGTCTTAAAATGGCGGACGCACTCGTTGTGCTCATGAAAAAAAGCTCGCAATTTCGCTACGATTCCTCTGTCTGTGTTGGAATTGAATCGAACACGCTGGTTCGTCTCTTCTTCTGACCCCCCCCCATGAAATAGATCTGAAGAAATGATGATGTCCACCATCTGGCAGCGGTAATAACGACCCAACACCATGGTAAACCTGACCCGTGGACATGTAACGTGGACACGTAATTCTCGCGGATGATTTCCGTCGCACCGAAAGATGTCATTTGAAGGCGCGCCAAAAGTGAGAGATCACATCCGTCTCTCCTATAAGTATACTCGGATGGGCCGCATATTCATACTCAGGATCGTAATTACGGGCGGCAAGTTTCAACTCTGAGTGTGCTGACCGTCTGGACGAAGTCATACGTTCCCTCTGTACCTCTAATCTCGATATTCGCTGATCGACAGACGCAGTCGCCCGCGCTCCTGCGTATCGTCGTCGGTCCATCTCGTGTCGTGCGATATAGTGTTCTCCAGTTTGTCGAGATTCCCGCGCAAGATCAGCTTCTAATCTTTCTCCACGTTGTTCCACCGTTTCCGATGCTCTACGAGTTCTCATTCTCTTCGCTACGGATGTCGAGACTGCGATCAACTGTCGTTTCGGAGGAACCTTCTCGGAATTCTACTTCATTTCCCGTCCGAGCTGGAGCTACTGGGTGCACCTCTGAACCACTCATCCCTGGAGGGAGTTCTTTCGAGGAAGATGGCGTTATTGGATCTCTGGTGCTCTCGGCTGCCAACCCTCGACGCCCACCCAGCTCTGTTCCTTTTCCGATGCAGTCTCTCGGCTCCACGCCTTATCTACGTGCTCCGATGCTCGGACACAGACGCCTTCCCAGACTCCTTACGTCGTTTTGACGAGAGGATGCGCCGTTGCTTGACCGAGGTTCTGAACCTGAACCTCTCCTCTGACAACTCCTGGAAACAGGCTTCATTGCCAGTGTCTTCCGGCGGCTTGGGCGTCCGTTCGGTTACTGATCTCGCAGCCAGCGCTCACCTGGGCTCTCTGTGCCAATTCAGAGACCTGGCTTCAGGCTTCTCACCAGCTGACGTCGCAGCCCATCTCGGATCTAGGTTGGGAAATTTGTCACGACGATTCGAGACCCGATGGGGCACCTTCCCGGAGGAGATTACCCAGGCCAGCCTGGACGGCATCGTCACCGCGACCAGACGGGCGGAACTGCTTCGAGATGCAATGGACGTCCGGGAAAAGGCTAGACTCAACGCCGCTTTCCACCCGAGTAGCGGTAAATGGCTGAATGCGGTTCCCTCCCCACCGATCGGCACGATGCTGGACAACAACACCCTCCGCATCGCTGCAGGTCTTCGGTTGGGGTTGGCGATTTGCTCCCCTCACCTCTGCGCTCGCTGCAATTCAGTGGTCTCTCCTCTAGGTCACCACGGCCTTAGCTGTTCTCGGAGCAGCGGCCGACACCCACGACACAGAGCTCTCAATACCGTCATCTCATGCGCGCTTCGGTCTGCCGGGATCGCCAACGAACTGGAGCCCCCGGGCCTGTCACGAAACTCAGCTCTACGTCCGGACGGTCTCACCCTTTCCTCGTGGAGGGCCGGGAAATCGCTTATCTGGGACGCCACTGTCTGGGACACAGTCGCTCCGTCACACCTGCCCTGCGCAGCTCGCGAGGCTGGTGCGGTTGCCGCTCTTGCCGAGAAGAACAAACTCTCAAAGTATCGCGAGCTTGAGAACCGCTTCGTGGTCCAGCCTGTGGCTATCGAGACTCTCGGAGTCTTGGGCCAGTCAACGGAGGCCTTCCTCATGGATTTGGGAAGACGCATCGAGATAGCATCGGGGGACAGGCGGGCAGCCGAGTTCTTGCTCCAGAGAATTGCGATCGAGGTTCAAAAAGGCAACAGCGCGGCGGTCAATGGAACGCTTCCATCCGGGGAGCAGCTAGCCGGCATTGGCTAGCCATATGTATCCATTCCAATATAATAAATTTCTCTTACAAAAACCGGAAAAAAAACAACTTTCCCCCAATTGAGAGCCCCATTTCAAGTTCACGGTAGATAGAAGGTTGTATCGTCGAATGAAGGGTCTCTGAATGGAGGCCACAAATGACTGAGTGAGGGCTTCGGATTTTCAGCACGAGCCATGTCGAAGGGAAGGTCATTTCAAGCGAAAGTTGAGCCGACAACGAAGCTGACAAAGTTCAACTTCGTTGTCGTACCCGTAAGAACACACCACACAAACCCACACAGCATAGTCTACAAACTCACACACAGCATGATAACGACGTTCCGCGCGTGACCGTACTCGATAACGAAGTTAAGACTGCAATTGCACTCCTGATGACACTGATGACACATAGCGCAGATTCGCACCGAGACAGGTCACAGGTCATGCGCGACGTAGAGATTGCGAGACGAACAAGTTCGGAATTCACCGTCAAGCCGCCTTATCCACATGCGGACTACCTAGCGCGAAGGATCGAAGGCTATAGCAACATCCCGGTATCGGGAATCCCAACGGTGCTGGCCGTGGTCAAAACGGCGCATACCCTTCTACGACGCGTGAACCTTGACGCGAAGGCTCTTAACTCTCCCCTACAAAACTGGATTCCGCTGATTTCCGTCACGGAAAACGGAAATCAATTTCCGTTATCCGTCAAACAGATAACGGAAAATTATTTCCCCTTATCCGTTAAACGGGAAATGAGGTTGTGAATCACAACCTCATTGTGACTTCGTTTTCGAAGCAAGTTTGAAAACGATCACCCCAAACCCCCATTGTACTCATCCTTGAAAAACGACGAAGTCCAGTCACGCGAAGGCTTTTTCGGTCCCAAACGTTACGGACGACCGCGCTAACAACGAAAATCGATTGAAATCGATTGACGAACTATTGTGCGGAGTTTTCCGCTCATTGAAATTATGATACAATTTCGGAAATGAAGAACGACCGTCAAACGAGTTCCGAGCGAAATTACAGTGACAACTTTGTCAGGAAGGCGTCGAGTGTCGCGTGTCACCAAATAGAATCTTCGCATTGCGCGCTGTTTCCCATCGCACCAAAAGTCACCGTGCACCCCCGGGAACAGTCTTGCGCACCCCAGGTTGGGAACTACTGGCCTAGGTCATTCTTGTACCGAATCGGGCCTTCAAAGTCCACGCCGACGTGAGTAAATAGCTGTGCCGTCTCGATTCGATGCACTGGTAATGATGCCAGGGGGCGAGAAGCGGCGTCTACGTGGAAGATTTTGCAGGTTTGACAATCGTTCAACACTTGGCGAGTCAAACTTCGAGCTTTGAGGATCATGAGTTCTTTCCTTAGGAGCTGTAGGATGTAATTCATGCCTCCAGAATGGAACAATTTGCGCTCGTGGATTTCTCGGATGATCAGTTTTGAAAATTTACTGCGTTACAGTAGGAGGATAGGAAACTTTTGGGTGTCTGATAGCTCTCCCGATCGATTTAAGCGTGTCCTCGCGCGGATGATGCCAAACCCGTCAATGAATGGTGCGAGTTGATAGAGCGAGCTTGCCGGTTTCATCTTCGAACAACAAGAGGACACTTCTTCTGCGCAATGCTGCTTAGCTGGAATCAGTCTGATGAGTTCAAGCCTGGCTGCAATCACTTCTTTTGCATCCGGCTGATTACATCCGGCAATTGACCGCGGGATGCATTTTTCTCCACTTCTAACTCGGGATCTCGCTTGTTTCGCTTTCTCGACCAGACGCGTCATGAAGGCTTTTAATCGGATAGCTTTACGCCAACCGGGGAAGGAGTGCTCAAAGAAGAGTCTGTTGGCGAACGGGCTGTTGTCGTTCGAAATAAAAAAAGTTCAGACTGCGTGCTTTCGCTCGACCTCTAGTTCTTTCAGTTCGAATCGATCGCTGGAGACCTCTTCATTCCCTCTCTCTTTGTTTCGCGCCTCGTCGGAGAGGAGGAGCCACGGTGGTCCGGAGAAGCACAGCGAACTGCGCTCGGCTGAGATGTCTTTTCCGCGGGAGATGGCGTCCGCTGGGTTCAGGGCTGTTGGAACAAAATTCCAATTAGCGTGGCCGATTAACTGGTGGATTCTTCTGATTCGATTCGCTAAATATGATTTCCACTTCTCCGGGCTGGAATTCACCCAGGCGAGGACTGGGTGAATTCCAGCAATAGGTGCGTTGAATCGATTCCGATGTTCGAGTTTGAGCGAAGGTTGCTCAGCATGCGCGCCGCTAACAGCGCAGCCAGCAATTCCAGTCTCTGGATGGACATGGGTCGCACCGGAGCAACTTTGCCTTTCGCTATCAAAAAGGTGATCGTAGGTTGTTCTCTGTACGCTCGAGTTTTCAGATAGCATACGCAGCCGTATGCTTGTTGGCTCGCGTCACAGGAAACGAACAACTGTCTCCGCACATTACCGGAGTCGGCTTGCGTCAGGACTCTTGGAGTGCTGAGAGTTGCTGTTCTTTCGAGAATTGCTCAAAACTCGTTGTACTTTGTTAGATTTGCATCGGTGAGCGGGCTATCCCAGCCGGCTTTGCTCTTCCAAATTTCCTGCAACAGGATTTTGCCGTGCATGCTTGCTGGCGAGATAAAGCCCAGGGGATCGAAAACCTGCGCAATGCTGCTTAGCAGTTTTCGTTTGGAAGGAGGGTCGGTCGGTTTGGGGCGGCTGCAAGGCCTTGGATGTTGGAGCTGCCAAAAAGTCTGACCTCTGGTCCCACTCCACACCCAAGACTTTGGCGTTGGTTTGGTCTGTGGTCACCAATGGATTTCTGACTGGGGAGACACTCTCGACAAAGTCGCCCAGCTGTGGGGAATTCGAGGACCATTTTTTCAGCGGTAGCTTTCCGCTTTCGAAGATCGTGAAGAGGAGCTCAATTCGATCCTTTGCTTGCAAGATCGAGTCAGCGCCCGTTACGATGTCGTCCATGAAGGAGGTGGACTTGATTTCTTCGATGAAGTTGACATGTTCCGGGTGGATCAGCTTAGCTGTTGTCAGGAGGTTCCTGACTCCTTGACAGTGGATGAACGGGGAGCACGTTAGTGCAAACTCGAGACGTTTGACTTGAAACTCTTGAACTTTGGCCTGACTGTTTCCGCTTATCCCGAGGGGCCACAGGAATCTCGGAAAGGTGCGGTCGGGCTTAGCTACTTTGCTCTGAAGAATGCTTTTTCAATATCAGCCGTAACGAAGAAAGCATGTTGGCGAAACTTCATCAGGACCTTGATGATGTCCGGTAATAGGTTTGGACCGCTGTGAAGCACATTGTTGAGACTGGGTACGTCGGAGCAGTGTGAGCTCGCGTCTATCACCACCCGCGTTTCGAACCCTGAAGGATAATCCGGACTTTTCTTGAAGATAGCTTGCATAGGCAAGTAGTGGGCCATTTGTCCAGCTCTCTTCGGAGGGGCTGGTTCTGCGAAATCGGCGTCTAAGTACTCCTTAACATCGTCATCGACTGCTTTCAGTTTGGTGTGCACCCGGTATCCCGAAAACTCGGTATCCCGAAGGGTGATACGAAGGGCCTTGGTATGGAGGTTGGATTTTTTTTCAATATTGGCCATCAGGGATCGCGGGTATTCAGGATAACGTGTTCCGAGATACCAGATTTCGGGATGGCGGGGATCTGGGGCCCTTTATTTCGCCGTTCGGGATACCGGGCTGTAACCTTCAGTTTGACGGGGTCTTTTTTTCAGTTTTTGTAGAAACGAGTGAAGGCGTGATCTAGTGAGCGCCTCGGTGTCCCCTAAGGATCGAACGTTCTCCTTGAAAGGCAGCCTGATTACTGCTCGCCCGGATTCATCTCTATATGTACGAAGTGCTGTCGTAGTGAGCTATCAGGGCCTCGTTCAGAGCATCGTCTTCTTCTTTCGCTTCACCTGGGTCTTCGTGAGAACCGATGTCTTCGCAGAGCCATAAGAAGCGGATATCTTCCAACGTTTTCTCGTCTGCCTTCCTCTTGCTCTTCCTTGCGGGGGTCGCTAGAAGTGCAACTGGTGGGCTCTGTTCGTCGTTGATTTGACAAGATTGTTTCTGGGGATCGGAACAACTAATCTACAACGAGAGCGCGTGGTGGTTTCCCTACGTACAAAAAAGTTAACAAAGTGCGGATGTCGGAGAATCTTGAGCGCAGTCTTGCGATCGCGGGCATCAAGAATGGTTTCTAGCTCAGGGAGCTCGACATCGTGGGTTCCAACGCGGCATCTGCGTGCGACCCTCTTGCGAAATTTGAGCTGGAGGCTCGTCAGTTTCTGCAGCTTCTCGCTTCGTGGCCCACCTATAGGCACTTGAGACAGGCAGTGAGTGACAACTTAATTCCATTCCATACTGCGAAAACAGTGATGTTCAAATAAATAATCGGAGATCTTCAATTTTATGTGCGGCCGTTCGGGCGTCCATGCTTTCGCTGTGAAGTGAGCGAGTTTTGTCTCGTGACTATCATCTGAGGAAGAGCCAATCGGATCTGCAAGGCTGCCCACTCGTCCGCGGAAGCTCTCTGACTCGGCGCGCTCTGATTGGCCGTGGACGACGTCCTTGATCGGTCCTGAATCGAGACGAAATGAGCGTTGTCGTTTGTTACTGCACGGGACTCATCCCCAGGTTCGATCGTAGCGCTGTATTCGCCGTCAACTCCGAGCGAGATCTCTCGCATCGTTGCCGCGAGTTATTGTGATGGTAATTCTCCTTCCGTATTCCAGAAGATTAGCTGTGCCGTGTTGTCCGCGGGGTATGATGAGTGGCTGCCTCGATCCGACATATCTGCTGCTTGTGATCAGCGACCGGCGGTAAACGGGTGCACACGAGGTGAAATCTCGGAGGGAATGGAGGGCGGATGATGGTTCTGCTTGTAAATGGGGCCTCCACTAGCTCAGCTCTCATGTTTAGAATCTCTGGAAGTTAAAGTCGAAGACCGGAGCACAATCACTGGAATAGAATCGTGGTAGACTAGGGAACCGCTGGGAAGAACGACACGTTGGATGACTGACTTGGCATAGTGACGGTGTGTCACTAGTTCAGCAGCAAAGCTTTATTGAAGAGTACACTCGTCTTATATACTCCTTCAACCTCGGACGTAAATTCCAATCTTAATTCGGATCCTATTCTAACCGACCTTGGAACAGCAACATAGTAACAAGTTGTTAAGACGTTTCGTTGGATAGCTACCAAAACTGCTGTCACTGTCTGGAATGTTCAAGTGGTTAGTTTTTCTGGGAGATCGTCTCCTAGTCCGAAATATCACTCATCTATACTCGTTCTGCACTACGAGCCTGCGATGGTGGAATTCTCATCAGGTTCAAATTCCCGACTGGGTCACGGTGCTGAATAGCTAGCGACGCGCGGTACGGGATTTGACGGTAGGATGCTTCGGGTCGGTGCGTATTACGAGTAGACTTGCCTCGAGGAATCTGGATGATCACGGGGGCTCGGTACGGGTGTTGAGAGTGGTCTCACCGAAAACGTCTAGCATACGCGTGACGGGGCTCTTTATTCTCCTGACACCATGAATGTCACGCACTGTGAGCGCGACTTCTAACTAAACTGAAGAGAGCGGTGTGTTTCACTCGTCTTCGAGCTCGATGCACGCGACAGTCTATAGCAGTGATTCTCAACGCCGCGCTCTGGCCCCACCGGTGGGGCTCGGGCAATTTCTGGTGGGGCCTGGGCCCGGAGGCTGGGTTCATACTATCAATTCCGATGGGTGATGATTAGGGCTGAAAGAAAATCGCGGCAAGCGCGTAAACCGCGATTTCGATACTTCGCCGCGCTTCCCGCAGTCCTCCGCGACTTTTGAAATTCTCAGCGACGACTGCACCATCCCGAAGGTTCGACGTAATTGACAAGGGAATGGCAAGACATGATGAGCGCCGATTGAGCTGATATTTGTTGAAAAAGTTCGACCTACCGAGAGATGAAAAACCCGCATAGCCCCATCTGCTTATGGCCTCCCCTGTTTCGAAGCGTAGCGCCCCTTTGCAGACGCCCTTAGCATTGAAAAACACCCGTTTCGCCACGGCTTCGTTATTTCCCGAAATTCCGCGCTCGATTCCGGCGCAAAGTTCTAAGGCTGGCGGCTGGCTTCGATGTCGATCGTCGCGCCATACGTCTAACTCATCGCTCATCAGACGTGTTTCGTCGGATAACGGAATCGAGTTCGAGTGATCACCGTTTGCCCAACGTTGAACCGAGTGACTCTGACCCAACGAGTAAAATTTCGGTGAGAGCAGCCGCTGTGATGTCCCTGCCTGACGAGAGGTTGAATTCCGTCAACATCGATTCTCGACAAGTGATTCAACCGCGCGAGACCGAGATTCAGATGATGGGGGCTCTCTTCAAAGCCATAGAGCCGTTCGAGAAAGTAGATGGTTTTTTCACCGAAGAACCCGAGGAACTCAGAGACTAAAGGTACACCGACGAAAACTTCAAACCCGTGTTCGAGGATCTTCAATGCGGTGTTGTGTATTGAATGTTTCTATGTTAAATATCATGTGCATTGATTTCTTATCTCGTAGATTCGTGCTTGCTCTTGAGATGTGTTGAGAGAGAATAGAGTATCGATCCCGACGCAGCGATGGGGCCGAATCACCTTCAGATCTCGAATCCGGAGCAAAACGAGTGTTCTCCAATGCTAAGGACGTCTGTAAAAGGGCGCTACGTTTCGAAACAGAGGAGGCCATAAGCAGATGGGGCTATGCGGGTTTTTCATCTCTCGGCAGGTCAAACTCTTTCACCAGATCTCAGCTCGATCGGCGCTCATCATGTCTTGCCGTTCCCTTGTGAGTCTCGAATCCGAAAATTGTATGTCCACAACATACTCTCGAAGACTGTCGGCGCATTCTAGTGCTTTCGTGCCGGGACGCCGAGACATTCTAGTTCTGCGCAGATCTTGCGGTATCGAAAACCTCCTCATATACTGAGGCAGACTATTTTCGAGGCTCTCGTCGTAAATTAAGCTCTTTCAATATGCGAAAGATTTCACGATTCGTGATCCGAAATGAAAATTGCGTCGACGCATCGCTACATCGAGTCATCATCAGGACCGGATCTACCCGCAGGCTTAGTAGGCTATAGCCTCAGGCGGCAAATTTCCAGGGGCGGCAAATTTTCGAGGCCATGATTCCATTGAAAATCGAGAATACAGAGTGAACCGCAATTTCATCGCCTCATATAGCAAAAAAGATGAGCAGCTTCAAAGCGCAATCGAGATAGAAGACTAGCGGCGACTTATACACGGACGCGTAGTCGTTCGGTAGCTGAGCCGCCGCGCTGCTTTCCCTCTCTCTACAGAGCCTTCCTAGTTTAGATTTCGAAGTCGACGAAGCCCAACGAGAGTCGTTCCGGTTATATCTAATCATCGATTTCTGGTAAGTTTCCGCAGAAAATCGAGACGGAACATTGTAGAGCGAAAGCTATCCCTTGCTGTCATTTCCTGAAGAAACATCCGAGATGAATTTTGTGGGGAAACAAAACATTCGCGGCAGTTTCGAAGAAGATATCGCAAACTACAGTAGATGCGCTGATTTCAATGAGCGAACTCATCATCTACCTGACTATCTCCTTAGTCTCGCCTCGATGTCTTTTTTTTTGAAAAATGGGGGCGGCAATTTTTTTCTCAGCCTCAGGGCGGCAAAATCCTAGATCTGGCCCTGGTCATCATTTTGATCAAGCTCGCTGGGGAAATCTCGCCTCTGCATCTCTATCCGCGATTTTTGAGCAGTTTTCTGAGTTTTCGCGATTTTCTGCTTCTTTGTCGCGACTCGTCCGCAATTATCGTATTTCTTGACCGCGCCGAATTCGCAGCCCTGTTGATGATACAGGATTATCACCCTTGTTATAACTACTTCTTCCATTCTGTCAATCATGGAGGGGCCTGGAAATTTCCCGACGAGAAAAGTGGGGCCCGGCAGAACTACGGTTGAGAACCACTGGTCTAAAGGTATCGTTCGGCAGTACCTCGGTCACGGCAAGAGGCCCTCTGAACTTCGGTTGCAGTTTCACCGGAACACCAGTATGAACTGGCAGTCTCGAGACCAGGGCCACGTCTCCAATCGCGTAACGGATTCGGTGTTCCCTCCTCTTCCTGTCGTAGTATCTTGCATACTCTTTCTCGCTCTCGAGAACTCGTTTCCGGATCTCCTCTTCAAGCTTCGCCGCTGGGTACCACACTTTGTCGTGCTCATTTTCTACAACTTGTGAGAATCCGTCGAGTCGTGGAATGTATCCGTGACGGATTTGGAACGGGGACACTCCTGTTGTTCGGGTTGGCGCTCGATTCAGGAACATCTGCGCCATCGTGATCTTTAGTGCCAGTCTGATTTATCAGGTTTCTCGCTTATCGCTCGCAGCAACCTCGTAACTTCTTTCACCATACGCTCCGCCTGCCCGTTGCTGTTTGCATGTTGCGGAGAAATAAGTATCTGTCGGACTGAGTGGGTTTTCAAAAAACTCTGGAACTGTTGTGACGTGTAAGCGGTGCCGCGATCTGTCACCAACCGATCCGGCACGCCATACTGCACGAATACCCTCGTTAGGAACTTTCTCACCGCCGCCGAATTCATTGTCTTCACCGCTCCTAGAATCACGAACTTAGACAAGCCATCCATCAAGACGATCATGTGCTGGCATCCATCCGATGCCGGTAGTGGCCCGAGGTGGTCAATGAACACTTTTTCAAAAGGTCTCCGTGCTGGTCTGATCGCCTGGCACAGTCCCTCCTTCTTTCCTGATTCAGCTTTTCCGAAGAGACACTCCAAACACAACTTCAAATGTTGAGTTACGTTTTCCCTCATCTTGAGAAACCAACCAATGGAACTCTCTCATGATCCCAATCGTCTTCTCGCGTCCGAAGTGTCCCGACTTGTCGTGTGCCACAACCACTAAATATCGCCTGAGATGCTTGGGAATGACGAATGACGCTTTGCCGTTTTCCTCCTTGTACAAGACACCGTTCTTCAGCTGAAATCCTTCGACAATGCTTCGTTCCTTGACGCTTCGCTCGGACTTCATCTTCTGCAGGATTTTGACTCTTTCTTTGATCTCTGCATCAACTGCTTGCATCATCACGATCTCGTTGTAGTTGAACATTTCGTTGCGCTGAGTGAGCACCCGATGAATCTTGATCACGTCCGGCTTCACGTCCGTTGGCAAATCCTCTCCTTCGCCTTCTTGAAACTCGTTCATCGGCATCCGGCTGAGAGCATCAACGTGCTCCATCGAGGTTCCGGCTCGATGTTCAACCTCGAAGTTGAACTCCGCGATCTTGTTGAACCATTTCGCTAATTGCGGAGTGCCATTCAGGGATGACTTAAGCGCTGCTACTGCGCTGCAGTCTGACACAACAGTGAACTTGATCCCGTGCAGATAGTGCCTCAGACGCGTAAGAGCCCACACGACAGCCAATTGTTCCAGCTTCGTGGAGTGATGGTTAACCTCGGACTCGGACAACTTCCGGCTCACTGCATAAATCATGTGAAACTTTCCGTCAAACTTCTGTAGCAGAATTGCTCCCAAGCCTGGCGTGCTCGCATCGACGTGTAACTGCGTCTCTTTGGTCGGATCGAATCTTTTTAGGATCGGCTCCCTACTCAGCATGTCCTTAAGACTCCTGAAAGCCTCCTCGCATCGCTCGTTCCACTCGAACCCTCTCGATTGCCTCGACAACGCAGTCAGCGGCTCTGCAATCGACGCGTAGTTCCGCACAAATCTTCGGAAAAATTCCGTCAGACAGAGGAACATTCTGACTTCGTGGATATTCCTTGGTTTCTGAAACTCTTGTACTGCCGCTGCTTTTCTCGATCCCGGCTGAACTCCTTCTTTCGAAACTTTGAATCCCAAAAATTCCACAGTCTCCATGAAAACTTGCACATGCTCAGCTTGATCGTGAGTCCCGCTTTCCCGAGCGCTTCCAAGATGTCCTCGATCTGTTTCATGTGCTCTTGATAATCATCAGCCGCCGCAATCAAGTCATCGAGGAATGGATGAACTTGTTCGTTGCCTGTACTTGCTCTCACTTTCATCATCAGTTCCTGGAAGCAACTGCGAGCCCCGGTGAGTCCCATGAGGAGAACCGTTGGTTGATAATGACCGTCAGGGGTAACGAAAGCTGCTTTTTCCGCTGCTTGTTTTGCCATGGGGATCTGGAAACACCCCCATGCAAGATCCAATGTTGAGTAGATCTTCCGTCCCCCAGTTTCATCTAACACATCTTCGACTAACGGGAGAGGATAGTTTTCTTTCGCGGTCCGGGCGTTTAGCTTGCGAAAATCGATCACCATCCGCCACGAATTGTCGGGCTTGCGCACCAACATAGTAGGCGACGCGTATGCTGAATGTGACTCTGTTATCATGTTGGCCTCCTCCATCTGCAGTAAGATCTCTCTCAATGCCGCTTTTTCCATGACCGACATGCGAGATGGTTCGCTCCGCACCGGTCCGCTTCCCGGAATTTCTTCGATGTTGATTTCCGTTAGGTTCGTGCGCCCAAGCTCCTTCATCGATGTGGCCACTACGCTACAATACCCATAAGGCTAGCCGATACCTCGGAGGAGTGTTTTTGTCAACCTGGATATCTTCGAGTCGAATCTGCTGCGCCGCTGTGGTCTCAGTCTTGAGCACCCTCGGATTGTGCATTTGCGCCTTGAAGTATTCGTCGTTTTCATCCACCCGGCGACCTCTCGCTATCACGGTTCCTTCCCTCAGTAGTATATCGTCTTCTCCTCAGTTCGTCACAGTCAGGTTCAGGTTTTCCTCGTTCAATCTTGACAGTGTCGTGACCACACGCGGATCATCTCTGCCTGGAACTGCCTTCGCGATCTTCGCGAATCCCTCTTTCTCGAGCAACCAGGTGTTTCCACAACACGCGACCGTTACCATGCCCCCGTTTAGAAACGTTTTCCCAATGAGAACTTCCGGATGTTTCCACATTTCGGAGGGGGGACCACCGTGAAGGGAACTTTTTCGAAAACCATTCCATCCATCTTGAGGATGACCACTGCTTCCCCTAACGGCTTGCATCCAGCTCCCGTGAATCCCGCGATGTATTCCAATTCTGTAGGACTGATCCGTAGATTGAGTTTCTTGCAGTGGCGTAGCGCCAGGCGCGTGCGGAGAACCGTGCGGAGCGACAACCAAAAAAACGACCCGCTATAGGGCATACATCAGCAAAATGCCGCCCGGAGCGAACCGCCCCCCCCCCCCCCCAGACTACGCCACTGGTTTCTTGGCCACCTCTTCCGAAATTATGTTCGTGTCGGCGCCGCTATCGATTTGTGCTACCCAATTCTGATTGTCGATTTGAATGTCGATCAACTCTGAATCGTAAGCTGCCTGTTCAAAGTCAACATTCGCCTTCCGCCGCGTTTAGACCGTTTTGATATTGGTGCAAAACCGACTAATGTGACCATGCTCCCCACACCTAAAACATCCGCCTCTTCGTCTCCTTAAGGTATTGTCATGTGGGGAGTTCGTAACACGATTCGTTGCTATTCGTTCTCCCAACGAGCGTTCCGTCTTCTCACTGGCTCCGGCGCCGCTCATCGCCGCCGAGTCAGCTTCTGTTTGGTTCGACTCCTCGCTTGGTTTCCGTGAAAATCTCGAACCGTTGCTTCTTTGTAATACTGACTCTCCAACTCCAACACTTCGCCGATCGTTGCGACACTCGAACGCTTTTTGGCCCGGCTCGGAACATCGGAAACAGCCCGACGTCCGTCGTTCATCGTAGCGCGATCCGCGAGTGCTTGAAAAATTTTGCCAGCTTTCAAATCTTGGTTTCGAGTTGCCATCCAACACGATGCTATCTTCAATGTTCCGGATCAGTTCATTCAGCTTCGCATGCACCTGTGCATTCAGGAACGGAGCAAACTTCTTGTGCTCCGGCCGCTTCATAACAACGAAACCCATATCGCACTGATTCCCCAACCGCTCGACTCTCCTCGCGAACGTTCCGATCGATTCGCCGCGTTTTTGGAAGCTTCGCGTGAACGCTTCGCTCAGCTCTAGCCTTGTTTCCGGCGTCAGAAACGATGAAAGAAACTCTTGTTTTCATTCCGCGAAAGTTTCGCAATGCAAAGCATTCGATTCATGCCAGTCCAGCGCTTCTCCGGACAATTTCCTCAGAATTATGCCCATAGTGTAGGTGTCCGTCCAATTACCTCTCAACCTAGCGGTCTCCAACTGCCCAAGCCATCCCGCGAAAATAGGTACGTTTTTCGACGTGTCCGCATATCGCCCCACCGACCTGATTCCAGTGTCAGCGTCTCAGGACGACTGGACGATCGTTGCCAGACTCTCCGTCAGGGTCTTGCAGAGTGCCAGAACTGCATCCATTGCTTCGGTCGGAGGTTTCGTCTCATCTGTCTTTCCGTCACTAGTCATCGTCGCCACGAGGTCGTTCTTCACTCGAAGGTCGATCAAAATCAGAGTTATCCCACCGCTGCAAATGTCGTGGGGATGTCGCTGCAAATGTCGTGTCTCTGACTGGGACCTCAGTGAGAACACCACTCTCTCTCTTCACTTCTCTTTATTCCACTTAACTCTCTTCTCAGTGCTTCTCTACGGCCGCGCACGCCGCGCACACTCTTCTCTCTGTTTCTCTCTCGCGGCCCGCTGCTATCCGCTGAGCGGCCTGCTAGAGCGCCTATTTCATCCACGACAACTGTCTCACCGAAAACGTCTAGCATACGCCTGACGGGGTTCTTTATTCTTCTGACCGTAAATGTCACGCACTGTGAGCGCGACTTCTAACTAAACTGAAGAGAGCGATGTGTTTCAATCGTCTTCGAGCTCGGTGCACGCGACAGGAGGAACTGTTGACAGTTTTCGCGATGACGTCATGCCGTCGCAGCCACCCACGCACTGCTGCGAGCCACCAACGCGGGTGGCGCAGTCTCCTGTCTCCGCGCCCGAGCTCTCTATTTATTGCATGATACTCTGAAAAGAGAATGAATGATATTTGGCTCGCTGAAATGGATTGGGGTGCCGAGGAGGCGAATCGTGGGCTGAAGCCACCCCACATCGAATGCCCGTCTCCCGGTGCTTGTGTTGCATACTGTGTTTTCTGTATTGTGTAGGTGTATCGTGTAGCGCCGAAGCCCCGTTCGCAACACCCTCCGCGCTCACATGTCGTCTGCGCTCACATCCCCTGTGCGTTTACTTCGACTAGGCTCTCATATCGCCCTGCGCTCATATTTGCTATGCGCTCATATTTGCCGTGCGCTCACATTGCCGGGAGCGTGAGAGACGTGGCTCAGATGCGTCCACAGCGCTAATGATGCACGGGAGCCTGAGATAACCTCGGGGTTCGAGAGCTGAATAGTATGTTCGGCAGCCGATATCCTGGTCGGCGGAAGATTTGGAGCGTTGAGCATGTGACGAGGAGAGTTGTTTTTAGATTTTCATCAAACCTGCCCTGATGGCCGAGTTTTCCCTCGTCAAGGCGAGATTATCATCATGAAGTTCGGCGATATGCCTCCTGCACTCCGTCAATTCCTGTAGGATGAGGTTCAGAACTGGATTCAGGGTAGTGGGAGCCTCTTCCGTGACCATCTGTTGTTGTTCCTCGACGATTCGAGAGCAGGTCGAGCAACGGAAAGTTTGAATAGTTTACTCCTCCTTCACCTGAGCTGGACTCAGATCAGAGCAAGCCTCCATTGCATGTGTCCACAACGAGCACGATACACAGGAGAAATCACGCTATGTCTGATCCTCACACAAGTTCATTTTTCGTCCGCTTGCGTCTCACTTGTTCAGTCGCTGCCGAACGTATGCACGTACCCAGCTCCAGAGCTTCCACCCCGAGAACCCGGCAAGGGTTTCTCCCCCTCGCCGTGCTCTCGAAATTCCGTTCCCTGGCGCGCGAATTCCAGTCTGTCTCAAGATTACTCTAGGCTTCCTGGCGTTTGTATCGCGAATCTCTCTTCTTCGTTTCGCTACGATATTTTTCGAACCGAGGACATCGTCCATCATCAGGGTCGCTGCCCTCTCGGGATGTAGTAGGCTCGTTATTGCCGACGGAAAGCCAAACCATGAATGATCAGGCCTCCGAAGGTTTGCCTGAATACAGCATGCCCATCGGATTAGAGCTTTCCTCGATAATACGCACGGTTCGGATGAAAGCGAACGTTTCTATCTGGTTAAGCGGCCCATTCCGACCGGTCGCTTCAGGAGGACGCACGCGCAAATCGCGTGTACCCAGCCGACCGAGCCGGTTCGAGGAGGAAGTTCACGCGTGCGCATCCTGAGCGCGTTCTCCTAGTTCAGCGAAGAACCGATTGTCGGGGGGAGAATCTTGTTTCCGGAAAGAGAATGTATTGGTGAATGAACAAGGTCGCAGTCCCTCACGTCGGATACAGATAGCAGGATTATATTCCGCGATTCTTTTTTCACCGTTTTCGGTGTGACCCTTGTAATCTTATAGGTCGAGGCCAAGATGAGCACGTTGACGAACCCCTGAAGTTCTACTCCTCAGGAGCCCCTACTCCTATCCACCCCTTTGCCCAGGCTTGCTACCATTTTTGACAGGATCCCGAGGTGATTCCGAAATTTTCGCTTGAGATCCCTCGCTTCCAGATGCCGGGTGGGTTCAACGGTGTTCCTTTTTTCTAAACTGTAACCGGCATCTGCTGGGCTAAGCCCCCCCTGGATCAGGAGTTATCTTAGGATGAGGATGCATGGAAACACACACAAACACACACAGATGCGCCGTGCTCCCTAACATGTTCGCACGACGTACGCATCACCAGGATCACTCACGGGGCGTGGGGGGCAGATGGTTGAGGTTGGTGATGGGTGGCTTGCGCCCTCAGCTTCTGAAAGAATCCACCCCGGCGCCGCTGCTGATTCAAGAGAACCACCTGCAGCTGTCTAAGCACAGCTGAAGGTCATTAAGTAACCAGCAAAGGAGTTGCTCTCTGTAAGTAGTACTGGACTGAGAGCACTACGCCTAGCCTCGGTCCCCAGTCCTTTATAAGCCACGATCTAGTACCAATGAACCACTCTTCACTAGACGAGCGTACGGTCTTCTCATTGCTCCGCGTAAGCGCTTGTCTGAGTGATATTCTGCCCGCGTCAGTCTAAGCTAGTGAGCCCCAGGAGTCGGTATTCCTAGTTCAACAGAGACGAAGATGAAACTCGTCGTAATGCTGCTCGTGGCGCTTTGCTGCAGCCATACGGACGGGTTCGGAGTGCCCACCTTCCTGAGGTGGTCCGGTGACACTGTCTCAAGCGACCAAGGAACTCAAAAAGGTGAGGCTCCCGCGAAAACGGAGTTGTTTCTAGAGCCGTGTTTATTTGTCAGAGTTGGCCGCGCATTGTAACATTCCCGCTTTTGCAGGCTTATCGAAAAACCCCTTCATAACCCCGATGTGGACGAGGTTCAGCCACTTGACGAAGGGAGCGTCCGTGGAATACACGACAATTCCCGTGATTGTCGGCACAAAAGCGGAACTCGTTGAACTGAAGAGGGTTAGTACAATGCCTTTGACTCTATTCAAGCCTTCATTCGGACCGGCGGCGTAGACCAGTGGTTATCAAAGTGGGTTTCATGGAACCCTTGGGTTCCATGGCGGATTTTTAGGCTTCCCCTCGTCTAATTTGGAGCCCCAGGGTTCCAAATTGGACTATGGTAGATTAGAAATCCCAAATTAGATGGTGGTGACAGGAGCGACATTGTAGGTCACGTGCGCAAATTACGCGACAACGTGGAACCCTACCGAGCTCATGGGTCAGGGAGTTCTTCATCGGCGGATCAAGAAACTTGCCAAGCCGATATTTCACTCTCAGCTTGTTGTTCCGCTCGGAAATTTCTGGGCAGAAGCAGCGAACGATTTTCCGGCCCTCTTAAGAGTCGCATTGCCAACCCTCCTGCCTTTCGTCAGCGCCTACCGTTGTGAGGCTGAGTTCTCGAAGTATGCTCCTTCGAAACATGAATATTGGAATCGATGGGATGCCGACGATGACGTGGGACTTCACTCGTCGGACAGGATCCCGGATTCTGCTGCGATAGCCATCGGGTTACAAATCCAATCTTGCCATTGACCCGTGGACCAACCGATGCAACACGGATGAAACCTTTTTCTGGTCCGCGGTTCTAAAGAGCCAGTGGTTTTACAATGGAGTCGGAGTGCTAGGCTGCTGCGGCGACCGGGAGGTCGCAGGTTCAAATCTGAGCCGGGCCGACTCTGTTGTGATACAGAGAAAATTACAGAAAATTTCTGAACCGACAGGTGCTAGAAGGATCGAAGGTCGTGCCCGAAAACTCGATTGATTTCGACCCCGACGCCCCAGACGACAAGATCATATCCGCTTCGATCCGCGTGGGCGATCTCACAGGACAAACGCCGGCCAATGACGCAGCACTCCTCCCAGAAGCTCCCAAGAATGCAACATGCGAAACCTCGGTCGCAGACATCTTGCCTCTACTCAGGCAACACCCAATACCCACCCTAGTGCACGACAACCCCGAAATGATCCTGAGCATGATACAGGCGCTTGTCCCAAAACCGGAATCCTTCGCGATGCAACCAGAAATCGAGCTGCCACCGAGCTCGAAGAAGCTTATCTCCCTAGCGGTGCGGAATCCGGATTGGGTGATGTCACTGATCACCGCCGAACCCACCATTTTGATTGACATGCTGGGACTGGGCAGTACCAGTGAAACAGGCTCAGATGAGACGATGGCGGAAGAGGCTTGAGGCGGGCGTCTCCGTCAGCGATGGACTCTTTCTCCATTTATCAACGCTCAAGTGATATTCTACATTATCGGAACTGTCTTCTTCGACGAAGAAACCGCAATTATCGTGTCAATCTACGCGAACTTGTGGGTTCCTGCACCCATATCTGAGGTTTGCCAGGGGACGATGCGTACATGACAGACTTTATTTGACCTCCACATCTTCCCCAGCATGGGGTCCCGAACAAGCGTCGATCATCCCTTTCTAGTCTCCGTGTGGAATCACAGCCAAACAATAAACCCGAGTATATACCCAAACATGAGGGATTTCTAGTGAACATCACCAGCCTTACGTGAGCCTGCCCGCAGTTGTAGAGCCATTCCTGAAATATAAAGCTCCCTCGAAGAAGAAGGGTTGAGGAAAAACGAATATATTGATTGAAATATACAAGAGAAGGGTGTTGGAAAGGGACCACCAGCCACTTATTTATGGTTGAAATTCAAGCACCGATTATCGCGACTCACCTAACATCGATTCCACTCTCGCCGCACCCCTACTCTGAGAACTCCAGGTAAATGTGATCTCATACCCTTATACTATTGATTGGACCTCGTTGACGTGCGCCTGATTGAGAACCTGTCCACCGTCCCATCGGGTTCCGTTCGATAGGATAGGAATTATACACATGGGACGTGGCGGCGCTGCTTCACGGGGCTTCACTGTAGGAGCTTAATAAGTAAACAGGTGATGGTCACCCGCCAAGCTCCTTGCACGAATCATTCTTGAACGAATTCTTAGGGATTGAGGACAGCTCAAGTTATGTTGGGAGTCATACCGGACGCTCCTTACCGTGATGAACGTTTCGTGATGTGAATGATGGGAGTGAAAATATATTACAGGCTGCTTGTGCGCTAGCAGGGTCGGGCTGGCCCAAACCTGCAGGTGAGGCGGGTGAGACGGCTCGACAAAATCGCAGGTGCAGGTAGCATAGGCACAAATCGGTGATATGGTTTCCGAAACGGTAAGTTGTATCGTTCGCGTCATCATACGAACACGTTATGGTCTCGGGATGATGGTTCGCTGATTCAGCGGATCGAAAGCCGCGTTTTTTCAGCGATCGCGGCCCTCCCGTGACTTGTTAGGGGAGTGGGGGCTGGATCTATCGGAAACGCGTGGGCTCACATGTGTGATGGGCATTCTCCGACGCTGATTGCTCCTTGATCTCATTGTCAGCGGGGCTCATGTGAATGGTCATCTCAGAAACACTTGAGATATGTCTCCGGCAGGTTCGAACAAACATCGAACCCCGGCTCAATGGAATCCACAAGGTCTCCACGCTCCGTGTCGCCTTTTTGGTTCTGCGGGACTCCGTGGCGCTCAACGGGCGGCGCTTGGTCTCTGCTAGCGTTCGTGAACTTGCTATTTATCGAATAGGATGGGAGATGTGGCAATCAAATATTCATTGGATTTTCACCCCCACATCCGCCGGAAATAAAAGTGGGTGCCATTTCGATTCATCCCGCTCGGCCATTTTCTCTGATCACCACAATCGCTGCAGAGAAAGATCCATTGACATCCCTCCAATATGCAGAGCCTCCAGGTTTCTAGAGGACAATGCAGCATTTATTCGGGGAAAATTTTTCCTATTCGTTTTCATTGGAAGAGGATAGTTAGGGCAAGAAGAAACGGGAGGAAATTGAATGAAAATCAAATCTTTGAAGATCAACGAGAGCAACGGGAGAATCTGTAATCTCACTCGACCAAAATGGACCGCGTTCTTCGTTGATTTCGTTCGTGGTCGCTCTCGTGGTCGCGGCTACCATGGTCTGAGCCGGAGATTTCATTTTGCAAGATCAGCTTGATGAGAGCAAAAACATTTCAGACGACAGTCCCCCTTCATTCGTCCGACCGTTCAATAGCTCGGTGCTCTAACTCCTCCAACCCTCCACTTCTTACGAAGAGTCGATGATTGTTTGTGGGGCTATGATGATTTCCCAAGAGCCCGTGAAGATCTTCGATTGCTAGTCCCACCGCCGCCGACACTGCCGCTGGGCGACAGCAGCCCTTAAACTCCAGACAAATAAGTTGCGCATTCCAGCAATCACTAGGCAGACTTTAATCTAGGCGACAACTGTGTCTGTCAGCCGTAATCTCGCGGGCCTTTGAATTTCGCCAATTCCAATAATTACTTCCTAGCGTTTTTCTTGGCATCCACGCACAGCCGATGGTGCAAATAGAGAGAGCTGGGTCCGCTGTTGTCGGCTCTGGTTTCGTCGAGAAGAAACTAGCGATGATGGATGATGGAACTTGATTTGAGACGTTGCTCCTGTCCATTGGTCGGGGAGGCTCCCATGATACTTACTGGTTGGTGGAAGTTGGAAGGGATTGGGAGAAATTGACACACTTTGTGGTAGGAACGTCGATTGAGCTGAATACGCATTGATCAAGAAAAAAAAACCGTGGATTCTCTCCAATGAGAAAGGCATTCTCCAAGGTGGATCAGTTGGCCGGGATCCTCTGGCAGGCTGCTCGTGAGATACATATCGAGGTCGAAATCATCCGCGAGGATTACATGTCCACGTTCAAAGTGCAGGGTCAGTTTTACCATCGTGTTGGGTCGTTATTACTGCTGCCAGATGGTGGACATCAATTTCTTCAGATCTATTTCATAGGGGGGAGGGGGGGTCAGAAGAAGAGACGAACCAGCGTGTTCGATTCAATTCCAACACGGACGGAGGAATCGTAGCGAAATCGCAAGTTTTTTTTCATGAGCACAACGAGTTAGTCCATCATTGTAAGACCAGACTTCACGAGATCCCAATCAACGATTATGTCGTTGTCATTAGAGCGTATAAGGTCCCAACAGGTGGGCATCAGAGACAGTTCAGCGTACCGACAGTCATAGAGGTGGCCTTAGTCATCGAGATATTGCGAGATATTGTGCTGCGTGTTCAGAGTGGTGGTCTACAGCGGGTCGTCTAAACCCATGGATCTTATGATGCTTTACAATATCCTTTAATCTTCCGGCGGGGTCAGGACGGGTACCACGTCAATATCGGGATGAGAAATCAGCAAATCGGGGTGAAAACCTCAAAGAAAGTCAGTTCGATGAATTTCTATGCCCATAAACTGATGATTCAGGACGACAGGGATAACCATATACTAAGGTGTTATTCCAGTCGTACGTTGTCGATATGTACGCCAATATTGAGACCGAACGACTCCTCTTCATTCAGTTGATCAAACAAAACTCCGTTCGGAAGAATATGTTCACCTACGTGATGCAGTCGCCGGTGATGCCAACGTGAACCCAGACGACGTGGGGAAAATGGTTATTCTACCATCTACGTTCATTGGGAGCCCGCGTCACATGCACGAATCCGCTCAAGATGCCATGACTTATGTTCAGGTCTCATCAACGTCTCACTCTGATCATACAGTCCAAGTCGGAAACATGAAATCGCATTGATCTCCAACTTCAACACCCCGATCCGTTTTCGTCGCATCCCTCAATTATCCCCGACGTTCCGCCGGCCCTCTTGGTCGCGCCAGGCGCGACGGGCTTTGCTAGTATGTAACATAGTTCGAGGAGTTGGTCGAGCCTTGTCCGGCCCCGGGGATTCGTATGCTGTGCACCTTAATTCCGAGGAACGGAAACGGAAGAGGAAACGGTAGAATCAGAACTTCAAGCCTCAATAAAGGGACCTGGGCACGGCCTCCGGTCTGGGGATTGATTCAGCATGCGCGAGGCGACTTGCATTTGCGAATTGGCTAAAGGCCAAGAGGTAGCACCGGTTTTCTGTGTCATATATGTATCTGACATACACTGGCGAACAAAAGTTTCCGGCCAAAGCCGTACTTCGTCGTTCTTGCTCTACGGCGCATCACAGAGCGCAGAGAATGGTATCGCAGGTGTGACACCATGGCGTTATAAGGTGTGGGTCGGTATGGTTCAGAAATTCCCGACCAGTATAACAGCAGGGAATAAATGAGGAAAACCGGGCGATCAAAAGTTTCCGGCCAAACGTGATCGTAAGATTTTATCAGAGCCCACATTGAAGAAACAACTAGAAACTCATGGATTCGATCAATATTTTGTCTAGGCTCCTTTCGCTGCTATCACGGCTTCACATCTGCGCGGCATGGATTCCACAAGTCCTTGAAACACATTACTTGGAAGTTTTTCCCATTCAGAACTCAAAATTCCAAAGAGAGCCGCTCTGTTCGAAGGGTTCTGATCGCGAACCCG
This sequence comes from Neoseiulus californicus, assembly GCA_028455905.1. Lineage (NCBI taxonomy): Eukaryota > Metazoa > Arthropoda > Arachnida > Mesostigmata > Phytoseiidae > Neoseiulus > Neoseiulus californicus. The sequence goes on from JAMQGS010000014.1 coordinate 52,032, forward strand.
TCTCTTTAGCTCTTCCCAGAGATACTCTATGGGATTCAAGTCCGGTGACTGTGCGGGCCGCTTGAGAACTTCGTTTTTTTTTCCGACGACAACCAGTGCTTGACTCACTTCGATGTGTGCTTCGGGTCATTATCGTGCTGGAAAATCCAATCAGGTGCCAAATTCGTTGATGCATATGAGGAGCTCATTTTCGAACCGCGTTAAGTCCATTTTCGCCGATTTCCAGTTTTCAACGGGAATGGAGTCCCCCTTGCATTGTGCCTCATGAGAGAATATCAGTTCATGGGAACTCGCATGCGTTCCACTTCAAAATGACTGGGAAAAATTCAACTTCTGTATACGCTCAATGGTTCATCGGCAGTAGAAACGCGATTTACTCGACATCGAAAAAATGGACCTAACGCGATTCGAAAATGAGCTCCTCATATGGCCTGAGATGATTCCGCAGGATATCTCTGTAGACTTCAGCGTTCATGATTCCGTCGACGAACACGAGGGGTCCGACACCAGACCATGAAAATATCCCCCAAACCATTACATTACCAACACCGTGTTTCATGGTCGGTAAACAATACCTAGGGTGATTTCGTGTCGATTTTGGCCGTCTCACATACTGCTTCCCAGCACTTCCGCAGGGATTGAACTTGGATTCGTCGGAGAAGGCCACTTTTTTCATTCTTCGATTGTCCAGGTACGATGTTCTCTAGCGAACTCCAGGCGAATTTTCCTGTTCTTCAAGGATATGAACGGTTTCTTCGCTCCGATGCGACCATACAGTCCAGACTCGTGCAGTCGTCTCGAAACTGTCACCCGACTGACCTCTACAAGTCCCTCGGCTCTTAGCTCTCTCGCGATCTCAGAGGCAGTCTTCCATTCATCTTGAAGTGACTTTCTCCCGATGATTTGGTTGATCCTTTCCGTAGTTTTACGAGGCCTGCCCGACCTGGGTAAGTCCCGTACCTCCTCATGGGACGCTGCCTTCCTCCGCAAATCGTTAACAGTCGATTTCCCAACCTTGAGTAGCGCAGCGATCTCACGACTCGCTTTCCCCTGATCGATGAGGGCCACTCCGCAGATCCACACTGTGATGAGGCATTTTCAGTCTTCGCAAAATGTCGATAAAGTTGAAGCAGACGCCGGAGTAAACATAGGAACTAAAAACAATCGAAATCCGGCCTAAGGGACTCATTAAACAGGGGCCTATTCCTCCTGGTACCTACTGGCCGGGAACTCATGAGCATGCAGATTTCATTGTTTTCCATCTGAACATAGCCGAGGCTCATTTGTTCAAATAGTACGGCGGGGAATAAGTGAGTATCGAGGCTGCGCATCCACGCGCCGGCCGAGAACGCGCTAGGAGATCTATGCCAGTAACGGCAACGAAGTACCGCAGTGGCCGGAAACTTTTGTTCGCCACTGTATGTATTTATGTCTGCCATATGAGGAGCTCATTTTCGAATCGCGTTAGGCCCATTTTTTCGATGTCGAGTAAATCGCGTTTCTACTGCCGATGAACCATTGAGCGCATACAGAAGTTGAATTTTTCCCAGTCATTTTGAAGTGGAACGCATGCGAGTTCCCATGAACTGATATTCTCTCATGAGGCACAATGCAAGGGGGACTCCATTCCCGTTGAAAACTGGAAATCGGCGAAAATGGACTTGACGCGATTCGAAAATGAGCTCCTCATATATGGGTGTGTCATGTCATATATCTGTCAGGAACTTGAAGCTCGCGGACGAAAGGTCCGAGCGAGCTCCAGCGGGAGGAAGCAAATATTTCGCGCAGAGAGCAACCATAAGTCAGAAGTCGCTGCCTTCTGGGGTATCTACGCGAGTTCGAGGTGATTTCAAGCTTCGAAAACCGGATAAAGCACACACGAATTCGCTGGAAGCGCCAGGGAGCATCCCGTGCCTCAGAGTTGGATTTTAAATCTTAGGTCGAGCCCCCGTGACAACTGTTAGCATATTCCTGCTCATCCGCGATTACATCCATGATTCTTAATAGTCCGGAGCCCCAGCCAAAGATGGGTGGATGGATCGAATCCGAGGCTCTGGCTGCTCAAACATTCCGGCATGACTCTTGTCGCACTCATGGATCTTCACGACCGAAGCACGAATCTCTGGAAAACCTTGGGCATCCTGGGTGCGTACAGGAAGATCATTGGACCGCGGCCGTAAAAAACCGTAAAAAAACCCGATAGGGTTTTACTCATCTAGGTATAGACTTTACACTGCCCAAGTTTCAGCGAAATCCGAGTGTTCACATCAGTGGGCTCTCCTTGTGAGAGGGGAATAACTTGCAAGCTCAGAATAGCAACGACTCTGGATATCGAGTCATTACTCGTCATTACCGCTCGCGATCGCGTTCGAAAACGCCCGGTAACGTCAGAGTCGCCGAAGGAAAAGACAAGACCCGTCGATCCCCGCCTCCGTCGGCGAAGAATCAGAATCAAAAGAACAGTCAAAAGCCCTCGAAAACGAGGATTGTGACACCACCGGTTACCAACGCAGCAAGCAGCAACCCGTCGAGAGTTCTCCAGGTGTCAAAGAAAGAAAGCCGGTGCTGCTTCCATGTGCAACTTACCCAGATCGTAGCTACGTCTGGCTTACGCACGCGCCATGATAGTGCTACGGGACACCGACGTGAGCTGCCAAGAGCTTCACAACTACCTGAAACCTCTATCGGTCAACGTCAATTCCGTATGTATAAACTGAAAGAGAAATCGCGAAACTACCGAACCTACGTGGGAGACTGCAACGGAGCATTCAGAGAGCCCCTGTTCAATGAAGAACTCTGGCATGACGGCACTTTCGTGAAAGAGTTTAGGGGCACCCCACATCCTGAGGCAATCCACTCGATGTCCCCTGAACGGAGGTAGTGCTGCTCGAATTCTCGAGCATCCCCCCCCCCCCCCCCCCATCCCAAGAACCCTCACGATATGATCTTTCGTTACTGCAGCAAATAGGCGAGCAGATTTCATGTTGAGAGCGTTCGCTATTCAGGACGCCGAAGTTTACGTACATCTCTTCCGGACCTACGTTTTGCCGATAATAACCTACGGATCCCCTGTGTGGTATCCTCGTTTTATGAAGGATTTGAAAAAACTGCAAGATGTCGAAAAACGATTCAGGCGGCGTGTAGCCTACAAATGCGACGTGAAAAAAGACCTCCTACCGACCTGTGATATTGAAACTACTTTCAGAGAAGCCGACGAAAGTGCTCTCAACAGACTAATCAGAAACCCTGATCTCAGCGCGAAACTTTTCGAATATTTCTCTAGCACAGTGGTTCTCAAAGTGGTCCATATGGACCCCCAGGGGTCCATTCCACCGCCCAGAGAGGCTCGACTCGAAAAATAGAGATCAGGGGTCCATGAGGGGTCCCTGAGAATGATTATGGGGTTCGCGGATATTCATGGGAGGTAACATGGGAAACTGATGCGATCCGTTCGCAGCTTGAGGGCAGCGTTAGAACTCTGGGGTGTCAATTCGGTTAGCAGTCCCTAATCGATTCGGATAAATAACTCCCTGGTAGCGCCTCGTTAAAAACAGCTCTCCTAGAACCTCTCTAGGGTTGCGGATCACGAGCGCGGCCCAGAGTTGCCGCGAAGGCGGTCGCACGTGCACGTCCGCCGTTGAGACTACCCGAGCATCGTATCACAATGCATCTCAGAAGTATCCCAACCTGTGGCAAAGCGTCAGGAAGTTTCTCATAGCGTCCCAAACGTCATATCTGGCGGAGCAAGCGTTCAGCACGATGACGAATTTGATTACTGATAAACGATCTTGGCTTGACGTCACCGCAAGGGGAGATCTGAGGTTTGATTGGACCGAATAAGTCCCATCCCTGGTTGGCCCCGGTGCATTTCGAAGATCAGGAAGTACGCCGCGCTCTCCAGCGAGTGCCTGTCTCAGTCCGTTTGCCTTCGGAACCATGGGGGACCCTGTTCCCCACACCAACACGCTGATAACTCAGGTCGGAAAAGTCCTCGAGCGGTCAGCAGGAGACAGGAGGCAAGGCCGTTTCTTGGCTCAGAGAATATCTCTGCTTATCTAACGGGGCAATGCGATGTCGGTACTGGGTACAATGAATGGCTCAATGGAGATGCCCAACTGATACTGAGTGAGTGTCGAGTCATAGAATGGGACCATGTTGGACCGGACTCAAACCAGTTATCGGAAACTTGGGCGCCAAGAGTCAGACGCATCCGTCACACTGATCGTTCACGCACTCGCTATCAACAAAGAAATCGCAAAAAATCGGAACAACGTTCCGCCCAATCGTCGGAGAGAGGACGCGCACGATTGAATAGCTCATAGTTCGAGGTTATTTCCAAGCGTCCGTTCTTCCGATCCGGTGCCAGCTATTCTTAGTTCAATTGCGCACCGAATTCTCATGATATGAATGAAGCAAGAGAGGTCGAGCGAGGCTAAAGCCGCCTCAGCCCAGCCCTGACTACGCGCCTGCGCATATTTAATCATCGGGGATGAGGAATCATTGTCTTAACCGCGAATTCCCATACTCACCCAAGGTTATGTGATTCATTGGTAGGCCGAACGCCCCTGAAACACTCTGTCTGGCTTCGATAGACTTCTGTCCTTTCCGTGCGAACACGGATCGGCAACGAGTATGCAGGTACTGTCGTCGGAGAAGTCGTCTACGCCATGAACCTCGTGAAATCAACGGCTGTGATCCTCATTGTGGGAAGAGCTTTCTCTGGTTGCAATTTTTTTCCACAACAGATGGTGTACGCTCTCACTAAAGGTACTGAGGGGATTCGTCCGAGTGCGCGTCGTGCTCGTATGCGAGAAGGAAGCGCATAACTAGACCGCCGCGTGTGCTGGGCTCACATCCGTCAGCTCGAGAGTTAGCATTTAGGCGCTCCTTTACGAGCTTCAACCTTGTCGATTTCCGCCAACGTATCGCATAGTCTCGTCCACGATCTCGAGATCGCACACTTTACCGTGAACATCCGTTTCGCAGCCAACGTCCACCAACATGGACATCAGGATCGCAGGCTTTGCGATTATGCTGCCCTGCTGTTGTCCCACCGACGCCATCGGGGTAGCTCCGTTCTTGGAGGGTATCGCCAGAGCCGGATTTAGGATCTTGCCGCCTAAGGCTGGCTCGGACTACCCCCTGTCACTTTCTCATGAAAATCCGAGAGTCAAACTAGTTCGTGAGCGATTCTATCGTTCCGAGGCGTAGGGTCCATGGAACGGCAGAACACGTGAACCTGCTAACATCGAGGCTGGTCAGGCCTCCGCTCCTTGCGGCCCGCTGGAATCCGGGCGTCCTCTCTGAACGGTCTCCTCGTTGATTTTTGGAGAAATTTTCATATAATGGGATGTGAGGGGACAGAGAGCTTACGGCGTAGCTCTCGAGAAGACTCAACCGACGAGGCAGTCGAGTGGTCTAAGCAATGTGTGCCACAAAAGCATGCTCGCAAAGCTAGAGGTGAAGCTTTCTCGGAGGGTATGTTGCGGGTTCGATCCCTGCAGCCGGCTATTCCGTGAATGGCCGCCACGGCTTCCAATCTCTACGGGCGAATGCCTGAACCGATCTACCGAATTCCGCTGCTCGAAGATGAGTCAATTCAACAAAGGAATGCCAATGGAATACCAACCTTTCCAACTCATTGTTGGAACGCAAGCAGATTTTGTTGAACTGAAAAAGGTAATCCCTATCGATGATCTCATCCTTGAGCTGATGAGAATGAGCATTGCGGAAGTGAATGAATGCTTGGACGTGAACCAAATAAGCGATGTTTTCCCGTGAACAGCTTTTAATGTTTCGTTGAAGAAACACATCATTCATAAAAGTTCGGCTTATTCGGGCCTAGTCACGAAAGAAAGCATTATTTGGTTAAGCTATCTTTTGACGACGCCTCTGTATAGATTTTATAAAATTGAAGTAAATTGGGGTTGGTTCGACAATGTCCACGAGGAATCGGAACAACAGGAGATCGAGGAAGTCGACGGGAATAATGACTGTGAGCTCGTTGTCGCGAAGCAACAGTCTCTTCTATGGAGTGAAGAAAAGTATCTCAACATAGCGCCAGGACAAGAATCGACTCCACTGAGTATAATCTATGATGAACATGCGGAAGAGTTGGCGTTTCCAGCCATCTACTATGGAGTCGCTAGGCAGTTTCGTCAAGGTGTGAAAGTGACACCGTTCCAGATCACGACGAGTGAGATCCGGCGACGAGATAGACGAGGGGCCACTCCCGAGCATATTCTGTACATGGCTGCGAAAATAATGCGATTGAGAGTAGCGAGTGGGTTACATGCAACATTTCGGTGTAGTGGTGACCTGAGTAAAGTCACTCGTCAGATGTTCGAAGATAAAGGATTCTTGGAGTACTGCGTACAAAATAACTTCGCGTTCCTCAAATCCATCCCGAACTCCGTGCAGTATTGGGTATCCAGGAAAAAAAGACCTTTTCGCGATGATTCGGCAGTTGGGAAAACCAACGTTCTTCCTGACGATGAGTGCCAACGAGACTCGGTGGCCCCATCTTTTGAATATCTTGCACAAAGTCAGGAATGGAACTGAGGAAGACGTCGACGACCCCTTGAAGAGGTTCTCGGCGAGTTACCGCTCTTCCCTCGTCAGTGATAATGCTGTGACCTGCTGTATTTATTTTTGGAAGCTGGTCAATACTATCATGCGCCTTCTACAGTCGAAGAGGCACTCTCCATTTGGTCAGTACGCAGTCATAGACTACTTCTTACGAGTGGAGTTTCAGCACAGAGGTAGTCCACACGTGCATATTTTACTTTGGTTGGCTACCGACCCGGCAGAAGAACTGTCAAAGTATATGCCGAAGACTGTGGACCTGATAAACCACCTCTGTTCTGTGGATATTGAGAACTCGATCGAGAATCAATACTACGCGCCGTTACAAGTGCACAAACACACATTCACGTGCTATAAACAGTACGGTGGACGAGGGAAGAAGACGGAAGAGTGTCGGTTCCAGATTCCCTCCTGGCCCAGTCGAGCAACCAGGATATTATTACCTACGACTGAGGATAGTGATGTTCGTAAAGAACGACGCAAAAAAGGTCGAGAGATGAGAAAAAGTTTGGAAGAGAATTTTTTTGAAGATATTGAAGACTTCTTGTCGAGTGCAAATGTGGAATACGAGGAATATCTGAACATAATACGGGCATGCATCACAAGACCCACCGTATTGTTCAAACGGAACATCACTGATATCTGGACCAACACGTTCAACCCTTGGATAGCTAACATTTTGAAATCCAACATGGATTTGCAATTTATCCTCGACGAGTTCAGCTGTGCGATGTACGTAATGGAGTACGTGAACAAGAGCAATCGAGGTATTTCCAATCTTCAACAGCAATTATCGCAATTACAAGATGAATACCCTGACCAAGATTACACCGACCTTTTGAAACGAGTTAGTATCCGCTTGTTGGACGCAGCCGAAATGACAGCTCAAGAAGCAGCCTGGTTCCTGCTTCGACAACCAATGAGTGTGAGCAGTCGAGACATCGTTTTCATTCCGACGGATGTTCCTAATAATCGAATGAGGTGTCATAGAACTCACGCACGAATGGACGAAGAGGGTCTCGAGCCCGATGCAACAAAAGTATGGACGATGAATATCATTCAAAAGTACGAGGCGCGACCTTCTTGTCTCTCGACGATGTGTTTGGCAGACTTCGCTGCGAAAATGACACCGAAGAGAGGTAAAAGGGACCCAAAATTGGTCCAAAACCTCTTTGTATTACTCAAACCAGGTGTCTCCGATACCTACATATAGAAATATTTCTACTGATCCATATAATCCATATAATACCAAATGTAACCGCTCAACATGAATCCCAGAATAAATAAGGTGAGACGCCTTCCGGCGTTTCACCAAAACCATCGTTTTCCATCCACTCCCCGATGATGATCATTGATCACCGTGGACATGGGCAATCCCCATGGGACCTACAATTCAAAACCCATTGCCCACTACGACTAGAAAGTGGCCGAGATCACCGGAAACTCAACCAATGAAACCCCCGAAAATCATCCCCACATGGAGTCAACAACTCAGAAAATTTCGCATCACAACCAGAAAGTGACCGAGATGCCGGTGACTCACCCAGTAAACCCTCATCCACGTGACCCAGATCACTCGACATGGAGTCTACGACTTAAAATATACCAGTACTTTCCAGTTCCTCCTGCTCGAGACGGGGTTTGGTGTCAACGAAACCCTCCAAGATACCCTCAGGTGACCACCAGGACCATCACCTCGAAAAGCCTACAAGGTGACACTTGAGGCCTCTCAAGACGGTACTTCACATATGAGTACCCAATGTGTTCCGACAAAGTTGCGGAAATTATCAACAACCACACACCCGAAAAACTCGAGGAAATTCCGGAAAAGATTAAGAAAGACACCGAGACGAATCTATAGTGACCCTCAAATCGTACATCGATCCCGGACAGGATGAGTCCCCACCACTGGTTCCTTCAGAACCACCTCCCTGTGGAACCTGTATTCAATAAAACGATACCCCTCATTCCTTAACTGTCTCCTCCTTCTAGTGATTAATTCCTTACTTCCCCCCTCTTCTAGATTTCCGCATTTCTGCGGAACCGCAAGGTTCAACCGAAGGTTGAACGCTCGGTTTTTTTTCCGTTCTGTAGACTCGATTTCTTGCACGACGTCATCCATCTTCGCAACGAAACACGCGTTCTCAACCGCATCGACAGCAGCCGCGCAAAACAACTGATGCCGCAGCAGAACGTGCAACGCACGTTTCGATGTTCCGCAGACATCAGCTAGCCACCGAAACCGCGAATTCGACAGAATTTGGAGCATACCAATGTGCTTGTAAACGGACGAGAAATAATGATGGAAAAGCAGAGCAATGGGCGCTCGCATGAATGCATGCAATCGTCATTCGATTCAGAAATTATTCTCTTCGGAAACCGCTTCCATTCGGAACTTCTGTTGGCTTCTTTGCTCCAGGACTCGATAGGTTCTTTAGGGATATCGAGGATTAGGGAACCAGTTTTAGGGATTCCGGTTTTAGGGATAGCAGGTTTAGGGATTTCGATTTTAGGGATTCCGGTTCTCGATGTAGAGAGCTTTTAGGGGTTTCGGGCATTAGGGATATCGCTTTTAGGGCAACCGGTTGCACACCTCCGCCGCTGGGTGATATGACAGAAGTGTCAGAACTTTGCATGCGCGGTTGCCTTTCCGATGTTGGTTCATGCAGTGGACCGGAGTTTATCGACGTGAAATTATCACGCCACGTTGGACTCAGTACTACTGGTCTTTCGGAGACGGCGGGTGAGCTGGGTGCCCCATGATTCAGACCCGACTTCGGGAGAGAGAGAAGACACAGACCTTCCCCTCAGCCTCGTCGATGAGCCGTCAGGCAGATGCGGCTGTTTCCATCGGAGACTGTGTCCTCACATGCGCTTCTTATTCAATTTCATCGATTCCCCCCATGGCGGGTGTTTGACGAAGTATATCGGCAGCCAACACGGAAAATAATACGCTGAGTTACCGGCACTTCTTACCGGAAACTCATTGATGGTAAGAGTCAGCTATGTCCGACTGCGTTTGTACCTGGGCATACTAGCAGACGGCTCTTTCGGAGGCCGTGTGTTCAGAGCGCAGGTGAGAAGCTCATCGTTATGGTATCCACTTCTCAATTTCTGACCACAACAGAACTCGTGGAAGAGCGGCCTACTGCGCGTTTTGGGAGTACTCGCTGCGCAGAAGACTCATCTAGCCAGGCACATCAGAACGCACACCGGAGAGAGGCCGTACCGATGCCGCTCGTGTAAAAATGCATATCCAACGAAGGATTCCTCAGATCTGCACGCGCGTAAACATACATGCTGGTAAGAAACCTTTCCGAGGATTTGCTGACAAAACTAATCTTCTGTCGCACGAACGAAATCATATCGGTGAGAAACCATACGTCTGTACAAAATGCAACAAGGCGTTCATCCGGAGCAACGACTTGACGCGTCTTCCGAAGCTTCACGAAAGAAAACCCACGTTATTATGCAAGAAGTGTCCTCTCAGGTTCGTGCACGAGCATGATCTTGAGAGGCATATTTTGTCGTGTCCGGTGACGGACTACAACGGAGCGTCCGCCAAGGCTATATAAAGCGGCCGCGTTGTTAATAAATGTTCCTCATTTGCTCACGTCGTTGTCTATATGCGAGTCGTCCTCAGAGTCCGTTCCACGGACATAGCATTGGCGCAGCCGACGACTTTTGGACAGAACCATGGGGAACGGCGTCGAAGAGCAGGAGCCGCAGAGTCTCGCGGAGATCCTCGAGAGTGTTGCTACCGCGATCAAGTTCTTGACCGATAACCGGATGAGAGAAGAGAAGGAGTCATCAGTTGCATCGTCAGCGATGCAGAACGCTTCTGTACTACTCGGCTCCTTCCTCTACAGACCAGATGAGGACCTAACTTTCAAGAACTGGTTTACACGGAATAAGGCAATCTTGGAAGAGTCCACACCGGTGGAGAAGCTACGGGTGCAGCTGATCTTGAAAGCCCTCGGACCGAACGAGTACGCGAGGCTTCAGAGTCGTTTATCGCCAGACACCCCGGAGGCGAAAGGCTATGACGATATCATCGAGATCCTAGAAAAGACCTTCGGCCCCACAAAGTAAATTTTTCGGCGGCGACACGAGATCCTGAGCCTGAGCCAGAGTGCCGCTGTCTGCTCTGACGAATCCTAAGGAAATCGCAGATTGGGCTAACCTCAAAGGAGATCAGTTTGAGTGGAAGTCTCTCACTAGCGAGCAGTTCAAGATCTATCTGGCCATAAACTACGCGTCTGGAGCATTGTTCAAGAACTTTCGGAATGTCATGCTGAAGGCAGTCGATGAAAAGCCGAAGCTTACCATCACTGGCCTTAGAGAGATTCTGACAAATCACGCAACCCGAACTCAAGACTCTGCCATCGACTCGACCGGTACCGGCGGCGAGTCATCCAGCGTGAGCTACGTACAGCACAACCGGCCTCCGACATCCAGAACCAACCCGAATTCGGAGTACAAGCGCCAGCCTCAAGGCAAGCGGCAGTCTGGAGGTCGATCGCAGTCCAACACTTGCGCAAGTTGCGGTGGCACGCACGAGCGCCGCACTTGCCGTTTCTTTACGGCTGTCTGCAACTTCTGCCAGAAACAGGGGCACATCAAAAAGGTCTGCCGAGCCTTTCTGAGACGATCGGGGGACAAACTCAACTCGTCGGATGTAGCCTGTTCGAATGTTCAAGAGCCTTCCACGCCTCGCAAGCGTGCCTTCGCGACCGTGCTCGTGAACGGTGTTGCAGCGAGTTTCCGTGTCGACACTGGCGCGGACCTGACCACCGTCGGCAGAGTTGTCTGGGAGCGCCTCGGGTCTCCCCCACTCCTCAAGATGGATTCTGCTTGCACCGCGGTCAACGGCGAAGCGTTGAAAGTCGCAGGCTATTTCATGGCAGACATTGCCTCAGTGTCAAACTCGGCAGTATGCTTTCGGGAGAAAGTCATAGTCCTTCGCAACCAGGATGTTGCTCTCTTGGGATGTCGCCCAATCTTCAGCCTCGGGCTCCTCGTTCCGGGACGTTGCATCGAGTTCTTTTCAGTTTCCGAGGCTTCTAAGGAAGCGGAGGCTTGGGGTGAACGTTACCCGGACGTCTTCAAAGAAGGACTCGGAAGGACTTCTACTCGGAGTCGATGAATTTGCATGAACGGAATTCGGGGACTAATCAATCTCGTCGTAATAGCGTTAAGCTCGGGCAAGTTAGGCGGTATTGGCGGGTATTGGAAGCCCGTTGTATACGGCCAAGGACGGAATCTTCCCCTTTCCTGAAGCAGTCACACAGGAACTACACAATTTCACACCCCTCGTCGGACATCCCATCATCTCCATCAATGGACAAAAACTTTCTTTGACGTCACGGAGATCGTTCCGAAACCACAATCGCTCACACACACCACAAACATGCCCGTATTGTTGTTTGGTGAAATCCTCGCGAAACTTCTGGGACGCGACCCTCGTAAGACTACGCGTTTCATGACCAGTCACCACTCCTTGATCATGACCGACTCCTTCGAACCCATGAATGAACCCAACTCCTTCTGAATCTCGACTCTCTGACCCACCCAAATCGAACTCCACGACACCATCACCAATATTCCCATACTCACCCTGCCTTGAGTCATCCATGGTTCCGGAAACAACAAATCCCGGAAAGAGGAACCAAGTCCAATGTTTCTCTCATCCGCTCCCCTCACACTTGACTATAGTCCGGGATCCCCTACAGGATGAAAACCACAACCAGAGTTCACAAAATTTCTCCTCCTACCGGTCCTGACGGACCAATTCGAAAACTGCCCCGAGAGACCAACTCGGTCCTTCAGACCCTTCCCATATCCTTGATCTCACTAACTTTTCCACCGGTTCCTTGCACGTTTGGTACTCGGGGGACCTCCGTCTGCAACTGTCGTCGCGCGTGATTCTTCGAGGCCCACGACTTTCTCATTGTCTTGGTACTGCCAACGGCTCTACCGAACGTTCCTCGCTTACGAGGCATCACTACCACGAGACTCGTCAAGTTTCTCCGCTATGAAACTCGCCGAGTCGGACTTCGACTCCCAACTCGGGCTTATGTCCCTGACCGAACAACGAAGTCCCACAATCTCCTCCGCTTCTCTCGACAAGACACAACTCTCTCAAACGTGATCCGGTAACCGTAAAAAGTAGCCTATTACCACCGGCCCGGCATCCCGACACATTTCGCCGAGACCGCAATACCAGAGCTTCCGCCCTTCATAGAGAAAACCCGTCACTTAGAAATCAGCTAACTTCGTTGTTTTATTTCTGGCACCACCCCCTCCGGGTGTCCGCAAAGCCGCATTTCTGCGGCAAAAGTTTGAGAACCACTGCTCTAGCACGACGCGCTCCAAATGCACCCATCGTCCCAAAGTAACGGCCGATACCGAACGCGTCAATAATTTTTTCCCGTGGAGGGTCACGAGGAACTTACGAGGATCTCTATATACCAACTAAATCCTTTCTTTCTACCAAGAAATAAAGCGTTTCACTCATAAATTACTGTTTTTGACTCTGGAGAGATGATTCAGACCTGCACGAACGTCTTGATACCGTCAGTCATAGTTTCCATAGGTCATTGGCCATTGACAAAAAAAATCGCGGGAACTGCAATTTCATCATTTTCCGCGACCTTATTTCGAAGCACTGTTGCTCCAGGATCTCTCTCACTGAGCTCGCATCGGTACTCGACTGATCAAGTTTCCTGCGATTTTCATCTGATCCCATCATACTCGAAGATTTCAGCAGGATTCTCTCTGTGCCCACGGTTCTTTGCCTCGTCACCGCGATTTGCAACGATACCTCCATTTGTCGGCCGCTACGAACTTCAAGCACCAGCTATACATTGATGCCATGATTCCTCAATGCCCGAGCAGTATCGGACCCGAAAAGTTTCAGCATCCATTCTCAGTCTTTGCCATCCAAATCAATCGCACTCTGAGTGAAGATCTTCGAGATCTTCCGACATGTACGAAATGACTTATTCGTGTTTCGCGAGCCTGACCTGTTGCCGGACGGTTTCTTCAACTCCAACCAGCAGAGATCGATAACGATTCGGAGCGGGACCGCTCAGTTCCGATGCGGCTCCTGAAAGAAAGTCGAAACAATCCCCGAGTGACATATGTGGAGGATCGCGAGTGGAATAAAGTACAACGATCGGCGTGTCACGTGATTCTTCATAGATCTTGGTTGAATAGCCAGCATGCGAATGAGATTGATCCACGGGAGCTGAGGGTGCCCAACAGACTCGGTCATCTTCGATCGTAACCATTGTTTGGCAGCGATGCTTTTCAGAGCCTCGGCTATTTGAGTCACAAGTCACATTTTTGCTGGTCCCCGCCGGGGAGGTGTCTTTGTGACTTATGCTTACTCTGAACAGTTTGCTTGTGGTCGACATTTTCTACCACGCAGTCCTGGTGATGGAATCGAACGTGAGTGAAGAAATCTTTTCGAAGTTATGCTCTGAAATACAGGCATCACACTTCCCCAAGGTTCAATCTACCTTTTTTTTCGCGACAATAACAGGGAAGAGGGTTCGAAACTCTGCCCGGCTCATTGGGAATGTATGATCTGGAAATGCCCCATCGTAAATCTTCCTCGTTCACGCAATGGACGTTTCCAGAACATGCATTTCCCAACAGACAGGCAGAGTTCCGATCCCTCCCCGTGATCAGACAAAGGGCTCCTTGTCCGTCGGACAATGGGGCAAGGCGATCCCAAAGGTAACTCGCAATCATCAATATTCTCTTCAAGAACTCCTTCGTCTTGGCATACAGGATCACGCGAATTCCCTCGGATGAGACGCTGAGAAGAAAGAATTTCTTTCGCGAAGGCTCGGGGAGAAGCGGGAGCATTGAGCTTCAAGATGACCAGGTGTTCCCAACTCATCAGAAATATGTGTTCAATTTTGTTAGGGCTGACGAATCGAATTTTCACCGAGGAAGTTGTTCCGCGCCGTTGTGTCGAAGGCACTCCAAGACTCGATGCATGATGTGTGCGGCGGGGGAGTAGGAGCACCTCTGATCCTCGTGCACGAAATCGTCCATGGTCATGACCTCATATCGATCCCCGAGAACAATTCTGACGGTCGAGCAATCGTCGAACGCAGCAGGCAATCCTTTCTCTGGCTGAACCATGCACATGGATCAGCTCTAGATTGGCCGTTCAAAGCTGGGGTCAGAATTTGAACACATCTCGTGCATGCTCAAGACCATGCAGCAAGAGCTCCGTCGTATAGGGTCCGTCACGACGCAGGTTGTCGATCGCCACTTCCAGCTCTCGAAGAAAATCGAAAACAGCCGATCTATTCGATTCCGTTGTGAGGAACTTCGTCTCGATATGATTCCACGGTCGAAGCTGTTCCGAGAACATGTCATTTATCCTGAACGGATGAGATCGCCCGTCCCGGAGTTACGAGGTCTGAAGGAGCGAGCAGTCCTGGAAATTCATTTCGGAAAAATCGCGGCCACGGAACCGGAATTAACTCTCAAAGCAATGCCATCCGAGAACCACGATGACGACTCCCGGCGTCCCGACGTCCTCTCGTAAGTCCCGACACAAGCTACTACGTATGCTTCAAACCATGAACCATATCCGGGGAACGACTCCGCGAGCCCTTATCAATGAAGCGTCTTTGATAACTTGTATCGTTCCAGGTCGAGACTCAATTACACCCGGCTGATCAGTCCGGATAACTTACCCGGCAATCCCCGGTTCGTGTACATCGTACATTCCCGAGTACAATGCCGCTCGCTCCGCGATGCTGTGAGAGAGACCTGGACGGGAGATGTGCGGAAATCCAAGGATCTTACCAACTTCAAATTTTTCTGTGAAGTGGGTTCTCTGGGAAGTGGGTTTCTTGGGAAGTGGACCCGCGCCACCCGACCCGCACATCGCGGCACGACCTGATGTGCAAGTAACGACAATGTCAGTAGCCACGGTCAAACATACGGAGGACGTCTTGCGTTCAGCTCGAGTGACTCTAAGCGTGGTGCGTTTGTGCACTCAGTTCTCCTCCGTTGTTTGATGGCGACTTGAGTCAAGCTCATGTACAATCCGGTACCGCTCAAGTAAGTACTAGTAAAAACGATGAACCCAAGAAAGGACAGAACCGCTGTCCTTTCATCACGATAGGCATGACTCATATCTCATTTGAATGCGTTGCATTTTGAGAATCCCCTGCTCTGTTGATCCGGCTCGGAAATCGACAATTTTGACACAATCTCCGTACAATGGACAAAATTTCCGGTCACCAACGTGTTCGTTGCAACGAGAGTCCATGTGGATGATGGTATTTATACAGCTCTGAGCCAGAAGTAGATTGTGAGTATCTGTTGCCCTCATCATGCGACCAGTCGGGCAACTCTCGTGGCAACGTATTACCAGCACAGACAGCGTGAGAACTCATCATCGGTTACGTGTGCTGCTTTTTGGCCGGCAGTCTTCCACAGCAGCATGGTCAAGATGAGTTTGACAGATCTGAGAGCTCTGAGTGCTCTGTATCGCATGATTTGATTTTCCGTTTGGATCTCTTCATTTCGCGAAGGCTCACGGGCCTATCAGATTCCAGAACATCTGCAAACAGATCCCACAGCATATTCGCATACTTAGAAGCGTAGCCGGGATTTCTCTTGGGGGGAGGGCTAATCTCTTTCCTGAAGGGAGTACCCTTGTGGAATTCCATGAAAATCGGTGGCTCGACCAGGAACCTTGACTTGGATAGTATGAGCCAGGGGGTCCTGGGGAGGGACTAAAGCCGCCTCAGCCCAGCCCTGACTACGCGCCTGCGCATATTTAATCATCGGGGATGAGGAATCATTGTCTTAACCGCGAATTCCCATACTCACCCAAGGTTATGTGATTCATTGGTAGGCCGAACGCCCCTGAAACACTCTGTCTGGCTTCGATAGACTTCTGTCCTTTCCGTGCGAACACGGATCGGCATCGAGTATGCAGGTACTGTCGTCGGAGAAGTCGTCTACGCCATGAACCTCGTGAAATCAACGGCTGTGATCCTCATTGTGGGAAGAGCTTTCTCTGGTTGCAATTTTTTTCCACAACAGATGGTGTACGCTCTCACTAAAGGTACTGAGGGGATTCGTCCGAGTGCGCGTCGTGCTCGGATGCGAGAAGGAAGCGCATAACTAGACCGCCGCGTGTGCTGGGCTCACATCCGTCAGTTCGAGAGTTAGCATTTAGGCGCTCCTTTACGAGCTTCAACCTTGTCGATTCCCGTCGACGCATCGCGTAGTCTTGTCTAGGATCTCGAGATTGCAAACTTTACCGTGAATATCCGTTTCGCAGCCAACATCTCCCAACATGGACATCCGGATCGCAGGCTTCGCGATTATGCTGCCCTGCTGTTGTCCCACGGACGCCATCAGGGTAGCTCCGTTCTTGGAGGGTATCGCCACCGGCTTTTGGACGGAGTTCTTACGGAACCTCGTGAGTATAAATCTTCCTTTCTGGAGAAGCTTAGCCTCACAAATCACTAAGAATCACTAGATTGTTCATGTGCGTGTGAATCACGACAGAACATTCAAACTGGCATATATTTCCGCAGCTACAATGAAAAGCTCCCTCATTCCCCCCGATGATGTCGAGGATTAGTCGATTGACCAAAGGAATGCCAGTGGAATACCAACCTTACCCCCTCATTGTTGGATGGAAAGCAGAGCTTGTTGAGCTGAGAATGGTAATCCCTATCGGTGATCTCATCCTTGAGCTGATTAGAATGAGCATTGCGGAAGTGAATGATCGCTTGGGCGTGAGCCTAATAGGCGATGTTTTCCCGTGAGCAGCTCCTTCGAGAAACGAACTCTCTACCCGAGCATGGGATTGAGTTTGACACCAACGTCCCGGATGACCGCATACTGTCGGTACCTTTCGCCGCACAGTGGGCCGGCGGCGGTCAAAATTTTGACCGCCGCAGAGTTCAATGGGGACTCCATGAACCAGGACCTGGAGGCTGGTATCTACTATCATTTGATTTCTGAGAGCACATACAAATCACGGAATAAAGTTTCATCATGCTACAAACTGAATATCAATTTCATTTGTTTACTAGCGAAGCCCGTCGAGCTTCGCGCGACCGAGAGGGAGGGAGCAACGTCGGGGATAATTGAGGGATGAGACGAAAACGGATCGGGGTGTTGGAGTTGAAGATCGACGCGATTTCATGTTTCCGACTTGGACTGTATGATCAGAGTGAGACGTTGATGAGACCTGAACAGAAGTCATGGCATCTCGAGCGGATTCGTGCATGTGACGCGGGCTCCCAATGAACGTACTGGGTTCACATTGGCATCAGCGACGACTGCATCACGTGAACTTATTCTTCCGAGCGGAGTTTTGTTTGATTCAACCGAATGGAGAGGAGTCGTTCGTTCTCAACTTTGGCGTACATATCGACAACGTACTACTGGAATAACTGTCGACACCCCAGAATATGGTTATCCCTGTCGTCCTGAATCAGTTGATGGGCATAGAAATTCATCGAACTGACTTTCTTTGAGGTTTCCACCCCGATTTGCGGATTTCTCATCCTGATGTTGACAAAGTACCCGTCGTGACCCCGCCGGAAGATTGAAGTACAGTAAGGCACCGCTTAACGAACGCCTCGCAAAACGAACGATCCGCATAACGAACTTCGAAAATAAACACCAATGATCCGTATAACGAACCCGTGATCCGCATAACGAACCGTTCTATCGAATCTCGTATGCGCTCAAGAATTCTATTTTCGCACCCCAATTGTGGCTCTTAAGCGGCTATCTATCGATAGATTATCTGAGACGCCGTTGGCATTGTGTTTTGCTGCCGAGAACCATTGCTGATTGAGAGATCAGGGAGATTTTGTCGAGTTCTGAAATCCCCCCCAGAGGCACGCAGAGCCGTTGACATTTTCGAAAATTCTGTCGCAAGTCATTTCAAAGCTTCTCTGAAATTGAAACTGCACCAAAAACGCCTCGAGAATTTTTTCCGACGTTGTGATTTGTCAGGAAAATTGGTTCTAAACGAAACAAGAAGCATTAGATGAGAACGAGGAAATAAGATTAACCTTCGTGTACCGAAAGTATTCTCAATCCCGCCTCGGAACCAATTATTTCGATTCCCATAGGATCTAATGCTGAAGGGCGTTTCGCATAACGAACACTCCGCACAACGAACCGTTTTCCGGAACGAATTAAGTTCGTTGAGCGGGGCCCTACTGTATATTGTAAAACATCATAAGATCGATGGTTTAGACGACTCGCTGTAGACCACCACTCTGAAGACGCAGCACAATATCTCGTCGGTTGAATTCTTCTCCCAAGATGACACCTCGTGGACTGACGGTACGTTGAACTGTCTCTGATGCCCTCCCGGTGGGACCTTATCCGCTCTAATGACCACGACATAATCGTTGATTGGCATCTGGTGGAGTCTGGTCTTAAAATGGCGGACGCACTCGTTGTGCTCATGAAAAAAAGCTCGCAATTTCGCTACGATTCCTCTGTCTGTGTTGGAATTGAATCGAACACGCTGGTTCGTCTCTTCTTCTGACCCCCCCATGAAATAGATCTGAAGAAATGATGATGTCCACCATCTGGCAGCGGTAATAACGACCCAACACCATGGTAAACCTGACCCGTGGACATGTAACGTGGACACGTAATTCTCGCGGATGATTTCCGTCGCACCGAAAGATGTCATTTGAAGGCGCGCCAAAAGTGAGAGATCACATCCGTCTCTCCTATAAGTATACTCGGATGGGCCGCATATTCATACTCAGGATCGTAATTACGGGCGGCAAGTTTCAACTCTGAGTGTGCTGACCGTCTGGACGAAGTCATACGTTCCCTCTGTACCTCTAATCTCGATATTCGCTGATCGACAGACGCAGTCGCCCGCGCTCCTGCGTATCGTCGTCGGTCCATCTCGTGTCGTGCGATATAGTGTTCTCCAGTTTGTCGAGATTCCCGCGCACGATCAGCTTCTAATCTTTCTCCACGTTGTTCCACCGTTTCCGATGCTCTACGAGTTCTCATTCTCTTCGCTACGGATGTCGAGACTGCGATCAACTGTCGTTTCGGAGGAACCTTCTCGGAATTCTACTTCATTTCCCGTTTAACGGGTAACGGAAAATATTTTCCGTTATCCGTCTAACGGAAAACGGAAAATAAAATATTAATTTCCGTTATCCGTTCGACGGATAAGGGAAAATATTTCCCGTTAGGTGAAAAACGGAAATTATTTCCCCCCAATTGAGAGCCCCATTTCAAGTTCACGGTAGATAGAAGGTTGTATCGTCGAATGAAGGGTCTCTGAATGGAGGCCACAAATGACTGAGTGAGGGCTTCGGATTTTCAGCACGAGCCATGTCGAAGGGAAGGTCATTTCAAGCGAAAGTTGAGCCGACAACGAAGTTGACAAAGTTCAACTTCGTTGTCGTACTCGTAAGAACACACCACACAAACCCACACAGCATAGTCTACAAACTCACACACAGCATGATAACGACGTTCCGCGCGTGACCGTACTCGATAACGAAGTTAAGACTGCAATTGCACTCCTGATGACACTGATGACACATAGCGCAGATTCGCACCGAGACAGGTCATGCGCGACGTAGAGATTGCGAGACGAACAAGTTCGGAATTCACCGTCAAGCCGCCTTATCCACATGCGGACTACCTAGCGCGAAGGATCGAAGGCTATAGCAACATCCCGGTATCGGGAATCCCAACGGTGCTGGCCGTGGTCAAAACGGCGCATTCCCTTCTACGACGCGTGAACCGCGACGCGAAGGCTCTTAACTCTCCCCTACAAAACTGGATTCCGCTGATTTCCGTCACGGAAAACGGAAATCAATTTCCGTTATCCGTCAAACAGATAACGGAAAATTATTTCCCCTTATCCGTTAAACGGGAAATGAGGTTGTGAATCACAACCTCATTGTAACTTCGTTTTCGAAGCAAGTTTGAAAACGATCACCCCAAACCCCCATTGTACTCATCCTTGAAAAACGACGAAGTCCAGTCACGCGAAGGCTTTTTCGGTCCCAAACGTTACGGACGACCGCGCTAACAACGAAAATCGATTGAAATCGATTGACGAACTATTGTGCGGAGTTTTCCGCTCATTGAAATTATGATACAATTTCGGAAATGAAGAACGACCGTCAAACGAGTTCCGAGCGAAATTACAGTGACAACTTTGTCAGGAAGGCGTCGAGTGTCGCGTGTCACCAAATAGAATCTTCGCATTGCGCGCTGTTTCCCATCGCACCAAAAGTCACCGCGCACCCCCGGGAACAGTCTTGCGCACCCCAGGTTGGGAACTACTGGCCTAGGTCATTCTTGTACCGAATCGGGCCTTCAAAGTCCACGCCGACGTGAGTAAATAGCTGTGCCGTCTCGATTCGATGCACTGGTAATGATGCCAGGGGGCGAGAAGCGGCGTCTACGTGGAAGATTTTGCAGGTTTGACAATCGTTCAACACTTGGCGAGTCAAACTTCGAGCTTTGAGGATCATGAGTTCTTTCCTTAGGAGCTGTAGGATGTAATTCATGCCTCCAGAATGGAACAATTTGCGCTCGTGGATTTCTCGGATGATCAGTTTTGAAAATTTACTGCGTTACAGTAGGAGGATAGGAAACTTTTGGGTGTCTGATAGCTCTCCCGATCGATTTAAGCGTGTCCTCGCGCGGATGATGCCAAACCCGTCAATGAATGGTGCGAGTTGATAGAGCGAGCTTGCCGGTTTCATCTTCGAACAACAAGAGGACACTTCTTCTGCGCAATGCTGCTTAGCTGGAATCAGTCTGATGAGTTCAAGCCTGGCTGCAATCACTTCTTTTGCATCCGGCTGATTACATCCGGCAATTCCGATGACGGACTACAACGAAGCGTCCGCCAAGGCTATATAAAGCGGCCACGTTGTTAATAAATGTTCCTCATTTGCTCACGTCGTTGTCTATTTTGCGTCACAGGATGAAGTGAAAAACGATTCTGCATGATCCTCAGACTCTGATCGTGAATGCACTCAATTTGAATGTTTCCTCGTGTACAGCACACGGAAACGCCTACCATTTAATGGAGGACCTTTACATTGGACTCACATCGGCGCCCGAGAAGCTCTATTCGAGGATCCTAGATTGACATGTCCAGGCTGCATCTTTCACTTGTCTTCCATCTCTGGGCCGTATCCCCGTCAGTCCCCAGAATGACTCCAATTGACGTCTCATTATTGATGGAAAAATAAAAGTTGAAACCCGAATGATGAACCTGATTCACCAGACTGGTTTTCGTTCTTGAAGCAGTCGATCCCAGCAACCGGAGATAGGGATTGCCTATTGCGCATAACAAGAGACATCTCTAGGAGTACCTAGTAACGGGACTAGATGTCCTCCAGAGCCAACTACGACATGAATACCGAAATCAACTCCTTGGTCTGTGGAGTCAGCAATGGTCCGGAATCTGTTCTGAATGGAGCGCGCGTCACGCCTCGTGTTAGCTATCATGGTATTTCATCTAGACCCGAAGATGATGAGTCACCTCAGCATAATCGCACAGTCTCTCTTCACAGCGGGACAGTGCTCCCTGAAAAGATGATGTCCTATGACAGCGGTTCCCTAACTGTGAGGCGAAGACATTTCCGGTGAGGCGCAGAAATTCATTACGAGGGAAAAAATCTAGGGTCACATTGCGGAACGGTTCGAACTTCATCCCATTTCCCGAATGAGGCCAAAAGTTAAGACAGCAGATGCTTGCGCTTGAATATGGCGAAACTCGAATCCGCTGAACTCTCTTCTACGCTCAGCGCTATCTCAACTCGGCCTTCGAATTTCTCTGGCTCGTTATTGGCGACTCGTTCGAGAGACCTACCGGTCGAATTTCGCGTTTTCTGTTTGCGTCGTGAGTGTCATGATTTCCTATGAATGGGGATGCACGGCCGCGACGAGATCCATCGATAAGTTGCTGCGCGCGTCCTAAGTTCGTGATCCCCCTATTTCCAAATGCGGCGAAACACATTCGAACGGCGAGACTCTCCTTCCGCCTACGATGAGCGCTGCTTCGGAAATCCTCTTCAGCGATACGGCTGCCAATGAAGTTGAAAAAGTCGCCTCTCGACGACCACGGTGTCCCGGAGGATGGACGAAATTTTCGAGATGACTCGAAGGGGAACTCTGAAACCCCCCTCAAAATACCTGGTTGCGCATCAATTCCGATCGCAGTGACCTGTAACGGTTTTGGCTCTTCTGTCGGACTATCTGCCCGAGGCTTTGCGATGAAGCTTTCAAACTCCTTCTTCCTTTCTCATCGTCACATTCATGCGAAACAAGTTTTTCTGCATTGTTAGGCATCGAAACAAAGCTGAGAAACAGATTACAACTGAGCAATTCGTTGCGACTCATACTGACGTAAATGGAGATCGTTCTGGATGCAATTATCCGTCTCAATAGGCGTCAGGCGCATCCGTCACATTCTCACACATCATCCACATAAACAGAACATCAACAAACTCTTGAGCGCGGTTAGGTGCGTCCACTAGGACTCTCGACAGAAGAGGCGTCGGAAAGAAAAGTTTGGGAACCACTGTCCTATGAGGAAAGTAAGAGACGATGAACGCGGCGTGCCGGGCGAGAAATAGATGCAGTCATAAACAGTTGCATCGAATTCTTCGAATCTGGATAGCTTCCTGTGTTCAACAAAAATCAGACTGGGAATTAATCCTGAAGGTTAAAGCTGGCAGGATCATCTGTTCATCAGTCGAGTTTCAACTCCAAAGGCGTCGAGGATTTCAGAAGTTTCCGGATTAGATCCGTGATGTCCCTGTCGATTCTTGTGCTCGTGTCGTAACCGTGGCAGTCGCGCAAAGAAGCATCGAGGGCTAAATTCAGATTATTCGAAACGCAAAGGCCAAATTTTTATCATGAATTCCGCATTCATGTGAGCACCGAAGTTTTTAGCTGCTGCGAAATTCCCAACCCGCCCGGGCTTCTATTGTGCGACCTGGTAGCGCGGTTAATGATCGGGGATGCTGATTTCACCCGACAGTTTGCCCGCAAGATTTCGCTTCATATTGCAGGATCGTTTTCGGAACAAACAATTGAGCACACCGGTTGAACTTTGAATGGTCGTTTATTTCTCGAAGCGAAGTTGACGTTCGAGAGCGCGCGACGCTACTGACTAACTTGCGGCGGAGAAACGTGCCGACATAATGCCTTCCCTCCCCGCCGCTCTTCATGCGTGTTTGCTGCCTACTCACTCATGATCCCGCGGGAATAGTGGGTGGACACGCCGATTCCGTTGGACATTTTCCTCACACCACAATCTTCGCATCGGTCATCCGGCTTCGTGAGTAGAATCGCAACTCTTTCTGTTGCATCGGGCCTCATCGCTAAAGAATTAGAAGATCCCAGTGTCGCCCCTGAGAGAAGAGCCCATAGGTATCGGATGTTCTGTAGGTTTAGCCAGGTAGTTGAGTTCCTTCTTCCCACTCCAGTATTCAGAACCTCTTTTAAGCTCTGGTCTACCACCGAATGAATCACTGTCCACTACTCACGGCTTAAGTACCAGTCTTCAGATCTATGTCCTAGAAAAGAGCAGGTGCCTGTGCTTGTTCCCGACTAGTTAGTGTGCGCGAGAGCTGCAAACAGCGTCCACCTCAGCAATTTCAATAGGCAATCGTTATCATAGAAGTACTACTCTCCAGCTCCGAAAGCGAGGAGCCGAAGATGAAACTCGTCGTAATGGTGCTCGTAGCGCTCTGCCGCGGCCATACGGACGGGCTTGGAATGCCCGCCTCCCTCAGATGGCGCGATGACACTATCTCAAGCGACCGAGGAACCCAAAAAGGTGAGGATCCACTTGCGGAGCGTTCCCGCGAGAACCGAGTTGTTTCTAGAGCCGTGTTTATTTGTCGGAGTTGGCCGCGCATTGTAACATTCCCGCTTTTGCAGGCTCACCGAAAAACCCCTCCATATCCCCGATGTGGACGAGGTTCAGCCACTTGACGAAGGGAGCGTCCGTGGAATACACGACAATTCCCGTGATTGTCGTCACAAAAGCGGAACTCGTTGAACTGAAGAGGGTTAGTACAATGCCTTTGACTCTATTCAAGCCTTCATTCGGACCGGCGGCGTAGACCAGTGGTTATCAAAGTGGGTTTCATGGAACCCTTGGGTTCCATGGCGGATTTTTAGGCTTCCCCTCGTCTAATTTGGAGCCCCAGGGTTCCAAATTGGACTATGGTAGATTAGAAATCCCAAATTAGATGGTGGTGACAGGAGCGACATTGTAGGTCACGTGCGCAAATTACGCGACAACGTGGAACCCTACCGAGCTCATGGGTCAGGGAGTTCTTCATCGGCGGATCAAGAAACTTGCCAAGCCGATATTTCACTCTCAGCTTGTTGTTCCGCTCGGAAATTTCTGGGCAGAAGCAGCGAACGATTTTCCGGCCCTCTTAAGAGTCGCATTGCCAACCCTCCTGCCTTTCGTCAGCGCCTACCGTTGTGAGGCTGAGTTCTCGAAGTATGCTCCTTCGAAACATGAATATTGGAATCGATGGGATGCCGACGATGACGTGGGACTTCACTCGTCGGACAGGATCCCGGATTCTGCTGCGATAGCCATCGGGTTACAAATCCAATCTTGCCATTGACCCGTGGACCAACCGATGCAACAGGGATGAAACCTTTTCCTGGTCCGCGGTTCTAAAGAGCCAGTGGTTTTACAATGGAGTCGGAGTGCTAGGCTGCTGCGGCGACCGGGAGGTCGCAGGTTCAAATCTGAGCCGGGCCGACTCTGTTGTGATACAGAGAAAATGACAGAAAATTTCTGAACCGACAGGTGCTAGAAGGATCGAAGGTCGTGCCCGAAAACTCGATTGATTTCGACCCCGACGCCCCAGACGACAAGATCATATCCGCTTCGATCCGCGTGGGCGATCTCTCAGGACAAACGCCGGCCAATGACGCAGTACTCCTCCCAGAAGCTCCCAAGAATGCAACATGCGAAACCTCGGTCGCAGACATCTTGCCTCTACTCAGGCAACACCCAATACCCACCCTAGTGCACGACAACCCCGAAATGATCCTGAGCATGATACAGGCGCTTGTCCCAAAACCGGAATCCTTCGCGATGCAACCGGAAATCGAGCTGCCACCGAGCTCGAAGAAGCTTATCTCCCTAGCGGTGCGGAATCCAGATTGGGTGATGTCACTGATCACCGCCGAACTCACCATTTAGATTGACATGCTGGGACTGGGCAGTACCAGTTTAAATCGTTTATTTCACTCTTGATGAGTAGTTTTCTTTCTTTTAAAATATATAAAAAGTATAACATATATACATGTCATGTTTCTTCTCGTCCGGTGGTATGCGTCCCCGGGCTGTCTTCTGTGGCTAACTTGTGCAGGGATTCGAAATGTGGGTATTCTGTAGCGTGGTATCTTCCACAGTGGTCGCGGCACTTACGACATCGGCAGGTTTCGTCTGGTTCATGGTATCCTATCCGCTCGCAAACGAGATGATGGAAGCCATGCACTGCATTTCTCGTTATCAGATGTCTGCTGCTGTGTTCCGGGCCCCTCCACGCGTCGTTCTGGAAAGCGCGGGTCTTCCAGAAATCATCGTTCACATCAGCTAGCTTGTACTCCCATTTCGAGATGCATTTGTCATACGCCTCTGTCCGGGGGAGGTTGAACTGCCTGCGGATGTCTTCGATGAAGAGCGGAGTTTCGGCCAGTAGGTAGACGAGTCGGTTCCTGGAGGTCGCGTGAACACCCAGGGCTCTTTTGACGAATGTCGCCTTAAGACGGTTGAGATCTTCCAGATTTGGCACGGACAGGTCCTTCCAGATAATTTGTATTCCGTAGGATGCTGTGGGGGCTATTTTTATCGCAAACAGCAGTACCAGTGAGACAGGCTCAGATGAGACGATGCACAGTGGGAAGTTTGGCCGAAATAGGATGACTTAAGTGAATGTCTGAGTTGAGCCCCCAAAGCCCATCCATCGTGTACACTGATGGCTCAAAATCCGGCTGATCAGAAATTTCAGCTCACGTAAGTTCTAGAGAGTCGTCAAAGTCGGCGAAACTTTGGCGAAAATAGGCAAACTTCCCGGGTCTGGAAATGCACTGTCCCCAAGTGTCCCCCCCGGAACTTTTTTTTTTAAATGACCGCCTTTCAGTCCTCTTTCGGATGGAACAGAGAAATCGTGCGGAAGTTTGCGGAATCGCGCGTACGGTCAACTTCTAGGAGGTCCGGAAAACTCGATCAAGCGGTGGTCATCCTTTTTTTTTTTGAAATAAAGCTTCGTTCATTGAAACATCGCCTGTAATATAAGTAATCCACCAGGGCTACGCCCCGTCGGTGGTTAAGCAAGTCTGGAAGCTTCGGATTAGAGGCACAACTCACTACTTCTGGTTCATACATTTCTTTTGTTCACGCCATGGCTCAGAAGATTATTCGACTCAGTTGCTCAAGAGGGAATCGGTCCACACAGACCTTGATTGCATGCCTTTGCATGCCGGGAGGGGAACTAAAGTTTGTTACATCTCTGTTTAGGTGATTGAAGAGCTCCGCGTATCGGTGCATCTAGAATTTCTCGGATCGTCTCAGTCGTAGTTTCGTCGGAAGAGTGACACTCAGCCAACTTCACGCCAGAACCCACGTTCATTTGCTGAATGGACTCTCGTTACGACGAAGACCGTTGAAACGAATTTCTGGATGTTCTAAGGAAGTTGTGGTTGGCTAGCTTGGCTAGCTGAGCTAGCTGCTGGGAGGACTGTCGTCGAGATGATCCCGGTGTAACGAATTCCACTCGTCGGAGTTCGGTCGGTTCCGAGAGGTCGCTCGGAACGAGTGTCGACTGTATCCTGTGATTATCATGGAAAATAGATCCATGTTGATGCAAGGCAAGTCATCGGACTAATTTTTCTCTGGAATTTCCTGCGGGCACTCAGCTAGAATGTTCTCTGGTATCAGATGTACTTGCAACACATTTCGATCTCAATGTCGACTAAGACAAGTTCTCACCAATGCTCTGCATATGGAGTGGAGCGTCGAGATGTCGAACGATCTGATTTGCTAACCGTCAACAGAGAACTCCTTCCCCGAGCTCCCCTCAACTCAGGAGCTCGGCCAGAGCCGGTGGAGGAGTCAAAATAATTATGTCATCCTATTTCGCCGAAATTTCCCACTGTGCGATGGCGGAAGAGGCTTGAGGCGGGCGTCTCCGTCAGCGATGGACTCTTTCCCCATTTATCAACGCTCAAGTGATATTCTACATTATCGGAACTGTCTTCTTCGACGAAGAAACCGCAATTATCGTGTCAATCTACGCGAACTTGTGGGTTCCTGCACCCATATCTGAGGTTTGCCAGGGGACGATGCGCACATGACAGACTTTATTTGACCTCCACATCCTCCCCAGCATGGGGTCCCGAACAAGCGTCGATCATCCCTTTGTAGTCTTCCTGTGAAATCACAGCCAAACAATAAACCCGAGTATATACCCAAACATGAGGGATTTCTAGTGAACATCACCAGCCTTACGTGAGCCTGCCCGCAGTTGTAGAGCCATTCCTGAAATATAAAGCTCCCTCGAAGAAGAAGGGTTGCGGAAAAACGAATATATTGATTGAAATATACAAGAGAAGGGTGTTGGAAAGGGACCACCAGCCACTTATTTATGGTTGAAATTCAAGCACCGATTATCGCGACTCACCTAACATCGATTCCACTCTCGCCGCACCCCTACTCTGAGAACTCCAGGTAAATGTGATCTCATACCCTTATACTATTGATTGGACCTCGTTGACGTGCGCCTGACTGAGAACCTGTCCACCGTCCCATCGGGTTCCGTTCGATAGGATAGGAATTATACACATGGGACGTGGCGGCGCTGCTTCACGGGGCTTCACTGTAGGAGCTTAATAAGTAAACAGGTGATGGTCACCCGCCAAGCTCCTTGCACGAATCATTCTTGAACGAATTCTTAGGGATTGAGGACAGCTCAAGTTATGTTGGGAGTCATACCGGACGCTCCTTACCGTGATGAACGTTTCGTGATGTGAATGATGGGAGTGAAAATATATTACAGGCTGCTTGTGCGCTAGCAGGGTCGGGCTGGCCCAAACCTGCAGGTGAGGCGGGTGAGACGGCTCGACAAAATCGCAGGTGCAGGTAGCATAGGCACAAATCGGTGATATGGTTTCCGAAACGGTAAGTTGTATCGTTCGCGTCATCATACGAACACGTTATGGTCTCGGGATGATGGTTCGCTGATTCAGCGGATCGAAAGCCGCGTTTTTTCAGCGATCGCGGCCCTCCCGTGACTTGTTAGGGGAGTGGGGGCTGGATCTATCGGAAACGCGTGGGCTCACATGTGTGATGGGCATTCTCCGACGCTGATTGCTCCTTGATCTCATTGTCAGCGGGGCTCATGTGAATGGTCATCTCAGAAACACTTGAGATATGTCTCCGGCAGGTTCGAACAAACATCGAACCCCGGCTCAATGGAATCCACAAGGTCTCCACGCTCCGTGTCGCCTTTTTGGTTCTGCGGGACTCCGTGGCGCTCAACGGGCGGCGCTTGGTCTCTGCTAGCGTTCGTGAACTTGCTATTTATCGAATAGGATGGGAGATGTGGCAATCAAATATTCATTGGATTTTCACCCCCACATCCGCCGGAAATAAAAGTGGGTGCCATTTCGATTCATCCCGCTCGGCCATTTTCTCTGATCACCACAATCGCTGCAGAGAAAGATCCATTGACATCCCTCCAATATGCAGAGCCTCCAGGTTTCTAGAGGACAATGCAGCATTTATTCGGGGAAAATTTTTCCTATTCGTTTTCATTGGAAGAGGATAGTTAGGGCAAGAAGAAACGGGAGGAAATTGAATGAAAATCAAATCTTTGAAGATCAACGAGAGCAACGGGAGAATCTGTAATCTCACTCGACCAAAATGGACCGCGTTCTTCGTTGATTTCGTTCGTGGTCGCTCTCGTGGTCGCGGCTACCATGGTCTGAGCCGGAGATTTCATTTTGCAAGATCAGCTTGATGAGAGCAAAAACATTTCAGACGACAGTCCCCCTTCATTCGTCCGACCGTTCAATAGCTCGGTGCTCTAACTCCTCCAACCCTCCACTTCTTACGAAGAGTCGATGATTGTTTGTGGGGCTATGATGATTTCCCAAGAGCCCGTGAAGATCTTCGATTGCTAGTCCCACCGCCGCCGACACTGCCGCTGGGCGACAGCAGCCCTTAAACTCCAGACAAATAAGTTGCGCATTCCAGCAATCACTAGGCAGACTTTAATCTAGGCGACAACTGTGTCTGTCAGCCGTAATCTCGCGGGCCTTTGAATTTCGCCAATTCCAATAATTACTTCCTAGCGTTTTTCTTGGCATCCACGCACAGCCGATGGTGCAAATAGAGAGAGCTGGGTCCGCTGTTGTCGGCTCTGGTTTCGTCGAGAAGAAACTAGCGATGATGGATGATGGAACTTGATTTGAGACGTTGCTCCTGTCCATTGGTCGGGGAGGCTCCCATGATACTTACTGGTTGGTGGAAGTTGGAAGGGATTGGGAGAAATTGACACACTTTGTGGTAGGAACGTCGATTGAGCTGAATACGCATTGATCAAGAAAAAAAAACCGTGGATTCTCTCCAATGAGAAAGGCATTCTCCAAGGTGGATCAGTTGGCCGGGATCCTCTGGCAGGCTGCTCGTGAGATACATATCGAGGTCGAAATCATCCGCGAGGATTACATGTCCACGTTCAAAGTGCAGGGTCAGTTTTACCATCGTGTTGGGTCGTTATTACTGCTGCCAGATGGTGGACATCAATTTCTTCAGATCTATTTCATAGGGGGGAGGGGGGGTCAGAAGAAGAGACGAACCAGCGTGTTCGATTCAATTCCAACACGGACGGAGGAATCGTAGCGAAATCGCAAGTTTTTTTTTCATGAGCACAACGAGTTAGTCCATCATTGTAAGACCAGACTTCACGAGATCCCAATCAACGATTATGTCGTTGTCATTAGAGCGTATAAGGTCCCAACAGGTGGGCATCAGAGACAGTTCAGCGTACCGACAGTCATAGAGGTGGCCTTAGTCATCGAGATATTGCGAGATATTGTGCTGCGTGTTCAGAGTGGTGGTCTACAGCGGGTCGTCTAAACCCATGGATCTTATGATGCTTTACAATATCCTTTAATCTTCCGGCGGGGTCAGGACGGGTACCACGTCAATATCGGGATGAGAAATCAGCAAATCGGGGTGAAAACCTCAAAGAAAGTCAGTTCGATGAATTTCTATGCCCATAAACTGATGATTCAGGACGACAGGGATAACCATATACTAAGGTGTTATTCCAGTCGTACGTTGTCGATATGTACGCCAATATTGAGACCGAACGACTCCTCTTCATTCAGTTGATCAAACAAAACTCCGTTCGGAAGAATATGTTCACCTACGTGATGCAGTCGCCGGTGATGCCAACGTGAACCCAGACGACGTGGGGAAAATGGTTATTCTACCATCTACGTTCATTGGGAGCCCGCGTCACATGCACGAATCCGCTCAAGATGCCATGACTTATGTTCAGGTCTCATCAACGTCTCACTCTGATCATACAGTCCAAGTCGGAAACATGAAATCGCATTGATCTCCAACTTCAACACCCCGATCCGTTTTCGTCGCATCCCTCAATTATCCCCGACGTTCCGCCGGCCCTCTTGGTCGCGCCAGGCGCGACGGGCTTTGCTAGTATGTAACATAGTTCGAGGAGTTGGTCGAGCCTTGTCCGGCCCCGGGGATTCGTATGCTGTGCACCTTAATTCCGAGGAACGGAAACGGAAGAGGAAACGGTAGAATCAGAACTTCAAGCCTCAATAAAGGGACCTGGGCACGGCCTCCGGTCTGGGGATTGATTCAGCATGCGCGAGGCGACTTGCATTTGCGAATTGGCTAAAGGCCAAGAGGTAGCACCGGTTTTCTGTGTCATATATGTATCTGACATACACTGGCGAACAAAAGTTTCCGGCCAAAGCCGTACTTCGTCGTTCTTGCTCTACGGCGCATCACAGAGCGCAGAGAATGGTATCGCAGGTGTGACACCATGGCGTTATAAGGTGTGGGTCGGTATGGTTCAGAAATTCCCGACCAGTATAACAGCAGGGAATAAATGAGGAAAACCGGGCGATCAAAAGTTTCCGGCCAAACGTGATCGTAAGATTTTATCAGAGCCCACATTGAAGAAACAACTAGAAACTCATGGATTCGATCAATATTTTGTCTAGGCTCCTTTCGCTGCTATCACGGCTTCACATCTGCGCGGCATGGATTCCACAAGTCCTTGAAACACATTACTTGGAAGTTTTTCCCATTCAGAACTCAAAATTCCAAAGAGAGCCGCTCTGTTCGAAGGGTTCTGATCGCGAACCCGTCTCTTTAGCTCTTCCCAGAGATACTCTATGGGATTCAAGTCCGGTGACTGTGCGGGCCGCTTGAGAACTTCGTTTTTTTTTCCGACGACAACCAGTGCTTGACTCACTTCGATGTGTGCTTCGGGTCATTATCGTGCTGGAAAATCCAATCAGGTGCCAAATTCGTTGATGCATATGAGGAGCTCATTTTCGAACCGCGTTAAGTCCATTTTCGCCGATTTCCAGTTTTCAACGGGAATGGAGTCCCCCCTTGCATTGTGCCTCATGAGAGAATATCAGTTCATGGGAACTCGCATGCGTTCCACTTCAAAATGACTGGGAAAAATTCAACTTCTGTATACGCTCAATGGTTCATCGGCAGTAGAAACGCGATTTACTCGACATCGAAAAAATGGACCTAACGCGATTCGAAAATGAGCTCCTCATATGGCCTGAGATGATTCCGCAGGATATCTCTGTAGACTTCAGCGTTCATGATTCCGTCGACGAACACGAGGGGTCCGACACCAGACCATGAAAATATCCCCCAAACCATTACATTACCAACACCGTGTTTCATGGTCGGTAAACAATACCTAGGGTGATTTCGTGTCGATTTTGGCCGTCTCACATACTGCTTCCCAGCACTTCCGCAGGGATTGAACTTGGATTCGTCGGAGAAGGCCACTTTTTTCATTCTTCGATTGTCCAGGTACGATGTTCTCTAGCGAACTCCAGGCGAATTTTCCTGTTCTTCAAGGATATGAACGGTTTCTTCGCTCCGATGCGACCATACAGTCCAGACTCGTGCAGTCGTCTCGAAACTGTCACCCGACTGACCTCTACAAGTCCCTCGGCTCTTAGCTCTCTCGCGATCTCAGAGGCAGTCTTCCATTCATCTTGAAGTGACTTTCTCCCGATGATTTGGTTGATCCTTTCCGTAGTTTTACGAGGCCTGCCCGACCTGGGTAAGTCCCGTACCTCCTCATGGGACGCTGCCTTCCTCCGCAAATCGTTAACAGTCGATTTCCCAACCTTGAGTAGCGCAGCGATCTCACGACTCGCTTTCCCCTGATCGATGAGGGCCACTCCGCAGATCCACACTGTGATGAGGCATTTTCAGTCTTCGCAAAATGTCGATAAAGTTGAAGCAGACGCCGGAGTAAACATAGGAACTAAAAACAATCGAAATCCGGCCTAAGGGACTCATTAAACAGGGGCCTATTCCTCCTGGTACCTACTGGCCGGGAACTCATGAGCATGCAGATTTCATTGTTTTCCATCTGAACATAGCCGAGGCTCATTTGTTCAAATAGTACGGCGGGGAATAAGTGAGTATCGAGGCTGCGCATCCACGCGCCGGCCGAGAACGCGCTAGGAGATCTATGCCAGTAACGGCAACGAAGTACCGCAGTGGCCGGAAACTTTTGTTCGCCACTGTATGTATTTATGTCTGCCATATGAGGAGCTCATTTTCGAATCGCGTTAGGCCCATTTTTTCGATGTCGAGTAAATCGCGTTTCTACTGCCGATGAACCATTGAGCGCATACAGAAGTTGAATTTTTCCCAGTCATTTTGAAGTGGAACGCATGCGAGTTCCCATGAACTGATATTCTCTCATGAGGCACAATGCAAGGGGGACTCCATTCCCGTTGAAAACTGGAAATCGGCGAAAATGGACTTGACGCGATTCGAAAATGAGCTCCTCATATATGGGTGTGTCATGTCATATATCTGTCAGGAACTTGAAGCTCGCGGACGAAAGGTCCGAGCGAGCTCCAGCGGGAGGAAGCAAATATTTCGCGCAGAGAGCAACCATAAGTCAGAAGTCGCTGCCTTCTGGGGTATCTACGCGAGTTCGAGGTGATTTCAAGCTTCGAAAACCGGATAAAGCACACACGAATTCGCTGGAAGCGCCAGGGAGCATCCCGTGCCTCAGAGTTGGATTTTAAATCTTAGGTCGAGCCCCCGTGACAACTGTTAGCATATTCCTGCTCATCCGCGATTACATCCATGATTCTTAATAGTCCGGAGCCCCAGCCAAAGATGGGTGGATGGATCGAATCCGAGGCTCTGGCTGCTCAAACATTCCGGCATGACTCTTGTCGCACTCATGGATCTTCACGACCGAAGCACGAATCTCTGGAAAACCTTGGGCATCCTGGGTGCGTACAGGAAGATCATTGGACCGCGGCCGTAAAAAACCGTAAAAAAACCCGATAGGGTTTTACTCATCTAGGTATAGACTTTACACTGCCCAAGTTTCAGCGAAATCCGAGTGTTCACATCAGTGGGCTCTCCTTGTGAGAGGGGAATAACTTGCAAGCTCAGAATAGCAACGACTCTGGATATCGAGTCATTACTCGTCATTACCGCTCGCGATCGCGTTCGAAAACGCC
This sequence comes from Neoseiulus californicus, assembly GCA_028455905.1. Taxonomy (NCBI): domain Eukaryota; kingdom Metazoa; phylum Arthropoda; class Arachnida; order Mesostigmata; family Phytoseiidae; genus Neoseiulus; species Neoseiulus californicus. Next base: position 86,463 of record JAMQGS010000014.1, read on the forward strand.
CGGTAACGTCAGAGTCGCCGAAGGAAAAGACAAGACCCGTCGATCCCCGCCTCCGTCGGCGAAGAATCAGAATCAAAAGAACAGTCAAAAGCCCTCGAAAACGAGGATTGTGACACCACCGGTTACCAACGCAGCAAGCAGCAACCCGTCGAGAGTTCTCCAGGTGTCAAAGAAAGAAAGCCGGTGCTGCTTCCATGTGCAACTTACCCAGATCGTAGCTACGTCTGGCTTACGCACGCGCCATGATAGTGCTACGGGACACCGACGTGAGCTGCCAAGAGCTTCACAACTACCTGAAACCTCTATCGGTCAACGTCAATTCCGTATGTATAAACTGAAAGAGAAATCGCGAAACTACCGAACCTACGTGGGAGACTGCAACGGAGCATTCAGAGAGCCCCTGTTCAATGAAGAACTCTGGCATGACGGCACTTTCGTGAAAGAGTTTAGGGGCACCCCACATCCTGAGGCAATCCACTCGATGTCCCCTGAACGGAGGTAGTGCTGCTCGAATTCTCGAGCATCGCCCCCCCCCCCCCCCCCATCCCAAGAACCCTCACGATATGATCTTTCGTTACTGCAGCAAATAGGCGAGCAGATTTCATGTTGAGAGCGTTCGCTATTCAGGACGCCGAAGTTTACGTACATCTCTTCCGGACCTACGTTTTGCCGATAATAACCTACGGATCCCCTGTGTGGTATCCTCGTTTTATGAAGGATTTGAAAAAACTGCAAGATGTCGAAAAACGATTCAGGCGGCGTGTAGCCTACAAATGCGACGTGAAAAAAGACCTCCTACCGACCTGTGATATTGAAACTACTTTCAGAGAAGCCGACGAAAGTGCTCTCAACAGACTAATCAGAAACCCTGATCTCAGCGCGAAACTTTTCGAATATTTCTCTAGCACAGTGGTTCTCAAAGTGGTCCATATGGACCCCCAGGGGTCCATTCCACCGCCCAGAGAGGCTCGACTCGAAAAATAGAGATCAGGGGTCCATGAGGGGTCCCTGAGAATGATTATGGGGTTCGCGGATATTCATGGGAGGTAACATGGGAAACTGATGCGATCCGTTCGCAGCTTGAGGGCAGCGTTAGAACTCTGGGGTGTCAATTCGGTTAGCAGTCCCTAATCGATTCGGATAAATAACTCCCTGGTAGCGCCTCGTTAAAAACAGCTCTCCTAGAACCTCTCTAGGGTTGCGGATCACGAGCGCGGCCCAGAGTTGCCGCGAAGGCGGTCGCACGTGCACGTCCGCCGTTGAGACTACCCGAGCATCGTATCACAATGCATCTCAGAAGTATCCCAACCTGTGGCAAAGCGTCAGGAAGTTTCTCATAGCGTCCCAAACGTCATATCTGGCGGAGCAAGCGTTCAGCACGATGACGAATTTGATTACTGATAAACGATCTTGGCTTGACGTCACCGCAAGGGGAGATCTGAGGTTTGATTGGACCGAATAAGTCCCATCCCTGGTTGGCCCCGGTGCATTTCGAAGATCAGGAAGTACGCCGCGCTCTCCAGCGAGTGCCTGTCTCAGTCCGTTTGCCTTCGGAACCATGGGGGACCCTGTTCCCCACACCAACACGCTGATAACTCAGGTCGGAAAAGTCCTCGAGCGGTCAGCAGGAGACAGGAGGCAAGGCCGTTTCTTGGCTCAGAGAATATCTCTGCTTATCTAACGGGGCAATGCGATGTCGGTACTGGGTACAATGAATGGCTCAATGGAGATGCCCAACTGATACTGAGTGAGTGTCGAGTCATAGAATGGGACCATGTTGGACCGGACTCAAACCAGTTATCGGAAACTTGGGCGCCAAGAGTCAGACGCATCCGTCACACTGATCGTTCACGCACTCGCTATCAACAAAGAAATCGCAAAAAATCGGAACAACGTTCCGCCCAATCGTCGGAGAGAGGACGCGCACGATTGAATAGCTCATAGTTCGAGGTTATTTCCAAGCGTCCGTTCTTCCGATCCGGTGCCAGCTATTCTTAGTTCAATTGCGCACCGAATTCTCATGATATGAATGAAGCAAGAGAGGTCGAGCGAGGCTAAAGCCGCCTCAGCCCAGCCCTGACTACGCGCCTGCGCATATTTAATCATCGGGGATGAGGAATCATTGTCTTAACCGCGAATTCCCATACTCACCCAAGGTTATGTGATTCATTGGTAGGCCGAACGCCCCTGAAACACTCTGTCTGGCTTCGATAGACTTCTGTCCTTTCCGTGCGAACACGGATCGGCAACGAGTATGCAGGTACTGTCGTCGGAGAAGTCGTCTACGCCATGAACCTCGTGAAATCAACGGCTGTGATCCTCATTGTGGGAAGAGCTTTCTCTGGTTGCAATTTTTTTTCCACAACAGATGGTGTACGCTCTCACTAAAGGTACTGAGGGGATTCGTCCGAGTGCGCGTCGTGCTCGTATGCGAGAAGGAAGCGCATAACTAGACCGCCGCGTGTGCTGGGCTCACATCCGTCAGCTCGAGAGTTAGCATTTAGGCGCTCCTTTACGAGCTTCAACCTTGTCGATTTCCGCCAACGTATCGCATAGTCTCGTCCACGATCTCGAGATCGCACACTTTACCGTGAACATCCGTTTCGCAGCCAACGTCCACCAACATGGACATCAGGATCGCAGGCTTTGCGATTATGCTGCCCTGCTGTTGTCCCACCGACGCCATCGGGGTAGCTCCGTTCTTGGAGGGTATCGCCAGAGCCGGATTTAGGATCTTGCCGCCTAAGGCTGGCTCGGACTACCCCCTGTCACTTTCTCATGAAAATCCGAGAGTCAAACTAGTTCGTGAGCGATTCTATCGTTCCGAGGCGTAGGGTCCATGGAACGGCAGAACACGTGAACCTGCTAACATCGAGGCTGGTCAGGCCTCCGCTCCTTGCGGCCCGCTGGAATCCGGGCGTCCTCTCTGAACGGTCTCCTCGTTGATTTTTGGAGAAATTTTCATATAATGGGATGTGAGGGGACAGAGAGCTTACGGCGTAGCTCTCGAGAAGACTCAACCGACGAGGCAGTCGAGTGGTCTAAGCAATGTGTGCCACAAAAGCATGCTCGCAAAGCTAGAGGTGAAGCTTTCTCGGAGGGTATGTTGCGGGTTCGATCCCTGCAGCCGGCTATTCCGTGAATGGCCGCCACGGCTTCCAATCTCTACGGGCGAATGCCTGAACCGATCTACCGAATTCCGCTGCTCGAAGATGAGTCAATTCAACAAAGGAATGCCAATGGAATACCAACCTTTCCAACTCATTGTTGGAACGCAAGCAGATTTTGTTGAACTGAAAAAGGTAATCCCTATCGATGATCTCATCCTTGAGCTGATGAGAATGAGCATTGCGGAAGTGAATGAATGCTTGGACGTGAACCAAATAAGCGATGTTTTCCCGTGAACAGCTTTTAATGTTTCGTTGAAGAAACACATCATTCATAAAAGTTCGGCTTATTCGGGCCTAGTCACGAAAGAAAGCATTATTTGGTTAAGCTATCTTTTGACGACGCCTCTGTATAGATTTTATAAAATTGAAGTAAATTGGGGTTGGTTCGACAATGTCCACGAGGAATCGGAACAACAGGAGATCGAGGAAGTCGACGGGAATAATGACTGTGAGCTCGTTGTCGCGAAGCAACAGTCTCTTCTATGGAGTGAAGAAAAGTATCTCAACATAGCGCCAGGACAAGAATCGACTCCACTGAGTATAATCTATGATGAACATGCGGAAGAGTTGGCGTTTCCAGCCATCTACTATGGAGTCGCTAGGCAGTTTCGTCAAGGTGTGAAAGTGACACCGTTCCAGATCACGACGAGTGAGATCCGGCGACGAGATAGACGAGGGGCCACTCCCGAGCATATTCTGTACATGGCTGCGAAAATAATGCGATTGAGAGTAGCGAGTGGGTTACATGCAACATTTCGGTGTAGTGGTGACCTGAGTAAAGTCACTCGTCAGATGATCGAAGATAAAGGATTCTTGGAGTACTGCGTACAAAATAACTTCGCGTTCCTCAAATCCATCCCGAACTCCGTGCAGTATTGGGTATCCAGGAAAAAAGACCTTTTCGCGATGATTCGGCAGTTGGGAAAACCAACGTTCTTCCTGACGATGAGTGCCAACGAGACTCGGTGGCCCCATCTTTTGAATATCTTGCACAAAGTCAGGAATGGAACTGAGGAAGACGTCGACGACCCCTTGAAGAGGTTCTCGGCGAGTTACCGCTCTTCCCTCGTCAGTGATAATGCTGTGACCTGCTGTATTTATTTTTGGAAGCTGGTCAATACTATCATGCGCCTTCTACAGTCGAAGAGGCACTCTCCATTTGGTCAGTACGCAGTCATAGACTACTTCTTACGAGTGGAGTTTCAGCACAGAGGTAGTCCACACGTGCATATTTTACTTTGGTTGGCTACCGACCCGGCAGAAGAACTGTCAAAGTATATGCCGAAGACTGTGGACCTGATAAACCACCTCTGTTCTGTGGATATTGAGAACTCGATCGAGAATCAATACTACGCGCCGTTACAAGTGCACAAACACACATTCACGTGCTATAAACAGTACGGTGGACGAGGGAAGAAGACGGAAGAGTGTCGGTTCCAGATTCCCTCCTGGCCCAGTCGAGCAACCAGGATATTATTACCTACGACTGAGGATAGTGATGTTCGTAAAGAACGACGCAAAAAAGGTCGAGAGATGAGAAAAAGTTTGGAAGAGAATTTTTTTGAAGATATTGAAGACTTCTTGTCGAGTGCAAATGTGGAATACGAGGAATATCTGAACATAATACGGGCATGCATCACAAGACCCACCGTATTGTTCAAACGGAACATCACTGATATCTGGACCAACACGTTCAACCCTTGGATAGCTAACATTTTGAAATCCAACATGGATTTGCAATTTATCCTCGACGAGTTCAGCTGTGCGATGTACGTAATGGAGTACGTGAACAAGAGCAATCGAGGTATTTCCAATCTTCAACAGCAATTATCGCAATTACAAGATGAATACCCTGACCAAGATTACACCGACCTTTTGAAACGAGTTAGTATCCGCTTGTTGGACGCAGCCGAAATGACAGCTCAAGAAGCAGCCTGGTTCCTGCTTCGACAACCAATGAGTGTGAGCAGTCGAGACATCGTTTTCATTCCGACGGATGTTCCTAATAATCGAATGAGGTGTCATAGAACTCACGCACGAATGGACGAAGAGGGTCTCGAGCCCGATGCAACAAAAGTATGGACGATGAATATCATTCAAAAGTACGAGGCGCGACCTTCTTGTCTCTCGACGATGTGTTTGGCAGACTTCGCTGCGAAAATGACACCGAAGAGAGGTAAAAGGGACCCAAAATTGGTCCAAAACCTCTTTGTATTACTCAAACCAGGTGTCTCCGATACCTACATATAGAAATATTTCTACTGATCCATATAATCCATATAATACCAAATGTAACCGCTCAACATGAATCCCAGAATAAATAAGGTGAGACGCCTTCCGGCGTTTCACCAAAACCATCGTTTTCCATCCACTCCCCGATGATGATCATTGATCACCGTGGACATGGGCAATCCCCATGGGACCTACAATTCAAAACCCATTGCCCACTACGACTAGAAAGTGGCCGAGATCACCGGAAACTCAACCAATGAAACCCCCGAAAATCACCCCACATGGAGTCAACAACTCAGAAAATTTCGCATCACAACCAGAAAGTGACCGAGATGCCGGTGACTCACCCAGTAAACCCTCATCCACGTGACCCAGATCACTCGACATGGAGTCTACGACTTAAAATATACCAGTACTTTCCAGTTCCTCCTGCTCGAGACGGGGTTTGGTGTCAACGAAACCCTCCAAGATACCCTCAGGTGACCACCAGGACCATCACCTCGAAAAGCCTACAAGGTGACACTTGAGGCCTCTCAAGACGGTACTTCACATATGAGTACCCAATGTGTTCCGACAAAGTTGCGGAAATTATCAACAACCACACACCCGAAAAACTCGAGGAAATTCCGGAAAAGATTAAGAAAGACACCGAGACGAATCTATAGTGACCCTCAAATCGTACATCGATCCCGGACAGGATGAGTCCCCACCACTGGTTCCTTCAGAACCACCTCCCTGTGGAACCTGTATTCAATAAAACGATACCCCTCATTCCTTAACTGTCTCCTCCTTCTAGTGATTAATTCCTTACTTCCCCCCTCTTCTAGATTTCCGCATTTCTGCGGAACCGCAAGGTTCAACCGAAGGTTGAACGCTCGGTTTTTTTTCCGTTCTGTAGACTCGATTTCTTGCACGACGTCATCCATCTTCGCAACGAAACACGCGTTCTCAACCGCATCGACAGCAGCCGCGCAAAACAACTGATGCCGCAGCAGAACGTGCAACGCACGTTTCGATGTTCCGCAGACATCAGCTAGCCACCGAAACCGCGAATTCGACAGAATTTGGAGCATACCAATGTGCTTGTAAACGGACGAGAAATAATGATGGAAAAGCAGAGCAATGGGCGCTCGCATGAATGCATGCAATCGTCATTCGATTCAGAAATTATTCTCTTCGGAAACCGCTTCCATTCGGAACTTCTGTTGGCTTCTTTGCTCCAGGACTCGATAGGTTCTTTAGGGATATCGAGGATTAGGGAACCAGTTTTAGGGATTCCGGTTTTAGGGATAGCAGGTTTAGGGATTTCGATTTTAGGGATTCCGGTTCTCGATGTAGAGAGCTTTTAGGGGTTTCGGGCATTAGGGATATCGCTTTTAGGGCAACCGGTTGCACACCTCCGCCGCTGGGTGATATGACAGAAGTGTCAGAACTTTGCATGCGCGGTTGCCTTTCCGATGTTGGTTCATGCAGTGGACCGGAGTTTATCGACGTGAAATTATCACGCCACGTTGGACTCAGTACTACTGGTCTTTCGGAGACGGCGGGTGAGCTGGGTGCCCCATGATTCAGACCCGACTTCGGGAGAGAGAGAAGACACAGACCTTCCCCTCAGCCTCGTCGATGAGCCGTCAGGCAGATGCGGCTGTTTCCATCGGAGACTGTGTCCTCACATGCGCTTCTTATTCAATTTCATCGATTCCCCCCATGGCGGGTGTTTGACGAAGTATATCGGCAGCCAACACGGAAAATAATACGCTGAGTTACCGGCACTTCTTACCGGAAACTCATTGATGGTAAGAGTCAGCTATGTCCGACTGCGTTTGTACCTGGGCATACTAGCAGACGGCTCTTTCGGAGGCCGTGTGTTCAGAGCGCAGGTGAGAAGCTCATCGTTATGGTATCCACTTCTCAATTTCTGACCACAACAGAACTCGTGGAAGAGCGGCCTACTGCGCGTTTTGGGAGTACTCGCTGCGCAGAAGACTCATCTAGCCAGGCACATCAGAACGCACACCGGAGAGAGGCCGTACCGATGCCGCTCGTGTAAAAATGCATATCCAACGAAGGATTCCTCAGATCTGCACGCGCGTAAACATACATGCTGGTAAGAAACCTTTCCGAGGATTTGCTGACAAAACTAATCTTCTGTCGCACGAACGAAATCATATCGGTGAGAAACCATACGTCTGTACAAAATGCAACAAGGCGTTCATCCGGAGCAACGACTTGACGCGTCTTCCGAAGCTTCACGAAAGAAAACCCACGTTATTATGCAAGAAGTGTCCTCTCAGGTTCGTGCACGAGCATGATCTTGAGAGGCATATTTTGTCGTGTCCGGTGACGGACTACAACGGAGCGTCCGCCAAGGCTATATAAAGCGGCCGCGTTGTTAATAAATGTTCCTCATTTGCTCACGTCGTTGTCTATATGCGAGTCGTCCTCAGAGTCCGTTCCACGGACATAGCATTGGCGCAGCCGACGACTTTTGGACAGAACCATGGGGAACGGCGTCGAAGAGCAGGAGCCGCAGAGTCTCGCGGAGATCCTCGAGAGTGTTGCTACCGCGATCAAGTTCTTGACCGATAACCGGATGAGAGAAGAGAAGGAGTCATCAGTTGCATCGTCAGCGATGCAGAACGCTTCTGTACTACTCGGCTCCTTCCTCTACAGACCAGATGAGGACCTAACTTTCAAGAACTGGTTTACACGGAATAAGGCAATCTTGGAAGAGTCCACACCGGTGGAGAAGCTACGGGTGCAGCTGATCTTGAAAGCCCTCGGACCGAACGAGTACGCGAGGCTTCAGAGTCGTTCATCGCCAGACACCCCGGAGGCGAAAGGCTATGACGATATCATCGAGATCCTAGAAAAGACCTTCGGCCCCACAAAGTAAATTTTTCGGCGGCGACACGAGATCCTGAGCCTGAGCCAGAGTGCGCCGCTGTCTGCTCTGACGAATCCTAAGGAAATCGCAGATTGGGCTAACCTCAAAGGAGATCAGTTTGAGTGGAAGTCTCTCACTAGCGAGCAGTTCAAGATCTATCTGGCCATAAACTACGCGTCTGGAGCATTGTTCAAGAACTTTCGGAATGTCATGCTGAAGGCAGTCGATGAAAAGCCGAAGCTTACCATCACTGGCCTTAGAGAGATTCTGACAAATCACGCAACCCGAACTCAAGACTCTGCCATCGACTCGACCGGTACCGGCGACGAGTCATCCAGCGTGAGCTACGTACAGCACAACCGGCCTCCGACATCCAGAACCAACCCGAATTCGGAGTACAAGCGCCAGCCTCAAGGCAAGCGGCAGTCTGGAGGTCGATCGCAGTCCAACACTTGCGCAAGTTGCGGTGGCACGCACGAGCGCCGCACTTGCCGTTTCTTTACGGCTGTCTGCAACTTCTGCCAGAAACAGGGGCACATCAAAAAGGTCTGCCGAGCCTTTCTGAGACGATCGGGGGACAAACTCAACTCGTCGGATGTAGCCTGTTCGAATGTTCAAGAGCCTTCCACGCCTCGCAAGCGTGCCTTCGCGACCGTGCTCGTGAACGGTGTTGCAGCGAGTTTCCGTGTCGACACTGGCGCGGACCTGACCACCGTCGGCAGAGTTGTCTGGGAGCGCCTCGGGTCTCCCCCACTCCTCAAGATGGATTCTGCTTGCACCGCGGTCAACGGCGAAGCGTTGAAAGTCGCAGGCTATTTCATGGCAGACATTGCCTCAGTGTCAAACTCGGCAGTATGCTTTCGGGAGAAAGTCATAGTCCTTCGCAACCAGGATGTTGCTCTCTTGGGATGTCGCCCAATCTTCAGCCTCGGGCTCCTCGTTCCGGGACGTTGCATCGAGTTCTTTTCAGTTTCCGAGGCTTCTAAGGAAGCGGAGGCTTGGGGTGAACGTTACCCGGACGTCTTCAAAGAAGGACTCGGAAGGACTTCTACTCGGAGTCGATGAATTTGCATGAACGGAATTCGGGGACTAATCAATCTCGTCGTAATAGCGTTAAGCTCGGGCAAGTTAGGCGGTATTGGCGGGTATTGGAAGCCCGTTGTATACGGCCAAGGACGGAATCTTCCCCTTTCCTGAAGCAGTCACACAGGAACTACACAATTTCACACCCCTCGTCGGACATCCCATCATCTCCATCAATGGACAAAAACTTTCTTTGACGTCACGGAGATCGTTCCGAAACCACAATCGCTCACACACACCACAAACATGCCCGTATTGTTGTTTGGTGAAATCCTCGCGAAACTTCTGGGACGCGACCCTCGTAAGACTACGCGTTTCATGACCAGTCACCACTCCTTGATCATGACCGACTCCTTCGAACCCATGAATGAACCCAACTCCTTCTGAATCTCGACTCTCTGACCCACCCAAATCGAACTCCACGACACCATCACCAATATTCCCATACTCACCCTGCCTTGAGTCATCCATGGTTCCGGAAACAACAAATCCCGGAAAGAGGAACCAAGTCCAATGTTTCTCTCATCCGCTCCCCTCACACTTGACTATAGTCCGGGATCCCCTACAGGATGAAAACCACAACCAGAGTTCACAAAATTTCTCCTCCTACCGGTCCTGACGGACCAATTCGAAAACTGCCCCGAGAGACCAACTCGGTCCTTCAGACCCTTCCCATATCCTTGATCTCACTAACTTTTCCACCGGTTCCTTGCACGTTTGGTACTCGGGGGACCTCCGTCTGCAACTGTCGTCGCGCGTGATTCTTCGAGGCCCACGACTTTCTCATTGTCTTGGTACTGCCAACGGCTCTACCGAACGTTCCTCGCTTACGAGGCATCACTACCACGAGACTCGTCAAGTTTCTCCGCTATGAAACTCGCCGAGTCGGACTTCGACTCCCAACTCGGGCTTATGTCCCTGACCGAACAACGAAGTCCCACAATCTCCTCCGCTTCTCTCGACAAGACACAACTCTCTCAAACGTGATCCGGTAACCGTAAAAAGTAGCCTATTACCACCGGCCCGGCATCCCGACACATTTCGCCGAGACCGCAATACCAGAGCTTCCGCCCTTCATAGAGAAAACCCGTCACTTAGAAATCAGCTAACTTCGTTGTTTTATTTCTGGCACCACCCCCTCCGGGTGTCCGCAAAGCCGCATTTCTGCGGCAAAAGTTTGAGAACCACTGCTCTAGCACGACGCGCTCCAAATGCACCCATCGTCCCAAAGTAACGGCCGATACCGAACGCGTCAATAATTTTTTCCCGTGGAGGGTCACGAGGAACTTACGAGGATCTCTATATACCAACTAAATCCTTTCTTTCTACCAAGAAATAAAGCGTTTCACTCATAAATTACTGTTTTTGACTCTGGAGAGATGATTCAGACCTGCACGAACGTCTTGATACCGTCAGTCATAGTTTCCATAGGTCATTGGCCATTGACAAAAAAAATCGCGGGAACTGCAATTTCATCATTTTCCGCGACCTTATTTCGAAGCACTGTTGCTCCAGGATCTCTCTCACTGAGCTCGCATCGGTACTCGACTGATCAAGTTTCCTGCGATTTTCATCTGATCCCATCATACTCGAAGATTTCAGCAGGATTCTCTCTGTGCCCACGGTTCTTTGCCTCGTCACCGCGATTTGCAACGATACCTCCATTTGTCGGCCGCTACGAACTTCAAGCACCAGCTATACATTGATGCCATGATTCCTCAATGCCCGAGCAGTATCGGACCCGAAAAGTTTCAGCATCCATTCTCAGTCTTTGCCATCCAAATCAATCGCACTCTGAGTGAAGATCTTCGAGATCTTCCGACATGTACGAAATGACTTATTCGTGTTTCGCGAGCCTGACCTGTTGCCGGACGGTTTCTTCAACTCCAACCAGCAGAGATCGATAACGATTCGGAGCGGGACCGCTCAGTTCCGATGCGGCTCCTGAAAGAAAGTCGAAACAATCCCCGAGTGACATATGTGGAGGATCGCGAGTGGAATAAAGTACAACGATCGGCGTGTCACGTGATTCTTCATAGATCTTGGTTGAATAGCCAGCATGCGAATGAGATTGATCCACGGGAGCTGAGGGTGCCCAACAGACTCGGTCATCTTCGATCGTAACCATTGTTTGGCAGCGATGCTTTTCAGAGCCTCGGCTATTTGAGTCACAAGTCACATTTTTGCTGGTCCCCGCCGGGGAGGTGTCTTTGTGACTTATGCTTACTCTGAACAGTTTGCTTGTGGTCGACATTTTCTACCACGCAGTCCTGGTGATGGAATCGAACGTGAGTGAAGAAATCTTTTCGAAGTTATGCTCTGAAATACAGGCATCACACTTCCCCAAGGTTCAATCTACCTTTTTTTTCGCGACAATAACAGGGAAGAGGGTTCGAAACTCTGCCCGGCTCATTGGGAATGTATGATCTGGAAATGCCCCATCGTAAATCTTCCTCGTTCACGCAATGGACGTTTCCAGAACATGCATTTCCCAACAGACAGGCAGAGTTCCGATCCCTCCCCGTGATCAGACAAAGGGCTCCTTGTCCGTCGGACAATGGGGCAAGGCGATCCCAAAGGTAACTCGCAATCATCAATATTCTCTTCAAGAACTCCTTCGTCTTGGCATACAGGATCACGCGAATTCCCTCGGATGAGACGCTGAGAAGAAAGAATTTCTTTCGCGAAGGCTCGGGGAGAAGCGGGAGCATTGAGCTTCAAGATGACCAGGTGTTCCCAACTCATCAGAAATATGTGTTCAATTTTGTTAGGGCTGACGAATCGAATTTTCACCGAGGAAGTTGTTCCGCGCCGTTGTGTCGAAGGCACTCCAAGACTCGATGCATGATGTGTGCGGCGGGGGAGTAGGAGCACCTCTGATCCTCGTGCACGAAATCGTCCATGGTCATGACCTCATATCGATCCCCGAGAACAATTCTGACGGTCGAGCAATCGTCGAACGCAGCAGGCAATCCTTTCTCTGGCTGAACCATGCACATGGATCAGCTCTAGATTGGCCGTTCAAAGCTGGGGTCAGAATTTGAACACATCTCGTGCATGCTCAAGACCATGCAGCAAGAGCTCCGTCGTATAGGGTCCGTCACGACGCAGGTTGTCGATCGCCACTTCCAGCTCTCGAAGAAAATCGAAAACAGCCGATCTATTCGATTCCGTTGTGAGGAACTTCGTCTCGATATGATTCCACGGTCGAAGCTGTTCCGAGAACATGTCATTTATCCTGAACGGATGAGATCGCCCGTCCCGGAGTTACGAGGTCTGAAGGAGCGAGCAGTCCTGGAAATTCATTTCGGAAAAATCGCGGCCACGGAACCGGAATTAACTCTCAAAGCAATGCCATCCGAGAACCACGATGACGACTCCCGGCGTCCCGACGTCCTCTCGTAAGTCCCGACACAAGCTACTACGTATGCTTCAAACCATGAACCATATCCGGGGAACGACTCCGCGAGCCCTTATCAATGAAGCGTCTTTGATAACTTGTATCGTTCCAGGTCGAGACTCAATTACACCCGGCTGATCAGTCCGGATAACTTACCCGGCAATCCCCGGTTCGTGTACATCGTACATTCCCGAGTACAATGCCGCTCGCTCCGCGATGCTGTGAGAGAGACCTGGACGGGAGATGTGCGGAAATCCAAGGATCTTACCAACTTCAAATTTTTCTGTGAAGTGGGTTCTCTGGGAAGTGGGTTTCTTGGGAAGTGGACCCGCGCCACCCGACCCGCACATCGCGGCACGACCTGATGTGCAAGTAACGACAATGTCAGTAGCCACGGTCAAACATACGGAGGACGTCTTGCGTTCAGCTCGAGTGACTCTAAGCGTGGTGCGTTTGTGCACTCAGTTCTCCTCCGTTGTTTGATGGCGACTTGAGTCAAGCTCATGTACAATCCGGTACCGCTCAAGTAAGTACTAGTAAAAACGATGAACCCAAGAAAGGACAGAACCGCTGTCCTTTCATCACGATAGGCATGACTCATATCTCATTTGAATGCGTTGCATTTTGAGAATCCCCTGCTCTGTTGGTCCGGCTCGGAAATCGACAATTTTGACACAATCTCCGTACAATGGACAAAATTTCCGGTCACCAACGTGTTCGTTGCAACGAGAGTCCATGTGGATGATGGTATTTATACAGCTCTGAGCCAGAAGTAGATTGTGAGTATCTGTTGCCCTCATCATGCGACCAGTCGGGCAACTCTCGTGGCAACGTATTACCAGCACAGACAGCGTGAGAACTCATCATCGGTTACGTGTGCTGCTTTTTGGCCGGCAGTCTTCCACAGCAGCATGGTCAAGATGAGTTTGACAGATCTGAGAGCTCTGAGTGCTCTGTATCGCATGATTTGATTTTCCGTTTGGATCTCTTCATTTCGCGAAGGCTCACGGGCCTTTCAGATTCCAGAACATCTGCAAACAGATCCCACAGCCTATTCGCATACTTAGAAGCGTAGCCGGGATTTCTCTTGGGGGAGGGCTAATCTCTTTCCTGAAGGGAGTACCCTTGTGGAATTCCATGAAAATCGGTGGCTCGACCAGGAACCTTGACTTGGATAGTATGAGCCAGGGGGTCCTGGGGAGGGACTAAAGCCGCCTCAGCCCAGCCCTGACTACGCGCCTGCGCATATTTAATCATCGGGGATGAGGAATCATTGTCTTAACCGCGAATTCCCATACTCACCCAAGGTTATGTGATTCATTGGTAGGCCGAACGCCCCTGAAACACTCTGTCTGGCTTCGATAGACTTCTGTCCTTTCCGTGCGAACACGGATCGGCATCGAGTATGCAGGTACTGTCGTCGGAGAAGTCGTCTACGCCATGAACCTCGTGAAATCAACGGCTGTGATCCTCATTGTGGGAAGAGCTTTCTCTGGTTGCAATTTTTTTCCACAACAGATGGTGTACGCTCTCACTAAAGGTACTGAGGGGATTCGTCCGAGTGCGCGTCGTGCTCGGATGCGAGAAGGAAGCGCATAACTAGACCGCCGCGTGTGCTGGGCTCACATCCGTCAGCTCGAGAGTTAGCATTTAGGCGCTCCTTTACGAGCTTCAACCTTGTCGATTTCCGCCAACGTATCGCATAGTCTCGTCCACGATCTCGAGATCGCACACTTTACCGTGAACATCCGTTTCGCAGCCAACGTCCACCAACATGGACATCAGGATCGCAGGCTTCGCGATTATGCTGCCCTGCTGTTGTCCCACGGACGCCATCGGGGTAGCTCCGTTCTTGGAGGGTATCGCCAACGGCTTTTGGACGGAGCTCTTATGGAGCCTCGTGAGTATAAATCTTCCTTTCTTGAGAAGCTTAGCGTCACGAATCACTAAGAATCACTACATTGTTCATGTGCGTGTGAATCACGACAGAACATTCAAACTGGCATATATTTCCGCAGCTACACTGAAGAGCTCCCTCATTCCTCCGATGATGTCAAAGATGAGTCAATTCACCAAAGGAATGCCGGTGGAATATCAGCCTTCCCCACTCATTGTTGGAACCAAAGCAGATTTTGTTGGACTGAAAAAGGTAATCCCTATCGATGATCTCATCCTAGAGCTGATGAGAATGAGCATTGCGGAAGTGAATGAATGCTTGGACGTGAACCAAATAAGCGATGTTTTCCCGTGAGCAGCTCCTTCAAGAAACGAACTCTCTACCCGAGCACGGGATCGAGTTTGACACCAACGTCCCGGATGACCGCATACTGTCGGTACCTTTCGCCGCACAGTGGGCCGGCGGCGGTCAAAATTTTGACCGCCGCAGAGTTCAATGGGGACTCCATGAACCAGGACCTGGAGGCTGGTATCTACTATAATTTGATTTCTGAGAGCACATACAAACCACGCAATAAAGTTTCATCATGCTACAAACTGAATATCAATTTCATTTGTTTACTAGCGAAGCCCGTCGAGCTTCGCGCGACCGAGAGGGAGGGAGCAACGTCGGGGATAATTGAGGGATGAGACGAAAACGGATCGGGGTGTTGGAGTTGAAGATCGACGCGATTTCATGTTTCCGACTTGGACTGTATGATCAGAGTGAGACGTTGATGAGACCTGAACAGAAGTCATGGCATCTCGAGCGGATTCGTGCATGTGACGCGGGCTCCCAATGAACGTACTGGGTTCACATTGGCATCAGCGACGACTGCATCACGTGAACTTATTCTTCCGAGCGGAGTTTTGTTTGATTCAACCGAATGGAGAGGAGTCGTTCGTTCTCAACTTTGGCGTACATATCGACAACGTACTACTGGAATAACTGTCGACACCCCAGAATATGGTTATCCCTGTCGTCCTGAATCAGTTGATGGGCATAGAAATTCATCGAACTGACTTTCTTTGAGGTTTCCACCCCGATTTGCGGATTTCTCATCCTGATGTTGACAAAGTACCCGTCGTGACCCCGCCGGAAGATTGAAGTATAGTAAGGCACCGCTTAACGAACGCCTCGCAAAACGAACGATCCGCATAACGAACTTCGAAAATAAACACCAATGATCCGTATAACGAACCCGTGATCCGCATAACGAACCGTTCTATCGAATCTCGTATGCGCTCAAGAATTCTATTTTCGCACCCCAGTTGTGGCTCTTAAGCGGCTATCTATCAATAGATTATCTGAGACGCCGTTGGCATTGTGTTTTGCTGCCGAGAACCATTGCTGATTGAGAGATCAGGGAGATTTTGTCGAGTTCTGAAATCCCCCCAGAGGCACGCAGAGCCGTTGACATTTTCGAAAATTCTGTCGCAAGTCATTTCAAAGCTTCTCTGAAATTGAAACTGCACCAAAAACGCCTCGAGAATTTTTTCCGACGTTGTGATTTGTCAGGAAAATTGGTTCTAAACGAAACAAGAAGCATTAGATGAGAACGAGGAAATAAGATTAACCTTCGTGTACCGAAAGTATTCTCAATCCCGCCTCGGAACCAATTATTTCGATTCCCATAGGATCTAATGCTGAAGGGCGTTTCGCATAACGAACACTCCGCACAACGAACCGTTTTCCGGAACGAATTAAGTTCGTTGAGCGGGGCCCTACTGTATATTGTAAAACATCATAAGATCGATGGTTTAGACGACTCGCTGTAGACCACCACTCTGAAGACGCAGCACAATATCTCGTCGGTTGAATTCTTCTCCCAAGATGACACCTCGTGGACTGACGGTACGTTGAACTGTCTCTGATGCCCTCCCGGTGGGACCTTATCCGCTCTAATGACCACGACATAATCGTTGATTGGCATCTGGTGGAGTCTGGTCTTAAAATGGCGGACGCACTCGTTGTGCTCATGAAAAAAAGCTCGCAATTTCGCTACGATTCCTCTGTCTGTGTTGGAATTGAATCGAACACGCTGGTTCGTCTCTTCTTCTGACCCCCCCCCATGAAATAGATCTGAAGAAATGATGATGTCCACCATCTGGCAGCGGTAATAACGACCCAACACCATGGTAAACCTGACCCGTGGACATGTAACGTGGACACGTAATTCTCGCGGATGATTTCCGTCGCACCGAAAGATGTCATTTGAAGGCGCGCCAAAAGTGAGAGATCACATCCGTCTCTCCTATAAGTATACTCGGATGGGCCGCATATTCATACTCAGGATCGTAATTACGGGCGGCAAGTTTCAACTCTGAGTGTGCTGACCGTCTGGACGAAGTCATACGTTCCCTCTGTACCTCTAATCTCGATATTCGCTGATCGACAGACGCAGTCGCCCGCGCTCCTGCGTATCGTCGTCGGTCCATCTCGTGTCGTGCGATATAGTGTTCTCCAGTTTGTCGAGATTCCCGCGCAAGATCAGCTTCTAATCTTTCTCCACGTTGTTCCACCGTTTCCGATGCTCTACGAGTTCTCATTCTCTTCGCTACGGATGTCGAGACTGCGATCAACTGTCGTTTCGGAGGAACCTTCTCGGAATTCTACTTCATTTCCCGTTTAACGGGTAACGGAAAATATTTTCCGTTATCCGTCTAACGGAAAACGGAAAATAAAATATTAATTTCCGTTATCCGTTCGACGGATAAGGGAAAATATTTCCCGTTAGGTGAAAAACGGAAATTATTTCCCCCAATTGAGAGCCCCATTTCAAGTTCACGGTAGATAGAAGGTTGTATCGTCGAATGAAGGGTCTCTGAATGGAGGCCACAAATGACTGAGTGAGGGCTTCGGATTTTCAGCACGAGCCATGTCGAAGGGAAGGTCATTTCAAGCGAAAGTTGAGCCGACAACGAAGTTGACAAAGTTCAACTTCGTTGTCGTACTCGTAAGAACACACCACACAAACCCACACAGCATAGTCTACAAACTCACACACAGCATGATAACGACGTTCCGCGCGTGACCGTACTCGATAACGAAGTTAAGACTGCAATTGCACTCCTGATGACACTGATGACACATAGCGCAGATTCGCACCGAGACAGGTCATGCGCGACGTAGAGATTGCGAGACGAACAAGTTCGGAATTCACCGTCAAGCCGCCTTATCCACATGCGGACTACCTAGCGCGAAGGATCGAAGGCTATAGCAACATCCCGGTATCGGGAATCCCAACGGTGCTGGCCGTGGTCAAAACGGCGCATTCCCTTCTACGACGCGTGAACCGCGACGCGAAGGCTCTTAACTCTCCCCTACAAAACTGGATTCCGCTGATTTCCGTCACGGAAAACGGAAATCAATTTCCGTTATCCGTCAAACAGATAACGGAAAATTATTTCCCCTTATCCGTTAAACGGGAAATGAGGTTGTGAATCACAACCTCATTGTAACTTCGTTTTCGAAGCAAGTTTGAAAACGATCACCCCAAACCCCCATTGTACTCATCCTTGAAAAACGACGAAGTCCAGTCACGCGAAGGCTTTTTCGGTCCCAAACGTTACGGACGACCGCGCTAACAACGAAAATCGATTGAAATCGATTGACGAACTATTGTGCGGAGTTTTCCGCTCATTGAAATTATGATACAATTTCGGAAATGAAGAACGACCGTCAAACGAGTTCCGAGCGAAATTACAGTGACAACTTTGTCAGGAAGGCGTCGAGTGTCGCGTGTCACCAAATAGAATCTTCGCATTGCGCGCTGTTTCCCATCGCACCAAAAGTCACCGCGCACCCCCGGGAACAGTCTTGCGCACCCCAGGTTGGGAACTACTGGCCTAGGTCATTCTTGTACCGAATCGGGCCTTCAAAGTCCACGCCGACGTGAGTAAATAGCTGTGCCGTCTCGATTCGATGCACTGGTAATGATGCCAGGGGGCGAGAAGCGGCGTCTACGTGGAAGATTTTGCAGGTTTGACAATCGTTCAACACTTGGCGAGTCAAACTTCGAGCTTTGAGGATCATGAGTTCTTTCCTTAGGAGCTGTAGGATGTAATTCATGCCTCCAGAATGGAACAATTTGCGCTCGTGGATTTCTCGGATGATCAGTTTTGAAAATTTACTGCGTTACAGTAGGAGGATAGGAAACTTTTGGGTGTCTGATAGCTCTCCCGATCGATTTAAGCGTGTCCTCGCGCGGATGATGCCAAACCCGTCAATGAATGGTGCGAGTTGATAGAGCGAGCTTGCCGGTTTCATCTTCGAACAACAAGAGGACACTTCTTCTGCGCAATGCTGCTTAGCTGGAATCAGTCTGATGAGTTCAAGCCTGGCTGCAATCACTTCTTTTGCATCCGGCTGATTACATCCGGCAATTCCGATGACGGACTACAACGAAGCGTCCGCCAAGGCTATATAAAGCGGCCACGTTGTTAATAAATGTTCCTCATTTGCTCACGTCGTTGTCTATTTTGCGTCACAGGATGAAGTGAAAAACGATTCTGCATGATCCTCAGACTCTGATCGTGAATGCACTCAATTTGAATGTTTCCTCGTGTACAGCACACGGAAACGCCTACCATTTAATGGAGGACCTTTACATTGGACTCACATCGGCGCCCGAGAAGCTCTATTCGAGGATCCTAGATTGACATGTCCAGGCTGCATCTTTCACTTGTCTTCCATCTCTGGGCCGTATCCCCGTCAGTCCCCAGAATGACTCCAATTGACGTCTCATTATTGATGGAAAAATAAAAGTTGAAACCCGAATGATGAACCTGATTCACCAGACTGGTTTTCGTTCTTGAAGCAGTCGATCCCAGCAACCGGAGATAGGGATTGCCTATTGCGCATAACAAGAGACATCTCTAGGAGTACCTAGTAACGGGACTAGATGTCCTCCAGAGCCAACTACGACATGAATACCGAAATCAACTCCTTGGTCTGTGGAGTCAGCAATGGTCCGGAATCTGTTCTGAATGGAGCGCGCGTCACGCCTCGTGTTAGCTATCATGGTATTTCATCTAGACCCGAAGATGATGAGTCACCTCAGCATAATCGCACAGTCTCTCTTCACAGCGGGACAGTGCTCCCTGAAAAGATGATGTCCTATGACAGCGGTTCCCTAACTGTGAGGCGAAGACATTTCCGGTGAGGCGCAGAAATTCATTACGAGGGAAAAAATCTAGGGTCACATTGCGGAACGGTTCGAACTTCATCCCATTTCCCGAATGAGGCCAAAAGTTAAGACAGCAGATGCTTGCGCTTGAATATGGCGAAACTCGAATCCGCTGAACTCTCTTCTACGCTCAGCGCTATCTCAACTCGGCCTTCGAATTTCTCTGGCTCGTTATTGGCGACTCGTTCGAGAGACCTACCGGTCGAATTTCGCGTTTTCTGTTTGCGTCGTGAGTGTCATGATTTCCTATGAATGGGGATGCACGGCCGCGACGAGATCCATCGATAAGTTGCTGCGCGCGTCCTAAGTTCGTGATCCCCCCTATTTCCAAATGCGGCGAAACACATTCGAACGGCGAGACTCTCCTTCCGCCTACGATGAGCGCTGCTTCGGAAATCCTCTTCAGCGATACGGCTGCCAATGAAGTTGAAAAAGTCGCCTCTCGACGACCACGGTGTCCCGGAGGATGGACGAAATTTTCGAGATGACTCGAAGGGGAACTCTGAAACCCCCCCTCAAAATACCTGGTTGCGCATCAATTCCGATCGCAGTGACCTGTAACGGTTTTGGCTCTTCTGTCGGACTATCTGCCCGAGGCTTTGCGATGAAGCTTTCAAACTCCTTCTTCCTTTCTCATCGTCACATTCATGCGAAACAAGTTTTTCTGCATTGTTAGGCATCGAAACAAAGCTGAGAAACAGATTACAACTGAGCAATTCGTTGCGACTCATACTGACGTAAATGGAGATCGTTCTGGATGCAATTATCCGTCTCAATAGGCGTCAGGCGCATCCGTCACATTCTCACACATCATCCACATAAACAGAACATCAACAAACTCTTGAGCGCGGTTAGGTGCGTCCACTAGGACTCTCGACAGAAGAGGCGTCGGAAAGAAAAGTTTGGGAACCACTGTCCTATGAGGAAAGTAAGAGACGATGAACGCGGCGTGCCGGGCGAGAAATAGATGCAGTCATAAACAGTTGCATCGAATTCTTCGAATCTGGATAGCTTCCTGTGTTCAACAAAAATCAGACTGGGAATTAATCCTGAAGGTTAAAGCTGGCAGGATCATCTGTTCATCAGTCGAGTTTCAACTCCAAAGGCGTCGAGGATTTCAGAAGTTTCCGGATTAGATCCGTGATGTCCCTGTCGATTCTTGTGCTCGTGTCGTAACCGTGGCAGTCGCGCAAAGAAGCATCGAGGGCTAAATTCAGATTATTCGAAACGCAAAGGCCAAATTTTTATCATGAATTCCGCATTCATGTGAGCACCGAAGTTTTTAGCTGCTGCGAAATTCCCAACCCGCCCGGGCTTCTATTGTGCGACCTGGTAGCGCGGTTAATGATCGGGGATGCTGATTTCACCCGACAGTTTGCCCGCAAGATTTCGCTTCATATTGCAGGATCGTTTTCGGAACAAACAATTGAGCACACCGGTTGAACTTTGAATGGTCGTTTATTTCTCGAAGCGAAGTTGACGTTCGAGAGCGCGCGACGCTACTGACTAACTTGCGGCGGAGAAACGTGCCGACATAATGCCTTCCCTCCCCGCCGCTCTTCATGCGTGTTTGCTGCCTACTCACTCATGATCCCGCGGGAATAGTGGGTGGACACGCCGATTCCGTTGGACATTTTCCTCACACCACAATCTTCGCATCGGTCATCCGGCTTCGTGAGTAGAATCGCAACTCTTTCTGTTGCATCGGGCCTCATCGCTAAAGAATTAGAAGATCCCAGTGTCGCCCCTGAGAGAAGAGCCCATAGGTATCGGATGTTCTGTAGGTTTAGCCAGGTAGTTGAGTTCCTTCTTCCCACTCCAGTATTCAGAACCTCTTTTAAGCTCTGGTCTACCACCGAATGAATCACTGTCCACTACTCACGGCTTAAGTACCAGTCTTCAGATCTATGTCCTAGAAAAGAGCAGGTGCCTGTGCTTGTTCCCGACTAGTTAGTGTGCGCGAGAGCTGCAAACAGCGTCCACCTCAGCAATTTCAATAGGCAATCGTTATCATAGAAGTACTACTCTCCAGCTCCGAAAGCGAGGAGCCGAAGATGAAACTCGTCGTAATGGTGCTCGTAGCGCTCTGCCGCGGCCATACGGACGGGCTTGGAATGCCCGCCTCCCTCAGATGGCGCGATGACACTATCTCAAGCGACCGAGGAACCCAAAAAGGTGAGGATCCACTTGCGGAGCGTTCCCGCGAGAACCGAGTTGTTTCTAGAGCCGTGTTTATTTGTCGGAGTTGGCCGCGCATTGTAACATTCCCGCTTTTGCAGGCTCACCGAAAAACCCCTCCATATCCCCGATGTGGACGAGGTTCAGCCACTTGACGAAGGGAGCGTCCGTGGAATACACGACAATTCCCGTGATTGTCGTCACAAAAGCGGAACTCGTTGAACTGAAGAGGGTTAGTACAATGCCTTTGACTCTATTCAAGCCTTCATTCGGACCGGCGGCGTAGACCAGTGGTTATCAAAGTGGGTTTCATGGAACCCTTGGGTTCCATGGCGGATTTTTAGGCTTCCCCTCGTCTAATTTGGAGCCCCAGGGTTCCAAATTGGACTATGGTAGATTAGAAATCCCAAATTAGATGGTGGTGACAGGAGCGACATTGTAGGTCACGTGCGCAAATTACGCGACAACGTGGAACCCTACCGAGCTCATGGGTCAGGGAGTTCTTCATCGGCGGATCAAGAAACTTGCCAAGCCGATATTTCACTCTCAGCTTGTTGTTCCGCTCGGAAATTTCTGGGCAGAAGCAGCGAACGATTTTCCGGCCCTCTTAAGAGTCGCATTGCCAACCCTCCTGCCTTTCGTCAGCGCCTACCGTTGTGAGGCTGAGTTCTCGAAGTATGCTCCTTCGAAACATGAATATTGGAATCGATGGGATGCCGACGATGACGTGGGACTTCACTCGTCGGACAGGATCCCGGATTCTGCTGCGATAGCCATCGGGTTACAAATCCAATCTTGCCATTGACCCGTGGACCAACCGATGCAACAGGGATGAAACCTTTTCCTGGTCCGCGGTTCTAAAGAGCCAGTGGTTTTACAATGGAGTCGGAGTGCTAGGCTGCTGCGGCGACCGGGAGGTCGCAGGTTCAAATCTGAGCCGGGCCGACTCTGTTGTGATACAGAGAAAATGACAGAAAATTTCTGAACCGACAGGTGCTAGAAGGATCGAAGGTCGTGCCCGAAAACTCGATTGATTTCGACCCCGACGCCCCAGACGACAAGATCATATCCGCTTCGATCCGCGTGGGCGATCTCTCAGGACAAACGCCGGCCAATGACGCAGTACTCCTCCCAGAAGCTCCCAAGAATGCAACATGCGAAACCTCGGTCGCAGACATCTTGCCTCTACTCAGGCAACACCCAATACCCACCCTAGTGCACGACAACCCCGAAATGATCCTGAGCATGATACAGGCGCTTGTCCCAAAACCGGAATCCTTCGCGATGCAACCGGAAATCGAGCTGCCACCGAGCTCGAAGAAGCTTATCTCCCTAGCGGTGCGGAATCCAGATTGGGTGATGTCACTGATCACCGCCGAACTCACCATTTAGATTGACATGCTGGGACTGGGCAGTACCAGTTTAAATCGTTTATTTCACTCTTGATGAGTAGTTTTCTTTCTTTTAAAATATATAAAAAGTATAACATATATACATGTCATGTTTCTTCTCGTCCGGTGGTATGCGTCCCCGGGCTGTCTTCTGTGGCTAACTTGTGCAGGGATTCGAAATGTGGGTATTCTGTAGCGTGGTATCTTCCACAGTGGTCGCGGCACTTACGACATCGGCAGGTTTCGTCTGGTTCATGGTATCCTATCCGCTCGCAAACGAGATGATGGAAGCCATGCACTGCATTTCTCGTTATCAGATGTCTGCTGCTGTGTTCCGGGCCCCTCCACGCGTCGTTCTGGAAAGCGCGGGTCTTCCAGAAATCATCGTTCACATCAGCTAGCTTGTACTCCCATTTCGAGATGCATTTGTCATACGCCTCTGTCCGGGGGGAGGTTGAACTGCCTGCGGATGTCTTCGATGAAGAGCGGAGTTTCGGCCAGTAGGTAGACGAGTCGGTTCCTGGAGGTCGCGTGAACACCCAGGGCTCTTTTGACGAATGTCGCCTTAAGACGGTTGAGATCTTCCAGATTTGGCACGGACAGGTCCTTCCAGATAATTTGTATTCCGTAGGATGCTGTGGGGGCTATTTTTATCGCAAACAGCAGTACCAGTGAGACAGGCTCAGATGAGACGATGCACAGTGGGAAGTTTGGCCGAAATAGGATGACTTAAGTGAATGTCTGAGTTGAGCCCCCAAAGCCCATCCATCGTGTACACTGATGGCTCAAAATCCGGCTGATCAGAAATTTCAGCTCACGTAAGTTCTAGAGAGTCGTCAAAGTCGGCGAAACTTTGGCGAAAATAGGCAAACTTCCCGGGTCTGGAAATGCACTGTCCCCAAGTGTCCCCCCGGAACTTTTTTTTTTAAATGACCGCCTTTCAGTCCTCTTTCGGATGGAACAGAGAAATCGTGCGGAAGTTTGCGGAATCGCGCGTACGGTCAACTTCTAGGAGGTCCGGAAAACTCGATCAAGCGGTGGTCATCCTTTTTTTTTTTGAAATAAAGCTTCGTTCATTGAAACATCGCCTGTAATATAAGTAATCCACCAGGGCTACGCCCCGTCGGTGGTTAAGCAAGTCTGGAAGCTTCGGATTAGAGGCACAACTCACTACTTCTGGTTCATACATTTCTTTTGTTCACGCCATGGCTCAGAAGATTATTCGACTCAGTTGCTCAAGAGGGAATCGGTCCACACAGACCTTGATTGCATGCCTTTGCATGCCGGGAGGGGAACTAAAGTTTGTTACATCTCTGTTTAGGTGATTGAAGAGCTCCGCGTATCGGTGCATCTAGAATTTCTCGGATCGTCTCAGTCGTAGTTTCGTCGGAAGAGTGACACTCAGCCAACTTCACGCCAGAACCCACGTTCATTTGCTGAATGGACTCTCGTTACGACGAAGACCGTTGAAACGAATTTCTGGATGTTCTAAGGAAGTTGTGGTTGGCTAGCTTGGCTAGCTGAGCTAGCTGCTGGGAGGACTGTCGTCGAGATGATCCCGGTGTAACGAATTCCACTCGTCGGAGTTCGGTCGGTTCCGAGAGGTCGCTCGGAACGAGTGTCGACTGTATCCTGTGATTATCATGGAAAATAGATCCATGTTGATGCAAGGCAAGTCATCGGACTAATTTTTCTCTGGAATTTCCTGCGGGCACTCAGCTAGAATGTTCTCTGGTATCAGATGTACTTGCAACACATTTCGATCTCAATGTCGACTAAGACAAGTTCTCACCAATGCTCTGCATATGGAGTGGAGCGTCGAGATGTCGAACGATCTGATTTGCTAACCGTCAACAGAGAACTCCTTCCCCGAGCTCCCCTCAACTCAGGAGCTCGGCCAGAGCCGGTGGAGGAGTCAAAATAATTATGTCATCCTATTTCGCCGAAATTTCCCACTGTGCGATGGCGGAAGAGGCTTGAGGCGGGCGTCTCCGTCAGCGATGGACTCTTTCCCCATTTATCAACGCTCAAGTGATATTCTACATTATCGGAACTGTCTTCTTCGACGAAGAAACCGCAATTATCGTGTCAATCTACGCGAACTTGTGGGTTCCTGCACCCATATCTGAGGTTTGCCAGGGGACGATGCGCACATGACAGACTTTATTTGACCTCCACATCCTCCCCAGCATGGGGTCCCGAACAAGCGTCGATCATCCCTTTGTAGTCTTCCTGTGAAATCACAGCCAAACAATAAACCCGAGTATATACCCAAACATGAGGGATTTCTAGTGAACATCACCAGCCTTACGTGAGCCTGCCCGCAGTTGTAGAGCCATTCCTGAAATATAAAGCTCCCTCGAAGAAGAAGGGTTGAGGAAAAACGAATATATTGATTGAAATATACAAGAGAAGGGTGTTGGAAAGGGACCACCAGCCACTTATTTATGGTTGAAATTCAAGCACCGATTATCGCGACTCACCTGACATCGATTCCACTCTCGCCGCACCCCTACTCTGAGAACTCCAGGTAAATGTGATCTCATACCCTTATACTATTGATTGGACCTCGTTGACGTGCGCCTGACTGTGAACCTGTCCACTTGCCCATCGGGTTCCGTTCGATAGGATAGGAATTATACACATGGGACGTGGCGGCGCTGCTTCACGGGGCTTCACTGTAGGAGCTTAATAAGTGAACAGGTGATGGTCACCCGCCAAGCTCCTTGCACGAATCATTCTTGAACGAATTCTTAGGGATTGAGGACAGCTCAAGTTATGTTGGGAGTCATACCGGACGCTCCTTACCGTGATGAACGTTCCGTGATGTGAATGATGGGAGTGAAAATATATTACAGGCTGCTTGTGCGCTAGCAGGGTCGGGCTGGCCCAAACCTGCAGGTGAGGCGGGTGAGACGGCTCGACAAAATTGCAGGTGCAGGTAGCATAGGCACAAATCGGTGATATGGTTTCCGAAACGGTAAGTTGTATCGTTCGCGTCATCATACGAACTCGTTATGGTCTCGGGATGATGGTTCGCTGATTCAGCGGATCGGAAGCCGCGTTTTTTCAGCGATCGCGGCACTCCCGTGACTTGTTAGGGGAGTGGGGGCTGGATCTATCGGAAACGCCTGGGCTCACATGTGTGATGGGCATTCTCCGACGCTGATTGCTCCTTGATCTCATTGTCAGCGGGGCTCATGTGAATGGTCATCTCAGAAACACTTGGGATATGTCTCCGGCAGGTTCGAACAAACATCGAACCCCGGCTCAATGGAATCCACAAGGTCTCCACGCTCCGTGTCGCCTTTTTGGTTCTGCGGGACTCCGTGGCGCTCAACGGGCGGCGCTTGGTCTCTGCTAGCGTTCGTGAACTTGCTATTTATCGAATAGGATGGGAGATGTGGTAATCAAATATTCATTGGATTTTAACCCCCACATCCGCCGGAAATAAAAGTGGGTGCCATTTCGATTCATCCCGCTCGGCCATTTTCTTTGATCACTACAATCGCTGCAGAGAAAGATCCATTGACATCCCTCCAATATGCAGAGCCTCCAGGTTTCTAGAGGACAATGCAGCATTTATTCGGGGAAAATTTTTCCTATTCGTTTTCATTGGAAGAGGATAGTTAGGGCAAGAAGAAACGGGAGGAAATTGAATGAAAATCAAATCTTTGAAGATCAACGAGAGCAACGGGAGAATCTGTAATCTCACTCGACCAAAATGGACCGCGTTCTTCGTTGATTTCGTTCGTGGTCGCTCGCGTGGTCGCGGCTACCATGGTCTGAGCCGGAGATTTCATTTTGCAAGATCAGCTTGATGAGAGCAAAAACATTTCAGACGACAGTCCCCCTTCATTCGTCCGACCGTTCAATAGCTCGGTGCTCTAACTCCTCCAACCCTCCACTTCTTACGAAGAGTCGATGATTGTTTGTGGGGCTATGATGATTTCCCAAGAGCCCGTGAAGATCTTCGATTGCTAGTCCCACCGCCGCCGACACTGCCGCTGCCGGTGGGCGACAGCAGCCCTTAAACTCCAGACAAATAAGTTGCGCATTCCAGCAATCACTAGGCAGACTTTAATCTAGGCGACAACTGTGTCTGTCAGCCGTAATCTCGCGGGCCTTTGAATTTCGCCAATTCCAATAATTACTTCCTAGCGTTTTTCTTGGCATCCACGCACAGCCGATGGTGCAAATAGAGAGAGCTGGGTCCGCTGTTGTCGGCTCTGGTTTCGTCGAGAAGAAACTAGCGATGATGGATGATGGAACTTGATTTGAGACCTTGCTCCTGTCCATTGGTCGGGGAGGCTCCCATGATACTTACTGGTTGGTGGAAGTCGGAAGGGATTGGGAGAAATTGACACACTTTGTGGTAGGAACGTCGATTGAGCTGAATACGCATTGATCAAAAAAAAAACCGTGGATTCTCTCCAATGAGAAAGGCATTCTCCAAGGTGGATCAGTTGGCCGGGATCCTCTGGCAGGCTGCTCGTGAGATACATATCGAGGTCGAAATCATCCGCGAGGATTACATGTCCACGTTCAAAGTGCAGGGTCAGTTTTACCATCGTGTTGGGTCGTTATTACTGCTGCCAGATGGTGGACATCAATTTCTTCAGATCTATTTCATAGGGGGGAGGGGGGGTCAGAAGAAGAGACGAACCAGCGTGTTCGATTCAATTCCAACACGGACGGAGGAATCGTAGCGAAATCGCAAGTTTTTTTTTCATGAGCACAACGAGTTAGTCCATCATTGTAAGACCAGACTTCACGAGATCCCAATCAACGATTATGTCGTTGTCATTAGAGCGTATAAGGTCCCAACAGGTGGGCATCAGAGACAGTTCAGCGTACCGACAGTCATAGAGGTGGCCTTAGTCATCGAGATATTGCGAGATATTGTGCTGCGTGTTCAGAGTGGTGGTCTACAGCGGGTCGTCTAAACCCATGGATCTTATGATGCTTTACAATATCCTTTAATCTTCCGGCGGGGTCAGGACGGGTACCACGTCAATATCGGGATGAGAAATCAGCAAATCGGGGTGAAAACCTCAAAGAAAGTCAGTTCGATGAATTTCTATGCCCATAAACTGATGATTCAGGACGACAGGGATAACCATATACTAAGGTGTTATTCCAGTCGTACGTTGTCGATATGTACGCCAATATTGAGACCGAACGACTCCTCTTCATTCAGTTGATCAAACAAAACTCCGTTCGGAAGAATATGTTCACCTACGTGATGCAGTCGCCGCCTTGCACGCCGCTCTTCGACCGGGTGGCAGCTCTTCAAGCCGCTCCCGTTTAAAACTTTTTTTCGTTCTGTTAAATAGTGTACCACTGTGCAATTCGGTGCTAGCTCGCATCGCCTGAACTCCTGGCATCATCTCTATACGATTTTGTTCCGTTTCTCGTTCGAACTAGCTACCCTTGGTCGCAATGACGGAAACTGAGCTCATAAGCGAGACTGTCTGTCGTGTTTGCCAGGAAAGCTTCCGCTCTAACTGCAAACCAGTGCTTTGTGGGATCTGCCGCTCAGCCACCCATCGCTCGTGCATCGCTGATCGTACCTTGCGCCAATTGAAGAAGGATCCTGATTTCAGTTTCACCTGCGTTACTTGCTCGGTGGCTGTATCCGGGCTCAATCACATTGGTGACAATTCGTCGGCGCGATCTGTGAATGAGTGTTCGACGCCGGGCCACACACGACCAAATCCCGTTCCTGTGTCGGGACTCAACCTCTCTGTTGACAATACACCGCCACGCTCGAATGGCGCTCTAAGTTCCGTTCTGAACTCGCCGGGCAATGTCTTCCCTGCTGCCAATGGGTCGTATGGTGCCCCCAGCCATCACTACGAGACACCCACTGACTGCTGTGCGTGCTGTGACAAATTCAACTATCGACTTCAGCGTCAATGTGAGGATAGCCAATATTTTCGATTGCAACTTGCTCGACTATCTGGCCGCCTTGAATACTTGGAAGATAGGCTGGCTCATACATCAGTGCCAGCACCTGAGTCGACTGCTCGTGAAGGTTCTTCTGATGACCTGCGGGCACAACTCGATTCAGCCCTTCGCCTTGTTGTTTCCCTCCAGAATGAAAATTCCACTCTCAGAAGCCAGATCCTGACAATCTCCCATGCTCATCAAATCGGTCGCTCCACTAAGCCTACGCCTGGCACGTTCCTCGAAGCTGGGCCACCCTCGATGCCTACGAATCCCTATCATCAACCCGCGCATCCACACGACCCACCCGAGGTCAATAAACGACGGCTGGGACCTGTTCAACGGGGCACGGGGGAAAGTGACGGCTTGCTCGCCACAATCCCGGATCGTGATCCCCGTCGCCAGCGGGTGCGTCCACGTGGTTCACCTGATGATGGGCTTCCCAAGATATTCCTCACCGGCTTTGCGGCGCCTACGACCTCCGAGGCCGTCCTCACTCACTGCCTTGCTGTTGACAGTCGTGTGGCTTTCGTCTCGAAGTTCATTGGCGAGCCGGACCGTGATTACGCATCTTTCGTCATTGCTATGCCAGAAGACTGCCTAGAGACCTTCTTGGAGTCAGCAGCATGGCCGGAGCATACCTTCTTCAAACGTTTCCGAGGACGATTGGATCCAACCCGTACCACAGATACACTTCACTCCACCGTCGCTGTATACGAAGCCCGTCATCGGGCGAGAGCTGTTCTGTCATGTAACGATTCGCAGGCCTGACTCGGCCCCTCGAGGTTACGGCTCCTTCAGCTGAACGCCCGTTCGCTTAGGACTGCGAACAAATTTGATATTATCTCGGCTCGTTACGCAGCCTCTCACGATATTATTTGTTGCTCCGAAACTTGGCTTCTGCCCCAAGAAGCCCCGACCTATCAGATACCTAATTTTCACCATGTTCATGTTTGTAGGGATTCAGCTTTCGGAGGTGTGTCGATATTCGTCAGAGATAACGTCGTCGTGTGGGATCGGCAGGTCTTCCAGCTTGAGGATGGCTACATTCAGGCCATTCTGCTTGACATCAGGTTGGGTCCCCTCCGTTTCGGCCTCATTGCCGCTTACTCGTCGCATACCCGTTTCTCCTCACTTCTCGCTGACTTTCTCACGAGGACTGCTACGCAGTTCAATGGCCCCCTTCTCATCGTGGGTGATCTCAATGTAGATCTCCTATCCCCTGCAGCTCCTGTTGCTCGTTTCACTCATGCTCTCAATTCACACAACATTGTCCATTCCCACCCCTTCGTTACCCGTCCAGCCTCTGGTACGTGTCTCGATCACGTTTGGTACCACAATGACGGTCAACTCGACATTCACGATGTTGCCGTAGTCGATTGTCTCGACTTTTCGGACCACCTGCCTGTGATGTGCTCTCTAACCGTTCCCGTGCGCCCCACGCCTACGACGGATGAGGTTGCCAAGAGACGTATTTTCAATTCCTCTAACTATAACGGATTCCTCTGCGCCCTACACTTTAAGGACTGGAGTGAGTTATATGCATGCTCAGATCTTGATGTCGCTGTTTCCATCTTTACGGAGGCTGTCCTCCACATCTATGATGATTGCTTCCCCCTTCGCTGTTTTCGTCGTGGACTTCCCCAGAGGTCTCCTTGGTTTTCGAGTGAGCTCCTCGGCCTTAGTCGCGATCTCAGGTCCTGTGCGTTCCGTTACTTCAAGACCAAATCTTCCGCTCACAAGAGCATCTATTACAAGCGCCTAAGACTCTATCGTGCCCGAGTTCGCGTCGCCCGTCACAATTATACAAACGCGCTCGTCTCCAAGGCCAGATCTTCCCCCAGTAAACTCTGGAAGCTAATCAATGACTCCACGGGACGTGCCTCTGACAAGGATGGTACTTCACTTCGCCTTCCCAGTGGTTTCCCAGGAGCTGAGGCTGACTCTAAAGAAATTCTCAATGACTTCGGAAATTTCTTTGCTTCCGTGGGTCCCTAAACCGCAGCGCAATGTCCTTCGGTCCCGCCCGACTGTCCGTTAACTACACCCATTCTCACTGATGGTCAGACTCCTTGCCCTTCATGGAGTATTAAATTCATTGACCCTCTTACCTTGCCGCGCTTTTGCCGCAGCATTAAATCCTCATATGCGCACGCTTCGTCCAGCGTTCCGTCTAAAGTCTTCTGCTATGCTATCGACTTCATTGCAATTCCTATTGCGTACCTCTTCAACCTTTCCATTCGTCTTGTCGTGTTTCCCAAATCATTCAAAGAATCTATTGTCATACCGCTCTATAAGGGCAAAGGCAACAGGAAGGACCCTTCCAACTTTAGGCCAATCAATATCACTGTTTTCCTGTCCAAACTCTTCGAGAAGTGCATACTTGCTCAACTTGATGAGTCCATGTCTGCTTCAAACCTCTTATCGCCTCACCAGCATGGATTTCGTCCAAATCACTCCACGGATACAGCTCTATGTGAGCTCCGCCACTTCATCCTTAATAGCTGTGACGCTGGTTTTTCCGTTCTTGGTATCTTTCTGGACCTAGCAAAGGCCTTCGACTGCTTGGATCATACGATCTTACTCACGCTCCTCCGTAACACCGGTCTTGACGAACTCTCACTATCCTGGTTCCTATCATACCTCTCGGATAGAACTATCTCTGTCGCTTGCAATGAATTACGCTCTCGTCCTCACCAAATCTCCTGTGGTATCCCGCAAGGCTCAGTCCTTGGGCCATATTTGTTTCTTATCTATATAAACCCTATCCTCAGACTCTCCAACTCCCTTTCACCTGACCTCCGGGTGATCTCCTATGCCGACGATACGTCTGTTCTCTTCAAACTAGGTAGGGAGGCGGCTGAGTCGGACATAGCAAACCTCAACCTTCTTCTCGGTGTGATCTCAAAGTGTTTCAGTATCCTCAAACTTTCAGTCAATGCATCGAAGACGAAACTGATCGTATTCGGTCTCCGGTCGTCTTCTACACCTGTTCTGTTGTCCCCAGTTGTCTGGGAAAACGCCATTCTCGAACCCAGTGTGTCTGTCGCATGTCTAGGCGTCATCCTTTCGGCTGACCTTTCCTGGGGGCTTCACTGTTCTCAACTACGTAGCAGGCTCAATTCAGCTGTGTTTTGCCTGCATCGCCTTAGACGATTGGGTTTCCCAAGGTCGACTATCATACAAGTCTTCAAGTCCTTATTTCTTGGCTCTCTCAATTACGCTGTTGCGATTTGGGGCTCATCCCCCAAAACATCGTTGTCCCCGCTCCAAGTCTGTCTCAACAACGCCATCAGGGCTGTTGTAGGCTTGTCTCCTCGAGCCTCTGTTGCGTCCTATTATCTGCGTTACGGCATCTTTCGCCTGTCTCAGGCATTCGTTTTCCGAATGGCCTGCTATGCATTTCTTTGTCGAACAGGTAGATTCCCTGCTCATCTCTGCCCATCTGCGCGACTGACCGATTCCGGACGACGACTCACACATCTTGATTTCTGCCTCCCGCGCACTAGAACAGTTGCTGCCGAGTGCGATCCCGTTTTTCAGATAGCAACTGTCTGGAATTCATTGCCGAGTGAGCTTAGATCCATACCAGCGCATGGTAGCTTTAGGCAAAAACTTCGAAGTTTTTTGTTAAAAGAATCTGTTATACCCGCTTAGGAGGTTCATTTGTTAAATCTGTTATGCCCTATGCTCAATTTTAGGGAGCCTATATGCAGCCAAGCTTGCACTGGTTAATAAATATTGATTGATTGATTGATTGATTGATGCCAACGTGAACCCAGACGACGTGGGGAAAATGGTTATTCTACCATCTACGTTCATTGGGAGCCCGCGTCACATGCACGAATCCGCTCAAGATGCCATGACTTATGTTCAGGTCTCATCAACGTCTCACTCTGATCATACAGTCCAAGTCGGAAACATGAAATCGCATTGATCTCCAACTTCAACACCCCGATCCGTTTTCGTCGCATCCCTCAATTATCCCCGACGTTCCGCCGGCCCTCTTGGTCGCGCCAAGCGCGACGGGCTTTGCTAGTATGTAACATAGTTCGAGGAGCTGGTCGAGCCTTGTCCGGCCCCGGGGATTCGTATGCTGTGCACCTTAATTCCGAGGAACGGAAACGGAAGAGGAAACGGTAGAATCAGAACTTCAAGCCTCAATAAAGAGACCTGGGCACGGCCTCCGGTCTGGGGATTGATTCAGCATGCGCGAGGCGACTTGCATTTGCGAATTGGCTAAAGGCCAAGAGGTAGCACCGGTTTTCTGTGTCATATATGTATCTGACATACCCTGGCGAACAAAAGTTTCCGGCCAAAGCCGTACTTCGTCGTTCTTGCTCTACGGCGCATCACAGAGCGCAGAGAATGGTATCGCAGGTGTGACACCATGGCGTTATAAGGTGTGGGTCGGTATGGTTCAGAAATTCCCGACCAGTATAACAGCAGGGAATAAATGAGGAAAACCGGGCGATCAAAAGTTTCCGGCCAAACGTGATCGCAAGATTTTATCAGAGCCCACATTGCAGAAAAAACTAGAAACTCATGGATTCGATCAATATTTTGTCTAGGCTCCTTTCGCTGCTATCACGGCTTCAAATCTGCGCGGCATAGATTCCACAAGTCTTTGAAACACATTACTTGGAATTTTTTCCCATTCAGAACTCAAAATTCCAAAGAGAGCCGCTCTGTTCGAAGGGTTCTGATCGCGAACCCGTCTCTTTAGCTCTTCCCAGAGATACTCTATGGCAGTGGTGGCCACCAAATTTTTTTCGTGGGCCAAATCGCAAAGTCGGGAACCTTTCGCGGGCCATGGATTTTTAGGGAAACCTGGCCTCGATGTCCTGAGCAACGAAATATAAAATATGGAACCATTGAATATGGCTGCAACCTCACGAATTCTCTGAGCTTCTTGATTTCCATGCGAGGGAGGATTCGAGTTTTAAATCGATTCTTTATTTCTTGCCAATTTTTAAGTTGGGAGTGCTCGTTTACGAAGATTAGATACCAAGTGTGGGACATCCGGCTGCAGTTGAGTGGTCGCAAGGCGGAGTAGATCATTCAGATGGTCGTCTGTCAGCCTCGACCGCTGTTTGCCTTTGATTAACTTCATTGTAGAGAAGGCTTGTTCACACCGATAGGTGGTTCCAAAGCGACAGATCTGCCTCTGCGCGAACGACCGGAGTTCGGGGAAGCTTGTTGCAGGTAGCCTCCTCCAGAAGTTTATCAGTTCAGCCGCGGTTGGTACAGGACTCAAACTTTCGAACGCACCCTTGAGGGCACTATTGCTTTTGAGGTCGATGATTTCCAACTGAAGGCCCAAGGGGAAAGCGGGTATTTTAGCTTCTGAGAGGACGAATGGATTCAAGAAGAGGCTGATATTGTCGGCATCCGATCTGATTTCCATGAAACGGTGCATCATTGCTCCAGCCAGTTGTTCCAATAGGTTCTCGTACTTCTCCTGATTCACAGGGGCGACACCGTTCCGCTCCTGCAGACGTTCGAAATGGTCAAAGCGACCGGCCTCGAAGCTTGTTTTGAAAAGGCTCAATTTGAGTTCAAATGCAACGATGTCAGACGCCATGTTGGCGAAGAGTTTGTCCTGCCCTTGGAGGCGAAGATTCAAGGCGTTCAGGTGAGCCGTGATGTCTGTGAGGAAGGCCAAATCGTCCAACCAGGCTTCGTCTTTCAACAAATCCCGTTCGGTCCTCAGTTCGTCCTTCTCCACTAGGAATTCGTAGACATGCTCTTTCAATTTCCAGAATCGCTCAAGAACTTTCCCCCGTGATAACCATCTCACATTGCTGTGAAGAAGGAGATCGGACAAGTAAACGTTCACTTTCTTCAATCCGGGATGCGGTCGAGTGATACATTTTCTGAAAGGCCTTGGTGTAGCTAAGAACTATCCAAGATATTAGCGGCAGTCATCAAGGGGGGAAAAAGTAATCGCTGTTTGATTCCAGCGCTTTCTCATATGTTGGCTGGTGAGAGATTGGATGGACACATGAGAAAGCGCTGGAATCAAACGGCTATTACTTTTTCCCCCCTTGATGACTGCCGCTAATATCTTGGACAGTTCTTAGCTACACCAAGGCCTTTCAGAATATAAATCACTCGACCGCTTCCCGGATTGAAGAAAGTGAACGTTTACTTGTGAGTACTGCTCTTCGACTTCATGGAGCAGGGTTTGGAATTCTCTGTGACTGAGGGCTCTGGCCATAATTTTGTTGACGCATTTGACGACTACGCTCATCACATGATCCAAGCCGAGGGTTTTCCCAACCAGAGCTTCTTGGTGTATAAGGCAGTGGTATTTCAGAAGTGGTCGGGACAGGAACTTCTCTAGGAGAGCGATGCATCCTGAATTGCGTCCGACGAGCGCGGGAGCCCCATCAGTGCAAATGCTGTCCAGTTTCTCCCACGAAAATGTGGTAGTTTCAATACAAGACTTCAGCGCGGCGAATAAGTCGGAGCCTTTTGTAGTTCCATGGATGGGTTTGAGGTGGAGTAGTTCTTCGATGACGTCAAAATCTTTGTCAACGGCACGCACGAAAATGGCCAGTTGGGCCGTGTCACATATGTCGGTAGATTCGTCCATGCAGATAGAGAAATAGTCGCACCTCTCGCCCAGCGCATTGAGTTTTTCTCTGATGTTATTTGCAAGATCTTCCGATCGTCGCATCATAGTCTGCCTTGACAAATGGGGAGCGCTCAGCAGCTTTTTTTCGGAATCGTTCTTCAGAACTCGTTCTCCGACAAGAGCTAGGACTGGCTTTATAACTTCTTCAGCATCGGATAAAGGTTTTTTCTTCTGCGCGAGCAGTAAAGCTATTCCATAGGTAATTGAAGTTGCAACGTCTGCCTCCACGCTCGCCTTGCGGAAGAAATTCTGCTGCGTGCTCAGGGATGACTTCAATTTGTGGAGATATTCGGTTCGGAGGACAGTTCCGATTGGACAGGTCTCGTTGATACTCTCGTGATTTACCTTGAAATGGCGCTCGAGGTTGTACTTTTTCACGGCTGCGATTGATTTGTTGCACAACAGGCAACAGGGTACTCCTTGATCGTTCTGAACGAACAGAAATGCTTCTTCCCAGCCCGGATCGAACTCACGGGCCTCGATACCCTGTCTCTTGCGTTTCGCCTTAGAGTGGTTACCACTCATGTCGTCGGCCAGAAGTTGTCTCACGTACGTCACAAGAACTTTCAAGATCGTAGACGACTACACTTTCGTTACTCAGGTCAACTGGTACATTTAATCCGCGGTGGTTTCCTTCAAGCCCAACTCGACCGTTGGAAAGAGCTAGCGGGGTTCAAGGAATTGAATTTTCTCCGCGAGTTTCGCGAATCAGTTCGACGTCACAGCGAAGATCGCAAGAATACTGAGCACAGATAATTACGGAAATTTTATTATTTATCAAATTATCTGGCTGATATGGCACAGCGCCGCTTGCCGTTGGGTTTTTACCGCTGAAATTTTGAATTTTCCCGCCTGTGGCTCGGGCGAATTATTGCGCTCGCCGTTTCCATTCTGTGCGACACTTGCCGTTATGTGGACTACGCAAGATTCGTCACCATTTCTATTTTGCGTCTAATTTTTGGGAGTTGAGCTCGGGATGGTTCTCGCTTTTCGAGGTTGCCCGCTCGGAGAAAAGTTTTCCAATTTCAACAGCCAGCTCGAGCTCATTTTCCCATCAATTCATTGGTCGCCTTGAAATACAAACTAGACGCCGCGGGCCAGGGAATATGGGCTCGCGGGCCAAATTTGGCCCGCGGGCCACGGTTTGGCCACCACTGCTCTATGGGATTCAAGTCCGGTGACTGTGCGGGCCGCTTGAGAACTTTGTTTTTTTTCTGACGACAACCAGTGCTTGACTCACTTCGATGTGTGCTTCGGGTCATTATCGTGCTGGCAAATCCAATCAGGTGCCAAATTCGTTGATGCATATGAGGAGCTCATTTTCGAACCGCGTTAAGTCCATTTTCGCCGATTTCCAGTTTTCAACGGGAATGGAGTCCCCCTTGCATTGTGCCTCATGAGAGAATATCAGTTCATGGGAACTCGCATGCGTTCCACTTCAAAATGACTGGGAAAAATTCAACTTCTGTATGCGCTCAATGGTTCATCGGCAGTAGAAACGCGATTTACTCGACATCGAAAAAATGGACCTAACGCGATTCGAAAATGAGCTCCTCATATGGCCTGAGATGATTCCGCAGGATATCTCTGTAGACTTCAGCGTTCATGATTCCGTCGACGAACACGAGGGGTCCGACACCAGACCATGAAAATATCCCCCAAACCATTACATTACCAACACCGTGTTTCATGGTCGGTAAACAATACCTAGGGTGATTTCGTGCCGATTTTGGCCGTCTCACATACTGCTTCCCAGCACTTCCGCAGGGATTGAACTTGGGTTCGTCGGAGAAGGCCACTTTTTTCATTCTTCGATTGTCCAGGTACGATGTTCTCTAGCGAATTCCAGTTGAATTTTCCTGTTCTTCAAGGATATGAACGGTTTCTTCGCTCCGATGCGACCATACAGTCCAGACTCGTGCAGTCGTCTCGAAACTGTCACCCGACTGACCTCTACAAGTCCCTCGGCTCTTAGCTCTCTCGCGATCTCAGAGGCAGTCTTCCATTCATCTTGAAGTGACTTTCTCCCGATGATTTGGTTGATCCTTTCCGTAGTTTTACGAGGCCTACCCGACCTGGGTAAGTCCCGTACCTCCTCATGGGACGCTGCCTTCCTCCGCAAATCGTTAACAGTCGATTTCCCAACCTTGAGTAGCGCAGCGATCTCACGACTCGCTTTCCCCTGATCGATGAGGGCCACTCCGCAGATCCACACTGTGATGAGGCATTTTCAGTCTTCGCAAAATGTCGATAAAGTTGAAGCAGACGCCGGAGTAAACATAGGAACTAAAAACAATCGAGATCCGGCCTAAGGGACTCATTAAACAGGGGCCTATTTCTCCGGGTACCTGCTGGCCGGGAACTCATGAGCATGCAGATTTCATTGTTTTCCATCTGAACATAGCCGAGGCTCATTTGTTCAAATAGTACGGCGGGGAATAAGTGAGTATCGAGGCTGCGCATCCACGCGCCGGCCGAGAACGCGCTAGGAGATCTATGCCAGTAACGGCAACGAAGTACCGCAGTGGACGGAAACTTTTGTTCGCCACTGTATGTATGTCTGCCATAGGAGGAGCTCATTTTCGAATCGCGTTAGGTCCATTTTTTCGATGTCGAGTAAATCGCGTTTCTACTGCCGATGAACCATTGAGCGCATACAGAAGTTGAATTTTTCCCAGTCATTTTGAAGTGGAACGCATGCGAGTTCCCATGAACTGATATTCTCTCATGAGGCACAATGCAAGGGGGACTCCATTCCCGTTGAAAACTGGAAATCGGCGAAAATGGACTTGACGCGATTCGAAAATGAGCTCCTCATATATGGGTGTGTCATGTCATATATCTGTCAGGAACTTGAAGCTCGCGGACGAAAGGTCCGAGCGAGCTCCAGCGGGAGGAAGCAAATATTTCGCGCAGAGAGCAACCATAAGTCAGAAGTCGCTGCCTTCTGGGGTATCTACGCGAGTTCGAAGTGATTTCAAGCTTCGAAAACCGGATAAAGCACACACGAATTCGCTGGAAGCGCCAGGGAGCATCCCGTGCCTCAGAGTTGGATTTTAAATCTTAGGTCGAGCCCCCGTGACAACTGTTAGCATATTCCTGCTCATCCGCGATTACATCCATGATTCTTAATAGTCCGGAGCCCCAGCCAAAGATGGGTGGATGGATCGAATCCGAGGCTCTGGCTGCTCAAACATTCCGGCATGACTCTTGTCGCACTCATGGATCTTCACGACCGAAGCACGAATCTCTGGAAAACCTTGGGCATCCTGGGTGCGTACAGGAAGATCATTGGACCGCGGCCGTAAAAAACCGTAAAAAAACCCGATAGGGTTTTACTCATCTAGGTATAGACTTTACACTGCCCAAGTTTCAGCGAAATCCGAGTGTTCACATCAGTGGGCTCTCCTTGTGAGAGGGGAATAACTTGCAAGCTCAGAATAGCAACGAAATCTGGATATCGAGTCATTACTCGTCATTACCGCTCGCGATCGCGTTCGAAAACGCCCGGTAACGTCAGAGTCGCCGAAGGAAAAGACAAGACCCGTCGATCCCCGCCTCCGTCGGCGAAGAATCAGAATCAAAAGAACAGTCAAAAGCCCTCGAAAACGAGGATTGTGACACCACCGGTTACCAACGCAGCAAGCAGCAACCCGTCGAGAGTTCTCCAGGTGTCAAAGAAAGAAAGCCGGTGCTGCTTCCATGTGCAACTTACCCAGATCGTAGCTACGTCTGGCTTACGCACGCGCCATGATAGTGCTACGGGACACCGACGTGAGCTGCCAAGAGCTTCACAACTACCTGAAACCTCTATCGGTCAACGTCAATTCCGTATGTATAAACTGAAAGAGAAATCGCGAAACTACCGAACCTACGTGGGAGACTGCAACGGAGCATTCAGAGAGCCCCTGTTCAATGAAGAACTCTGGCATGACGGCACTTTCGTGAAAGAGTTTAGGGGCACCCCACATCCTGAGGCAATCCACTCGATGTCCCCTGAACGGAGGTAGTGCTGCTCGAATTCTCTTCACGATATGATCTTTCGTTACTGCAGCAAATAGGCGAGCAAATTTCATGTTGAGAGCGTTCGCTATTCAGGACGCCGAAGTTTACGTACATCTCTTCCGGACCTACGTTTTGCCGATAATAACCTACGGATCCCCTGTGTGGTATCCTCGTTTTATGAAGGATTTGAAAAAACTGCAAGATGTCGAAAAACGATTCAGGCGGCGTGTAGCCTACAAATGCGACGTAAAAAAAGACCTCCTACCGACCTGTGATATTGAAACTACTTTCAGAGAAGCCGACGAAAGTGCTCTCAACAGACTAATCAGAAACCCTGATCTCAGCGCGAAACTTTTCGAATACTTCTCTAGCACAGTGGTTCTCAAAGTGGTCCATATGGACCCCCAGGGGTCCATTCCACCGCCCAGAGAGGCTCGACTCGAAAAATAGAGATCAGGGGTCCATGAGGGGTCCCTGAGAATGATTATGGGGTTCGCGGATATTCATGGGAGGTAACATGGGAAACTGATGCGATCCGTTCGCAGCTTGAGGGCAGCGTTAGAACTCTGGGGTGTCAATTCGGTTAGCAGTCCCTAATCAATTCGGATAAATAACTCCCTGGTAGCGCCTCGTTAAAAACAGCTCTCCTAGAACCTCTCTAGGGTTGCGGATCACGAGCGCGGCCCAGAGTTGCCGCGAAGGCGGTCGCACGTGCACGTCCGCCGTTGAAACTACCCGAGCATCGTATCACAATGCATCTCAGAAGTATCCCAACCTGTGGCAAAGCGTCAGGAAGTTTCTCATAGCGTCCCAAACGTCATATCTGGCGGAGCAAGCGTTCAGCACGATGACGAATTTGATTACTGATAAACGATCTTAGCTTGACGTCACCGCAAGGGGAGATCTGAGGTTTGATTGGACCGAATAAGTCCCATCCCTGGTTGGCCCCGGTGCATTTCGAAGATCAGGAAGTACGCCGCGCTCTCCAGCGAGTGCCTGTCTCAGTTCCCCACACCAACACGCTGATAACTCAGGTCGGAAAAGTCCTCGAGCGGTCAGCAGGAGACAGGAGGCAAGGCCGTTTCTTGGCTCAGAGAATATCTCTGCTTATCTAACGGGGCAATGCGATGTCGGTACTGGGTACAATGAATGGCTCAATGGAGATGCCCAACTGATACTGAGTGAGTGTCGAGTCATAGAATGGGACCATGTTGGACCGGACTCAAACCAGTTATCGGAAACTTGGGCGCCAAGAGTCAGACGCATCCGTCACACTGATCGTTCACTCACTCGCTATCAACAAAGAAATCGCAAAAAATCGGAACAACGTTCCGCCCAATCGTCGGAGAGAGGACGCGCACGATTGAATAGCTCATAGTTCGAGGTTATTTCCAAGCGTCCGTTCTTCCGATCCGGTTCCAGCTATTCTTAGTTCGATTGCGCACCGAATTCTCATGATATGAATGAAGCGAGAGAGGTCGAGCGAGGTTTTCTCCTCGAACTCGTTCAAGGGGTCCACGAATGTAGGCAAAATCCGATAGGGGGTCCATGGATGAAAAAAAAACCGAGTCAAATGGATGCGACCGTTCGTGAGTTGACATCACTCAACTCCTGCTTCCCTCAGGTTCGGTGTCGTGTCGAATCAATCGATTTTTGTCGCCTACAACCTTTCGTAACGTGTTTGACGTCTTTAGGAAATGACTGATGATCCGAAATTCTTTGTCGAGGGAGTTTCGTCGAGCGACGTGTCGGAAGGCCTCGCCGGAAACTCTTGGTTCATCGCGGCAGTCAGCGTCCTGGCCCGACAAAAACCCTTATTCAACAAAGTACGGCTTCCCGACGTATTCTTTTTTCGTTCCACAAAGCTCTAGAGGCGCACTCTCCGTATCCGGACGAGCGGCTGACTTCGAGACGAATCTTCCAAATTTGAGAATTCTAGAGTCGAATGATGATTCCACCAAATGCTGTCTCGCATCCGCTGGTAGTTCACCGAGAAAGCGAAAAGAGGAACAAATTCACGTACTGCGGTCTCTTCCGATTCTTCTTTTATTATTTCGGCGAATGGCGACAGTTACTGCAGGAGGAAGGAACAGGAAATCCCTGACAAGGAGAATCAACGCCCTCCACTCGAGCATTGCATCACAAATAGAGAGTTTCCCCACCGTTTGAGGACCTCGAAAGTCGTCCCTTCCTCTCCTCGAGCGCCGTCGGTGAACGAACACTGAGCGAAGGAGCTTCTTTGCAGGTCCTCGTCGATGATCGGTTGCCGCTTCACCCAGACTCGGAGGTCCTGCTTTTCAGCAAATCTCGAACCAAAGACGAGTTTTGGCCGATTCTTTTGGAAAAAGCCTATGCCAAGTGAGTGCCTCGTCAAACATAACCAACGGCGGATCTCGAAAACTCGAGCATAGGATGGGAAACTCCAGCTATAAGAAGCTTGGGGTGGATGTTGTTGAAGAGAGACCACGACGACTCGAAGCCTCACAAACTGTCGATCGACTATCGGGACGATTTGCTGAGGCTTTTGTCTGTGCGTCAGTGTCGTGGATCGGTGACAATAGATTCACAGCGCATTCAAAACTCTGAGTCAGCGGGAGTTCGTCCGCGCGGAAACGCGGACCTTCTACGAAGAAAAGACCCATCTACACAATCGGGGAATACGTCGTCGCTCAGAAACCAAGCGTATCAATTTGAAGCGGCTGTCGACTAATTGGTTCTTTGCACTTCGATTGACGGAAAACATCTCGTACACAGATACCTCGGTTCGTACGAAGCGCTCAAGTCGTACTCCCTCGCCGACGCCTCGGTGGACCTTACCGGAGGAATTAGTGAGACATTCGGCTTTGATGGGAGCGAAATCACGCCGCAAAGCAGAGATGATTTCCATTCGAGGCTTCACGAGGCGCATAAAAACGGCGCGCCAATTTGTGCGATTCACCAGCAGGGCTCCTCAGCTGAGGACGATATTTGTGAAGGACGTTTGCCTTGTGGTAAGATTCGAAAAGAGACGTGCAACTCTGTATTGGTTTGGATCGAAGGCCTCTCTGGACAGTGGCGTAGCGAGGGGGGGGGGCGATCGGGCGATCGCCCCCCCCGTAATTTTTCCGTCCCATGTTAATTCCCTATACCGCGGTGTCCGGAGTATCCAACCGCCCCCCCCCATAACATAGAACCGCCCCCCCAAAAAAAAATCCTAGCGTTCAACCTTCGGTTGAACCTTCCGGCTCCGCAGAAATGCGGAAATAGGGAAAAGGGGGGGAACGTTCGAGGCGAGAGAAGCCCAGAGCAAGCTCCGGTACTTCACCAGGGTAAGCGCAATGAACCCCGATAGATGGCCGAGAATCATTCTGTCAGCTATGGCGACCACAAAAACCTACACGGAGGCAGTTAAACGACTCAAACACCTGCGAACCAAATATCGGTGCGACGGCATACCACTGACGCATACGGATGAGGGACGACCACTTCTCGGGAAATTCTACAGAGAAGTGAAGGTGAAAATCCAAGAAACGCAGGACCAGATGTGGAGAGATGGGATGGCCCAGAAACCTAGTCTGCGAATATACGATGAGTATAAAGAAAGGAGAGGTGTAACACCGAGAGGAACATACGACAACAAAAGGGGGAGCGCCCTACTCGCATTAGCGAGAGCGGGAATGCTCCCAACCAGGAAATACCGAAGTAGATTCCAACACATTCATCCATACTGTATCAAGTGTGGGATGGAGGAAGAAACAGTCCAGCATGTATTATTGGAATGCACACCACACCACTTCAATGAAGAAGAACTCCCCAAAAAACTAGGGCTCCGGGGAGAACTGGACCGTGGAGAACTAAGATGGACGAAGGAACTACTGACTCGATGGGAAGAGGAGACCCGAATGATCTGCTGAGAAATCGCCCCTGATACGAAAGGGATATGACTCCTGTAATATAGTTAACAAGAGCCATATGGATCAATAAACCATAACCATAACCATAATAGTGAAACAACTACGAGAGGGGAGAGACAACGACAGAATTTGGAAGCATCGTTTTATTGAATTCAGGTTCCTCCGGGAGGGTGTCCTGGAGGCGTCAGTGGAGGGGTCTTGAACGAAGTCGGGTGTGTGTCACGTCGATGTGGGAGGTGTTACAGAAACCGAGAGGTGGCGAGAGGTTAGGCCGTCGAGGTACTCAGAACAGGAAAATAGTAAATTTTTGTATATGTTTGAGAGACCGATCTCACCCCACAGTCTTTCCGAGATGATGATC
The DNA here is from genome assembly GCA_028455905.1 of Neoseiulus californicus. Lineage (NCBI taxonomy): Eukaryota > Metazoa > Arthropoda > Arachnida > Mesostigmata > Phytoseiidae > Neoseiulus > Neoseiulus californicus. Next base: position 130,776 of record JAMQGS010000014.1, read on the forward strand.
TCGGGGGCCACCGGAGCGACATCTTGGAGGCCACCGTCGTCGACACCGAGGTTCGTTTCGCGTAGGAGAAACCAGAGATTCTTTTGTTCGAGTCAACGTTGAATTCGACGACTTTCTGGTTGTAGTGTGTAATGTGTTTTGAATCGTAGATTCCATGGCATCCACCAGTGTCCGTTAACATAGGAGTTGGATGGGGGACTATGAGGGAATTCTCTTGAGGAGACGGTGGATGAAATTCGTGGAGTCAAGACATCAATGGTTTTGGTAAAACGGTGGAAGGTGTTTCACCTTATTAATTTTTGAAATTTGATGGTTTTACATTCGTGACCATATGGATCGGTGGAAATAGTTCTATATGTAGGTATCGGAGACACCAGGTTTGAGGAAGACAAAAAGTTTTTTGGACCAATTCTGGGGATTTTGGTCCGGTTTTATTTTAAAATAGTAGTAGAGTAGCAGTAGTACCTAGTAGAGGTAGTGATGTAGGGTCGAGGGTAGGATTGAACGGGTAGGTGATCCCGATGTGGTGAGGTCTCGGATCCAAAGCGTGTCGGTGTTCATGTATGCGAGAATCGAGAGTCTGAGTTTTCCTTTCGGGTGGAGGGAGGAGACCCACGGTCTCCTCGTGGGACTCTTGAACAGAGTATGGGGGATCTGTTGAATCCCTCGTTGTTCTGGTCAATTGAGTGGTGTCAAACGAGGTGTCAACGATGAGGTGCCGATGGGTTGGAATCGGAGATGATAAGACTCGTAAGGTCGTAGGATTCAGGATGGATGATCGTAGTGTCCAGGAGATGTGATTCCTCGGATATAGGTTTTTCGGTCGGGGTCTTTGTTTTCCCGGGATGAAGGTAGCTTCCAGGAGTGCGACGTCCCTTGTTGCGCGACTGGACCAGAAGGGAATCCGGAACCGACACTCTTCGGTCTGCTTCCCTCGTCCACCGTACTGTTTAGTAGATGCCTGGAAACGCCAACTCTTCCGCATGTTCATCAGAGATTATACTCAGTGGATTCGATTCTTGTCCTGGCGCTATGTTGAGATACTTTTTTTCGCTCCATAGAAGAGACTGTTGCTTCGCCACAACGAGCTCACAATCATTATTACCATCGACTTCCTCGATCTCCTATTGTTCCGATTCCTCGTCGACATTGTCGACCCAACCCCAATTTACTTCAATTTCATAAAATCTATACAGAGGCGTCGTCAGAAGATAACTTAACCAAATTTTAATGCTTTCCTTTGTGACTAGGCCAGAATAAGCCGAACTTTTATGAATGATGTGTTTCTTCAACGAAACACGAAAAGCGTAATCATTCGCTGAATCCCTCGGCAGACTCAAAACCATCGTCTGCACATCTACCGGAACATTGATGGTCTGTCCCGTAATTTCGCACGGTGCAGGGTGATTTCAGCGCGGATTGATTTCAGCGCAGGACCGATTTCAGCGCAGGATTGATTTCAGCGCAGGATTGATTTCAGCGCAGGATCGATTTCAGCGCGATCGATTTCAGCGCGGATCGATTCCAGCGTAGGATTGATTTCAGCGCAGTCGATGTCTTCGGCGTTCAACGATGGTCAGTTGTATGAAATCAGTCCTGCGCTGCAATCAATCCGCACTGAAATCGACTGTTACCATTTTGCACGTCCCTGATTCTACTCGGAGTCGACGAATTTGCATGAACGCAATTCGGGGACTGATCAATCTCGTCGTAATAGCGTTGAGCTCGGACAAATTGGGCGGTATTGGCGGGTATTGGAAACCGTTGTATACGGCCAAGGGACTCGGTCCTTCAGACCTCTCCAATATCCTCAATCTCACCAATTTTTCCACCGGTTCCTTCCACGTTTGGTACCCGGGGGACCTCCGTCTGCAACTGTCGTCGCGCGAGATTCTTCGCGGCCCGCGACTTTCTCATTCTCTTGGTACTGCCAACAGCTCTACCGAACGTTCCTCGCTTACGAGGCATCACTACCACGAGACTCGTCAAGTTTCCCCGCTATGGTACTCGCCGAGTTGGACTTTGTTATCGAAGTAAGCGAACGACTCCCGACTCGGGCTTATGTCCTTGACCAAACAACGGAGTCCAACAATCTCCTCCGCTTCCCTCGACAAGACACAACTCTCTGAAACGTGATCCGGTAACCGTAAAAAGTAGCCTATTACGACCGGCCCGGCATCCCGACACATTTCGCCGAGACCGCAATACCAGAGCTTGCGCCCTTCATAGAGAAAACCCGTCACTTAGAAATCAGCTAACTTCGTTGTTTTATTTCTGACACCACCCCCTCCGGGTGTCCGCAAAGCCGCATTTCTGCGGCAAAATCCTGGCTACGCCACTGTCTCTGGACGAATAGACGCCCGCGTACGGCCCACGGCTATTCTAAGCCTGCGATTCGGTGGAAAACTCCGTAGAAACTTCGTCCTTTCGCGGCCTATCGTTAACGAATTTATATATTCTTAGTCAAGCCGAGACGAGCCTTGAGCCATGGACTTTCGAGACTGATAATCTTGCTGATTGATCGATAGGAATTCTGAAGAACCGGCCCTACACGGTGACAGGCTTCACCAGCATCGACATATCGGCGTCCTCCGCGATTCGGACTCTATTCGGAGGACGACAGCAGTTACGGATGGTCCGACTGCAAGATCCCTGGGCTGACTCCAAGTACACGGGACCTTTCGGACAGAAGTGAGCTTGCTATCTCTATGTATCCGACCTAGGCGTCAGACTACCGCGAGAACCACGAAAAGACACGCAGAAATTCGACCATGCACTCCTGAGAGCCCTTCTCGCACAGAACGAAGGTCTTTTTCCTTTTGGCTGCTTGCGTTAGTTCGCTTGAATGGATCCTTCCAACCAATGGCCATCGCAGAGCATCCGAAGTGGATCGGTCCCCGTTCACTCCACGATAGTCACCGTCAGAGGTTTCATATGAGCGTCCGAAGACCACAGTTCAGCCACCAGACCACAGCTCCTTCTTTTTCACGTCTGACCTTTCGCATTTTTCCCGAAGGAGTATGTTGATTTGGAACGAACCTCATCTTCGCATTCGTCTCAAAATTTTGGTCGTGTCGTGCGATGGGCCTTGTGCACGAAGCCGCTCCAACGCTATGCCTTTCCCAATGGGCATCGTGCTTTTCCGAGCCTTACCGGAGCAAAATCCACCCATTCATCCCTGTTTTGGAGCAAGGTTATCATGGAGCATCCTTATTTTGATTCCCGCCTGGCGCACAACGTAATTTCTCAGCTCTTTCATTGAATTCAAGCCAAGCCACTCCGCGGAGCCAGCGAGGCATCGCAATAGAGATAAGACCTTGTTCCCAACCAAGTTTGTTCATTATAACTCCTGGTAGAGCTACCGTCGCGGCTACGCTTTGGCGGGCGTTTTTTGTTGGGCTGTCTATGGGGATTAGCCTCCGAGAACAATACGCTCCATGTTTTGTAGATCGTCCGGTTAAGTTTCGACGTTGTTTTTTTTTCTTTTCCGCTTTTTTTGCACATTTCGTTCTCTTCGGCAGTTCATTCAGACGGCGAACCCTCGGGTCGGTTCGGAGTTGCTCCACTTCAGGTCAGCAAAACAAAAGTACACCAGCAGAAAACGAACCAGATAACAACATGTACCCAACACGGAAGTTGCTCACAATGTATTCCAGCTCCGTCGAATGGACCCGACTGAGCCACACCGAACGCTCGAAGTTGGGCCTCAAATTGGAGCAAGCCGCAGAGTTCTGGTGAGTCTAGTTCAAAGCTCTTCCAGAGATTCAACCATTACAGAGGCCCACTTGATGAAGTTCAAGGGCATCGCGTAGCACGCTCCTGCCGCGGGCACCAACGCAACGGGCTTTGCTACGCAGCCACTGGAGCGTTCAACCTCCTCGAGTAGCTGAGGACCCTTTCATGCGAGGGATTCAAGATGAGGGATAACGCTCCTCTCAAAAACTGATTTTCCCACCATCCGCGAGGAACTTCAATCGATTTAGCTCCGGGCTTGGGTTAACAAAAGCCAAATACCATTTCGAGCGAATCTCAGTCAGTAACATGAAGCACTCATTGAGTGTTCAGATTATTCGGAGGGAAAGTTGTGTACCCCTCATTTTTCGTGGTAAACACCGGGTGGCACGCAGCCAAAGCGGGCGTCACGGCATTCGTTCCTGGGAGCTGCATCCTAGGACAGCGCTTTTGTTTCCGAGGACGAGAACGGTCCGGAATTCCCTCTTTTTCATGGACTCGTTGTTCTCATGAGTTGACCGTTTTGATGCGCGAGGGTACGGAATGATGAGAGGACCGGGAATAGGAGGGAGATAGAAAGCCTATGAGTCAAAACCTCTACGAGAGCAGTCGGAGACGCGCTTGCGCAACCGTTTGGCTGAGGCCACCTTCAATTTAGGCTGAAAGCAACTCAGAGGAATAACTTTCAACTGAATCGTCGTTTCTCGATTCGTTGAACCTTTCAGGGTCACGTACGACGATCTGCTGAAGTATTTCAACCAGTTCGTGATTTGTCGTCTCGGTCGCGGCGCCGGTTTCTTGGGCCTCGGCGATGGTCTGTCGGAAATGGCTTTCAACGGAGAGTGGACCATAGGCCCTGAAGGTACTCCGCAGGACAGGGCGGGCGGCTCGGCCCCTGAAAGCTTTTTGAGGAACCCGCAGTTCCTTCTTGACGTAAGTGCGCCGACCGGCCTACGTTGAAATATCATGACGTGTCCCACTCCTCACAGAAAAATGTTCCCATGTGATGGGCGACGAGGTCACCTATAAATATTCGGGAAAAGGGACCGCCTCTACTGGAGTCCGCGGAGAGTGTCATCTTGCGCTCTTGCGAGGACAGCGTTCCTCTCCAAATAGAGCTGATTCGATGAAGACTTCAATTAATTCATTAGCCGTCCTCACTCGGATTCTCTGCAACGCATGTAGTGTTCTCTTTCGCCTGAGCTTGTTAGTCTTCCAGAGAGCGTTGTACTACACGCGGTGGTTTCAGCAAGAGAAGAGTTTTCTTTTTCAAGGAGCTCGTCGGATGCAGCTTAGCGTGATACATTATGAGCGGAACTTGTGAGTTTCCAGGTAACGAACGACAGAGCTGAACTTCTCGTGTACATCATGCAGAAAGCTCCTTTCCAAGCGGTCGGCTTCATGGCCATGAAGGTACGGCTGAATACGGATCCGATCGACGGATGTAAATCTCACGACTCAGATGCTTGCTGTTTCCGGAAAGAACATCAAAGGCCGTAGCTCTATTCGATTCTGCGCGAGCAGCGAAAGTGGCTCTGCTCCTCTAACTTATCGGGCGCCGCCGTGCCGTCACCTTGTGGCGCTCAGTCGAGAATGCACCTTTGAAAGTGCTGGGTTTTGCTGACATTCCAACCTTCCGGTGGAACGAGAAGAGGAAACGCTCTGGAAAGAGGAGTTAACGCCCCCGCATGTCGTTCCAGGTTGAATCAAATCGGCGATTCCGACTCCATCGGCAGAAAGACATTGTATTTAGCTCGGAATTCAAGAGTGCCCGCGACCACTTCTCTCGCATGGAGCTCTCGAGAGGTCGTTACGTTGTCGTCGTATGCACGCTTGAGGCCGAAACTGCACAGAGTTTCTTTTTCCGGGTAGTTTCTAGAACTGCCAGCTTCACGATTCGAGCACTCGTCCCCGACCAGCCCGAAAAATCTCTTCTCACTCGAAAACTACCCACACTGGTCACATACGTTAAAGTAATCCATGCCAAAGACCTCGTCCGGAAATCTCCCCTGTCCTGTACGTCGAAGTGCCATGGTTCCGATTCGAATCGACCAGAATTCTGAGATGACAACCAAATGAGTCGAAGATGACACTCTGAATTTTTTTCTCACCATTACCCAGTGAGCCCGTACTGTGTGGTCCAGTGTGAGGGAGCCTCATTTCGGTCGCAAAGCTCGAAGGAAACCTCGCCTAACTGGAACTTTGAGGTGTTGCTCTACCGGAAGGATCCGGCGTCTGAGGTCAGGATTCAGGTAAGCTTTCCGCCGTTGGTTGATATGTATTTGCTGGCCGCCTGTGACGCAGTGTGAGCACAAACTCCATCTCACGGAGGCTGTTTTGTCTACACGACACCCTGCCGAGACCTCACCACTGCCTGCTCCGAGTGGAGTTTGCATGCAAAACACAGGAAGGGAGACTCGCTGGCCGGCAGAGGGGCTTGTCGTCGTATTTTTCTCCAGAGTGTTATTTACGAAACAGGTCTGGAACCACAGTGTCGTTATGGATTCATGCATAGGAAGAGCATCCTTCGCGCCCGGGGCATCTCAGCAGTCGAGTACGGTGATGGAGCTTCCCCTGAGTCTAAAAAAGACCGCAGGTCTACAAGGGACTGTGACGCTCGAAGCGTACACAACCGATGATCTCCTTTCAGTCTGACACGACTGCCGCCGCCGCGACCACCACCACATCCGAAATCGAATGTCACAATCAATGAGTATTGCCTTCCGAGCGAGCGACCCAGCGAGCCAGCCAAGCTTGGCATAGTTCTTCTTCTCTATGTACAAACCCCTGATGTACATATATGTAATGTGAATATCAAAACAACTACGAGGTTTCATTGGAACTGTCTTGAAACAAAGTGAGGAAAAAACGAAACGAAAGGAATACCGTAATAAACAGTTTTGAATGAATTCTTGGATCTCGATATCATGATCTACGGTCAGAAGCAACGCTTGAAGCGCTCAGTCACGAGCTTTCTTGCTACCATGACTAAAGGTCCGATAGAGAACTTCAGGAGAATCGACTAAGAATGCGACGGTTTCGAGATGCTCAAGGTCCTCTTGAACTGTTGCCATGCCACTCAGTCTACCCGGACTGGTGTTGAGCCGTTTGCTCCCTGTTCGGGGGGCGGAAAGAAGGTATAACTGACTGAGTGAGTGAGTGAGTTTGCTGAAAGCCTGGGAGTCGATCGTTAAAGAAGCTCAGATATCGGGAGCGACAGAGATCTTTGACGATACGGCACACAACGCCAACCCACGCAATTATACGCCGTTCATCTGTGCCGCTCCAAAGGCGTCGAGGATTTCAGAAGTTTCCGGATTAGATCCGTGATGTCCCTGTCGATTCTTGTGCTCGTGTCGTAACCGTGGCAGTCGCGCAAAGAAGAATCGAGGGCTAAATTCAGATTATTCGAAACGCAAAGGCCAAATTTTTATCATGAATTCCGCATTCATGTGAGCACCGAAGTTTTTAGCTGCAGCGAAATTCCCAACCCGCCCGGGCTTCTATTGTGCGACCTGGTAGCGCGGTTAATGATCGGGGATGCTGATTTCACCCGACAGTTTGCCCGCAAGATTTCGCTTCATATTGCAGGATCGTTTTCGGAACAAACAATTGAGCACACCGGTTGAACTTTGAATGGTCGTTTATTTCTCGAAGCGAAGTTGACGTTCGAGAGCGCGCGACGCTACTGACTAACTTGCGGCGGAGAAACGTGCCGACATAATGCCTTCCCTCCCCGCCACTCTTCATGCGCGTTTGCTGCCTACTCACTCATGATCCCGCGGGAATAGTGGGTGGACACGCCGATTCCGTTGGACATTTCCCTCACACCACAATCTTCGCATCGGCCATCCGGCTTCGTGAGTAGAATCGCAACTCTTTCTGTTGCATCGGGCCTCATCGCTAAAGAATTAGAAGATCCCAGTGTCGCCCCTGAGAGAACAGCCCATAGGTATCGGATGTTCTGTAGGTTTAGCCAGGTAGTTGAGTTCCTTCTTCCCACTCCAGTATTCAGAACCCCTTTTAAGCCCTGGTCTACCACCGAATGAATCACTGTCCACTACTCAGGGCTTAAGTACCAGTCTTCAGATCTATGTCCTAGAAAAGAGCAGGTGACTGTGCTTGTTCTCGACTAGTTAGTGTGCGCGAGAGCTGCAAACAGCGTCCACCTCAGCAATTTCAATAGGCAATCGTTATCATAGAAGTACTACTCTCCAGCTCCGAAAGCGAGGAGCCGAAGATGAAACTCGTCGTAATGGTGCTCGTGGCGCTCTGCCGCGGCCATACGGACGGGCTTGGAATGCCCGCCTCCCTCAGATGGCGCGATGACACTGTCTCAAGCGACGAACGAGTCCAAAAAGGTGAGGATCCACTTGCGGAGCGTTCCCGCGAAAACGGAGTTGTTTTTGGAGCCGTGTTCATTAGTTGGAGTTGACCGCGTATTGTAACATTCCTGCTTTTGCAGACTTACCGAAAAACCCGCTCTTTATCACCGATGTGGTCGAGCTGCAGCCGTTTGACCAAGGGAGCGCCCGTGGAGTTCACGCCCATTCCCGTGATCGTCGGCACGAAAGCGGAACTCGTTGAACTGAAGAGGTAACTACAATGCCTTTGACTCTATTCAATCCATCATCCGGGATGCCTACGTTTGATAGGGAAGTTGAGTTTCCCTTGACTGAGAATTCCTGAACCGACAGGTGCTAGAAGGATCGAAGGTCGTGCCCGAAAATTCGATCGTTCTCGACCCCGACGCCCCAGACGATAAGATCATATCCGCTCCGATTCGCGTGAGCGATCTCACAGGACTTTTTCTCACCTCCACAACTACTCAAGCATGGGGTCCTGAACAAAAGTCGGTCACTTCATCCTAATCTATAAGTTGGATCACAGCCATTAATAAACCTGAGTATGTACCCAAACATGAGGGACTCCTACTGAAAATCACCAGCCTTACGTTAGCCTGCTCGCAGTTGAAGAGCAATCTCTGGAGTATTAATAATATTTCCCTTTATTCTCATAAAGCGGGGGGGGGAGTCGCGGAAGATGCGCGGAAAGGTTGCGGCCATGGCCGACGTTGACAATTTCCCCGGCATTCGCCGTAAGCAGGAGATGGGAACCATGGAAGCTATCTCCGAGGAAATCGGCCAGGAACGAGATTCGAACCAACGACCTGCCGCTCGCGAAACGTCAACATGGCTATGCAAATCTGCACATGACATGCAGACCGCTTAGACCACTCGGCTATCGCGTCGGGCTTTCTCGGATAGAAAGGGTTGAAGAAGAAGGAATATATTGATCGGAGTATTGATGAAATTCCACGTTCGCAAAGAAACTGAAGGGGCTTAATAAGTAAACAAGTGATGGTCACCCGCCAAGCTCCTTGAACGAATCATTTGAAGTCTTAGGGATTGAGGACAGCTCAAGTTATGTAGGGAGTCATACCGGACTTTCCTCCGCGTGAAGACCGTCTCGTGATGTGGATGATGGGAGTGAAAAGATATCACAGGCTGCTTGTGCGTTAGCAGAGTCTAGTTGGCGCAAACCCGCAGTTCAGGCGGGTGAGACAGCTCGACAAAATTGTAGGTGCAGGTATGTGCAGGTAGACTCGGTTTCGTTCCGCATTCTAGCGCGTGATAGCGTGGGCAGTTTTGCCCGCATAATTTGTAGATACATGGTTCCGTCGGTGTATGGTGGCCTTCTGATCTGCAGAGGCGGTGGTGGTACCCGTGTACGATATATCTCGTAAAGACGTGTCGCCGCTGAAACCTGGAGGCACTCCACAGTCCTCCTTGCTCCATGATCGGGTCTCCTTCCAGTAATGTTTGAGCCTCCTCGAACTTTCGTTGTCAGTCGTCCACGAACTCCTGGAACTCCAAGGTTGCTTCCACTTTGAGAGTGGTTCGCATGACTTCCACGAAAGGTGTTTCGATTGCAGCCATGACGTATAGGTATCTATTCAGAGAATTTTTCGGAACTCTGAAGACCCTTCTCAAGTATGTGCAGAAGCACTTCTCGTCGAAGTAGAGTTTCCTTTTCCTCGAGGATGCAACTTATCCCACGTCAGGTTTTGTTTCATTGGGCTTCGTCCTTAATCATTTCCTGCACCATTTGAGGGATGGAGCTGCCGTTCAGACCTCTTCTTCTCGCGGCGGTGGGTCAACGATCACTGATAGAATCAATTCCTTGCCAAGATCCCCCATTTGAGCAGCAGCTCAAGGTCCGATCGAAAGCAAGAGCGGGAGCGGAGACGCAAGGTCAAAAGGTTTGAACACGCGGAGACCATCCCGAAAGCACTCTGGACACTCTGTTTCTGCGAACGAACGGTCGAGTTAAGATTGCGAACATTCTTTCGGAAAATGCTTGCGGTTATGCGCGGATAATAACCTCGGTTAGAATCCGCTGGAGAATCCAGTGGGGGCGTGACTCTGGCGCCACCCTGTCACACAGCTTCCGGCGCAGCTTCCGCAAACCTTTTGGCTTGAAGCTTTCGATCAATTCAGGCGCCCCAAGTCGACTCCGGTTACTCTCGTCTGGTGCATCCCGGGTACGACATGAATATCGGTTGCCGAACATACAATTCAGCTCTCGAACCCCGAGGCTATCTCAGGCTCCCGTGCATTATCAGCGCTGTGGACGCACCCGACCCACGTCTCTAACGTGGGGGCTCCCGGCAATGTGAGCGCAGGGCGATATGAGAGCCGAGCCGAAGTGAACGCAGAGGGGATGTGAGCGCAGACGACATGTGAGCGCGGAGGGAATTTGCGCGAAGGGACGGTTTGAGCGCGGGGGAGATTCGCGCAAGAGCGTGCCCGCTGGTGGAAGCCGCCGTGTGCAACGTACCGCACCCGGAGCAGTCAAAGCTCAGACTTTCTCAGTGTTCATCTCGCCGTTCGAAGCACCGAACCCTGATCAACAGCCAGAAGTATCGTTTTAAGCAGGATGTCGATAACTTGATGGTAGATGCCTCGTATGCAGAGCAGCCCTATCTAAATGTGAGCTTTCCTTCTCAAATGCCAATTGATACGTCCTCTCCGGTGGACGGAGATCACCTGACTTGACAGCGCCATGCAATAAAGATAAATGATTGAAATCAAACCATCGATTCTACGAGCGTTGGAAAACGAGTCGAGACGTTGACCAGCCGAGTCTGTTGCCGAACGTTCCTAGGAGTTCCGCGAGCGTAGCGTGCGGCACGCGACGGCGCATGCCAGTGGAGCAGCGCAGACATAGCGCTCCGATTTGCGCTTGAGTCGGCTTCGAACAGTGGTACGCTCCAGGATGAGGGTAGTCGGGAATCGTCCGCCGAAACGTTTCACGGAATCCGCTAAGGGTTGCGCGCAGATTTCCCGGTTGCTTAGATCGGTTGCGCGCTTACATCGGATCTGGGTGCAAATAGGATGTGCGCGCAAGTCGCATGCACGCTCACATCGCTCACGCGCTCAACTTGGACACGCGTTCAAATCGGATCGCGCGCCGGTCGCACTTGCACTCAAAGTGGCCAGCATTCACGTGGGTACCAGTGGCGTAGCCAGCTTTATTTTTTCACGAAGCTAAATTTGATCCGAAACCAATGAAGCTATTGAGGCTAATGAGGCTATTGAAGCTAAGTTGCATTTTTTCTTGAACAATCCATATTGTTAGTACTTTTATCTATCAGGGCATCTTCTGCCTGTCATGAGAAGGAAGTGTCGGGAGGAAGTAGGCAATCAGGAGGAATATAGGGCAGTCCGGACAAAATGAGAGGACTCGTAGGGCCTGGCCTGACTCGCCCAAGCCTGAGAAATCTGACCGCGCAGGTCACATTGAAGGAGAAAGAGGTACCATTGGAACTTTAACCGTGCGGGCTTTGGAAGGATTTGACCCAAATCGTTGGGGATGATCACTTCCAAAGAATTGCAAACGCGTCTAGCTCAAGTCGCACACAGTGAGCGTGTAGGCGGAATATACCAAGAGATTCACCATGATAACTTCCCGGACCTGGATGAGGCTAGCCTCTTTGAATTTTGAAAAATTGAAGCGAAAGCAACAAAAATTCATCCTAGCTACGCCACTGGTGGGTACCTTGAAGCTTTCGGGACGTCTCTCGTGAATAACGGATCATGTTTGAGCAAGCCTTACGGATAGACAGTGCACCTTCGAGCTGATTTAGTGCTCGAATGTGAACATTTTGAAGACCGGAAATCGACTCTCCTTCAGAAGTTCCACTCAAGTTCTGATAAACAAATGAAATTGATATTCAGTTTGTAGCATGATGAAACTTTATTGCGTGATTTTTATGTGCTCTAAGAAATCAAATTATATTAGATATTTCGCGATATGGAATCACACCGGATCACGGATCAGTGCTCATCCAGGACCCGGGACGCTTCGCGGGACATTCATCACCGTGATTCGTAATGGGGAACTGAGCAGAATCCTTGATCGGCGTATCAGAGGCCGTGTCGGTCATATTGCTGAATCCCAGCAAATCGTTCAGAATGGTGCGTTCAGCTTCAATCAAGGCTCGGACCCAGTCTGGATTGCGCACAGCCAACGAAATGAGCTTTTTCGAGCTTGGCAGCAGCTCGATTTCTGGTTCAACCTCGAATGTTTCCGGTTTCGGAATCAGCGATCGTATCACGCTTATGATCAGCTCGGGATTGTCGTGGACTAGCCACGGCAAAGGATGTGTCCTCAATAGCGGCAACATTTCTTCACTGGAGACCTCGAAGCTTTCCTTCTTGGACAAATCCAGGGTTGGTACTGGGTCGTGGACCCGCATGTGGCATGTTATGTCATCCTTGGCGCACAGTGGCCGGCAACGGCCGAAATCGCCCATGGAGTCCCCATGGAACTCTACGGCGAATTTTGGCCGCAACCGGCCCACTGTGCGGCGAAAGGTACCGACAGTATGCGGTCATGCGGGACGTTGGTGTCAAACTCCATCCCGTGTGCGGGTAGACAGTTCGTTTCTTGAAGGAGCTGTTCACGGGAAAACATCGCTTATTTGGTTCACGTCCAAGCATTCATTCACTTCCGCAATGCTCATTCTCATCAGCTCAAGGATGAGATCATCGATAGGGATTACCTTTTTCAGTCCAACAAAATCTGCTTTCGTTCCAACAATGAGTGGGGAAGGTTGGTATTCCACCGGCATTCCTTTGGTGAATTGACTCACCTTTGACATCATCGGAGGAATGAGGGAGCTCTTCAGTGTAGCTGCGGAATTATATGCCAGTTTGAATATTCTGTCGTGATTCACACGCACGTGAACAATGTAGTGATTCTTAGTGATTCGTGACGCTAAGCTTCTCAAGAAAGGAAGATTTATACTCACGAGGCTCCATAAGAACTCCGTTCAAAAGCCGTTGGCGATACCCTTTAAGAACGGAGCTACCCCGATGGCGTCCGTGGGACAACAGCAGGGCAGCATAATCGCGAAGCCTGCGATCCTGATGTCCATGTTGGTGGACGTTGGCTGCGAAACGGATGTTCACGGTAAAGTGTGCGATCTCGAGATCGTGGACGAGACTATGCGATACGTTGGCGGAAATCGACAAGGTTGAAGCTCGTAAAGGAGCGCCTAAATGCTAACTCTCGAACTGACGGATGTGAGCCCAGCACACGCGGCGGTCTAGTTATGCGCTTCCTTCTCGCATCCGAGCACGACGCGCACTCGGACGAATCCCCTCAGTACCTTTAGTGAGAGCGTACACCATCTGTTGTGGAAAAAAATTGCAACCAGAGAAAGCTCTTCCCACAATGAGGATCACAGCCGTTGATTTCACGAGGTTCATGGCGTAGACGACTTCTCCGACGACAGTACCTGCATACTCGTTGCCGATCCGTGTTCGCACGGAAAGGACAGAAGTCTATCGAAGCCAGACAGAGTGTTTCAGGGGCGTTCGGCCTACCAATGAATCACATAACCTTGGGTGAGTATGGGAATTCGCGGTTAAGACAATGATTCCTCATCCCCGATGATTAAATATGCGCAGGCGCGTAGTCAGGGCTGGGCTGAGGCGGCTTTAGCCCCTCCCCAGGACCCCCTGGCTAATACTATCCAAGTCAAGGTTTCTGGTCGAGCCACCGATTTTCATGGAATTCCACAAGAGTACTCCCTTCAGGAAAGAGATTAGCCCTCCCCCAAGAGAAATCCCGGCTACGCTTCTAAGTATGCGAATATGCTGTGGGATCTGTTTGCAGATGTTCTGGAATCTGATAGGCCCGTGAGCCTTCGCGAAATGAAGAGATCCAAACGGAAAATCAAATCATGCGATACAGAGCACACAGAGCTCTCAGATCTGTCAAACTCATCTTGACCATGCTGCTGTGGAAGACTGCCGGCCAAAAAGCAGCACACGTTACCGATGATGAGTTCTCACGCTGTCTGTGCCGGTAATGCGTTGCCACGAGAGTTGCCCGACTGGTCGCATGATGAGGGCAACAGATACTAACAATCTACTTCTGGCTCAGAGCTGTATATATACCATCATCCACATGGACTCTCGTTGCAACGAACACGTTGGTGACCGGAAATTTTGTCCATTGTACGGAGATTGTGTCAAAATTGTCGATTTCCGAGCCGGATCAACAGAGCAGGGGATTCTCAAAATGCAACGCATTCAAATGAGATATGAGTCATGCCTATCGTGATGAAAGGACAGCGGTTCTGTCCTTTCTTGGGTTCATCGTTTTTACTACTACTTACTTGAGCGGTACCGGATTGTACATGAGCTTGACTCATGTCGCCATCAAACAACGGAGGAGAACTAAGTGCACAAACGCACCACGCTTAGAGTCACTCGAGCTGAACGCAAGACGTCCTCCGTATGTTTGACCGTGGCTACTGACATTGTCGTTACTTGCACATCAGGTCGTGCCGCGATGTGCGGGTCGGGTGGCGCGGGTCCACTTCCCAAGAAACCCACTTCCCAGAAAACCCACTTCACAGAAAAATTTGAAGTTGGTAAGATCCTTGGATTTCCGCACATCTCCCGTCCAGGTCTCTCTCACAGCATCGCGGAGCGAGCGGCATTGTACTCGGGAATGTACGATGTACACGAACCGGGGATTGCCGGGTAAGTTATCCGGACTGATCAGCCGGGTGTAATTGAGTCTCGACCTGGAACGATACAAGTTATCAAAGACGCTTCATTGATAAGGGCTCGCGGAGTCGTTCCCCGGATATGGTTCATGGTTTGAAGCATACGTAGTAGCTTGTGTCGGGACTTACGAGAGGACGTCGGGACGCCGGGAGTCGTCATCGTGGTTCTCGGATGGCATTGCTTTGAGAGTTAATTCCGGTTCCGTGGCCGCGATTTTTCCGAAATGAATTTCCAGGACTGCTCGCTCCTTCAGACCTCGTAACTCCGGGACGGGTGATCTCATCCGTTCAGGATAAATGACATGTTCTCGGAACAGCTTCGACCGTGGAATCATATTGAGACGAAGTTCCTCACAACGGAATCTAATAGATCGGCTGTTTTCGATTTTCTCCGAGAGCTGGAAGTGGCGATCGACAACCTGCGTCGTGACGGACCCTATACGACGGAGCTCTTGCTGCATGGTCTTGAGCATGCACGAGATGTGTTCAAATTCTGACCCCAGCTTTGAACGGCCAATCTAGAGCTGATCCATGTGAGAGGATGCATGGTTCAGCCAGAGAAAGGATTGCCTGCTGCGTTCGACGATTGCTCGACCGTCAGAATTGTTCTCGGGGATCGATATGAGGTCATGACCATGGACGATTTCGTGCACGAGGATCAGAGGTGCTCCTACTCCCCCGCCGCACACATCATGCATCGAGTCTTGGAGTGCCTTCGACACAACGGCGCGGAACAACTTCCTCGGTGAAAATTCGATTCGTCAGCCCTAACAAAATTGAACACATATTTCTGATGAGTTGGGAACACCTGGTCATCTTGAAGCTCAATGCTCCCGCTTCTCCCCGAGCCTTCGCGAAAGAAATTCTTTCTTCTCAGCGTCTCATCCGAGGGAATTCGCGTGATCCTGTATGCCAAGACGAAGGAGTTCTTGAAGAGAATATTGATGATTGCGAGTTACCTTTGGGATCGCCTTGCCCCATTGTCCGACGGACAAGGAGCCCTTTGTCTGATCACGGGGAGGGATCGGAACTCTGCCTGTCTGTTGGGAAATGCATGTTCTGGAAACGTCCATTGCGTGAACGAGGAAGATTTACGATGGGGCATTTCCAGATCATACATTCCCAATGAGCCGGGCAGAGTTTCGAACCCTCTTCCCTGTTATTGTCGCGAAAAAAAGGTAGATTGAACCTTGGGGAAGTGTGATGCCTGTATTTCAGAGCATAACTTCGAAAAGATTTCTTCACTCACGTTCGATTCCATCACCAGGACTGCGTAGTAGAAAATGTCGATGGCTATCATCGCCCACAGCAGGAGGCTCCTGACGCTGATGCGACTCCCGCATCGGGCCGCCCTCGAGGGCGTCTCCTCGTTCCACAGAATTCGGAACCTTTTGTTTGCCATATCTGCCTGGAAGTAGGAGATGGCATCTTGATAGGAGGAAGTCTTGAGCCATGGGAATTTTTCTCGAGACGACTCACCACGCTGCCGCCGGAACCACAAGCAAACTGTTCAGAGTAAGCATAAGCAGTGACGGCGCTCGGCGGAGGCTATGGAGGCTATGGCCTCCTCGAGCTCGGAATTCTTGAGGCGAGCCTCAAGAAATTTGGTGAACAATAAACTGGGTCACGAGGGGAACAAGGCAATTCCAGTCCTCACGAGCAGGAATCTGTTGGGAGTATCTGAGCCGGCTTCAGGTCCCGGAGAGAGCAGACGCCGGCGCCACCTTTCCGTGTCGTGTTCCATCGCTAACTTTCACGGCGCTGTTGGTTAGGGTGACACAAATCAAACCGCACGGTGCTCAGACTAATCTAGAAGAATGAATAGACAAGTGCTGCCCACCAGTTTTCTCAAGAATCAGCCAGAGACGGAACCCGTGAATTCTTCGGAAGCGATTGCCATTGGTAAGGGAGAAACATAAACCAGGCGTTGCGAGGGACACAGGACTGTGTTAGTCGAGGAGAGTAAGAATAAGCAAACCTGGTAGAAGGAATGTGGTTAACTCGGTCATTCTGGGAAACCTCAACTCCAGGTGGCAGCATTCGCCGTGCTTGGTATCTCTCGCGCCTCGCAGCGTTACGTCGGTCCCTTCCGTCATCCTCCGATGGCCGACGATACTTTGATGGACCAGTTCGCAAACTTTTGCGTTTCCCAGTCATAGCCCCTTCACGACGAAACAGCGGGAAGACACCGTTGCTTTCTGTCGTGGTCTGATTGATTTGAGCGATGCCAGACCGCTCAAACAGCGGGGAAGACTAAACATCGGAAGTGAAATTACGGGTTCATCCGTGGACACCCGACATGCCCTTCACCATATCCCAGGTCCCGATCATGGTGAGAGCTTAAGTCTCGCTCTTGTGGAGCTACGGTGCTTGCGTTCGAACGCGGCCCATGGTTTTCGTCCTTTTGGCTCACTATTTCTTCAAAATTCCGTGTTACGTCCCAGGCTCGATCAACACGGTTCAATTACTGAGGAAAGACACGTTACCTCACGACGCACAACCACGACCCTGTGCGAACATTGGACTCTGCGTTCTCACTTCGTGAGAGTCGTTTTAGAGGCATTCTGAGGAGGGCCAAAATTGGCCCATTTTTCGTAGTGTTACTCCCTATATCGAGCGCTATGACACAGTCCTGTGTCAAAATTAGGAAAATATCGAAAACGCTTCAGGCCGATACAGTAGAAGCTCGATACAACGAACACGTTGGTGCCACCAAAATCAGTTCGTTATACTGAATGTTCGCCAAAACGGAATGTTCCGGAAAATGGCAATATCAGCCACAAGCCACGACTGATTATATAATCTTCATTGAGATTATCTTCATCAAGATTACTATGATTTAGGAACGATATACGAGCACAAGTTACGACCAATTCGACCAAAGATAAGTCAGTCTGTATCAGTCTATCTGTTTGAGGTTTCATGAGGTACGCTTCAAGCTCTGCAATCTGAAGCAGGATAACCTCCGCCACGTCATCAAGAGCTTCTGTAGATATCCTTATCCTTATTATTTGTCTCACAGCGGGCAGCTTCGTAAAAAGACAAGGGGTGCTCATGAGCCTCTTCTAGAAAGAGAGAAAAGAGGGGGGAAGGGAAAGTGAGAGCCTAGCCTCCTCCGAAAAAATGTCTAGCGCCGCCACTGATTGTGAGCAAACAAGACAGGATCTTGTGGAAAGGGGAACCACTAGAATTCGTGCAAACGGCCAAATACCTGGGAATTCGCCCACAGACCACGGGTATATTCTTCACGAACCACATCGAAGAAATAAGCTGCAAAACCACGGCAATAATGTACAGCGAAACAGGAGATCCTTATCACCTATCAGTCGATACAGCCCTGAAGCTATTCCACATAATAGCACTTCCGAAGTTGAGCTATGGAATGAAACGACTGTGGACGCACCTCACCAAGCACAACTTCCAATTGTTCGAGAAGTGCTTCTGCACATACTTGAGAAGGGTCTTCAGAGTTCCGAAAAATTCGCTGAATAGATACCTATACGTCATGGCTGCAATCGAAACACCTTTCGTGGAAGTCATGCGAACCACTCTCAAAGTGGAAGCAACCTTGGAGTTCCAGGAGTTCGTGGACGACTGACAACGAAAGTTCGAGGAGGCTCAAACATTACTGGAAGGAGACCCGATCATGGAGCAAAGAGGACTGTGGAGTGCCTCCAGGTTTCAGCGGCGACACGTCTTTACGAGATATATCGTACACGGGTACCACCACCGCCTCTGCAGATCAGAAGGCCACCATACACCGACGGAACCATGTATCTGTAAATTATGCGGGCAAAACTGCCCACGCTATCACGCGCTAGAATGCGGAACGAAACCGAGTCTACCTGCACATACCTGCATCTACAATTTTGTCGAGCTGTCTCACCCGCCTGAACTGCGGGTTTGCGCCAACTAGACTCTGCTAACGCACAAGCAGCCTGTGATATCTTTTCACTCCCATCATCCACATCACGAGACGGTCATCACGCGGAGGAAAGTCCGGTATGACTCCCTACATAACTTGAGCTGTCCTCAATCCCTAAGACTTCGAATGATTCGTTCAAGGAGCTTGGCGGGTGACCATCATTTGTTTACTTATTAAGCCCCTTCAGTTTCTTTGCGAACGTGGAATTTCATCAATTCTCCGATCAATATATTCCTTCTTCTTCAACCCTTTCTTTCCGAGAAAGCCCGACGCGATAGCCGAGTGGTCTAAGCGGTCTGCATGTCATGTGCAGATTTGCATAGCCATGTTGACGTTTCGCGAGCGGCAGGTCGTTGGTTCGAATCTCGTTCCTGGCCGATTTCCTCGGAGATAGCTTCCATGGTTCCCATCTCCTGCTTACGGCGAATGCCGGGGAAATTGTCAACGTCGGCCATGGCCGCAACCTTTCCGCGCAACTTCCGCGACTCCCCCCCCCCCTCTATGAGAATAAAGGGAAATATTATTAATACTCCAGAGATTGCTCTTCAGCTGCGAGCAGGCTAACGTGAGGCTGGTGATTTTCAGAAGGAGTCCCTCATGTTTGGGTACATACTCAGGTTTATTAATGGCTGTGATTCAACTCATAGATTAGGATGAAATGACCGACTTTTGTTCAGGACCCCATGCTTGAGTAGTTGTGGAGGTGAGAAAAAGTCTGTCATGTACGCATCGCCCCCTGGCAAAGCTCGGACATGGGTGCAAGAACCCTCGAATTCGTGTAGATCGATACGAGAATTACGGTTTTTTCGTCGGAAAAGACAGTTCCGATAACGAAGAATGATACTACAGCGTTGATTGATGGAGGAAGAGTCCATCGCTGCCGGAGACGCCCGCCTCAAGCCTCTTCCGCCATAGTCTCATCTGAACCTGTTTCACCGGTACTGCCCAATCCCAGCATATCATTCAAGATGGTAGGCTCGGCTGTAATGAGTGACTTCACCCAATCTGGATTCCGCACCGCTAGGGAGATGAGCTTCTTCGAGCTCGGTAGCAGCTCGATATCTGGATGCATCGCAAAAGTTTCAGGTCTGGGGACAAGCGCCGACGATCACGGGAACCGGCGTGAATTCCACGGGCGCTCCTTTGGTGATGTGGCTGAAGCTCGCCCACATCGGTGATAAGAGCGGGTTTTGAGGTGAGTCTGCGGAAGCGGAAATGTTACAATACGCGGCCAACTCCAACTAATGAACACGGCTCTAAAAAAAACTCCGTTTTGCAGGAACCCTCCGCAAGTGGATCCTCACCTTTTTGGGTTCCTCGGTCGCTTGAGTCAGTGTCATCGCGCCATCTGAGGGAGGCGGGCTTTCCAAGCCCGTCCGTATGGCCGCGGCAGAGCGCCACGAGAACCATTACGACGAGTTTCATCTTCGGCTCCTCGCTTTCGGAGCTGGAGAGTAGTACTTCTATGATAACGATTGCCTATTGAAATTGCTGAGGTGGACGCTGTTTGCAGCTCTCGCGCACACTAACTAGTCGGGAACAAGCACAGGCACCTGCTCTTTTCTAGGACATAGATCTGAAGACTGGTACTTAAGCCGTGAGTAGTGGACAGTGATTCATTCGGTGGTAGACCAGGGCTTAAAAGGGGTTCTGAATACTGTAGTGGGAAGAAGGAACTCAACTACCTGGCTAAACCTACAGAACATCCGATACCTATGGGCTCTTCTCTCAGGGGCGACACTGGGATCTTCTAATTCTTTAGCGATGAGGCCCGATGCAACAGAAAGAGTTGCGATTCTACTCACGAAGCCGGATGGCCGATGCGAAGATTGTGCTGTGAGGGAAATGTCCAACGGAATCGGCGTGTCCACCCACTATTCCCGCGGGATCATGAGTGAGTAGGCAGCAAACGTGCATGAAGAGCGGCGGGGAGGGAAGGCATTATGTCGGCACGTTTCTCCGCCGCAAGTTAGTCAGTAGCGTCGCGCGCTCTCGAACGTCAACTTCGCTTCGAGAAATAAACGACCATTCAAAGTTCAACCGGTGTGCTCAATTGTTTGTTCCGAAAACGATCCTGCAATATGAAGCGAAATCTTGCGGGCAAACTGTCGGGTGAAATCAGCATCCCCGATCATTAACCGCGCTACCAGGTCGCACAATAGAAGCCCGGGCGGGTTGGGAATTTCGCAGCAGCTAAAAACTTCGGTGCTCACATGAATGCGGAATTCATGATAAAAATTTGGCCTTTGCGTTTCGAATAATCTGAATTTAGCCCTCGATGCTTCTTTGCGCGACTGCCACGGTTACGACACGAGCACAAGAATCGACAGGGACATCACGGATCTAATCCGGAAACTTCTGAAATCCTCGACGCCTTTGGAGTTGAAACTCGACTGATGAACAGATGATCCTGCCAGCTTTAACCTTCAGGATTAATTCCCAGTCTGATTTTTGTTGAACACAGGAAGCTATCCAGATTCGAAGAATTCGATGCAACTGTTTATGACTGCATCTATTTCTCGCCCGGCACGCCGCGTTCATCGTCTCTTACTTTCCTCATAGGACAGTGGTTCCCAAACTTTTCTTTCCGACGCCTCTTCTGTCGAGAGTCCTAGTGGACGCACCTAACCGCGCTCAAGAGTTTGTTGATGTTCTGTTTATGTGGATGATGTGTGAGAATGTGACGGATGCGCCTGACGCCTATTGAGACGGATAATTGCATCCAGAACGATCTCCATTTACGTCAGTATGAGTCGCAACGAATTGCTCAGTTGTAATCTGTTTCTCAGCTTTGTTTCGATGCCTAACAATGCAGAAAAACTTGTTTCGCATGAATGTGACGATGAGAAAGGAAGAAGGAGTTTGAAAGCTTCATCGCAAAGCCTCGGGCAGATAGTCCGACAGAAGAGCCAAAACCGTTACAGGTCACTGCGATCGGAATTGATGCGCAACCAGGTATTTTGAGGGGGGGTTTCAGAGTTCCCCTTCGAGTCATCTCGAAAATTTCGTCCATCCTCCGGGACACCGTGGTCGTCGAGAGGCGACTTTTTCAACTTCATTGGCAGCCGTATCGCTGAAGAGGATTTCCGAAGCAGCGCTCATCGTAGGCGGAAGGAGAGTCTCGCCGTTCGAATGTGTTTCGCCGCATTTGGAAATAGGGGGGATCACGAACTTAGGACGCGCGCAGCAACTTATCGATGGATCTCGTCGCGGCCGTGCATCCCCATTCATAGGAAATCATGACACTCACGACGCAAACAGAAAACGCGAAATTCGACCGGTAGGTCTCTCGAACGAGTCGCCAATAACGAGCCAGAGAAATTCGAAGGCCGAGTTGAGATAGCGCTGAGCGTAGAAGAGAGTTCAGCGGATTCGAGTTTCGCCATATTCAAGCGCAAGCATCTGCTGTCTTAACTTTTGGCCTCATTCGGGAAATGGGATGAAGTTCGAACCGTTCCGCAATGTGACCCTAGATTTTTTCCCTCGTAATGAATTTCTGCGCCTCACCGGAAATGTCTTCGCCTCACAGTTAGGGAACCGCTGTCATAGGACATCATCTTTTCAGGGAGCACTGTCCCGCTGTGAAGAGAGACTGTGCGATTATGCTGAGGTGACTCATCATCTTCGGGTCTAGATGAAATACCATGATAGCTAACACGAGGCGTGACGCGCGCTCCATTCAGAACAGATTCCGGACCATTGCTGACTCCACAGACCAAGGAGTTGATTTCGGTATTCATGTCGTAGTTGGCTCTGGAGGACATCTAGTCCCGTTACTAGGTACTCCTAGAGATGTCTCTTGTTATGCGCAATAGGCAATCCCTATCTCCGGTTGCTGGGATCGACTGCTTCAAGAATGTAAACCAGTCTGGTGAATCAGGTTCATCATTCGGGTTTCAACTTTTATTTTTCCATCAATAATGAGACGTCAATTGGAGTCATTCTGGGGACTGACGGGGATACGGCCCAGAGATGGAAGACAAGTGAAAGATGCAGCCTGGACATGTCAATCTAGGATCCTCGAATAGAGCTTCTCGGGCGCCGATGTGAGTCCAATGTAAAGGTCCTCCATTAAATGGTAGGCGTTTCCGTGTGCTGTACACGAGGAAACATTCAAATTGAGTGCATTCACGATCAGAGTCTGAGGATCATGCAGAATCGTTTTTCACTTCATCCTGTGACGCAAAATAGACAACGACGTGAGCAAATGAGGAACATTTATTAACAACGTGGCCGCTATATATAGCCTTGGCGGACGCTTCGTTGTAGTCCGTCATCGGACACGACATCCCTCCCTCCTAGTCGGGTCGTCCGAACATGCGGTGGATACCGGCTAGGGCACTGTAGCCATCGACGCGTTTCGCCGCACGCGGTGGCTGCACTCGTCGGGCGGGCGCTTCCGGCGTGGCTTGCGTGGCTGGCTCCGCGATTGCTTGCGACGCTGACAAACCGCGGCCCCGGCTTCGGAGGGTGCTGTCATGTCGATCGAATCCTCGAAGAGCTCCGGCTCTTCAGAATCAGAATCGGTTGTTTCCTGGAAAGTCCTGGATGGGGTTGAATCTTCGGAAATATTACCTGATGAATTGGCCGGGAGTAGCTCTCCCTCATCGTGGTCGGAAACTGGACATCGCACGGGCCTTTTCCACGCAGCTTGTCTCCAGTCCTGAACCGCGCCATCGCTTTTCCAACTGGCTCGACGAACGTGACCGGAACTCGCCGCTTGTTGTCGAGCGCTATAGTGACCCGTTCCCCCTCCACGAACGAGCCAAGGCGCACTCCGTGATGTCTATCGAAGTCTTCTTTGAACCGTCGACTGGGCTCCGAGAGCGAGTGTCCGGCCGACCTGGAAACGGAAAACGGAGGCCGCAACGCACGGCCGAAGAACACCTCGGCTGGTGTTTTGCCGGCAAGCGACGCATTTGGCGTGTAGTTATAAGCGGTAACTGCGGCGTCCAGGGACTCTTGAACCGGAAGGTCAAGAGAGTTCTTCAGTGTGCCAACCATCTTTTCTGCGAGACCGTTTCCCTGGGGCATGTAAGGAGAAGCGTTCGCAGAGATTAGCGAAGTCAGTCGATCCGAACTGGCCGCCGTTATCGCTCACGATAATTTCTGGCGTGCCGAAGTGACGGAACCCCCCCCCCCCCTCCCAAGTAATTCACGAGCTTGCTGCTTGAGGCCGGTTTTAAGAAAACCGCGTCGACGTAATTTGAGTAAGCATCGACGACAACGAGGAATGCGTTGCCCTTCTGCGGCTCCACGAAGTCGAGATGGATTCTTACCCACGGCCGCTCCGGGTCTGGCCACGGTGCCAGTGGTACCCTCATCGGATTTGACGCATGTTGCGCGCAATGAGCGCAAGACTTGACGAGCTTCTCGACGTCCGACGTCATCCCAGGCCAGTAGAAGTGGGCTCGGGCTAAAGCCTTCATACGCACAATCCCTGGATGTGCGGCGTGAAGCGCCTCGAGTACCGCTGAGCGGAGAGCTGAGGGGACAACGACTCTATCATCCATGAGGAGGATTCTCTGGGTGCGAATCTGCCTGTTGAGCGAAACAGCGCAGATCTTGGTTCTTGAAATCTATCTTCGTCCAACCGTGGGAGAGACGATGAAGAACTTGCTTCGCGAGCTGTAGCCTCGCGTAGCTCAGTTCCAATGGTAGTTTCTTACCAGCATGTATGTTTACGCGCGTGCAGATCTGAGGAATCCTTCGTTGGATATGCATTTTTACACGAGCGGCATCGGTACGGCCTCTCTCCGGTGTGCGTTCTGATGTGCCTGGCTAGATGAGTCTTCTGCGCAGCGAGTACTCCCAAAACGCGCAGTAGGCCGCTCTTCCACGGAGCAAAGGTGTGGATTCCACGAGTTCTGTTGTGGTCAGAAATTGAGAAGTGGATACCATAACGATGAGCTTCTCACCTGCGCTCTGAACACACGGCCTCCGAAAGAGCCGTCTACAAGTATGCCCAGGTACAAACGCAGTCGGACATAGCTGACTCTTACCATCAATGAGTTTCCGGTAAGAAGTGCCGGTAACTCAGCGTATTATTTTCCGTGTTGGCTGCCGATATACTTTGTCAAACACCCGCCATGGGGGGAATCGATGAAATTGAATAAGAAGCGCATGTGAGGACACAGTCTCCGATGGAAACAGCCGCATCCGCCTGACGGCTCATCGACGAGGCTGAGGGGAAGGTCTGTGTCTTCTCTCTCCCGAAGTCGGGTCTGAATCATGGGGCACCCAGCTCACCCGCCGTCTCCGAAAGACCAGTAGTACTGAGTCCGACGTGGCGTGATAATTTCACGTCGAAAAACTCCGGTCCACTGCATGAACCAACATCGGAAAGGCAACCGCGCATGCAAAGTTCTGACACTTCTGTCATATCACCCAGCGGCGGAGCCAGGATTTTTTTTGAGGGGTTGCGGGGTGGCTCTCCCTTCTGCGAGAACGCGATTTTATAGACCTGATGAGACGGAAAAATTGCGCGACGCCACCGCTATCATCATCCGAATGATTATAACTCCGATCCGAAGCACCGGAACGTGGCTGCTCAAATATATAGATTCGCCTGAGGAGTACCCAGATCGGAATCAGGACGGCAATGCATTCCTCGGAGCGCCACGAATTTCCTTCAGCATCCCATCTATTGAGACCGTGAGATTCTGATTCTTTGAACATACACCGGAAGAAGAACTCTTCGAAGAGCTTACGGTACGATGCGACACTCGACTGGATTGCTACGAAGACTGACTGCTAACACTACCATTCTCACTCGGGATGATTTCGCCCGTCTCCTCGGGGAAGGTCTCACCACAGTCCGTGGCCTGGAAGCTGTTGCTCTGCAGACGTTTCGAGCACGGTTTCGAGCACGGTTTCAAGCTATAAGTGTGGGGTCGCAGGAGCTGTCACTGCCACGAGAGGTTGCCGAATGATCACCGGTTGTACCCGAATTCTTTTTCTCGTTCTGTTTCCGTGGATCTCGCTTGCTTCTAAGCTTCTAAGGTTCCCAACCACGGCCACGGGGATATCGGGAGGCGCCTCTTGTGGGGGAGAGAAACTCTGAGAGGGGAATCCGAGGAATAGAAGATACCAAGCGGTGGCAGCCTCGTGCTTATTGCTGGATCTCTCCTACTTCCCAAGCTGCTCTCTCGTTCTTGGAGCATCGAATAATTGGGATGATGCGCGATCGTTGTTTGAGGAAAATTTCAGGGAGATAGTGTGGTTATTCGCTGTCTCAACGCGGGTGCTTGGAGATGTCTCATGTTGGATTGCTCAGCTCGATATTGATTCTTTTCGCAGCTAATACTGCCCAAGAAACCAGTAGCGCTTGTCTGGAAAGTCTCATTATGCATTTCCCCGAGACGAGGCACAATGAGAAATCCTGTCGCCGCAGTCAACGGATGTCAATCGGCAATCTTCGGAGAGCCGTGCATGCCTAGAAAGCCAAAGCGACCTGTTGAATCAAGGCTCCCCCCAGCTTCTCGATGCTTCGAGATTTTGATGGGCTGTGACAAATGGGTGGGCGAGAAAGATCAGGGGCGCCTGGATGCGTACTTTAATCATGACCTGCACTATCAGGAAGCTAAAGTTTACTCACCCCTGGTCTTCATCAATCAAATGCTAACCCTGCACTTTCTAGCCATGATCTTCTTCTCTCTTCGACCTTCTTCCTTCGGGAGCGAGACAGCAACAGTATTGCTCGTCCCTCGACCATCGACGAAAACATGTTTCAAGAATTGTATTCCCTCGCGAAGGCGCAGGCTTCGGCCCATGTTGCTTTTCGGGAGCGTTCCCGAACTCCAATTATGTGCAGCGAAGTTTTTCCACATCGTTCTCACCGGAATCAGAACCCCTCAAAGTCAAAGTAAGCCCCGTGCTGTATGACATGAGCAGCTCAGGAAATTTCACCCGCCCTCACTCCCGCCACGAGACTCAGCTCTTTCAAGCGCTTCGCAAATACCGTATGGGCACCCAGAACTGTCTGGAGCTGTGCCCCGGAGCTATATGTGTATAAGCTCATTTTATCAAAGTTCCTGCCATTTACTCTATCGCCGAACTCCTGCAAGCAGCTTTTGACCTCAAAAGTCAGCGGTGGCGGAGCGTATTCAAGCGCTGGCTCGATGGACGGTTTGCGTTGACCATCCTGAGGCCCGGTCAGGGAGAACGCTGTTTTCGGATCCTCAAGGGTCGTATGAGCATCGTTGTGAAGTCCTTCATGTTTGTCCGGAATCGCAGCTCCAGGTTACGAGGCTCCACGACTTGATCCAGTTTTGGAGATTCTTCTTGGATGGGGGAATCCGTGCTCTGTTTAGGGTCACTGAACGGTCCGTCGAACATGCAGCCGTCGAAATCAGAAATGACTGACAGGTTATCGTCTGGAATCACATGAAGAACGGAGCTTCAATAACCAACCGGTCCCCTAAAGTTTTCAGATCGAAGCCTATCATGGATTTCGTCATCACGATTGGATTATTCCCATTCTTCCGGTCGACTCGTCAATCAGAGAATCGTTCAGCCACAGAGAAATCCCTTTCTCACCTAAAATCGGCTCGAATTCGCCGCAGAAATCTGCTTCCTCGTGACTACTAACGGGGTCGAAGATCGTCTCTACACCCATCTTTCCTTGTTCGAACTTTGACTTGGATGTACGATCTGAGAGCACAACGAATACTCGCGAAAACAATTTGTTATCTTCCGATGATCCACGACAACCATGGGATCGCTGCCAATACCTCGTGTGGATGTAAAATTGTGCTTCCGTGTCTACTTTTGAATCGGGCACTGCTTACGAAATCTGTCCTCAAAACATTTTCTCCCACCTAGTGAAGGGAAATCTAACTCGAGGGGGTTCTATCGGTTTGAGTTCCGGACCGATATAATCTATTCCAGGTCAACAACGAATATAACACTCGTTGTCACATCGGAGCTTCATCTTCCGCGAACCTGGGAGTCAGAATTTTGCTTCGAAGACAACCAAAGGTTCGGGTCTAGTTGTAAAGGGGTATCGGCGACGAAATTCGCACGATCCGATGACACATCAGAAAAATTTCGTCGTGGAAGTCAGTTATTCATCATCATGTTCTCAATCATCAGCTCATATGCGATCAGACGTGAGTTTCAGCGACAGTTTGGCGGTGAATTTCTCCTGCCACCGCGTTGAGTTTTTTATGGAGGTTCTCGAGGTGCTATATTTTCCGTGGAAATCTCATGAGTTGCGTCCTCCCTTAGGAAGTATTGAGTTGAGTGCTGCCATTAGCTCGACGAATGAGTTCGCTGCCGAAAACTCACGGGTCAATTGAATTTCGTACTTCAGGAAGTACCGGAACAGCTTGGTTCGCCTGACCTATGCTCGCGACGGATCCTGTCGCAGGCGGAGAGGGTGGGCTTCTCGGTGGTGGGATGATAGTCGGAGGCGGCACGTAGGGGGGGCATTCTCGGTACAAGGATGAAACCCGCTCCGCCGTACCCCCAACCATGTCCTGGGCGGTAGATAGGCCCCCAGTGCTTAGCCTGAGCCACTTGTTCTTGCGGGAAATCTGCCGCAAACGCGCTTGATCGAAGAACGCTCTGTCGGGTAAGGCCAGAGATCAACGACTCCGAGCTCAGAGTTCCGTTTCAACCGTGAGCCGTCGTCAGTGCAGAATGCGTATAAGGCACGCACAGATCATGCTCACCCTGTCGTCGGTCGAGGGAAGTTTCTTAGGCGCACGGACTCCAGCGGTATGGTGGGCTCAGAGAGAGAGCCCACCATCTTTCTCGGTCTCTGAACACGAGGTACCATCCCCCTTCTCCACATAGTCGGTACGCTGATACGTTTCATTGATTGCCTGGGTCTTCCAAAGATGATTGTCGACCTGTCATTCTCCAGCACCTAGAGATCATTCGAAGCGACGTGGACCAATGAAATGCATTGACCACGTGTGAGTCCAGTCGATTCATCGGAAAGGAGTTGAATAAGGATGGGATGAAGCAGTGTGACGTCGAGGTTTTTATTTTTTTTTCCTAGCTGGTAGCGCAAATCCTTTCGGGTACCAGGAATGGGAATGTGAAGTGGCCACCGACCAGGTGTACAGCGTGGTTCGGAAATTACGGATTAGTCCAAGTACCGTTAAGTTCAAGAATCGCTGTACTCATGGAGGACCGGAGAAGGAAGGCTATGGAGTACATTTCAAAATTACAGAGCGAGGTTATTAGGTACGTTACTGAAAAACCGTTTGGGAGTGACTAATATGGCTTCGTTGTCGACTGAAGGAGTGCTCTGTGAGTTAACCGACCTCGACAACGAGGTTAGAGGTTGTGTAATATCCGCGCTGAGTCTCGGAGGAGAGTATTTTTTCGACAGAGCACGTATTTGACGAGTCAAGTACCCAAAAAGGCACCACGTGGGACGCAGTTCGTACGATGCGAAGCGGATGAGACGAACCAGATAGGGAGAAACAAATGAACAACGTGTCAAGAGAGCGGTTGTTGAGAGGGAGCGGAGGGCTCAGAAGAAACTCGACCGGGTAGTTACAGACGATGGGAGCGTGGTGATGGGAACCGGTCGAACTGGAACGTTGGAACCTACACAGGTATGGGCCTGAGCAATGAAACACTTTCATGATGGTTTTGTTTCAAACGAATTTGGGCATCAATATGATGTCTGTGAAAGGCTCTGGTTTCAACGGGATTTGAAGTACGGAAGTCCTGAAATCGCTGAACTCTCACAATCAGTAGAACACTTTCCGGATGAGAACACCACAACATTCATGTTGTGTAGCAATTGTTTTAAGATCTTTCGAAGCGGAAAAATTCCAGCATTGAGTAATGGGTACAAAGTACCCGGTGAAACCCCCAAATTTACCGGAGTTAGACCTATTGACCGAGCGTCTAATCTCGCCACGTATCCCGTACATGCAAATACGGCTTTTACGTTACGTGGGCTCTTACGGTATGATATGGCAAGTAATCAACGTGCCTGTTGACGTCGACACGTATGGTGAAATGTTTGTCGCGAGCTCTCAATGACGATTATGCATTCAACGTGAATTTGAATGAAAATTTGATACAGTGAAACCCCGTTAGTGCGGACCCCATTAGTAGGGACTCCCCGTTAAGAGGGACGTGATGCTCCGGTCCCGGTCCCATGATGATTTTACGCCCTTAATGCGGACACCCACTGTCTACCCCGTTAGGAGGGACTCAAGCCTCCGGTCCCGCTGAGTCCCTTTTATCGAGGTTCCACTGTACATAAATTGTCGTATCTCAGTGGTTATGTTCTGAAGTCGAATATAGAGGTGTGGTTGTGGTATCTAGTAGAGTGACCGTTATATCCATATATTACGGTATTAGTGTCGACTGGGGTGTTTTTGGGAGCAAGGTTCAAGAATCGGACTCGACGAGTGGTGATGGGGAGACCATGGAAATGTTGAATATTCTTGGTTTATTGTTCAGACATTGCTCCAGAACAAAACCGAGTCCCTGAGAGTCTACTTTTCCACAAATACGCGGAAGGGCTGTCGTTCTCTGGAATCTACCTCGGACATGCGCTTGACATAAAACTGAACGACGCTTATCGGATCCGGGCAACACCTCATATTATAAATAGTATAGTATGTGTATATCCGAAATCCGACAAAGAGACAGGCGTGTAGTGACGCCACCGCATGTTCTGCACATGGCGAGAAATATCCTCCGTCTTCGGGTTCGTGATGGTATTCAGAACATGCTCCTGTGTCTGAGATCAACGGAGCGGATTATCCGTAGTACACCCGTTACACACTCGTACAATGGAGAGTAACGGCTTACCGAGGGACCATGACATACGTGTCGGCGCCAGAATTTTTTCATTGTTTGGCTCCTGTCGAGAGCTAGGATTGGGAGTAGTACCGGTTGTATCTTATCGAAACACGGTAGTTTTCGCCGGATTCGAGAAAAGCGGCGAACACGTTGCAGACAAAAATTCCAAAACACTGACATGTACGATAGATGGGCTCGGAAAAAATTTGAGAATCTGGAGCGGCTAAAGCTTTCCGAGGGCGCCGCCACTGCATGACAACGGAAGCTGTGGTCGGATATCGTGAAATGCCGCTCCCTCAGCTTCATCTTCCGGCAATCGGAGGAAGAAATCTCTGGAAAACGCTCCCCAGCATGCATCTCTATCGTCCTTCAGAGAGAGTCGCCCGGTCTGGACCGCTCCGTTCGCTATCCTCTCGATACGTTGTTGGTTGAGCTAGCACTCCGTGATACATTAGGTCTCCAGAGCACGAATCCGTTCAAATTAACTCTGTCCCATATCTCATCTCAGCTATGTTGGCACGAAGGCTGCGGGACCACAGAATTGAATGGTCACTGGCGCTGTGGCGCTTCTTCGAGCTCGGATCTGAGAGAAAAGAGGCTCCGCACGCGGGTGAGTATATCCGGAACCTTCAATGTCATCGTTCGCATCCAGACCTATTCCATTTCATAGAAAAGTGATCTAATCCTGATCAGTCCGCCGAGAAGTCCGAGACGACCTTGACAGACGGCGTCCGAGGGCTACAGCTCGGGGACGAGGCCCAAGTCGACTCTCTCGGTCATCGTCCGAGGAAATGCGCCACGTCATTAACGCGAATCGCTGAACGATATCATCATCGATGCGGTCATGGTTCTGATCGTCAAACGCAACGCGAGCGAACCCGGCTCTCTCAAAGTGCATGCAACGACTTTGAGATCTCCTTAGAGCAACAACGTAGGAAGTTTCGCGGAATTAGATGAGAAGTTCGGCTTTTCCCGAGCTACGCCGCGACTCCTCTACGATAAGTGTGACATAAGCGCTCAGTCCTCTTCGGCGCTCAGATCGACTCTGCGCTCAAATTGCCGGTAACCAAATGGAACATCTCACCGGGTCTCAGGCCACCAGAACCGCCCGTTTGTAACCATCGACCTTGTGAAAAATTTGGCGATCCTCGATGACTGAACCAAACGCCTGTGCTGTTCCCCCTCAGCACAGGATCCTCAGACTGGTCTGACTGCCGGCACCTTGAACTTCACGTCTAACAATAAGATGTGACCCTCAGGCATCTTCTTCACCTCTTCCGCGCACGGACGACCCAACCTCCGGTGCTACATTGATATGCGGTACCGAAGGTGCCTTGAGTTGTTCCCGGATCGCATCCTGTCCTGTACTGGGTATCCGAGGAAATCCCCGAACACTCCTCAACAGACCTTGTCCCCGGGCGGATCCCTGAACAGACCCTCGACCGCTCCTCAACAGGACGTGCTTCCAAGCAAGTTCCTAATCGCGCCCCCGGACGGTCCCCGTGCACCAAGCGAGTAACCTGGCTCGCGTGGTGCCACGTTACCAGCTACCAGCTCGAAAATCGCGATACACACCTGACAACGCGACGGCTTCCTGCGATCCCCGCGATTTTCTTTCACCCCTAACCATGGTTACCACGGTTGAGCCCAGGTCCACATTCTCCGTTTCCCAAAACCGACTCCCGAGGTACCCACGAACGCCCATCTCGACTGTTTTTGTGACACAATCGCACAACACTTGAACCTAGAACCTCTAGGATCCAGATCTACGATCTCTATGGCGAAAGGATCCGTCTCACACACGTAATGCCTCGTAGTTCCCTCAATAAAATCGTGTCCCTGTTTTAGACCTTACATTCCTCATATACACTGATCTACCTAGACTCCGTTCCAACGAGAGAAACATCTACATCAGGTTATCAACGATAAAACCCCAACCAACCACCCGTCCCTAACCAGTACGTGATACACCCCTCGAACATGTCGACTCCCCCCGACCTACCATTTCACTGACCGTCAACCACCCACATCACTGTAGCCATTCGGACTCCACCGTTCACACGACCCGAACCCACAACATACCAAACTTCACATCCACTCGTCATCGCCACGTCCACCGTGTAAAACTCGTTATCACCACCTACTTGAGATGAACGGAGTACTCTTCGCATTGCTCCAATTGAAGCACCGACAAATAAACTGCGGGCCACACGTCTCACAGCCTGGCCCGCGGTTTTCGAACCCTCGTCCCTATTTCGTACTCCCGACGTTTCCCGCCCTCTCCTTGGTTAGTGCCCTGCGCACTAACCCTTCGACTTTTTCCCCATTTCGGTGACTGGGCACTCAGATCAAGTTCTGTTTGTAATCCTCGCGTTTCGCCAGGGCCGTCCCTGTCAGACTAGCCTCTTTCTTTCACTCACCGTTTGCTGATACTTGCAGTCCTCGGTTTCGAAGACTTGCTCGCATCTGCAACGCTGATGGTTGCGGTGAGCTCGCTTTCGTTCCGTTTGCCAGCTGTCGTTTTCAAGCTCTTTGCCTGTTGACATACTTGCAGCTGTTTTAACGGAGAACTCCGTTTATAGGCGCGTTGGTCACGGGACGGAAGTGGCTGTTGTTCTCGAGCATCGCAAGCGTACCTGCGTATTGCATCAAGCATTCCATCGACAACATGAACAGGCACCAAGGTACGTGCTGAGATTGCGATTCCCCATAAGCTGGAGCAAGTAATCATTCGCTGCGCTTTTGTGACGAGGTCGCCTGTGGCTGACCGATCAAATCCGCCGCCATTGTTGTTTTCTGTTAAATAAGGCCGACAATATGGCTCGTTCAAATCTCGGCCGTATTGGTAGCTATCCGAGGTGAATGAAGTTGTCAGGAATTGCGCGTATTCAGTTTGAATTCGAACAATTGGAAAAGTAACAGCGGCGGCATTGCTCTGAATGACAGCAGCGGCCCAAGCGCACACATTCGCACCCATGCTGTAGTCGAAGAATCAGAAACCGCTTCGATCATCATTTGGCCGTCCTGCAATCAAGTTCTGTTTGCCAGCTCACGAGCTTTCTTCGGACGGATCATGCAAGGAATCACGAAACATCGTCGAAATAACCCTACGCAATCCGAAGCAGTTCTTTCATACGGCGCAGGCGCTTCAGCCATCAGATTCGCCGCATGCTGGCTCTGAGTTCTTCCAAGAGCAACAATTCAGCGTGAGCAGTCTGACCTTATGTTCATCGTCAGCAGAGCATACTTGACACATGCGGCCAATTGATAACCGGGACAAGGAACAGGATGATGTTCTGCCTTGCAGATACTGACTCATTGGTAGTTTAGCTGATCCGGCAGCACAGTTTGCCAAGAACAACAGCGGCCCTCGAAGACCTCAGAGCAAAGATGCAAGAGCTCAAGGAAAGCAGAGTAGGGATGAACGTGCCTGCTGCATGATCACAAGGCTGGCAAAAGCCTTGCCAGTGCTCCGCGCATCTTACACGACCCCTGGCGTCTCATTCAAAAAGGCGCACAGTGGGAGATTCGTGCTCGAAACCTCAAATCGCGTTTTTGAAGTATAAAACGTTGAATTGAACCTAGAGAGGATGGTCGCATAGGCTCGGGGCGGTTGTTCGGGATGGACCAGATGGAGATCTGTCGAAAGGAATTGCCACCGCCCCCCCTCGCAAACTCTCCCTCAGAAAACTGTCGCTCTCCCTGAAGATATCCATAGTTTTTTAGATCCCCGCGATCCCGGCTGGGCGCATGTTGAGTCCAACTCCTCACCAGAGGTAGAGTATACCATGAAAATTTCAGCTGCTAGTTCGCGCAAGTACGTCTCTTGCTTCGTTCCACTCAGACTTCTCAAGGATACAGACTCTTCTCGCGAGGAAGTTTATTGGGAGAATCCGAGACCTTCGTCCACACGATTGTGTCGCCCGATACGTTTTGAACTTGTCAAAGAGGGTGCGACGGTGATAACTGCGGAAATCGACAGAGTAAAGGGAGAGATTTCGAACTTGGGAGTCTCAGAAATCGTAGTCAGAGGCAAGTTGGTTTCAGGTTAGCTTCGACATGATCCTCTCCATGATCGACGGCAAGATTCTTCAAACACTGAACGATACTCCGGGATTGCAAACCTGCTCTATCTGCAAAGCCCAGCCCAGCGAAATGAACCAGCTGGAGAATATTCTCGATCGAGTGCCATCCGCTGATCATATGACGATGTCATCTCTACACGCGAGGATAAAATTCATGGAAGCTATCCTGAAGATCGCGTATAATAAGAAGCTCGAGAGGTGGCAAGTAAAGGGAGATGCAGCGAAGAAGGCGAAGATGGCTGAGAAGAAGAGAATACAGGATGAGCTCAAGGAAGAACTCGGCTTGAAGGTAGACTTCGTGAAGCAAGGCTTGGGGACTACCAACGATGGCAACACCTCCCGACGCTTCTTCGCCGCTTTCTTAAAAGTTGCCAGAATCACTGAAGTCGACGAGGAGCTGATCCGCAGATTCAAAACTATTCTGAATGCGATAAATTGCTCTGACCAACTCGAGGTGAAGGGGTTCAAGAATTTTTGCGTAGAAACCGCCCAACTGTATGTCAGTTTGTATCCTTGGTACCCTATGACAAATACGGTCCACAAAACACTCATCCACGGCCCTCAAATCTTGAGCGAAGCCTCCTTGCCGATTGGCAGGCTGAGCGAGGAAGCCCAAGAGGTTCAGAATAGGGCTTACCGAGAGGCACGACTCTATCATTCACGGAAAACGAGTCGAGAAGCAACTAACGAAGATATCCTGCACACTATGCTGGCGTCATCCGATCCGCTCATCTACAGCTACAAGGAGATGCAAGCGAGAGATGACGATGAGTATGACGAGGACGTAGTAGAGCTCTTAGCGGGAGTTGAAGAGGATGACTCCGACTCCGACTCGGAATAATAAAATCAATCGATCTCCAGCACATGCGGAGGCTTCGCATCATCTAACCGTGTTGTTCATTCTAAGTCTGGGAACGCAGTACCAACCAGTGGCTCTGGGTGGGATTCGAGGCGGTTCGATTTAAGCATAGTTCGAGGGTTCGGATCAGGTCGACCGGTCTTTCTTCTCAAAGTCCATGACATTTCACGTCGGATTCAACTCATCTGGTCGAGATCGGTGCGCCTGGAGTCGAGAAAGCGATACCGAAAAAAAAGGGAAAGTGCGACCGCTCTTCAAGTTTTCCTCTCGTATTCTCGTACTTGCGCGAACTAGCAGCTGAACTTTTCATGGTATACTCTAACTCTGGTGAGGAGTTGGACTCAACATGCGCCCAGCCGGGATCGCGGGGATCTAAAAAACTATGGATATCTTCAGGGAGAGCGACAGTTTTCTGAGGGAGAGTTTGCGGAGGGGGCGGTGGCAATTCCTTTCGACAGATCTCCATCTGGTCTATCCCGAACAACCGCCCCGAGCCTATGCGACCATCCTCTCTAGGTTCAATTCAACGTTTCATACTTCAAAATCGCGAAAAACGCGATCTGAGGTTTCGAGCACGAATCTCCCACTGTGCGACGCATCGGCGAAGACATTGAGCTGATATGAGGTCGGTGTCTCGCCCTGAAGATTGTAACAGCGAGGCACTTGGATACGTGACAACGATTCGAGTTCTTAGATCCAACAGTCAAGGTCGGCGCGGAGATTTCTAATGATTGGTTGGTCCCATTGGAGGTTTTCGGACCATAGTTGTTGAATGATGCGCTTTCCACGGAGAGTGAAAGGTGAGAGCCATCCCAATGGATCGAACAACGAGGCCACCAGCTTCAGGACGAAGCGTTTTTCCGATTTTGCCAGCGCTGTGAGGGGTGTCACAACGAAGCAGAAGTCGTCTTCCCTCGGCGCCCAGGAGATGCCCAGGACTCCCAGGATCTCTCCCCCCCGTAAGGTTGAGTGAGAGAGATTCGACGCCTTTACCTTTGAGGTAGCTAACGACGGTTTTTGAATTCGCTTTCCATTTGGCCAAGGCCATGCTCGCCGAGTTCAGGGTGCTGATTAGAGAGTCTATGTCAGAGGCAGTCTCCTCTAGCGTGGGAAAGCTTTTCAGAAAATCGTCATGATAGAAGAAGTCACCGAAGCGCTGCAGTAGGGTGGGTCCAGTTCGCCGGAAGTGCTGGCGTATGGTGGCAGCGAGCAAGAATCTGCTAGAAGTGGCACCCCAGGTAACTTTCTTCATCTGATAGCAGCGTACGTTTGAATCCTGCGGACCTTTCCAGAAAAACCTGAAGAGCGGTTTGTCGGAGTCTGCAACTTGGATTTGCATGTACGCTGAAGCCACGTCAGCTGAGATTGCATACGTATGCAGTCGGAAGTTGAGCAGTAAACGAATAAGATCCGGGTTCAGATTTGGACCCGCTAGGAGATGCGCGTTCAGCGAAGAAGCGCCCGGAGCCGAAGAAGAGCAATCAAAAACAACTCTCCACTTCTGACCCTTGTCAGTTGCGGAAACAACCGCGTGATGTGGCATGTAGAAACATCCGTCAGAGGCGTCAGGTTGCTCGAGATCGAAGTCCGTGACTTCCTCGGCGTGATTTTCGGCGACGAACTTGGTAACCTCTTGGTGATAACGAGAGTAAATTTCCTCGCTCCTTTGAACTTGTCGGAGCTTGGAAATCAAGCGACGGTAAGCGACTGCCTTGTTGTTGAGCAGACCCCTGATGGTTGGGCGTTTCGGGAAGCCAACGGTGTACCTTTCACCGTTATATGTGCAGGACGCCTCGAATTGCTGGAGCGCGGATTGCTCGTCTTTCGAAAGTGCCGGCTGAGTGTCATCATCTTTGACTCCGATCTGATCAAATCGCCACAGTCGTTCCACGTCCGCCGCGGGCTGCGAGAGGGTAGCAGCGGAACATACGGCTTCGACTGAGGTGACAGCAGCTTGGCTTACCGAGGGACGAGTGGGTCCGCCAAGTATCCAACCGAGTCGAGTCTCCTTTGCGATTACGCCGTCAACGAGAAACTCCTCTCTTCCCGTGTACGCGATTTTGAAGAACTGATCCATACCAATCAGCACGGCGGGAGCGGTAGACGGGAACTCACCAATTAGCGAGCGGTCGGCCAACTTGTGGGTCTTTTTGAACTCATTTATCGCCTTGAGTACATGAGTGTAACGCACTGGGGGGGCCTGGATGAAGAGTGATCACACGTGTAGTTCGTAGACCTTCGGATTAACCAGTTTATTCACAGTCGATTCTCACTTCGCTCTCTAACTGTTTGCTACTGCTGTCAACTCGCCGTTGACGGCTTCTCTCTTCCCCCTTTCCCTCTTATTCGCGTTTTGCACATCCCTCGTTCTGGCCGTCCGCTGTCTTCTCCGTCAACACACTTAATCCACCTCAATCAGCCAACAGATTCCCACTTTTCCAACCCTCGTTCCTGACATGAGGTGGGCACTCCGTGATTGGATGAACGCCGAATTCATGCTCGTACGCGAAGATGTCTATCACGTCGGTACTATGCGTGCTGTGCAGGGTAAGCTTGAGTCGCTCTGCACGGACATTGTGCAGACTTGAGAAGGCTTGGATCTTGAGATTGGCTCCGGACACCGGCTTCAGATGTGGCATAAGGCGACGTACAGCAGGCGCCACAAAGGCCAGACTGCTGCCGGAGTCCAGGAAGATCCGTATCGGCAATTTCGTGCCATCTTGAATCACGTATGCTGTGGCCATGAACATCATCGTACTGAAGGGGCCGTCGAGATCCATGGAGTTGCTCTTGGTCGCCGCGGAGACCGTTGCCGAATGAGAACTCGACGTAGGGTGCATACAGGTGTAGTGATGTTTCTTGTGGCAAACATCGCACTCAACAAACGGCCCTGGGCAAGTGCTCTTCTCTGTGTGCTCCGCACGGAAGCAGCGGATGCACTTCTTAAGTTTCTTCAGATGGCTCACGCGTTGATGGTGGGACATTGATGCGGTGCAACGAGAGGTTGCGTGGTCGTTGGACTTGCAGAAGAGACACTCTCTTTGCCGGCGTGGTCGTTTCGTCGATGCGGCTACCGTTGAGAGCTGATGATTTCTCGGGGCCCGATTACGGGCGGACTGATCTTTCACTGACGACGGCCTCTTCCGGCGGTCGTGGTCTCTTTCACCGTTCGCGGCCTCGATAGCTGCGGTCTCTTCGCGATGCGATGTATACCGCACGAGGTACGTAACAAGCTCAGAGACGAATTGGGCGGATTCAGCGGCAGCGTCTTGTGCCCCGGCCGGCGGACTCTCGGCGGTGGGAGCACTCAACTTGGCAAGCCGCTTCATCTCCATGAAGTCGAATACGAGCTTTGAGGGAACGGCTGCCCGCAGCTTGGGCTCGAATGCGAGAGCGTAAGCCGGGAGCGGATTCCCGATACCTTCGAGAGACTTGAGTCCTGCCTGGACCTTGCTGAGCAGTATCCGTAGGCCCACGGTATCGAGGGAGGAACGAACCGGTGGCAAAGTGAAGAGTGAGGACATCACCTTTTGACGTTCGATGCTAACCTGTCCGTAGTTTTCTTCAAGAAGCTGCAAGGCCACGTCGTAGTTCGCGTCGGTTACTTCCAGCGCAGCGACGATGGTCCGCGCGTCACCTTTCAGGTATTTCCGGAGGACAGTCAGCCTGTCCATCGGAGTTGCAGTGCTACGCCGATCTACCCAGTTGTGAAACTGGGTTATGAACACACGGTACTGCAGTCGGTCGCCCTCGAAGACCTCGGGCGAGACGTCTAGATTACTTGGGTGAGCAACGATGACGGTCGGCACAGCTGGAGCAGCTGGTGGAACATGATCATCCGATGGTAGCCGGGAAGATGACGGGCTTGCTGTAGACTCCGGCGTCCAGGGAGTTGACGGAACTTGA
Source organism: Neoseiulus californicus (assembly GCA_028455905.1). Taxonomy (NCBI): domain Eukaryota; kingdom Metazoa; phylum Arthropoda; class Arachnida; order Mesostigmata; family Phytoseiidae; genus Neoseiulus; species Neoseiulus californicus. Next base: position 170,147 of record JAMQGS010000014.1, read on the forward strand.
CTCGAAGGACGCTGCAATTGTTCACCAGCGGGCGATTTGGCCATGGCGACGAACGAGTTGACTTTGGCGAGGCAGTTTACAGCCTGGTTGGAACACACTTCACTTGTACTAAGCTCTTCGGCGATCGCAGCATCGTTCAGTCCCTTGTGGCTCAATATACGCTCACCGTAGCTATGGAGTCTCTCAAGACAAAGCCGAAGCCGCTCTTGTACGGCCATCAGGTCGGGCAGGACCTGTTGTAGTTCTGACGAGGATCTTCCTTGCCAAGCTTGCACTTCACAATCGATCGCGGCGATCTGCTGACGTTCCAGCTCACGTAACTGACGAAGGGCCTTCAGGGAAGCCATGATAACGGTGGAAGGCTGTGCAGGCGCGGACGACGCTAGGCTTACAATTAGAGTCCTACGAGCGGAGTCGAAGCGCCCCCCCCCCCTCGAGTCCGGTCTCCCGGGCGGAATGTACGGATCAGAAGAGAAAATTTTATGAATCTTCTGAGAAAATGTTTGTACCAAACAATTATGAGACAAACAGTTCAATATTCAACCGCAACTTCAGGGTGTAAAAATACTCCCGGAACACCGAAAATCTGAAACCGCCCCCCCCCTCGAGCCATTCCTGGATCCGCCACTGCTCTCTCATTTAATAGAACCGTTGGAACCCTTTCCCCACCAGCCTCTGGAGCCGGGTAGATTTGAATGATGCGACTGGGAGAATTGGGTTGAATGATACTGAGAGAATGAGATGACTCGGGGTAATTCGACACTCCCCCCCCGAAATAGCGGGGGCTATTTCTGGTTCTACGAATTTAGATGACTTCCAGCGGGATGAGAAGCTGCGCGGCGCGGCGCGACTCATAACCGTTCTGGAAACGGACGGTGTACGTTCGTACGAGACCGTCACGACCCTCGTGAGCTTTGAGGATCCTGACGAGGTTCCACTTTGTCTTAGCGAGGTTGTCTTCTTTCAAGATACAGACGTCACCGATCGGAATCGGAGCCGTCGGCCATCCTCGGCGCATGTTTGCTGTTCGAAGATGAAGGATGTACTCGCATTTCCATCGTTTGGACAGCGCTTCGAAGTACGCTTTCACTCTCTGATGAGCGCCTCGCAAGCGGTCACCGCTGACGGCTCCACCAGGGCCCAACTCGTCCAACGGAAGGATCGAACACAGGCTTGGTGCTGTTGGACCGAGACGCAGGAAGTGTGCTGGTGTGAGCGCGGTGACTTCGGCAGGGTCACCGGAGGACTGAGTTAGCGGACGATCATTGATACAGGCGGCCAACTCCATAAGAATAGTTCGGAACTCTTCGAAAGATACCAAACTGCGACCCAAAGTTTTCGCGAGGGCCCGTTTCGTGGTTTGGACCAATCGCTCGAAAAACCCGCCGTGAAATGGGGCACGGGGGCAGATGAATTTCCACTCGACGCGGCGCTCTTCCAGGAGATTCTTGACCGATGGATCCTTGAAGGTGTTGAATAGGGCCTTGATATCGGATGCGGCTTTGTAATGCGACTGGGAGAATTGGGTTGAATGATACTGAGAGAATGAGATGACTCGGGGTAATTCGACAATGTGTATGTAGCAGCAAGCTTCATTATCAAACCGCCGCGTGGCCGAGTGGAAATGTGCACAGCGCAAGAACGTTGCACGCTGCCATGTAAACGCTGCGTCGAGCGGAAGGTCGCAGGTTCGATCCCTGCTGCCGGGCGGGTTCAACGGTGTCCACTTTCTAAACTGTAACCGGCATCTGCTGGGCTAAGCCCCCTCCTGGATCAGGAGTCATCTTAGGATGAGGGTGCATGGAAACACACACACAGATGCGCCGTGCTCCCTAACATGCTCGCACGACGTACGCATAACCAGGGTCACTCACGGGGGCGTGGGGGGCAGATGGTTGAGGTTGGTGATGGGTTGCTTGCGCCCTCAGCTTCGTAAAAAATCCACCCAGGTGCCGCTACTGATTCGAGAGAATCACCTGCAGCTGTCTAAGCACAGCTGAATTGCTACGCGTAAGCGCTTGTCTGAGTGATACTCTGCCCGCGTCAGTTTAAGCTATTCAGCCCCGGGAGTCGGTATTCCTAGCTCAACAGAGACGAAGATGAAACTCGTCGTAATGGTGCTCGTGGCGCTCTGCTGCAGCAACACGGACGGGTTCGGAGTAGGCATCATTTTCCGTAGTACGGAAATTCTATTTGTACCCAAAGTACGGAAATTCGTTTTTCCATACTTTTGGTATTGATAATCGAATTTCCGAACCAGGGCTGCATGTTCCGTTGTTTTGAGGTATTTTGCACCAGTACAACCGAATCCGAGTCGAATTTCCGTACCAGGACTGCATATTCCGTCATTTTGAGGGATTCGCACCGTAGATTCATTTCCTGTGTATCCGTTGCCTGCCGCGAGACCCCGTGTGTCTTTGTACAGGGCACGAGCAGGGCCGGATTTACCCTTAGGCATTTCAGGCTAGAGCCTGGGGCGGCACATTTACGGGGGCGGCAAATTTTCGGTAGCTCCATCCAAAAAGACCGGTTCAAAATCTACGAAGCGACAGTGGATTCCAATCAGCGAATAGTTCGCGCAGTCAGGCGACGTGTGACGTGTGAACGCGCTAAGCGCAGGGGTAAACAAAGTCATCTACCTACCGCCGTCACATGTTTCGCTCTCACCACCTCTGACAGCTAACTGAAGCATCGACGACGGCAGGGTACGTCTCAGCGGTTGTGAGTATAAGACGCGTTCGGAAGAGAAGCGGCTCAAAGAGAAAGAGCTCTTGGGGAAAACGAAGAAAATCGAGAGTTTCTTCATCAAGAGCAACAATTCGAGACCGCCGAGTGGAGGGAGCAAACCTTGCGAGCGATTACAGTCGACGTCTTCAAGCATATCTTCGAACGATGACGGAGAAATCAAAGACGAGCAAGCTAGAGAAGTTGAAGAGCAAGAAGATGAGCAAGCCCAAGACGAGGGATGCTCCGCAGACAATCACCTTGCATCAGCATCGTCCCCGCCTCAGTTGTTTGAATTTAAGGAAGATCCAGCCAAATGGGTTGTAAATGATGAGCTCAGAGATTTCGTAGCAGCGAGAGGGTTTCCTCAAAATTTGGAATCAGACTTCCAGAGCTCGAAACGAGTATACAAACATCAGACGCGTTATTTCAGCACAGCGTTTCTCGACAGAAAGCTTCCTAACGGCGAGATCTCGAAGCGACGCTGGTTAGTCTACTCGGAGTCTCAAGGTGCTATTTACTGTGCACCGTGTCTGTTGTTTTCCGAAGTCGAGAGTTTGTTCAGTTCGACGGGAGGCTTCAACGATTGGAAAAACACAGAAAGCAGCATGGAGCAACACGAACGCTCAATTCACCATGAGAAGTCTCTCCTGACTCTAAGAGCAAGAGGTTCACAAGGAAACTTGAGCCAATTGCTGAGTGCGGAACTTATCCAGGAGAGAAATTACTGGAAACAAGTTATGAAGCGTGTTGTCGCGGTCGTGAGAAAGCTCACAAATCGCGGTCTTGCGCTCAGAGGCTCTGACGAGGTTGTCGGATCCTCCCATAATGGAAATTTCCTGATGGCAACTGAACTGCTAGCCGAGTTCGATCCTTTTTGGCGCGAAAGCGCCTTTAAGTTCATGAGAGATGCACGTTCGATGGAGGACGTTATTCGCGATGAACTACTACATGGAAAAAGCGATAAAGTTGAAACTTCGGGAGGAGAAAGGTCCCATGCATGGGGACCAACCCACGCAGTACCAAAACTACCGGACGTAATCCGTACCGGTAGTTGGTTGTGTAATATCCGCGCTAAGTCTCGGAGGAGTGTATTTTGACAGGGAAACGTCCTTAAAATCGGATCGGGGGACCAATCGATAGGAGGATGTCACGAAAAATGGTCAAGTTTAGACGGAAATATCTTCGGAAAACACGGAGTGGTAATCGATTTCGCCACATCAGGTTGAAGTACGGTCCAAGCGAAAAAAAATAACGGATGATACACGTTTACCGGACCGCGTTAACGGTATTTCGGACACGTTTTTCGTACCCCTTCAACTACTCGAAAATCGCTCATACTTCGTTGTCAACAGAGATTGAGTTGGGGTGGGGTAATCTGAAGGTTGATAACGAAGATCGGTCAGTTGTCTGGATACTCTGAAGAATCATGGTGGAACCGGATGCCTGGAACAAGGGGGAGGTAACAGAGAATTCGGGTAAACGAGCGAAGACAGCAGCAGAGAGGCAAGCTGATCTCGCACACGACGTCGTGAGGCTTCGAGGGCCAGCAGGGCGTTGCATTTACGAAATCGGGACTCATGGGGCAGTGTGACCAACCATTTCGAAAAAGTCTCTTTGAGGAACGAGTTCGGTCACAAATGGGACGTTCGTGACCGGCTCTGGTTTGGGAGTGACTTGAAAAGGGCCACTGTCCCCATGGCAAATTTCCTAGCGGTTCATTTTTCTGACGAGAATACGGCTGAATTCTCTGCAGCCGGGCACTGGCGCAACCAGGGGGGTGGGGGCGGCAGAGGGGGCTCGTGCCCCGGGCGCACCCTCTTGGGGCGCAAAAACGAGACTCAAATTCATACTACGGGAGTCATGTATGCGGAAAATTGTCAATAACAGCGAATTCTGTGATGTACTATTTGACGGAATGGAATCAAAACCAGGGTAAGGGTCGGATCAGATATTGTAGGAGAGCCATAGTTAGGGACAGCCGGGGAAATACACGACACGCGGGCCACGTAGAAACCCTAGACACAGACACAGGGCAGATTAGAAGTTAGTCATTAGACAGCCAGCTTGGAAAGCGGCCGCAACCTGTCGGTACTCTCAATAAAGTCCCCGTTCTTTCATTTGGTGGAGTTGCGGGGTACATATCTTCGGGAGGACAATTGAGGAACACAATGATCGGCTCCGCCATGTGTTGAATTGCTTGAACGAGGCGAACCTCTCGTTGAACATCAAGAAGTGCAACTTCGCGGCGACGACACTGACGCTGCTCGGTCACGACATCAGCAAGGAGGGCATTCGACCTGAATCAACGAAGACGACAGCGATACAGGATTTCCCGCGGCCGCAAAATCAGAAGGCCGTGAGAACTTTTCTCGGACTAAGCTCGTACTACCGAAAATTCATTGAGAATTTCTCTAAGCTCGCGGCACCGCTGAACAACCTTCTCAAGGATGGAGTGAAATTTACTTGGGGCTCAGAGCAAGAATCACCCTCCAATGAATTGAAGCGAAGACTCGTCGAGCCTCCGGTTCTTGGTCATTTCGATACACGACGCCCGGTGACGGTACGAACTGATGCTTGTAAGAGTGGCATCGGCGCGATTCTCGCACAAACAGATTCGTCAGGCGTGGAGCGAGTCCTAGCGTACGCGAGCAGAACTTTGACTGCACCGGAGACGCGGTACTCTACGACGGATCAAGAGGGGCTGGCGATCGTGTGGGCCATGAAGAAATTCCGGCCATACGTGTACGGGAGAGGGGTCACGGCGATTACGGACCATCACGCTCTCTGCTGGTTGATGTCCGCAAAACATCTGACGGGGAGACTAGCTCGCTGGGCCCTACAGCTGCAAGAACACGACATAACCCATGGTTCTCCATGGTTCTCTCATGGTTTTCATTCTTGGCGTCAGCTGTATTCATTTTTCACTCTACGGTCTGGATTGTGATAGAGTAGAAAAGCAGACGAGCAGACTCCCCGTACCGCCGAAGATATTCCGAAAACCGAACGATTCGACTTCTGGAAGGACGAGCGACTGGAAGGACGAGAGTCAGCTTGCCTCTGCTCTGAAAATGGTGTGAGATAACATTCGCTCGGTATTCATCGAAAGATTCGCTGACACCCACAAGAGCCTGATCGTCTCACGCGCGCAAGAGCGCACATTCTGCGTTCGGCCCGAGCGAGAGCGGACGCGCATCGGAACGTCGCGTCATAAAGCGCTCATTCAGCATTGATTTTGACGGGAAAACGTCTTTCCCGGCACCAAGGGAGCAGAATGATTGTACTTCGTCATCCATGCAACGTTTTTGTGGTGAAAGTTGTCGCCAGAAAACGCATTAGAACTCAGTCTGTACTTGAGCGATTGAGTCCGGGTTGGGTTCGAAGGACGGGGAATTTATGTCAGAAGCTTTCATTCAAAATTAGTGATTATGCGATGGTTGAGAGACGTATATGGATCTGATTTCCGACCCCCCTCATCGAAGCCGCGATTTCGCATAAATAACTGTTTTTCAATGTTATTGGCGGTCGGTATGTGGGGGTCCCTCGCAGGACGATACGTCGTGGGCGTCTCGAGTGGGAAGATTCCGTAATTTTAGGGGGGATGAGGTTATAGGCGAAAAATCCCCGTTCAACGGATTGATTCTCAGGAGCAGACGTGGAAAAATCGCATGCAACGTTCCGCGCTGTGGCTTTGTCGTGAGCTTCTAACGGATAGAGGTTTCATAGGGGATGGTTCAGTGCGTGATAATTCGAAAGAAACAGAAGGAATTGGAGAATTAATTCTTTCGCGGGTCAGGTAAGTCATGGGTAGAATGATGCAGCGTTAACCCGCGTTCCCAACAACGAGGTTGCGAGATTGAGGAACCGCGCATTCCTGATAGGGTTGCTGCGAGTCACTAGACTCCATTTGAAAAATTTAATGGGTCGCCCACGAGGGAAGAGTTTGAAGAGAGCGAAGCAGAGAGCCGCTGCTTCGTTACGTCCTTCGAAGAAATCTAGACGCGACGATGAAGAATCCGAGGTTATTGTGTCTCTGACTTCATTAGCGAGTGCAACTGTTAACCCGGTAATTGCGAGCCTGCCTTTTCAAGTATTTGATTCTCTGGTCGACTCCATCATTTATAACAGTCGAGCTCTATAAGACGTAAAAGTTACTGCTCGATTCCTTAAGAAGCACGTTGAAATAGTGACACCAACTTTTCCACATCCGGCCGGAAGGTTGCGGGCTGCTCGCAGGATCGGAGACCCCTGAGATCCACGGAGAGATCTCGGGCGCTCCGAGAGCGCCGGCGAAACGCTTCTAAAAGAGCATCCATATGCCCCGATGGCCCATCGACCAGTCGAATTCTTCCAGTTAATGAGAGTAACGACAATATCGCGCTTGCATCAGAATATTTCCCGAGATCTGGGAATGAGGTTTCAAGGGACCCTAAGTATCATCAGGTATGGAAACGCGCAACGTGTCAATTTCAACGTATGTTCACGGAGAACGCGTTCGGGTTGGAGTGCAATGTATGCGACCGTCTCTGGTTCCAGAGAGATTTGAAACCAGTGTTATCAGTGATGGCAACTTTTCTGGCCGAACATTTTCTTGGGGAAGATACCAGTCGCTTCAAATTATGCTCAAATTGTTTTAAAGTCTGTAAATCTTCGAAGATACCGAATATGAGTAAGACTAATGGGTATCAGTATCCACAAAAGCCGACCAATTTGCCAGATCTGGATCTTTTGAGTGAGAGATTGATTTCTCCGCACATACCATTCATGCAAATTCGCCGTTTGCGTCACGATGGATGCTACGGTATTGTTGGTCAGGTGATAAACGTACCGGTGGACGTGGACACGATGGTTAGGAACCTACCGCGATCGCTCGATGATGATCAAGCTTTCAATGTCAACTTGAAGAAGAACCTCATTCACGAGTCTTCTTATCTCAGCGGGTTCGTTGAGAAGCGCATCATCGAAGCCTGGCTCCGGTTCTTGGTCGAGCAACCTCTTTACATTATAACATTTCAATCGATTGGTCTGTCTTCGGGAATTCGATTTCTGATGCGGCGCAAGTAGACCCGACGGAAGAGCGTATCGAGAACCTCAATTCCGATGAGGCGCCAGAATCAGAAGTCGTCCACTCGATGCAGCAAACGATGATGTTCAACGAAGATCAGTGTCTGGATATGGATCCAGGACAACACCGCACTCCGGAAAGCCTCTTATATGATCAATTCGCAGAGGAGCTCTCTTTTCCATCCGTATATTACGGTGTGGGACGTGAAATACGATCCGATGATGCAAATAGCGTGCGATCGACACCGTACACGATGTGCATGTCCGAGATTAGAAGGAAAGATCGGCGTGGCGTGACGCCTCATCATGTACTTTACATGGCGATGAAAATTTTACGGTTCCGTGTGCGCGACGGGATACAGAACATGTATCGCTGCCTGCGATCTACTACAAACATTACTCGAGATATGATTGAGAATCGCGAATTCGTTGAGCGGTTGATAGATACCAATCAGGCATTCCTGAAGACGATTCCGAATTCAGTGCAGTACAGTCAAGTCCTCCTATCTTGAAACGCCCATAACTTGTAAACCCTTCCTAACTTATAACTCGAAGAGAAGTTTGTCGACTTCTCCATAACTTGCACCATAGGCTCAATGTTATTCGCCTTCCATAACTTGTAAAACCTCCGATAACTTGTAACTTGAAACGTTTTCTCACTTCAAACTTGAAGTGTGCCCCCTCAAACCGTGATTCTACAGGCGGAATTTTCCATGAGGGGACTCTCAACATCGCGATTTCTCGGAATGGGTGACTACGAATCAAAGATCCAATCTCACATGTGCGCATCGTCTATGGTGAGGTCGATTCTGAACCTGATGAAGACGCGAATTTACAGACGATCGACGATACAGTTGAGGGGGGGAGCGAGAATTTCGAGGAGACATGGTGTCAAATGTCGAAGTAACCGACTTGGAAGCTCTTGGAGCTTTAGCTACTTCAATCAGCCATTGTTCGCAGAGACCGGATATTGTTTCCGGTGTCAGCGAAGCTTTCCATAAATACCGCGCCAAAGTTATCTCAGACTATCTTCAGAGCAAGAGGCAAGCTGAAATCCGCTCGTTCTTCCAAAAGTCGAATTGTTAGTTTCTTGGAATATCTTCGGCTTGCTTTGTGTATGCATTCGTCAAATAAACACGAACAGCGCGACAACCCGTTTCATTTACCGTCGAACGCGCTGATTCTGGGTCGTTTTTCATGGGAACAACGAGTTTGGGTCGGTTCTTCCCTAACTTATAACTTGGAAAAAAATCCAGATTGCTACTCCCGAATTTTATAAGTTAGCGAGACTTGACTGTACTGGGCTGGTCGGAAGAAAGACTTATTTGCAATGCTCCGTCAACTCGGTAAGCCTACTACATTCTTGACAATGAGTGCGAACGAGATGTGTTGGCCACATTTACTTCGTGTTTTATATCGACTGAGTGATAAGTTCAAGTCAAATGGAGACGATATTCCAGAGAGTCAAATTCTAGAACGCCTCACTCGGTATCAGCGGGCTGGCTTGGTTGCGGAAGATCCCGTATCTTGCGCCAAATATTTCCATAAGCTGGTGCATATCATAATGTCAATACTCGGTACAAAGAGAACCCATAATCCGTTCGGTAAATACCGTGTCGCAGATTACTTCTTGAGAGTAGAATTTCAACAGAGGGGTTTCGCTCATTGCCATATTTTACTCTGGCTCGAGAACGATCCTAAAGAGAAACTGAGTGAAGATATGCCGCAAACTGTGCAGATGATTGCCGATCTCTGTAGTGTCAATAAGAACGATCTGACTAATCCTGACATGGTAAAGAATCAGCTTCACGAACATACATTCACGTGCACTAAAAGGGGCGAAGAGCATTGTCGATTTATTATTCCTTACTGGCCGATGAATTGCCCCCCGACACAACACCGGTTTTCCGCCGCAGACGTTTTCCCGCCAAACTACACGCTAGTACCCTTGGTACTAGCAACGCAAAATTTTTTGAATTGTATTCACCCGTCCCGAGAAATTGCGGGTCTACGAAAAAATTCCGCGGCGAAAATCCCGCGACGGAAATTCCGCGGCGAAAATCCCGCCGCGGAAATCCCGCCGAGAAAACTCCGTGGGCGAAGATCCCGCGGCGAAAAAATCCCATGGGCGAAAATCCCGTGGGCGAAAATCTCGCGGCGAAAAAATTCCGCGGCTCGAAATTTCATGATTACAGCGAGGTAGCGGATGGTCTTAATCGGTTGTGACGGTGATCTGTCGGTTCATCTGAAATTGATAAAAATCTGTCTGGTGACACCGATGAATTCGCTCAGCGAATGTGCTCCCCGTAGTTGTCAAGCTCTCGGCTAAATTCTATCGCCGATGAACAATCTCCCTACGCTCTATGTGGGAGCACCCGATATTGTGAAATCAATCTGCCCTTATTGAATAGCAGAGAATCATGGCCCATGACATGGACACCTCGTTTGAAGCTAATATGAAGCATTGATATCTGAGCTATAACTTTGGAAGAAGCGATCGTCTCATCTTGTTGACGTGTATGCGTACACGACGCCCCTCAAATAATCTAGCATGGCAAAGGTTTCAAAACTTTCAACATGTTTCAGCATTCGGCTGTCGGATTCTGTGTAAGCCCGACGTCTAGTTGAAACGGCCTGTGCGCCCACGAGAGACTCGAAATACAAATCACGCCCCCTCTGGATGGTCTTCAACATGTCGATTAACCGCCATAGTTGTGGATGATCCTCGCCGAACTCCGTTTGGAGCCGTCGATTGGCGGCCTCTGCATGATTGTTGGTGCGAAATCGTCCCTCAAGCGTCCTCCTGTACACGCTCCAAATCGAATTCGGGAATCTCGGATTCGAGAGCCGTCCGCGGCGTTTAGGACGTCCGATATACGAGTCCTCAAACCAATGCAGAACCGGTTGGAGAGCCTCCGGTAGATAATCTTCGAGAGCTCCGAAAGCATCTTCGACTCCCTCGGGTGGCACGAAAGCGATGGCAACTATCATCCTCGCATCGCAAGCGAATTTCGGCTTGCTGTTGTAATCCGCGAGCAAACCATGTGAGACGACTTGGTTCTTCATATTGCCTACGAGGTGGAAATAGCAACCTGCTATCTCGGTGCTCGGGAAGATCGCCCGGATTGCATTTATCGCCGCGAGCTCATAATCACAATGAATTGTCGAGGGGCTGATCCGATCGTCCCACGATTTTATCATCTCGAACAACCGCGTGTACGTATGTTGCGTCTTGTTTGGCAATAAAGCGTACAACATCGGGTGTACGCCATCGTAATGCTCGCACAGGATCACGTAGACTTGGAAGAACGAAGTTGGTGTGATCGAGAACGTACCGTCGACATACCAGGTGGAGCTGCTTTGGAGTATTCTCAGGCTCCTCTCCCTTCCGAAAACTAGGATACGGTCTTTAGACGGTCCTGTATCACCAAGAAGGAATTTTTCGGTCACACTTGGAGAAACTTGATAATTGGAGAACTCTTCTGGTATGATCAGATCTTCGAGAGAGATGGGAGGCGGCAGTGTGCTCGTAGAGCGTTTCCGGACGTTCTGCACCGTTTTCTCAAGAGACGTGATCTTTGGCATTACTCCCAGGACACAATCATCCAGGGACTCAATCGCCGCGTTGATTACACCCGACGTGTTGGCTTCACTTTCTGTGGCCAAAGCTTTCATTTCGGCAACAGCTTGACTGACATGCACACGTGCTATATCACAATCATGCGTGTGCGCATGGAGTTTTTTCGTGACGACTTGACCGATTGTGTGCACTCTGGCCTTGCACAAGCCTTTTTTCTCACACCGCCAGAAAGTCGTGATGCGTTCCGTTGACATACCATCGAAGTGATAGAGGTAGCCTTCGTCGGCAAACTTGTTGTTCCTGCGTTTGTTACTCGGGCACTCCATGGTCACAACCAGCACTGAGGATGAATCCTATCGAACTGTCGCCAAGAATCGTTTGGATGTGAGATATCGCGATCTCACATCGAGGCTCGCACGATCAGGTGTATAATCTGAGAACCCCGGCTCGAGCTGCTGATCATCGAGCTCAAAGCGGAGGTGCAGCCCGACGATCCACGTCTGTAGATATTTTTTGATGAATCGGGTTCCGCAGTGAGTACATATCCCATTGCAAGTCAAGTCCGACCTCACGGCCGTCATCCCCGGGACTCACTCTCGCGAGGTTCCTGCTCGTTGAGTTCTTGCCCGCGGAATTTTTTCCCGCGGATTCTTTTCCCGCGGATTTCTTTCCCGCGGATTTTTTTCCCGCGGATTTTTCCCGCTGATTTTTTCCCGCGGAAATTTTTCGCGGCGGGATTCTCGCCGCGGGATTATCGTCGCGGGATTTTCGACGCGGAATTTTTTCGTAGACCCAGAAATTGCGATGTTGAGAGTCCCCCTTATCCAGGAGTAATCTCTGGACGAAAATCTCCATTGAATAACACCATATGCTGTCTTGCGCCTATCGGCTCCGATTCTGACGCATGGTTCGTATTAGGATCCTCCATATTCTCCTAAGTAATCAACCGTGTGTCTGAACACGGTCCAATCAACCTGCATGTCCCACGCCCTCCCAAGCTCGAGATGCCGCGGGGTGCCGCCACCAGAAAAGTTCGGGAACCCCTGCCGTAACCGATCTTTCACGGTCATTTTCATCACAAATCCACTGCTTTATGGATGCTTTATGGATAGAGACGCGATATGACCGGACATGTCCTTGTCTGTCCGGTTTCCAGGATTTCCGGGAAACATGTCCGGAGTTCGGTATTCAAGAATATAATTTTCTACAGATTGTTGAAGAATCGAAAGCACCCGGTCCGCTTTCAAGCCCTTCCTAGAGCCGGACACAAACCCTCCGTAGTCCCTCCGTCAAATTCATCACCAATTGAAACACCGACGAAGTGACTGCGGACCATACGTCATACACCCTACCCCACGGTTATCAAACCCTTGTCCCTATTTCGTACTTCCGACGTTTCCCCGCCCTCTCCTTGGTTAGTGCCTTGCGGACTAACCAAGGAGAGGGCGGGGAAAGGCAAGGGTTAGTGCCTTGCGCACTAACCCTTCGAATTTTTTCGAAAACTCGGCCTCGACTTGCCCGATTAAGCGACTTCTTGGTCCGATTACCCGGACAGATTTTGATGGGAAGATTCGGGGATTCGGATTTTGGTCCGAATAGGCGGCTGGTCCCATTATCAGGTGGTCCCATTGAGCGGAATCCACTGTATCGTGAGAGAGAATCACCCCCGTTTAGCCAGACAACGGACGTTTCATGACTTAGGATATATTTAAATAAACTGGTATCTTCGAAGCCATGTAACAGGAGATCAAAGTTTCAAGCTCGAAGTGCAGCGGCTCGCAAATAACATCATGAAGATTTTTGAGAGAGTGAGGGTCTTGCAATTCATCACGTCAGCAGTCGCGTGCCAATCGTGCAATGATGGAGCTAGTTGGAATTCTGAAATCCCGGCCTGAACTCAACACAGGTCGCTCCATCGCTATCTCTCGTGTATATTGGCAGGGGCCAAGGAATGGTCATTGTAATTAGGAAGCTTCATCTCTGAGTGATACAGCTCAGAATGGATCGAATTTGGGAGAATATGTTGAGAAGCCCCCCCGCCCTGTGATTAAAATTTCAGGATGCTTGGATTCGCGGATTTGAAAATTGGGAAGCTATAGCAATAAAGGCTTTCCGCTGGCGGCGCGGCTGTCAGGGGCGTACCCAGGGATCTTTTTGGGGGGGGGGGGGGGACTCCTTGCTATGGGGGGAGCGGTTGGACCCTCCGCACACCGCGGTATAGGGGATTAACATGGGACAGAAAAATTGAGGCAGGGCGATCCACCCATCGCCCCCCGCCCTGCATACGCCCCTGTTCTGGATGAGATCGCGCACTCTCCACCGTCGCGCACTCTCCACAGACGGTGGAGAGTGCGCGATGGAGAGTGGAATCGAACTTTCATTTCAAATCGACTTCACAACCAATCCGTAATTTCCGAACCACGCTGTACACCTGGTCGGTGGCCACTTCACATTCCCATTCCTGGTACCCGAAAGGATTTGCGCTCCCAGCTAGGAAAAAAAATAAGTACCTCGACGTCACACTGCTTCATCCCATCCTTATTCAACTCCTTTCCGATGAATCGACTGGACTCACCCGTGGTCAATGCATTTCATTGGTCCACGTCGCTTCGAATGATCTCTAGGTGCTGGAGAATGACAGGTCGACAATCATCTTTGGAAGACCCAGGCAATCAATGAAACGTATCAGCGTACCGACTATGTGGAGAAGGGGGATGGTACCTCGTGTTCAGAGACCGAGAAAGATGGTGGGCTCTCTCTCTGAGCCCACCATACCGCTGGAGTCCGTGCGCCTAAGAAACTTCCCTCGACCGACGACAGGGTGAGCATGATCTGTGCGTGCCTTATACGCATTCTGCACTGACGACGGCTCACGGTTGAAACGGAACTCTGAGCTCGGAGTCGTTGATCTCTGGCCTTACCCGACAGAGCGTTCTTCGATCAAGCGCGTTTGCGGCAGATTTCCCGCAAGAACAAGTGGCTCAGGCTAAGCACTGGGGGCCTATCTACCGCCCAGGACATGGTTGGGGGTACGGCGGAGCGGGTTTCATCCTTGTACCGAGAATGCCCCCCCTACGTGCCGCCTCCGACTATCATCCCACCACCGAGAAGCCCACCCTCTCCGCCTGCGACAGGATCCGTCGCGAGCATAGGTCAGGCGAACCAAGCTGTTCCGGTACTTCCTGAAGTACGAAATTCAACTGTCCCGTGAGTTTTCGGCAGCGAACTCATTCGTCGAGCTAATGGCAGCACTCAACTCAATACTTCCTAAGGGAGGACGCAACTCATGAGATTTCTACGGAAAATATAGCACCTCGAGAACCTCCATAAAAAACTCAACGCGGTGGCAGGAGAAATTCACCGCCAAACTGTCGCTGAAACTCACGTCTGATCGCATATGAACTGATGATTGAGAACATGATGATGAATAACTGACTTCCACGACGAAATTTTTCTGATGTGTCATCGGATCGTGCGAATTTCGTCGCCGATACCCCTTTACAACTAGACCCGAACCTTTGGTTGTCTTCGAAGCAAAATTCTGACTCCCAGGTTCGCGGAAGATGAAGCTCCGATGTGACAACGAGTGTTATATTCGTTGTTGACCTGGAATAGATTATATCGGTCCGGAACTCAAACCGATAGAACCCCCTCGAGTTAGATTTCCCTTCACTAGGTGGGAGAAAATGTTTTGAGGACAGATTTCGTAAGCAGTGCCCGATTCAAAAGTAGACACGGAAGCACAATTTCACATCCACACGAGGTATTGGCAGCGATCCCATGGTTGTCGTGGATCATCGGAAGATAACAAATTGTTTTCGCGAGTATTCGTTGTGCTCTCAGATCGTACATCCAAGTCAAAGTTCGAACAAGGAAAGATGGGTGTAGAGACGATCTTCGACCCCGTTAGTAGTCACGAGGAAGCAGATTTCTGCGGCGAATTCGAGCCGATTTTAGGTGAGAAAGGAATTTCTCTGTGGCTGAACGATTCTCTGATTGACGAGTCGACCGGAAGAATGGGAATAATCCAATCGTGATGACGAAATCCATGATAGGCTTCGATCTGAAAACTTTAGGGGACCGGTTGGTTATTGAAGCTCCGTTCTTCATGTGATTCCAGACGATAACCTGTCAGTCATTTCTGATTTCGACGGCTGCATGTTCGACGGACCGTTCAGTGACCCTAAACAGAGCACGGATTCCCCCCATCCAAGAAGAATCTCCAAAACTGGATCAAGTCGTGGAGCCTCTTAACCTGGAGCTGCGATTCCGGACAAACATGAAGGACTTCACAACGATGCTCATACGACCCTTGAGGATCCGAAAACAGCGTTCTCCCTGACCGGGCCTCAGGATGGTCAACGCAAACCGTCCATCGAGCCAGCGCTTGAATACGCTCCGCCACCGCTGACTTTTGAGGTCAAAAGCTGCTTGCAGGAGTTCGGCGATAGAGTAAATGGCAGGAACTTTGATAAAATGAGCTTATACACATATAGCTCCGGGGCACAGCTCCAGACAGTTCTGGGTGCCCATACGGTATTTGCGAAGCGCTTGAAAGAGCTGAGTCTCGTGGCGGGAGTGAGGGCGGGTGAAATTTCCTGAGCTGCTCATGTCATACAGCACGGGGCTTACTTTGACTTTGAGGGGTTCTGATTCCGGTGAGAACGATGTGGAAAAACTTCGCTGCACATAATTGGAGTTCGGGAACGCTCCCGAAAAGCAACATGGGCCGAAGCCTGCGCCTTCGCGAGGGAATACAATTCTTGAAACATGTTTTCGTCGATGGTCGAGGGACGAGCAATACTGTTGCTGTCTCGCTCCCGAAGGAAGAAGGTCGAAGAGAGAAGAAGATCATGGCTAGAAAGTGCAGGGTTAGCATTTGATTGATGAAGACCAGGGGTGAGTAAACTTTAGCTTCCTGATAGTGCAGGTCATGATTAAAGTACGCATCCAGGCGCCCCTGATCTTTCTCGCCCACCCATTTGTCACAGCCCATCAAAATCTCGAAGCATCGAGAAGCTGGGGGAGCCTTGATTCAACAGGTCGCTTTGGCTTTCTAGGCATGCACGGCTCTCCGAAGATTGCCGATTGACATCCGTTGACTGCGGCGACAGGATTTCTCATTGTGCCTCGTCTCGGGGAAATGCATAATGAGACTTTCCAGACAAGCGCTACTGGTTTCTTGGGCAGTATTAGCTGCGAAAAGAATCAATATCGAGCTGAGCAATCCAACATGAGACATCTCCAAGCACCCGCGTTGAGACAGCGAATAACCACACTATCTCCCTGAAATTTTCCTCAAACAACGATCGCGCATCATCCCAATTATTCGATGCTCCAAGAACGAGAGAGCAGCTTGGGAAGTAGGAGAGATCCAGCAATAAGCACGAGGCTGCCACCGCTTGGTATCTTCTATTCCTCGGATTCCCCTCTCAGAGTTTCTCTCCCCCCACAAGAGGCGCCTCCCGATATCCCCGTGGCCGTGGTTGGGAACCTTAGAAGCTTAGAAGCAAGCGAGATCCACGGAAACAGAACGAGAAAAAGAATTCGGGTACAACCGGTGATCATTCGGCAACCTCTCGTGGCAGTGACAGCTCCTGCGACCCCACACTTATAGCTTGAAACCGTGCTCGAAACCGTGCTCGAAACGTCTGCAGAGCAACAGCTTCCAGGCCACGGACTGTGGTGAGACCTTCCCCGAGGAGACGGGCGAAATCATCCCGAGTGAGAATGGTAGTGTTAGCAGTCAGTCTTCGTAGCAATCCAGTCGAGTGTCGCATCGTACCGTAAGCTCTTCGAAGAGTTCTTCTTCCGGTGTATGTTCAAAGAATCAGAATCTCACGGTCTCAATAGATGGGATGCTGAAGGAAATTCGTGGCGCTCCGAGGAATGCATTGCCGTCCTGATTCCGATCTGGGTACTCCTCAGGCGAATCTATATATTTGAGCAGCCACGTTCCGGTGCTTCGGATCGGAGTTATAATCATTCGGATGATGATAGCGGTGGCGTCGCGCAATTTTTCCGTCTCATCAGGTCTATAAAATCGCGTTCTCGCAGAAGGGAGAGCCACCCCGCAACCCCTCAAAAAAAATCCTGGCTCCGCCGCTGGGTGATATGACAGAAGTGTCAGAACTTTGCATGCGCGGTTGCCTTTCCGATGTTGGTTCATGCAGTGGACCGGAGTTTTTCGACGTGAAATTATCACGCCACGTCGGACTCAGTACTACTGGTCTTTCGGAGACGGCGGGTGAGCTGGGTGCCCCATGATTCAGACCCGACTTCGGGAGAGAGAAGACACAGACCTTCCCCTCAGCCTCGTCGATGAGCCGTCAGGCGGATGCGGCTGTTTCCATCGGAGACTGTGTCCTCACATGCGCTTCTTATTCAATTTCATCGATTCCCCCCATGGCGGGTGTTTGACAAAGTATATCGGCAGCCAACACGGAAAATAATACGCTGAGTTACCGGCACTTCTTACCGGAAACTCATTGATGGTAAGAGTCAGCTATGTCCGACTGCGTTTGTACCTGGGCATACTTGTAGACGGCTCTTTCGGAGGCCGTGTGTTCAGAGCGCAGGTGAGAAGCTCATCGTTATGGTATCCACTTCTCAATTTCTGACCACAACAGAACTCGTGGAATCCACACCTTTGCTCCGTGGAAGAGCGGCCTACTGCGCGTTTTGGGAGTACTCGCTGCGCAGAAGACTCATCTAGCCAGGCACATCAGAACGCACACCGGAGAGAGGCCGTACCGATGCCGCTCGTGTAAAAATGCATATCCAACGAAGGATTCCTCAGATCTGCACGCGCGTAAACATACATGCTGGTAAGAAACTACCATTGGAACTGAGCTACGCGAGGCTACAGCTCGCGAAGCAAGTTCTTCATCGTCTCTCCCACGGTTGGACGAAGATAGATTTCAAGAACCAAGATCTGCGCTGTTTCGCTCAACAGGCAGATTCGCACCCAGAGAATCCTCCTCATGGATGATAGAGTCGTTGTCCCCTCAGCTCTCCGCTCAGCGGTACTCGAGGCGCTTCACGCCGCACATCCAGGGATTGTGCGTATGAAGGCTTTAGCCCGAGCCCACTTCTACTGGCCTGGGATGACGTCGGACGTCGAGAAGCTCGTCAAGTCTTGCGCTCATTGCGCGCAACATGCGTCAAATCCGATGAGGGTACCACTGGCACCGTGGCCAGACCCGGAGCGGCCGTGGGTAAGAATCCATCTCGACTTCGTGGAGCCGCAGAAGGGCAACGCATTCCTCGTTGTCGTCGATGCTTACTCAAATTACGTCGACGCGGTTTTCTTAAAACCGGCCTCAAGCAGCAAGCTCGTGAATTACTTGGGAGGGGGGGGGGGGTTCCGTCACTTCGGCACGCCAGAAATTATCGTGAGCGATAACGGCGGCCAGTTCGGATCGACTGACTTCGCTAATCTCTGCGAACGCTTCTCCTTACATGCCCCAGGGAAACGGTCTCGCAGAAAAGATGGTTGGCACACTGAAGAACTCTCTTGACCTTCCGGTTCAAGAGTCCCTGGACGCCGCAGTTACCGCTTATAACTACACGCCAAATGCGTCGCTTGCCGGCAAAACACCAGCCGAGGTGTTCTTCGGCCGTGCGTTGCGGCCTCCGTTTTCCGTTTCCAGGTCGGCCGGACACTCGCTCTCGGAGCCCAGTCGACGGTTCAAAGAAGACTTCGATAGACATCACGGAGTGCGCCTTGGCTCGTTCGTGGAGGGGGAACGGGTCACTATAGCGCTCGACAACAAGCGGCGAGTTCCGGTCACGTTCGTCGAGCCAGTTGGAAAAGCGATGGCGCGGTTCAGGACTGGAGACAAGCTGCGTGGAAAAGGCCCGTGCGATGTCCAGTTTCCGACCACGATGAGGGAGAGCTACTCCCGGCCAATTCATCAGGTAATATTTCCGAAGATTCAACCCCATCCAGGACTTTCCAGGAAACAACCGATTCTGATTCTGAAGAGCCGGAGCTCTTCGAGGATTCGATCGACATGACAGCACCCTCCGAAGCCGGGGCCGCGGTTTGTCAGCGTCGCAAGCAATCGCGGAGCCAGCCACGCAAGCCACGCCGGAAGCGCCCGCCCGACGAGTGCAGCCACCGCGTGCGGCGAAACGCGTCGATGGCTACAGTGCCCTAGCCGGTATCCACCGCATGTTCGGACGACCCGACTAGGAGGGAGGGATGTCGTGTCCGATGACGGACTACAACGAAGCGTCCGCCAAGGCTATATATAGCGGCCACGTTGTTAATAAATGTTCCTCATTTGCTCACGTCGTTGTCTATTTTGCGTCACAGGATGAAGTGAAAAACGATTCTGCATGATCCTCAGACTCTGATCGTGAATGCACTCAATTTGAATGTTTCCTCGTGTACAGCACACGGAAACGCCTACCATTTAATGGAGGACCTTTACATTGGACTCACATCGGCGCCCGAGAAGCTCTATTCGAGGATCCTAGATTGACATGTCCAGGCTGCATCTTTCACTTGTCTTCCATCTCTGGGCCGTATCCCCGTCAGTCCCCAGAATGACTCCAATTGACGTCTCATTATTGATGGAAAAATAAAAGTTGAAACCCGAATGATGAACCTGATTCACCAGACTGGTTTACATTCTTGAAGCAGTCGATCCCAGCAACCGGAGATAGGGATTGCCTATTGCGCATAACAAGAGACATCTCTAGGAGTACCTAGTAACGGGACTAGATGTCCTCCAGAGCCAACTACGACATGAATACCGAAATCAACTCCTTGGTCTGTGGAGTCAGCAATGGTCCGGAATCTGTTCTGAATGGAGCGCGCGTCACGCCTCGTGTTAGCTATCATGGTATTTCATCTAGACCCGAAGATGATGAGTCACCTCAGCATAATCGCACAGTCTCTCTTCACAGCGGGACAGTGCTCCCTGAAAAGATGATGTCCTATGACAGCGGTTCCCTAACTGTGAGGCGAAGACATTTCCGGTGAGGCGCAGAAATTCATTACGAGGGAAAAAATCTAGGGTCACATTGCGGAACGGTTCGAACTTCATCCCATTTCCCGAATGAGGCCAAAAGTTAAGACAGCAGATGCTTGCGCTTGAATATGGCGAAACTCGAATCCGCTGAACTCTCTTCTACGCTCAGCGCTATCTCAACTCGGCCTTCGAATTTCTCTGGCTCGTTATTGGCGACTCGTTCGAGAGACCTACCGGTCGAATTTCGCGTTTTCTGTTTGCGTCGTGAGTGTCATGATTTCCTATGAATGGGGATGCACGGCCGCGACGAGATCCATCGATAAGTTGCTGCGCGCGTCCTAAGTTCGTGATCCCCCCTATTTCCAAATGCGGCGAAACACATTCGAACGGCGAGACTCTCCTTCCGCCTACGATGAGCGCTGCTTCGGAAATCCTCTTCAGCGATACGGCTGCCAATGAAGTTGAAAAAGTCGCCTCTCGACGACCACGGTGTCCCGGAGGATGGACGAAATTTTCGAGATGACTCGAAGGGGAACTCTGAAACCCCCCCTCAAAATACCTGGTTGCGCATCAATTCCGATCGCAGTGACCTGTAACGGTTTTGGCTCTTCTGTCGGACTATCTGCCCGAGGCTTTGCGATGAAGCTTTCAAACTCCTTCTTCCTTTCTCATCGTCACATTCATGCGAAACAAGTTTTTCTGCATTGTTAGGCATCGAAACAAAGCTGAGAAACAGATTACAACTGAGCAATTCGTTGCGACTCATACTGACGTAAATGGAGATCGTTCTGGATGCAATTATCCGTCTCAATAGGCGTCAGGCGCATCCGTCACATTCTCACACATCATCCACATAAACAGAACATCAACAAACTCTTGAGCGCGGTTAGGTGCGTCCACTAGGACTCTCGACAGAAGAGGCGTCGGAAAGAAAAGTTTGGGAACCACTGTCCTATGAGGAAAGTAAGAGACGATGAACGCGGCGTGCCGGGCGAGAAATAGATGCAGTCATAAACAGTTGCATCGAATTCTTCGAATCTGGATAGCTTCCTGTGTTCAACAAAAATCAGACTGGGAATTAATCCTGAAGGTTAAAGCTGGCAGGATCATCTGTTCATCAGTCGAGTTTCAACTCCAAAGGCGTCGAGGATTTCAGAAGTTTCCGGATTAGATCCGTGATGTCCCTGTCGATTCTTGTGCTCGTGTCGTAACCGTGGCAGTCGCGCAAAGAAGCATCGAGGGCTAAATTCAGATTATTCGAAACGCAAAGGCCAAATTTTTATCATGAATTCCGCATTCATGTGAGCACCGAAGTTTTTAGCTGCTGCGAAATTCCCAACCCGCCCGGGCTTCTATTGTGCGACCTGGTAGCGCGGTTAATGATCGGGGATGCTGATTTCACCCGACAGTTTGCCCGCAAGATTTCGCTTCATATTGCAGGATCGTTTTCGGAACAAACAATTGAGCACACCGGTTGAACTTTGAATGGTCGTTTATTTCTCGAAGCGAAGTTGACGTTCGAGAGCGCGCGACGCTACTGACTAACTTGCGGCGGAGAAACGTGCCGACATAATGCCTTCCCTCCCCGCCGCTCTTCATGCACGTTTGCTGCCTACTCACTCATGATCCCGCGGGAATAGTGGGTGGACACGCCGATTCCGTTGGACATTTCCCTCACAGCACAATCTTCGCATCGGCCATCCGGCTTCGTGAGTAGAATCGCAACTCTTTCTGTTGCATCGGGCCTCATCGCTAAAGAATTAGAAGATCCCAGTGTCGCCCCTGAGAGAAGAGCCCATAGGTATCGGATGTTCTGTAGGTTTAGCCAGGTAGTTGAGTTCCTTCTTCCCACTACAGTATTCAGAACCCCTTTTAAGCCCTGGTCTACCACCGAATGAATCACTGTCCACTACTCACGGCTTAAGTACCAGTCTTCAGATCTATGTCCTAGAAAAGAGCAGGTGCCTGTGCTTGTTCCCGACTAGTTAGTGTGCGCGAGAGCTGCAAACAGCGTCCACCTCAGCAATTTCAATAGGCAATCGTTATCATAGAAGTACTACTCTCCAGCTCCGAAAGCGAGGAGCCGAAGATGAAACTCGTCGTAATGGTTCTCGTGGCGCTCTGCCGCGGCCATACGGACGGGCTTGGAAAGCCCGCCTCCCTCAGATGGCGCGATGACACTGACTCAAGCGACCGAGGAACCCAAAAAGGTGAGGATCCACTTGCGGAGGGTTCCTGCAAAACGGAGTTTTTTTTAGAGCCGTGTTCATTAGTTGGAGTTGGCCGCGTATTGTAACATTTCCGCTTCCGCAGACTCACCTCAAAACCCGCTCTTATCACCGATGTGGGCGAGCTTCAGCCACATCACCAAAGGAGCGCCCGTGGAATTCACGCCGGTTCCCGTGATCGTCGGCGCTTGTCCCCAGACCTGAAACTTTTGCGATGCATCCAGATATCGAGCTGCTACCGAGCTCGAAGAAGCTCATCTCCCTAGCGGTGCGGAATCCAGATTGGGTGAAGTCACTCATTACAGCCGAGCCTACCATCTTGAATGATATGCTGGGATTGGGCAGTACCGGTGAAACAGGTTCAGATGAGACTATGGCGGAAGAGGCTTGAGGCGGGCGTCTCCGGCAGCGATGGACTCTTCCTCCATCAATCAACGCTGTAGTATCATTCTTCGTTATCGGAACTGTCTTTTCCGACGAAAAAACCGTAATTCTCGTATCGATCTACACGAATTCGAGGGTTCTTGCACCCATGTCCGAGCTTTGCCAGGGGGCGATGCGTACATGACAGACTTTTTCTCACCTCCACAACTACTCAAGCATGGGGTCCTGAACAAAAGTCGGTCATTTCATCCTAATCTATGAGTTGAATCACAGCCATTAATAAACCTGAGTATGTACCCAAACATGAGGGACTCCTTCTGAAAATCACCAGCCTCACGTTAGCCTGCTCGCAGCTGAAGAGCAATCTCTGGAGTATTAATAATATTTCCCTTTATTCTCATAGAGGGGGGGGGGGAGTCGCGGAAGTTGCGCGGAAAGGTTGCGGCCATGGCCGACGTTGACAATTTCCCCGGCATTCGCCGTAAGCAGGAGATGGGAACCATGGAAGCTATCTCCGAGGAAATCGGCCAGGAACGAGATTCGAACCAACGACCTGCCGCTCGCGAAACGTCAACATGGCTATGCAAATCTGCACATGACATGCAGACCGCTTAGACCACTCGGCTATCGCGTCGGGCTTTCTCGGAAAGAAAGGGTTGAAGAAGAAGGAATATATTGATCGGAGAATTGATGAAATTCCACGTTCGCAAAGAAACTGAAGGGGCTTAATAAGTAAACAAATGATGGTCACCCGCCAAGCTCCTTGAACGAATCATTCGAAGTCTTAGGGATTGAGGACAGCTCAAGTTATGTAGGGAGTCATACCGGACTTTCCTCCGCGTGATGACCGTCTCGTGATGTGGATGATGGGAGTGAAAAGATATCACAGGCTGCTTGTGCGTTAGCAGAGTCTAGTTGGCGCAAACCCGCAGTTCAGGCGGGTGAGACAGCTCGACAAAATTGTAGATGCAGGTATGTGCAGGTAGACTCGGTTTCGTTCCGCATTCTAGCGCGTGATAGCGTGGGCAGTTTTGCCCGCATAATTTACAGATACATGGTTCCGTCGGTGTATGGTGGCCTTCTGATCTGCAGAGGCGGTGGTGGTACCCGTGTACGATATATCTCGTAAAGACGTGTCGCCGCTGAAACCTGGAGGCACTCCACAGTCCTCTTTGCTCCATGATCGGGTCTCCTTCCAGTAATGTTTGAGCCTCCTCGAACTTTCGTTGTCAGTCGTCCACGAACTCCTGGAACTCCAAGGTTGCTTCCACTTTGAGAGTGGTTCGCATGACTTCCACGAAAGGTGTTTCGATTGCAGCCATGACGTATAGGTATCTATTCAGCGAATTTTTCGGAACTCTGAAGACCCTTCTCAAGTATGTGCAGAAGCACTTCTCGAACAATTGGAAGTTGTGCTTGGTGAGGTGCGTCCACAGTCGTTTCATTCCATAGCTCAACTTCGGAAGTGCTATTATGTGGAATAGCTTCAGGGCTGTATCGACTGATAGGTGATAAGGATCTCCTGTTTCGCTGTACATTATTGCCGTGGTTTTGCAGCTTATTTCTTCGATGTGGTTCGTGAAGAATATACCCGTGGTCTGTGGGCGAATTCCCAGGTATTTGGCCGTTTGCACGAATTCTAGTGGTTCCCCTTTCCACAAGATCCTGTCTTGTTTGCTCACAATCAGTGGCGGCGCTAGACATTTTTTCGGAGGAGGCTAGGCTCTCACTTTCCCTTCCCCCTCTTTTCTCTCTTTCTAGAAGAGGCTCATGAGCACCCCTTGTCTTTTTACGAAGCTGCCCGCTGTGAGACAAATAATAAGGATAAGGATATCTACAGAAGCTCTTGATGACGTGGCGGAGGTTATCCTGCTTCAGATTGCAGAGCTTGAAGCGTACCTCATGAAACCTCAAACAGATAGACTGATACAGACTGACTTATCTTTGGTCGAATTGGTCGTAACTTGTGCTCGTATATCGTTCCTAAATCATAGTAATCTTGATGAAGATAATCTCAATGAAGATTATATAATCAGTCGTGGCTTGTGGCTGATATTGCCATTTTCCGGAACATTCCGTTTTGGCGAACATTCAGTATAACGAACTGATTTTGGTGGCACCAACGTGTTCGTTGTATCGAGCTTCTACTGTATCGGCCTGAAGCGTTTTCGATATTTTCCTAATTTTGACACAGGACTGTGTCATAGCGCTCGATATAGGGAGTAACACTACGAAAAATGGGCCAATTTTGGCCCTCCTCAGAATGCCTCTAAAACGACTCTCACGAAGTGAGAACGCAGAGTCCAATGTTCGCACAGGGTCGTGGTTGTGCGTCGTGAGGTAACGTGTCTTTCCTCAGTAATTGAACCGTGTTGATCGAGCCTGGGACGTAACACGGAATTTTGAAGAAATAGTGAGCCAAAAGGACGAAAACCATGGGCCGCGTTCGAACGCAAGCACCGTAGCTCCACAAGAGCGAGACTTAAGCTCTCACCATGATCGGGACCTGGGATATGGTGAAGGGCATGTCGGGTGTCCACGGATGAACCCGTAATTTCACTTCCGATGTTTAGTCTTCCCCGCTGTTTGAGCGGTCTGGCATCGCTCAAATCAATCAGACCACGACAGAAAGCAACGGTGTCTTCCCGCTGTTTCGTCGTGAAGGGGCTATGACTGGGAAACGCAAAAGTTTGCGAACTGGTCCATCAAAGTATCGTCGGCCATCGGAGGATGACGGAAGGGACCGACGTAACGCTGCGAGGCGCGAGAGATACCAAGCACGGCGAATGCTGCCACCTGGAGTTGAGGTTTCCCAGAATGACCGAGTTAACCACATTCCTTCTACCAGGTTTGCTTATTCTTACTCTCCTCGACTAACACAGTCCTGTGTCCCTCGCAACGCCTGGTTTATGTTTCTCCCTTACCAATGGCAATCGCTTCCGAAGAATTCACGGGTTCCGTCTCTGGCTGATTCTTGAGAAAACTGGTGGGCAGCACTTGTCTATTCATTCTTCTAGATTAGTCTGAGCACCGTGCGGTTTGATTTGTGTCACCCTAACCAACAGCGCCGTGAAAGTTAGCGATGGAACACGACACGGAAAGGTGGCGCCGGCGTCTGCTCTCTCCGGGACCTGAAGCCGGCTCAGATACTCCCAACAGATTCCTGCTCGTGAGGACTGGAATTGCCTTGTTCCCCTCGTGACCCAGTTTATTGTTCACCAAATTTCTTGAGGCTCGCCTCAAGAATTCCGAGCTCGAGGAGGCCATAGCCTCCATAGCCTCCGCCGAGCGCCGTCACTGCTTATGCTTACTCTGAACAGTTTGCTTGTGGTTCCGGCGGCAGCGTGGTGAGTCGTCTCGAGAAAAATTCCCATGGCTCAAGACTTCCTCCTATCAAGATGCCATCTCCTACTTCCAGGCAGATATGGCAAACAAAAGGTTCCGAATTCTGTGGAACGAGGAGACGCCCTCGAGGGCGGCCCGATGCGGGAGTCGCATCAGCGTCAGGAGCCTCCTGCTGTGGGCGATGATAGCCATCGACATTTTCTACTACGCAGTCCTGGTGATGGAATCGAACGTGAGTGAAGAAATCTTTTCGAAGTTATGCTCTGAAATACAGGCATCACACTTCCCCAAGGTTCAATCTACCTTTTTTTCGCGACAATAACAGGGAAGAGGGTTCGAAACTCTGCCCGGCTCATTGGGAATGTATGATCTGGAAATGCCCCATCGTAAATCTTCCTCGTTCACGCAATGGACGTTTCCAGAACATGCATTTCCCAACAGACAGGCAGAGTTCCGATCCCTCCCCGTGATCAGACAAAGGGCTCCTTGTCCGTCGGACAATGGGGCAAGGCGATCCCAAAGGTAACTCGCAATCATCAATATTCTCTTCAAGAACTCCTTCGTCTTGGCATACAGGATCACGCGAATTCCCTCGGATGAGACGCTGAGAAGAAAGAATTTCTTTCGCGAAGGCTCGGGGAGAAGCGGGAGCATTGAGCTTCAAGATGACCAGGTGTTCCCAACTCATCAGAAATATGTGTTCAATTTTGTTAGGGCTGACGAATCGAATTTTCACCGAGGAAGTTGTTCCGCGCCGTTGTGTCGAAGGCACTCCAAGACTCGATGCATGATGTGTGCGGCGGGGGAGTAGGAGCACCTCTGATCCTCGTGCACGAAATCGTCCATGGTCATGACCTCATATCGATCCCCGAGAACAATTCTGACGGTCGAGCAATCGTCGAACGCAGCAGGCAATCCTTTCTCTGGCTGAACCATGCATCCTCTCACATGGATCAGCTCTAGATTGGCCGTTCAAAGCTGGGGTCAGAATTTGAACACATCTCGTGCATGCTCAAGACCATGCAGCAAGAGCTCCGTCGTATAGGGTCCGTCACGACGCAGGTTGTCGATCGCCACTTCCAGCTCTCGGAGAAAATCGAAAACAGCCGATCTATTAGATTCCGTTGTGAGGAACTTCGTCTCAATATGATTCCACGGTCGAAGCTGTTCCGAGAACATGTCATTTATCCTGAACGGATGAGATCACCCGTCCCGGAGTTACGAGGTCTGAAGGAGCGAGCAGTCCTGGAAATTCATTTCGGAAAAATCGCGGCCACGGAACCGGAATTAACTCTCAAAGCAATGCCATCCGAGAACCACGATGACGACTCCCGGCGTCCCGACGTCCTCTCGTAAGTCCCGACACAAGCTACTACGTATGCTTCAAACCATGAACCATATCCGGGGAACGACTCCGCGAGCCCTTATCAATGAAGCGTCTTTGATAACTTGTATCGTTCCAGGTCGAGACTCAATTACACCCGGCTGATCAGTCCGGATAACTTACCCGGCAATCCCCGGTTCGTGTACATCGTACATTCCCGAGTACAATGCCGCTCGCTCCGCGATGCTGTGAGAGAGACCTGGACGGGAGATGTGCGGAAATCCAAGGATCTTACCAACTTCAAATTTTTCTGTGAAGTGGGTTTTCTGGGAAGTGGGTTTTTTGGGAAGTGGACCCGCGCCACTCGACCCGCACATCGCGGCACGACCTGATGTGCAAGTAACGACAATGTCAGTAGCCACGGTCAAACATACGGAGGACGTCTTGCGTTCAGCTCGAGTGACTCTAAGCGTGGTGCGTTTGTGCACTTAGTTCTCCTCCGTTGTTTGATGGCGACATGAGTCAAGCTCATGTACAATCCGGTACCGCTCAAGTAAGTAGTAGTAAAAACGATGAACCCAAGAAAGGACAGAACCGCTGTCCTTTCATCACGATAGGCATGACTCATATCTCATTTGAATGCGTTGCATTTTGAGAATCCCCTGCTCTGTTGATCCGGCTCGGAAATCGACAATTTTGACACAATCTCCGTACAATGGACAAAATTTCCGGTCACCAACGTGTTCGTTGCAACGAGAGTCCATGTGGATGATGGTATATATACAGCTCTGAGCCAGAAGTAGATTGTTAGTATCTGTTGCCCTCATCATGCGACCAGTCGGGCAACTCTCGTGGCAACGCATTACCGGCACAGACAGCGTGAGAACTCATCATCGGTAACGTGTGCTGCTTTTTGGCCGGCAGTCTTCCACAGCAGCATGGTCAAGATGAGTTTGACAGATCTGAGAGCTCTGTGTGCTCTGTATCGCATGATTTGATTTTCCGTTTGGATCTCTTCATTTCGCGAAGGCTCACGGGCCTATCAGATTCCAGAACATCTGCAAACAGATCCCACAGCATATTCGCATACTTAGAAGCGTAGCCGGGATTTCTCTTGGGGGAGGGCTAATCTCTTTCCTGAAGGGAGTACTCTTGTGGAATTCCATGAAAATCGGTGGCTCGACCAGAAACCTTGACTTGGATAGTATTAGCCAGGGGGTCCTGGGGAGGGGCTAAAGCCGCCTCAGCCCAGCCCTGACTACGCGCCTGCGCATATTTAATCATCGGGGATGAGGAATCATTGTCTTAACCGCGAATTCCCATACTCACCCAAGGTTATGTGATTCATTGGTAGGCCGAACGCCCCTGAAACACTCTGTCTGGCTTCGATAGACTTCTGTCCTTTCCGTGCGAACACGGATCGGCAACGAGTATGCAGGTACTGTCGTCGGAGAAGTCGTCTACGCCATGAACCTCGTGAAATCAACGGCTGTGATCCTCATTGTGGGAAGAGCTTTCTCTGGTTGCAATTTTTTTCCACAACAGATGGTGTACGCTCTCACTAAAGGTACTGAGGGGATTCGTCCGAGTGCGCGTCGTGCTCGGATGCGAGAAGGAAGCGCATAACTAGACCGCCGCGTGTGCTGGGCTCACATCCGTCAGTTCGAGAGTTAGCATTTAGGCGCTCCTTTACGAGCTTCAACCTTGTCGATTTCCGCCAACGTATCGCATAGTCTCGTCCACGATCTCGAGATCGCACACTTTACCGTGAACATCCGTTTCGCAGCCAACGTCCACCAACATGGACATCAGGATCGCAGGCTTCGCGATTATGCTGCCCTGCTGTTGTCCCACGGACGCCATCGGGGTAGCTCCGTTCTTAAAGGGTATCGCCAACGGCTTTTGAACGGAGTTCTTATGGAGCCTCGTGAGTATAAATCTTCCTTTCTTGAGAAGCTTAGCGTCACGAATCACTAAGAATCACTACATTGTTCACGTGCGTGTGAATCACGACAGAATATTCAAACTGGCATATAATTCCGCAGCTACACTGAAGAGCTCCCTCATTCCTCCGATGATGTCAAAGGTGAGTCAATTCACCAAAGGAATGCCGGTGGAATACCAACCTTCCCCACTCATTGTTGGAACGAAAGCAGATTTTGTTGGACTGAAAAAGGTAATCCCTATCGATGATCTCATCCTTGAGCTGATGAGAATGAGCATTGCGGAAGTGAATGAATGCTTGGACGTGAACCAAATAAGCGATGTTTTCCCGTGAACAGCTCCTTCAAGAAACGAACTGTCTACCCGCACACGGGATGGAGTTTGACACCAACGTCCCGCATGACCGCATACTGTCGGTACCTTTCGCCGCACAGTGGGCCGGTTGCGGCCAAAATTCGCCGTAGAGTTCCATGGGGACTCCATGGGCGATTTCGGCCGTTGCCGGCCACTGTGCGCCAAGGATGACATAACATGCCACATGCGGGTCCACGACCCAGTACCAACCCTGGATTTGTCCAAGAAGGAAAGCTTCGAGGTCTCCAGTGAAGAAATGTTGCCGCTATTGAGGACACATCCTTTGCCGTGGCTAGTCCACGACAATCCCGAGCTGATCATAAGCGTGATACGATCGCTGATTCCGAAACCGGAAACATTCGAGGTTGAACCAGAAATCGAGCTGCTGCCAAGCTCGAAAAAGCTCATTTCGTTGGCTGTGCGCAATCCAGACTGGGTCCGAGCCTTGATTGAAGCTGAACGCACCATTCTGAACGATTTGCTGGGATTCAGCAATATGACCGACACGGCCTCTGATACGCCGATCAAGGATTCTGCTCAGTTCCCCATTACGAATCACGGTGATGAATGTCCCGCGAAGCGTCCCGGGTCCTGGATGAGCACTGATCCGTGATCCGGTGTGATTCCATATCGCGAAATATCTAATATAATTTGATTTCTTAGAGCACATAAAAATCACGCAATAAAGTTTCATCATGCTACAAACTGAATATCAATTTCATTTGTTTATCAGAACTTGAGTGGAACTTCTGAAGGAGAGTCGATTTCCGGTCTTCAAAATGTTCACATTCGAGCACTAAATCAGCTCGAAGGTGCACTGTCTATCCGTAAGGCTTGCTCAAACATGATCCGTTATTCA
This sequence comes from Neoseiulus californicus, assembly GCA_028455905.1. Classification (NCBI taxonomy): domain Eukaryota; kingdom Metazoa; phylum Arthropoda; class Arachnida; order Mesostigmata; family Phytoseiidae; genus Neoseiulus; species Neoseiulus californicus. The sequence continues at coordinate 200,934 of JAMQGS010000014.1, forward strand.
CGAGAGACGTCCCGAAAGCTTCAAGGTACCCACCAGTGGCGTAGCTAGGATGAATTTTTGTTGCTTTCGCTTCAATTTTTCAAAATTCAATGAGGCTAGCCTCATCCAGGTCCGGGAAGTTATCATGGTGAATCTCTTGGTATATTCCGCCTACACGCTCACAGTGTGCGACTTGAGCTAGACGCGTTTGCAATTCTTTGGAAGTGATCATCCCCAACGATTTGGGTCAAATCCTTCCAAAGCCCGCACGGTTAAAGTTCCAATGGTACCTCTTTCTCCTTCAATGTGACCTGCGCGGTCAGATTTCTCAGGCTTGGGCGAGTCAGGCCAGGCCCTACGAGTCCTCTCATTTTGTCCGGACTGCCCTATATTCCTCCTGATTGCCTACTTCCTCCCGACACTTCCTTCTCATGACAGGCAGAAGATGCCCTGATAGATAAAAGTACTAACAATATGGATTGTTCAAGAAAAAATGCAACTTAGCTTCAATAGCCTCATTAGCCTCAATAGCTTCATTGGTTTCGGATCAAATTTAGCTTCGTGAAAAAATAAAGCTGGCTACGCCACTGGTACCCACGTGAATGCTGGCCACTTTGAGTGCAAGTGCGACCGGCGCGCGATCCGATTTGAACGCGTGTCCAAGTTGAGCGCGTGAGCGATGTGAGCGTGCATGCGACTTGCGCGCACATCCTATTTGCACCCAGATCCGATGTAAGCGCGCAACCGATCTAAGCAACCGGGAAATCTGCGCGCAACCCTTAGCGGATTCCGTGAAACGTTTCGGCGGACGATTCCCGACTACCCTCATCCTGGAGCGTACCACTGTTCGAAGCCGACTCAAGCGCAAATCGGAGCGCTATGTCTGCGCTGCTCCACTGGCATGCGCCGTCGCGTGCCGCACGCTACGCTCGCGGAACTCCTAGGAACGTTCGGCAACAGACTCGGCTGGTCAACGTCTCGACTCGTTTTCCAACGCTCGTAGAATCGATGGTTTGATTTCAATCATTTATCTTTATTGCATGGCGCTGTCAAGTCAGGTGATCTCCGTCCACCGGAGAGGACGTATCAATTGGCATTTGAGAAGGAAAGCTCACATTTAGATAGGGCTGCTCTGCATACGAGGCATCTACCATCAAGTTATCGACATCCTGCTTAAAACGATACTTCTGGCTGTTGATCAGGGTTCGGTGCTTCGAACGGCGAGATGAACACTGAGAAAGTCTGAGCTTTGACTGCTCCGGGTGCGGTACGTTGCACACGGCGGCTTCCACCAGCGGGCACGCTCTTGCGCGAATCTCCCCCGCGCTCAAACCGTCCCTTCGCGCAAATTCCCTCCGCGCTCACATGTCGTCTGCGCTCACATCCCCTCTGCGTTCACTTCGGCTCGGCTCTCATATCGCCCTGCGCTCACATTGCCGGGAGCCCCCACGTTAGAGACGTGGGTCGGGTGCGTCCACAGCGCTGATAATGCACGGGAGCCTGAGATAGCCTCGGGGTTCGAGAGCTGAATTGTATGTTCGGCAACCGATATTCATGTCGTACCCGGGATGCACCAGACGAGAGTAACCGGAGTCGACTTGGGGCGCCTGAATTGATCGAAAGCTTCAAGCCAAAAGGTTTGCGGAAGCTGCGCCGGAAGCTGTGTGACAGGGTGGCGCCAGAGTCACGCCCCCACTGGATTCTCCAGCGGATTCTAACCGAGGTTATTATCCGCGCATAACCGCAAGCATTTTCCGAAAGAATGTTCGCAATCTTAACTCGACCGTTCGTTCGCAGAAACAGAGTGTCCAGAGTGCTTTCGGGATGGTCTCCGCGTGTTCAAACCTTTTGACCTTGCGTCTCCGCTCCCGCTCTTGCTTTCGATCGGACCTTGAGCTGCTGCTCAAATGGGGGATCTTGGCAAGGAATTGATTCTATCAGTGATCGTTGACCCACCGCCGCGAGAAGAAGAGGTCTGAACGGCAGCTCCATCCCTCAAATGGTGCAGGAAATGATTAAGGACGAAGCCCAATGAAACAAAACCTGACGTGGGATAAGTTGCATCCTCGAGGAAAAGGAAACTCTACTTCGACGAGAAGTGCTTCTGCACATACTTGAGAAGGGTCTTCAGAGTTCCGAAAAATTCTCTGAATAGATACCTATACGTCATGGCTGCAATCGAAACACCTTTCGTGGAAGTCATGCGAACCACTCTCAAAGTGGAAGCAACCTTGGAGTTCCAGGAGTTCGTGGACGACTGACAACGAAAGTTCGAGGAGGCTCAAACATTACTGGAAGGAGACCCGATCATGGAGCAAGGAGGACTGTGGAGTGCCTCCAGGTTTCAGCGGCGACACGTCTTTACGAGATATATCGTACACGGGTACCACCACCGCCTCTGCAGATCAGAAGGCCACCATACACCGACGGAACCATGTATCTACAAATTATGCGGGCAAAACTGCCCACGCTATCACGCGCTAGAATGCGGAACGAAACCGAGTCTACCTGCACATACCTGCACCTACAATTTTGTCGAGCTGTCTCACCCGCCTGAACTGCGGGTTTGCGCCAACTAGACTCTGCTAACGCACAAGCAGCCTGTGATATCTTTTCACTCCCATCATCCACATCACGAGACGGTCTTCACGCGGAGGAAAGTCCGGTATGACTCCCTACATAACTTGAGCTGTCCTCAATCCCTAAGACTTCAAATGATTCGTTCAAGGAGCTTGGCGGGTGACCATCACTTGTTTACTTATTAAGCCCCTTCAGTTTCTTTGCGAACGTGGAATTTCATCAATACTCCGATCAATATATTCCTTCTTCTTCAACCCTTTCTATCCGAGAAAGCCCGACGCGATAGCCGAGTGGTCTAAGCGGTCTGCATGTCATGTGCAGATTTGCATAGCCATGTTGACGTTTCGCGAGCGGCAGGTCGTTGGTTCGAATCTCGTTCCTGGCCGATTTCCTCGGAGATAGCTTCCATGGTTCCCATCTCCTGCTTACGGCGAATGCCGGGGAAATTGTCAACGTCGGCCATGGCCGCAACCTTTCCGCGCATCTTCCGCGACTCCCCCCCGCTTTATGAGAATAAAGGGAAATATTATTAATACTCCAGAGATTGCTCTTCAACTGCGAGCAGGCTAACGTAAGGCTGGTGATTTTCAGTAGGAGTCCCTCATGTTTGGGTACATACTCAGGTTTATTAATGGCTGTGATCCAACTTATAGATTAGGATGAAGTGACCGACTTTTGTTCAGGACCCCATGCTTGAGTAGTTGTGGAGGTGAGAAAAAGTCCTGTGAGATCGCTCACGCGAATCGGAGCGGATATGATCTTATCGTCTGGGGCGTCGGGGTCGAGAACGATCGAATTTTCGGGCACGACCTTCGATCCTTCTAGCACCTGTCGGTTCAGGAATTCTCAGTCAAGGGAAACTCAACTTCCCTATCAAACGTAGGCATCCCGGATGATGGATTGAATAGAGTCAAAGGCATTGTAGTTACCTCTTCAGTTCAACGAGTTCCGCTTTCGTGCCGACGATCACGGGAATGGGCGTGAACTCCACGGGCGCTCCCTTGGTCAAACGGCTGCAGCTCGACCACATCGGTGATAAAGAGCGGGTTTTTCGGTAAGTCTGCAAAAGCAGGAATGTTACAATACGCGGTCAACTCCAACTAATGAACACGGCTCCAAAAACAACTCCGTTTTCGCGGGAACGCTCCGCAAGTGGATCCTCACCTTTTTGGACTCGTTCGTCGCTTGAGACAGTGTCATCGCGCCATCTGAGGGAGGCGGGCATTCCAAGCCCGTCCGTATGGCCGCGGCAGAGCGCCACGAGCACCATTACGACGAGTTTCATCTTCGGCTCCTCGCTTTCGGAGCTGGAGAGTAGTACTTCTATGATAACGATTGCCTATTGAAATTGCTGAGGTGGACGCTGTTTGCAGCTCTCGCGCACACTAACTAGTCGAGAACAAGCACAGTCACCTGCTCTTTTCTAGGACATAGATCTGAAGACTGGTACTTAAGCCCTGAGTAGTGGACAGTGATTCATTCGGTGGTAGACCAGGGCTTAAAAGGGGTTCTGAATACTGGAGTGGGAAGAAGGAACTCAACTACCTGGCTAAACCTACAGAACATCCGATACCTATGGGCTGTTCTCTCAGGGGCGACACTGGGATCTTCTAATTCTTTAGCGATGAGGCCCGATGCAACAGAAAGAGTTGCGATTCTACTCACGAAGCCGGATGGCCGATGCGAAGATTGTGGTGTGAGGGAAATGTCCAACGGAATCGGCGTGTCCACCCACTATTCCCGCGGGATCATGAGTGAGTAGGCAGCAAACGCGCATGAAGAGTGGCGGGGAGGGAAGGCATTATGTCGGCACGTTTCTCCGCCGCAAGTTAGTCAGTAGCGTCGCGCGCTCTCGAACGTCAACTTCGCTTCGAGAAATAAACGACCATTCAAAGTTCAACCGGTGTGCTCAATTGTTTGTTCCGAAAACGATCCTGCAATATGAAGCGAAATCTTGCGGGCAAACTGTCGGGTGAAATCAGCATCCCCGATCATTAACCGCGCTACCAGGTCGCACAATAGAAGCCCGGGCGGGTTGGGAATTTCGCTGCAGCTAAAAACTTCGGTGCTCACATGAATGCGGAATTCATGATAAAAATTTGGCCTTTGCGTTTCGAATAATCTGAATTTAGCCCTCGATTCTTCTTTGCGCGACTGCCACGGTTACGACACGAGCACAAGAATCGACAGGGACATCACGGATCTAATCCGGAAACTTCTGAAATCCTCGACGCCTTTGGAGCGGCACAGATGAACGGCGTATAATTGCGTGGGTTGGCGTTGTGTGCCGTATCGTCAAAGATCTCTGTCGCTCCCGATATCTGAGCTTCTTTAACGATCGACTCCCAGGCTTTCAGCAAACTCACTCACTCACTCAGTCAGTTATACCTTCTTTCCGCCCCCCGAACAGGGAGCAAACGGCTCAACACCAGTCCGGGTAGACTGAGTGGCATGGCAACAGTTCAAGAGGACCTTGAGCATCTCGAAACCGTCGCATTCTTAGTCGATTCTCCTGAAGTTCTCTATCGGACCTTTAGTCATGGTAGCAAGAAAGCTCGTGACTGAGCGCTTCAAGCGTTGCTTCTGACCGTAGATCATGATATCGAGATCCAAGAATTCATTCAAAACTGTTTATTACGGTATTCCTTTCGTTTCGTTTTTTCCTCACTTTGTTTCAAGACAGTTCCAATGAAACCTCGTAGTTGTTTTGATATTCACATTACATATATGTACATCAGGGGTTTGTACATAGAGAAGAAGAACTATGCCAAGCTTGGCTGGCTCGCTGGGTCGCTCGCTCGGAAGGCAATACTCATTGATTGTGACATTCGATTTCGGATGTGGTGGTGGTCGCGGCGGCGGCAGTCGTGTCAGACTGAAAGGAGATCATCGGTTGTGTACGCTTCGAGCGTCACAGTCCCTTGTAGACCTGCGGTCTTTTTTAGACTCAGGGGAAGCTCCATCACCGTACTCGACTGCTGAGATGCCCCGGGCGCGAAGGATGCTCTTCCTATGCATGAATCCATAACGACACTGTGGTTCCAGACCTGTTTCGTAAATAACACTCTGGAGAAAAATACGACGACAAGCCCCTCTGCCGGCCAGCGAGTCTCCCTTCCTGTGTTTTGCATGCAAACTCCACTCGGAGCAGGCAGTGGTGAGGTCTCGGCAGGGTGTCGTGTAGACAAAACAGCCTCCGTGAGATGGAGTTTGTGCTCACACTGCGTCACAGGCGGCCAGCAAATACATATCAACCAACGGCGGAAAGCTTACCTGAATCCTGACCTCAGACGCCGGATCCTTCCGGTAGAGCAACACCTCAAAGTTCCAGTTAGGCGAGGTTTCCTTCGAGCTTTGCGACCGAAATGAGGCTCCCTCACACTGGACCACACAGTACGGGCTCACTGGGTAATGGTGAGAAAAAAATTCAGAGTGTCATCTTCGACTCATTTGGTTGTCATCTCAGAATTCTGGTCGATTCGAATCGGAACCATGGCACTTCGACGTACAGGACAGGGGAGATTTCCGGACGAGGTCTTTGGCATGGATTACTTTAACGTATGTGACCAGTGTGGGTAGTTTTCGAGTGAGAAGAGATTTTTCGGGCTGGTCGGGGACGAGTGCTCGAATCGTGAAGCTGGCAGTTCTAGAAACTACCCGGAAAAAGAAACTCTGTGCAGTTTCGGCCTCAAGCGTGCATACGACGACAACGTAACGACCTCTCGAGAGCTCCATGCGAGAGAAGTGGTCGCGGGCACTCTTGAATTCCGAGCTAAATACAATGTCTTTCTGCCGATGGAGTCGGAATCGCCGATTTGATTCAACCTGGAACGACATGCGGGGGCGTTAACTCCTCTTTCCAGAGCGTTTCCTCTTCTCGTTCCACCGGAAGGTTGGAATGTCAGCAAAACCCAGCACTTTCAAAGGTGCATTCTCGACTGAGCGCCACAAGGTGACGGCACGGCGGCGCCCGATAAGTTAGAGGAGCAGAGCCACTTTCGCTGCTCGCGCAGAATCGAATAGAGCTACGGCCTTTGATGTTCTTTCCGGAAACAGCAAGCATCTGAGTCGTGAGATTTACATCCGTCGATCGGATCCGTATTCAGCCGTACCTTCATGGCCATGAAGCCGACCGCTTGGAAAGGAGCTTTCTGCATGATGTACACGAGAAGTTCAGCTCTGTCGTTCGTTACCTGGAAACTCACAAGTTCCGCTCATAATGTATCACGCTAAGCTGCATCCGACGAGCTCCTTGAAAAAGAAAACTCTTCTCTTGCTGAAACCACCGCGTGTAGTACAACGCTCTCTGGAAGACTAACAAGCTCAGGCGAAAGAGAACACTACATGCGTTGCAGAGAATCCGAGTGAGGACGGCTAATGAATTAATTGAAGTCTTCATCGAATCAGCTCTATTTGGAGAGGAACGCTGTCCTCGCAAGAGCGCAAGATGACACTCTCCGCGGACTCCAGTAGAGGCGGTCCCTTTTCCCGAATATTTATAGGTGACCTCGTCGCCCATCACATGGGAACATTTTTCTGTGAGGAGTGGGACACGTCATGATATTTCAACGTAGGCCGGTCGGCGCACTTACGTCAAGAAGGAACTGCGGGTTCCTCAAAAAGCTTTCAGGGGCCGAGCCGCCCGCCCTGTCCTGCGGAGTACCTTCAGGGCCTATGGTCCACTCTCCGTTGAAAGCCATTTCCGACAGACCATCGCCGAGGCCCAAGAAACCGGCGCCGCGACCGAGACGACAAATCACGAACTGGTTGAAATACTTCAGCAGATCGTCGTACGTGACCCTGAAAGGTTCAACGAATCGAGAAACGACGATTCAGTTGAAAGTTATTCCTCTGAGTTGCTTTCAGCCTAAATTGAAGGTGGCCTCAGCCAAACGGTTGCGCAAGCGCGTCTCCGACTGCTCTCGTAGAGGTTTTGACTCATAGGCTTTCTATCTCCCTCCTATTCCCGGTCCTCTCATCATTCCGTACCCTCGCGCATCAAAACGGTCAACTCATGAGAACAACGAGTCCATGAAAAAGAGGGAATTCCGGACCGTTCTCGTCCTCGGAAACAAAAGCGCTGTCCTAGGATGCAGCTCCCAGGAACGAATGCCGTGACGCCCGCTTTGGCTGCGTGCCACCCGGTGTTTACCACGAAAAATGAGGGGTACACAACTTTCCCTCCGAATAATCTGAACACTCAATGAGTGCTTCATGTTACTGACTGAGATTCGCTCGAAATGGTATTTGGCTTTTGTTAACCCAAGCCCGGAGCTAAATCGATTGAAGTTCCTCGCGGATGGTGGGAAAATCAGTTTTTGAGAGGAGCGTTATCCCTCATCTTGAATCCCTCGCATGAAGGGGTCCTCAGCTACTCGAGGAGGTTGAACGCTCCAGTGGCTGCGTAGCAAAGCCCGTTGCGTTGGTGCCCGCGGCAGGAGCGTGCTACGCGATGCCCTTGAACTTCATCAAGTGGGCCTCTGTAATGGTTGAATCTCTGGAAGAGCTTTGAACTAGACTCACCAGAGCTCTGCGGCTTGCTCCAATTTGAGGCCCAACTTCGAGCGTTCGGTGTGGCTCAGTCGGGTCCATTCGACGGAGCTGGAATACATTGTGAGCAACTTCCGTGTTGGGTACATGTAGTTATCTGGTTCGTTTTCTGCTGGTGTACTTTTGTTTTGCTGACTTGAAGTGGAGCAACTCCGAACCGACCCGAGGGTTCGCCGTCTGAATGAACTGCCGAAGAGAACGAAATGTGCAAAAAAAAGCGGAAAAGAAAAAAAAACAACGTCGAAACTTAACCGGCCGATCTACAAAACATGGAGCGTATTGTTCTCGGAGGCTAATCCCCATAGACAGCCCAACAAAAAACGCCCGCCAAAGCGTAGCCGCGACGGTAGCTCTACCAGGAGCTCATCGTTATGGTATCCACTTCTCAATTTCTGACCACAACAGAACTCGTGGAATCCACACCTTTGCTCCGTGGAAGAGCGGCCTACTGCGCGTTTTGGGAGTACTCGCTGCGCAGAAGACTCATCTAGCCAGGCACATCAGAACGCACACCGGAGAGAGGCCGTACCGATGCCGCTCGTGTAAAAATGCATATCCAACGAAGGATTCCTCAGATCTGCACGCGCGTAAACATACATGCTGGTAAGAAACCTTTCCGAGGATTCGCTGACAAAACTAATCTTCAGTCGCACGAACGAAATCATATCGGTGAGAAACCATACGTCTGTACAAAATGCAACAAGGCGTTCATCCGGAGCAACGACTTGACGCGTCTTCCGAAGCTTCACGAAAGAAAACCCACGTTATTATGCAAGAAGTGTCCTCTCAGGTTCGTGCACGAGCATGATCTTGAGAGGCATATTTTGTCGTGTCCGGTGACGGACTACAACGGAGCGTCCGCCAAGGCTATATAAAGCGGCCGCGTTGTTAATAAATGTTCCTCATTTGCTCACGTCGTTGTCTATATGCGAGTCGTCCTCAGAGTCCGTTCCACGGACATAGCATTGGCGCAGCCGACGACTTTTGGACAGAACCATGGGGAACGGCGTCGAAGAGCAGGAGCCGCGGAGATCCTCGAGAGTGTTGCTACCGCGATCAAGTTCTTGACCGATAACCGGATGAGAGAAGAGAAGGAGTCATCAGTTGCATCGTCAGCGATGCAGAACGCTTCTGTACTACTCGGCTCCTTCCTCTACAGACCAGATGAGGACCTAACTTTCAAGAACTGGTTTACACGGAATAAGGCAATCTTGGAAGAGTCCACACCGGTGGAGAAGCTACGGGTGCAGCTGATCTTGAAAGCCCTCGGACCGAACGAGTACGCGAGGCTTCAGAGTCGTTTATCGCCAGACACCCCGGAGGCGAAAGGCTATGACGATATCATCGAGATCCTAGAAAAGACCTTGGGCTAACCTCAAAGGAGATCAGTTTGAGTGGAAGTCTCTCACTAGCGAGCAGTTCAAGATCTATCTGGCCATAAACTACGCGTCTGGAGCATTGTTCAAGAACTTTCGGAATGTCATGCTGAAGGCAGTCGATGAAAAGCCGAAGCTTACCATCACTGGCCTTAGAGAGATTCTGACAAATCACGCAACCCGAACTCAAGACTCTGCCATCGACTCGACCGGTACCGGCGACGAGTCATCCAGCGTGAGCTACGTACAGCACAACCGGCCTCCGACATCCAGAACCAACCCGAATTCGGAGTACAAGCGCCAGCCTCAAGGCAAGCGGCAGTCTGGAGGTCGATCGCAGTCCAACACTTGCGCAAGTTGCGGTGGCACGCACGAGCGCCGCACTTGCCGTTTCTTTACGGCTGTCTGCAACTTCTGCCAGAAACAGGGGCACATCAAAAAGGTCTGCCGAGCCTTTCTGAGACGATCGGGGGACAAACTCAACTCGTCGGATGTAGCCTGTTCGAATGTTCAAGAGCCTTCCACGCCTCGCAAGCGTGCCTTCGCGACCGTGCTCGTGAACGGTGTTGCAGCGAGTTTCCGTGTCGACACTGGCGCGGACCTGACCACCGTCGGCAGAGTTGTCTGGGAGCGCCTCGGGTCTCCCCCACTCCTCAAGATGGATTCTGCTTGCACCGCGGTCAACGGCGAAGCGTTGAAAGTCGCAGGCTATTTCATGGCAGACATTGCCTCAGTGTCAAACTCGGCAGTATGCTTTCGGGAGAAAGTCATAGTCCTTCGCAACCAGGATGTTGCTCTCTTGGGATGTCGCCCAATCTTCAGCCTCGGGCTCCTCGTTCCGGGACGTTGCATCGAGTTCTTTTCAGTTTCCGAGGCTTCTAAGGAAGCGGAGGCTTGGGGTGAACGTTACCCGGACGTCTTCAAAGAAGGACTCGGAAGGACTTCTACTCGGAGTCGATGAATTTGCATGAACGGAATTCGGGGACTAATCAATCTCGTCGTAATAGCGTTAAGCTCGGGCAAGTTAGGCGGTATTGGCGGGTATTGGAAGCCCGTTGTATACGGCCAAGGACGGAATCTTCCCCTTTCCTGAAGCAGTCACACAGGAACTACACAATTTCACACCCCTCGTCGGACATCCCATCATCTCCATCAATGGACAAAAACTTTCTTTGACGTCACGGAGATCGTTCCGAAACCACAATCGCTCACACACACCACAAACATGCCCGTATTGTTGTTTGGTGAAATCCTCGCGAAACTTCTGGGACGCGACCCTCGTAAGACTACGCGTTTCATGACCAGTCACCACTCCTTGATCATGACCGACTCCTTCGAACCCATGAATGAACCCAACTCCTTCTGAATCTCGACTCTCTGACCCACCCAAATCGAACTCCACGACACCATCACCAATATTCCCATACTCACCCTGCCTTGAGTCATCCATGGTTCCGGAAACAACAAATCCCGGAAAGAGGAACCAAGTCCAATGTTTCTCTCATCCGCTCCCCTCACACTTGACTATAGTCCGGGATCCCCTACAGGATGAAAACCACAACCAGAGTTCACAAAATTTCTCCTCCTACCGGTCCTGACGGACCAATTCGAAAACTGCCCCGAGAGACCAACTCGGTCCTTCAGACCCTTCCCATATCCTTGATCTCACTAACTTTTCCACCGGTTCCTTGCACGTTTGGTACTCGGGGGACCTCCGTCTGCAACTGTCGTCGCGCGTGATTCTTCGAGGCCCACGACTTTCTCATTGTCTTGGTACTGCCAACGGCTCTACCGAACGTTCCTCGCTTACGAGGCATCACTACCACGAGACTCGTCAAGTTTCTCCGCTATGAAACTCGCCGAGTCGGACTTCGACTCCCAACTCGGGCTTATGTCCCTGACCGAACAACGAAGTCCCACAATCTCCTCCGCTTCTCTCGACAAGACACAACTCTCTCAAACGTGATCCGGTAACCGTAAAAAGTAGCCTATTACCACCGGCCCGGCATCCCGACACATTTCGCCGAGACCGCAATACCAGAGCTTCCGCCCTTCATAGAGAAAACCCGTCACTTAGAAATCAGCTAACTTCGTTGTTTTATTTCTGGCACCACCCCCTCCGGGTGTCCGCAAAGCCGCATTTCTGCGGCAAAAGTTTGAGAACCACTGCTCTAGCACGACGCGCTCCAAATGCACCCATCGTCCCAAAGTAACGGCCGATACCGAACGCGTCAATAATTTTTTCCCGTGGAGGGTCACGAGGAACTTACGAGGATCTCTATATACCAACTAAATCCTTTCTTTCTACCAAGAAATAAAGCGTTTCACTCATAAATTACTGTTTTTGACTCTGGAGAGATGATTCAGACCTGCACGAACGTCTTGATACCGTCAGTCATAGTTTCCATAGGTCATTGGCCATTGACAAAAAAAATCGCGGGAACTGCAATTTCATCATTTTCCGCGACCTTATTTCGAAGCACTGTTGCTCCAGGATCTCTCTCACTGAGCTCGCATCGGTACTCGACTGATCAAGTTTCCTGCGATTTTCATCTGATCCCATCATACTCGAAGATTTCAGCAGGATTCTCTCTGTGCCCACGGTTCTTTGCCTCGTCACCGCGATTTGCAACGATACCTCCATTTGTCGGCCGCTACGAACTTCAAGCACCAGCTATACATTGATGCCATGATTCCTCAATGCCCGAGCAGTATCGGACCCGAAAAGTTTCAGCATCCATTCTCAGTCTTTGCCATCCAAATCAATCGCACTCTGAGTGAAGATCTTCGAGATCTTCCGACATGTACGAAATGACTTATTCGTGTTTCGCGAGCCTGACCTGTTGCCGGACGGTTTCTTCAACTCCAACCAGCAGAGATCGATAACGATTCGGAGCGGGACCGCTCAGTTCCGATGCGGCTCCTGAAAGAAAGTCGAAACAATCCCCGAGTGACATATGTGGAGGATCGCGAGTGGAATAAAGTACAACGATCGGCGTGTCACGTGATTCTTCATAGATCTTGGTTGAATAGCCAGCATGCGAATGAGATTGATCCACGGGAGCTGAGGGTGCCCAACAGACTCGGTCATCTTCGATCGTAACCATTGTTTGGCAGCGATGCTTTTCAGAGCCTCGGCTATTTGAGTCACAAGTCACATTTTTGCTGGTCCCCGCCGGGGAGGTGTCTTTGTGACTTATGCTTACTCTGAACAGTTTGCTTGTGGTCGACATTTTCTACCACGCAGTCCTGGTGATGGAATCGAACGTGAGTGAAGAAATCTTTTCGAAGTTATGCTCTGAAATACAGGCATCACACTTCCCCAAGGTTCAATCTACCTTTTTTTCGCGACAATAACAGGGAAGAGGGTTCGAAACTCTGCCCGGCTCATTGGGAATGTATGATCTGGAAATGCCCCATCGTAAATCTTCCTCGTTCACGCAATGGACGTTTCCAGAACATGCATTTCCCAACAGACAGGCAGAGTTCCGATCCCTCCCCGTGATCAGACAAAGGGCTCCTTGTCCGTCGGACAATGGGGCAAGGCGATCCCAAAGGTAACTCGCAATCATCAATATTCTCTTCAAGAACTCCTTCGTCTTGGCATACAGGATCACGCGAATTCCCTCGGATGAGACGCTGAGAAGAAAGAATTTCTTTCGCGAAGGCTCGGGGAGAAGCGGGAGCATTGAGCTTCAAGATGACCAGGTGTTCCCAACTCATCAGAAATATGTGTTCAATTTTGTTAGGGCTGACGAATCGAATTTTCACCGAGGAAGTTGTTCCGCGCCGTTGTGTCGAAGGCACTCCAAGACTCGATGCATGATGTGTGCGGCGGGGGAGTAGGAGCACCTCTGATCCTCGTGCACGAAATCGTCCATGGTCATGACCTCATATCGATCCCCGAGAACAATTCTGACGGTCGAGCAATCGTCGAACGCAGCAGGCAATCCTTTCTCTGGCTGAACCATGCATCCGCTCACATGGATCAGCTCTAGATTGGCCGTTCAAAGCTGGGGTCAGAATTTGAACACATCTCGTGCATGCTCAAGACCATGCAGCAAGAGCTCCGTCGTATAGGGTCCGTCACGACGCAGGTTGTCGATCGCCACTTCCAGCTCTCGAAGAAAATCGAAAACAGCCGATCTATTCGATTCCGTTGTGAGGAACTTCGTCTCGATATGATTCCACGGTCGAAGCTGTTCCGAGAACATGTCATTTATCCTGAACGGATGAGATCGCCCGTCCCGGAGTTACGAGGTCTGAAGGAGCGAGCAGTCCTGGAAATTCATTTCGGAAAAATCGCGGCCACGGAACCGGAATTAACTCTCAAAGCAATGCCATCCGAGAACCACGATGACGACTCCCGGCGTCCCGACGTCCTCTCGTAAGTCCCGACACAAGCTACTACGTATGCTTCAAACCATGAACCATATCCGGGGAACGACTCCGCGAGCCCTTATCAATGAAGCGTCTTTGATAACTTGTATCGTTCCAGGTCGAGACTCAATTACACCCGGCTGATCAGTCCGGATAACTTACCCGGCAATCCCCGGTTCGTGTACATCGTACATTCCCGAGTACAATGCCGCTCGCTCCGCGATGCTGTGAGAGAGACCTGGACGGGAGATGTGCGGAAATCCAAGGATCTTACCAACTTCAAATTTTTCTGTGAAGTGGGTTCTCTGGGAAGTGGGTTTCTTGGGAAGTGGACCCGCGCCACCCGACCCGCACATCGCGGCACGACCTGATGTGCAAGTAACGACAATGTCAGTAGCCACGGTCAAACATACGGAGGACGTCTTGCGTTCAGCTCGAGTGACTCTAAGCGTGGTGCGTTTGTGCACTCAGTTCTCCTCCGTTGTTTGATGGCGACTTGAGTCAAGCTCATGTACAATCCGGTACCGCTCAAGTAAGTACTAGTAAAAACGATGAACCCAAGAAAGGACAGAACCGCTGTCCTTTCATCACGATAGGCATGACTCATATCTCATTTGAATGCGTTGCATTTTGAGAATCCCCTGCTCTGTTGATCCGGCTCGGAAATCGACAATTTTGACACAATCTCCGTACAATGGACAAAATTTCCGGTCACCAACGTGTTCGTTGCAACGAGAGTCCATGTGGATGATGGTATTTATACAGCTCTGAGCCAGAAGTAGATTGTGAGTATCTGTTGCCCTCATCATGCGACCAGTCGGGCAACTCTCGTGGCAACGTATTACCAGCACAGACAGCGTGAGAACTCATCATCGGTTACGTGTGCTGCTTTTTGGCCGGCAGTCTTCCACAGCAGCATGGTCAAGATGAGTTTGACAGATCTGAGAGCTCTGAGTGCTCTGTATCGCATGATTTGATTTTCCGTTTGGATCTCTTCATTTCGCGAAGGCTCACGGGCCTATCAGATTCCAGAACATCTGCAAACAGATCCCACAGCATATTCGCATACTTAGAAGCGTAGCCGGGATTTCTCTTGGGGGAGGGCTAATCTCTTTCCTGAAGGGAGTACCCTTGTGGAATTCCATGAAAATCGGTGGCTCGACCAGGAACCTTGACTTGGATAGTATGAGCCAGGGGGTCCTGGGGAGGGACTAAAGCCGCCTCAGCCCAGCCCTGACTACGCGCCTGCGCATATTTAATCATCGGGGATGAGGAATCATTGTCTTAACCGCGAATTCCCATACTCACCCAAGGTTATGTGATTCATTGGTAGGCCGAACGCCCCTGAAACACTCTGTCTGGCTTCGATAGACTTCTGTCCTTTCCGTGCGAACACGGATCGGCATCGAGTATGCAAGTACTGTCGTCGGAGAAGTCGTCTACGCCATGAACCTCGTGAAATCAACGGCTGTGATCCTCATTGTGGGAAGAGCTTTCTCTGGTTGCAATTTTTTTCCACAACAGATGGTGTACGCTCTCACTAAAGGTACTGAGGGGATTCGTCCGAGTGCGCGTCGTGCTCGGATGCGAGAAGGAAGCGCATAACTAGACCGCCGCGTGTGCTGGGCTCACATCCGTCAGTTCGAGAGTTAGCATTTAGGCGCTCCTTTACGAGCTTCAACCTTGTCGATTCCCGTCGACGCATCGCGTAGTCTTGTCTAGGATCTCGAGATTGCAAACTTTACCGTGAATATCCGTTTCGCAGCCAACATCTTCCAACATGGACATCCGGATCGCAGGTTTTGCGATTATGCTGCCCTGCTGTTGTCCCACGGACGCCATCAGGGTAGCTCCGTTCTTGGAGGGTATCGCCACCGGCTTTTGGACGGAGTTCTTACGGAACCTCGTGAGTATAAATCTTCCTTTCTGGAGAAGCTTAGCCTCACAAATCACTAAGAATCACTAGATTGTTCATGTGCGTGTGAATCACGACAGAACATTCAAACTGGCAAATATTTCCGCAGCTACAATGAAAAGCTCCCCCATTCCCCCGATGATGTCGAAGATGAGTCAATTCACCAAAGGAATGCCGGTGGAGGACCAACCTTACCCCCTCATTGTTGGATGGAAAGCAGAGCTTGTTGAGCTGAAAAAGGTAATCCCTATCGGTGATCTCATCCTTGAGCTGATGAGAATGAGCATTGCGGAAGTGAATGATCGCTTGGGCGTGAGCCCAATAGGCGATGTTTTCCCGTGAGCAGCTCCTTCGAGAAACGAACTCTCTACCCGAGCATGGGATTGAGTTTGACACCAACGTCCCGGATGACCGCATACTGTCGGTACCTTTCGCCGCACAGTGGGCCGGCGGCGGTCAAAATTTTGACCGCCGCAGAGTTCAATGGGGACTCCATGAACCAGGACCTGGAGGCTGGTATCTACTATCATTTGATTTCTGAGAGCACATACAAATCACGGAATAAAGTTTCATCATGCTACAAACTGAATATCAATTTCATTTGTTTACTAGCGAAGCCCGTCGAGCTTCGCGCGACCGAGAGGGAGGGAGCAACGTCGGGGATAATTGAGGGATGAGACGAAAACGGATCGGGGTGTTGGAGTTGAAGATCGACGCGATTTCATGTTTCCGACTTGGACTGTATGATCAGAGTGAGACGTTGATGAGACCTGAACAGAAGTCATGGCATCTCGAGCGGATTCGTGCATGTGACGCGGGCTCCCAATGAACGTACTGGGTTCACATTGGCATCAGCGACGACTGCATCACGTGAACTTATTCTTCCGAGCGGAGTTTTGTTTGATTCAACCGAATGGAGAGGAGTCGTTCGTTCTCAACTTTGGCGTACATATCGACAACGTACTACTGGAATAACTGTCGACACCCCAGAATATGGTTATCCCTGTCGTCCTGAATCAGTTGATGGGCATAGAAATTCATCGAACTGACTTTCTTTGAGGTTTCCACCCCGATTTGCGGATTTCTCATCCTGATGTTGACAAAGTACCCGTCGTGACCCCGCCGGAAGATTGAAGTACAGTAAGGCACCGCTTAACGAACGCCTCGCAAAACGAACGATCCGCATAACGAACTTCGAAAATAAACACCAATGATCCGTATAACGAACCCGTGATCCGCATAACGAACCGTTCTATCGAATCTCGTATGCGCTCAAGAATTCTATTTTCGCACCCCAATTGTGGCTCTTAAGCGGCTATCTATCGATAGATTATCTGAGACGCCGTTGGCATTGTGTTTTGCTGCCGAGAACCATTGCTGATTGAGAGATCAGGGAGATTTTGTCGAGTTCTGAAATCCCCCCCCAGAGGCACGCAGAGCCGTTGACATTTTCGAAAATTCTGTCGCAAGTCATTTCAAAGCTTCTCTGAAATTGAAACTGCACCAAAAACGCCTCGAGAATTTTTTCCGACGTTGTGATTTGTCAGGAAAATTGGTTCTAAACGAAACAAGAAGCATTAGATGAGAACGAGGAAATAAGATTAACCTTCGTGTACCGAAAGTATTCTCAATCCCGCCTCGGAACCAATTATTTCGATTCCCATAGGATCTAATGCTGAAGGGCGTTTCGCATAACGAACACTCCGCACAACGAACCGTTTTCCGGAACGAATTAAGTTCGTTGAGCGGGGCCCTACTGTATATTGTAAAACATCATAAGATCGATGGTTTAGACGACTCGCTGTAGACCACCACTCTGAAGACGCAGCACAATATCTCGTCGGTTGAATTCTTCTCCCAAGATGACACCTCGTGGACTGACGGTACGTTGAACTGTCTCTGATGCCCTCCCGGTGGGACCTTATCCGCTCTAATGACCACGACATAATCGTTGATTGGCATCTGGTGGAGTCTGGTCTTAAAATGGCGGACGCACTCGTTGTGCTCATGAAAAAAAGCTCGCAATTTCGCTACGATTCCTCTGTCTGTGTTGGAATTGAATCGAACACGCTGGTTCGTCTCTTCTTCTGACCCCCCCCCATGAAATAGATCTGAAGAAATGATGATGTCCACCATCTGGCAGCGGTAATAACGACCCAACACCATGGTAAACCTGACCCGTGGACATGTAACGTGGACACGTAATTCTCGCGGATGATTTCCGTCGCACCGAAAGATGTCATTTGAAGGCGCGCCAAAAGTGAGAGATCACATCCATCTCTCCTATAAGTATACTCGGATGGGCCGCATATTCATACTCAGGATCGTAATTACGGGCGGCAAGTTTCAACTCTGAGTGTGCTGACCGTCTGGACGAAGTCATACGTTCCCTCTGTACCTCTAATCTCGATATTCGCGGACTCGACTCGATCGACAGACTCAGTCGCCCGCGCTCCTGCGTATCGTCGTCGGTCCATCTCGTGTCGTGCGATATAGTGTTCTCCAGTTTGTCGAGATTCCCGCGCACGATCAGCTTCTAATCTTTCTCCACGTTGTTCCACCGTTTCCGATGCTCTACGAGTTCTCATTCTCTTCGCTACGGATGTCGAGACTGCGATCAACTGTCGTTTCGGAGGAACCTTCTCGGAATTCTACTTCATTTCCCGTTTAACGGGTAACGGAAAATATTTTCCGTTATCCGTTTAACGGAAAACGGAAAATAAAATATTAATTTCCGTTATCCGTTCGACGGATAAGGGAAAATATTTACCGTTAGGTGAAAAACGGAAATTATTTCCCCCAATTGAGAGCCCCATTTCAAGTTCACGGTAGATAGAAGGTTGTATCGTCGAATGAAGGGTCTCTGAATGGAGGCCACAAATGACTGAGTGAGGGCTTCGGATTTTCAGCACGAGCCATGTCGAAGGGAAGGTCATTTCAAGCGAAAGTTGAGCCGACAACGAAGCTGACAAAGTTCAACTTCGTTGTCGTACTCGTAAGAACACACCACACAAACCCACACAGCATAGTCTACAAACTCACACACAGCATGATAACGACGTTCCGCGCGTGACCGTACTCGATAACGAAGTTAAGACTGCAATTGCACTCCTGATGACACTGATGACACATAGCGCAGATTCGCACCGAGACAGGTCATGCGCGACGTAGAGATTGCGAGACGAGCAAGTTCGGAATTCACCGTCAAGCCGCCTTATCCACATGCGGACTACCTAGCGCGAAGGATCGAAGGCTATAGCAACATCCCGGTATCGGGAATCCCAACGGTGCTGGCCGTGGTCAAAACGGCGCATACCCTTCTACGACGCGTGAAGCGCGACGCGAAGGCTCTTAACTCTCCCCTACAAAACTGGATTCCGCTGATTTCCGTCACGGGAAACGGAAATCAATTTCCGTTATCCGTCAAACAGATAACGGAAAATTATTTCCCCTTATCCGTTAAACGGGAAATGAGGTTGTGAATCACAACCTCATTGTAACTTCGTTTTCGAAGCAAGTTTGAAAACGATCACCCCAAACCCCCATTGTACTCATCCTTGAAAAACGACGAAGTCCAGTCACGCGAAGGCTTTTTCGGTCCCAAACGTTACGGACGACCGCGCTAACAACGAAAATCGATTGAAATCGATTGACGAACTATTGTGCGGAGTTTTCCGCTCATTGAAATTATGATACGATTTCGGAAATGAAGAACGACCGTCAAACGAGTTCCGAGCGAAATTACAGTGACAACTTTGTCAGGAAGGCGTCGAGTGTCGCGTGTCACCAAATAGAATCTTCGCATTGCGCGCTGTTTCCCATCGCACCAAAAGTCACCGCGCACCCCCGGGAACAGTCTTGCGCACCCCAGGTTGGGAACTACTGGCCTAGGTCATTCTTGTACCGAATCGGGCCTTCAAAGTCCACGCCGACGTGAGTAAATAGCTGTGCCGTCTCGATTCGATGCACTGGTAATGATGCCAGGGGGCGAGAAGCGGCGTCTACGTGGAAGATTTTGCAGGTTTGACAATCGTTCAACACTTGGCGAGTCAAACTTCGAGCTTTGAGGATCATGAGTTCTTTCCTTAGGAGCTGTAGGATGTAATTCATGCCTCCAGAATGGAACAATTTGCGCTCGTGGATTTCTCGGATGATCAGTTTTGAAAATTTACTGCGTTACAGTAGGAGGATAGGAAACTTTTGGGTGTCTGATAGCTCTCCCGATCGATTTAAGCGTGTCCTCGCGCGGATGATGCCAAACCCGTCAATGAATGGTGCGAGTTGATAGAGCGAGCTTGCCGGTTTCATCTTCGAACAACAAGAGGACACTTCTTCTGCGCAATGCTGCTTAGCTGGAATCAGTCTGATGAGTTCAAGCCTGGCTGCAATCACTTCTTTTGCATCCGGCTGATTACATCCGGCAATTGACCGCGGGATGCATTTTTCTCCACTTCTAACTCGGGATCTCGCTTGTTTCGCTTTCTCGACCAGACGCGTCATGAAGGCTTGGAATCGGATAGCTTTACGCCAACCGGGGAAGGAGTGCTCAAAGAAGAGTCTGTTGGCGAACGGGCTGTTGTCGTTCGAAATAAAAAAAGTTCAGACTGCGTGCTTTCGCTCGACCTCTAGTTCTTTCAGTTCGAATCGATCGCTGGAGACCTCTTCATTCCCTCTCTCTTTGTTTCGCGCCTCGTCGGAGAGGAGGAGCCACGGTGGTCCGGAGAAGCACAGCGAACTGCGCTCGGCTGAGATGTCTTTTCCGCGGGAGATGGCGTCCGCTGGGTTCAGGGCTGTTGGAACAAAATTCCAATTAGCGTGGCCGATTAACTGGTGGATTCTTCTGATTCGATTCGCTAAATATGATTTCCACTTCTCCGGGCTGGAATTCACCCAGGCGAGGACTGGGTGAATTCCAGCAATAGGTGCGTTGAATCGATTCCGATGTTCGAGTTTGAGCGAAGGTTGCTCAGCATGCGCGCCGCTAACAGCGCAGCCAGCAATTCCAGTCTCTGGATGGACATGGGTCGCACCGGAGCAACTTTGCCTTTCGCTATCAAAAAGGTGATCGTAGGTTGTTCTCTGTACGCTCGAGTTTTCAGATAGCATACGCAGCCGTATGCTTGTTGGCTCGCGTCACAGGAAACGAACAACTGTCTCCGCACATTACCGGGGTCGGCTTGCGTTAGGACTCTTGGAGTGCTGAGAGTTGCTGTTCTTTCGAGAATTGCTCGGAACTCGTTGTACTTTGTTAGATTTGCATCGGTGAGCGGGCTATCCCAGCCGGCTTTGCTCTTCCAAATTTCCTGCAACAGGATTTTGCCGTGCATGCTTGCTGGCGAGATAAAGCCCAGGGGATCGAAAACCTGCGCAATGCTGCTTAGCAGTTTTCGTTTGGAAGGAGGGTCGGTCGGTTTGGGGCGGCTGCAAGGCCTTGGATGTTGGAGCTGCCAAAAAGTCTGACCTCTGGTCCCACTCCACAACCCTGAACCCTGAAGGATAATCCGGACTTTTCTTGAAGATAGCTTGCATAGGCAAGTAGTGGGCCATTTGTCCAGCTCTCTTCGGAGGGGCTGGTTCTGCGAAATCGGCGTCTAAGTACTCCTTAACATCGTCATCGACTGCTTTCAGTTTGGTGTGCACCCGGTATCCCGAAAACTCGGTATCCCGAAGGGTGAAACGAAGGGCGTCGGTATGGAGGTTGGATTTTTTTTCAATATTGGCCATCAGGGATCGCGGGTATTCAGGATAACGTGTTCCGAGATACCAGATTTCGGGATGGCGGGGATCTGGGGCCCTTTATTTCGCCGTTCGGGATACCGGGTTTTCGGGATACCGGGCTGTAACCTTCAGTTTGACGGGGTCTTTTTTCAGTTTTTGTAGAAACGAGTGAAGGCGTGATCTAGTGAGCGCCTCGGTGTCCCCTAAGGATCGAACGTTCTCCTTGAAAGGCAGCCTGATTACTGCTCGCCCGGATTCATCTCTATATATACGAAGTGCTGTCGTAGTGAGCTATCAGGGCCTCGTTCAGAGCATCGTCTTCTTCTTTCGCTTCACCTGGGTCTTCGTGAGAACCGATGTCTTCGCAGAGCCATAAGAAGCGGATATCTTCCAACGTTTTCTCGTCTGCCTTCCTCTTGCTCTTCCTTGCGGGGGGTCGCTAGAAGTGCAACTGGTGGGCTCTGTTCGTCGTTGATTTGACAAGATTGTTTCTGGGGATCGGAACAACTAATCTACAACGAGAGCGCGTGGTGGTTTCCCTACGTACAAAAAAGTTAACAAAGTGCGGATGTCGGAGAATCTTGAGCGCAGTCTTGCGATCGCGGGCATCAAGAATGGTTTCTAGCTCAGGGAGCTCGACATCGTGGGTTCCAACGCGGCATCTGCGTGCGACCCTCTTGCGAAATTTGAGCTGGAGGCTCGTCAGTTTCTGCAGCTTCTCGCTTCGTGGCCCACCTATAGGCACTTGAGACAGGCAGTGAGTGACAACTTAATTCCATTCCATACTGCGAAAACAGTGATGTTCAAATAAATAATCGGAGATCTTCAATTTTATGTGCGGCCGTTCGGGCGTCCATGCTTTCGCTGTGAAGTGAGCGAGTTTTGTCTCGTGACTATCATCTGAGGAAGAGCCAATCGGATCTGCAAGGCTGCCCACTCGTCCGCGGAAGCTCTCTGACTCGGCGCGCTCTGATTGGCCGTGGACGACGTCCTTGATCGGTCCTGAATCGAGACGAAATGAGCGTTGTCGTTTGTTACTGCACGGGACTCATCCCCAGGTTCGATCGTAGCGCTGTATTCGCCGTCAACTCCGAGCGAGATCTCTCGCATCGTTGCCGCGAGTTATTGTGATGGTAATTCTCCTTCCGTATTCCAGAAGATTAGCTGTGCCGTGTTGTCCGCGGGGTATGATGAGTGGCTGCCTCGATCCGACATATCTGCTGCTTGTGATCAGCGACCGGCGGTAAACGGGTGCACACGAGGTGAAATCTCGGAGGGAATGGGGGGCGGATGATGGTTCTGCTTGTAAATGGGGCCTCCACTAGCTCAGCTCTCATGTTTAGAATCTCTGGAAGTTAAAGTCGAAGACCGGAGCACAATCACTGGAATAGAATCGTGGTAGACTAGGGAACCGCTGGGAAGAACGACACGTTGGATGACTGACTTGGCATAGTGACGGTGTGTCACTAGTTCAGCAGCAAAGCTTTATTGAAGAGTACACTCGTCTTATATACTCCTTCTCCTCGGACGTAAATTCCAATCTTAATTCTGATCCTATTCTAACCGACCTTGGAACAGCAACATAGTAACAAGTTGTTAAGACGTTTCGTTGGATAGCTACCAAAACTGCTGTCACTGTCTGGAATGTTCAAGTGGTTAGTTTTTCTGGGAGATCGTCTCCTAGTCCGAAATATCACTCATCTATACTCGTTCTGCACTACGAGCCTGCGATGGTGGAATTCTCATCAGGTTCAAATTCCCGACTGGGTCACGGTGCTGAATAGCTAGCGACGCGCGGTACGGGATTTGACGGTAGGATCCTTCGGGTCGGTGCGTATTACGAGTAGACTTGCCTCGAGGAATCTGGATGATCACGGGGGCTCGGTACGGGTGTTGAGAGTGGTCTCACCGAAAACGTCTAGCATACGCGTGACGGGGCTCTTTATTCTCCTGACACCATGAATGTCACGCACTGTGAGCGCGACTTCTAACTAAACTGAAGAGAGCGGTGTGTTCCACTCGTCTTCGAGCTCGATGCACGCGACAGTCTATAGCAGTGATTCTCAACGCCGCGCTCTGGCCCCACCGGTGGGGCTCGGGCAATTTCTGGTGGGGCCTGGGCCCGGAGGCTGGGTTCATACTATCAATTCCGATGGGTGATGATTAGGGCTGAAAGAAAATCGCGGCAAGCGCGTAAACCGCGATTTCGATACTTCGCCGCGCTTCCCGCAGTCCTCCGCGACTTTTGAAATTCTCAGCGACGACTGCACCATCCCGAAGGTTCGACGTAATTGACAATGAGTCTCGAATCCGAAAATTGTATGTCTACAACATACTCTCGAAGACTGTCGGCGCATTCTAGTGCTTTCGTGCCGGGACGCCGAGACATTCTAGTTCTGCGCAGATCTTGCGGTATCGAAAACCTCCTCATATACTGAGGCAGACTATTTTCGAGGCTCTCGTCGTAAATTAAGCTCTTTCAATGTGCGAAAGATTTCACGATTCGTGATCCGAAATGAAAATCGCGTCGACGCATCGCTACATCGAGTCATCATCAGGGCCGGATCTACCCGCAGGCTTAGTAGGCTATAGCCTCAGACGGCAAATTTCCAGGGGCGGCAAATTTTCGAGGCCATGATTCCATTGAAAATCGAGAATACAGAGTGAACCGCAATTTCATCGCCTCATATAGCAAAAAAGATGAGCAGCTTCAAAGCGCAATCGAGATAGAAGACTAGCGGCGACTTATACACGGACGCGTAGTCGTTCGGTAGCTGAGCCGCCGCGCTGCTTTCCCTCTCTCTACAGAGCCTTCCTAGTTTAAATTTCGAAGTCGACGAAGCCCAACGAGAGTCGTTCCGGTTATATCTAATCATCGATTTCTGGTAAGTTTCCGCAGAAAATCGAGACGGAACATTGTAGAGCGAAAGCTATCCCTTGCTGTCATTTCCTGAAGAAACATCCGAGATGAATTTTGTGGGGAAACAAAACATTCGCGGCAATTTTTTTCTCAGCCTCAGGGCGGCAAAATCCTAGATCTGGCCCTGGTCATCATTTTGATCAAGCTCGCTGGGGAAATCTCGCCTCTGCATCTCTATCCGCGATTTTTGAGCAGTTTTCTGAGTTTTCGCGATTTTCTGCTTCTTTGTCGCGACTCGTCCGCAATTATCGTATTTCTTGACCGCGCCGAATTCGCAGCCCTGTTGATGATACAGGATTATCACCCTTGTTATAACTACTTCTTCCATTCTGTCAATCATGGAGGGGCCTGGAAATTTCCCGACGAGAAAAGTGGGGCCCGGCAGAACTACGGTTGAGAACCACTGGTCTAAAGGTATCGTTCGGCAGTACCTCGGTCACGGCAAGAGGCCCTCTGAACTTCGGTTGCAGTTTCACCGGAACACCAGTATGAACTGGCAGTCTCGAGACCAGGGCCACGTCTCCAATCGCGTAACGGATTCGGTGTTCCCTCCTCTTCCTGTCGTAGTATCTTGCATACTCTTTCTCGCTCTCGAGAACTCGTTTCCGGATCTCCTCTTCAAGCTTCGCCGCTGGGTACCACACTTTGTCGTGCTCATTTTCTACAACTTGTGAGAATCCGTCGAGTCGTGGAATGTATCCGTGACGGATTTGGAACGGGGACACTCCTGTTCTTCGGGTTGGCGCTCGATTCAGGAACATCTGCGCCATCGTGATCTTTAGTGCCAGTCTGATTTATCAGGTTTCTCGCTTATCGCTCGCAGCAACCTCGTAACTTCTTTCACCATACGCTCCGCCTGCCCGTTGCTGTTTGCATGTTGCGGAGAAATAAGTATCTGTCGGACTGAGTGGGTTTTCAAAAAACTCTGGAACTGTTGTGACGTGTAAGCGGTGCCGCGATCTGTCACCAACCGATCCGGCACGCCATACTGCACGAATACCCTCGTTAGGAACTTTCTCACCGCCGCCGAATTCATTGTCTTCACCGCTCCTAGAATCACGAACTTAGACAAGCCATCCATCAAGACGATCATGTGCTGGCATCCATCCGATGCCGGTAGTGGCCCGAGGTGGTCAATGAACACTTTTTCAAAAGGTCTCCGTGCTGGTCTGATCGCCTGGCACAGTCCCTCCTTCTTTCCTGATTCAGCTTTTCCGAAGAGACACTCCAAACACAACTTCAAATGTTGAGTTACGTTTTCCCTCATCTTGAGAAACCAACCAATGGAACTCTCTCATGATCCCAATCGTCTTCTCGCGTCCGAAGTGTCCCGACTTGTCGTGTGCCACAACCACTAAATATCGCCTGAGATGCTTGGGAATGACGAATGACGCTTTGCCGTTTTCCTCCTTGTACAAGACACCGTTCTTCAGCTGAAATCCTTCGACAATGCTTCGTTCCTTGACGCTTCGCTCGGACTTCATCTTCTGCAGGATTTTGACTCTTTCTTTGATCTCTGCATCAACTGCTTGCATCATCACGATCTCGTTGTAGTTGAACATTTCGTTGCGCTGAGTGACCACCCGATGAATCTTGATCACGTCCGGCTTCACGTCCGTTGGCAAATCCTCTTCTTCGCCTTCTTGAAACTCGTTCATCGGCATCCGGCTGAGAGCATCAACGTGCTCCATCGAGGTTCCGGCTCGATGTTTAACCTCGAAGTTGAACTCCGCGATCTTGTTGAACCATTTCGCTAATTGCGGAGTGCCATTCAGGGACTTGAGCGCTGCTACTGCGCTGCAGTCTGACACAACAGTGAACTTGATCCCGTGCAGATAGTGCCTCAGACGCGTAAGAGCCCACACGACAGCCAATTGTTCCAGCTTCGTGGAGTGATGGTTAACCTCGGACTCGGACAACTTCCGGCTCACTGCATAAATCATGTGAAACTTTCCGTCAAACTTCTGTAGCAGAATTGCTCCCAAGCCTGGCGTGCTCGCATCGACGTGTAACTGCGTCTCTTTGGTCGGATCGAATCTTTTTAGGATCGGCTCCCTACTCAGCATGTCCTTAAGACTCCTGAAAGCCTCCTCGCATCGCTCGTTCCACTCGAACCCTCTCGATTGCCTCGACAACGCAGTCAGCGGCTCTGCAATCGACGCGTAGTTCCGCACAAATCTTCGGAAAAATCCCGTCAGACAGAGGAACATTCTGACTTCGTGGATATTCCTTGGTTTCGGAAACTCTTGTACTGCCGCTGCTTTTCTCGATCCCGGCTGAACTCCTTCTTTCGAAACTTTGAATCCCAAAAATTCCACAGTCTCCATGAAAACTTGCACATGCTCAGCTTGATCGTGAGTCCCGCTTTCCCGAGCGCTTCCAAGATGTCCTCGATCTGTTTCATGTGCTCTTGATAATCATCAGCCGCCGCAATCGAGTCATCGAGGAATGGATGAACTTGTTCGTTGCCTGTACTTGCTCTCACTTTCATCATCAGTTCCTGGAAGCAACTGCGAGCCCCGGTGAGTCCCATGAGGAGAACCGTTGGTTGATAATGACCGTCAGGGGTAACGAAAGCTGCTTTTTCCGCTGCTTGTTTTGCCATGGGGATCTGGAAACACCCCCATGCAAGATCCAATGTTGAGTAGATCTTCCGTCCCCCAGTTTCATCTAACACATCTTCGACTAACGGGAGAGGATAGTTTTCTTTCGCGGTCCGGGCGTTTAGCTTGCGAAAATCGATCACCATCCGCCACGAATTGTCGGGCTTGCGCACCAACATAGTAGGCGACGCGTATGCTGAATGTGACTCTGTTATCATGTTGGCCTCCTCCATCTGCAGTAAGATCTCTCTCAATGCCGCTTTTTCCATGACCGACATGCGAGATGGTTCGCTCCGCACCGGTCCGCTTCCCGGAATTTCTTCGATGTTGATTTCCGTTAGGTTCGTGCGCCCAAGCTCCTTCATCGATGTGGCCACTACGCTACAATACCCATAAGGCTAGCCGATACCTCGGAGGAGTGTTTTTGTCAACCTGGATATCTTCGAGTCGAATCTGCTGCGCCGCTGTGGTCTCAGTCTTGAGCACCCTCGGATTGTGCATTTGCGCCTTGAAGTATTCGTCGTTTTCATCCACCCGGCGACCTCTCGCTATCACGGTTCCTTCCCTCAGTAGTATATCGTCTTCTCCTCAGTTCGTCACAGTCAGGTTCAGGTTTTCCTCGTTCAATCTTGACAGTGTCGTGACCACACGCGGATCATCTCTGCCTGGAACTGCCTTCGCGATCTTCGCGAATCCCTCTTTCTCGAGCAACCAGGTGTTTCCACAACACGCGACCGTTACCATGCCCCCGTTTAGAACCGTTTTCCCGATGAGAACTTCCGGATGTTTCCACATTTCGGAGGGGACCACCGTGAAGGGAACTTTTTCGAAAACCATTCCATCCATCTTGAGGATGACCACTGCTTCCCCTAACGGCTTGCATCCAGCTCCCGTGAATCCCGCGATGTATTCCAATTCTGTAGGACTGATCCGTAGATTGAGTTTCTTGCAGTGGCGTAGCGTCAGGCGCGTGCGGAGAACCGTGCGGAGCGACAACCAAAAAAACGACCCGCTATAGGGCATACATCAGCAAAATGCCGCCCGGAGCGAACCCCCCCCCCCCCCCCCAGACTACGCCACTGGTTTCTTGGCCACCTCTTCCGAAATTATGTTCGTGTCGGCGCCGCTATCGATTTGTGCTACCCAATTCTGATTGTCGATTTGAATGTCGATCAACTCTGAATCGTAAGCTGCCTGTTCAAAGTCAACATTCGCCTTCCGCCGCGTTTAGACCGTTTTGATATTGGTGCAAAACCGACTAATGTGACCATGCTCCCCACACCTAAAACATCCGCCTCTTCGTCTCCTTAAGGTATTGTCATGTGGGGAGTTCGTAACACGATTCGTTGCTATTCGTTCTCCCAACGAGCGTTCCGTCTTCTCACTGGCTCCGGCGCCGCTCATCGCCGCCGATCACCGCTTCTGTTTGGTTCGACTCCTCGCTTGGTTTCCGTGAAAATCTCGAACCGTTGCTTCTTTGTAATACTGACTCTCCAACTCCAACACTTCGCCGATCGTTGCGACACTCGAACGCTTTTTGGCCCGGCTCGGAACATCGGAAACAGCCCGACGTCCGTCGTTCATCGTAGCGCGATCCGCGAGTGCTTGAAAAATTTTGCCAGCTTTCAAATCTTGGTTTCGAGTTGCCATCCAACACGATGCTATCTTCAATGTTCCGGATCAGTTCATTCAGCTTCGCATGCACCTGTGCATTCAGGAACGGAGCAAACTTCTTGTGCTCCGGCCGCTTCATAACAACGAAACCCATATCGCACTGATTCCCCAACCGCTCGACTCTCCTCGCGAACGTTCCGATCGATTCGCCGCGTTTTTGGAAGCTTCGCGTGAACGCTTCGCTCAGCTCTAGCCTTGTTTCCGGCGTCAGAAACGATGAAAGAAACTCTTGTTTTCATTCCGCGAAAGTTTCGCACTGCAAGGCATTCGATTCATGCCAGTCCAGCGCTTCTCCGGACAATTTTCTCAGAATTATGCCCATAGTGTAGGTGTCCGTCCAATTACCTTTCAACCTAGCGGTCTCCAACTGCCCAAGCCATCTTTCTGACTGCAAAACTGACCCTCCCGCGAAAATAGGTACGTTTTTCGACGTGCCCGCATATCGCCCCACCGACCTGATTCCGGTGTCAGCGTCTCCGGACGACTGGACGATCGTTGCCAGACTCTCCGTCAGGGTCTTGCAGAGTGCCAGAACTGCATCCATTGCTTCGGTCTGAGGTTTCGTCTCATCTGTCTTTCCGTCACTAGTCATCGTCGCCACGAGGTCGTTCGTCACTCGAAGGTCGATCAAAATCAGAGTTATCCCACCGCTGCAAATTTCGTGGGGATGTCGCTGCAAATGTCGTGTCTCTGACTGGGACCTCAGTGAGAACACCACTCTCTCTCTTCACTTCTCTTTATTCCACTTAACTCTCTTCTCAGTGCTTCTCTACGGCCGCGCACGCCGCGCACACTCTTCTCTCTGTTTCTCTCTCGCGGCCCGCTGCTATCCGCTGAGCGGCCTGCTAGAGCGCCTATTTCATCCACGACAACTGTCTCACCGAAAACGTCTAGCATACGCCTGACGGGGTTCTTTATTCTTCTGACCGTAAATGTCACGCACTGTGAGCGCGACTTCTAACTAAACTGAAGAGAGCGATGTGTTTCAATCGTCTTCGAGCTCGGTGCACGCGACAGGAGGAACTGTTGACAGTTTTCGCGATGACGTCATGCCGTCGCAGCCACCCACGCACTGCTGCGAGCCACCAACGCGGGTGGCGCAGTCTCCTGTCTCCGCGCCCGAGCTCTCTATTTATTGCATGATACTCTGAAAAGAGAATGAATGATATTTGGCTCGCTGAAATGGATTGGGGTGCCGAGGAGGCGAATCGTGGGCTGAAGCCACCCCACATCGAATGCCCGTCTCCCGGTGCTTGTGTTGCATACTGTGTTTTCTGTATTGTGTAGGTGTATCGTGTAGCGCCGAAGCCCCGTTCGCAACACCCTCCGCGCTCACATGTCGTCTGCGCTCACATCCCCTGTGCGTTTACTTCGACTAGGCTCTCATATCGCCCTGCGCTCATATTTGCTATGCGCTCATATTTGCCGTGCGCTCACATTGCCGGGAGCGTGAGAGACGTGGCTCAGATGCGTCCACAGCGCTAATGATGCACGGGAGCCTGAGATAACCTCGGGGTTCGAGAGCTGAATAGTATGTTCGGCAGCCGATATCCTGGTCGGCGGAAGATTTGGAGCGTTGAGCATGTGACGAGGAGAGTTGTTTTTAGATTTTCATCAAACCTGCCCTGATGGCCGAGTTTTCCCTCGTCAAGGCGAGATTATCATCATGAAGTTCGGCGATATGCCTCCTGCACTCCGTCAATTCCTGTAGGATGAGGTTCAGAACTGGATTCAGGGTAGTGGGAGCCTCTTCCGTGACCATCTGTTGTTGTTCCTCGACGATTCGAGAGCAGGTCGAGCAACGGAAAGTTTGAATAGTTTACTCCTCCTTCACCTGAGCTGGACTCAGATCAGAGCAAGCCTCCATTGCATGTGTCCACAACGAGCACGATACACAGGAGAAATCACGCTATGTCTGATCCTCACACAAGTTCATTTTTCGTCCGCTTGCGTCTCACTTGTTCAGTCGCTGCCGAACGTATGCACGTACCCAGCTCCAGAGCTTCCACACCGAGAACCCGGCAAGGGTTTCTCCCCCCTCGCCGTGCTCTCGAAATTCCGTTCCCTGGCGCGCGAATTCCAGTCTGTCTCAAGATTACTCTAGGCTTCCTGGCGTTTGTATCGCGAATCTCTCTTCTTCGTTTCGCTACGATATTTTTCGAACCGAGGACATCGTCCATCATCAGGGTCGCTGCCCTCTCGGGATGTAGTAGGCTCGTTATTGCCGACGGAAAGCCAAACCATGAATGATCAGGCCTCCGAAGGTTTGCCTGAATACAGCATGCCCATCGGATTAGAGCTTTCCTCGATAATACGCACGGTTCGGATGAAAGCGAACGTTTCTATCTGGTTAAGCGGCCCATTCCGACCGGTCGCTTCAGGAGGACGCACGCGCAAATCGCGTGTACCCAGCCGACCGAGCCGGTTCGAGGAGGAAGTTCACGCGTGCGCATCCTGAGCGCGTTCTCCTAGTTCAGCGAAGAACCGATTGTCGGGGGAGAATCTTGTTTCCGGAAAGAGAATGTATTGGTGAATGAACAAGGTCGCAGTCCCTCACGTCGGATACAGATAGCAGGATTATATTCCGCGATTCTTTTTTCACCGTTTTCGGTGTGACCCTTGTAATCTTATAGGTCGAGGCCAAGATGAGCACGTTGACGAACCCCTGAAGTTCTACTCCTCAGGAGCCCCTACTCCTATCCACCCCTTTGCCCAGGCTTGCTACCATTTTTGACAGGATCCCGAGGTGATTCCGAAATTTTCGCTTGAGATCCCTCGCTTCCAGATGCCGGGTGGGTTCAACGGTGTTCCTTTTTTCTAAACTGTAACCGGCATCTGCTGGGCTAAGCCCCCCCTGGATCAGGAGTTATCTTAGGATGAGGATGCATGGAAACACACACAAACACACACAGATGCGCCGTGCTCCCTAACATGTTCGCACGACGTACGCATCACCAGGATCACTCACGGGGCGTGGGGGGCAGATGGTTGAGGTTGGTGATGGGTGGCTTGCGCCCTCAGCTTCTGAAAGAATCCACCCCGGCGCCGCTGCTGATTCAAGAGAACCACCTGCAGCTGTCTAAGCACAGCTGAAGGTCATTAAGTAACCAGCAAAGGAGTTGCTCTCTGTAAGTAGTACTGGACTGAGAGCACTACGCCTAGCCTCGGTCCCCAGTCCTTTATAAGCCACGATCTAGTACCAATGAACCACTCTTCACTAGACGAGCGTACGGTCTTCTCATTGCTCCGCGTAAGCGCTTGTCTGAGTGATATTCTGCCCGCGTCAGTCTAAGCTAGTGAGCCCCAGGAGTCGGTATTCCTAGTTCAACAGAGACGAAGATGAAACTCGTCGTAATGCTGCTCGTGGCGCTTTGCTGCAGCCATACGGACGGGTTCGGAGTGCCCACCTTCCTGAGGTGGTCCGGTGACACTGTCTCAAGCGACCAAGGAACTCAAAAAGGTGAGGCTCCCGCGAAAACGGAGTTGTTTCTAGAGCCGTGTTTATTTGTCAGAGTTGGCCGCGCATTGTAACATTCCCGCTTTTGCAGGCTTATCGAAAAACCCCTTCATAACCCCGATGTGGACGAGGTTCAGCCACTTGACGAAGGGAGCGTCCGTGGAATACACGACAATTCCCGTGATTGTCGGCACAAAAGCGGAACTCGTTGAACTGAAGAGGGTTAGTACAATGCCTTTGACTCTATTCAAGCCTTCATTCGGACCGGCGGCGTAGACCAGTGGTTATCAAAGTGGGTTTCATGGAACCCTTGGGTTCCATGGCGGATTTTTAGGCTTCCCCTCGTCTAATTTGGAGCCCCAGGGTTCCAAATTGGACTATGGTAGATTAGAAATCCCAAATTAGATGGTGGTGACAGGAGCGACATTGTAGGTCACGTGCGCAAATTACGCGACAACGTGGAACCCTACCGAGCTCATGGGTCAGGGAGTTCTTCATCGGCGGATCAAGAAACTTGCCAAGCCGATATTTCACTCTCAGCTTGTTGTTCCGCTCGGAAATTTCTGGGCAGAAGCAGCGAACGATTTTCCGGCCCTCTTAAGAGTCGCATTGCCAACCCTCCTGCCTTTCGTCAGCGCCTACCGTTGTGAGGCTGAGTTCTCGAAGTATGCTCCTTCGAAACATGAATATTGGAATCGATGGGATGCCGACGATGACGTGGGACTTCACTCGTCGGACAGGATCCCGGATTCTGCTGCGATAGCCATCGGGTTACAAATCCAATCTTGCCATTGACCCGTGGACCAACCGATGCAACACGGATGAAACCTTTTTCTGGTCCGCGGTTCTAAAGAGCCAGTGGTTTTACAATGGAGTCGGAGTGCTAGGCTGCTGCGGCGACCGGGAGGTCGCAGGTTCAAATCTGAGCCGGGCCGACTCTGTTGTGATACAGAGAAAATGACTGAAAATTTCTGAACCGACAGGTGCTAGAAGGATCGAAGGTCGTGCCCGAAAACTCGATTGATTTCGACCCCGACGCCCCAGACGACAAGATCATATCCGCTTCGATCCGCGTGGGCGATCTCACAGGACAAACGCCGGCCAATGACGCAGTACTCCTCCCAGAAGCTCCCAAGAATGCAACATGCGAAACCTCGGTCGAAGACATCTTGCCTCTACTCAGGCAACACCCAATACCCACCCTAGTGCACGACAACCCCGAAATGATCCTGAGCATGATACAGGCGCTTGTCCCAAAACCGGAATCCTTTGCGATGCAACCAGAAATCGAGCTGCCACCGAGCTCGAAGAAGCTTATCTCCCTAGCCGTGCGGAATCCGGATTGGGTGATGTCACTGATCACCGCCGAACCCACCATTTTGATTGACATGCTGGGACTGGGCAGTACCAGTGAAACAGGCTCAGATGAGACG
The DNA here is from genome assembly GCA_028455905.1 of Neoseiulus californicus. NCBI lineage: Eukaryota > Metazoa > Arthropoda > Arachnida > Mesostigmata > Phytoseiidae > Neoseiulus > Neoseiulus californicus. The sequence goes on from JAMQGS010000014.1 coordinate 234,519, forward strand.
ATGGCGGAAGAGGCTTGAGGCGGGCGTCTCCGTCAGCGATGGACTCTTTCTCCATTTATCAACGCTCAAGTGATATTCTACATTATCGGAACTGTCTTCTTCGACGAAGAAACCGCAATTATCGTGTCAATCTACGCGAACTTGTGGGTTCCTGCACCCATATCTGAGGTTTGCCAGGGGACGATGCGTACATGACAGACTTTATTTGACCTTCACATCTTCCCCAGCATGGGGTCCCGAACAAGCGTCGATCATCCCTTTCTAGTCTTCGTGTGAAATCACAGCCAAACAATAAACCCGAGTATATACCCAAACATGAGGGATTTCTAGTGAACATCACCAGCCTTACGTGAGCCTGCCCGCAGTTGTAGAGCCATTCCTGAAATATAAAGCTCCCTCGAAGAAGAAGGGTTGAGGAAAAACGAATATATTGATTGAAATATACAAGAGAAGGGTGTTGGAAAGGGACCACCAGCCACTTATTTATGGTTGAAATTCAAGCACCGATTATCGCGACTCACCTAACATCGATTCCACTCTCGCCGCACCCCTACTCTGAGAACTCCAGGTAAATGTGATCTCATACCCTTATACTATTGATTGGACCTCGTTGACGTGCGCCTGATTGAGAACCTGTCCACCGTCCCATCGGGTTCCGTTCGATAGGATAGGAATTATACACATGGGACGTGGCGGCGCTGCTTCACGGGGCTTCACTGTAGGAGCTTAATAAGTGAACAGGTGATGGTCACCCGCCAAGCTCCTAGCACGAATCATTCTTGAACGAATTCTTAGGGATTGAGGACAGCTCAAGTTATGTTGGGAGTCATACCGGACGCTCCTTACCGTGATGAACGTTTCGTGATGTGAATGATGGGAGTGAAAATATATTACAGGCTGCTTGTGCGCTAGCAGGGTCGGGCTGGCCCAAACCTGCAGGTGAGGCGGGTGAGACGGCTCGACAAAATCGCAGGTGCAGGTAGCATAGGCACAAATCGGTGATATGGTTTCCGAAACGGTAAGTTGTATCGTTCGCGTCATCATACGAACACGTTATGGTCTCGGGATGATGGTTCGCTGATTCAGCGGATCGAAAGCCGCGTTTTTTCAGCGATCGCGGCCCTCCCGTGACTTGTTAGGGGAGTGGGGGCTGGATCTATCGGAAACGCGTGGGCTCACATGTGTGATGGGCATTCTCCGACGCTGATTGCTCCTTGATCTCATTGTCAGCGGGGCTCATGTGAATGGTCATCTCAGAAACACTTGGGATATGTCTCCGGCAGGTTCGAACAAACATCGAACCCCGGCTCAATGGAATCCACAAGGTCTCCACGCTCCGTGTCGCCTTTTTGGTTCTGCGGGACTCCGTGGCGCTCAACGGGCGGCGCTTGGTCTCTGCTAGCGTTCGTGAACTTGCTATTTATCGAATAGGATGGGAGATGTGGTAATCAAATATTCATTGGATTTTCACCCCCACATCCACCGGAAATAAAAGTGGGTGCCATTTCGATTCATCCCTCTCGGCCATTTTCTTTGATCACCACAATCGCTGCAGAGAAAGATCCATTGACATCCCTCCAATATGCAGAGCCTCCAGGTTTCTAGAGGACAATGCAGCATTTATTCGGGGAAAAGGGCATGCCCGGATAAGATAGAAGCGATCTGCCCACGGAAACGATTTGGAACGCGAGGTAGCTGATCGTGTTCGGGGTCCCTCACGATGAACTTTCGTCAATACAAGTTATGGTCTGCGGGCCCCCTGGGCGCCGCGAAATGCTTAAGTCTGAAAAATTAAAAATGCTCATACAGTAGAATCCCGTTAATTCGCACTTTTTGGGAGTCACAACCTGGAAAATTCTGCGAATAGCGAATTATCGGGATGTCTGAATGGGCGGCCCAAATAACTCGTTCAGCCACGCTCTAGACTAGTGGTTCCCAACCTGGCGTGCGCGAGACTGTTCCCGAGGGTGGGCGGCGACTTTAGGTGCGAAAAGCAACATCGCACAATGCGGAGATTCTATTTGGTTCCACCTGACGTTCGACGTCATGCTAACAAAGTTGTCGCTGTAACACCGTTTGGAACTTGTCAAGACGTCAGTGATCTTGATGGCATCACTGACAATGATTCGTCGCAGTCAGAAATCGAAATGAATGCGGGGTCGTTACTCATTTCCAAAATTGTATCATCACTTCAACAAGCAAAAAACTTCTCACAATAGTTGGGACACTTCCCAAGCAGAGATGCGCAAGGAGACATCAACCTCTCTCGGGGATGCGCGGAACGCGGAACGGAAAAGGTTCGGAACCACCAAAATCTCAGCCGGAGGCTCCTCCTCCTCGGGGATTTGATCTTGCGACTGGCCGATCGGAAGGGATTCATCCGCCCTGGAGTGGTCTTGCAGAGAAACAGACGGCTCTCTATTCAAAACTTCAAGACGCCCGCCCAACTCCTGAGACCGCGACCAGTTTTGAGCGGCGGTCATCCGAGCTATCGACGAGAAATGACCCGTGTCACACGAAAAATTCGTGCGAGTTACGCTGAAATCCCGTGTGCGAATAGCGAATTATCAGGATTCAACGAATTATCGGAGTGTTTAACATGGGGCCTATGGGCGAATTAACTGAAATTTTGAACGAATCAGTGCGAATACCGAATTAGCGGGGGTCCTCGAATTAGCGGGGATGCGAATTATAGGGATTCTACTGTATCTCGAGAACGGGTGGAGCTAGGAAGTCGAACAAAAAAACATTTTGAAGCTTTTTTTGAGGGCTATTGATCGCGTGATCAGCCGATTTTGCGTCGTCCTTTCTTCATGCCGAAAACGACGAATTTAGGTAAAAAAGTGGTCATTTCACCCTGAAGACGACGAGGCGCCACTTTCTAGTATGTCGCAATCGATTCCTCTCCTCAAAATACGTCGACATGCGTCGTTTCATCAAAATCGTCAACTGCCCTCGCAGTTAAATAAGCGGCCGAAAATGGCCGTCGGGGTGATTTTTCGCTTCGGGGGGAGCCAGAGCCCGCTTAAAGACCTCCCCGTGAGCTCTGCTGTGAACACGCCAACCGGGTTCTGGGCGATTTCTGGGGGGAAAATCACTCCTCCGGCAATTTTCGGCCGCCTATTTAACTGCGAGGGCAGTTGACGATTTTGATGAAACGACGCATGTCGACGTATTTTGAGGAGAGGAATCGATTGCGACATACTAGAAAGTGGCGCCTCGTCGTCTTCAGGGTGAAATGACCACTTTTTTACCTAAATTCGTCGTTTTCGGCATGAAGAAAGGACGACGCAAAATCGGCTGATCACGCGATCAATAGCCCTCAAAAAAAGCTTCAAAATGTTTTTTTGTTCGACTTCCTAGCTCCACCCGTTCTCGAGATATGAGCATTTTCAATTTTTCAGACTTGAGCTTTTCGCGGCGCCCAGGGGGCCCGCAGACCATGACTTGTATTGACGAAAGTTCATCGTGAGGGACCCCGAACACGATCAGCTACCTCGCGTTCCAAATCGTTTCCGTGGGCACTTATCCGGGCAGGCCCTTTTTCCTATTCGTTCAGCTGGGCTCGGCTGACAAGGCCAAAGGCACGCTGATGATGTCAGTCAAAAGCCGCGACGGGCGTTATGTCCCAGCAGTGGGACGGCCGTTGCAAGCTTGGTTGACAGTTGTTAGGATGATGTCCTGTCTGGCGCGGCGCGGGCTCCCCGGGGTTCCGGCAACAAACGCTCGCCGCAAAACAAATCGGAACCTGTTTTGACTCGGATTTCCGACGTCTAAATCCATGACTAATACTTCCAGCGCGCCATGGCGCTTCCACGCAATCGCTCCGCAGAGTAGCTGTCGTTGTCTTGACGGGGCTCCTTGTAAACAATCACACTGCTCGGTCCGCCAAACTAAAGATATCGGTCCGTGAATACCGCTCACCGTGGAGTCTCTGAGGCGGCCGAGAACGATCTTTCCACAAAGCCTGTCACTGAACAACCGTTTCCGCTGGTCCCCGTAGCCATTTTCGCATCCCTTCGCCAAATTGTCGGGAGACCGCAACCGTGCCACCGATGATTCATTTCGTTTCCCTTCCCGGACTGGCCGTGGCGAGGTGCTACATGTGTCCTCTTGGAAGAATTCCATACTCAATGACTCCCAGAAGAATCCTCCGACCGTTGCTGCACCCAAAATACTCGCGTAGTGTGACTTGGGCAACTTCCGGGTGCTAGATGTAGGGGAATGCTCCTCGAAAAGAAACAGCCGCGACAACCGATGGTGCTACCTCAAGGCTCAAGAATGGCTGCCAAGGAAGTTTGATATAATGCGTCTCCCACAGTGGTCGACTACTTCACGTCCGTTGCGGTATGATGCGAACTCGGGAATGGAATCAATTCAGAGGAAAATCATGGGGGTCGATCCTGACCGGTCAGAAGGTCAAACGAGGTCTACTATCCGCATCCTGATCCAGCGATTTTTCTCAACGTCCTCAAGAGATTCCGAAAGCAGGGTTTCTGTCCTCGATGCCGCCGGTCGTACCACACCATCCTGGCATACAGAGGTTATCAGGCGACTACCATCCCGATTCGGCAATTGTCATCGATTGTGAAGTTCACGTGGAGCCTTGATTCTTTCCGCCCGTAGCGACGCCTCACCCGACGTCTCAGGCAAATTCACTATCAAAGTTACTTCACATTGCGCGTGCTGTATTTCCTGATCCAGGGTCGATGCTGGCCCGGTCATACGCGGGCTCACGGAACGGGATCGATGAGTGTCCACCGAACACGGAACTCGATGCGGAAACGAGACGCGCCAAATAATCCGGAGACCTCTGAGGGTTTCGATTTGTTTCCACCCCGGCTGAATGTGCCAAAGTCACGCTTCCAGTTCGGGTTGAAGGCATTGGAAAGATTTTCGAGACTACATGCGAGCGCATCGGAGGTAATCACCTTGCGCAATCAGGCCGTGGACTTACGCTGACGACCACGAGCCCTCCGTTGGAACATGTCGCACCCTCTCACTTTGAGTGGAGCCGCGAGGAGCAGTGAAAGATATTGCTTCAACCGATGTCTCATTCTCCGTAGCGTGTTTTCAGATGTCCGGTTGTTTGGTAGATATGTGCTCCTCAATGAGAACTGGAACTCTGGTCATCATATCGTGTGTGATGCGTCTGTGATCCACAGAAAAATGGAAGCGCTACCCTGATCTTACATGAGTCCGTGTGGTAGCTCTCGAACTGATGGATACAATTCGGGGACTGTTTTGGAGGGAGATACCCAGGGATACTTGACGTTCGTTCCAAAATGAGGAGCCTGACCTAGAAACTCCGTTCGATACCTGTGAACGACCTCTTGCCACGTTCAAAGAGTATATGAGGGTACAGTCATTTTAGCAAGCGGTGTTAACTTGACCACCCCTCAGGTCAACTTTAAAGGGTAGGTCTCGCGAATTCGACCGGTACACGACACAATTTCGCCTAGCTTGCATCGATCCTTCGAGGAGCCCGTTGTCTGTCAATGATGTTCCAGCAATCAGCCTCATTCGCAAACCAAACTGAATGAATAACTAAACTCCCGCAAAATGATATTCTGAGCCACCAGAAAGTTCTGGACACAGGAACGATCCGGCTCGTTACGATGGGTTGAATTGGATGAATCAAAATCAGCTTGCGAGACCGATTCCATTTGGTTGATGAGCAATTCTACATAGGAACCCACGTGAAGAAACCCGTTCGTTTTCGGTCATATGGAATCTGAAAGACAGAAGGAGCGCTCGAAGCTCCAAGCTTGTCAAGAAAGTTTGCTCGATGGACTCGTGTCTGGGGGAAATCACGGAGATAGAACGTGCCTCGAGCCCTACCTTGTTCGCCACCAGAAGCTACATGGCAAAAGCAGGAAGAAGAACGTACCTTGATTTTGATACACACAAAGTTTATTCTCGTCAAAGAGACTGAATCGAGGAAATCCAGGGCGTAAGTCTTCCGACGTCCCACTAAAATACGGGTAGACCCAACTATCGATTTGAGAATGTCTTAAACGATACCTGATAATGGGGGCTGACAACAAGGAGCAGCACTTGTTCAATATCAGACGCCCCGATCATCCCTGTCATTTAACATATCTGTCGGTTAAACAGTCATCATTCAACGCGCCAGTGTAGAATATACAGCTAGTGGCGCATACCTACAATATAAAGATTAATCGTCCCGATCACTCGAGCTGATAAACCGATGAGGAAATGGGAAATTTCCGCTCTTTTGCTGGCTCACTCGACCATGAACTCGTCAACGATCCTCGAAACAGGATTCGTCCTCATGAACACTCTCTGGATCTCAAGTGGTTAGATACAAAGAAATGGAACACGGACGAAATCGATTCGTTCTGAGTAGGCTCTATTTCGGATCTGATCTCACGTTCTCAATTATTCAGTGTAAATTTGGCATCTTGGGCAAATGGCTTGATGGACGGGTCACATTTCTAATACTTCTCTCCGGGCAGCAATAACCGCTGAAAAGAGTCTTTGCCTGAATCCCTCTTTGGGTGTATTTGCGTGCAGAGTCAAGATTCCGAGTCGAGTCGTCCAAATTGACGAGCAGTGCACCCTTGCTGGGAGTTTCAGGCGCTCCTAAAACCTCGGTACAATTCTCATCAAACAGTAGATTGATTTTCTCCAAACAGCGTCGTTACCACCGATCAGGAATGACGTCATGTTAACAGGCAGCCGCTCGGGATCTGGATTTCTTCAAAGTTCAGAGGGAGTTAAGATTTCTCAGAGACTCGTGCCCTGAATGCTGAGTTGCCGGCCGTCCGGGTGCTCGTGAAGGAACATCACACTCGCTTCGCTTCGCGTCGACCGTCGAACGCACAAGTACATTCGAGGTCATTTCAACGCTTCCAATCTAGAGGCCATGTGCGTTTCCTTCACAATTCTCTCGATTGCTTCATCGGTGCCGCAATCATCGCATCAATTTTTTCCGTATACGATCATGATATACTCTCAAGAATGGGTCAGCGATGTCTTTCTACAAAATCCGTGTGGTTTGGAAGGAACCTACTCGCCGGAGAGGCCCTGATTGATTATTGTGATGATTGGAATGTTTTGAACGTCCATGTTGTGACACCCTCAATTTTCATCGGCTTTGGAGTTCATCTCCGGCTACGCAGGTAGAACAGTGTACAGAATAACGGAACACGATATCTCCCCTACTTCACCATCATCATGATGGAAATCGTTACGATCACACCCAAAAATAATCAAGACTTCTCCCAACGCTCCACAAAACTTCAACGACTCCCTCATCCGTTCCGGGTTCTAAAGTTGAAGTCCTGAACGATCCCAAAAATGTTTTCCGCTCAAAGTTTAGCGAGATTGCCTTCTGTGGCTGCGAGTTCCGATTGCATCGTAGATCGTCCGATAGCCTCCTCGCATGCCTGTCCTCTCGGGAACCTCGCGATGGACTCGATAACGAACGTTCGTATCTGATCTTCACCACAAGGAGCATTTGTGCTCCGGGTTCATTCGACTGCCGAGCGGACAGCTGTAGGCATTCGCAAAGTCCCGTGAGTTCGCAAGTGTCCCAAGGACCCTGAAATGGAAAGTGAGGATTATGAGCCGCAAATCAACCTTTTGCGGGAGGATTTCCAACTCTGGAGACGGGAAAAGATTGCATCGTTGATTGTTCGATCGCTAACGACCGACGGGATGGCGCAGTGGAAACACGGCGGCCTCTCAAGCGGGACGCTCCGGGTTCGATTCCCGGAGCCGGTCACTTCATGAGAGGTCTCTATGGTTCCCTCCCTTCTCGGGTGGATAACGAGGTAGAAACTAGGCCATGGCCGACCCTACCTCAGACAGGGCCTAGCCCTCGTGGACTTTCAGGGGCCAAGCTCAGGGGCAGAGGAAAAGTCAGATATTTCCTCAACAATCCGAAATTTCCGACCGTCTAGCAGATGGCCGCCACCAACCGAGGGCAGAGAAGAGTTTCCCTAATTGCCCTGTTTTTCTCGGCTGCCGAGGGGAAGCATAATACGTCGGGAACCAGAAGGTTTCGATCCACGGTTCTCAAAGAAGGGAGGAAGCGAGCCCAACAATGCCAGATGTGAATGAGAGACTTAGATGGAAAGCATTGAGAGAGACGTTCAAAATCTCTCGATGCTATTAAAGTGAAGATCACGTAGATGTCGTTACACGGAGTCGATGCCGTCGGCTGTTTGCACGGCCGAAGCAACGGCGGCGATCGTCAGGATACAGAGAATGCTCAAAGATCAACGCCGAGCGCGGGAAACACTGGTGTGTTGTCCAATGCAGGAAGAGCTCGCAGCTTGAGCGCACCAGCTATCCGTCCACGAGTCGAGATAGTTGTACTGCTGCTTCTTTGTCGCTGAATACGTTGCAGCGGTGTCTAGCCGGCCAGACGTGAGCCCTGCGACTTGACAAGCCGGATGCACCAAAAAAGTTGGGAGTGATACATGAAGACACAAGAACTACGGAACGCGTCAACTCGGCCACGGGGACAACCCGGCCACTACGACAACTCGGCCACTGCGACAACTCGGCCACCGTGTAGGTATGGAGGTTGGGTTTTTCCTCCGTTTTTTCGCCATGCTCATGGAGGTTGGGTTTCTCCTACTCCTAAGGTATCGAGGTTGAGTCTTTCCTACTTTTTTTTTTGCTACTTTTCTACGTTTTTCCTACCCACGCGGTGGCCGACTTGACGTAGTGGCCGAGTTGTCGTAGTGGCCGGGTTGTCCCCGTGGCCGAGTTGACGTGCACCCCAAGAACTATCTCTCGATAAACACACTCCGCTGAGGCATGCCACCGACGTATTCCCAGGGCGCGATTACTTCCTTTTCGGCAGAATCATCAGCCGCCGGCGCCGCGCCGTTCTCTTCATTTATCGTTTGTTTGGTACCGGCGAGCGAACCCCGAGCCAAACCCAGATCGCTCGGACATCCTGATGAGCTCTATTCCACTGTGCACATCCTGGGAACGAGCAAAGGCGTATCAAGACTCTGCGTCGCCCGGTAAAGGCTTCGCGGAACGGAGAATGCTGACCTTCGAGCGGTGTCGCGGGGTGCGCATCGAACCCGCCCTTACTGTGACTTTCGGTTCTCCGAAAAAGGAGGCCTGGGACATAGGGGCTAAGACGGCTAGGCAGAAAGTTGGTCTCAGGTGGTTCGTCTTAAGGACCGCAATTATCGAGATGATCCACATGAGTCAAAATTGGAATCACGGCTATGAAGGTGATTCGCTAAACTAACGAAGCCATGCTCGGAACAGACAGTCGACGAGGGGCAGATCAGGGATTGCGATTCCGGAGGAGTCGCGACCGGTTCCGTTGATTCGAAACAGTCGGACGCGGGACGGCTGGACTGGCAGATTAGATCTGTGTCTCGTCGCAAAACAAACGAGAGATATAAATAATCATTGTCCTGAGAGTTCATGACTGTTCAGTTCCCTAGTGCGACGCAGCTCGAGATATATAGATGTTGTTTAAAATCACCTTATCGGTCCTGGAGAGTGCAAGGCATTGCGCAGCTTGGCTTCCGTTTCTTGTTTGTTCATGGATCCGCACCAGATTTGAGCAAAGTTCAGGAAAAATATCTGATCGTGAGTCATGTTCAAGACGGGTAGATAGGGTTCGACGCCGTGCTGGTGCTCCCACCGTTTGAATGCCTGTAGGAAGATAGAGAGAGGGATACAACCTTGTTAATGAATTGATGTGCTATGGTCACAAGAATACCGGAACCCGCTCCGCCATGGGGTAACTCGGGCATGACATTTGCCCTAGATTTGCATACGTTTGATTGAATATGATAATGCCCATATGAGCTGTTATATTCCTGTGCATGAGATGATTTACGACATGATCCACGGTGTAGATGTGTAACACGTTTTTGAATTGAACAGTCGACAGGAGCTTTGGTCTAAAACGAGGGCTATCGATCATGTGACATTTCGCAACATCGCATATAAGGACAGCTTCGAGCCCGGCCGCTCGGTCCGAGGGCTTGGCATCAGAACTTCTTGAACTTTCACCAGATAAACACAACAGACAAATCTCTTGCGCACTCGAGAGGGAATGTGTTCGGATCGGCAGGCCGGCCGCAGGCTTGTCCGGGGATTTACACTCGGACTGTTGCTTGCCATAGCAACTCCTCGCCTCAATGTCGTACTTCATGAAACGGAAAGTGTTGAACGAAGGCAGGTGGCCTCTTTTACTCCACCCCTGAGGTTGCTCGCCTCGGCCTTCGGTCCAAGGGCGGGTGGGAGCGGATTTAAAATAAGGCCACCACCCCGATCCCTTTTCGGCCTCCGCCCGCTCCGTCCGATCGTCATCAGGCCGCCGGGAGACAGCGGGCTAACGATCGGATTATGAACAGCTATCGAGCTTTCGCCGAACACGATATAAACTAGCGCACCGCTGCCGAACGAAGCGGCCATGCCACCAACCGTACATAGTTCTTGAAACTACGGCCGGCGCCAGGATCAACCTGTATTTCCAGTGAAGGAACACACCTGCCCCGACGCAAAACGTGACCCGCCATCGCGGAGCCTCGAACGCGCTGAGCTGTGATAAATCTGACGAAATTTTCCATAGCGTTCGAAGCTCACTAAATCAACACGGGAAAAGGTCACGTGTCCGAACGACCAAACGACCGTCCGATCCGAGAGGAGAAGAAACCGCCAGACGTAGTGACCAACCCACACGATCGGCCTGTTCGGTTGAATGTTCCTCCAGAAGTTGTTCGAACGCTCCGAGAAGCATAGGTTTCCCGTCCGGGTTGTATTGTTCTCTACATATAGATCGATGGTGGAGCACTTCTCGAGCGGGCCAACCTCAAACGATGTTTTGCAGCGACTCCAACCACACCTCTCTGATCGAAGTGGCCCTATCCGACGCACGAAAAGAGAAGTCAGACATGAGCTGCTTCAAACTGGATCTCAACACGCAGACTGCAGCTCGGGTTCATCGACAGATCTATCGCAGGAACCCCCAGTCTGGAAATCACTATACTTCAGACATTACGTATAAGCGACCGCATTGAGAGCAACGGAAAAGATACCTTGATCCTTGCATATCATGTATCAGTCCAGTCAGAATAAAAGTCTACCATCACAGGCGTCTGCAACGAGGAGGAATCGTGGACGCTTCTAACGTGACTGATTCATTTTCACTTCTATCGATTGAATATCTGAATACATAGGCAACAAGTCCTCCGTCGTGGTAGAGCTCTCCGATTTCCAGTCTATAGTTTCTCTGTCGGTAGATCCGATCAAAAACTGTGAGAAGAAGAGCAAATATTTATATCCCGAAGCTCCCTCCAGGAATCAGGTAAACACCTGGCAGGACGATGTCATCATCAGCACCGTTAGTCAGAGTTAGCGGCTGACCTTCCTCTTCTTTCTTTTTGCGGCGAGACTGCGATCTCTTCCTCTGCTTGCCGTCGTTCGCAGGTTTTCCGTAATCTTGTTACGTGATGTGAGTTCTTGGGGTCGATAACGGTCTCCGTTGTCACGGTCATTGTCAGACGACGAGCGATCGGAGCCGGCTCCATGAGCCGAGAGCTGATGAGCTCAAGGTCGACCGCGAGAGAATACTCGGCGGAAGTCCCTCGATCATCACGACGAACGGACGGAGATGGGGGTAGACTAGTTTGTTGGCTGACAAACGGGCTCGCATGAACAAAGTTTGCAGGCGTCTCATCGACACCAAGGTCGTCCTGTTTTCCAGCGCAAAGATGACGTCTAGGAGACCCCGCTCGCTGAGCCCTCCGCAAAATTCTGACTCCAGTGATTCTCTCGAAAATTCGAGTTTTTGAGGTGTCTCAATTCCGATTCGCGTCTCCCAAATTTCAACCGTGTTGCGTCATTGATAAGGAGGAAACACTGTTCGGATCCTTAGGGCCCGCCATCTATATGAGTATTTACTCATGCTGTACGACGCGGCGATACTCATTGTTGACTGACTCCACTAGCGGTCGACAGGCTCACTCGATACGGTGGCGTGCGAGCAATGAGTCGGTTATAGACACTCTCCTCGCAGATTTCTCCTTTCATCGATGTCGCTGTGTATTCGAACCTGAAGCCGCTGCTCTGCTCAAACGTCGGGAAACGAATCAATTCACGCGGTTTGATCGATTTTCGATGCGAGTCGTGGCTGATCGGAGAGCAATCGTTCGACTCTGCTCTCAACACCAGATCATAATCACACTTGTCACCCTGTCAGCCCGTGTCCGATGTCCTGGCGGTCGAACTGCGGGCAATTGACGGGAATTCCAATTACGAATACTACGTGCAGCCCGACAGTTATTGCCAATAGCGCTGAACATATCCGGCTGGTGGTTATGAAGGGCCCAACATCAGAGGAGCTCATATTCTGGACCAAGACGCGGGATGTTGCTCTATTTGAACCTATTTTTCCTCCACGTTTCGGGATCGACCATGGTCTCCTTCCTCCGACCTGAAGGCTGCACTAGGCAAAAGGGGAGCTCGTATCCCGGCTCGAACTCTCGATGCATAGAACTGCAGGCAATGCGTGCCGGAGGCTTGAAGGTGAACAAGAACGAGCCCCAATCAATCTTCCGACCATGGTGGAATTCCAAGCTGATGACAAGGTCATACCGAACTGCTTGTCAAAATGATAGGACCGACGGCAGCTAGGAGGATGCAGACAGCAGCAAGAGAATAATTAGAAGGAAAAGGTCGGAGGGAAGGGCACCATCTCCCTAATGAGCGAAGAAAGTTTGTTGCTCCAGGGTTTATGCGTCAACCTGAACGGAATTCGACGGGCTTTGTGTTGATAGAAAAGTTTTCTGCTCTCTTCCAACAATAACGACAACAAAAGCATTCACCGAAGCATCCAAAGCACCGCCAACTCTCGACAAAACATGCCGATGTTCTCCTTCTCCACCGAGTCAAGCTACGCTCAACAACGCACATATCTCATCTACTTTTTCTTTTTTTATTCAGAGGGAGCATCCGATGTCGCCCGACTCGGGGGGAAAACAATTTCTAGCCCAGAGAGTATGCTCCGTGGGATTGAGGTGAATTCACTCAGAACGGAATGGACGAAGACAGACGAAAGAGGATCCGAAGATAATCTTGCTCGAGGCAAGCGTGGGGAAGATTTTCTCCAATACCCGATCCGCAGGAGCCAAACTCCGTCGCACGTCAAGACCTTCCACGCAGAATCAGCGGCGCGACGTGGCGTTCTTCCGGAAAAACCGTCTTTTGCCGACTCGTGTGGTCTTTCCGTTCGTGTTTAGAATGTGGCCGGCATTTTTTCCCCGTGACTGACTTGCTGTCCGGCTAAGTGGAGTTGCACAATAGTTTTCTTGGAGCGAGTTTGCACAATCGACTGGCTCCGGAAATAGATGTTTTGAGTCAACCATTCCACTCAAGCAACGCCAACGTTCGGGGAGTCTGGTTGTGTAGAGGGGCGCAAAAGGGGTGATATTAGAGCACGAGGCTAGAGAAAGAGCGCTTCGACTTTCGTCGACTCAGGCATTCACAGCACAGTAAAAAGACAGTCATGAGCGAGGTTTATGATCCCGGTCTTTTGAGCTCGGAACGGGGCTTTCTCGAGGATTCTCCCTGCCTCGTAGCCTTTCTCCCTCCTGACAATCTGTCCACGTAATCTCCCCCGGGGCTGCCGAGGCCATCGAGGTCCGTCTGTGTGCTCAGTGTCCATTAGTTTCACCCATCCTCTACGCTTTCTGTTCTCCTCTGGAATTCGATCGTCTCTACTTTAATTTCCTGTGCGGTACCCTGTTCGTCCTGAACGTGTAAAGTGTTCCCGCCGGCTCCGCTTTTCATTCAATGGACTCGAATTCTCTTTTCCATCCGGTCGTCCCGCTCGAGGGGTTTTCGTGGATCGAAGCGGCCGACGCCATCGTCGACGTCGTTGTCAGAATATTTCACCGGAAAACTGAACGGAACGATGATAGGATCTGGATACGAGGACGCCGCCATCAAAAGGCCGCGACCAATAGCCGTTATAAACTTCATCACTCATGTGGGCCAGATTTTCATCCGTTCGTTGCCCAGAGCACGATCCCGGCGTTCTTGGGAACCTCAACTCCAAGCTCCGCTATCCTGGAGGACTTTAGAGAATCGAAGTATCCGGGAAGACTGGTTTGAAGGACGAGATCAGAGGGCAAGGAGGATAACGAGGCTTGAGAGGGAGTTGAAAGTTTTGGACAGGACAGAAACAGGACAGATAATTCAGTGGAGCGATGCTCCCCGAAAACTCCCGGCATGACCAAACGTCTGAATTTCCAAACTTTTGATTGGCCTCCCATGATAAGAGTTCTTCCTGGGAAGCTCAGCGCTCTTATCATCAAACAGGGCAATGGACGGCTCGAGTTTGTTTCCCCGCTACCTTTACGCAGACCGAACTGAGGATCGACCTTGAGAGATCGGCAAACGGTTCTACAGCCCCAAAACAGCCGCTCGGGGAGCGAGTTGAGCGCAAACCTGTCATCGCAATGTGTCATGCTCCAAGATCGAGAGTGAATCAAAGCGAGAATTTATAGAAAAATCAGGGCATCGTGCCATCGCCACAACATGGTCCCCAGTCCTTGTCTCGGTTAAATTCGGAATCCTCATCGCAACTGTTCTCGGAGGAGCACCTCAACAACCTGCAGCCAAGGTAACTGTTGCAGCATGCTCGGTCCTAGGTCTTAACTAGCCTTGACGAATGTAAGTAGAGCGAACCCCAGTGGAAATAGATCTCAGATAGAGTGACGTTCGACACCCGCGTCGTTTCTGAACATGGGACATCGCATAATTAGCAGGTAGCCGATTGCTCGATTTGCACGTCCCACATTTTGATTGGAGCAATTAATGAGTCCGGATCTGCTGCGGTTTGTCGTGGACTAATAATACGTTTCGCATCGGCACCAGCTAGCCGGTGGGATATGTATGTATCGAGAGTCTCATTGTGAAAACAGAATCCTAGCCTGGCTCGGCCTGGGGCTGAAATTCAGGTGATAGAATGCCAGTCTGCTGGCAGCTAGAGCCTCCGGCGGAACACGGATGACAAGGGGTATAGCCGAAACCGCTAAAACGATCTCGCAACCGAATCTCGTCACTGGCTCCTGAGTTCTTTGGCGGCAGCTGTTGGCCTCGTCTCAGCTGAGCGAGCGGATTGGGCTATTGGGAGAGTGGAAAGGAACTCAACTGTGATGCGAGCCACAGGGAAGCCTATGCTGCAAACTCTCAGACGAGCAAAGCCCCGCACTCATGTCAATGTCTCGATTTGGGCGGGGAACACGTCTCCCTCGATCCCGAGAAAACTCTCGAGGACCTTCGGAATGGCGACTAGCCCGATACAGCCGAGATTCAATCTCGGTTCTGGGAGTAATGAAAACAATGAGTTAGTGGAGAACAGCAACGGAGACAGTGATCAGCAAGTAAACCCAATTTACTGTCACCTCTGTTACAGACGCTTCCAAGTCACTTTTCCTTCGTCCTTCAGCGACTCTAGAGAGAGGAAGTCTTCTCTTGACACGTCTCTAAGGAGCAAGAAAGAAGAGACGGGAAGAAAAGGCCGCCCCGGTGTCAAAGGTCGGAGGAACGTTGTTACACCGGGAATGAAGTCATTCACAATTGAATGATACAACGAAGAATGAGGTCGACATCAACAAAGAGGTCGTCGGAGGCTCCGTCAGGCAACTCCCGACGGAGTCGAGGAGGCAGCGCGGCCATTGACGTCAAAATCCGCGTTCTTCCTCCTTCTCCCGGGTGGCATGTCGGATCGAGGGTTTTAAGAAGACTTCGAATCCGGTCATCCCGGACCGGAAAGTATACGCTTCAGCCTCTTTTGCGCTTCAATTCCCAGAAAAACCAACCATCGTCACCCGGGTCGGGTTTCCGGGCGAAAATCAAATGTCATCTCGTTTCTCATTAAGTTTCTCTTTCTCGCGTTGTCATCCATTTAGAAATGAGTCTCACAAACTTTCGCGAAACCACGCGACTCTCATTCGACGAAACATTGAAAAGGAGCGGACGAGAAAGCCGAAAGCTCACCGCGAATGGACTCGGCTTTCGACCGAGTCCACATTAGGCAAATACTCAAGAGTAGTCAAGGTCACTCGCAACTGATTTGGCAGCGTCCCTCGTAACACAGCTACAGCGGAGGGAGTCAAGCACTCGTTGCGCCGGAAAACGATCATCGTGAGCATGAAAACTCCGCTTTCCCGGTCGAGCATCATCAAACCATATATTTCGTAGCTGCCACATCGCCAGAGCAAGACCTCACCTACTGTAGCAACGCTCGTTAAGGAGGAGCTTTCTTCGACTACAATTCGTTAGGCTTGCGCCAGTATTCAATCCCACAAAGTATGCACGGTAAAGACCTGGATTCTCTCCAAATTCGAGCTAGCGCAGCGTTTCGTGTATTCGGAACGAAACGTTTGCGTTGTTCATTCCAAGGGGACTAACCACCTCTCTCCAACTCTGGACGAATCTCTCTCGAAACATTCCACTGGCCGAAAACTGCCATGTCACGGTAATCATTCCTGTCACTACGACTCGTGGCGTGCGAGTCGCAGCCGAGAATGAATCTGTTAAGCGAATTCCATTGATCGGGTTATTGATCGCTAGCACGGCAAAGTTGCAATTTGACACCTCAAGGTCGCTACTTGTGTTCATTATTGGCCCGCGCCTAGAGGCCCAAGCAATTCTCTGTTTCTCTTTGATTCTACCCATTCAGCCCAAACGACCGAACACCTCCTTTCCGGAGATCTATTCTCTGCATGCAAGATCGCCGCCTCGTTGGAAGAGTGCCGCCCGGAAGTCGATGGGATGGATCTTGCAGCAGGATTCAGGTGAACTTCCATTAGAGTTGTTCATACATTGCTGTGCTGTTTTGGCAAGAGTTCAACTTGGTAGGCGTTCGCGATCCACTCCCTGCACGTGATTTCTCGACTAAATCACTCTCACTGTCAGACCGTATATTCTCTCCCGGGAACCGTCTACGTTATTCCTGACCTCTCCCTAGCCAGACTTTGGTACAGTGAGTCGGACTGCTTGGAACTCACGCTTTGCTTCCTGACCCAACAGAGCTTGAAAAATACGATTCAGAGAATCGAGCTTGAGACGGGACGAATTTCAGGTTATTTATAGGGCTCACTCGGGAACACACAAACACGAAAACAGCTCGCGAGTCCTTCAGTCACGTTCACGTACCTTCTAAGTCGTCGGGGAGATACTTCCCCCGAACTGGGAGAGACTCAAAACAAAAGCACTGCAGCCGAGTATCGTCCATTTCCTCTATACGCTGCCCGCGCAGTCGACCCGAACGATATCGGGCCCCGGCAGCGCCGGCGTAAAGCTTCCGGTAAGGCTTCGAAGAGTGGCTGATGGAGAATACATGATGTACTTCGTGACCTTCATTCGAATGGCACGTCTGGTACCTTCCTCTGGATTGGGGAGGATCGTAAACGACGACCCGACACATCGACATATACGGCCATATCAAACCTCGAGTTTCCATCGATGTTGCATGTTTCGATCGGAGCTGATTAGGAAGGAGGAAAAACTACAAAACCCATCGCTCTCAACTAACGACCGCGCCCAATACAGATGTTGCACTCCTGAGCCGCCGCCCGCCGTTCCGCTGGCCTTAATCGAAGGAAACACCTGCTCTCTTCTTGCTTGAGGACGTTGACGAGACATCTCATCGTTCAGTACACCTGTCGGACGCAAACCCAAGAAGCACATCTGCAGCGAACGACCGCAAGGTATATTCGCAATCGGCGATCATTCATGCTCGGCGACGGGGAACGAAATCGCTCTGGTGAGACAGACTCACGTCGCAGCGTCTGAGTTTTGTTCTGCTCAATCCGAGAAAAGAACGATGTGAGTATCGTGGAGCGTGCCAGGGCTCGCGCAACTGAGGGTGACGTCTCCTTAGCGGCTTGCTCCTGCAGTGCTCGGAACGTTGATCAAACTCTTATCCAGAAGATCCCGTCTGACGCAGCGAGTGAAACTTGTCAACAAGCCGCCGCCTATATCAGAGGCCGCGTCACAATTCTTCATCGTACATCACGCATATGGAGATGGAGGCTGGCGCGTCTCCAGACAACTGCGAGACAATGTACAACTACGTCGGTCGAGATGCTTTCTCCGAGTCTTTTGCATCGGACGAGATCGCATGCATCTGGAGGCGACCGAGAAGTGTGCAAAAACTTCACATCATTTTCGCTGATCTCCCTCTCTTGTAGAAAACACTTTCTCTTGCGTCGGGTGGTCCTTATCTCGCTCAAATCCGAGATTCTCCTGTCCGATGACCTTTCGGCCGTGAGAGATCGAGTTGTGGACGGCAGGAAGCTCGCCTGTATTCGTGCATTATGGTTACGTCACCCTTTCAAGGCTGCGTATAGTCCGCTGACCACTGATGCTGCCCGGTCGTCGAGCTTCATGTGAAGTCTAGCTCCGCGGTTGCACGGACGAATTCTATGCTGGCGGGGCGCTTATTTCGTGTTTCTGGTCACGTCGGACTCCTCCTCGCTCGTCCACCCATTTCTCTTTCCGTAACTGCATCTACTTACGGTTGTGGCTTGACCAGCCAACTATCGTCTCTAAGCCCACCGCAGGCGGCATCGAAGATAGCACTCGAACTTGACAATCGTACTTTATGAGGCAGCCGCAGAAAGCGTCTTTTTACCAAGCAGAATGAATCAGAATCATCCTTCCAAGTTCCGGAAACCTGATTCATGGAGTTTTCCTCTATCGACCGGAGCGGACCTCTGCAGATAGATGAATCCAGTCACGGTCGGGCGCCCATGAAATCTAGTTTTGTGGCTCCCTGCCGCTTTCGTGACATGCGGGGCTGAGGGCGGAAACAATAACCTTTTTGTCTCAAAAGAGTGGAAGCAGAGTGGAAAGAGAGAGAAGAACGCGTTTCGTCACTCTATTCTCTGAAAGAGTGATGGCCACATGATGGAATGCCGCCAGAGTCTTTTGGTAAGCTTCCTGAGAGGGATGAGTTGCTCAATATTTCAAAAATTACTCCTTTTCCCTGTCGGGTCTCCATGATGTAATCAGCGAAGCCAGCCGCCGTGCTCTCGCCTCGGATCAACTTCGCTGAGAACTTTCCTCGGCAGAAAGAATTCGTGGCAGGAACCGTTAGAGCAGAGCGGCGGGGGGAATTCTGCGTTCCAGACCCACCCCTCGAGCTCGGGTCAAGATGATAACGATATCGAGCATATTGCTGACTGAGTGAGCGCCTGTCTATGAAGATATTGGAATTCAGCTCTCTTGAAAGCTAGATATTCGGAAGATACATTTGCCGTCCGCCTAATTCTCTCTCCTTGCGTAAAAAAACCTTCGGTGAATGCAAAGAACCCAACATTCTTACTCGGTCTCGGTCTTTGTCGGCTGAAAACCTACGAAAGGGAATTGGGGGAGCACCTCCGAGTAACGAGACCACCGAAGGCCGTTGAAGAATCGGGAACCGTTTGTTAATATGGGCGTCGACATCTTGTCGTCGTTCTTTCCCTTCGATATTGAGGAATATTGAAGCTTCAACCGGAGCTCCCATAGAGTTCCTCCCCGCGACGAAAGCACGAACACCGTCTGCGGTCCAGCAAGCTCCGATCTTTCTCGCGCGATCGAGAGCCACAGATGCAATTTCGACATTGAAGAATTCCGAAAAAGAGTTATGGATAATATTGGCTGCCACCCTGACTCATCTAGTTTCCGAGCTGATGCTGAGAGTTGGATTCAGGTTCTCCCGGACTCACATGTCGACTATGTCTCAATACAAAGCCTCGAAAATTGTGATTTGTATAATTTGTATTTCATACCATTTCGCTATCGAGAGACAGTTCACAAGGAAGAGCTATTGGAACAAACACCGAGCGTCTCCTCGACCCCTGGAGTTTGAGCTCCGGAAACTTCTTTCAATGGAAGAACAAGTCTCGTCTGATTTGCGGCGGGCAGCATCCAATACTGGATTCATTCAATTCAACTACATCCTGCACCGATCCCACTCAGAACATACTTTGGCAATCCTACGCCATTCCAGCGACTCCGATGCCATCAAGCAAGTCGACTTTCGCGTCGCCAATTTTGATCGCGGCCTACGTCGGCTTTGCTACTGGTTGCTTTTACATCCAAG
The DNA here is from genome assembly GCA_028455905.1 of Neoseiulus californicus. NCBI lineage: Eukaryota > Metazoa > Arthropoda > Arachnida > Mesostigmata > Phytoseiidae > Neoseiulus > Neoseiulus californicus. Next base: position 254,629 of record JAMQGS010000014.1, read on the forward strand.
ATTTCATGGAGGTTGTGGAATGCATTACAAGCCAGAAACGAACCCAGATCGGAAACGCTGTTTCCCTTCCGTTGTCGTCGCTCGTCTCCATTGAAGGCGAACAGCACAGTCCGACTCATCTGAGAAAACGATCTCGTCGAAGCCGCTACTGTTGTCGCCGTCGTTGTTGTATTGAACGACGAGCTCTGGTCTGTCCTTGAGATGACCTTTGGAGATGAGACGGTTCCGCAGCATCGACTCCGCCGGTTGATTGTCCGAGCCTAAGCTGCCCAACCGCTCTTCTACCGAAGAACTCTCTGGCGAAAACTCCTCTTTGGGGACCCCTAAGGGAGACACCTACCGTACAGACACCCTCCCCCTGCCGGAGACCCCTGCCGGGGACCGCTAATGGCAAGTGGGCATTTCTCTCGACGATTGCGCTGGCAACTCTGTTCCGTGCCGGACCACGAAGTGTTGGCCAGACAAACGCACGAGTTCGAGGGCGCCCTCTCTTTCTGGGGCGGGAGCGCTACGGAGAATCGTTGGCTTGGTCGTGCTGGTGGTGGTAGTAGCGGTCGACGTCGTCCTTTTTGAACGCAAACGAGTGCCAATAGAAGTCCTGAGAGGAATAAGCTCTTGCTTCTGGCTCGTAAAAAGTCACCAAGAACAGAGCGTGGCTCCTGAGGAGCCGCAATTATACTCTCCCAACAGAGCAGTTATGGTGCGAAGCGTCTACATCACGTCCAGGAAGGAATTCCAGCCGGTCTGGCGTACAGATACAGTGAGTTTGCTCGCATTCTTCAAAGTTTGTCCGTTCACCCGGTCGCCTGTCCGTTTTCCCCCGCCCGGCAAGGCGTCTGGCAGCAGGAAGGCAAACTCACTTCTGGTTCAAAGGTCAAAGGTTTCATTGAGAATAAGCGCTGAAGGCGCAGACGCTCAAAGAAAAACCTCCACAGGCCTCATCCTGTGTGCCCGGAAAGTTCGAGGAACGCTCGCAAAAATCCAACTCAGCCCGCTGCTGCTGCATGAACGGCCTTCAAAGTGCTCTACTGCGGATTCCCGGAGCCTTCTGGTTGGTTCCAGAAGAGCTCCAAACTCGTCGTCGGGACTGTCAAGGATATTCCGGACGCGCGTACTCGAAGAAATTCGCTTGCAACGAGCTCTCGGATTCGATCGAAACTTCCTGCTTTTCCCGTCTAGAGACGCCAATATGGGTCGTATTCCCTCCGGAATCGAAAGGAGTGAGGACCTGGGATGAAACGAGCGCGTTTCTTCTCCATTCCTTGCGTGACAAAGTGCGCGAGCTTCTTGTCCCGATGGGGTGTCCCCGTCCCACGTGCCGATCGATCAGTTCGTAGCTCGACTGCGCGGAAACGATGAGACCTGGGCAAAGGTGAGGTCGAGAACGGATTCGGAGGACGAATCAGTAATCAGGGGAGACATGACCGATCACGCGGAAACGTGGCCGCGACCACACCATCCATCTCATTTTCTCTTATTTTTTGCGTAAGATTCGTTCCGGAACCCGGTGAAGTTCATCGGCCTGCCGCGACCACATCTCATCTCATCGACGGCGACGCTCCTTGTGGGTCGTTTTCGGGACAGAAGTTTCCGAATGGTGGCGAATGTGCGAGGCCGAGGTTGTTTAGCTGATCTGGCGGCCCGCGATATGATCGGTAATGACGACCACCAACCGACCGACCGACCCGATATGGACATCGTATCCTAGCCGCTCGGGCTCTCTGTGCTGATGATGACAGTGACGGTGACAACGACAGCAGCACGGAGGCATACAACGACGAGGCATCCATTCTGTGTCCCAGCGGTCGTCCAACATTCTCTCTCTATTTCGGGACCTGGTCCGTCCATTCTCGTCGATAGCCGACTCCTGCCATCCGACTAAGGTAAGATCATTCCCCGGTCAGCCAAAAAGGGTCAGCCGAATCTATCCGAGGATCTGACCAACATATCTTAGAGCCGTTCAATTGGAAAATCAGAAACTTCCTCCGTGACTGTATGTTCCCGCAGGATTCTCCCCTGCGATCGGAATTCTATGAACTTCTGTTTCAGCTTCCCCCCGGAAACTATCCGAAAATTGGACATCTTTCTGTGACTCATGTTTCTGCCGAGGGAGGTAGAAACCTTCCTTTCCTAAGGGTCCAAAGGACCGAGAACTAAGGAACGGAGCTTGACACCGAGCGAAGCGAGCTGCAATCGTCAACGACCCGAGAGAAATTGCGCAAATATGCGGGGAATCGAATCGTTCTGGCTAGTCGGCACAGGAGATGCAGCCGAGCGCACACTCGACGGAGAGTCGTTAGCGAACACGGCGGTCACCCGTGGCTTGGTATAGGTGTGCGCCTCCATCCGGTCATGTGCCGACGATGACCCTTACATGTCAGGGGAGAGCAAGGCCGCCAGCGAGACACCTAGGCTATGCAGTTCGCGGCCTCGAGCGGAACGGACAGCAGTGGAGCAGTTTCGACTGAATCACCTGTTTATCGGTAGACTTCGGTCGTGAAGGTTCTTCTAGAAGTCAGGAGTTTGCCGCACATTCCCTCGGTCAGCCAAACAGAGAAGGATAATGCACTCATGAGGATGCTAAATATCAGGTTTCCGTTGCAGAATAACTGTCCGAAGTTGGTTTGCGAAAGGGTCGGTGTCATATCGATGATCTCCACGAAGTTCTCGATGTCGCGTTTCGAAATAACAACAGACCCGGATCGATTTCAATGCTTCACGCGAGTGCATCTGAACTGCAGCAGAGAGAATCCAGGGGTCCGAGAATTCCGCTAGACCGCAGTTGGGGCCGCCCTGGCGACCGCTTGGTTTATTTTACGCCGTACCTTTTTTCTGCTTTTTGCATGAGGCTCACGACGATGAATGATGGGTGAATTGATCCAGACGAACGCGTCTGCAGATAGTATAGTAGCAATGTTTTCTGGATCTGATGATTAATCCGGATTTCGCCTCTTCGAATTCGGTTGGGAGTCGATCCGGAATAAATTTTCCGAACTCCGAGCAAAGTTCTGGAGAGCGGATCGGAGAGCCGTTCGCGGATGATATCGTTTGCCTACCCCATTCCGTTCTAAATTAAACTGAAAACGTGATCATGGAAATTAATGGCGCTCCTCGTCTGCCGCGGGAACGGCAGCGTCTTCGCTTAAACAGCACTATCAAAGGCTTGGACCAGACGATGCGGCGCCGCATATGAATCGTCCCAAACGAACATGGCCTTGCTCCTCTACAGCCTTGAGCTCAGTGCTCGCCTGTTTGCCTCTCCGCCGGCCCGCCCGACGGCCTGCTGCTCGCCTGGCTGAGTTTTTGACACCATCGACTCCGCAGCCACGGCAGGGTCGATTTCTCCCCGAACTTTTGCATGCCACAAGGCTGCGGGTGAAATTTCATCGCAATTCGATATTCGAGAGAATTTTCTGTTTTGCCAGCAGTTTTTCAGCCGTCATGGCTCACTCTCAGGGATCGCGAACGAGTAGCGAACAAAGGGGACGATGATATCGTTTGTAACGTCTATGCTTTCCGAAGCGGGATTTCCCGGAAAAGCGCTCATTTTTTCAGGTCCTCCGAAGCTTCACTTGTTTTATCGGGTACGTATTCGAGCGAGGATCTTGTAAGTTGCAGAGTTCCTCGATGCGTTTCTCGTCTGCTCACATTGACCTCCCATGAGGGGAGGTCAATGTGAGCAGAAGAGACCTTCGGGATGCTTTGTCCTCGTTTCGCGGAGGGATCATTATGTCGCAAAAATGTCTGAATCGGCTATGCGTCTTTGTTTCCGCAATGTGCGTGGCTCCTCAAGCGAAGCCGGGGCAGAAAAGTCCCAAGATTCATGATCAATGGAAAGAAGAGTTGACAGTACTCTGGCACGCAAGAGCATACGGAATAATAGAGCCTTGACATCAGGCTGCGGTGGCGACGGGCGTCACGTGACCGTGGTGTCGTCGCGAATGATATCATAAGGAGAAGAATTCTATTCAGCTGTTCGAGGAATTCACGTTAAGTTCTCGACATCTCACACTTCCGGACATTCAAGTCGTTGACACTCAACTCCGAGCAGATTCGACCTTGATGCATTCCTAAATGTCACGAAGCCTCCCAACTTGTGCGTCTGCGACCTTTAGGGTGGCCTTCTTATCAAAGTTTCAGAAACGGAACTTGAGTTGGATCTCACCGAAATAAGCAATGCAAGTCGATGCCCAAGAGGACGACATCGTCAACAGCATCTTCATCGTCGACTTACGTTAGACGTTGCTATCAACGGTTTTGCGTAGTCGTTCGGCTAAGGAGGGAGATACCATCAAAGCGCGATTAGCCGGGAACATTCGTTCTGCTTTCCGGCCGTAGTCTGACTTTTGTCCTTCGCCTCTCGCTTGCTTCCAGGTCTGTTATGGACAACGCCAGCTGATGTAAAGCTCGCGGCTTTAGCAAAACTTTTGGCCGACCAGCCGACAATCACAAGTTTTCTCCATTTCTCGTTCATTTGTCCCGACGGAGTCTTAACGGCATCCTGGCAAGACCCCAGAAGAAACCCGACAAGATTCTGGCAAGATCCTGACGGAATCCTCACGGGAGGTTCTCTAGGGCGAGCGACGTCGGCGTCGTGATCGTCGTAATCAGCGATTCGAGTGTTTTCGCCTCAAATGCGGGCGCCACATTACTGCATGTCGACGATCAGAAGTCTCGATTGGAGCAATCAGAATCTGGCGTCGCCGTCCTGATGCGGTCGACCGTGTGAATGATCGATCGGGAGAGCACGAACATTACTATATTTAGGTCTTCTGTATCTGGAGCAGATTCGAGCCTTCGCGTGGAAGCTCAGTCCGAAATGCAGCAGCATGCGTTGGGAGCGAAATCTTGAAAAGGGATGTTTCTATCTCTCACATTTCGTTGAAGGTGGCTTCAGCAAAGACGGCCTAACTCCCCGTCCGTGAACGAGCAGGGCCTCCACAGCACCTCGTGCATGGTTGGGAGGCAGTTTCAACGATCGACGATGTACCGAACTGCCTCGTACACGGTGTGCAGAATAACGGGAGGCAAGCTACAATTTCTGTAGTCCATCAACCCCAGGAGCGAAAATTGAGCTCTCTAATAAGCACTGAGACCTTACGCAGGTGGATCCGCGGACAACCCTGCTACCCAGCTCTTTTCGCCCCTCCATCTCTCTGGCTCGTTCTCGATCTGTTACTGAATCAGCCAATACTTCCACCCGACGTTCGTGACCGATCGGTGTCCTGAGACAAACAGAGCGGCCTATAATACGACGGCGCACCCCAGGACGAAGTCGCTTCCGCGACCTGCGCTCACATACGGCGATTACATAAGCCCGAGCTCCCGTGGAGCAGAACGGAGCCCTTTCGGTCTCGGTGAGTCGTGCGAGATTAATTTATCAAACAGTTGAAGGACAAGCTCGCTGTTTTGCTCCCTCTACCTGAACCAAACGAGCATCAACAAGCCCTCAGCGCTGGCAAAGTAGGATTTTTGAAGAAGAACGATAGATGTGGTCCGTAGAACTTACAGGAGAACAACAGTCAGGAACGAAAGTTCCTCCAAGCCGAGCCACGACGTTTTCAGGCTTATGAAGAGCTAGACTCAAAGTCGGTAAACCTCATTCGAGTGAACGCTCAAGCTGCGGACGATATCGCGTGATCGGGCGAGATAAAGGCTGGAGCCAGTTCTCCTCAAGGAGTCATTGAAACCCTCATCCCTAATTTCGCTCATCGTTACAACAATTACGAGCGGACGGGGCGGGGCTTGCCCATCCCAGGAGCCCCAAACACTTCGAAGAACACGATGATCGTCGTGAGCTTCAAGCAACAAAATAACGCCCTCAAAGGGAACCTCCTAGAGATTCGTGCACAGCTTCAACGAGGTCCAGAACTGTCTTGGTTGAGTGCAGTGGATTTCCTCGATCAGGGCGTCGTCCTTACTTTGTGGCGATCAGATCGACATTTAATGTCTTCTGAGCATCAGTGGCAGCGTTTGCATCGTTGCAAACGAACAGTGACTCCAAATAAAAGACCCGAGCAAGAGCCAAGAAGGCCGAAAGACGGAGAAGAAACAATTTATGGCCTTCTCTGACGGAGGAAGACAAGCTGACCCGATCGCTCCGATCGAGGCAGAGGCTCTCGGAGCGGCGAGCAACGAACGAACGAGCGGGCCGAAAAGCATGAGTGGCTTGTCGAGCATTCCTCAACCGATACACGAGCGGATGATGTATCGACGCCGTACTGAATTTGATCACTTGTTGTGCTCCATTCTCCGGTTGAATGGAGAACAAACTTCCGTTTTCTACTCCAATTGATGCGTTGACCTCCCGGATCGGACAACGAGACCTTCAGGACCCCTGACGAGAATAGCATCGAGTTGTATACAAATGGGTACAGGGCGCACAGTTTGGCTCGGGGTTGTGTCTTGTGCAACCCGTCGCGCGTTATTGACCACGAACGAGGGTGGGACAATGAAGTGGCCATATACCTATGCGTTATCAGCACCAGAACACCGAGAAAGAGGGTCTCAGACTGGAGTCGACCTCTTACTCATTGCCCGGTCGCAACCAGGCTTTGTTGGGCTTTTCCCAGACAATTACTCGTCGAGTGAGAGGCACTACCGAAACTCGTAAGAGCCGTCAGTCCAGTCCTGATCCTCAAGCACGCCCACTGTGTTGCAAATTGTGGCGGTATTGGTTTCAAACCAGTGCCTCTTTGTCATGGAAGTGCGATACAGACTGCAACAGGTGGGTCGAACAATGACCGCTCACCGTGGATAATTTCGTCTGTTTCAATGCCTTACGCTGCCCACCGATCCCGTATTGAGCCGTACGGTGGGCGAGCGGGAGGTTCGTTCTTTCGTCGTCGCTGCTCCCATTCATTGTCCAAGATCCATTCTCCGCAATTTCGGCTTTTGAGCAACAGAATTATTCACTATATATCTGTTCCACGAACTGCTGCGCACTGGAAGTTTTGCAAGGCTCGACAGTCGCTAGTCTGAAATCAATTGAGCCATGATTGCGGCCTGAATGTTCGATAGAAAACGGTCGTGGATGACATCGTAATAGTGGCTTTCTCTCCGAGGAAAGAGCATTGTCAGACAGCCGAGCAGGTTTGAACTTCTGACATTTCAGTGCACCCTCCGTATTGGGTCTCGTCGAAGTTGTATTGACGGATCTTGACGGCAACGGGCCAGAGATTGAAAGGGACGGCTGCGGGCGATGGGGAAGCTAGGTGTGGCCTCCAAATGGGATTGGTTTGCTCGAACTTGGCTCTCCCTGTCCTCGCCGTTGTCTCTGGCGTGTCGTTGTCCTGCTGATTGTCCGGAGTTTCATTGCTTCACGAAACGAAAGGTCACGGCGATCCAAGACGACAGCAGGAATCAGCGCCTGGCGCCTTCGCGTCATCGACTCAATTCCTCGAGCAAACTTGCGGTGTTGGTGGAGCTACCACAAAAATACTGACTTTCGATTCGCAGCTCTAATATCGTTATTGCAGTTCGCGTTCGCGCTGTTGTCGTTTGCTTCCGGCTCATCGGGTGTCGCTTACGTCTCAGCCCAGGTGAATACATAGTACGGAACACTCACTGAGATTGTGAACGACGACACGATACTTTCGCTCAAGCATAACAGTCTAGCCGAAGTGGTTAGGGTTTCATGGCGGAAACTCCCGGCCGCCAAAGATCTCTTTGGTGTCGCGAGCTCTGCAGTTTGTTTATGATAAGAAATAAATCTTATCGGCTACCGACCGACGCGATAGCCGAGTGGTCGAAGCGGTCTGCATGTTACGTGCAGATTAGAATGGCCATGTTGACGTTTCGCGAGCGACAGGTCTTTGGTTCGAATCTCGTTCCCGGCCGACTTCCCCGGAGATGGTTTCCATGGTTCCCATCTCCAACTTACGGCGAATGCCGGGGAAGTAGCTGAAGTCGACCTCGGCCGCAACCGCCCCCGCCCCGGAAGAAAAGACTCTCCGACCGGGAAGTAAACTCCCAAAAAGAAGAAATAGACGCAGAATTCGGGCTACGTTTTACGTTCTACGTAGAAATTTGGCCTACGTTCTAACCGAAAACCACAAAGAGCTCCATAAGCTGGCAAAAGGTTTTGATTTGGAACGACTATTTGAAATTTATATCGACCCGCATCCGATACGATAAACTCATGATTTCCTGGGGACGATCGCAGATTTTGTTGCGCAGTTTGCAACGGTCGTCCTAGCACACCGCCTCCGGTGGGTTCTCTTTGACGGGGACTTTCCTAAACTCTGGCTTCCTTCAAGCTGTGGCATGAAGCCCGACTCCCGATTGGCATGAAAAACTAGACGGATTGAGAAGTCGTAGTTCTTCGTTTTTTAGTAATGAATTGGTTGGAGTTTATTGGAACAAAGCTCAAAATCGTTGTTGGAATCGTTTGGATACAATAATGATGGGTAAAAGCTTATCGAGTTGGAAACGACATTTACGAATGACAGCGACGAAAAAAAAGATTTCTTCCAGCGGTTCAATTGACTGAGAGACGGGATGAACGTTGAGTGTTCCTTCGACTAATGAGTCGCGGTGATGTAGTGGGTCGGTCAGTCAGTGAGTTAGTGTGTGGATGTGTGATTCTCTGTCTGTTGACATTTAAGCCTGACTTTCGAGGCCGAGGTCGTTCCCAGCTTCCGCTCTTTTGAATCAGACTTGTTCAACCGTTCCGAACGTTCCTACGACTACATTGAGTATCAAACACGTTGGCTGGGAGTACACCGATGCTGTCATCACTGCCCTCCACGGAGCGAGGAATTTCCTGCCGGATATCCAGAATTTCGGGCTGCCCTGAGAGGAGTCCATGGCTCAATCGTCAAAAAGGTAATCCGAACACCGACGTCACCTCCGCTGACTCTGTGTCCAGGGACGAATTGGTAATCAGCGAGCTGTCCCAGAGGCGATTTGCGATTACACGCGCAACCATATTCCTCTTCTGAATCGATCTCTGACGTATTTTTGATAGTTTGTTATAGTTTCGCTTGCTCTCACCGTTGATTCACGACCTCTCTTTTGCTCCACCAGTATTGTTATTATTATCTAATAATCCAAGCTAATATGGACACACGGTATTCAGAAGGCGTCTAAAATTATTGTATATATTTTTTTTCGTAATAATATCCCACTCAAGCAGCCAGTTGGGGTCTGTCCACACCCTGCAAAGGTTTTAGAAGGTTCCAGAAGGGTGTATTGTATACAATGCGCGGTGGTCTCCTCCTCGTTCCGTAACTTGTTGGGGCTGCTCGACGGTTGCCACGGTCTCGGTTAAGTATTTATAAAGGTCGTGTACAGCTCCGGCAAAATCGATTCAAAAACAACTAACAACTGTGATAATTGTGAACACCCACCGTGACCTCACCGTAGTCGACGATCGAAGTCGTTCTAGAGGAGAACAATAAAAACACTGCCGCCAAACACTTCTTCAAGTTCCGACTTCGCGATCCCAATAAAACCACGAAGTTTCGATAGTAACTTAGGCGGAAGGTTTTTCCTTCCTAATCGATTGAAGGGTTTTCAGCTCCATGATAATTTTGAGTAAAGGATTCGCTCTCTGCACGGGAGTCGTTTCCGTCATAGATTGCAACGGATCGCAACGAGGGGAACAGAAAACCAAACGGGAAGTTTCAAAAACTTTTGGAAATCGGCTGAATTCTCAAGATGTATTCCAACAGTTCGACCTATGTGGGGATTATGGGGATCGATATCACTATCAGCGGCTCGACCTGTCAGGCCTCGATTTTGTAGGATTCGTTTCCCTTTGTTTCGTTCCCGAATCGTAGTTCACAACTGGGACTCGAACGTCGTCTCTCTAACACAGTACTTTTGTAGCGCTTAGTGGCATCAGTCTGCCAACGACGCCCGACGAAAATTTCGGATCGAATTCCGTTCCAAGTTCAGTTCAAGTGATAAACTGCTCTATCTGCTCCCTCGGCATTGCACCGAACGATGGCGGGAGCTCCTCCTTGCCAGAACTGATGATTTTCGTAAAAACGTCGAACACCGTTGGCGGGATGTCGCTTGTTACTGGTACTGTGGAGGTTGTTTGTTGCTCCTTCATTCATCAGGCGATGGTTTATTGTTCCCTCCTCTTTCAGCGTCGATTCCGCGCGGGATTTTTGCTCGATGAATCAGCTTATTCCTCGGCGTGGCTCAAGCAGTTGGGAAGCGGAGCGGAAAGGTGTCTTCTTCGATATAAGTTATTCCCTCCGATTGGCGGCGATTCTGTCCATTTCGGAACAGAGGCCGGAAATCGTACTGGAGATGAGTTTCCTTAGAGGAAACCGTAGTGGGCAGATGCATTCCGTTTGGAATACAACGATGCACCAGCACACGAAAGCAGCGGGAAGGATAGGCGTAGCACACAGTGTCTGATGATGAGCTTGAATGTGGGCAATCGATGACGATGCTTTGCGGTAACATTGAGGTAGTCTTTGACTTCACACACTTTGGTTGATCGACGGCGCGTCTTCAAACAATGCCGTCTCCTGCATAAATCTGGATGGAACATTCGCTTCAGGTCGGTTATAGCTCGCTCATTGGGAGGCGCATGGGTGGGAACAGCGACGTTTCAGGCGGGGCTTCAGGGGAGCAGGTTGTTGGGTCGTACAACCTGTTGGGGTCGGGTATTTTCGTTCTTTCGGAGTAAACTCATGATTCGATCGATCGTTACCTCGGGCCATGCGAGCTTATTCGTGTTTTCGTCACGGCGAGGCGTTTACGCTCGGCTCCTCAACGTAGATGGGTAGGCGGAGGTTTTTTTGGGCGGGCAAGGGTAAGCTCGGGATCCCGATTTCGGAATTTCTGATGAAACACACACATTTCCTTGAAGTGTTTCAAAGAAGTCGCATCCATTCAATCGCACTCGAATCCGTGCTCGTCTCCGTAGACGAGACCTGCGAAATCGCCTCAAAGAAATCGTTTGGATGAATGCTCCCTTGAGTGCACCGTTCTTCCTTCGCCTTGATGCTGCTTCAGCGAAGATTTTCCTCTCCATTGGTCGGAGGTCGGTCCAATTGCAGGGTAACCTTCGGCGCGATCAAAGCCGATTATTCCACTTGGGTGATTTTGTCAGATGTTTGTGGACTCGACTTATCTCTGTGTACGTTTCGAGGAATGCCAGACGTTCAAGTGGGAATCTCCCCCCGTCGAGTCGTAAAGAAGCAGTTCACTCGACAGACGACTTGAGCCTGCTAAAGAGTTCTGTGTTGAGCACCTGGTTTTCATTTTTATCAGGCATTCCTCACTTCCTACGACTGGAGCGGTTTCCTCAGGAGGCACTTCTCAGGAGCCGTTCTTGTCCTATCCTCGGACCTCACGTCGTCCTAAGGAACCTTGCACGCCAGCAGGCGCAGAGTCGCAAGGTGGAAGAATTTTGATCGGATTAGGTCTCATTGTTCCATCGATGACGAGCACGTAATTGATTGATTGATTGATTGGGTGGATTGACGGGCGAATCGCTGGATTATTTGATGGATTGATGAAAGAGGGATCGGGTACGATGATCGCGAATCAGGACATTCGGCTTAAGCGGTAGCTTCGGGGGCCTTCTCAACAAGTGAGGCGAGTTCTGTAGAGTGAAGTGCTTTCATCTCATCAGGCGGAGCGTGTTGAAGGTCTATGACCGCCACATTGTTAAGGGCAGCCTGTTTCCGAAGATCTGGACTGCCGGCCCTAGAGCCCATTCGCGAGTTGGGTCTGGAGCCGCGCGACATCGAGATGTTTGATGCACAGCTCGGACGTCTCGAACCGCCGCCGACCCCGGCGTGGCTATGACGTCGCTTTTTGCTGTCGTTTTTCATCAGATGCAGGAGACGGGGGTTGGGAGAGTTAAACACCGTACGCTGGTTGCGGAACCGTGCGCGACTGAACAGCTGTAGAGCCACGCACATGCCCACGAACATAATAGCCAAACAAACTATTATCGGTACCATGTTCTCCCCCTGGCTTGGTTGGTAGTTGTGCTGTTTCTTCCCGCCCCCGGTGCTCGGTGGTACCGGCGACGGGGTGGCCGACTGCGGGACACACGAAGAGTTGCTTCCTGCCGACGCCTGCGTGCTGAAGCCCTCCTTGCACACGCACGTCTGGTTGAGACAATGCGAGTTGGCCACAGAGCACTGGTCGGGACCTTCACATGGTGACCCGATCAGCTGCTGGGTGGTGTTTGAGGACGACAGCGTGCCATTGGCGACGGTGGGAGTCGGGAGACTCTGGGCCCGAGCGGTCGCCACGAGCAGGATCAGAAATAGCACAAAAATCCGTAGCATAGCAGCATTGCTTGAAGGAGCACACGTCGATGATGCTAAAAGCGATGACAGCAGCTGTTGTTGGTGTTGTTGCCGTTGCATTCCTTGTGCGTTAGTTTTTTTCTCGAAGATTCCAAAATCAGGAGTATACGCTTCCGGTTCACTCGACGCTTTCCGTGCCGTCGTTCCTTATCACTGATTTTCCACAAAGCACTAATCGATATATATCGTGAAATTCGTATTCACAGTCAAATGGGCTCGCAACTCGGAGAATTCTTGATACGCAATCAGGAAGGTTCACGTTCCGGGGCAAAAGTTCATCATGTAGGGAAAACTTCCCGTCACGGGCATGATCGCCATTCAACGCGATCTTGGGATATCATAGCAGGTAGGGGAGGAAGTTTTGCTTCGAGGTTGATGTGGATGATTTTTTCTTTCCTTTGCTCGGCGGGCCGATGCAACACCGCCGCTAAGGAAGCTACGAAAAGACACAACACCGTTCAAGGCCTTGAAAGCCGGCTCACAACTGGGAGACCCTCCGGTGAACTTGTCGGGCGGGGGTTTGTTCTCGAAGGACCCTTTCCAACGATCTCTCCCCTTTTGGGTCCAGGGCCCTTTCCTTGTCCTCTTAGATGATGGTCTACCCTTTCCTCGAATTCCTCATCCTTTATTCGGCTACTTCTCCTGTCTGAATAGCAGTCAAACGGAACGTTCCTGCCCGGGTCGTGTTATTACGTCGCTTCGTGGAAAATTCGAACGCGGTTTTCCTGTGAGCTCGACTGCTGAGCGTTGCGATGCTCCTTGCAATTCTTCTTCGTCGACGAAATATCCGCGAGAGTCCCCGCACGACGAAGAGAGACACGCACGAAACAACGAAACGAGTTTTTATATTGCACCGGCGGAATTCCTCTTCGACACGGAACAACGCCCAGAATGACGCGGAGTAGAAAACACGGAAGCCTTCGGGTTCGAGACGAATTCACAGTTTGAGGACGAAATGCATCCAAACTTCTTCCCGAAGAGGTTTTGGGTGTGAGACGAGTTTTCAAGTCGACGATGTTTGAGCTGGATATCGAGTAGGAGAAGTCGGCCTGCCTTCTCCTGATTTAAATATTCCTTTATCGACCCGAATCACTTTGTCAAATTCATCGCGGCTCCGCTCGTTCTGTGCTTGCCAAACTCGCCATCGGCCATGCTAACCTTCGGAAAGAAATCCAGTATTCACGGAATGGGTTCATGGGCGGGAAGCACTTTGGAAAATCAACGGACGAGGCACTCGACCGGTGTGCCGATGATGGGCGCGAAGTTGACGATATAAAAGTAGAAAAAGGATATATTCCGGGGCACGAATTTTAACAAGTCACTGAAGAATTCCACCAGTCGACTCAGTGGGACACATTAACACTTTTATGAACATCAACGACTTGTAAGAATTGAGCAAGTTCCCAACTTCGGTATAGAGTTTCGCTCGTCTCAGACGCTGTGAAGCGCGCATGTACACGTCTGGCTACGCAGCCTCGACGCTGGAGACGCTATCGCACTGCACAGTTCAAGGTCGTCTCGTCGTACGGGGGCTAGGCCTGGCTGTTTGGGCATGCTGCAGTCTCACACGAAAGCCTGTCTCGCCGTTATGCGGCAGGACGGATCCTCAACGTTTCAGGAGAGCAACTACTCGCTGTCTGGTCAGGAGTCTCGAAGCCCGCTGTTTATCACGTCTCCATAGCTACGTACGTACGTATGTACGTACTTACCTTCCTTCCCCTGACCCTCAACGCGAAGTGGAGTCGAGTCGAGCTGAGCGGCTACGTGAACTGTGAAGCCAGCCAGCCATGCACAACCTGCCGCTCCGTTCAGAGCTCCGATAGCGGATTTCGCTAGTGTAACTTTCAGCGTGAACTGAGTTGCGATTATTCGACTTTGTCATTACATCTCTCAATACAGCGTTAGGGCCGCGCAGATGAAACGCCTCTGAAGCCCAGCGGCGTTTCATTCGCAGGCAAACCACACGCAACTTCGTTTGCGATCGGCTTCGAGCAAGTTCAAGATTCCTGATCATTGCTGATTCCAAGTTCGCCAACCGGGAATTCGAGCACAAAGCTCTACACTAATGTATGCCTGCGGTATTCATTTCCCTGGACATGCTTGGAGCTTCTGGAGATTCTCCATGATCGATGTCGTGGCATTCCTTGAAAGAAACAAGCGTTCTTCTCGTACCTGATGAGCAGTTTTTTTCAGACATCGTACATCGTAATTCCTCGACACCCCTCAGAGAACATGAAGCGTGTCACTGGAGGGGCGAATCGATGCGTGACGGTTGAACGCTTGTAGAGTCGACCAAGAGTCCGAAATTCGCCGGAGTGCACTGATTTTCAAATTGAACGTCCAGCATTCTGGCACTGACCCTCAGAACTCTTCCCTCCTCGTAAGCGACAGCACTGCCAGCGAATCTCGGAATATTTCATTTTGACATCGAACAGCGCTCGCCAATGATCCGCGCCCGAACACAAACAAAGCAAGCGGCCTCATATGACTCGCTCGAGGAAATTGATGGTTGCGCGCTAAAATTGGGGGTAGAGCAGGAGGAAGTGGTTTCAGAGCGGAAGCGTAGCGCAGCGATCAATGTTGTTCCCTTGCGTCGCTCAATGTTGGTCACGCCGTTTTGTCAGGGGCCGCTCTTGACAATTAGCTCCAGATACTTGGCTGATCATCGTTCGCATGACATGGGACCTGCATGGGACTCAGATTGGAGGCGATGCACGTGAGCGGAGCGTGACGACAATGGAACTACACCGTCTCGACGCGCTTTCATCGATTCAGCGGAGGGCTCAGAGAGCCCAGATCGAAGCCAGGACCGGTATCTGGTTCAGCTTGACCACCCATGGCTCGAGAGGGCCCGCTCCGATGAGGTCGTGAGTGGTGCAAATCCAGATTCAGCAAGTTTAGATCATCACATGCAAGGAGCGCACTGTCGGCGCCAGCGTGCGTCAAAATGTAACCAACAACACGAGCTCAAGGCCTGAATCGCGAATATTTGGACAGCGTTTCAGGAATCGGTCTCGAAACGGAGAGGGTGGCTCAAAACCGCTGGTCTTCTCGAGCGGAAGCACGGTTTGGACGATGGGACTTCGCAAATTTCCCTAAAGCTCGCAAAGAAGTTCCAGTTTCGAGTCCGCCCTATTTCGACATCGAATAGGACGAACCGAGGGAACAACGGAATGTGTGCCGCAGTCTTCTCGGGGCTGATACAACTACACGCATGCGAACGTCTCCTCGTAGAGCATCTCTTACGTTCCCCATCGTCGTTCAAACCCTGTACAGAGGCATTTTATGAGCCGTCCTGCGGCTTTTCCCCCAATGATCGTGGCTTTTGTCGTAAGAATAGTTTCTCCTCTCCTGCTGTAGAACGAAACGCTCTTTCTGTGTGCCTCTGGCCTTTCAGTTTCCTCGTCGGCAACGGAGGCGTAACGTTTCGAGATGGGATGACGAGAACAGAGAACAGAGGAATAAGAAACGATTTGGCCGCCGCAACCTTCATTACCGACCGAGTCCGCAGTACACAATGTCCTTCCGTAGAATCTGTCGTATCCCCTCGTAATCGATTCGTTACAAGCGGTCGATTCCGAAACGTATCTGACGGCAGTCCCCGCAACACCGAAGTTCTGTCCGTGTAGGGTGTTCGACTCAAACCCGCTTCGAACAAACTCACGAGACCGACAGCATGTGGGATGGAAAGCGACGTTGGGCCTCCGCTTGAGGCTCCTCTGTTCAAAATAGAGCGTAGGATTGGTGGGCGCCTTCCGAGGAAGGAACTTTCGCGTTATCGGAACATCGATAGCGATTCCGGTGTCGAGATCCTACAACAATCATCTCGCCTAACGGTCCCTTTGTGGGTCTCTTATCAGGAGTAAGGAGGGTTAGATTTTCTTCGCGAGTAGATTATGCGGGCGCCCAATCACTCGGTTAAGGGGAGGAACGACGCAAAATCGTCATCGATCGATGTACTGTTCGTAGGACAAATCGGAGGAACGTCGCGCGAATCCATGCTGTCAGACACGCAACTCCTACTTCGCTCGTCTCCACGGCAATACGGCTGTCTCTTTATAACCTTTCGGACTTTTATCGCTGCAAATCTGACATGAAATTCTCGACATTGTTTCCAGCCTCACCCTCTCGAAGAAGAAAACCTTCGGCAGTGCAGAACTGTCGCTCGAAACTTGTGCCAGATTGAAAAAAGCTTTCAGGGTAGGAGAGCCGTTGCTTGTATGAGCTTCGCGATCCAAAATATTGTGCGCAAGGGAGAAAGAAACTTGTTTCTGGGCGTACAGCACAGCTCCAGCGTATCCGAAACAAGGACTTTGCGAACGGTGTCAAGATGGATACGTCATCCCGCCAGCGAGTGATGCAATTTGGGCGATTGAGGCGATTTGCGTGTAACGTGTCGAGCGCGATGGGAACCACAACTATCTGGCGAGTAAACGGGGGCCCGAGCGGTTGTCGCAGCCTTGCTCGGCATTTCCAGCGTTGAAAATTGGGAACGAACCACCCTCATACCGACCAGTGCCCAGCACAACAGGGAGCGCATGATCTTTAATTAGCTCCCTCTGTGATCGAGCTACTATCCGAGCTTACACTCATCCTGCTCTCAGAAAATAATCCTGGGTCGCGACATCACCATTAGCAGTGCGGATGTTCACCTAGATTCCTTATCTCATCTAACTCATATCCATCTCGGATACCGCGAGCTCACATTTTTCGCTTCAGAGTGATTCAACGCTCCTTCCCCGGCGACCTTCGTCCGACATACATGGTTCTGCGACGATACACGAGGCACGGTCCTTCACGAGGTGCAAAAGGTCTCTCGTTTAGAGTCGTCGAGGACAGGACCGCCGAAGCCAGCTGAACGAATTACCTCCATCAAATATGCTGCAGAGTCGTCATGAAGTCTACGAAACGTGGGGAGGGTGCCACGGGCTCCGCACCGGCGAGAACCCCCTCAAGAAGGAACGAGTGCTCCGAGAGGCTGTTCCCTCTTGTTTGGGAGCGCATTTCCACCGAAGCATCTACATCGTGACAATGTTCTAGAGCAGTTCGCCGTGCTGCTGATGTCTACCGAGCTGTCTGCGTCCCGAATCGAGCCAGGGGTAGCAAGCAACCGAGATAGAGATCGTCATTCTTGGCAGCGAAATGAGGAAACGACGAGATCGGAATTCAGAGCATGCAATCCGTAGAGACTTTACGGATACCTTCCTGACGGAGACGGCAGTGATCCCGTCGGGGAATCGCTTAGGTGAAGATGGGTCAAATTGCTCAGGCTGAGCCCGGTCTCGCCCGGCACCGAGCGAACGTCGAGAGCACAACAACCGACGTCCCACTTACTACTTAACTATTTTTTTTATTACTACACTTACTGATCACATCCATGTTTTGGGGCTTCGTAATTGATTTCATCCGCATCACAACATTCGAGCTTGTGAAGATCGTGCAACCGTGGGTCTTCAGCCTCCCTACCCCTAAACCCCCTCCCACGGCAAGTTTCTCGGAATCAATAACAACTACGACTACAGCAATAACAGCAACGTGATGGAACGATTCTGTTGCCGAGCGTAATTTCTAAACAATTTTGTTGGGATTCGACAACATCGGGTTCGATGCGGAATCTGGCTCCACAGCGGGGTCTTCGTTCAGGAACCACGACGCGATCGTTGGACTCAGGAAGCTTTGCTCCGAGGTTAATTCCGTGACAGAGCCGTCACGCTGCGGCGCCACATTGGTTACATATGAGCCACCACGACCAGGTGCCGTCGGGCTCTCGGTTGCCAACAGTTCGGACCCTACACAAACGTGACAGGGGTTTGGCGGTTCGCCCTCAGCGGCGCCGCACCGGGTAAGTTGCGTTAATGGTCCGCAAACGGAATGAATCCGGCTCCAACTTGCTCGAATTTCGCTCATGATCGCTGTCGTTGCATAAAGATCCATCATTCGGTCTCGACCGTAGCGGAAGGGCAATGTACCGCCGAAAGCGAATTCAGACGGGTTCCGTATCCGTCGTCACCTCCGCTCGGAAACTTTTCTGACCATTGTTTGACATCAAGGACAGCCACCAAGGATGAGTTATTCTCTTTTCTCGTGAAGTATGGAGTGCGCAACTCTTGCAAGAGAAACTACCCGTGACTCTAGTGATGGTCAAAGGAGCATTGACAGCCAAAAGGAAAACTCTGATGATTCTTCGGTCGACCTATGATCCTAGAGAAAAGGAGTACCTAGGTGAAACGGAGCGGAGAAAGAAAACCAGGAGTATAAAGAAGACGGAGCAACTCACTCGGAAGGCCTGCTTCAGTCCTCCATTGTCCGCGATGTTCTCTCCTTGAGTCAGGCGTCCATTCACCTTCAAAATGAGCGTTCTTAGAATTTGAAGCGTTGACGTCTCGGATGACTGTTCAGTGGGCTACGTCAGCACGGTACACGTCGTTGAACTCTCTACTTCGTTTCCGCAATAATGTGATCATGATGCGAGAAATTCTCTTGTCGTGACCACGCGTGAGTGTCGCTAATGTCACAAGGGAAGTGACATCAAACAACGATTTCAGTTGGGATGGGCGGACAGACTGCGGACAATACTCACATTGCCGAATCCCGGAATCGAGTACTTGGAGTACTGCTCGATCATGCATTCGGCTCGTTTCCGAAAAGTCTCAATCGTTTGGTTGTTCCACCACAATTGCATGTTGCCGTCCTTATCGAACTGGCGACCCTTGAATCAGAGAAATCACAGTCGTACACTTTGTACCGGGCGTCCCGGATGCGATTATCGGCGAGTCCACGATCAAGGACGGAACTTCGGGTGATCACAGAAACTCGAACGAAACGATGCGCAGCATGTACGTACTAATAATGAATGCCGCGATTCTTGATGCTGTATGAAGCGCTCATTCACAAAATACGATAAGTCCATTTTTCCTCAATATCCGGATTCCGACTGATATCGGCTCAGAATCAACTCCGTCATGAAGAGAAAGTCGAATTTGCCGATAGCAAAAAAATGGACGTATCGTGTTTTGTGGATGAGCCCTTCATATGTAGAGTTGAAGGCCGAATTACTTCATATGTTTTCGGCCGTCGTTGTGCCGTTATCTTGGAATATTGATTCTGAATGCCATGAAGGAAAATCGTTTCTGATCTGCGACATATGATAGTTAATAAGTCGGCGCTTCAATCCTGACGCATTTCATCCGCCTGTCACCCAACTGTTCACTCATCCCTGGGCCGAATCATAAAGAATCCGAGCAATAGGCCGCGATTGATCGTTCGATCAAGTGTATATGATGAGCATCGTTCGCTGTACGCACCTTATCATCGAAGCCATGCGTGATCTCGTGGCCGATCACAACTCCGATACCTCCGTAGTTGACTGATTTTGGGAAATGCTTGCTGCAACGAAAACGCAAGACGCTGTCACAGGGAAGCGCGATTGTGAAGTTACACCGGCTCGGCGAGTTTCGTCGTCTCGTTTTCACAGGGTGAGATCATGATCGAAAGAATATAAACTAGATCTTGACCATAATTCTAGAATCGTCGGAAGGTTGGTGACACGAAACTATCTTCCGAATCCTGAAATTCTCCGACACTCGCCGACTTGCCGCCGGACCGCCGGTTCATTGGACTCTGAATATTCGTATATTCTCTCTTTCGGCAGGTCGTCTGCTCAGTTTCCCCTTGACTCGCGAAAAGTTGATTCAACCCGACCTCGCCGATTCCAATATTCCAGATTAAAAATTCGAGCACTTCAAGCCGCTCGAGCTTCGTTTTTTTCGAGGTCGAATCGTTCAATGACGACGACGGGGGTGGGATCAACGAGATCTATCAGGGATAGGTGAGCTGCCAATGATCTCCAAGCTGTGCGCTTCTTATCGTGAGATATAAATTCCACCATTTTTCATAGAGCAGCGATCGATCAATAGCCAGCAGCAGATTATTCAGCTCTTCGGGTGACCGTATTCTGCCTAAAACCTAAAGCCTCGACGGGTGCAAGCATGAAAGGAATAATTCCCTCAGAATCATTCAATCGAATTCGAGACTCCCAGTGCAGCCCAGCTACCTTGAGGAGGACACCAGGGAGCTACAAGTGGACTCCCGCCCGAATTTTCGATCTCACTTTCAGCCAATTCCAGTCGGAGCCGCAGGTCTCAGCAGCTTGTACCAGATCGCCAGCCGCGCCGAGAACCTCATTCGTCCAAGACGGAATGGGGAACCGTCTTCAAGACTTTTCGTTCAAGATCAGAAGGCCTTCTGGTACAGGGGAACTGAGATCCCCCGGTCGAATATGACAGTGTCTAGAGCAGTGTTTCTCAAGGTGGGGCACCTGCCCCACCGTTCCATGGGGCGCTCCATAGGGGTGGGGCTCATGCCCCACTGGTTGAGAACCACTGGTCTAGAGATCTATTCTTTTCAAAGCTCAGGTCACACCACTGAACTAGGAGTGCTCAGGGGTTGGGGGGTTATGAACCCTGAATCTTGGACTCCACCGCGGTAGCACTAACCTACAACTTGTCAACATTCGATTCAGCTGGTTTCATCGAAATGCTCACCTGTAAAAGAATGGCTGAAGTATGCTGGCTGGGAAAACGATGTCATTTTTATTGGGCCCGTAGAAGGCGTTGACAACGGCTGGATTGTTCGTCCATCGATTTCTGTCGACGGTTTGCCGTAGCCTGATGTGAGTTCGTCCGCTGTCCCAGCGACCAAGGTTCCGCAGAGTTTTCAGGAAATCTGGATCGATTTCGAGCTGTAAATCAGTACCAACATTCATTCTGACGATTCTGAACTCAGAGCTTTTTGATAAGTCCCCAATCAGGAGCGATATTCACATCCTCCATGAAACGCCTATGTCAACGCCCCGATAGACGAGATGGTACTCATCGTACATGAGCCGTGCAGTGCGCTTTTTTTTCCTTGCTTCCATTCCGCGTGAACTGATAAACCCATCGTTCACCGAGAATCACAATGTAAGTCGTTATCGCAGCACGCAGATATTCACCTGATTGTACTCTGCGGCGAGGAGACTATCGTTGTCAAAGATATCCGGGTAACCGATCTTTTCATTCATTGAATTAGCTTTCTCTCTCGCGACCTGAAACCGTGAGAATGAATGAGCTACTGACCAGAACGAGCTCCGTATGTATACAACTACCCTGAGAGGAAACTTCTCCCACTCCCAAATGTCAACGAGCCCACACGCGGGAGATATGCAGGGAGGTTCGGTCCATGCGGGTGTCGTCGAATGTGACGCACAAGGAGCGAAAACTGTCGCGGATAGCCACTCCTGGCATTGAATCGCGAGCCGACGAGCTTCTCAGGCCTTTCGATCTGACGCTGATTTTCCTCATGATCAGGGCTGTAATTTTTCTGCGAACCGCGATGTTACCGCCGATTTCGCGGCATTTTCGAAGCTATCTCCCATACAGCGTGGGAGAGCGAGCCACAAAGAATAGAAGGATCGCTGACTCGGGCTCTCACATCCGAAATCCCTGAGCTCCCAATGTGACGAGTGTCATGACGAGTTTCCCTCATCCGGAACGACGACGCTCGGGTCGCAGATACGGCGAAGTTCATATGGACGAAACCGATCCCGTCCGATTCCGAGACGCGTCACCGGAAAAGCTTTTTGTCATTTTTTAGGAATAAACAAAAAAAACTCCAGCTCCCCCTGGGGCAAACCAGAAAAAGATTCACCTTTTTCGTTTCTTGGTCCATCCAATCATTTTCGTCGAGGAGCTCGTTGAAGGCTTCCCTGAGATTGTGTATCATCTCTTGCGCTATGGTTTTGGAAGATCGATCGAAGTGATCTCGAATGAATAATGCGCTCACTCCGTAGCCCATCTTCTTCGCTGAAATGGGAGGAAACGTGAGTGCTAGTTCATCTCGGCACTTAGCCGTAGCTCGGGCCGCAGACTCAGCGAGCCGAGGTGATGACTTTCATTCAGAATATATCATCGTTAACAGGGAATCCGACTCCCAATACACTCGAGCGTAGTACTATATTCCAAAGTCACGGAACGAACCGAATATTACTCACTCGTTATGTCGACGCAACTTCTCCATTCCTTTTTCTCGCTCAGGATACCCTTTGAACTTTTCAGGAATTCTAACAGAATCTTCGAGTACCTTGAAGAGAGATCAAATTAGTTCGTTCTAGGTGATCGACATCCCATCGATAACTCCCCCTCGTTCCCGCGCTCAATCTCCGCCTAGAAATCGCGATGCGCTTGGAAAACTAGGCCGACCCCGTTACAGTTGAAAGAGCTTTCCCTCCCCGGAATGCAAATACCCGGAGGCGCTTTGCGGGGCAAACATCGCTGGAAGAAGCTTTCAAAGAGTTTTCGGAAACCGAACGTCTCCGGTTTGGAATATGATTCGATCATCAAGTAGGACGGCACTCTCCCTTCCTCCCCGGAAGAATTCGAATACTCTCGCCAGCTATCAAACACGTGTCGCCAAAACGTGTTCCGGAGGTCACAGGGATGTTTTTGGCGACTAAACGTTGGTCGTTCTGGAAAAATTGAAGGCAATCTGGTTCTATAGCCCAGGAAGAACTGCCTTGTGAACCCTCTGAGACGCTCTCCCGGTGTTTCGAGTTTTCGTGAGTTTACCAAGATCGGACCCTAAATCAACGACTCGTTCTTCTCCGTCGGACCCTCCGAGGAAAGAAAAAACTACATGCATGATTGCCTGGATACGCGCAGACTAACGAGCCTTTTCTTCGCATCACTCAGGATCGCGAGCAACCTCACGGAACACCGGAGAAGGGCCGAGAGGATTCCGCTTAGTTTGTAATTAAGAGAGTTTCCCAAGAACGACCGATTCCCCAGGAGAACAGTTCTCTTAATGGAAATTACTGTTGCGTCTTCCTTTCCTCTCGGCAAGAACGGCTGCCGATCGGATCCGCTGATACGCGACCGTGGCTCCTACCTTTCGGGGAGATACTGAAGCACGGAGTTTATTACTTTCCAGACGGCGTAGTTTTGGATCGTGCGACGATCCGTTCGTTCAAGGATCGGCGAAAGAGCCTTGAACGTTTCGTAGGCGTAAACAACGGTCGGCTCGGAGTCCGAAATAAAGACTGGGATGCCCTTGAACATTTCGTTGAGATACACCGTGAAGTTAAACTGTAAAAGTCCAAGCAGAACAGTCCCGTCAGGGATACGGTTGCTTTCCGGAATCGATCTGAGCAGATTTTTCGATGGCAATGGGAGTTCGGAAAGGAAAGTGCCGAAAACAACAACAAATAACGCGACTCCTCAGCGATCGCAATCGAAGTCTTACCGCGGGAGCGAGGTCCGTGAGGTTCCGCAAACTGATTTTCTTGTAACGAGCCCAGGAATCGAGTCTCTCCACTTCCGGCAATCCGCTCTGTAAATCGACGTTCATCAAGGATGAAGGACGGTGGGAGGATGAGGACAAGGAGGAACTCTTTCTCTCTATCTCTCGCACTCTCTGCTTCTACGCACCTTTATGATGGCAATTTCGAAGGCGACCAGGCTGTCGATGTCTCTCTGGATCTCCGCTGACTTGGCGTCTGGTCCGCTCAGGAGCGTGGCAATGTCGAAAATCATTTTCTGATAGGCTTTCCTATCCTTTGCGAAACGGTCCATAATGTACCAATCCCGTCCGAGAGCGCCCTGCGAAAAGTATTCGACGTCGGATGATTCCCCTGCCAACTCATTCATAGCGAACGTTGCATTCTTCTTTGATGGCTGCTCGCCGGTGCCGGTGTTATTGGAAAAGAAGCGGCGGAATAAGTTCGCCTAACACGTTGGTTGATACACATCCAGGCTCTGAGTATCGTAACGACCGATTCAACCGACCGACCGACTGTCTGCCTAGCGAGCTCATACTATATTACTCCGCAGGAAATTGCGTCCCCGGGTTACGTGTCTCACCATTGGCATCTGGTCGAACTGGATGATGTTTATGGAAGAGTTCCGATCGTCCGGACCCACCCATTGATGGAATAGGATCTCTAAGCTGAAGTTCATCTGAAAAGCATTTGAGCCAGGATTGAGATAGAATTCTTGCCACCTTCCCCATGTCTCCTCGAAGGGGCTATCATGAGAGATTCACCTTGATATGACTGACGAATGTTTCTAAAGATGTACTAGGTGCTTTCCAAGCGCCCCCGAGCAAGGGCCATCCACCCAGCTCCGCTATCCAGCTTCGTAAAGTTTTCTCGCTGGTCGCTTTCGCTGAAAAGTCAGAGACCTGTTATGAATCATCATCATATTCCGAGTCTGGTCGCGTTCGCATTTCCATCCGATATGAAGGCTGTCTGTCTCGAATAGCTCGTCTGATCCCCTGCTTGAAATTCATGCAACGGAGGCTCTGTGGGGGAGAGACCAATGGGGCCAAGGGACGAGGGGACGAAGGCGGCTGAAGTACGCGGCCGAGAAGGGACGAGGATAAAAGGGCTGGAAGCGGACGCTGAAAGTCTGATCTAAAGGAGTCCACAATTCTTATGCGAGAGGAGTGGTAGTGATCAGGCCGCTGAACTCATCCTTTTTCTCTCTTGCGCCGTTCTCATTTGTTGACGAAACCAGAATTCATGTTCGAACTCGCAAGATTCTGAATGGAAAAACTAGCTCTTGCGCTGCTTCCACAGATTTCTGATGAGTTTCCTCCTCGGCTACCCTCAGCTACATAAGCAATGGCTTGGATCGTATTGGCCCCAGACAGTCCTCCAATTTGTGATCTTCATGCCAACAGAATCAGAAACGGATGAACACTGTTTTTTCTCGAGTTTGGTCTCTGCGGCTGATCACACCTATCGGGTTGTGTGCTTGAGTCAACAGTATACCACGAAGGAGGGCGGTTACAGTCGCAAAACAAGCTCGATAACGAGATCTGGCTTACGCCATCCCGGGCTCTCCTGAGAACAACCACTAACTATGAAGGACGATCTCACGTCACCGCTCCGGCCGCTGCCGCTGCTGTTGCTGATTCGGTTGCAGGCTGGCTAGGTGGTGTTCGTCGCTGTTTGTCTCCACTTGACTGTGCGTGCGTGTGTGCTTAGCGGAGTGAGGCGAAAAGGAACTCGGGAACGTTGCCCCGAGTCGCGATGAGGGCGGTCTGTCGGTCGGTCGGTCGTCACTTGCTCGCTGGCGGGCCCGGCTCGCAATGGGAGAGTCGGCACGTATAACTGAATTCCGCATTGCAAATTCACCTCACACTCACGGCGTAATGACGGCTGCCACGACCGCGGAAACCTCTGAAAGTTCCACGACACGCGTCAAAACTTTTCGCCTCCGAGCCGCGTAGAATAGTCATCTATAAAGTGAACTCGTATCGGCGTGAAACTCGCTCGCCGACTCTGTTTGAACGCAGCAATGGTGAATTTCTCGCGGCCCTCGATCTTCGAAGCGAAGGAATTCCGCCAAACAGCTTTTCGATTTGGAGTCCTCGACAATCGAAGCTGAATTCATTTTCTTCGCTAGCAACTCGGCGCCGAGTTAGGAAACCTTCGATTCGGGTAGGGTCCAGGGGAAGGGGGGTTCACGTTCTCTCGTGTAATTGTTTCCGTTCTAGCGGGGACGGGCCCCCAAAGGTGCCTCACAGGTCTGCAGACGACGCGATGCTGTTCGAACGAGACGCCGCATCTGAAGTACAGCTTAATTCACCGGAAAATCGCTGCGGCCGGCGTACTGTTGAAGTTGCAGACCCTTGAAATGCCAGGATTGAGTCGTGTGTCCACAAGCACCTGCCGGAGTTTGCACGGGTGGGTCCCCTTGTTGTTTCATCCTTTCCACACTGACCCTCGAATGTGTCCAACTCCTGTGGATCCGCGAAATTCAGAAAAGAGGTTTCCGAAAGGCGCGAGGACATTTTCCGTTTGGTCCAAAAACGCAAATTTCAGGAGCAGACAATTCTCACTGAGAATGAGTCTGTCACGAAGCGTGCTACGCTGACGTGGCATGTGATCTTCCCGCTCACTTGATATGCATCCTTTGCAGGGCAGTCTCGAAGGGCAGGAATGCACGCGAACAGGCCGGCGGTGATGTTTGGCCATTCATAGATAATGAAGAACGCGAGAGACAGAGAAGGGCTTGACGAGCGAGAGCGGGGGAAAGGCGTAATTACACGAAGAAGGGGAGCCGGTTCGAGAGACAAAATCCAGGACATGAAACGAATACCCTCCTAAGGAATATCGCATCGTCTTGAACGCGGAGGCGGGTGTGCTTGAGGAGAATTGCATCCTGAAAAGATTCGGGAACGAGCTTGATGGGAGGAACGCGAAAAGAAAAGGTTCTAAAAGGACTCGAACTCATCAAAAATGCTCGTGAGGAGCAACAAACGCTTTGCAAACACAGCTCCAATGAAAGGCAGGGAGAAGAACAAGAGTTCTTCGTGGGTTTCCGCCGGAGCGATCTTCCGACCAGAACGTTCGAGATTCCACTGTCACTCGCTCGAGTTTGGTAGAGTCCTCAAACTCTTTCAACAACGCGCTGATGCCACATGCTGTGGTCGGCGTCCTGCCCTCTGTATTATATAATCCCTTCCACTACATTTCCAGTTTTTCCACCTCACGCTGGTTTCCCGAGGCTCTCATGCATTTTACTAATTAGCTCTCAATTTCGGGTGCATTAGTTCATTGGACGACTCGCGGCTGTGTCTGTCTACTCCCCGACAAACCAGACGACCCACCCGCTACTCCCTCCGACAGATCGCGTTCCGTGAAATCAGACCCGAGCATCAGGGGTCGGTGACAGAAGAATAACCAGCTCGTTCGTTCACACCGGTGGTCGGGCGGAGATTCCGTCCATGAACGAGTTCTCAAACAAAAAATTTTGCTCTGATCGCGGGAATTGCGAAGTCGTATTCCACTTCCACATAGAGCTTTCCTCGGGACAAGTTACCTCACAGCGCTTTGCGGAAGTCATGCTCACAAGCCGAGAACGTGCTCACGTGACGTACGTGGCCTGCAGAGTATGCCTGTTTAAGCCAGGAAATTTCCGTTCCCGGAATTGCTGTTTCGAAACAACTCGCCGGCAATCATCGCCAGCTTCAGCAACGTGGTTTTGACTCCGAGCGCACCCAACCGTGCGGAGCCCCGGAGCGAGCCGGTGCTCTCGGGCTCCTTGATCGTTGAACAAATTGAATGGAACCCCGAAAATGCTTCAGGTAGTGCTGGGAGGCAACTCTGCTCGTTCATCAATCCTTCCGCTGGATGAGTCATCATCGGAAAGTTTCGCAGGCTGTCCTAAGCTGCTTCCTATCCGGATAATTATCGAGAAGGATCTCCGGTGAGCTTGCGGTCCTGTGTCGCATTTTCGCGTTCGGTTCCGAGCCACGATTGCACCGTGCCTGCATTGGCGGGAGTTAGCACTGTTCGGATTCGGTTCGCGTTGGACCCCTAATCTCTTAATCCTCTCACTCCAGGTACCGATGAAACGCAAATCTCATCGAGTACACGAAGGCAAAAAGCGTGGGTTTCCCGGTGGGCCGTCGATCGAAATGAGATAATCAGCTTCGGCTATGTAGCGATGATAGCGACTTTTTCGGAGCGCCTGTGGTCGTTATTCTCGTGCCGACTTCATGACCGAGAAAGCCACCATCCACTCTCGAGGTCCTCAAGGATCATTCTATGTCTTCATTTTCCATCTCGAACAAGTAACAGCGGCTTCAAGCATACGCAATAGATTGAAGGGCTTTGATCATTCTCGCGGGTGAGGTCGTCCCCCACGCCTCCGATCGCGCAAACCAGCCTCTTCACGATTTTGGTTGAATCTTTTTCGAAATAAAGCAAGAACTCCGTCGACGCGAAGTCGTTTAGAGAGTTTTTCAGCTCCTCTGATGGATCAACTATAGAACAGACAGGGATCCTTCGCGGTTTCTCAACGGACTCAACGTTTGTCTCTTTTGTTACTTCGACGCCATTGTTTTGCACTCTGTGCGATGGGACCTGTTCGTTTCGCGGGGTTTGTTTGCGTTCCGTGGAAGGGCATCGCGCGGATGTGGAGTGAGCTGGTAACGCATTCTTTCCGACGACAATTCAATGCATTCTCTCCACCCACGAGCGGAATTTGCAAAGAAGAATGAAATCGACTCTTTTATCATCTTATTTTTCTATCGTGCATGAGGCTCGAAGGCCCGCTTGTTGTTTGTAAACTCTCGAAATCCAGTCCGTTCCGGAACAGAGCACTCAGCAACTCGTAAGAGGAGACGATACTCGATATTGGAGAACGAAACTTGAGGTAACGAATCGTAATGTCATCCGACATGGAGTGACTTATGTTGAAGGGATGTTGTTTGGATCCCGGGGACCCTGCATCACCGTTATGGAACGCGAGGTAACACAACACAGCCGTTACAAATCCGAGCAGTGGTCGACCTTTGTAAGTAGTTCACCCAGCATCATG
Source organism: Neoseiulus californicus (assembly GCA_028455905.1). Lineage (NCBI taxonomy): Eukaryota > Metazoa > Arthropoda > Arachnida > Mesostigmata > Phytoseiidae > Neoseiulus > Neoseiulus californicus. The sequence goes on from JAMQGS010000014.1 coordinate 283,280, forward strand.
TTGATTGGAAAACTCAGCCGCTGCTCGGAGCACTGTGAGAGGAAATGCCAATTGGGCCCTCCGTGCTCTCGGCCTCCTCGGTGGCATTAATCTCACGTGCTCATATTGGGCCTAGGTACGGATAAGATAACACCGGATAGGCCAACAGGGTATCGGATGGCTCACGGGTCGGTAGGTCGAGGCAATCGTGCACTTTCCCACACCGAGGGATCCGGCGTGGAACGTCTGGCGTTGGCCAACTCGAGCTTGCGAAGTCTTCCGGAACAGCTCTCAGCCCTCCTCGAGCGGGGGCGGCGGTCTCCAGGATAGCTAACTGACAAGTCCTTTGTGAGGGTCCGCCGCTTAATCAGCGCGCGACAGAGATAAATGAATCAGCATTAATGGAGAAAGATAGCTTCGTTGCCCGTTCCAGCGGTGGATGGGCGGCTCGCGGAAGGCTTGCTTGCTGAACGCTTTTTCCGAGAGAGAAATCAGATTCGGAGGAAAAGTCCGGGAAGAGAGATGCCGCAAAGAGCCAGGTTGGCTTAACTAACGAAGCACCTACACTCATGGTTGCCGGCATCTTGGGGACGATGCGTTATCACAGAGATACGAGAACGCTGTGCCTTTGACATTTCCAAGATGGAAAAGGGATTCTGCCGTCTCTCCCACCGGACCTCGAAACGGACACCATCGGCGGGTTTCGACCACGCAAAGCCATCGAAATCGGCTCTTTCGAGCACGATGTTTATTGCTCCTTTCAGAAATTCTCCGGCGTCTCATATCTCAATATCGATACGATACGTCTTATTTCACAAGAAGAAACGTCGTCGTCGACACGGGTGGGAACGCACACAGGAATCCGTGTCGCCAAGTGAGCTTTCCGGTTGCATATGTAAGCGGAATGTGTGACCTGGCATTTTCGCGCACGATCTGAGGTCTTTCCCGCGAAGCATCAGCGATTTAATACCTCGACGCGGAGCTTCGATATGCAAATATTGTTTGCTAATCATAAAATCGAGAGCTTGAAGGAAAATGAGCTCTACCCTCCCGGACTCCATACAGCGCTGTGGGGCCTGGCGGAGTTCGTGCTCAGCTGAGCAGTGAGCGCAACCGCGGACCCCGACCGACGTTGAGACGCTCTTGAATTCGTGGTCCATGCTTCGAGGGAAACTGATCGAGTTCTGAGCTTTAGAGACACTCGTAGCGGGCGAGGCGGAATCAAGGGAATATATGACCGCCTCTTGTCCCCAGCTTGGATCCCTCTAGTTCCCGAATCCTCAGGGAGAGCTCTTGGTCTTCCAGACGAACGTTGTGACCTTCTTAGTCTCGTTGGGCTGCGTGTGGTTTGCAACTATGTGTGGGAGCCCAGATACCTAATTAACGTCAAAAGGAATATTTTCGGATGCGTTGAAGCTCAGGGATGAGCTTACTTTTCGTAACTTACTATTCATGCATGCCTTGTACATTTGTTTAGATTTCACAAAAGCCGGATTTTCATGCTCGCCAACGGGCTCCTCGAGTAAATCTGCAAGAAACAAGCTCAACATCAGAGGATGTAGTTCTGCCTGGACGATTCGTTCCTGTTTCATCTCTGCCTCAAGTTCAAAGCATACACGATCATCAAATTTTCGGAGCTTATTAGCAGTGCGGTGATGGTGAACCGTGATTAAAAAAAACAGTGTACGGTACCTCTGACTTTTAGCTGAACCTGATCTGAAAGGACCTCGAAGGTTGATATCGAAGGTCTGTCGTCTGGTATGCGATGAACCTTGTTCCATGTACCACAGGCGTATTGAAAGAAGTCGTGGCACGGATTCGCCGTCGGATCCATCGCGTTCAGGAGCGATGCAGCTGGATAATCATGGAAATCGAATCAAAATCCTGCGCGAGAACCTCGACAGTCATGCCCGATTGCGTGTTCCGTTAGCTCACAGCAGAGTACGATGAGCAAACTCTCATAATTTTCAAGCTACATGGCCGTGAGCGCCCTGTTTGAATAATGCATTCTGATCGTTTCGTTGAGCACTTGGTTGGTTATCCCGGGGAAATTTTGAGTGCGCAAAGAAGAGTGGAAACTCAACTTCCGCTGAATCCAGCGGGTGAATGCACCGCCCCGCAATTCTCTCGGGCTGAAGACTTACCTGTGGTTACGCATTCTCTCGAAATACAAACTGCAAAGCAATTTATGGTGAACCGTTAGACTTATGGTGCGTTGCGCAAAGAATCGATTGTAATCGAGGAATGCGAATCTGCTTCACTCACTCCGTCTGCCGTCTTTGTGTGCTACGTGCTGCTCCATCGCATGATGCTCAAGCTCGCTATCTACCGCATACGTTAGACTAGACCAGAGTAGGCTCGATGCGAGGAAAGTTAACAACCCGACGAGAAGAAGCTCCGTGTTCCGACTGGAATGAGAAAACAAATCTCAAATTAGATTTTGACTTCCTTCATCTCTAGAGGCGATTTCGGTATGCGCAGGGCGCTGTGTCGGCTGTTGAAGATCTATAGGGTTCATCAGATAGCGACCGTATGCTGATTCTAGCCTTATAACGTGAGATACGGTTTCCAGCCTCGAAACTTGGCGGAGGGAGTTCCAGAACATAATGCGAAGACGGCATGAGGAGATGATCCGTATAAGACTCCATTACGGGGTGGAGACGGTGGTATGGAACCTCCCGCGTGGATTCTTTGTTGCCGTTCCTTCGCGCTAGACTGTTCAAACTGCTACACAAGGCTCGTGTAATGTAATCCCATAACAAAAAATTCCGCTGGCAATCCGCTCAGGGACGGACCCGACTAATGGATTCCGTTTCGGGGTTTACCGAGAGTTTCAGGTGTATAACATGAGAGAGTGTATCCTAAATCCGTTACGCGAACGAAGCCTCGAGTGATCATCTTCGGCTCCAAATGTTGCGTTCGAATCATCCTGGCCGAACAGACTTGTTCTCATTCAAAAAGCTTCGAGTGAATTCCAAGAATATTTGTGCTGCGTTGTTTCCATCCCGGAGGTGAGAAAGTGGGAATGTGCTCCAACAGGATCATTCATCGACGTTGCGTTGGGGCTCGAGCAGTTTTCATAACCCCGGGAAAGCCTTGCGGACTTCGGAAGGTGAGATCCGTTGCGAACCCGGAAGGAAGCAAGACGAAAACCGAGAGGAAAGAGCCAGAGGCATCACACGGCTTCCGTGGAGGTCACCGTTTGTCCTCTTGATACAGTTTGTCGACCCGAACGACAGGGAAGACCGAACTTTTGCCGACGAACTCCGGAACCCTCCCGAGTTCTACGAACATAACATAAAATGTCGGGGAAATGGGAACACCGGCGGCTCTTTTCCTTGCGAAGAGCATACTTCCTCTCCCTCAAAGAGCGTCGATCGCGATGTAGGATCGAGAAAATCTGATTTCTAGAAGTTGGATTTTCAACTGAGTTTCCCGCCGACTTTAAACCTATGTACACGAGCCGCGAGCCTTGAGCGAAGGCCTGAAACCTTTTGTTCAAAGCTCTAGAGCGGTTCCCCACGTTCTCTTCGAACAAAAAAGTTTCGACGTCGCCTTAGTATGCGCTAGAACTCATGTTTCCTGTCGTACCGCATACATTCAAGCCTCAATGAGGACGGCGACTTGATGTCCTCGCTGCCAGCGTTCCGAACCATTAGCCACGGAGCTAAACAATGTCGTTAACCCTCGGAGGAGACCTCTTGCTGTCCGTGGCCATGTACTTCAGGAGCAAATGATTCGACAGAAATTTATTCGCCTCTCTCTCCACATCATGCTCCCTCTTTCCCGTTTACCATTAGCACATATTAGCGGATATTGCGACCGCATGGGAGCTTACAACTTGTTTGCCTAATGAACAACATGGCCGTTCAGGTGGAAACGCAGACGAGTCACAGGTGGGAACATCGTAAGGAGCCTCGGCGCGAGTCGTAGAGCGTGGAGAGCACCCGTTAAATCTTGAGGAATAGAGCCGGCTCCGGGAACCAAGTGGATACCCTAAGACAACAAGAGAACTCGAGAAGATCCTCGGAACTATTAGCCGGGGATCGAAGTACAGGGTTGGCCCCGAACTCATCGGAGGACGACCATGAGAAGAAGCAAGCGGCTAGAGAACTATAGGCTCCCGCATGATGCGGAGCAGATCAAGTGGAAATCCGGGGCTAGCTACACCGAAAAACTCGCCCGTAAAAACGGAGTGACGGAGGGAATCGCGATTAGTTCGGCGATCTCGACCAGAACCTCGTTCCTGGTTCTACTCACGGGTTGCGAACTCTCGACGGGGCGTCGCGCTCATGGACGAAACACTCGGGTACAATCTCTTTCGATTTAAACGCCTCTGCCTCCGATTGCGCCGCTGAACGCTGCGGGAAGCTCGCATTGAATCTTCCCTTCCGAACCATCAAGACGAGGAGGAGGAGGCAAAACTCTAACATGAGGTACCAATCCGAGCGATGCGAAAGCTGCGTCAGGAAACTTGGTTGGTCAATTCACACATCTGAACATCTGGTGCGATCAGAGTTCCGTATCGTCCGGATAGCGTCGGATGATTTTTCACGTGGGAAATCGATACTACAGTCTGGCTGTCGAAGCACGGAGTTGGCTCCTCGGCGAGAACAACCTCGTCGGTGCGCTGATTGACCGGGCTGCCACGCTTCCGCGGCACTAAATCCTGAAGGGGCTTTGGGATTGTTCAACGCCTCCGGCTAGGAGTTGGTGGGCGCATTTGTCATTAGGTAATAGGCCGAGTCTAAATCTGTGCGCCGGCTGGCTCACGAGAAGCCACTAACTCGACTTGGAATTGGGCATGGAGCACATCAACGTTCTCAAAAACGATATCCAACTCTCGTTCAGGCACCTCGTCTTCTCTCTAAACTGACAGGAGCATGCGGACATTCGAAACTCGTCGTAAACGCTCTCGCTCGAGTCACCTGTAATTGGCATCGGCGGACCAAGTTACCGCCGTCGTTTTGGGAGTTCTGAATCAAATTATTTTCCCGACTTTCCGCTTCAATGGAAGCAAACTTTGGAACGCACTGCGTATTCTAATCGAATCGTGGGACCATCTATCCCCTTCGCCAAGAACCAGTCCAGATCAGATTCGGAGATGAGAAATATAATCTCGTGAAAACGAGATGCAACTGATCTTGGCAGTCGAGAAAAGTGGCAGTGCGTGCCACTGCTAGAAATTCGCTCAACACGCGCTGTTCAAGTTCCGAAAGCAGGTCCCCGAGCCCTGCCTCCTTGATAACCGAGGCCGATTCTCGATTTTATGTCCTTGGAAAGCTGATCCAGAATTCGAAGTGTCCAGGATATTCCCGAATATGCGCTTTAAGATCATTCCCGTAATATCTTTGAGACAGCGGAACAGCGGACGGAAGGAATCGATCAATGTGGATCCTCACTATGCTACGTTCTTCAGTCGCTGGTGGCCTTCAAGATGTCATCAATGCTCCGTCATCGCGGAATGTCTTTCGCAATATCTATGTTAGCCGAGGAGGATATCATGGCCGTGGAAGCGCCGAGACTCGACCAAGAGTCATCGCTCCGACATCTCATTATTTATCAATATATAGCTCAGAGGATGCCACTCGAGAACTCCGGGAATCTCGATCCTTCGATAGGAACTCGGACCTCCGGCACTTTTCAACTCCGGTAAGAAAGCAGCCGATGAAAATATTTCGCCACCCCGTCCATTCTCCTTTGTCCCGCTACGAGCCTGTTCGCACCAATGCATTGCAAGGTGAGCAGAACAGATGAATCCGTCGGAAATCAGTATGAACGTCGATAAGACTCATATAAGATGGAGATCGAACCGCGCTTTTGATTTCGCGAGTTCAACCTAGGGAAAAGGTGAAGCTCGACATCAACACTAGAGCCAACGTTACCAGGGTTGCGTAGCGCTACACCGAAAGGGCTATAGGACCACATCCGAGATGGAATCGAAATGGCCGACGTTGATGGGGTTCCGTACCGCCCACGAAGCAATATCAGAAAAAATCTCTATATTTGGAAATCGGCGACTCCAGATGTGGATGAGAAAAGATTCCCAGCCCGGGTTTCTCGACTTTGAGTGGGCGGTGTCCGCCCCTGCCCGAAGCCTAACAGGAACGACTCAAGTCCTTCCCTGCCGGTGTTTGTTGCCATGAGCCACCCGGCCAGTTGCCCGATGAGTCGGACGCATCGGCTTATCCAGGATTCAGTGGACTTTCCTCAAGCTACATCTCAGCCATTAGTGCAGACCTAAATTTGTTGCCCGCAGGACCTTGAGCATACAAATTACGCAAAGGACTGCACACGAGCTCAACGAGTTAGAGACTCGCGAGTCGCGCGCCGTGCACCAAACAACGCTCTCGGCGCTGAGTCCGGTCGTGTTGCACTTCGAGAACAACCTCCACACGGCTAGCTCCATACACAGAGAGATGAGTCAGTCGGGGGTTGCGTAGCCTCATTAATTTTCGAGATGAGGTTTAGGATGCAACGTTTGCCGAAGCCTGCGACCTATCAAACCCAGTTTGCGCTCAACTTCCAGCATTTGAGCGAACCGCCGAAACTGCGAACGCTTTAATTTTTCCCAAGCAGTGGCGATCACTCCACCAATTCTATCCGTCACGTAGTGACGATAACATCGAGCTTTCGTAACAGAGCTCGATTCAGCTTCGCGCCTTCCACTGAGTATGTACTCCGTACGAACGTGTCGGTCGAGGATCCGAGAGAGCATCCTCTGGAACGCAGTTCAACCAAACGAGCAGCCGTCTCCAAACTTCAGAGATTGATCGACCATAGAATTCCGATGAATCTGAGAGATTTGTTCGCCTCTTCGAAAGAAAACAAAATTCTTCGCGACCGAAGCGAAGTATCCCGGGTTGTGCTTGGAGCATCTTCGCGGCTGCCGTTCCAGCGCTATCTTTTCAACGAGTCTTTTGTTTGGTTGAAGGCCTGCGGGGCCCGAGGGCGTCACGCTCTTAAAGGTAAGGATTATCCCTTTGGTTCGTATGTTCGATGCCTCGGCAAGCCGGTCCTCGGTTGCAGGAGGAAAAAGGTTTTCGAAAACGCGTTTCAATCGACTGCCGCCCCAGCGTTTCGCTGAAATTTATCACTATCGACAACAAAAACGAGAGCCACAACGAGTGCAACGATCGAGCACACACACACACACACAGTTGCAAGCACGGAAATTTCTTTTGAATCGATGCTTTCGCCGTTTCGGTTTCCCTTCGGGCGGTTTGGTCGAAACGCGCCGCTGAAGGGAAACTAGAGCATGCTCTGCCTTCTCCAGCTGTATCTGCGGTTGATGTTTCCAAAGGGAACAACCCGAGGAGAGGAATTCGATTTTTTTCTTCTGAGGTCAGCCGAGACTAGATTCGGATATCTTCATTCTCCCGTGGGAGCACTATCTCATCAAACCAAAGATTCCGAGCTCCAATCATCCAAGTGTCACCGATTGCTGGATCCGATATCTGAATATACATATATTGCGGATTTATTTCAAGATCACAGTCCACGAGCAGGGATTTCATTCCAGAATCGCTCGTTCTGTGAACATCTGTACCACATACTACAAGGACTTAGAGCATTTCCCTAGCCCCCTAACAGGTGGATCGAAACATAGTCACGACGAACGGGTCTGAGTCAACATCGTCGACGATTCGCTCTGTTCCTCAACGACGGAATATTCAAGGAGAAGAATCCTTCTGTACCTGGGGGACTGACTTCGAAAACCGCCCGGAGCGGCTCCGGCGACGAGAGGCAGGAGATTCCCGCTTCGAATTACCGACGACGAGAAACTGAAAGGACGAAGTTATTTGGCCTCCCCCACTTTTCTGCTGAGTCTCTTCAAAGGCTCCCTGATCAGTCACCAACTGATTGAGAGTTGCAGCTGCGTCGAAATCGTCGACGATGATCACGTCGAACGTTAACGACTGGGAGCAGATTCCCAATACGGCTTTAAAGAGCGACTTTCCCTGGAGAAGCCGCGTGGGCAACAGTTGCAGAAACCCTTCGCTCAGGGGACATCCACTCGTCCTATCGTCGCATTAGACTCCCATCGCGAGGAACAAATTTGTTGCTGCCGGGATGACAGGAAGGAAGCGATGCTTCTTGCCAACGCTCCCACCTATCGAAATATCGTTTGAGATTTTTGCGAGCCCACTGGCCAGACTTCTTTGTCGTCCTCTTCGTCAGAGAACTTTGCTCGTCCTGTTGCTGTCAAGCAACCACGGCCGAGCAGGGACAGTTCGAGTCTAGTTGTCAGCAAGGCGACGCAGCAAGCCCTCTCCATTCAGTCGTACTTTCTAAGCCCGTACTCCTCCAAATCAGGAGGAGGTTTGGAGCTTCTCACGTAGAAGATCCCACCTTGGTAGACAAAGACCCTCGCGACGGCTGATCTCAAAGTAATCCAGGAATCAGCGTCGAATACCGGTCTCAGGATCAATCTGACAGAAGTGAAGTTTGAGCTATACGTAGCTTTAATCATGAGCTCCTGTCTACTTTTTGTAACATTCGGTGTGAACACAATGAGTCAACCGTTTCACGAGCATGAGCCCGGCTTCCGCCGTCACCGCAAGCTTGAATTCTTTTGATGACTATCTTGCGCACGGGGCTTCAATATCTCGATCGAGTCGAGGGCCACGGAGTAGACCTCGCTGCCGAACAATCTTGGCGGGATCCCGGGCTTAGAAAAAGGACGATCTCCGGTGCGCGAATCGCCTAAAAACCTTTGATGCCCACGAGCGCGCCCGCCCCCATTCTCGGACCCTCGAAGTCAAGTCGAGCCTTTCAAGACAGGCTGCTCAAGGTCGGTTGAGTCAGGCTAGGTTTTTCGGATCCTGTAATTCTCCCGGAATCCCCTTTCGAATCTCTCGAAACTTTCTCTTCCGATGCCCTCATATTGGAATAGACAGACAGTCGATTTCCGTTCATTATCAGTATGGTTTCTACAGAGCAAATAATTTAAGCTTCGATAACTTCATTAGCCTCAAAGGCTTCATTGAATTCCGAAAAGATTCAGCCTCATGGGAAAGACAAGCTGGCAACACCATCCTGCCATGATTTCTTCTTTCTTGAGCGAAGAAAGAGTTGAGGAGTCCTCCCGGCGCATTTCCTGATACCATAAAGTCCGAGTGTCCGACTCGATCTCTTCGACACCGTCACTTGCGTCTGCGGCGAGCCGGTTGACTCGAGGGGATACCACCGAAACCGACGCCCTGTTCCTCCGTCAATAATTCGGTGCTCGGAGAATGGTCGCAGATGAGCATTCCTGTTCAGCGCGAGCTCGAAAGCCTGATATCAAGCGATGAGACGCGCCCGGACGGCATGACGCCGATGCCATGCACAAGAGGACGCATGTTGGATCGGAATGTTTTCATCCGGAACACCTCCGCCGTTGGCAATGCTGCCCTTGCGCGCATCGTCGGTGGATTCACAGCTGGGCCGAGCAGTGCAAATTCCATCACTACGCGCCGAATGCGGAATAATACATCATGAAGCCGTTTGTCAGCCAGATCTCTGGGGTGGAGAGCAAGGAGTTGCGACAGTGACGGGAGAGACGCGCCACTATGCATTCTCGAGACAACGGGTGTCGGTGGAATCCGGCGAGCGAGCGCACAAGATGATCCCCAATTCCCTCTCCGGAGGAAGGTCTTCGATGAGAAGTCTCACATCCGGGAGCTTACATTTGAATACACTCCGTTCACGTTACCCCAAGATGCCAACCTGTAATAACATTCGGCCCACGATGAATCAGGGGTCCCGCAGAGACAATAATCGATGAACATATTCGCTCCCGAATCCACTTTCGCTCCTCGAACACCTAGCCTTTCGGGTCCGCTCTTTCCACTCCACACCAGGAAAGAGTGGAGTTCACGAAAGGACGGCCGGGAGGATGAGGGCCGAGTCAAGGTCGACCAGTCTTTCAGGGTCAGCGGACTCAACGGAGATGACAGCAAACACGACGGTTCGACAGAAGCAACCGTGACACCTTGGCCGAACGAAGTCGGAGAACAAAAGTCGGTTCCCCACAACGCTTCGGTGGGATAATTCAATAAATCACCCGGTGGACAAGCGTCAATGAACAAAGAGTGTCTGACTGACCATTGACGCTCGGTCGGCCGCTGGTCTTTCCGCTGTCTGGTGGCAGCAGAGTTTCCACCGAATAACATTCCGTGGAAGCTAATGGCCACCCGGTCCGCTGTCTGCAGTAACACCTCGCCGTAAATAAATGCTTATTGTCATGAGAATAATAAACTTCTCGTTGGTCCATTTTCGCCGCCGCCGCCGTCGGTGAATGCATATTCCCAAAATCCGCGGGACGGAATATTGACGAGCACTTTTTCCCGGCAGCAAAGTGAGGGTGGCTTTCCTTATGCTATCGTTCCTCGTTCCGGAAGCTGCTTACGGTTCGCGAGTCGCGGGCGCCGCGTTCTCGGCGACACGCGATTTCAAGGACAATATTCTCCCAAAGACTTTGTTAGGATTTACATATGAAATGAAGTGTAGAGAGCGCAAATCTCGCAGAGCAACGGAACGTTGGAGGAAAAACAGCACGCAGCCTGCTTCGACATCGAGACTTTTCCGCCAGCGCATGTCGTAGAACTACACGCACGACTTGGAGCCGCTTTTGTTCCAGACTTGGGCCACATATCGTGGAGATCCGTATCTGCGCGAGAGTGTCGATCGCATACATGCCGATCGTTCGACTCCAAAATCCCTGAAACGTTCATGAATGATTTCGCCACGTTGGAATTCAGAAGTTAGAGAAGAGGAATGGGGAAACCGAGGAAGCGGGAGTTTCTTCAAGGAACGAGAGTGTGCAATTTTTTCGCAACCCGTTCCAAGCTCTTTAGTCGAGCTTTTTAACTCGAGTGACGGTGACTCGGCAGCCGTTGGTGCTGTGGCTCATTCCGCATGCTGTTTATGCATAGGCTGCGTCGACTTCTCAGGAACTTTTTCCTTCCCCAAGAGTTCGAGGATTGCCAACTTTTTTTCTCCCTATTATCCTCCAACTAGTAACCTCACACGGCGAGCAGCGAGTTTCGGCTTCGAAGTTTATACCTCTGTTGGCAGCTGGCTTAGCGGAAAGTCCCACACTCGTTTCGTTTTTGCACGCGGCAAAGTACGGGAGTCTATTTCCGCTGTTATCGAGTCCCGAAAGACACTTGAAACAAAATCCTAAGCCCTCTTCCGTCCATTCGCTCGAGTTTTTTTCTTCCAACACTTTGTTGCTTCTCTCATGGATTCCTCTCGAGCGAGTTCGTCGGTTACGGCTCATTCTCGAAACCCTCGCTATGGCGGAAGTTTCCCGCAGCAAACGGGGTGAGACGGTGTTCGTTGTGAGGAATTTCCACCACATTTTGATTTCAATCATCCAGGGTTCCGGCTCTCGAAGTCCTCGATTCCGAGCAGAACCTCGCTCGCTTTATTTATCCACCTCTCGTCTTGTCAAGGACGCGTGACGGTCGAAAGATTTTTTCTCCGACGAGGAACATCCCTCCCTCCGTTTTTTCTAGGATTTCTTCCGATTCCTCCGGATATCCTGGCTTGGCAGACTTCCTTCCCGGCCACGATTTGCTGAGGTCCTGTCGATCTATTCCAGGGTCAGTCCTAGTTTGAATAAAACGAGAAGAGGAAAGACTCGGAACGCACAAAAATCGTCCCCATCGTCAGCAGAGGGAACAGCTGTACGAACAGTGTCTAGCATCGGCGCTGTTGCATCCAATACTCTCGTCACTTCCCCGCTGGCATTCTGTTCCCCGGCCACGCGTCGTCTTCTGTTTTCCTTTCCATGACTCACTCGATCAAGCAGCGAAAACGAATTCCACAAGAACGTAGGTTGTGAGTTGTGGCGGCACGGGTTTCGTTGATTCTTTGAAAATGTTCTCTCGAGCTCGGGTGATTGCTGCCTTGACAAATACAATTATGTATAGGCAACCTACGCTAGCGGAGAGCGGCTGGAAAAGAAAAATCGGATTCTCGGGAATTCTCGCCGCGGAGCTCCGATAGGAAGGGACAATCAACGTCGTGTCGTCGGAACTGTAACCAGAGCTGCTTCGTTCCAGGTTTGTCGGGTTTGCTCACTCACCTCAGTTCCTCCCCTCCGCGTGACATTTGCTGGTCTTCGCTTGTCTTCCATTTGTATCCACCTTCGATTACGATCGCACGTGCCGGGAAACACAGAAGTCACAACTTCTTATTGTTGATGTCTCTCCCAAGTCTTTTTGTATCGTGAGCTATCTAATAATACGAGTATTCGAGGATCCTGTCCTCCTGTTTCATCATTGCTCTCGTTCCCCCAACGTCGCCGATCCGGATTCGCCGCAGGGTTAGGGCCCCGCGATTCGCAGCCATCGCAAATCGATCTCTCATCCAAAGTTTTCCTATTCGCCCACGCCACGGAGACAAACGCGGAGTACTTCACGCAGGCTTTCAAAGACGGCCGAGCGAACTCGAGATGAGCGATAGAAAATTGTTCAATCGTTATCGACGGATATTCGAGAATTTCCAAAATATCCGAACCCATGATAAAATCGCCCAAGGAGGTCACAGGTAACTTGAGCGCCGCGGTAATTTGAGCTCAGCTGTAATCCGAGCGCGAGCTTGATTGAGCCAAAATTTTGAACTTTTCGGTGTACCGTCATAGAGAACGTGAATGTCCGCACGCACGCACGCAACCAAGCCGCGATCATAAAAGACTCAGCTCGCTTCAGGTTCTTTGAGCATGACAGCGCTGGTCTCATCTCAGCTGCCCATCATAATTTTCGCTGAACGATGTCGTCGTGATGCACGGAGAGAAAGCAGTGCCTCCTCATGAACCATCAGCGCCAGTTATGGCGCTTTCTTGGGAGAGTTTCCAAAATTCTAGGAGGTTGAATTCGGCCGAGGTTCATGCTGCCCTGCAGAGGTTTGAGGCACCTGTTACGCCATAGTTGTCGATGGCGAATTCCGCGCGCAACAAAACCCCACTCCAGGATGACGATTTCTCTTTTCGAGAACGGCCCTACTTCTCCGTCGAGAACGGACATTCGTTTGAACATTTTTTTCTCGGTTCGAGTTTTGTATGCGAGCGTTCGGCGCCGAGACGCGGTCCCGAAACTGTCCACTCGATGCTCGTATGAAATTCCTACACCTCGAAACGCCCGTTAAAGAAATCACAATGGGAGGGTTTGGAGTACGACGATTGCTTCACAATGAGCCTCGCGGGCAGAGACGTTCACAGCAGAAGAGTTTTCTTTCGTCATGCTACTCAATGCCTATGTTGCGCAGCTACAACAACGACAACACAATAGAGTCGCTATAATAGGCACGATCGGATCCCATGGCCACGCAACTTCTTGACGTAGGCTCCTCCCGGTTTGAATCAAACGGGTTCTCGTCGTTTCAACGATTCGAGTCAGGAAAGCTCGCGTCGAATCCATCCGAATGTGGTGCCACAGCTGACATCTCATCAAATAGTCGATGATGCAGAGGACCGCATGCGGTAATGGCTCGAAATTCACGCCCCCAAACGATTCTCTCGTCCGGAGCCTCCGCAAAAACGAGGCCCCGACGCTCGGGTAACTCGCTTCATCGAGCAGCAGTGGTGGGAATTTCCAAAATCACTAAACCGACGGCTCCGCCGCCACCGCACGGACTTGGGAACGGAGCAAGTGTTTTTAATTGCTTCAGCTGGTCATTCAGGAAACCGTCGGACGGTGAATTCAGGAAATTGCGGAACCCAACAACGGACGGACGGACGGGCACTGGATCCGGGAGCGGAACCGCGGATCTAGCAGCTCGGATATTTTGTGGTGACGTGACCCGGAATCTCTACCAGCTGCTTCCTCGGCCAGGCCTCCACCGAGAAAGATGGCTTGTCATGATCGACTTTCGAAGACAGATGAGGGGGAACCTCGACACCGAACACTTGAAATCGATGGCGTGAGATTAGAGCGAGGTCCGGTCGAGCGGCCAGCTCTCCAACCGAGAGATTCGTCGATCGCTTCTTCCGGGGGTCCCACCGCTGTCGATACCCGCCGTTCGCACTCCGACTCTTAGATCCCGAGGAAGTCTCCATGGTGACCTTCGATCTCTCGGTACCCTTCCAGATAGTACCTTGTCGTCGCCCCGCCGCCCGAAGCTGAAGCTACATCTTTATGGTGGAGTGAAATGACACCATCATGAACGTATTCGCGTCCGAACAATGACTCGATTCATATCCGATGTCAAGGTCAGCCGAAGATACTGCGATCCATGTAATACTCACAGGGTATCACACGAGCAGAAAGAGAGAAGATGCGAGCGAGAAAAAAGTATAGAGAGCTGTTGCACCCAGACCGAATGGCGAGGATCATCTTTCTCGATCCTCTTTTGTATTCCGGTGTTCCCCAGCGTGGCGTCGGCGACCGCAGCAGATGACGGCCTCGTCAATTACTAGCCCCTAGGTCCCGTGGGAGGCAGGCTATTGTCCACAAGGAACATCGCTCGGCTCGCTGCTTCTCTTCGTCGAGATCCAGGCCGAGACCCGAGAACTTTTGCGCGCACTTGTTTTCATTTGACTCCTGCGAGCCAAATCAATCAACGTTAAGGTTGTTCGAGTGTCAGACCGACTCCTCGGACGTTTGGAGGACGGTGACCACATGATTTGCGAGCAACTCGAGACAGGATCTGGGAAGCTCCAAGCGAGTAAGATCAAGATCCGTAATGCTTGTTCCTCAGCGCGTCTGAACCCTCGTTCCGGGAGGGTTTCCAAGGTCGGATCGGGGTTTCCTCTGCACGTTCGCACCGCGCAAGCCACGAAACACGGCCTACTCGCGGCCGTATAATGGAGGCTTTCATCATAAGCTTGTTGCGTTCGGCCAACTCCCTTTATCTGTATCACCAACTTTCCCGGTTATTTCCCCTCTCTTACAATTTCGCGTTATATAGCGATAGGGATGCTCTTCTACAGAGGCCATTACACTGACTGTAGAACAGAGAACGTCAGAGAATAGCCACCCTATGTAATGTTGTCCGCCAGAGCAAGGAGCAAGATGCGCACTTGAACCTGCCGCCGCGAACCCCGGACTGCAGCAAACTTTATAGCTTGAAATAACAGAGCGTCCGACAGGCCGGGGGAACCCTCGTAATTTAGGGTTGAAATGGATCACAAAACAATGAGCAAGCAACAAAACACTCGGGAATATCAAGTTTCGGTGGTCGGGAACAAGTCGCTAGAGCAGATGGGAAACACAAGAGGAACACACGGGAACCTCGGATCCATTGCGTCGCTCCTCGAAAGATTGCAGATATAACTTACGTCGATACGTGGCTCGGTGGGGGTCGCGTTTAATGGGGAAGTTCGAAATTTTCAGCCGAGATCGGCAACTCACTTCGTCATCGTTCCCCGCTCAATTTAGACGAACGATCGCCTGTGGAAGATTTCCCCTCCGATTCGGAGAAAAAGGATCACTTTCCATGTTTGATAAGAGGCTCTTACGGTTTCCTCCCGGAGCGACGCCTCCCGGACGCGGTTTCGAAACTCGATAGGTGGGTATATTTGGGGAGAATGGAGCAGGCAGAAGTTCATTCGTAAAAGTTGTTCTCCTCAGAACCGATTCTCGGAACTTCCGCCCAGCGCTCTGACGGTCCCTATTAGGTTGAGATTCGTAGCCTCCGAGAATGTTTGTCGAAGGGGAAGCATCTGAACAACAAGTAGATCGCTTCAAGTGAGTGCCTCCAGCAAGCACCGCCAGGTTGTTTTCTTTTTTTTTGCGCAATTTGTGCGCTCCATCTAGAAGATTACCCTCCTCCGTTTTCTTTCTTCGAATCCCAAATCCTCTATTGCCAGCCGGTCAGCAAACCCGACTGCAACACAGTTGGCGTCCCCTTCGTTGCATGCTCCACCAATTTCCGATGAAATGGAAGCACCCAAAGCCAGACGGCGGGAGGAAGAGTTGGGAAAGAAACACAGTCGGAGGATTCTCCTCCTCGCTATGAACAACTGAAAGCCTTCTGCGGACACGGCCTTAGCGGACTACATGGTTCTTCTACTTTCGAACGGCGGACACGGTGAGCGTTCGTGCGGCACGGACGAAAACTCCTACAAGTATACTCTGCCAGTATTCGAAGACGTTTTCACACACGGAAGAGTCGAAAGTGAAATTTTTCACTGACGGAACCGTTGCCCGGGTCCCGCGGAGAAAACATGCATGACCGACTGAGGGATGTAACCTTGACGCTCGAATGAGAAATCGGAGTCATCCTCGAGTTCGCTCCTCCAGACTTCCGATGACCTGTGTTTTCCCTCCGTAGTAACCTGCTTAGGGTCTCGCTCCTCTGAACGAGCGCAGTCTTGAATACGGAACAAGGTTCGCTCCAAAACGACTCGGAGGGTTCCGAAGTGTCGTCAACGTTCATCAAGGTAGGGCACCCAGTTGACCCAACTCCTGCGTGGCTGCTTGAAATGTCTCATCTGGAAATTTGCGTGGCATTCTAAAGGACGCGGGAGTCTTCAGAAGCACTCAGCTGAACGCTTTGCTCAAGGTAACTCGACCGCGCCTCCCATGCATTATGAGCGAGCACTCATTCCTTCATCGTCTCGAAGGAAAGCGGTCTCGAGAGATCGCGCTCTCAGCCCCAGGTGTTGTCTTCGCATGCGTTTCAAGGTACGGAGGAGCGCAGGATTGGAAGAATGATCCGATCGAAAACGAGCGTTACGCCAAGATGGTTCCAGACCGTCGAGAGTGGTCGAGAGTTTCGGACTTTCCGATCGGAGAATCAGTTCCAGCATGGAAAATACCATTGAATCTGAGCGAGATACTTCAGTACCTTCAAGGAACCTCGAGTCGTCCGTTAGATGCCTCGTTCACTCTTTTCTCGATACGAATACATCACAACTGATAAGTATCAAGCTGCCAACTGGGACGATGACGTGCTCCCCCATCGGTAACGCGGGAACCGCGGGAGACCGCTTCTCTCACATACTCGCGTGTCGTGCCGCCATCGGTCTTGGCCGACTTATTTTAGAAAATAGGACAATGTTCCCTTTAGCTCGGCTCAGGGATGGAAGTTCAGAAGAGCTGCGCGACTGAACAATAGAAGCTCCCATGAAAACGGGGAAGGCGGGGAATCCGGTTGTGGACCCGCGGACTCGAATTCGGGCTCACTTATCTCGATCGAGGATATTCTCAGATACGTGACACAAAAGTTTCCGGCTCAAGGACAACATTTGCTTAGAGTGTTGCCTCTTGAGAGTGCATCTGTTTCATGCAAATGAGACGTCCTCAACGTCGATTCGTCACCTTGTTGACACGTTATTCAACCGAACTCTCGGAACTTGATATTATGGTGCCCGCATCTAGTGAATGACACTGATCTAGGCGTCTGCGAGATACAAGTGGCAAGGGGGATCGCGGGTTCCGAGGGAGCATGAATTCAGAAATAAGGTGTATGTCGTAGCGATCGAGCTGAATCGAAGGAATTCGCATTGAAGAAGCTTCATCCCAGCATCCGGCGAACTTTTGCGACGTCTCACCCGTCTTGAACTCCTCAGTCTTGCTCGTGTACTGAAGTTTGACTCCCGCTTCACTTCGGGCCTTAACGGGTTCTCCGGTTTTTCTGACCTTTGCCCGTGATTAGGGGTGAATTTGACTCAGACAGAGTACTGCTCTCAGGTATCTGGGGAATAGTTGGCAAAACACTTCACTTGACGAGCTCTTTGCGGTGTGAGCTCGTTGTTAAGATCAGGGCTTGGGGGGGAAATAGGGATCCTTGACAGTGGAGCAACGAGGCTATGAGTTGCAAACACAGCTCAACTGAATGACGTCAGATGCTTGAATAGCGAACTCGAGTTCTGCTGTGACGGGTAAGCCTGAATATTCGCAAGCAGTCATATCAGAGGATAGGCGCAAGGAGATGGGGAACAGGAGGACAGGAAGGACCTTGGACGGAGTTCGGATGGGAGCAGAGCGGATCATTCGGCAACGGAAATGAGCATACTTGCTGAGACACCAATAGATATAGTCAATGACAAGCCGTCAGAAGGGATGGACAACTGTCACGTAACTCACTGCGTGTGAAGATTTATCGAGCAATTCTATCACAAGAGGTTGCTGTGTGGATCCGCGTTCAGTCTTGAGAGCGCAGTTGGACACGACAAACGGTGTGTTTTGTTTAAAATGGAGCAATAGACTTTCTCCCTTGCTCATGGACCAAAGAACTTCTAACTTTTCAAAGATGTTCTTCCTTAGGTACCGCACGAGATTGGTTGAGTATGGCTATGCCTGTTCTCGGTGCCTGCAGGTTGAACTGGTGAGGCGCGTGAACAATTAAACCTCGGGGACTCAATCGTACGATTCAATTGAGACAAAGGTAGATCGGACCAGCGCCACACGGTACCTGCGTTGCCTCCTCTGCCCGCTTCTCAGGTGACCCTCAGAGGATTCACCGACACCTGCGGCGTCTGGCATGTGAGGGAACGCCGGTTTCATCGATAGTGTTGAGTTTTTTCCTCGGAGTCAGATCTAGAATTTGCCTACCTCACGTGACCTAAGTTCAAGCGTTCATCTTCTCGCGTATCGCATTTCACGCTCAACGTCGCACAACCGGCTGACGTGTTCTCTGAGTGAGAGATGAATTGCTGTTTGCAAGATATCTCACAACAAGATGTTTGCTCAGTGGAGACTGCGCTCCTCTGGGAGCTGAGATAGTACAAACGTCGATAACGACTCGAGACCTCATGGATGGCAACTGTGCACAGGACAACACTTATCTCTTTGGATCATGCTATTCAGATGCATGCCTGCTTGCCTATATCCATTCATTCTTGCACCGGTCTGACCATTAGTCATCGCTGAGTATTGCAATCGAAAGATTTGTCACCGTCACCGACGTGCAGCCACAATACTCTGCATACAGATATGCAACTTGGCGAACGTGTTACATTTTCCCACATGCAGTCGCAAGTCGTCATCTCGGGCTCTCTTTCCTCTGACCGTCGTTTCCCGGAGTCATTCCGGAGAGATGGAGGCTCTTTACAAAGATGTTTATTCCAAGTGTTTCCAGCGGTTCACGCAAGGCTGGATTCTAGGCACGCCCAGAGGAGCCGGTTTCAAGCCTTGCCCCACGGAGCTTGCCATGACGAGGAGACACCATCAGGACTTTCAAAGGGAGAGCTTGACTTTCAAAAGGCGTCGAACGCTTTGTAAGAAATCCGGCTTCTGCGCTCCGGCGTCGACGCACGGATTGCCGAGAAACGACGACAAAGAAGACGAGGACGAAACCTATTGTGCGCCGTTTTTTGAAATCGAAAAGGACCGCAGGGCTGGCAACGCACGCCCCACATCCGTTTGTCAATTACTCGCCGCTCGGCTGACCTGTCGGGGAACCGGACTCAATTCATCTGGGAAAGAGAGAGAGAGAGACCGTTCGATGAATGGAACATTGTCCGCGGCAAGCCAGAAGCGGGTAAAGTCGTCACCGGACAGGGTGCTCTCCGACGTTACCCTAGATGATGGACCCAAAGTCGGAATGAGCTTATTTTTTTTACTCATCAGCACCCAGGTGTTCTGGATTACCGGAAACCCCCGAAGAATGACGGTGGGCACTCCATCGATTCGCACAATTCATTTGCAGAAGTGGAACGGAGCTCCAACTTCAAGACTAGAAGCCACGGCCCCGATCGTTCGGAGCTTTCAGTGGTGAATCGAGGAAGCTTTCGAAATTATTCTAATGGCGGTCGCAGTTTTCGTAACCTTTGATCGAGCTCTTGGGAAGGAGTGTTATTACTTCTGTTCTCTGAAGGTCTCATATCCGTTCGGAGCCTTTGTTGTAGAAGAGCTTGGTTGTGAGACTTGACTTCCGTTTTCATTCGTTCCCCAATCCATGAGCGTTGGTACACCATTCGGAACCGTCCACTCTTGCTCGAGGATTCGCGAAGCAATTCGTACGGAGTTTCCACATGTTCGCGGCGAGCGTTCTAACAGATCGAGAAGAGAAACCGATTCAGCGAAAAGTCCAAAACGTGACCTAATTTCTCATTGATCCCCGGATTTGGGCGGAAGGGCCCCATAACGGGGAGCATCGTAAGGAGCGGGGAGTCACTGAGCGGACTTCTTATTCATGGCGATCGTTGGAGCCGCTCTACTTTATCTCGGCCCGCTGAGACGCTGTTGCGTCGAAATGTAATGCCGTCTGAAACGGGCATCCACCAGTCCGCTGAGACTGGAGTCGCAGCATTTGGAAGTGATGCTCCGACCAAATCGCCGGGGGGAGACGGAATGTTCCGATTTTCCTTCGAGGGGGGGGGGGGGAAATTCTCCGGGGACAGCGAAGAGATATCTTAAATTCTTTTGGCGTTTACCGTACCGTCCAATGCTTGTTCTTGAACGAGGATCTCGGTATTTTCCCGTGTGAGGGAACGGGAAACGCCGCGACGCGTCGAGCTTGTGGGGCACAGCAAACACTGATGAGCTTCTTTCGAAAGGGTGTCGTTCACCAACTAGAGAAAAGAGGGAATCCTTTCACAGCCCGATGTTTACTTCGAGAAACCGATGGAACAGATCCGGATCGAAGCAGTCCTTATATAGAAGCTACGAATCAACAAGATTCGAGTCGAGGAGCTCCGAACATTGCAAAAACTTGTCGAAATCATTGCAACAACTTGTAAAAACCATCACAGCGAGAAGAGTCTAGAGGTGCACTGCTAGATAAACCATGTTTCCAGGGAATAATCCCTGGTGACTGATGAAAGAGCAATGATCCAATGTTGAAGTTCGATCGTATAGCGATGGATGAACGGATTCTAGGTAGACGTAATTGCCGCTTGTAATATCTCCGGAGGTGACACGCACTGGAAGCCTGCCGTCTGTTCAGTCAATTTTTTCCGCCGAACATCAATTATCCTCGCTGGTTGCCTTCCGCCGTAGTCGCTCCGGCAGCGTTGATAGTGAGCAAATACGTTTATCCGATCAACTGGTGATATTTAAGCAGGCGCTCAGTCGCTCACTCGACCGATCGGACATCCAGCACCTGACTCAATATTATTAATAATAACGGAAAAAGGACAACTCGTACGATAGCGCTGACAGCGAGCAATGGCATTTATGTCGATGTTGTCATTGCCACCGGTCGTTCTATTCCTTCTCTCCGGGAAGTTTTTCGCTTCACTGGCACGTTTCCTCATATTTCGTTACGATGACTGTCGACTGCCGAGGGAATGTACTTGTTCCGTAGTGAATTCGTATCTGACTGCGGCGAACAATGAAACCGGTCGTGGGAGAGCAGACATGCCGCATACCTGCGCGGACGCAGAGGTGCTCCGAGGCTTAAGGAAGGCACACTTTGAAACTTCTCAAAAACCCATCGAACAGCGCACGAGAGTAAGAAGGTGCCGAGGATCACGAGACGTGGCGTGTCTCTCTGACAACTTGTGGTTGTCCCGATAGACATGTATTCTATCGAAGCTCACGGCGGCGGCGGCGGCTGTATCCATCCCTGTTCATCGTTTACTCCGACAGAATCGGGATCAATGTGTTGGTGTCGACGTGAATAGGGAAGAGGAGCACGATTAATAGATTGATGGGGAGACGAAGGAGTGTTTGCCGCGACCAAGAGACGAGGTCAACCAAAATATCGCCTGCGAGCCTAGCGCAGCAACACGTGGGAAATGGGAGCTGGTTTTTGTTTCTATTCCAAGCAAGCGAGAGAAAGCCCTCACCATCAAACTGGATTGGTGACCATGGTCATCTGGTGGAAGTAATCCAATGGTCTTCTGTTCCCCGAGCAACGACCCACAAGGCACATATTGTAATGAGGCCAATGTAGCGAGTCCCATCCTCCACAGAGTTAGTTGGCTGGCTGGCTGACTTGCTAGCTATGTAGCTTGCAAGCTCTACGGCCGCATAGAAGAAAAACGCCATTAGCTCCCAGTGATCTATGATGCTTCACTGAGCGCTGCAACGTCGAAGATGAAGATGAACGAAGCAAGCAACGCAGAAACCTCGGCGTATCGAACCCTCCCAACAGATCGGCTTTGCATGAAATTAGCTGAACAATGGCGGAACAATACCGGTCTCGAACATATGGTTTTTAATCGACAATACGAGCTGGAGATGGGAGTCTTTGGGCTTCTTATGGCAACATCATCATATGCTAATCGGTAAGCTTCGGAAATTCTCAAAACCCGATTGCTGGCAGTTCTCTCGAAGGACATCGAATCGATCCAAGTCCTCATCCGTTTCCCAGGTTTCCTCCCCAAGAGGAGATTTGTTGCGCTGGTGAGTTTCCAGAAGCTAGAACCTCATGCCAGATTCTCACGGGGTCCCTCGTCTTGCGATAAGGCCGGAGATTTTCCAAAAATACCGACGATTCTCGAAAAGCGTCAATGAGACTCGTCAAATGTTACGCCAGACTGCAGAAACGAAGGAAACCCAGTGGTGTGCGCGAATCGTTGGACCGTGCGGAACGAACCGCAAAGCTGGTAGAGGGAAAACTGCAGATCTTGTGTTAGGTGGCGTGTTGACAAACTTCAGAGGACAACACAGAGAGAGGGAGAGAGAGAGAGGAGACAGAAGTATCCGCTCAATCTTGATGAGGAACTCACCTGAGCGGTCGTCGCTTGATGACATGACCTGTAGTTATGGTGGCCAGCTGACAACCGGCTTCGGTGAGAGCGATCTCGGTCGTGTCTTCACTCATATTGTCCGCTTCTGCTGTGAGGAGGTAGACGCACTGTTGATCTTCGGGATGAGCTCGGTGCTGGCTACTTCCAGCACCGCTGGGATATTTCCGACAGCTGATGTTCTCGACGTCTAACGAGCACGCACCAACGTGCTCGATCACTTGCGCGAGTTTCTTGAAAAGAGTTTATCACCGAGAACTTTGAACAAGTGTCAGACAGAATCCACGGTGGCACTTCCGACTCATCAACGTTCACAAGACGTTGGGAGATAAGAGACTAGACGGACTCGAGTTCCGATGGGAGAATCCGCGGGGTTCTCTTTCCCGCTAAAGGGAAGGGAACTGCGGACCCTTTCCTTGTCCTCGGTGGAACACTGGTTCGCTCGAAACTTGACGACTCCCTCATCTGACTGACTCCTGTTTCCCAACACCCGGAATCGAGGGTCCGCACTCCCTCGTCCTCCCGTTTTGATGAAAACTTCATCAAACTCGGTGACTGAAGACTCAGAACATGGCCTGATAAGGACGGATATTTTCAAGAACATGGAACTTCAAGTCACAAGATATCTCTACGGCAGCGATTCGGCAGAAGATAATCTCATTTCTGAAGGAAAAATACATTCGAATCATGTGACATTTTCGCAAGAATTATCATATCCACGGATGACTTCTTCAATCCGTAAGAATCCGTAGTTTTCGGACCCTTTGACAAGTTCCGGGATTTCTGGAGAGAACAGGATGGAAAGATGGGTTTGGGTTCCCGTAACGTCAAACGTCCGCAAGCGTCCAGGGTTTGGGTACCATTGGCTCACAGCGTGGAATGGCTCAAATACGCCGAACCACTTGGCATCTGGGTGTTGTTTCGTGAAAAGTCGAACGCGCAGTTTACCCACTTATTGAGATCAGATACATCGGGTGGCGCTGTTTGTCGTACCGTTCAGTCAGTGCGTCAGCTTACCTTCTCTGAAAGTGAAGGACTAACAATGAGTTAGGCACGAACATCGGTTTTGGAGCGAACTCACCGTCTAGCTCCGACATTATCCCGTGTAGTAGGAAGGTTCCGTATATAAGATTGATCACCGCGACGCGATACCTTCGATGGCTTCGAAGGTATACTTCCCGCTTGTCAAATTTGCTGAGGCGTTCATGTCCACGCGTGTTCGGTCTTGAAACGCGGCGCTTCGGTGTAGTGTGGGTGCCGGAACAAGAATCTTCTTCGATGTAGAACTCATTCTATTCCCTCCTTGATCTCGGACCAGGAACCTAAACCATTTGACTTGGGTTTCCAGTCTGACCATCCCATCTAGCCCCCGTCACATATCGTGCGTTTTCGTCTGTTTTCCGGACGGCTATGCCCTCATATCCTCAATTCACTAAAGTTTTCGCAAGGACCGCTGATGTCGAACTCCTATAGACGGGCAAAGTCAGACGCCAGAACTGATGTCCATTCAAATGATCATAATCATCCGAGCTAGTTGACATCGTTGTGCGCGAAGCTGATTCTGCAGATTCCCATGATGGAGCGAGGCTCCTGCGAGCAACCGCGCTTCGTAACCGATGTGAGACCATGCCCCGCGTTGCGCTCATGCCAGATCTCTCATTAAATAATGGCGCCGCAGAGCTTGAGGAGACTCCAAAAAGGAAAGCGGAAATGTGGTAAGCAGAATATACCCTAAAGTCTTGCGTATAAGGAACTTATCGTATAGAGAACTTTTCCTATAAAGGACTTTTCGTATAGAGAACTTTTCCTATAAAGGACTTTTCGTATAAGGAACTTTTCCTATAAAGGACTTTTCGTATAGAGAACTTTTCCTATAAAGGACTTCTCGTATAAGGAACTTTTCCTATAAAGGACTTTTCGTATAAGGAACTTTTCGTATAGAGGACTTTTCGTATGAAGAACTTTTCGTATAAAGGACTTTTCGTGTAAAGGACTTTTCGTATAAAGGACTTTTTGTATGAAGGACTCGTCGTCCCTCGTACTCGTTCTTCATTGGAAAAGTCCTTTATACGAAAAGTCCAATATACGATAAGTCCTTTATACGATAAGTCCTTTATACGAAAAGTCCTTTATACGAAAAGTCCTCTATACGAAAAGTTCCTCATAGGAAAAGTTCCTTATAGGAAAAGTTCCTTATAGGAAAAGTACCTTATACGAAAAGTCCTTTATAGGAAAAGTTCTCTATACGAAAAGTCCTTTATAGGAAAAGTTCTTTATACGATCGACACTTTTCCGGAAAACCGGGTTCGTTATACGCAAGACTTTAGGGTACTTTTGTCTCAGCCGTGGCAAACGCTTATTCTCAAACTCGTCCCGCGCGCCGACTCCAATCATTTGGGTCGATAACGGGTCCGAGATCCGCGAATATTAGCGCCTGGCGAATATTGGTGAAGCCTGCCAGCCAGAGGAAGCCCTCACCCAAGTCCCCAGAAGAGAAAAGTCGGTCATACTACATTGTGCGCTTCCGCTTTTATTCGTCGTTTTCCGTCCGACTACAAGACACCCATGTACATATCTGTCGAATAGGGCAGTCAACGTTCACTTGTCAATGTGGAGCCATTGCTCGGTTTGGTTTGAATCATCGTGTTGATTATTCTAAGTTAGATCAGGTGAAGAGAAACTCATAATGCTCCGATTTTTCTAGCCATTCCAAAGCTAACGTTATGAGCGCTTGTGGAAATGAAGAGACGCAGGACGTTGGACCAAAACAGGTTCAGGTCATTAGCTTTATATTTGATCTCACATCGCTGATAAAACTCAATATACATGCTGGACAAAATTCATATTATCATGCGATTCTAAGAGGCACGCTTCATCCCTTCCAGAGAATACACATGAATTCTCTGATTTTCACGAAGTTACACGAAGTACGATTCGACGAGGTATAAAATCCCCAAGGGTCCGACTATCAACAGGTCGAGACTCGGATGGGAGCCGAGGAGAATCACAACTCCACGCGAAACAGCTCCATGAGAGCCGCAGGATCGGTGGAGTTTCTCCGCCAAAAACCCAAGACGAATTTTTTCATCTACTGAGTAGCTCTGCTGGAAGAGGAGAACTGATGAGAATGCGCCTTCAGAACAATCGAGGCCGACTGACCCGTAGGATTGGATAGGGTTGCACGAGCCTCGACGGTGAAGGAGACTTCTCCCTCTGTCCGCGTCACGAGAGGTCCAAGGAAGTAGTAAAATTGTCAGCTCAACATTAAGGTTAACCTAACCGGAACCTCCCGATCCGGTGCCACGCGGGGCTCACTAGTCACATCGTATTGCTGGTCTCCTTCCTCGGCAGACCAGCATCTATTGCTAACAAGGCAGTTCGATGAATTATAGGAAGGTAGGAGGAATTCGAGAGGAAACATCCAGTGGCAGGAGAAGAAATAGGGCAGTTAATTTCAAAATCAACCGAGCAAACTGGAGACCCTGAAATCGGCCTCTAGCTCGAGCTCATTTCAGGGAAGGTTCGCCATTCGCGACGAAAAGGCAGTTATGGTTGAGGAATAGAAAAGTCTCAGTGAGAATTTCGGAATATGGACACTTTCACACGTTACAATAGCCAGCCGACGGCTCGAACGCGAAATCTCGGCAGAATTGAAGTGTTTCATCACAGTCATCACACCTCACCAAGGTTTGATGGGGAATAGGGAAGCGATCGGACGATCTCGCATCCGATCGCGCTCGGTCTCTCATCTCGGAATCATGGAATCACACTTTCCGGAGAGAACGAGATTCCTGCTCCTCGTGCCTCAGAGAAAAAGATACGGCGCGGAAGCCTGGAATCGTCTTCATCGAGAACAGTCTCAACTGGAGTGTTTGTGTTGCTGGAGCACGTTTCGCCACGCCATCAATAATCGTCCACGAATCATTACACCACACCTCTATAATCTTACATTAAATCATCAGGGTTCCGCAGGATTTCAGAGGAAAGTGCGTTAAATATTAGGGTCCCCGCGATGGCTTCTGGAGACTCTCGAGGTAGAGTCACAAGGGGTGAAACGAACGCCCTAGAGGGGCCTCGGGAGCGTTTCTCTCCGCTCCCGTATGGTTCCCACTAATGTGACGAAAAAGGTCTATCTGATGGCTCATTTTCCCTGTGTCGATAAAGTTTCGACGGGCCGGCGGACCCGACATCTGAGAAATATCTTCGATTGTGATGCTGTATGGACCTTGAAGTGGGTCATGTAGGACAGTTCTCGAGGAAACGTGTTTCTAAAAGATCATCGAACTGGTGAAGGGGCACGCCCATCCACCAGATGACATCAAGTAATTTACAGGCGAGTTGATGTTCGCAGTTCGAAGGATCTTGAACGGACTCGGGTGATGATAGCTGTCACAAGCCACATGAGAGATATGAACAAAGTGTAGCTTCCAAGAGTGAAGTACAGCGCTTTGTAGGACTTCAACGTGTCTCGGAAGAACCCTGTAAAACAGACAGGATGTTATGATTCCGGTTTCGTATCATGAATGGAACATCAAGGAACTTTGATCCTCCATCTGGCATGAATAAAGTCAGCGACCGGTCCTTCGGAATTCTAAACCGAAAACACTCACCGATAGTAAAGGGACGGGCCAAGGAAACAATTCCTAGAAGCATTCTGTACACTCCGAACGTGAGTGGCATGTTCTTGATTCCGAGATAGTCGGCCAGCAAGACAGTGTAGAGAGGAGTACCGCAACCGATGCCGAAGCCCAGCAACACGGAGGCGGGGACGAGATGCTCGAAAGTGTTGCATAGAGGAAATATGAACCAGCCGAGGGACCAAATGAAGTATATCGCTGACATCATCGTATCACGTTCCAAGTAGCGACGATCTGTTGATGTAACAAGAATCCGGGTAAGCGACTCGCGGATTCGGAGGGAATATCCGCTATCGACGCGGTTCAGTGTAAACTAGCTGTCTTGAACTAGCTTCTGAGAGACTGTGTCCCTCACGATCGGTGTTGTATGACTTTCTCCAAACCCAAGTATTCACTCGACGCTCGCATGTAACTACGGAGAAACATTGACCCTGTGATCGAACATCCGAAGGCTGCAGAAGCCTATCTGGTGAGATTTCAAAAATTGGATTCCAGGGAATTGCGAGCAATATCATCGCTGTTGTGTATGTTGCGGATCGGAACAAATCCGGTTTGATGCTCGCTCCTCGATTTGAAGCTACGCTGTCAGGCAGCCCTCGAAAGTTCATTAGGAGGAAGCCTGTTGCCCCTTCATCCGAGATCAAGTGAGTGAGTGGAGCTGGTGCTCTGAGCAAATCCGATTGCTGAGGTGGTCGTAAACTGAAGATCAAGATAGACTGCTCGGAAGGCGAGTTCCGGTTGTATAGTTTCAAGGTCGGAACAACTCCTTCGAGAAAATCAATCCCGAGAGCTAAAAGCCCTGATCAGAATTGTTGACAGCTCATTCGAAACCACTGTGCTCCAACCGAGTTCCTAGGGTGTGTTGGGTCTACCAGAGATTCCAATTCGAATGGAGATCCCGGATCAGCGTATCTCCACGAGCGATCCGAACCGTGTTTTGAAATTTCACCCTCGGAGGGTCGCTGATCGCCCACGCGCATTTCTCCTGAGAACCTCAACCAGACTCGCGTATCTAGAGCGCGTCCGAAATCGTACGATATCCCGTTCCCGAGTTCAAAGTAAACGCTCCGAGCTCCCCTCTCCGTTCAAGTCATTCTAGTCTGAGAATGTGTGAAGTAGTTGGAGAAGACGTGCTCGAAGAGACCTCCTCATGAAATATTCCATTGTGATCGTCGGGTCGTCTGACGAGAAGTGGCGGCTGAGGGACTCTTACCAGATATGGATCCGATGAGTAGTCGTCCCGAAATGTCGCCTATCGAGAACGTTGTCAAAATAAGAGCGGCAGTGTTGCTTGAATATCCTTTCTCGGTGACGAAATCCACGGCGGTGACAGGGTAAATGACGAACGAGAACGAGAATCCGATTCCAGATAGGACGATCATCGAGTAAATAGGCTTCAATATAAAATCGAACTGCGCGACGATGCGATAAAGTTTCTCGATAGAGCCGTTGCTCTCCATGACGTAGGTATCCTCCTGAAAAGAATCGGGACGTTGTGAATCGATAGAATGTTTCTGGAGCCGCGGGCTCTTCTGTAAGAAGAAACTATCTAGCTCTTTTGAGGGCTTAGCCCGAACGCGTAGGGTGTCGGACACTGTGGGGACGGTTTGGAGAGTAGAATCCTTGAGCAATGTCAACGAAATGGAAAGTGTGCTCAACAGAAACTCATTTCCTGAAGTTGCAAGACTACGATCAGGTGTGGAGTTTGCCCCCGCCATACCAGAACATCTTCACTCCAGCAGAGGGCAATGCCGCAAAGCAGAATACCGTCGTAATCCGGGAAAACCTCTTGCCTCGGAACAGCACACCTTGGGCGGTAGTGTGACAGCATACTGTGGCCCGTATCAGACGGCCCTGTGAGCTTTCTCCAGGAGCCGGAGGTAGTACGCGGGTGCCCCGCACCCTACATGATACGGATCGGCTCCAGTCGAGACTTGATGTTAGATTCATCACAGCCTGCCTTGGTATCAAGCTTGCTACCGATCACTCATGATCCTGCCGCTGGTGCAACAACAGCTACTCCTGTCGAGACCGAGGTTGGAGGCGTAGTGTTGCACATCATTCGCTTCCGTCATTGATGCCCGTCATGTTGCGAAGGCCAACTTTCGACCGACCGGGGAACTACGCCGGCAAAGAATCTTCCGATATCTATTTCGCCACTATGCCAAATCTCCCTCGATAACCAACTCTCCGATCCCGAGGGAGCGCAGGGAGAGTTGGATAAATATCTTAACGTCGGTGCCAAAGCCATCGAGGTGACATCGAAATTACATCACAGTGTCGCAAGTTGTTCACAAACCGACGTCCGCGGTTCTCAACTCCGAGCGCAGACGATCAGAGAAAGCTTTGCCAAAAGTCGCAGAACGAAATGTCATTACTGATTCGAAACAGAAAGCGGAAAAAATTCTGTTTGACAACTCAACCCAAAACATCCACTGCTCACTCGGACACTTTTGCCGTTTTCACAGAAAAGTCAGATTCTGGTGTCACTGGCTCGATCGGTTGCGTAAGGTATTGTGTTGCCTCAAAATCGAAGCCAACGACTTTTTTGCGCTTTTTTCCTCGCAGAAAATTGCTTTACGATTTCGTTGCTGACAACAACGCCCACTTCAGCTGATCTATGGCGGCGACGACTTCTCGGATTGTGGCCTGCATGACAGAACACCGAGACGGACGGTTTTCGAAACTTCGACAAACAAGGAAAGAATAGTCTCTAGTTTCACCGAAACATAGGAAAGAGACGGTCGTTGATTCGATATCTCCTACAACATTGAGGCCACGGGACCAATCTCAGCAGCTCGCATCCGTGATTCGGCGGCCACTCGAAGGGAGCACGAAGCTTCGCGGAAGCGAATCGTCAGATCAAAAGGAACGAGCTGAAGGTGATGCAATCTCTGTGTACTCAATATGGGCGTCCTCTGTTGCCTCATACGCGGTATCACTTCAGAGAGAAATGCTTTGTCAAGCGTTTCCCGCATCGAACATATTCGAAGATCACTCAATATCACTGCAGGAAAAACGCGCCCGATTTTCAGCGAAAGGCTGATTTGAGCGAGGGTAGATCTCAGCGAAAACCTGATTCGCATGGACAACCGATTCTGGCGACGGATCGATTTGAACGTGATAACCCGCTGCCTCAGCGGGAACCGAGTCTCATGCGTGCAATAGCCGAGACGGAATGCCCACGGGATTAACGGCGTCCAGGATTCTGCCAGCGGTTACCGCTCGCCGCGCTCGCGGATTTTTTCGATAGCACTTGCGGGTACAAAACCGCGGCCGTCTCGCGGCTCCCCAGACGCTCGCTTTCTTGGGTTCTCAACCGTGGCTCGAAACACGACTCCGATCACCGCTGTGGTTTCCGCCGAAAACCGCCCTACGCTCAGATCAGGCAGCCGCTGAAATCAGGTTTTCGTTTATTTCTGCCCGTCGCTTAAATCATACTCGAGATTTCGCGCAACTCCGGCTGTCGCTCGAATTGACATCCGCTAAGTTCTGATGACCCCTGGGACCTGGGAGGGTTTGAAGTTTGGAAAGAGATAACTCCATCGGAGGAAACGGAATTGTCAAGAAGCATATGAAAAGTCAACTCTTCAGATTGTCCGACCGCCTCCGACTGCTCGAAAAGAAACTCAGATTCAGATGTGCGAATCTAGAAGTCGTTCCAAAATCCATTCCGATCGGCAATTCCCGTGACATCATCCTTGGCTCTGGCTTGTACACTAGAACAGTGGTTCCCAAACTTTTGAGTCCCGCGTACCCCTTCAGCCGCATTCGGGCCGTCGGCGTGCCCCCGAATCAACAACCTGCGCACACAGGAGGTTGTTTTCCAACATTTTTTACACCTGAGCTCTCAGAAACGCCCGAAATATTCCATGTGTGCTGTCATTGAACGGAAAGTTGTTGTGATTTCGGGACTTGAGACCCGATATCCACGTTTACGATCCTTGGTCGAGTCCATCAGAAGTCTTCTCGCGTACCCCCACGAGCCGCTCCGCGTACCCCTGGGGGTACGAGTACCCCAGTTTGGGAACCACTGCACTAGAAGATGTCCCGGGAAAGGACTCGATCTGCATCACATGATGCCACGCCATGTTATTCAATTCATAATCTATTTCAAACGTCGATTTCTCTCGATCAGAGAGTGGGAATCCCTCTTCTCCCGGAAAGTTTGATAACAGCTACAGAATGATTCCTCCGTGATCGTATTCCACGGGGCTCGGCCCGTCAAATCACCGTTCATTCAGGCGTCCATCGATTCCCTGGTTTTTGCTACAACGATTTCTCCTCCACCAACCGTTAGGGTTGCGTCCACCCTCAACCTTTGGAAAATTTTTGTGAGCGTGCAGATAGCACGTGTTGATCAAGTACTCACCTGTGGGGCGACCTGACCCAACGGGGGTTTCTGAGGACTCTCTTCGTACGGCGGGGGTGGAGGAGGCATGTTCTTGATTTCTTCCGGCGTGGGCGGTCGGGCATCCTCCAAGGCTCGTTCTTTGGCTTTCTGTTTCTCTTTTATCATCTTGATAGGACTTTTGAGCAAAATTGAGGCACCCCAGCCATTAAGTGCAAGGCCGCCGAGAATCAGGAACGTGTAGCGGAGTCCGCACCATTGAACTATTTTGAACAGAACTGGGGGTACGAAGAACGATCCCAGCGTCCCTCCGGCGAAATAAATGCCTGTAAAAGTCAATTGTCAACTCGCTGACCCTCACATTGAGCTGAATACTCCTTTGAATGCACGCAACCGCAATATGACATGGTTTCAATCGCTTCAGCTGCCTCTGAACGGTGCGGCCCGGAGGTTGCGCAGAGTAAGAGACACGACTTAAAGTTCCCCTTCCACTCACCGTTGCCGGACACACGATTTTTGACAAAATATTGATTGATGATGATGGCGTTGGAGAAGTACATCATGCCTTGCCCGAGGCCGACGATGACACCGAGCACAACGGTGACCACCAGCACGTCGTATACTATGCAGCAGAGGAAGAAGCCTGTCGCCACCAGGAGCACTCCCATGGCGGAAATAGGGCGCGTGTCGATGTACCGGAAGAGGATACTGCTAAATATCACTGGAACGAACAAAAAGTGAATTAGTTGGGATTGACTGACCACGAGTTGATGCAACTTGATCTCGACGGATTTCAAGATAACCGTGTGAATGGATGGGTCAACTGCCGCCCAGAGATTTGTCGAGAGAGTGTGGAGCTCGTCTGCTCTCTGTTCCCAAAGTTCGGACCGCCGCAATGAAGCACCAACAGATCTGGATGCTCCGATTACGTTAGCTCATGTGATTGATGCTAAGACGGGGTTGAACGTCGAGGGCCAAATATCAACTGCAACACATTTCCGCCGGTGATACGTGGCCGAGAGTCAGTTTTGCGTTACGGGAGAACCGCGTGGACCTATCAGACACCTAGAACATCGTTTTGGAATGTCGATAAGCCCAACGCTCCTCTATTCTTGGAGCCGCATTTTACCCGCCCTGATAAGCGAGCAAGCTCACATACTTCAATCGGAATGCGTTGATTTCCGAATCTATCATCCCTTCACGCGCACACTTTTAGCGTAGCAGCTCCATTAGGAGCTAGAACTTGCTCACTCAAGGAACATTCATGGTGCTCCTATAGTAAAAAATGATCTCGTTGTCATGAGAGCTCTTTGGCACAATAACTAGCGGCGCAACAAGGTCATTGCCGTGTGAGCCATAAAATGTTGCACGGAGTTTGGAATTGGAACAGGCGGAGGATAGGTATACGAGGCATTGCCAACTTTGTATTGCAGTCTGGGAATGACAGGCGCGAACAATGCAGAGTGGAGGGGAGCGGCGTTCGAGTCTAGCGATTCTCGAATTGGCTCCCCAGGCCCCAGAGAATCAATTTGGGTCACGCAGGATGAACCGTATTGTTAAATTGGTATATTCAAACTTTTGGACATCTCGAATTCCAGAATTCCTCCGCGGTAGCTCTCTCTTGTTTGCGGAAACGAGTTTACTCGACAGCAATCAATTATACCGCTGAACAAAACCGAAAACAGCCAAAGAAGCTCTCCGCGGTAGCCTGGAACGTGTCTTATCATTCGAGTCTATTATTAGCCACCAGGGAAGTATTCCGGTGAGCGACTCGTTCTCCTCCCTGTCTTCGCCGGGAGATTTCGGGAGCGCACGTTTCCCAAGTTCCTCATTCGGGAGCATGAACTCCAAATACATTTCTCACCAATACCTCGCCTGGATGGTCTTGCATGATGTTCACAACGTGACAAAATCTGAAGCATCCTTCCAACTGCCTCATTCTGTTCTATCTCAAATCCATCACTGGTTGCCAGCGCGGAACAGCTTCATTTCCCCCTTTCTGTCCCTGTCACAATGTTTTCCGGAATTTTTTCTCCCAACCGTGATATGTAATCGAGTAATTGCTTGGCGGACACTTTCAAGACTGGAACGGCCAACCATCCAGTCTGCCCATTAATGAAATGCATCGATAACGGAGCTTTATCGCGGCTGCGATAGCCTTGCGCGAAAAAACGACTCCGGATCTTCACAGAATTTTCCTGCTTTCCGCAGCGTAGAAGCCGCTTCATGAGATAACTCAATTAGTTCAAGTCCCACAAGCTGGACGATTTGTTGAATGGTTGGCGCTTACATAATCAACTCGGTCGACCCTGTTGCAAACATTCGCGCAGTTTCTCATGTGTCAAAGAAGCATTCTTGAAATTCAATGCCCTGAAGTTTCTCGAAGAGACGTGTCGGATTATGATTCTCGAGAAACTTGAATCCACCGTATGCACGCAGATTCGCCTCTTTGAAACACCGTAGTGACTTTTCAATAGGAGAATCCCGTCTGGTAGAGCGCGGGGGGAAAGAGCCAAAGCAGTGACCGGGTATTGCGTTCGGAACGACCCAATCCCAACTCTAATTCCTCTAATGGACCGCTTGAGGGTGAACAATTCGGACTCCAATACGACACGCTGCTGTTGTCAACGAGTCCGCTGCATCCGCGCCTCGAGGGTGCTCATTCACCCCCCGGGTCGTCTTCATCCCTGAACGACGGACGTGCTCCCTCGTAAAGCTCGTATCGGTGTGTGATGGCCAATCGCTCAAATATCAGAATATGGAACGACTTTCCAATCGAACAGGTAACCGATCCGATGGTATTCGATCTGGCAGCTGTCGACCTGAACGATTTGTCCATCCAGCCCTGATCATTCGATTGAGTGGGAACCACATAGCAATGGGCTGCTAGTCAAGGAAAGTGCCTCATTTAGTGACTGACT
The DNA here is from genome assembly GCA_028455905.1 of Neoseiulus californicus. Classification (NCBI taxonomy): domain Eukaryota; kingdom Metazoa; phylum Arthropoda; class Arachnida; order Mesostigmata; family Phytoseiidae; genus Neoseiulus; species Neoseiulus californicus. The sequence goes on from JAMQGS010000014.1 coordinate 317,738, forward strand.
TGATGTACTGGGCGTTTTGACGCTCTGCCAGAACCAGCGAAAAGCATACTATGTCGATCGAGACTCAATTCTTCAACAAGCGTTAACTCTCGTCGACTCCACCCGCTATCGTTCGAACGGATTGATGTCCGTTCAATCTCTCCCGTTGAAACAGAGAACGAAGTGAAAGAACCATGAAGCTCACTCAACGTGCCTAGAGCCCGCATTCGATGAGCATGATGCATTTTAGCGCCGCTGGTGCATCCGCGGAGCATTCATCGGGCATAGTGGCGGAGGTAAGAACACGGATTCGTGACCTTTCGACCTCGGTTCAGCCAAAACAACTGCTTCCCGACAAGAGAACAAAAGATAGACGTTACAAGTAACACCATGCCGTAACCGATAAAACCTGCAAGGTCGATCGTACTGCGGCGTCGTACAGTAGGACTTCGTACATAGTACACCTATAGCGGAATAACAACTGAACTCCATATCAAAGGGTGCCATTAGCAGCCAGCCAGCTTCGGGTGTTTGTCTCGGAAGTTTCCCACAAACGATCGGGAACTGTCTCGCCGCGTACATTCCCTCAGACACAATCGATCGCGGCTTCGATGCAATAGGAGATTCCCCGAGTTGTGATGCCGCGGAGTTACGGCGCTGGACGAAGTCTCGATCGGTGGAATACTTCAGGAGTCCACTACTTCTACAAACTACGCAAACAGTTCGGCTGTCTGGTGGAGAACGTACGCGTTGATTGTTCGGGAAAAAATCCCTCATCTGAGCTCACGCATCATAGATCAAAATCGACCAATCGACAGAAGTGACGTGTGCGAAGCGGAATTATTCCGGCAGGCACGAGATATCTAGCGCTCAACAGCTACCACTTACCACTAAAGCTGCTCACTGTATCCATGAGGCTGAAAGCCCACGACGCCTCTTGGCGATTGATGCCGAATTCTTGTTGGTAGCAGATGAACATCACTCCGGCCGATCGATTCACAATCGTCAGCCAGAAGAAATTCCAAGCACATGCCACGGCGATAGCCCATGACCGTGGACTGTCCTGGTAAGGTTTCTCCATCTGTAACGGAAGAAAAATGCACGGAGTTAGTTGAGTGCAGTGCTTCATTCAGAGTGCACGTTGGGACTTCTCCGGGGCGAAATGCATTCCCCAAGAGTCGGGCACCGCGTAAATATCTGGGAGTTCGTTTTGCAAACTCGTGATGTTCGCACCCTCGCGTCGGCCTGAAATGTAGGCTTTGAAGGCCGACTTCCCGCTATCTTCGTTCGACGGAAAGAGCTACCGCCGTGGACGATGTCCCGTCGTTCTGCCGTCGCACCTCCACAATCTCTTAACGTTTAAACCAGTCTAAAGTTGTGCTCGGTTCAGTGCTAGTAAAAAAAAGTCGGTTTCCACGACCACCATGACACGCTTCGGCCTCGACGAGGTGATAAGCCGTGGATCTTGTTTGGTAACCCGATCGCCTTCTCATTACAGCCTGCTACTGCGGCAGCGTCATGCAACGTTTGACACTTCATATATAGCAATCGAGCAAACGATTCAAGATAAATTGGCGTTTGCGCGTGCCCGTGCTGAAGTGCTCTTGAAGTCATCCTCTCATATAGTCGTAGATCGCTGTTTAGAGGATGGAACCAAAGCTCTGAATGATGCGTGCACGATCGGAGGGTGTAACTATTCGAACTTTTTTGCGCGAAAGTTCCGATATGCCTCCAACATGACCGCTTTTCGAATAAATTTGCACCAGGTGTTGCGGAAAATCAGGCCCAACGGAGCGATATTCCTCGTCCTTGGACGTCAGACGGCTCTTCACCGTTAGCACGTCAAAGGCTGCCCGTAGAGAGCAGTCTACATCGTTGCATATGCTCTTGGCCGTCTAAGGCGCGCGTATCCTTGACTCCGCTTTCAAGAGATCTCAAATGGTGTCATTCTACGCTCACAGTGCAAACGTCTTCGAGATCAGCGAGATTCCCGCGTGTGTTTGTCGACAAGTACTACTACAAGTGCTGTCGTCGCGATCCATATCTTCCAATTAAAGCCGAGTCACGGGCTCTCAACAAACGATTGCATAAAACGAAAGCATTAGTATGCTGAAACAACTCGCTCAATCAGAGAAATCCGCTCTCGTTCAAGCTTGTGATCAACGACTTCCGTTCAACTCTTTCCAAAACCTGAATCAAGGCGTTGGGTATGCTCCCGCAGAGTTGGATACAGACCCAGCATTCTCTCCATTTTTCCTGTCCATGATCGCGGATTTTGCAGATCTCAGGAGATTCGACGGAACGAAGATTCATTCCCGATTGCCGAGTGTACGAGTCAGCTAACGAGTGGCATAATCTGTGACCACCAATTAACCAAATTGTCGCCCGATCATTTGCCATGTACCATGTAAGAGCTTCCTTAGGACTTCATGTTGTCGAATCGCTCCCGATCGATCCCCTACTTGGATCGTTGCGTCCATTTCCTCGTGAGCAGTCAACGCAAACCTCAGCCAAGGTTTCCAGCTCATCTACAGCAACAGAATCTCTCAAGTCGCTCTGAGCGGAATGGGTGTCTTCATCGGAATTCCCGCGTGTCACGATAGGCTACGTGAACTTTACGACAGCGCAGTTGGGGCGATGAGTGCATTCTTGTGGGCGACCTCGATGATACGATGCCGACAGCTTGTGGTTCGGCCGAGGGAACACATATGCGGCACGATTGGACGAATCCAACGGATGATGAATGCCGAGTGTGGCCCTCCGAGAACTCTCGAGCAAGGCATGCAGCACGTCCAGTGTTCAGGAAAAAAAAAACGCCACCAGAAGCCACCCGACAGATTAGGACTCGTCTGCTGCGGTTCGAAGGCCTTCATCTCGCAGCAGGCCTTCGATCCAAAGCTTCCGGTGAAATAAAAAGCGTCACAGAAAAGTACCTCCCGAGCCTATGTACTATACAGCGACGTTTATACCGATCGGACGAACGAAAACTGCTCGCTGCGTGGGAAAGAGGTGGACACAACGGTTTTGGTGTCAAGTTCACGGTGACAGCCATGTTATTTTCGACATACTCTACTTTAGAGTGGAAGTGCCCGAGCGTATCAATAATGCCTCGCTTAACGTCGCTTCCTGGACTCTGTGATCGCCGTTCGCAAAAGACTGGACCCCTGCCTTCCGCATCGGAAATCGCTCCGTTCTTGGTGGCCGAAACGAGGGGCATCCGCTCCCCGTTGCTTCGACGGAATCTCAAATGATACTTCAACTTTTTCTTTGGGTGAACCTGCAAAATTTCAATGCTACGCTAACGGTCGCTCGACAAATATGCTCAGTGATGAAGCTAACACCATGAGACTTGAGGACAGGGGAAATCATAAAACCCATTTCGACAGATGGAAACTTCACTCAGATTGTAGGCAAGCTGCTTCGATTCCAGAAATTCTAGGAATCTTTCCAAATTGTTTTCCACGAGTGAGAACTTGGTTTGTAGAGAAGAAAACTCAAACCGGATGGAAAACCGAATGCCCCGGTCAGTTACATCCTGTCGATACTTGGAAACCATGTTTCGTAGAACCTGAATTGGAAAACGTCGGCTCGGATGTGTTATTGAAGCTAACGTCCGATCTAGCAATCGAGATCCAACGAAGAGTAACCATAGACGTGCGGAGCGCTCCAAACATAGTGGGGAAATTTCAAGATTGATATCGATCCTCTTCCCAACAGAGTTCGAATTCTGACTTGGGAACCGCGCGATAAATCACGGGAACGACCTGAGGATCGCGGCGTTGCCAGCTATTCCGAGCAAAAATCTTCGGGAATCTATCGTCCAGCTCGTTCATCACTGCACTGTGCCGCCCATGGAGGATCTCGTTCCGTGAAAATCATTCCTAACAGAATTTTTCCGGAAGCATGACAAATATAAGTATCAAATGAACTATCATTTTGATGAGTACGTGTGCCAGTTCCAAAGTAATGATCAGGTGCTCTTGTATTGACTTGGAAAGATCCTTCCTCGTGCCAATTCTGGCCCGAGCCAAGTTTGTGGATCTGAGCTAAGTCGAGACTAACCGAGCTTGAGCTAATCGCGCAGAAGCGTGCCGAGGACCCGAATTATTATTTCTGTCCAATCGGCAGCTCTCTCGGCTGGCACTCTCGTCAGAGTGAGACCGTTAAGCCGCCCGCTTTCGCCATACACACACTTGACATTTCACTGAAGTCGACCATTCCACATCCTTCATCAAGAGGATCCGTTCCGCCATTCGATGCTTTACTCCATTGTCCAAACAGATTCCATCCTGACACCTGATTGTATAATTCACACGAATCCTCAGTACAGCACTAGCTTCACTTTGTGTCTCCCGCTCTTCCAAGCGGATCCGACGCTTGAGTGAGATCTCACCTTGTGCGGAAGAGTCAGATGAGAAAAATCCTAAAGGCACAAATTTCAGACACTGGAAAGTGTCCTGAAGAGCACCCGCAGCGGTGGCATACGCACAGTGGTCGCGGAACGTGAATTTTGTCAATCCAAAAACGAACCGGGTGAGAACAGAAATATACAACTTCTGTCAGAACAATTTTAACAACGGTGTTGGAAGGAGCGTCCTAACGATGGTCCGATCAAAGATCCCCACAGAAGAATGAACAGAGGAACCAATGAGTGGTTGGCTTCGAAGGCTCACAGACGACCTGAATGAGCACACGGCACCAGCGTCGAGAGTCCCCTACTACAACACAACTAGAAGAAGGTGATGATGTTGGATCAACATCTTGTCTCACTTGAGAGGCAGAGGACCTCCTTGCCAACTGGTCGGTTTCTCTCCCCGCAATCTTCCATGTCGCGTTCGGACAATAACAAATTACGCCAAAACTACTACCGGCCAGCTGGACTACCAGCATACGTTCATATCTTCCGGAGCTTTATAGATCTGTCTCTCTCTCTCTCTCTTTCTACCTCGTTCATCACCGGTGTGAGCACCGCCGCGGCCGCCAAAGGTGAGGCTCGCGGCGATACAACACCGGAACCACTTTGTTGGAGCACACTCAGTCAGTCAAAGCGGGCCGAAGCCAGGGTTCTCCATGGGAAGTTCGGTAACCAATGAGCCAGATGATATGTTTTGATCGATGCTCAGCAAATCCTCAGCTTTCGTTGCTGCAGAATGCTGCACGGATTGATTGCCGAAGATCTACGCTGATACAGAACCTTAAATCGCGAGGAGCCAAGCATCACTGATTCGCAAGAGATCGATCGATGGCTCAGTTGTTGTACTCAACTGACTCCAAGATACTCCCAACGAGCCCTGGTCCTCATCAGGGCAACGCCCATTCTACATTCCGTCACACGCTCGCGTTGCTTTGGCGCGAAGTCGATGAACAGCCGATCGCGCTGTGTTTCGAGAGGGAGCCGAAGGCTTTCTCGACTTCGGATGGATGGTGACCAATACATCATGGAGATGAGCCTCTGAAACACGACATTCTAGGATCCCCGTGCTCGCTCTCTGGGAGATTAGATTCGAGCTCCCTGGATGCTTTGCAGGGTATCTCAGGATGATTCTCATCGAACGCGTAGCATAACCCGGATATCGCTCTAGATCCTGGATCAACGCAAATTGTTCCCTTTGTTAGACATCGCGCAGTGCGGTAGTGAAACTGGAACCCGGTCAGATGATGGCGGGACTCCAAACGGAGATCGTTCTCAAAGCGGACACTGATAAACACTGTCCGAGTATTTTCTCGATTGCGGAACCACCTCGCGGAGCGAAAGTTGCAAAAACACTTCTATTAATGACAAAATTGAACTGCCACGGCCGTTGATCTGCCCCCAGATAATGGGTAATCAACATCATCCACCCATCCTGCCTCCTGTGCGCTCCAGCATTAGCGGGAAAGGTCCGCCTCGGAAACAATGCGAGACGCGTAAGTGAGAAGCGAACGCATGGAACCGGCCTCACGGGTCAGATCTTTCTCGTTTCATGAAAGAATTCGGAATGAGGCTGATCGTGAGCTGAAGACCGGAGAAACCGGAGTCGAAACCCGGAACCGCGAAGCTAAACTTGCTTCCGTTTCGAAAATTCGAGAGCGGTGTCCCGCCGAAACAGCTGAGTCAGATCGTCGCACTTGTAATTTTTAACAAATTACGAGGAGGTAACGCGAAACTCATAAATATTAAGAGATGGTTCAAAACGGCAGATGAAATGTTCACTCATGGATCGGACCGTAGTGTTGTCACATTCTTGAATTTCGTCACTCCACGCACCGCGTGTGGAGTGTGTGTTCTACTAATGTAAATAATGAGGCTTTGTCTTCGTCATTGCGCGAGAATTAATATTACAAACAGCTTCGAACCGAGTCATGACCGCCACGCGGCTAAATTTCATTGTCTCCGTCGGATAAGGATATATATAAGTCTATACTTGATCACTGAAACCCATCTCTAAGTTACGGAGGGGGTTAACTCGAAGTTGTCACGAGAAGTCTAACGTGTACTTCAAGGTGAATCCAGAACTCTTGGATTCCACATTCCCTATGGAAGCTAGCTACCAGCCAGATATGTATGCGGCTTTCTAAACACATCCATTCGCCTACTTACGTCCGAGTTCTCTGTTGAGCTTTCTGTTGAAGACTCAGGTGGATCCGCGGTTGGAGGCTGGGGTGCATAGGACGTCGAAGGCCCTGGTAAACTCTCGATTTCATCCTCGTTGGTCAGCGTCCCATAAGACCTGGGCATTTTGCACCGGTTAGCGAGCCAACGGCTGTAGACACAGCACGGATTTTCTGACCACTGCACGCGCCGTTAAACGCCGAAGTCACGAATCTCCGAGTTTCAAACTCAAGGAAAACCTTTCGATTGAACAGCACCGGGATCCGCGGTACTGTTTCACTTCACTCTGTCAGAGGATCATATGATTGAGGAATGTTTTCACATCAGCATTGAGATGTATGTGCACGTGCCGCGGTGCTCAGCTCTTTATCTGACGGGGGAGCGCCGAAGAGAGTGCTGGCGATATGACTCCTCGGAATCCCCGCAAAGGAGAGAGTTCATCGGTATGTGCTCACTGAGAAAACAAAAATCTCAATGCCTAGTCGTCCAAAGTACAGTCTCTCGATGCGGAAATCTGATGTGGCTATCTTAGTCCAGATCATAGTTCTAATCAAGTTAGAACGATCGCGTTCTGATTCAAAGTTACGACGATTCATAAGTTCATCTTGATTCGATCGAACGAGTTTCGAACAATTTGTCGAACATCAGCTACTCAAAGTTTGTGTTTAGTTCGAACATTCCGATGCTGCGTAAGAGCGACGGCGTTCACACTCCCCAACGGAGCAAGTTATAAACAAACAAGGCCAACGGCCGACTTGCTGGTATCAACAGGAGTTAGTTCGCTAATACCAGCTCCATGAAGCGATTTCCACGATTTAAGCGATCGTTGACTGGAGATTCTCCCAGTTCCGTTTCCATCATCCATCCGAATCTTAAAGATACATTCCAGGCTCGTTCTTTGATTCTCGAAAAACAATCTTTTGGGAAGCCATACCAAGCTGGAGCTATGAGGACGCTTCGGAGGCTCTCCATATAAATTAGATTTCGCCCTGATGTCAACTATGTAACGTCCGGGCTAACACTCCGACATCTGACGGCGCTTCTTGCAGCGAAGAATCTCCATCCTATTACTCGGCTGCGACTCAAGTTCAGCAGCCATTTCTGCGAGCAAATCAAAAAGCCGTGATCAACTCTCGGGCTCTCATTTTGAGTTTAGTCTCACGCCGACCTTGGAATGGGTGCTTCAAGTTTCAAGATCCAAACCAAGGGTACAAGAATCAAAACATGTATCAAGTCATCCGTCAACAATGCATCCATAGAGCAAGTTTGAGAACATCAGATGTATTTAAACTCGCTTCTCATAGGAGCAATCCAAGCAGTGAGCGGAGCTGATGAGGAGACCGTGAGACTGTGCGATGCTCAAACCTCGTGTCCGCACGGCTTTCCCGCCACTCGTTGACAGAGAGTAAACTTGACGGTCATTAGAAGACATTCACTATATCGTCCCGTATAGCCCGGAGACGGTTTCTCCCACGCCGAGAGTCACGGAGCTCCTGCAGGTGGATGGGAAGCATCCGCCGTGGCTGCTCGGATTGCGGTGCACGTAGTAGCTAGAGTGGTCAAAGACTCCCAGTGCTTCCCTGCCAGCGTTGAGTCGTGGTCGAAGTGAAGGACGAACCCTGAATCCGATGTTTCGCTAGCCCTGAGTTATTACGTTGGCGAGTTATTATGCTCTCGACCCCGGATTCCATCTCATTTCGAGGGACGTGTGACAATAAAGCCATATACGATTTGGGATACAAGGTGCGAGTTTTTGTTACCGCAATAAAACGAGTCCCTTCTCGTTCCAGGCAAAATAACCTCGCAAGACAAGTGGCTGCATGTCCTGGGAGACCTTCAACGGTTACGTCGACGGCTTTCCGGCTCGCGTCCTCCAAAGATATGCTGAATTAACCTTAGATAACCGATGACGTCCATTTGAGATGATCGTTCATCTGAAGGTCTCAGTAACGGAATTCCAGCGGTCACTCACGACTCGCAACAGCGGAGGAAGGTTGCGGCTCGACAGCTTTGGTCCTAGGACAAAATTTCTTTGAACCTTCTCTCTTGACGGGAAAGGCACGAGCCAAGGCTGGCATCTCAAACCGAGACAGGCCTTGTCGGTTCGACATCGTGTCCTCGTTTTCCCTGCTGGCCTCTCATGTTTTGGGAGAATATTTTTTCCTTCAGAATTTCCAGACAGAATTCCAGGACAAGAAAGGCCAAAATACGCAGGGACAGCTGCCGCTGCCGATCCGCTTCTTGGAGCAACCACCCCCAACAACCAATCGAAACCATGTCCGACAACGCGGTAGCGAACGCAGGAAGATATCGAATTCCTCGTAGACATGAGGCGAGAGAATGTTCGCATCGATGCGGCGAGGTATCATCATATTCCTAGGTGGTAATATTCATGAAAAATTTACTCTCATGAAGATTGAGAAAAATCGATGCTCTTGGTGCGATGCTTTCGAAGCTCAGATAGGTTAGTTCCAGGATCGAGCTAAATATTCAGCATGAAAAAAGATGACCTCGGCCTGGATCGTCTGACTCTCGCTCCTATACTAATGGAGTCCATAGTATTCGGAGCCCCGCTTTGATCGTTGACAAGAAAAGCTCCTAATTTTGCCTCCATCTTCGCTCCTGAATTTCCACATCGTTACTCCTCGAATCCCTCGCGAATAAATCAATAGACTCTGGGTCCCTCTGAGTAGATTATTCCGACCGACGGCGACGTAACAGCAATCATTCCGTCGAATTTGAATATTGAATATTCCACCTTGATTGCAGAAATTGGATCAAGACTCACGATTTACACCGTTGAAACTTGGGAGTCCGGTACACTCCGGCGGAAAAATCTTGCTGAGCTGCGCGATCATGCCGATCGATGTACACAGCCACACAGGAACATGTCGAGCTTTTGTGATGTTTGAACCTATGACTACTCGTCCGAGCTGTATTTTGGAGTTTGACGCAGTGTGGTTGCTGAGATGGAATCTGAGCCCAATGAAATGTCGCAAATATCTGACTTGTGGATCCAATCTGAGTTCCGCTACAAGCGGGTCATTGACAGAAGCGCACGCAACGGAGTTTGTTGAAAGACCACAATTCATCAAGCTATTCATTCTGAATGACTGAGTTTCGAGAATATATTCTCGAGGGCAGCGCGGGATCACATGTTGTCTCTTGTTTTGATCACCGCCGCAACAGGGTAACCATCGTAGAGCGAGTAAACTCGGTCACGAACATGGCTTGGACTCAAAGATGGCACGCTTCGATCAGACTTCTGCGTCACAGAGAGCGTATTTGCAGATTGGAACTTGAAAGGAAATTGTAACGCAGGAGTCGTCTTTGATCAATTGATGGGTCCGTTCTCAAATAGAAACGTTTCTTTCATGCGCTTCACGGGGAAATTTTTGATCCACTACCTCCGTCGTGCCATTCATCCGCTCGTGATGATTCACGTACAAGGTAAGAAAATACGGCAGTGTCAATGACTGGACAGAAAACTGCTTTGAGCCAGTGCCTATTGCGGTGACGTCAGTTGTCACGCTAGAAACGACGATAGCCCTTCATTCATCAGTAGCCACAGAAAAAGGCCGCCGATCGGCGTGATCTGATAACGTGTGAAAGGGCGAAAACGCTGGGGTTCCCATTCCAAGTAGGCGATTGCTTCTTCCAGCTGGAAGGAGATGAGATCTCCCGATACGTCAAGCCTTGGATGAATGAGTTATCCAATCAGCTTATCGGGAGTCGATAGCACAAAAACGTTGCGCAACTCCTCTCAACAGAAAACAATCAACGACCGAAACTCCTTCGGTCGTCTATTCTATTGGAGAACTAATTCTACAGTCCCTGCTCTACGTTCGGAACGCGAACGTTGGCAACCGAAGGCAACACACATGCGGATGATGGAGATAAATGGATGAATGCAAAATCATGGAGGAACACCAGCCAATCGAATAACTTGATGAAGACCTTCGACATCCGATTTTCGAGGGTCTGAGCGACTGCAATGAGCTTGATTCTCACTGTTAACTGACCCCTTGGGATTCTCAATCGGAAACAACCCGCGAAAATCGACTGTCAACGTTGTGGAGATGGCGGAACCCCGAATCTTTCGAACATGGTCGAGCCTTACAACGGACACAGTTACAATGAACGCCGATCATAATCAACAGCACAAGCGTACTACGCTTACGCCCGCGTTCTGTCATGGTTTCCTTTTAGCGGTTATTTTCATTTACGATACGACGTTTGAAGTGGGACTTGCTTCATGAGCAAAGTTTCAAGTTCGACTCGGAGCTGCGGGCTCTGCTCTTGCGCTCGACTGCCGATTTAGTATCCCAGAGATATCGAAAGCTTCCTTCCGGAGCACTATCTCGCTGTGATATCAGCGGATATGTAAATGAGGACACTCCGCTTGCGTTCCGGAAGTATACACTTGGGAGCCGGCTGAACATCCTCGAAGTCCTTATCGGGGGAGCCGCGAAGAAAGGAGAGAATGACAGGGAGACATTTCTTGGGTTCTGAGAACTCTCGGCTTGGAGGCCTCCTATCCTTCCTTCCCCCCCCCCCCTCAAGAAACCAAGGAAGTCGGGATTCCGTGGGAGCCAGTACGACGTAGTCTCTGGATTCCCATTGGAGGAATCAGTGGTGAGACGAGTCGCTCTGGGAGGATTTCAGATTTCAGATTCAGGTATCGGTTTATTGACGGAGCTGCTGCCTTCCGGCGCTTAAGCTCTCAAGGAGATCCCACTTGGGCAGATTAGGCGGTTCCGGTGAATATTTGTGACCATTGTTTCTACTCATCGATGAAATTACGTTGCCCCGAGAAGTTTTGAAACAATTACCACACAGGTGAAACATGGAGTTCTTTTCATCTTGGAAATACTGTCTCAAAAAATCAACCACCTGACGGCTCGCTCATTTCAAGCCAAACCAAAACCAAATTCGATCACAGACGTAACATTGTCAGCAAACATCCATTCGAATTCCGACTGTATCGAGTATCTCCTGAAGTTCCCTGAACATCGGTTGGAATATCAACCAATACCGTTGAATTCATGGTTATGGCATCATCTGCCTGTGGCGGTTTCCAGGGAGTGAGTGAACTCGCACGGAGAATTACGATGCCGTTCCCGGTATGCCTGAACACGTCCCTGGACGTTCTAGACTCTTTCGCTGGCCTTTGTTCACTTCCGCTTGCTCTACTATTCCTCCGCTCTAGACTCTGGGTCTTCGGCCGTGCCATTCCAGTTCAGTTCAGTTCAGTTGAACCCGTCCAACTTCGTTGTCCTGACACTCGATCCATGGGAAGAACTCATGATACAGGTTTTCGATACGAAATATGTAAATTCTACAACGACTTTATCAAGGGACAACTCACGACCTAAAAAGCTGCAATCCGGTAGAAATGTACGGCGCTAAGTCCAGTGTGACGTTGCCGACTGGATTCTTTCTGTACAGGACCGTCAGTGGGTGACTTCACGGTGAATTTTTCCGGCATCGAACGTCTTCCACACTGACTGTGAGATATTCCAGGCCGGGCCTGCAGTCTCGTTTATTTCGTTGAAAACCCGTCTCCTCTACGCCCCGTCAAAACCGAATGAAACGAGTTTTTATATGGATTTCACGGGGGGTCGAAGAATCATCACCAGAGACCCCCTTCTCGAAATTTCTGAGTTCATCAGCTGACTTAGTTCATGACATATGCCACCACTGGAGAAAAAAGGAAGCATGGCTCTACAGTCAGTTTCCGCCTCCGAGGGTCACCGACATTAGGAATCCTGTTGCCGGGGAACATTCTTGGAAATCTAGGAAATCCGAAGGATCTTGGGCTCTCAGGTATCGTCAGTCGGGCCCCGTGAGTCACTTGAGCTCTCCGTTCACGGTTCGCTGGATACTTCGAGTGGTGGCGAGGACTTTCGCGATGTCTGATTGAACGTAAACTCTCGAAACTGAAACCGTTCCAAGCAGAAAAGACCTCAACCTGGTCAAGTTTTTCCAAGATGCTCGATATGGAATTTTCTTCAAATATCAACTCGGAAAAGGCAGTTGGGGACTCCGAAGTCCTTCTGGAATTAGGTAATGGTTCTTATTCTCCGGCTTGAAATAGCAAAATGGTCTATTTGAGTAGCGGGCCACGAATTCTCAGACAACCAACCAGGCTGTCAGCCGACTGGCTTTGGAAATTGAGTTTTCCAATCGTTTAAAGGAAGTCTCTCGATTTCCACAGCGGACCCGCCTAGAAGCCTGAGTGGATTAGGCCAGGTCAAGTTTTTAAGTGATGGGGCGGCCCTTGTTTTGCTGTAGATATTGGCGGCGCCCACGTTGGCGCCTCCAACTCTTGGTGGATGGACCGCCAACGCCGGCCAAGATGGCTCGAGGGCTTGTTTTCATATCTGCCGCAGACCGTGCCAGTTTTCGAGAAAAATCATATTCTCCAGGAAAGATCCCGATCTCTGTCAGCATCGATCTGGATCTCTAGGCGCCCGAGCAGGAGCCGCACGCTCACCACCAAGAAAATTCTCGGTCCCGACAGCTCTCAGCGCAGCGTTTTTCTTGCACGAACAACATTTCGCTCCTCATGTCGAGTACAACGGCACTCAACTCCCAGATACCTCACTTAGGAACCTTCTACCGGAACTTAATTTACGTCCAAGGTCTCGAGCTCAACATTCACGTGACTTCACGCGATTCTGACAAAGTCGGTGATTGTGCTTGGAATAGGGTCTAGTGATCGGATCATTCTCCGAGTGATTCGAGTCGAGTGCCGACGAAATTTTTCGATGCAATCAATTACGGAACAGCGAGGGTTGCTTCGAACATTGAGCGTACCTCCCATGGCAAAAAGAGCGCGTTTTTCCATCTCACATCGTTTAAGCAATCCATGTTGCTGTGAATGAGATTCATCGATGACAGCATACGGCTCGGATTAGAGACGAAAAGCGGTTCTTTGACAATTAGTTCCTTGGCAACGAGAACAGGCAAGGATTTGGAAGCGATTGATCATACAGGATTGCCCTTATTGATGCTCTTGGTTTGTATCCAATCGGATCCACCTGTTGCCGACATTGAACAAGGACCGGATAATGCTCGGTTCCATCCTGTATGGCTGTCTCCAAGGGGTACCCGCCTGCGTGCCGCCGCCGCCGCCGCCGTCGTGAGTGGGTGAGATTTCACCATCAACAAACCAAGCGCGTAGTGTGTATCGAGCAGCTTTTTACAATCGGTGTCATGTCAACTCTCCTATCTACTTCCGGCGCGGAGGTCGCCCCTAAGATGTCGTCGGGTTGATGCTTCCAGGTTGAGCGTCGCGTTTCACTGACGCTTGTGAATCATCGTAAGCTCTCCAGGTTTTGCTTTTCCGGGTCAACGCGTTAGTGTGACGAACTCCGGCATCGTGACGCCAGCGGTGCGGCGATACTTCGCTTGTTTTTTTTGTTTACTGGACTCCGCCACAACGCAAACCGACTCGGAAGTGGTTTCGAAATTACCGCAGCTAGGCGCGTTCGATCTTGCCAGGTATACGATGATAAACCGGACGTGGTTCAATGCCCAAACACTCATATAATCTCTCGCAACGATCTCCGACGAGATTTTTGCGGATATTGTCAATATCCGAACTTGATTACTGAAAATCTCCTGTTTGGCATGGAGGAAACGAAAAACTTCGCTCATTCGGACATCCATTCTATTATTCTGCTCGACTGAAACTGTTTCAATATTTTTTCCCATGGGGGACGGTCATGAGTTTGGTCACGAATGGGACTTCGGCGATGAGTCATCCTCCGCCAGTAGATGTCAGTTCGAAAAACACTGCGATGTACGATGTATCGAATGGTTCAGGGCATAATCGGAGTTGGGATAACGCTCGAATCGATTCATGACCGACTGCGATTCTTAATCAACCGCGATTCCGACACAAATGAAACCAGATCGTTCACGACGACAGCTCACAGAAAATTCGAAATCTGATTGGAACCAGATTGATAAGAACGATCAGAAACACAGATCGATTCGGATCTCGAGGAAGGAATTCAAAAGTCGGACGCTCATGCAAAACAATCGCTCTATTCGACAGCCAAAAGCTGGCGAGAATAAGACATGTGATACCAAAACAGAATTAACCTTCGCGTGTGAAAACCAGGGGCGCCCAAACCGGGTTGAGCCGGGCGTGACAGATAACCACACGCGAAAATTATCCGCCTAGCCACAGTGAGAAATAGAAAAAGAGGGAACACAACGAAACGTTCTATTGCGCCAACAAACGGATCGAAATATGACTTCAAGGAACACCACTTCGGGCTCCGATTCAGGCCCCGAAAAGGCCCATCTGTTCTGAGGGAATCATTCGGAGACACTGGGAACGAATCGGAAGTGCTCCTGAACAGAGCCGGTGCGGCCGGGTCGAATGCCCCGATTTTCGCAGAAGGAGTCACGGGATCATTCGAGTTGTGAGCCGCTCATTGGCACAGCCTCTCATGGAGCGGAGTCCAAATTACGTTTTGTACTCGGGAGCCCGGTAGAGAAGCGGAATCTCGTTTCGTTCGACGCGAAAGGCTCCTGAGCAGTCTCCTCGACAACGGAGACGACGGTGGTCACTCGAAAGTGAATGTCTCTTCCCAACGAGCTCTGCGCTCCGGCGAGCACCAATCGGAAATCTCATGACTTCCAATTAGGT
This sequence comes from Neoseiulus californicus, assembly GCA_028455905.1. Classification (NCBI taxonomy): domain Eukaryota; kingdom Metazoa; phylum Arthropoda; class Arachnida; order Mesostigmata; family Phytoseiidae; genus Neoseiulus; species Neoseiulus californicus. The sequence goes on from JAMQGS010000014.1 coordinate 332,974, forward strand.
CGAGTCTAAATGAAATCGAAGTTGGCTCGACGACTTTCCTCGTACGGTGCGAGTTCATCGGGGCTATTTCACAATGCGTCGGAGTCCAGCTTCGAGTCGGAGCGGTGGAGTCGCGATGCTCTACTGGGGCAGCGGAAATTTCCACAATCATTTCCTCTAGATCAGATTCCGGAGTGCCATAATATCGGCGCAGACATCGAAAGTCGCAGAGACCGTTATCGTGGCGCCGTTGTGAATCGCCAGCACTTAATTTTGGGTCTATGCAAAATCGGCGAAACAGGCCACGGTCTCATTGCCCCAGGAAAGTTGAGAGAAGGGTTGGGCGTTATTGCAATGTATTCTGTTCGCACTTTCGCTTGTTAGGCTTGACCGAAGCATCGCCAAGTGGCTGTTGCGGTGTGCGACACGCGAGTTGTTTCGCTAACTCACGATCAGACTGTTCCGCGCGAGAGCTCGGAGCACGAGCGGCAGTTCCGAACCCGGAAACCGATTATTTCAAGTGCGAGTTGTCCTCGACGGCCGTGAGATCGCTCGTGCGAGTCCGGGTTCAGAGAGAAGTTCCCTAAGGGTTTATGTATCAGCCTCAAGCGAACAAAAACAGAAATACATTTCACCGACTAGGATCATCATGCTCCACCCGTTGATCCTTTCTCTTGTCCAGAATATAGAAGCTCATGAGTTTTTCGGATCTCAACGCTCTATTTTGAAGCGGGATGAAGTGCAAACGTATGGCCTGAAAGATCCAAAGGCATCCAATCAGAGATTACGATGAACCTTACAGATCCTGATCTACTCGGATTCCACTCAGAAAGTACATGTGTAGGGTGCGGAGGCGAGTTTCTGACACCTGATCGGGTTTGGGAGCGATGACCTCTGACGGTTGTTGTCAACGGTATCATATCCAACCGGGTTTCGTCAACACCGGAAGCTCTGTGAACAGTGTTCAAGGGGGCCGATCTGATTTGCTCTCAGACTAGAGTTCGAGCGGTGGCTGGCGCCAACAAAGCTGGAACGCATCGTCTTTCCAAGCCGCACAAACCCTGACTTCCTGTCACAAAACGTCAACAAGCCTAATTGACCCCAGCAGGCCCAAATTTCTTTACAGTCCAATTGAGAGGAGGGATAATTTGCCGCTTTCACAAGTCATAAACAATACGTATTCTGTCTGACACCGAATCCTGCCGGAAAATTCGATAGGGAACACGTCCCTTTGACTGTTTAGCAGGCGGTCAGGCGGTCGGGCGGGCCCAAATCTTTCTGCTGCAACGCTTCAATGACGTCGAATGGCATCATAGCTATCCCCTCTTCCTCCTCCTGACAGCTAGCCGGCTCTAGGGGTCGGTCATGGTTTGACGAAGTTTCCACCGACAGTCAAGATTCTGCGGCATCGAGCCCCGACACTTCCGACACCGGCAGGTGGTTCCTGCTGAGCGCACAAAGTGGGTTGGCCGGTCAGGAAACCAGGCAGACGAGAAACTTTTCCGTCAGACTAGGGACACGTACTTGACATCGGAATGGAAGAGTTGGACGTTCAAAATCGGGAGCATCTTCGACGATCGAAGGAATTTCCCGTCAACCGATGGATCCGTTGTCATCTTGAGCATCCCGCCCGATTACACAGGAAGTGAAAACATGAACTCCATACAGCGTCATCTTCTGTTGAAGAAGCCCGACCACGATTTGGGCTCCTGAGCCAACCGGGGGAACTTCGGGGTAGAGAGTGCGGATTTCAGTTGGTGTAGGAAAGTGATCGGAGCGACGAATCCAGCGAAGAGCCATGATTCTACAACGTTGCGGAGTCGCTCGCCCCGTTGCAGCTGTTAAACGAAAGCACAGCGAATGGATTGCCGCTCGCTTCCACAAGAACCGAATATTCTGTAGTCACCACACAGCTGGTCGCACATTGCCAGGTCTTGATGAAAGCTTCATCGGAGATAATTTCGACGCTTATCTCCTTTTAGCGGTGCGCGGGCATATAGTAGGCCGTATGCCGAAATTGCAGGGCGCGCCCAACGCGAAAGCCTCACGCTCGGAGCCTTCGAGATCCCTCGCGAGACGGGCGTCCGGGTCACACTTTGCAGGTATCCCCAACGCCTCGCAGCAATGAGCACGGCCTATACTCGTTAAAACGCGTAAGGAATCGTCGGGAATCGGTCAAGATTAGCGGCGTGATCAATACGAGAAAATTATCGGTTCCATCCTCCACTAGCAGAGGGATGGCTCCTCAAGTTTCGGGCTGAAGCCCAACTTGAGCCGTATACGGAAGCGATCTTCTGGCCATTGAATAATGACGGTTACGAAATGCTTCTTCATTCAATTTAGAACGGCGTTTTCTGAAATCTCCCAAGCATTTCGTCTCGAGCTGACTAGCATGAAGGATTTCAACGGGAAGGCACCTCATACGTCGACGCACAATGAAAACACCTCGTAAGTAGAAGTGGCATCAGAGGCGGGAAGGGGACCCCGTTGAGCGCAATGTTCGGAAGACGCCCCGTGAAAATTACTGTGGATAGCTCTTTCAGAATTTTTCCTCACGGATCGAATCCTCAGTCTGTGGATGGTTTTGCATAACAAAACGTTGCCGTCCTCCGGAATCAAGACGGGAGCAGAAAAATAGTCGATCCAAGAAGTACGCTTGTCTTCCACGATTCCAGATCCGTAGAATTCAGGATATCGTCCATGAATCAAACCTCCAACGGCGTCTGATCTTCAGTTGCTGGTTGAACATTATCTTGAGAGAATGTCGGGGAACTTCTGCTCGAATTATATCAAAAAAGTGCTGAGGCCAACCAAGCAACTACTGCGCAAGGACAGCATTTCACAAGCATTTAGCCGGATTGTTGCACGATTCAAACTTGCACTACCTCAGAGCCCAGATGCTTCAAGACCAGAATGAGCTTGGTCGTTTTTCGACGAAAACATTCACGAAAAGTCTATCGGTTTCAGTGAGATCGCCATTTCGAACTGTGGAGTTCGGAAAAACTTTCCAGTCTCATTTTCTCCAGCAAAAAGAAAGCCTCGACAGCATATTCCCAAATCAGTTTCCCGATCACTATCGGAGTGACTCCGGATCAAATTTCAATTCGGGTGAGCACCTGAAGAGCCTTCCGGAAAATGAAAGCTTTCGATCGGATTCGGGCTCAGGTTTCAACTTCCATCCTGCCAGGGAACTAGAGACTGTGTTTGAAAAACTCCCCGGCAGCTGGATTCAAGTCGACAACCTCCGGAAAATACTTTGACCGGACGCATACCGAAATTCGCGACGAAGATTCCTACTCGTCTTACCCGCCAAAGAGGAAGCTCGTCGATTCGCAAGATATCAGTTTCTGTTCCCATTTCCCTCGTTCAGCGTCCTTCTTGTGATTTGTTATCGTAAGTGATATCCTGAACCGATACCATCGCGCAATATTGGAAGTCCAACTTACTTGATCTTGAAGTCGATGACCACAATTCACGATCAGAACAGATCTGGGTTTTTAGCTCAAAAAGATCTCAAAGGGCTCACTATCTCTCACAACGAGTATGAAGTAGGGGGAGAATCACTACAGGTATCCATCACTGAGAGTTCGCACGATCGAGGAGCATTCGGGAGACACGAGGGCTGCTGGAGGCCGAAGTCGACGGCGACCACCGATCCGCCACTTCTCAGAACGATCTTGACTCTGCCACAGTTACAAGCCCCTTGGAAGCTTCATGGCATTGTCGGACGCCATAAATTTCGCTCTGGCACTGTACTCTCTGGCAACAGTTCGTTCTCGCGTTCGCCGGTCGGGCTGGCCGTGCGTCCGGAAGGAGGCGCAGCGTCTCAGTACAACTTTTATTATCGGGACAAGATATGGCAGAGAATAGAATCGTTCCAAGCAAATGCGATTGGGTGTCGAAAGTTCTCGTAGACGCCGGCCGCCCGCCACAGGCTTTTAACTTTGCTGGGAGAGGAAACTTCGATTTTTAAGAGAGAGCGAAGCCTGCCACAGCTTCTCTTCTGTCTTGAAAGGGAGCCCGCAAGCCTTATAGCTACTGTCTAATCGAAGGCGAGAGTGAACCGAATCTTTTTGGTAACCCACCTACTTCTGGATCTTTGTCCACGATCACTGACTTCTGCTGACGCCTCGGCAATTTCATCGAATTCTGTGATTTTTTCGGTGCACTAGCCTGTTTGCCTTCGGGTGTCCCAGCCCCGGACACTTGGCCGTTTGAAATTCGTATTCTTTCTTTTTTTGAAGAAAACCGTCTCTATTCATATGTTGATATATCGACCATTCGAATAGGCTCTGCGGTATCGAGAGACGGCTCGAGCCGGATGGAGTGCAGACTCCACGATTTGCATGACCATTCGGAGACGATCGCTTCAGTTTTGAGGATTTGTTCGCGTTGACTCTAAAAATACCCGGTTTCCTTGACCTCCCGGGCGTTTCCAAGGAAAACGATGATTTGAAACAATCTGTTTTTGCTTTCAACGCTCCGATAATGACGATTGAGACCCTGCCAAGTTTTCCTAGCATGTACACCGCCATTACGGCCTAAATTTCCCCTTTGAGTCTTTGCATATATCATCAATGCGATTGCTTCCTGTGCGTTTCGGACTCGTCGATGAGCTAGAAAAGCCGATTTTTAGTCGGAGCTTCCTCTAAGGGATGTGCTGACGATAGGATCGTAGAAGACGATCACCTATTTTTCGTACATCCTCCGCTGGTTCGACAAGCCAGAGTGTCGGAGAGCGGTCAACTTAATTGTGAGAATCTTGGCACGGTCTTGGCTTGGCGCAGGCTGGATATTTCCAGACTTTTTTCTGCGTCCGATCCCCGATTCGCTTGTCCGCGAGTCGCTCCAGGTGAGCTACTTATACCCAGCACGTGGTTCGATTCCATCATGAGGAGGGGGAGCGACGCGCGGTTCGAAGTTTGATGAATCTGCCGAGGTTCCGATCGATCGGAATTTTCAAACTTCGAATGAGATGCTGAACGCTCGACGAATGTGTGCTCAAAATTAGCCTCCTGACGCGGTGAGCACTACCCGAGCTCATCCGGAAAGCGTTCCGTTGGGTTCAAGCCTCGTATGGTTTCAACAAGGATGCTTCGCTCAATGTGAATAAGTTTTTATTGCTTTGCTTTGGTTTTCTTTCGCATCCTCATCCTAATATGACTCCTGATTCAGGAGGGGGGTTAGCCCAGCAGATACCGGTCACAGTTTAGAAAGTGGATACCGTTGAACCCACCCGGCAGCAGGGATCGAACCTGCGACCTCCCGCTGTACGCAGCGTCTACGTGGCAGCGTGCAACATTAGCTGTGCACGTTTCCACTCGACCACGCCGGCGGTTATTTCCTCAATCGTTTTTCGAATTTCAAAATCATCGATGCCGCTCTTTCGGTCAAATAAAAAGAACTTGAGATTTAGAATTCAGAGATTTACGGCAGTGGAGCTCCGGCTGCATTTTCGCAACGAAAAGTCTCCTCCCTTTTCAACAGTTGATCGACTCTACGAAAACAAATCACACCCGGAGTTTCTGGGTGTAAAGAGCCACTCTCGCGGTTTGGCTAACGAAAGTTTTCGGCGAAGACTTGCTAGGTATCTCAACAACTCGTGCAGCATCCTAAAAACTCAGCAAACGTGTTTATTTCTGAGGCGTTCCTCCTCAAGGATCCGAGTTTTTACTTTTGGCCAGTGATCAGCTCATTTTGTACTTCGGAGCGAGTACTAGAACAAACTTCCGTTGGTTGCATCGCTGTGCCAGCCCTCTAAAAACTGTGAAATTGGCTCGTTCCTCCCAGACTCCGCTTGGATTCTAATTGTCGGAAGACCACTAGAACTCAGATGCCCACTAGTGACTTATCATCCAATTGCAAATAGTTGGTTTGGTGTTTTCGTCCGCTCTCTGGGGGATCGCATCACACCAATCAAATGAATCGGCGGAAATTCGGAAGGAAGAATCATCCCGCGGAGCCTCCTACAAGGAAAAGCGCAGAGATCCCCGCCCTCGAGTATGGATGCTTTCGAATATCGATGGAACTTGAGATGCCGTCAAAAATAGCATTAACTAAAACGAGGTAAAGCATTCTCAGATCAGCTCGGTCGACGGCGAGTAAATTGTTCTCCACCATTCCAACAGTGAGGCGTGCCTAGGATATTCACATTGCTGACGGTTTCATGGTCAGCCTTCTCGAGAGACGCCTCAATCCATTCCGACCGGGCCAAGGTTTAGTATGAACGTCATCTTTTCATTTGTGGTGGGCGTCTCGCCATCATCGCTTATTGCAGCTCTTCCCCGAACTTCTGGAGCCGTGGCCGCGGTTCTCGGTACCCTGATCTTTTGCATGAACAAGACCCGGGATGAATGAAACTTGGATAGAAAACTATTCTCTGTCACGGCGAAGCGACAGTCGAGACCCCACCATTCTGCAGGCTCAGCACAGGGATGGCCTAGACCAGGGGTGCCAACCTGCGGCCCGCGGGCCGCATTAACTATGGCACGCTATGGCATGCGGCCCGCGACTTGGGCACCCCTGGCCTAGACTAAGGATGAAACAAAAGTCGTCAGGGCATCCATGGATGATGGGCGGTCGAGAACGGGGAGTCTAAGGCAGGAATTGCGAGATCCCAGTGGAGCATGCGTTAAATCTTGTGCTTCCCGGTTTCGGTTCGAAGTTCGTTTGGCTGCTTGTTGGATAACATATGGTTCAGTTGAGAAATGTCTGCATGGTCAAGCCAGAATATTATCTTTGCGTTACGTCATGTTGTTAATGAAAGTAGCGTACGAAAGGAACTCTCGCCCTAGCTCGCGGGTTTCCGGTAGACCTCGTGCCCCTGTTCGTTGGAAAATCGTGAAATTAATCATTTGCGCCTGCTCCCATTCGAAGTTTTATTCATTGTTCCGATACACCCTTCGGACGCTTCCGTTTGTCTTCCGAGAGTCCATTCTGCACTATGAGCCGGCAAACTACTAGACGAGGAAATTGACAGACGTGTGACACCCGTGCCAGCTTTCAGAATAAAAGAAAAAGTGCACTGAGTGAAATCGTTCAGGGACAGCCAATCTGGGCGTCGTTCGACAACAACTGCCGAAACCTGAGGGTCGTGCACTGAATTCTGTCAGACGTTTGCGGTCCCCACCGTAAATGAAAGGCATAACCCAAGCTCGTCCCATTATCCTCCGAAAATTGAGGGGATAAGATGAATCTGCTTTTTCTGCAGGAATGGAGTTCGGGAAATTATGTAGATGAACTCTTTTGTAGGAACTCTGAGTGGCGTCCGGTCCCAGATCAGACGATCGGGTGTGCTCTAGCGACCTCGTTTCGAAACCTCCGGGACTACGACTCTAGGGGCGGCGATCCGAGGCCGAGAGTGAGAGTGACTCTAATCGAATCTACTGGGTCGTAGTTTCCATTCTGGATACCCTTGAATGATTCCCAAACCGGTTTTCTGCTTTTCCATATCGAATTCGCCAGACCAGAATGATATTGCTGTCAGAGACAGGCTCCACTTTGAACGTCCGAATGTCATTCGGTCGATCAGCAAATCGTTTCAGTCGTTCGAGCCCCGGCAAACGCAATTCAGTGTTGTTAAAGCTCTACGCTGGGTGTATTGTTGGTGGATCGGATTTCTTTCCCGCAGAAACCCCTGGAAGTTTGAACGATATTTTCTGTGTATATTTTCAACCAGATTTTTGCGTCCTGTCAGTGAAGAGGTGATTTGGTGGTTTTACGAACACGGTCAAGGTGAGGAGTTTTCTTTCACTCAAGCAGGTGTCACCGGCGCGGCGTTTGGGAAGTCGACTACCTTTATGCGCGTTTTGAATCGAGATGTGTCCGAGGCTTTCGATTCCTAATAATGCTCTGCGCATATTCAGAGGCGGAATCGAGTCGACCCTTGGAAAGCGCCAGATGACTGCAACAGATAGAATCGATGGGGCGCTTTCTTCCGAGGCTCGTTCATCGTTGAAGTTCCTTTGGGGCTCCAGCCCTACGCGATGAGGATACTTCCACCCAGTTCGGCTAGCAAATCGAGCAACGATGGCATGCTGAGAAGGATGGAATGATTGGATCCATGTAGATCCACTGAATCGCGACCATTCCAATTAATGGTATTCGATGATTTGATGATTTAGTTCGATGACAGTTCCGCTGATGAATAATTCTGACAGGATAAGCCGAGAATTTCAGGCGTCGCGTCGTGAGCGAACACCTAGCGTTATTGTTGCGCAGCGTCAAAGTCCGGGAGACGGATCTTGGCTTTGGCAAAACCCGAATCAAGTTTTGGAGCTCTTGAAAATGCAATGAATACCGCACATTGATCGACTCCTGCTCCCTAGGGTCCTTACTTTTATTCTCTGGTATCATACATCGGCTCGCCGTCACCTTCATATTGTGACTATTCATCACTACACTGGTGAAGACTGTGTCAATAGTCAGAAGCGGGGCTCATACAATATCTGCTAGGCCTCTATAGCGTTGTCAAGAACATTCAGGATCCGATGATCGGAAATGTTGTAACATGTTCGAGGCTCTCCATAGCGATACCCTCAACAATTCACTTGTTGCCGCAGTTACTGATGTCGCGGTTGCTCTTTCACAGAAACTTCAAAAGAGTAGTTGCAAGGGAATCGGGGCCGAGTTCGACGTTTCGATTCTAGAAGTACTCATATTCACTCAGACAGGTGTTACCCGAAGGAACTTTCTATGTTTATTGATGGGTTCGTTAGAACGCCTGCACAAATTCTCTCCCGAAATAAACTGCCTGGTAGTATACCTCTTGCTATAGAATAAATTATTATTCTTCCAACATTTCTAATATGAGATTCTAGACACAGAATTTGATAGAGGCTAACTCCCGAATCTACAATATTATTACAGCTGCGGAGCACCTTCTTCTCTCGAAGATACATCATCCTTCTTGGGGTATATTTGATAGGCCTACAAGTACCTAAACTCTGGTTCGGTCAGCGTCTCGGATCGTTCTCTCTTATATTATAGTACCGAGAAAACTGCACCTGAAGGTTCTAGTTTCAGAAATCACGAAGACGTGCGGAATATCGCCGGAAAATTGAAGAAAATATTGATCATCGATTTGACTACCCCGTCATTTCATGTACGCGAGTTTCGTATTAACTCCAAGTGTAGATCCATACGGTATTATCCAGACTCTCTGTTCACGACCGTCAACAGTCTGGCTCTCCTGTAGAGCACGAAGTTCACAATGCCTTCAGTGAGGATTAGAGGCTGGAAATGATGCCTCTGTGACGAAAGGTGGGAAGCTTCGGAATCTGACTTGTGATAAGCTCGTGAGACATAGAGAAGGTTAAGAATGTTCGGTTCGTGGGATGCTCGAGAGAAGGTTCCATAGTTCATGAATCTTAGCTGCTGTCGTGGCACATAATGGACCCCGCATAAGATCTTCTACGATGCTACTCATTGCACACTCGGGCCAAGCAATCGCTTTCCTGAACGAGGGAGCGGGACCGAGATCCCGGTCCACTCCAGGAGGCGTTCATTGTTTCGGTAACTTTCCATATCTGGCGGAATGTTCAGGGGTGAGTATCATGTCTAAGAGTTGATGACAGCCACACGTTTCGATGGTTTGGGTATCGGGAGATTGGGAATTTCGCACATTTGAACGGGTAAAATTTGAACTGAACATACTAACGAAAAGCAAAACCAAAGGTGATATTTCGCATACGTATTCCAATATGGACAATTTTATTGAACATCTCATTTTTACCATTTCAAATGATCCTAGTGGTTTCAAATTTCCTAATTATCTCATGGAAACAGAGGAGCAATAATTGAACAATTTCTAAAATAGAATACTCCAGCAACAATGGAAAAAGCCTAAACAAAAGACGGAAAACGAGGGTTTGAACTGAGGCAGGGGTCAGAATGTGGGAGACATTTGGAGATAGGAGGATAAGAAGGGGGACCGTGACTTCTCGGCTGAAATGTCGAGAAAGTTGAAGAAGATATAGGAAGAGTTATTTGAAAACGTGTCCCACTCGACTTGAAGACCGATCGGTACGATATTTGGTAATTTCATAGCACTCCCAATTTCTGATTCCATTTTACGCGTTCGGTCTGTGAACTCGGTCGTAACATAAGCCAAGTCGTATGATTCATTGGAACTCGTTCCACTATTCTCCTTTCGTATGTCTGGCTGCTCATTTATAATAGCTAAAGTCGTTCATGTTAATAAAGTGGCATATTTCGTTTCGCTAGTTGTGCCCTGTCAAGAGATTACCCGAAATTTCATGTCCCCCTATATCTGTTTCGCTCAACCCAAGCCACTCAAACTCGGGGTTAGCCTTGATTTGTGCTTCCATAGCGTATGTATTCACATTCCAGTTTGTTGGTTGCTTGGTTGGTTATTCCAGTCGTCAGTGTAGTCCAATATCCACGACATGCCCCACACAGCTCGGCTCGGGAACCGTATCTGGTCCCCGAAAAACAGCCGGAAACTCAACAGTGACCTCGACCAGGTGGAGTCCAGAAATCTCTGTCAGGGAGGTGGTGAGCACCCATTTGCAAACCCATTCGGAGTCTTTCCTGTTGATGTTGTTGCTGCTGTTGCTGCTGCTGATGCAGGTGGCTGACTTTGTCGAGGGTATCGAGATCCGAACGCAACTGTTCCTGCAGCACCCGTATCTGCTGAGGTGACAGCTGGTCAAGATCCACGGAACGCAGACCGAAAGGTCTTTGTTGAATGTCGACTTGCAGCTTCTGAAGTTCACGAAGAGCTTCATCTCTTTGCTGTTCGGCAACTTTTTCCCGTCGCATTGCTTCTTCGGCTTGACTTTTGTATGTTTCGCACACCTGAAACCGTGAAAATGAAAGGCTTCCTCTAGCAGCGGTCACTGTTCAATTTCCCGAAATCTTCAGGAATTGATGAATCGCGTGTAATGTAGGAAAACAGAAAAGAGCGCCGATCAGTCAACCACAATAACTATGCTTACGGATCTGAATTGAGCGAGCTGGGAATCGTTCCAGTTTGGTAGATGCCCGTTCGGACCCTGGTTGGCCTCCCATAAACGAGTCGAGGGTGATTGTGAAGGTTGAACGGCTCCAACTCCACTGTAAGTGCCGAATCCAGCGGCATTGAAAGGAGAACCATAGAACGCGGTGGCAGATTTATCGATAGAACCGCCCATAGAATTAGGTGGGGACGCGGGCCTGCAACGAGTTATTTTTTTGTTGCGATGATTTGCACTTAAAATTACGATACTCCTCTTAGATCGATGCGTTCTCGAGGGGTGGGATAACACCATTGCTCCGGACTCACCTTTCTCGCCCGGGAATGTTCACAGGTTGACTGTTCGGGATTCCGTTGGGATTGGGCAATCCATTGGGGTTTGGAATAAAGCCAGAACTGACAAGCGCCTGATTGAGCGAGGACGCCATAGGATTTGAATTGGAGCACTCGTCCACTAGGTCCTTATCGAGACACGCTTCCACGTCGATCTCTTCAAGGTTGAGGTCATCCAGCGCCTTGTTGACAACGGACTCGACCGTGTTGGGGAAACTATAACTACCAGCAATGGATGCCCATTCCTTAGCCGATCCGTCCATAGTCTTTGCGCGATGCTTGCGCATAGCGTTGTGTTCTTCGCGCTCGCATCCCGGGGCTTTCTGATAGTGAGGGAGCGCCGATTCCATGGTCTAGGCACAAAGAAAAATAGAAACAAACAATGGTTAGGACGCTTCTTTGGCACCGGAAGATCTTTAGACCCTTGAAATCCATGGGTACAGCCTGAGGATGGAAAAATTGTGCTTCTCTTGAATATTAGGATCGGATCCGCAGAAATTTCGAAAAGATCAGCAAAGACGACCTGCTCACCTTGAGTTGTAAATGATGTTGAACGGCTGCTGCATGAGACGTGCTGTAGGAGCGAGGCCGTCCGATTGGTCCCATACTGTTAAACGCTACCAAGTCTGGTCCGAGAGGCGCCATCACCTGACCATTCTCCTGAAACCGAGCATAAAATCGATGAATTATATTGGAACCTTAGCTCAACACCGCATGCAGGGTCCTATGACTCATTTTCAGGAAGATCTGAGCTCTGGATAACACTCGATATATTTCTGTTCCGGTCACATTAGCTATTGTACTAACAGGTTTATTCGCTCCGGGTGATGGGGACTGCGGTAGCACGTTTGATAGGATGGTGGCCAGATTCGTCGCGTCCGATCCTACTTCGCGGACAGCACTCATTTCTTCTGCAAAAACAGCGGGAAAATCGTTAGTTCCTGCGTGTAAAAGATTTGCCACTGCTCCGTTTTGGACGATGGAGCTTCGGCATCGCGAGAATCGTAGTAGCAACTTACTGTCCACGTGCGCAAAAGCGCAGAAGGGTCCTCGGGGACAGAACGATGTTTGCTGCATGTCGTTGCATTTTGTGGATTTGTAAATCTCAGGGTGGAACTGCTGCTCAGTACGAGTGTGACAGTAGGTGCACTGGTCTCCGCTATCGCAGTGAGCCGGATCGCCCCACTCGTCCCCCTGGAGACAGAAAAAACAACAGCTTGTAGGAAACAACCTTAACTTCACTCAAAGTCTCATTCAATCCATGATTCATAATGCGAACAGTTTGGATGCCAAAGTCTGTTTCGAGTGAACGCCCTATCTAGGCGCCCAGTGCAGTCGCGTACCTGTTTGACGTTCGGGCATGGGGTGCTTCGGTACTTGAACTTCTGAGGAGGACGTCGCTTATCCCTTGAATTGTGATATTGTGGACACGCGTAGCCTTGGCGACAGAGTCTCGGGGGTCTTTTGCACTGTTCGGTCTTGTAGTTGCCGAGCACATAGTTGGTGTCTTGCCACCGGGGGTCTTCACTGACTGCGTTGCGGTCCTTGTCGAGATTGGGCACCAGGACACCGTTGGCGTCGATCTCGCTTCCATCCTCACTAAGAATTTTCCCTTGAATTTCCCGAATATCGTAGACCGGGTTTCTCAGGTCATGCAGGCCATGCGCGAACGCACAGTGGGGCCCATTCTTAACGCAGTGGCCGCGGGCGTCCGTGTCGTAGACGCAGATGCCCGTTTTGTAGTAGCGCAAATGGTATCGCCGTTCCGTGTCTCCGGCCGTGCGGTGGAGGAAAGGACACCTGCGGAGTGGAAAGGGAATTTTTTCGAGAACGAAACAAAGACCCCTGGATCAAATGACAGATTCACTAGCACACGGTGTCGAACCATCTCGTGATCTTCCACCCCTGGAGAACGGGACTCGATCCCGCTCAACAGAATCTCGAGATACTCACTCATCGCTGTCAGGGCAGATCCCGGTGGTTTCGTCGTACTTGGTGCAGTAGACATCGGGAGAATAGTTGAAGCTTTTCGTCTTCGGGTCACGAATCGGACGACGTCTCCTCTGGTTCATGAAGTGCCAATGGAAACACGTGAAAGGCTTGTGTTGCGTACATTTGTGTTGCAAAAACTGAGGGCATTGTTCCACTCGGAATTCTTTGAGGTACCTGGAAAAAAATTCATCAGTCAGGCAACGTCGTGAGATCGCGGGCTCCGAAAGATTTGGGGAAGAGATGTCATGTCATCTGACGTCGTCGCTGGTACCAAAGTACCGGGCTGTTCACGTGAGCTTCAAAGCTAGACATTGTTTGTCCGTCTCGAAAACAGATCAAGTATCAACTTCATGCAGTAGCTGTTGTGACGCTGACCGTCGCGACCGCCTGCTCTCGCACTCTCATGGAAACGGATGGCAACGAGTCTCCGTTGACACTAATTCATTAAGAACAATATAATTGATCGCGTCTTCCGTTGTTATTGTAAAGCTCACGACGAACCGCAATTTCGTCACAAAACAAGCTAAACGCACTCGTAGACTTTGTTCCTCAACTCGTGAGAATCTCTCGATCAGCCGCTCTAGGGGAGTGGAAGCTATCACGACTTCATGAGGAGTCACAATGATGAAAACTTAGTTTGCAAGGGAAAAATGCACGGAACTGTTTTGGCACACCAGACGCCATCCCTCAAAATAAACGTTTCTGTCAACGTCAACTCGGATCAAACAAATAAACAAACAAAGCAACCACCTGACTTAGCGACCAGCCGAGCAGCAAGGCGCTAGCAACCTCTTCCAACGTTTGAAGCTACCCCCCAGATGTTTCGGTCAGAGAATATCCGCAGCGTTTCTCCGAGCAGACTAGTACCGCAGACTAGTTGGTCGTGCTGGGAAATGTTTTGGAGATGTTTGCTTGAGTCGGACTTCCAGTCAACAGGTCTCCGTAATACACGCGCTCTGTTGTCTTTTTCGCATCGTAGAGAAATTCTGGAACGGCGCAAACTTGGCACCAGACTGTATTTTGCGAGAACCGAATCCGGCCGCGATCCGAGCAGCGCCATAGCAACAACGGTTGTGATCGAGGCGGTATGGTGATGTTGGTTGAGTTGGTAGCGAATTCCATAACGAATCCAGAGAGCTGCTCGCCGGCAAAAACTTCATTGTAGGCATATTCCGAAGATTCATTCTGCTCTTACATCGCATGCTCAAAGTGGAAACGACAGAGAACGCGTGAGCGGAGTGCGATCTCTGAGCTATGCCATGATCTCCGCAAAAACCGTTCCGCCCGTGGATCATCCGCGTGAACGCCGCCGAACTGTATTTGTTCCTCGGCACCGGTTATTTACAACTTGGATCGAGGAAGGAGCGAATCGTAGCGACGTGAGATGACCTTGACAAGGTGCCGGTTCCTCTGTATTTCTCGAGAAGCGTTTCTCTGCTACGAAACAAAATAACAACAGACGGCCGACAGACGTTTCCGAGCACGGCACAAGCCTAGCGCGGAACGCGAGCTCTCCCGCATCCGACTCTTCTAATGGCGTCTGAATCAGTTATTCGCTCACTCGGTTCAAATGATTGCATTTCGGATCAAGCGGCAATCCGTCGAAGGAGTCGATGCGCAACGGGCCTACATCTCGAGCTCGGGAATCTCTCTGCGGAATCAGTTTAGGAAATGCTCAAACCGTCGCTATAGCGCCATGGGAAAGCCGCTAAAGTCCCTGCACCCTCGCATAGCTCATGGCGTGCTGCTGGAGCCGACTAACTGTCATCAATTCTGAGGTCGAACAGATTCGCTGGTCGAGTGATTTCAAAGCGTGACATCATGTGTTTCGAGCGCTCGAAATCATATCCACCGGCGGCTCTTGTCGGGACAGCGCATGCGTTCTGACCGTTGAATACCGAGGAAGGCAGTATGTACAGAGATAGGAGAAAAAGACGAAATAGGAGATGAAAACACTCTACGAACGACAGATGCGTTCTGTCGCTATGCCATCTCAGAAACGGGATGAGCCAAGTACACGGACTCTGTGCTACTTTCAAAGTTTGAGAGCTGTTTAATGACTGACAGCATTCTGACGCACGCCTGAGAACAATTGAGCGAGACGGGCCCGATCTTGAGAGAACACTTCCCGCCTCATGTCCGTTACGTAGGCAACGGATCCACTGAATTTCAATGCAGCACACTCGGAGCGGCAACATGTCGACCACTTGAGTAGCAATCTCGCGGGGACGAGCCCAACACACGGTGAAATCAGGAATTCTCAACGTCCAGATTCTCCAACCGAGCGAAAACATGTTGAACTATTTGTCGGGATACTCGATGGAGCCTGAATTCTCTCGCGGGCAAGTTCGAGGATCAAGTCAAATGATCCGGGACTCCTTTGCGAATCAACTAGCTATAACTAGCGGTTCTACAGATGCTGCGTTAACACCACTTATCCGAACAGGTGGTAGATCAGATGGAGGCTTGACCTAGTCAAATAGCGTTGAGTTCTATTCGGTCCCCAGTGCTGTGGAGAACTTGAAAATTTTCAACAAAAAAAAAACCAGAATGTTTCCGAATACGACTCTTGTCGGCAATTCAGAATCAAGTGCCTGTGCTCCGACGGCGGCATGGCACCATGTGGAACGAACGGGCACGGGAGGGACAGGGAAATTTATGATCAGAACCAAGAAAGAATAACAAAAGAAAGCTTGCCTCGACTAATAAACTTAAGTTTTCTGTGCTGTAGAGATTATCCGATCGGGCCAAGAACGGAAGATCGGGGTGGAATCACTCGAGGGACCGTGGAGTTTCCTGCCGTCCATATTCGGCCTCTCATTGCAGCGGTTTCACCGGCAGCCAATATTCGATCATCGCGCAACTATATCACAACAACAGAGGCTCAAAACGGATGCGGAGTCTATCTATTCTACTATCTGAATCAGTTGTTTCTCAGCGAGAAACTCAGCCACCAAGTGAAACAGCCTCCACAGCTCCCACAGTGGAACATTGTAAAGATTCCTCCGACCGAGAAATAAACACCGACCACAGTAAGCACAGCCGAATTTCCGGTGTGTTAAACCGCCGCTGCGGTTCAAGCACGAACATGTCAATACAGGGACTGCTACAGGCAGCATGCGTCATCCTCTCTCCGCGGGTCTCACGTTCGATATTCTACTCTGACGGACTCGCTCCCAGCGAAGAGGATTCTCTCCGAAGCGCAAGCGAGGCCTTCGAGTCACATTTCAGGCTTTGTCATCGTAAGAAGATATGGTTCTTATGTTCGTTCTTCTGCCTCCTCTTGTCCTAATAACGTTCTGGCGTTCATCTTATAATCTGCGCGGGATGGAAGTCCTTATGATGTTTCCAATGTCCGTTTAGAGACTTGAATTTAGATCAAACTGATCTGGCCCGCCACTTTGTTTCCAGGCGTGAATCGTAGTCTCAAACTGTCAGTGATCACTATCGATGCGACTTACTGTACAATCGAACCTAGATTTTACGGGGAATGTCATCTCTATGCGGATCCTCATGGGAGCATAGCTCGAATCGATAACACGATTTTAAGGAGAACGCCTAACTGCTCCTGGGGCTTTGGCCTCCTCGATAGTAACATAAGTGAAGAAGTTTCGTTCGGGACGAAAGCACAAACTATCAAAACGGTACTCACGTGTAGTGGATGGGCTTCTCTGTTTGAGCGGTGAGGGTGGCCTTAGCCTGGCCCGCCGCAATTTCAGCTGCGTTCGAGCTCATCTCGAGTCTGATGAAGGCTCAGAAGTGCACGCACGTTCGTTGACTGCTTCCACACTCAATCAATCGTGGGCTCAGCACTCGCGGGAGCCGATACGCGAACAGATTTTATAGTTGAATCGAGTTGTTTCCGATTTGCGTCTTCCTGGCGCGCCGAGCTGAAGAAGAGGGCCAAGATTGAAACGAAACTCACGCACTGCACCGGGGACCTCGCGCCATATCGTATTTTGAAGCGTCCGAGTACGCAAGCGGCGATTCTGCGCCGAACATAACAACAGATTCTCACTCGGTGCGGCAATGACTGAATTCGCACCGAATCACGCTCTGCGAGGTGGAGTAAACAACATCGACATGCTGTTTCTCGCTCGAAATTTCTAAGGAGCTCTAGCGCCTCTCAATCGAATCCGTAACTCGAGTTGATAGCTCACTTACTCAGTTATTCAGTTGTCAAGAAGGAACCGGGATCCTTTCACAGATACACTGAACAAATTCTTCAGGTTGACTTCAGTCTGTCAACGAAACCATCCGATGTTTATTTGCAAGCTGTCTGTTAGAGAGGGTCTCGTGCATCTCGGGGAGACAGACGACAGATTATCTCCGCTCACTTCTCAATCAGCGACGTCAACCGATGCATCAATAATTCCGTTGTTGTCTCCACTCCGTTATCACTGCCACTCAGAGACCGCGTGAGGTGCCCGGGTTGAAGGGCGACAAATGGAGTTGCGTATTCTTCGAGGTTTGTTCGTACACGAGGCTGATGGTCCTCTTGTGGCAGCTATTATTTTGGTCCTTGTTGTTGTTGCCTTGTGTTTACGTTCCCTCCGGAATCAATTCCGCAATGATGATGTAGCCAGGGCTCTTTGCTGGCTGGGTAGTTGACTGGTAGTCTGACTGGTAAGTGACGCGTGAACGGGAAAACAAACTGCCAGACACGGGGACAAGATTTCTTTTCGTCAGGTTACCCGGCTTGGTACCTCAGAAGCTCAGTTAGGTGGTGTACTGGCCGAATTTATGACTTCATGGATAAGGGGCTGGTCGTTGTCGAACACTAACACCACCTTCACACCACGATCGGCAGGAGGCAGATCCGCTGCTGCTGGAGTACGTCTCGCGTGTACGGCTACATTTAGTTCAATGTTCAGTTCCCTCACTTGTCGCTGAACAGAGTAGAAATCGCTCTGAAGTAGCGACACAACACACTCGTGCCGTCGTCGTCGTCACAGTAGAAGAGTCCGCATTTGTATAAACAACAACCGCTCACTCGCTGCTTGCTCACTCACTGACTGCGCACACAAGTTTCCAGCTCTCTCGCCGTGTTTTGCTCCGAGCGCCTGTAACGTCCGATCGTAGCGCCAGCCCGCGGCAGCTGAGCACCGGGAGGCCTTTAAGGGTTTTTACTTTCTCTCAGGAAAACGTGGTCCCTCTCGTAATCTCGTGTGTGTTCTGGCAGCCATCTTATTCCCCGCATTTCTTCGCGCGCACAGTTGCCATACCTCGTATTCATGAATCAAGCGAAGCGAAACACTGGAAGAAAGGGCTCTTGGGCATAAATAATCGAAGAATGGGTGAGCGGCGGCGGTCGCGCCGCCAAATCGTGCCTATCGTGGACTAGCGCGCGCGCACTTTGCTCGTGAAGCGACAGAGTCAAACGAACTAGACAATAATGTGAAGCTCCGAGATCCGAGACTGCCAGCGCTGACGATTGAATAGGCGAACGAACGGACGGGCGTGCGAGCTGCGGTAGCTCGTTTTGTGAGGAGAAATTCCCGCTAAAAAGGGACTCTCGTTTTTATCGCTCGTTCGTTGTTCGTTTGTCCGACCGTTTTCTGGATCGACAACAAGTCCGCCGTGCTGTGCATGCCCGAAGCGGTGCGACGCACAAACAACAAGGGAGGAGGGGTTTCGTTGGCCCTCCACTCAGGCTGACATCTCCCGGCCAGATCGGCGAGCTAGCCAGCCTATTCTGGCAGGGAGAGAATACGAAAACAACGCCGAATGTATTCAATGTCGCTGCCGCCGGTGCGGCAGCTCAGTTTCGTCATCACGGGCTCTCAAGTTGTCGCCGGCGTTTGCTTCTGTGAACATTGGATTGTCGAAGGAGCAGGTGCTCCTCTGCTAACTTCGCACTATTCCGTCCCTCCACGAGCGGCTTCAGCGAACCAACCCGCGCCGTGGCTGCTGTCGGTGTGACAGGCAGAAAAGCATGATAGCGGCGAGCAGAGTAGAAACCCTCAATAGAAGAGAACACGCGAATATTGTTTTGCCTTGGGCTGTTGGGAACAGCTGCAAATCGGTCGGGTCGAACAGAAATGAGCTCGAAAATGAAATGTTGAGTCATTGCGACTCGAAAGCACTCGTCGTGTCCTTGTACACGTTTTCAGTGATCATCGCGATTCATCGATATGTTCTGTATCCAGTTTATTCAGAGTCGACTGCATATGGTATACTGAATGACATCTCACTTACACAGTCGCATACTCATCAGAGGACTTGGTTGGTGGAGGTGGTGGTTGCCGAAAAGATTGACCCCGGAAGAGATGATAATCGACAAGATGTCACATGAGCGCACCGGATGAATGAGCGAACCGGAGGCCTTAAACACCGTATGCTAAGAATGAGGATGGGGAGATCCCCGGAGATTCCTGCTCAGACGGAAAACACTCGGAGACGCTTCGAGACATAGCTTTTATTGCGAAGCAGCTCTCAAGAAGAAAACTGGAGACGTAAGTATGACGGTTGCTCTGCATTCGTTCTTGACGAGAATCAGCTAGGTGGATTCATAGGCTTTGTACCAACAGGACACATCTCACAAGGACGGAGAGAGAGGCTCCATGGAGTTCTTGACATCGATCAGAGCCTTCTGTAGGGTTGGTGTGATGGTGTCGCAAGGCTGGAAAGCTTGCTCGCATGTTTCCTGGGGGAAGTTCGCTTGGGCGACGGCATACTGTACGAAGTTCACTCCCTATCCATGGAAAAATGCAGGTTAATTAGTCTGCCTCTGGAGTCAACCCTGAGGTTTCCGCAACTTATTTCCCCGTTTTTCTCTTAGTCTATCGTAGGAATTCCTTACCCGCAGAAAATCGGTTGCACTGAATGCTTCTTTCAGCAAGGAGGCAGATTTCAGGTCGTCCCGGGCGTCTTGGCACACAGCGAGACCCAAGCACATCGTATCGTTACGGTACAGGAGTTGACTCACAGCTTCAACAACCGAAGTTTCCGCATCTCGTTTCGTCGCCGACGCTGCATCACGTTTGGGCCCTGCGAAGAATTCCTGATAAGAACATCTCATTCCACAAGAACGTCTCATGACGACTCATGAGCTCCTCTGGGTGCGCCTGCTCCCGATACCTGGGAGCCAAGTGCAAGCACCCGTGAGGTCTCGGTACACATGAACGTGACGGGCCTTCTGGGGCCAGAGATTCCCTACTAGATGAGTCAAGTAAATCTGCAATTCACTTACGGAATTTCGTAGGCCGGGTTTCGAGACCGTAACCGAACACAGGCATTCGACCATTATAGCCACCGAATGATTGAACAGGCTCGCCATAGGAGGCAAATCCGACTCCTTCATAAGAGTACCTGTGTGGCCTCACAGGCTCTATCTGGTCATGGGCGCTAACTGCGCAAAACAGAACAACAAAGCAAAAACAAGACTTCATGTTCAACGTGGTGAAGCTCAAGAAAGAATGAATCGAAGCACTGTTCAGGCAAAGCTCTGGAGGTCTCAGCGGCGGATTTCTTTTCGGAGAAAGAAGGGGTGCGGATGTTTCGAGTTCGAAAACCAATCAGTCAGCTCCCCAGTGTTTTTCACGCCCTGGGTTCGGAGTCGAAAGAGTTCACCTTCATTCCTGTGCTTCGGGGAAGGGTGTCTGCAGTGCTCTCGATAACCGAGACGGTAGCTCGGTGTGAAGCGGCAACCAGCCTGATGCTGATTGCTCTTAGGCGATCGCCACCAAAACGTTCCCTTACTACTCAGCTTCGAGTACAAGTGCATGATCTCAGTTCCTGCGAGAATCAAGATGAGCTGCAGAGCAACACCTAGGTCTTAAGTTCCCTCGTCCTCCTTGTTCTCAAGATAGCTCAGAGGAAGATTGACTTGAATATGGCAAACCTAACCGATGCACGGAAAGAGACGTAGGTATTCCCTTAGCAATGACTACCGAAGAGGATTACGCTCGGCAGAAGCAGAAGTATCTAGGATAGGGACAGACCGTCGAATCCGCTCCTGATCCGCTACTGATACTCCCGCAGTGTTGGCCGAATCGCTCCCGCTATTCAGCACGAATTTGTACCCTACGAGACCCATGCGCAGGATTAGGTTTTCGATAATCTGAGCCTGTGCATTACACGGAAGACTTGATCGGGGAGAGACCTCAACGCAATGTGAGGAGGACATCCCACGTAGCCATCAATTATAGGGGAGAAGGTTCTCATCTTACCTGGATGGTTTCCGACGAAATATAGCTTCCACAAGAGCAAGACACCCGTGAGTGAGGAGAGCAAGAGAAAATGGAATTTCCATCCATAGATTGGACTTCTCGAGCGCACGAGCCTCTGACATTCACGGTCACATCGATTGACTGGCGAGAACTTCACTGGATTCACTTGATATATAATATGAGGCATGTGCTTCTGAGGCTAGAGTTCATGAGCAGTTTTTTGCGGGCCAACTTTGACGTGAGACACGGAAGGTTCGTCGCCTATAAAGTCCGTATGCATCTGAAGCTTTGGCTCTATTGATTCGCTGTCCAGCGGTCGCGGAATATTTTGTCTCTATCGCACCGTCCAAACCCTCTCCCCATTGAGATATTGGGGTTGATCACATTTTCACATGGTGGGTGTTGGCTAACGAAACCCGTCGGTACGAGAAAGGATCGATCAAGGAATACATAGCTCCCTCCATTCTTAGGCGTGGTGACTTCGAGGGCGCATCATGAGGCACCGGTGTCTCTCATGTCAGTAAGATGAGACGGATCACGAGATCGAGGACAGATATGACCGACCTAATCAGGAATGAATGATCATCCCGTCCCCGTGCGTGATTATCAATTCTGAAAATCGCACACTATCTGAAATTTAACTCTGGTGACGACTGATCTGGCCTCGAAGAAAATTCAATCAGCGCACGGGAAGATTCAATCGGAACATTTCTTCAGAATCCCAAGTCTTCCAGACCGTCCCTTGATGAAATCAGATACTTCATCGATTGAAGTCAATGAGAAACCATGCTCCAGGCACATCTGGTTGATGTAATCGAGGAAGATTGTCGGTTCGTACACCGAGGCCTCGGGCTGTAAGGAAACACACACCTGGGAAAACAAATCAGAGTCGCGGACGTTCAATTGAAACTTGATCGAGGATAGACTTCATACCAATTTGCCGGGCAGCTGAATCATAGCGAATACGACGTACGCATTCTTGTTCATGTGGGGCAGAAACAGAGGAATGCAGTTCGGTGATATGTGACCCGGTGCGATTGATGAGCAGAGAGCGATTAGATCATAGCGGTGTGTCACACCCTCTGGTATCGGGGCTTCTGTCATCTCGGGGTAGATCTTTTGGAGTTCACACGATTCGTAACATTCCTTCTTTCGAGCCAATCGGACCATCTCGTGAGAGAAATCTAGTCCGTCAACACTTTTGTATTCCCGACCGGCAAGCTCTTTCCCGAGAAGTCCCGTGCCGCAACCGACGTCGAGGATCTTTGCCTTCGAGTCCAACTTTAACTTGTCAGCGATGAGTTCGGCAACCAATTTCGGCGCTCGATACTCAAGATCGGCCATGTCATCATCAAATGTTGGTGCCCATATGTTATATAGTTTACGGTTGCAGTCGGGATTCACATCAGCCATCAGCGTATCCCACATGCAGTTACGTACTTCGGCATCATCCAAGCTATCTTCCATTTGTCTGTCCGGAAGTCGCCTGTCATCGGTGCATCATTGTTTACGCCGAACGATTCCCTTCCTGGCTTATTCCGAAATCCGATCCACTCTGAACGGGAATCAAAAACAATGATCGAATGGACGATCTGGATCGGATATATTTCGATTCTACATCTGAATTCAAGTTGGGGTATCGTGATCTGAGCCTGTGAAGCTGTCGCGACTCGGGCAGTTCACGTAAGTGTAAAACATACATTCCCGATGTTCTATACTGCGTCCTGCTCAACGATTGAGCGAACAGCGGAGCAAAAACTGTTGCTCTATGTCATTCGAGCTTCGAGCACGCGCGTAGAGCGACGGCTTCGAAGTTTCCGTCACGTTCTTCGATGATGATTTTGTTCAAGTATCCGGCACCGAGGTTTTGGCCCAAAAAACTTGCGGGAATCGAGAATTCTCCGAGAGTGCTCAATGAGAGACTTCCTTTGATGACTCCGGGATCGGAACAATTGGATCTCTTCCCAAAGGAACCCAGGACGACAATCGACCAACACTTTCGAAGAGATCGCGTCATCGTTCACATGGGCGAAGTGCGCCGCTGAGTCCTTTGTTGCCATCCTAGATATCATTGTCAGCGGTACTCGGCGAGTTTCGGAAACGGTTCCCCAATGAGAACACAAAGTCACGTTTGGAAAAAGGCATCGCTGTTCGAGCCCCGTCCGTCCCAGTGTTGAGCGTGCTTCCAGCAAAGATCAGCAATGACGACTTCTTCTCCTTCTCATTGCCCCCGACAGTGGTCGATAGAGTAATTCCACTGTGCGGGACACCGTTCGTTCCTCGTGCACTCCTATAGCGTTCGGCCGTTCCTCGTGAACCTCCTTCCTGTCGCGGCTCTTCGGAAAATACGCTCAGACGCGCGAGAGAATGCGTGTCCGGTGAGTTCACCAACACTGCGCGCGAATATAAACAAATATGGCGGCGTTCCATGCGGAGGGAACAAAGCAGTCGGTCCGACGTTGTTAGGTTATTTGTTGGTCTACTCTAATATTCTATGATTTCACGCCGAAAAGTGGGACCCTGACTGCCACCACGGAGCCGTGTTAGAGCTTTGCGGAGGTGCCACCCCGCGGGTGAACCCGTGAGGAGAAGGCTCGACAGGATCACCTCTCCCGTGGCGATATAGACAAAACTCCCGATCAGGATGCTCAGGTGATTACGCGAGCGATTACCGCAATGAGTCCATACTAGAGTACTCCTCCCCACGCGATCGACATTCTTGAAATCTTCGCTCCTCCAAGTGGGGAATGGGAATCGGCGATACTGCTAACGAAAGAAGTGGAGAGCAGACCGCTTTTAGAACGCGCGTTCTAATGTAAGGAACTGAAACTCTCGTCGCCGATCCCGACGAGCCCTCCGATGCGGTCCCTAGAGCTCTGGAGAGCCTCGCTCCCTTGATTATTGTTGTACCTCGACAGCTCTTCCGCGTCACAGTAGAAATCGCGTCTCACATGACATGACTCCGCGACGGAGTTCACGGGGCGCTATGCTTATTAGCCAACAGCTTGCCGCTCGCTTCTTCCGCAGAGAGTCGAATCATATCTGTTGATTTTAAATGGATTCCGAATCGGCGCTGCACTGGCTCTCGTGTTAACGATCTCGGTTCGCTCCATTTTCACAGGATGTCATCTCCGCTGCCGAATCGAGACATTTCGGCTGGTCAAAGAGTAGTCGCATCTAGCTCAGGCGCCGTGGCCACAGCTTTATTCATGACCCCTTTCGACGTGGTTAAAGTTCGACTGCAATCTCAACAGAAAGCTTTACTGCATAGCCGATGTTACACTTACTGCAATGTACTTGTCGAACAAGTGTGTGTTTGTCCCGGAGGGGAACGAGTCTGGCATCAGATCCCGCTGAAAGGTGGGTTGGCCCTTCGAGGGCCTGGTACCGTAAACTGCTGGCAGCCAAAAATGAGTACGGGCCTTTGTAAAGGATCTTTTGAATTTTCTCCCCAGGAACCACCGACGCTTTCGTCAAAATCGCACGCTATGAAGGCGTCGGCTCATTGTGGTCTGGGCTCCCACCAACACTCATCATGGCAGTGCCGGCAACTGTCATATACTTCGCAACTTATGAAACCATTAAGAATAAGATACAAAAATACAGGGTGAGTGCGAGCAAATATCTCCCAAATGATTAACCTCATCATTCACTGTGCATCATGCACCCATCCCGATACATTCTCCATGTCTTCATCAACAGATGACCGACTCAACCATAAGCTGCGCAATCACAGCAGGAGCCGCAGCCCGCCTAGCCACGGTGACAGCCATATCGCCTCTGGAACTCTGCAGAACGAAGCTGCAGTCACAGAAAATGTCTTACCGAGAACTCATCGGAGCTGTCCGAGAAATGGTCGAAGTTCGAGGGTTCCGCTCCCTTTATCTTGGTGAGTTTGTAGAAGGAGATATCTAGCACGATCGTATTCATGGGATTTGTAGGATGTTCACTGAGCCCGAGTGGATTTTTAGGTTTATCGTCGACGCTGCTACGCGACGTGCCCTTCAGCTGCCTCTACTGGGCATGCTATGAGAGTTTGAAGAAGAATTTCGTTTCACCGGACTCTAGCCCACCATTGAGGTTCTGCCTTTGTGCCGGAGCAATCGGAGGCACTGTGGCAGCGGTTGCCACGTTGCCGTTTGATGTAGTGAAAACGCACAGGTAGAGAACAAATATGGATATTGTATAGAGAACATAATTCATGTGCCAAACATCATCCATTGCACTCTCGCGACCAGGAAATTCCCTCCGTCAGATCTCAGGACTCTGGGATTCGTATGTTTCAGGCAAATTGAGTTGGGAGAGCAGATGTCACGAGCGAACGGGAAGATCAGCATATCGAGCCCCTTCGCAATGTTGGAGAACATTTACGAGAAGCAGGGTATCCGCGGTCTCTTCTCTGGCATGGTTCCTCGGATCGTGAAAACCGCACCCGCTTGTGCCATCATGATTAGCACTTACGAGATGTTCAAAACTTATTTCCTCACGACGAGAGAGGAGTATGCAGGATACTGCATCGAACCCCCGAACAAGGTTCGAATCGGAAGTTCCTCTGTTTGAATATCGACTCCTATAGTTCAACTATGTTTTGTACAATGAAACCCGGGACTCGGAAAAGTTTGTAGCTTGCGTTTTATTCTACGCAGCGTATATGTCGTATGGACTTCCGTTAATCTAACTTAGGAAAACAATAAAGAATCTATACGTTGGAAGTAATAAAGAAATATGGTTTTCCGAACTCGTAACACACGTGCTTGGCTTCCCACGTTCATCTGGCAAGATGCGGAGATCAGCGGGTCTCCTGAATTGCATTCTGAGAGATGTCTGTGGCAGAAAGCACAGGGAAGGACGAATCAAATGTTAAAAGTGGGTTTCCTTCGTGAATTTATTTGGAAAATTATATAGTCACAAGTGAGTCTGATCACTAGAGATGGAACATTGTATGTTGGAGATCACTTGATGTATTCGTCTTTCAACCCGAACAGCTTATGCAGGCTTCCTTGTTCGTCAGCGAGCAGACCATAGCCTCAGCGTTCTTCTGCTTAATTTTGGTCTTATCCACGGTGAACTGGATCGCTTGGGCGGCCGGTTTCGTTCTCAAGTAGTACATTCCGGTTTTCAAACCTAGCTTCCAGCCATAGAAATGCATGGAAGTAAGCTTGCCGAAATTGGTTTCCGCGAAGTGGACGTTGAGAGACTGACTCTGGTCAATGAACGCGCCGCGGTCGGCTGCCATTTTGATGATGTTCTTCTGGGGGATCTCCCACACGGTTCGGTAGAGAAGCTTCAACTCATCGGGAATGTCGAGGTTCTGCACGGAACCATTGTGGGCGACGAGCTCGTTCTTCATGGCATCGTTCCATAGGCCACGTTCCACGAGATCCTTCAAGAGATGATGATTCACGATTTGGAACTCGCCGGAGAGAACTCGTCTCGCGTAAACGTTGCTCGTGTACGGTTCAATGGATTCATTGTTGCCCAAGATCTGAGCCGTCGACGCTGTCGGCATGGGCGCCATCAAGAGACTGTTTCGGATCCCATGCTGAGCAATCTTGCTTCGAAGACCGTCCCAGTCCCACATGTCCGATGCCTTGACGTTCCACATGTCGTGTTGCAATATGCCTTTTGACACAGGGCATCCAGGGTATGTTTCGTAGGTTCCGTGGATCTGGGCCAATTCGCAACTAGCTTCCAGAGCAGCGAAGTAGATCGTCTCGAAAATTCTGCTGTTTAGTTCCATCGCCTCAGGACTATCAAAAGGATGGCGCATGAGAATGAAAGCGTCAGCCAGACCTTGGACGCCAATGCCGATCGGTCTGTGCCTCTTGTTGCTCCTTTCAGCTTCGGGGACTGGGTAGTAGTTGATATCTATGATCTTATTCAGATTCTTTGTGATAACTTTGGTCACTTCTCTCAGCTTTTCAAAATCGAAAACGCCCTCACTGACGAATCGGTTCAGAGCGACAGAGGCTAGGTTGCAGACGGCGATCTCGTCCGGCGACGAGTATTCCACGATCTCAGTGCAAAGGTTGGAACATTTGATGGTTCCGAGATTCTGTTGATTGCTTTTGCGATTGCAAGCGTCTTTGTACAGCATGTACGGGGTTCCGGTCTCGATTTGACTTTCCAGGACGGCGTACCAGAGTTTTTGAGCATCGATCTGGCGGATGAAACGGCCTTCCTTCTCATAACCGGTGTAGAGCTTCTCGAATTCTTCGCCCCAGCAATCACTCAGGCCCGGGCAGGTGTTGGGACACATGAGCGACCACTTGCCGTTCTCTTCGACGCGCTTCATGAACAAATCTGGGATCCACAGAGCGTAGAAGAGATCACGGGCTCTGTGCTCCTCGATTCCGGTGTTTTTGCGCAGATCGAGGAACTCAAAAATGTCCCCGTGCCAAGGTTCCAAGTAGATCGCAAACGCCCCGGGTCGCTTGTTTCCACCTTGGTCGACGTAACGGGCGGTGTTGTTGTAGACGCGGAGCATGGGGACGATACCGTTCGAAGTGCCATTGGTTCCTGCGATGTAAGATCCCGTCGGTCGAATGCAGTGTATGTTTAAGCCGATGCCACCAGCAGATTTCGAGATGAGAGCACACTGGCGGAGCGTATCATAGATGCCCTCAATGGAATCGTCCCTCATGGTGAGCAAGAAGCAGGAGCTCAGCTGCGGCCGGCAAGTGCCTGCATTGAACAGCGTGGGACTGGCGTGAGTGAACCATTTCTCGCTCATGAAGTTGTAGGTTTCGATGGCAGCTTCGATGTCGTCGCCGTGGATTCCGACCGAGACTCGCATCAGCATGTGCTGCGGCCTCTCGACAATTTTACCGTCAATTTTCAACAGGTAGGATCGTTCGAGAGTTCGGAATCCGAAATAGTTGTAGCTGAAATCTCTGTCGTAGACGATAGCCGAGTCAAGTCGATCCTTGTTCGCCATGACCGTGTTGTAGGTTTCCTCGGAGATCATGGGCATAGGCTTGCCGGTTTTGCCATTGGACATTGTCCTGCAAATGGAGAATACTTTACCTCGAGCTATGATTGCTTTCTTGGAGAATCTCGGGGGAGTTAGATCTGCTTTCTCATGATTCGAAACCAGCAAAGAGGAATCAACGACGAGTCGGAAATCACGAGCGACTGAAATGAAATTCGAATAACCTACCTCAGCATGTGCACTGTCTCCGAGAATTGCTTCTTAGTTTCCTTATGTAGATTGGAAATCGCGATACGAGCTGCGAGGACTGCGTAGTCCGGGTGTTTGGTGGTCATGGTGGCAGCAGTTTCAGCAGCTAGATCATCGAGCTCTTTGGTGGTGACTCCGGCGTAGAGACCCTGTATTACTTTCTGAGTGATTTTCGTCTGCAATTGAAGCAAAAAAAAACGGATGAGTTCACTCGAACCTGCTGACTCGGGACGGGTTCTAGGAAGCGTTTGATACATGGGGGTGTGGATGCTGGTGCACTCACTGCATCGACGAAGTCGGTATTGAGGCCGTAGCAGAGCTTGGAGATTCGAGAAGTAATTTTGTCGAAATGAACTGGCTCCTTACGGCCATCTGGAACAAGAGAATGAAATAATTTAGAAAATCAATGTACGTCGCATGGATCTGCCCCCAGGCAGCATCGAACGCCGAGCGACCCCCGACGAGCGCACCCAGATTGTCTCTAGTATGTGAGTGGCTCCGTGATGCTCGTTTAGGAAGCCACTCAGCTCCGCTCACGTGAATCTCAAAGCATCATGGGAGCCGAGACTCTCGAAAAAACCTTTGTCGAACATCACGTAGGAGGGAATTGGGATCGAAATCGATACAGCCACGGCACAGAATAAAAAGTAACATGATGTTTTAAACGTTGAGGTAGAGCGCGCCTGCGTTCCAGCACCGGCACCAGAACTCCGGGGCGCGTTTCTTCAATGAAGTTCGTCGAGTCGCGGAAAGTCCATTTTCCAACCAAAACTGACATGAGTTTGGAATTCCACGTACCTCGTTTTTTGACGAACAGAACTTGCATCTTGGTTGCCAACTAGAGTTTCCGAAAGAGGAGGGAGGCTCTCTATCCGACGTTCTGAGTGCAAATGCCCGCCAAAGCTAACCAAGAAGTTCTACCGTCACTGACTCCCAGAGGGTGTCGCCGCTGCGAGTCCTCTCCACGGCGAGGACGGTCAGAATCGAAGAGAACCACGAAAAATTGGACGAAGAAAACTCCTATTGGCTGAGAGATGCGGCTCATGAAGACGCCACTCTATCGCCACGATTAACGCTTTGGTTGTATCAGTAAAATTGCATTGAGCGACTCTTCTTCCGCCGCGAACTTCCGTTGCGGGGGAGTTCTCCAACCCGGGACACTCAATATCGACCTCCAGGTTCAAACCTGATCCGGAATCTATCATCTGGAGTCAATCCAGAGCCAGATCCCGGGGATAACCTCGAGCGAAGCGAAAGTTGGCATATTGAACGAAGACGAGAGAAGGAGACTACCGCGCTTCAATGACAGAGCAGAACACAGGCTCGCGGCATACCGGCCCGACATGCCAGGCATGCAGGCAGCAACCATACCGGTTGAGAAACTCACCTCGCTTTAGGACGTGCATGCTTTCGGAATTGCTTGGAGCCGTGACGATTCTTGATGCCCGGTTCGCAGTTTGGCAGTATAAGAAGTGGAACGATCGGTAAACGTCTCGTCTCTGTTCGAGAGGCAGAATGTAAATGCGTTCCGGATTTTTGGCGCGCAAAGTCTCTCATTCCACCAAACAGGCCCTAGCATCGGCAGTTGCAGGGAGGGACTATGTTGACGCGGTTCACGCATGCGCTCTGAATCTAAACTCAGCTGACCGCAAATATACGACATATTTTTCCGTGTTTCACGAGGAAACGATCCAGGAATCAGATGCTAGAAGAGTCACAATGAACTCCTTCTTCCAATTGACCGATTTTTTCTCTATAATCAGAAAAGGGAGGTTGCACGAAGCAGAATTGGCCTAACAATGAGCCGCAAAGGCTTTTTTCGGGAAAAGATCTCTAGGAGTTTTGGGTGATCTAAAACAAAAAAATAACCTCGATAAGCACAGAGGCCTCGGCGATGCCTCTGCAACCTCGGTATGCAAACCCGTTCCTGACGCAGACCTGGAAAAGCTTCGAAAGCCGAACCTATTTATTGTCACGATGGAGCAACTCCGATGACCACTTTCAACCGGCACTTTCCGCGGCTTCATTCTCCGAGTCGAAGAATATTTCATTTCATGAACACAAACATCCTTTGGCTGACGATTCGTGGTTTTTCAAAAGAGCCCGGCCCCGGATATACTTCATGAGTCCTGTTAGAGCAGGATCAGACTTATAGTATGGAAGCCCGAAATTGTTCCTGATTGCATCGTTCATGTCCGCCAGGTATCCGGAAGAGTTGGGTCTGACAATATCGGTTCGTACGCATTGGCAATCGAATCAGAGTCAATTCAGCTCGTTGAGTGATCAGGAATCAGGCTAATCAGCTTCCTTCATCAATACGAGCGCATAGATCAATGCCACACTCCTGAACACCTTACGATTTCCCGGAGTTTTTGAGCTCCAAAGCTCGGTTATGCTCAAATTCCCTGGCGAAATCAGAAGGCACCGAATTTTCCCATTCTAGCCACTTAGCCGATTCCTCAGGCCCTGCTAATAAACCGCGGAGGGCGATGGCTCGCCCGCCAGAAAAGTGCGCGCGCGATGTGTGCCGGGGCCCGCTCAACTTGTCAGAACTCGTCCCCAAACGGCTTCTTGGACCGGTAGAAAGACCGCCATGATTGGTTCCTACTGGCGCTGGCCTCCGCGAACATTCGTGCATGCCATTCCGACTCCTCATAGACTTGCTTGGAGTGAAGTCTTGAGGCTGGGGAAGTGGCAGTTTCAGAGGAAACCGGCATCCCAGCCAAGATGAAGACAGCGACTCAACGATGCTCATTAGTGAGAACGCTCGCGGAGCTAGAATCCTCAGATTTTCTTGCTTTTTTAAACGAAATTCAGCAAGGACAGTGGAAGCCAAAGCGGTCACCATGTTGAAACTTCTGTACCGTTCGGAAGACCAAGTGGTAGACAATACCGTTGAGCGTATTCGAAGGTCTTGAAGCGATTTCGATCCCTCGAGATGGGCTGAGGTGTTCTCATATGACACATGGACCGTGACGTCTTCTGGTGGAGAAATTCCCGCAAAGTGGATTGGCCTGCTGCAGTGTCAGTCACGGAAGATTCCACTGGCCCCCTCTCCCTGGGTCCCGAATTTTCCGGGAATTACATCATGCTTCGGAATGACTAGGCTCTCGCACGGTCCCATATTGTAATGAAGATGTGATGAACTTCAAAAATTCTCACTCAGTGAAACGGCACGGGAATTACTCCAAAAATCGAGCGTTTGAGCTTTATTTCCGAACGATACAGGCGAAGACAGGAAGAGTATCGAGTCATGTGTTTGAGTACCTCAAGTATCAGCTGTCTGAGGCGCAGCGACGCTCGGTGCAAACAAATACTTCAGTGTTTCTGACATATCAACAATTCGTCGAGCCCAAACAGTGATACTTCGTTGTGCCAACATATGAGTCGAGGCGAATACTATGTGAAACCTCTCGCGGGAATCTCTCATGTCCATGCAACATCCAACAGCACCGCGTCTCTCTCCGTGTCAGAGCAGAATGTCCTATGATCAAACCCAGTCCTTGGGCTTCAGAAGAACTTCGACGAGTTCTGCTTCCTCGCTTCCTGGTTCGGGCTGATGCTCATAGACCCAGCGAGCGTTGAGCGGGAGTGACATCAGGATGGCTTCGATTCTGAGGAGAAGACAAATCTGTTTCTAAACCATATCCACGGAATACCATTACTCGAGCATCTTCCCGAGAAGTTCCACCGGAGCAGAATTGGACGAGATCATAGCGTCCGAATGAATTACCTGCCACCAGGTGTGTGCAAGCCAAATTTGGTTCCTCGATCATGGACCAGATTGAACTCAGCGTAGTGACCTCTCCTGATCAGCTGCCAGTCACGTTCCCTGAAGAATTGATTCCATTCGCACAATGAGTTCCCACGATCGACTTGTTCCGAATCTTTGGAGCATCCCAGCGGAAATGAGATATTATTGACTGAAAATAATGCAATGTTTTGCTGCTCACCTATATCCGTAACCACGATCCTTGTTCTTCTTGACTAAAGGTACATAGGATGGTATGACCGAGTTGGCACATTCCGTGACGAACTTGAGCATTGTCTCAGGTTTCCTGTGAGGAAGATAAAAGGACTTCTTCATTGATGGATCCCCCGAGGTTCTGATCCTCGAGACCATTCTAGCAATGCGTGTTCACTACTGTAAGCTGCTGGAGTGTTGGCTACGTACTTGTCGTCCAAATCATCAAAGAATATCCCTCCGACACCTCGCGAGAAACCTCGGTGAGTTATGAAGAAGTACTCGTCGCACCTGCGAAATTCGGATCTTAGTTTCCCGATCTATTCAATCATCATTCGAGCTCAAAGGACCGAATGAATTCTGATCTGATCGGCCGACTGAGACGCAGTGAGGGCCGACACCGAGACCTCACGGGAATGTTCAGGGCCGATAAATACCATTTCTTGAATTTGGGGTAGTACAACGGACTGTGTCTGTCACAGGCGTTCTTCAGAGTTTGATGGAAGTGACGCACGTCGTCCCTGAAAATCGGAAGAAAGTAGTGACGAATCAGCTACAGAGCGAGTTCAATGGAACGGAAACGGCTCGGGTTGGAATCGATGCCTCACTTGTCCAGGTAGTACGGTGTCAGATCGGAGCCTCCTCCGAACCACCAGGTGACATCTCCTCGTCCATTAACAACCTCGAAGTAACGGTAATTAAAATGCAAAGTTGGCACATTTGGATTCCGAGGATGAATCACTGACGATATACCTGAAACACAAGGAAAGCGAATCTGAATCGTTCGCCTATGTCGCACAGGGTGTGGGTTCCTTGAGTTGATTCAACATGACTCAACTGAATCACGGTATAAACACTCACCCATTGCTTTGAAATGATGCGGGCCTTCACCGAAATCTCTGCCACGAGATTTCATGTGCTGCAACGCTCCCTTCGTGAGCTCTCCCTCAACCACAGAAATGTTGACTCCAGCTTTTTCGAATACCTGGCCGTCTTGGAGAACGCAAGCGATTCCCCCACCACCCTCAGCTCGCTCCCACCTGTCAACCTGCCGAAGATACGGAACGTTTCGAGGCTGCTTCTTTAGTTGTAAGCAATGAGTGACGTTTCAGGGGATGATCTCGGGATGTACGAACCCTAAACTTGATATCCGAATGTTCGGCTTCAACCTCTTGGAGACTTCTAATCAATTTCGCCTGAGCCCTCATGATCATTAGCTCCATCTTTGTCGGAATACTGTCTTGTCTGAAAGAAGCAATTCAACTTCGTGGCTACGGTCGTCCTGGATCCAGCTGACATTTCTAAGGTGTCGAACACTCACGTCGCTTCTAAGTGCTTCATGGGAGTTATTGGGGTAGCCATGAAATCGTTCAGATCGATAACACCTTGAAAACAAGAGGGAAACTGAATCTTGGAGTCCCGTCATTCCCCCAGAGGACTGACTGAATGTGTGGACGAGGTCATTATTTTGAAAGTCAGATGATACTCCGGCTTCCCACGGTGCATGCGAAACCGGGGGAAAGCTCGCGACAGATGAGAACAATCAATGGAACTCCAGCGAACCTTTCATTTGGACACAGGATGTATGGAGAGTTTTGTAGATCACAGTTACGGTGGCGGTGGAAGCAGCTACACCTGCAAATGCTACAGCTGTTCGCTCCCGGCTACAAAAGCTGTGCATGAAACGCATGCTCGCGCGAGACACGCGAAACATGTTCGAGATCCTTTGAGAGTTTGTTCCGAATGAATATTCTCCGTGAGGTGGCAGCTAGGATAGCCGCACGTAATCACGCCGAGCACCGCTTTTTCTTCGCCTCACCGTGTTTTGTTTACCGGCGATAGAAGACAGCGCCGCGCCGTCATGCGAAAGAGGAACTTCCAGCAGCTGATTGTTGAGAGATGGACACGAGGAGCGACAAACAGGCCCAACACGATACGCGGCACGCAGTTTGGCGGATGTCTAGGATTGCCTCAAGACAAACGGGGTGTCATAAGATCTGACCTCCAGGGCGGGAAGTTTTTGGACCACGAAGACCTCGACTCTTTGAATGGGTCACGCGGCTCGGATACTGGCTACAGTTCAGTCGGATAAAAATGGAGGGATTGAGGCGATCGTATTCCTATTTCCATCCTCGAGAGTTGCTCACCTTATACTAATTTCATTCTCCTTTGCCATGAGTTTCAGCTCTGTGACATTGAGGTTGACACGATGACATGCTATTTCCGATTCACTGAGAGGCACTTAGTCTTCCCGCCCTCTGCTTTTCGGACTTGTTGAGCACCCGCCCCTCTAATCCAACAGGAACATGAGAACGAAAGATTGGGGAACAAAATTATGATCAGCTCCTTGTTCTGCCTCGAGTCTGCAAGTCTTGAGAGAAGCCCCCCCCTGATATTTCCGCATTCCGGATACTCCACGCTCTTTTGCCGGTTACGTCCTGTTTATCATACGTTTAGTATTGGTGAACGAGTTCAATTCCCCGGCCAGAGATCGCCGACTTGAGTAGGCAAGATATTGTAGATTGGGTCCGAGGTCACTACTGGTTTTGAGTCTCGTTCATGCAGGATATCATTCCTCACTCACTGAGCTTATCAAGCTGCAGCGGATTCAAAGACAAAACGATTCCGTCCAGAAGAACACTGCATGTGCTGTATTACCATCGCATGGAGACATTACAATTTAAATTTAAGTTGACACTAGAAGAAATCTCGCATCCGCTCGCTTGTGACAGCCGCGTAGACACCAGCTACACCTAAACCGACGGCGCCTCCGATTCCTGCTCGCTTCAAACCAGCGGTCGATTTGTATAGAAGTCCCGTCAGTCCTCCTGACACAACTGCAAATGAAGAAAGTTCTCAGTATTCGTCTTTCCATGCGTAGTGTATTATTGATTGAAGCATGATGATTGCTCTCACCTGTGTTCAGTTCGTCATCCTTCTCTCTCATGTAGCTGAATAAAACGCCGAATGCCGAATACATGACTGATATACAGCCCAGCTGGTTGCCGAGCGATGTCCCGCTCTTCATTGTGTAGTTTATCAATTGGGATCGTTTCACAGCGCCTTGCAGATCTCGTGTTTCTCCGAGGCCCTGCAGAAGCCCTCTGACTCCTCCAAAAGCAGCTCCCCCCGCTATGCAGGAGCCGATTTGAGCGAAGCATAAGTCGAACCGACCTCTTCGGGGACCGGCTCCTTCCGGTAGAATGTATTCAGGCTTGCTCGTATCGATGTACGCGGGGTCGAAATTCAGATACGGTGAATATATGGACATGGTCTCTGGAATGAAGAAACGTTTATCGGTGAATATATGGACATGGTTTCTGGAATGAATGAAGAAACGTATATGTTGAAGACGATCCCCGCAAACTTTGAGCCGTTTCCACCGCGGATTTTGCCGGGCGATTCGCATCGTTTCATTGGATCAGAGTTAGGTGGATCACGGGGGCAACGATGAGGTCTGCCTCTGACTCGGGCCTCTTCGCGCACCCTCGATGTAATCAGCCATGTCGCTTTCATCATCGTAGCTTTCTTATGAGATATAAAGACTCACGGGGACTGCTCTTAGTTGGTCGCAACGGCGGCGAAGTATCAAGATCCATGATTACTTCTCAATATAGTGTCACTCCTTATGGATTATCCGTGCGGGAATCTCGTTTAGGTCACCAAATGGCAGAGACACATGGGCGCGAGCTCCTTCAACCAACCAGGGCACGCATTGTAAACAACTCGCAGACATTGGGCGAGAGCATCGAAGCAGACAGCAACCGAAGCGCCACTCTTTTCTTCGGTTTTGCGGTTTCCCGTATCATCAAGGCTGGGAACACCATAATCTCATTCGGGTTTTCCGCACCGGCTAGATACGCGGCCTCGCTTAGTTTTCATTCATGAGAAAAGTTCATATTTCCGTCTCGGAAAATTCTAGCGAGTGATGTTGGCCGATGATACTGCCTTGTGTACAAACAGAGCGCGCCATGTGTTTACAATGCTGCTCCGATGAGGAACCTGTGAGTGGTTGCGCGGGAAAATGAGGCTCTAATCTCTGTGGGAATGAAGGAAATCTACACCGTATGAAACGCTCGAGGTGTTCGTCGATGGCTATTCATGAGAGAACTTGAGCCGCAACAGCCAGCCACCATGGAGGAGTTCCTAATCATCAACCATCCGTGTTTCGTGAAGGATGGTTCAGAAGATAAGGCAATGGAAATGCTGGGAGGGTTGAAACAAGTCGAACATACTTTCAACATGGATAACATGAGGATGCAGTTGAATTTCCGAACAGGTATGGTGTGTCATTGAAGGAAATAAGATAGTGAGACAGCAGTCAGAAGTCCGATTCAGAGCAGATTCTCATCCGTCCTCGGTTGCAGGAGGTGACTGTTGTTCGAAAGGAACTTTCGGATCGCACAAAGACGTGATTGCCTTCTGGGTCTGCGTGAAGCGGTATCGAAACAGACGCACAGGGGAAATCGAGTGTCGGAATGAAGTTCTCGGTTCCGTTCAACATGTCTACGAGTTCGATGGAATGACAGATTTCCAGTATCTGCCAGCCCTCGCGGGCAATGACATAAGAGGGAAAATAAACTACGCAGAAATCGATGACGATATCCAAGCATTCGTGAATGCCCCCGCGGAGAATCTCTACGTCGTTCCTCAGGTGGGTGTCATGGCTTCATTGACCTCCGTCCCATCAAAGCCAGTTTTCGCTGTTCCCGTGCTCGGTATCACAGATCTCCTTCACTCATTTATCGGGAATCGTATGGATTCCTAACAAGTTAATACAACACCTCATTTACAAACAGGTATTCACCCGCTTGGATACCCCGTTCCGGGGCCCCTACCGTCACGTTTCCGAGATGAAAACTCGGCGTACTGACGAGGCGGGAAACCCTCTCCTGAGGAAAGCTCGAACAATATACGCGACGCTGGTCAGGGTCCTAGCCCCACCAAACGGTGACCCCACGCCTGCTTGTGCACTTCCGGGAGCGCTGGAGCAGCTCGAAAGTGTGGACAAGGATCTCAGACGCCAAGTTGAAGAAGCTTTTGCTCGACGCCCGATTTGGACGAAGAGCGCCCTGGCCTATGAACTGAAAGTGGAGCGACATGTGTTGAAAATCGCTATCGTTGCCGTGGCCTACTGCGTGAGCCAGGGCCCATATAGGTTGTGTTATGTGAGCGATCCCCCATTCTTTCCATCTGGTGATTCTCTTGTAAATTCAACTCATAAAATCTCAGTTCGTTGCTTAACTCCTTGTTCGTAACGGCGCAGATACGATACGGCTTCGATCCGCGGAAAGACCCATCCGCGAAGCGCTACCAGACCCTGGACTGCCGAGTCAAAGCATGCACCGGAGTTCAGAAGTCCGCCGTGAGCCACGTCGTTCCGGCCCAAATCGCTCCGAGCACCTCAAAGTCCTCCCTACACTCCAAAAAGAAGAAGCAGACCGACGAAGAAGCTCGGGAGTTACGCTGCCGTTTCGTTTCCGGTAAACTCCCACCAACACGGCAGCTCCTCTACCATCTCTGCGACATACATTTGGATAGCGTTCAACAAATCGTGCATAAGTGAGTTTTAACAGGGGGCGGAGGACGAAATCATAGTACATTTTACTCGAAAACGATCCTTGAAGATCTCGCAAAGACACCCTGTTCAAGATTCATCTTCCTCACACAGGAACGATGGCAACGAAACTTGGTCTGATGCTGACGGTTGGTGTGCATCTGGGAGTATGGTTCACATCAGAGACTTCCTCACGGCAGACATGAAGAACACCGCGGAGAGATTGCGCCTGAAAGTCGTCGATGACGTGGAAATGGCCCAAGGGGATGCCGTCTTCGACGAAGATAACGAGGATGCCGATGAGACCATTGAAGACGACATTGAAATGGACGAAGGTTGAGCCCCATAATTATCACAGGACTGCTGCATAAATACCGATCTTGATTCTCGCGCCGTATCAGCAAAACTTCAGATTGGTCAGAAGCCTCAGAACGCTCCTGGAGAAGGCTAAAGCTTGCGTGGAGCCGCGGGATGGCGAAAATCATGCCGATGAGTCGAGATACAGCGCATGCTCCAATATTATGGTGCTTGCCTGTCAATCCCGTCACTCGTTTCGGATCCGTCTGCTTAATCGTCGCAGAAATTGATGGAACTATCATGAAATGAATCTATCGATTTTTTGAATAAAATCAGTGACTCATTCTCCATATTTGTCGTTAAAGTTCGCGGGAAAACAGCGGGAGTCCGGCAGCCGCAAACATCTAAACATACTTCCGAGCCGATGTAGTTCAGCCCAGATATTCAATACCACACGGGAAGAGAGAAGACACCATACGACGCGGTCTCGCATGATTTCCAGAATTGCCCACTAATTGCAGACGGAGCTTTCTTGTTGAATAATGTATTAAAGAGTCCCCCGAGTCATAAAGAAGAAACGACGATTGTTATTTGGATGAGCCGAGGAAACTGGAACCATTTATTCAGAATATGCTCTCGGAGACACGAGGTCGCATTTGAATCGTTTCATGATCGCAGGTCTCCTTATCCGCTAGTTAATTACAGCGCGTTCATCCATTCCCTAACACGAATTTGGATGAAAGAGTCAATACATTCACTCTGAATGCATGTAGATCCATAAATAATACGCATCAGCTGCCGATGCCCGAAAAGTCGAAGGAGTCAAAGCTCGGTGTCGTAGCCTGAGCGATCGAAAGGTCATTTCCAGGTAGGTCGCCAGGACGGGGGTCTCACAGATGGCGACAGATGGTGGGCAACACACCGGAATCCCATCAAATTGGCCGGACACTCTTTGACTCCGATAAACGAACGAATCGATGACTTGTGATCAAAGCCGGTCCGAATGATCCTCCGCTTGATTCATATGCGAAGAAGACTTCTCGTGGTTGTGCAGATAATGTAATCTGTCATTTTTCAACGAGTGAACATTCCAACGAATCACCAAGAAGGTTTCCGGACGTTTCTCCAAGTTAGTCCACGAGATTTCTGAACGGAAAATAATGAAGGGCCGCCGCAATTTGATCCATCGAGGCACCTTTGGACGGTGTGGGAGAATGGAAGTCTATCAGCATTCACGATTTCGGCCACGAGTCGACGAAAGGCTTCTCATGCAAAAATCCGCGGCCTTCCACCGGTTTTGCTGCTCGACTCCTGCACATCCTTCTACAGGAACTCCACGGAAGGCGTGGACGATGACTTTTTCAATTACAATGAGCGGATCGACACAAAGTACAATAAGGTCGTTGCCTGCGTTCCGTTCCATCATCTCCATCTTTGCTAACCTAAAACTTGATGATCTCCTCTTACAATAGCTTCAGTGATTGTTCTATGTACAATGGAATTATCTCCACAATGGTATGATGGACTCGACTCGACGTCACAGCTTGGATCGGTAGTTCCGGGTCCGTCGCCGTAGCAGTCGTCGATTATTATCCGTGAAGGTGGCGCGTGAGGATGCGATGAGTACGACTGTAAATAGTCGCGGATGGCTCCGGGATGAGGGGTGAACTCAATCACACATTTAAAATGGACGAGCACTTGGACTTTTCATGTTTTTGGCAAAACCACAGCGTCGCAGACGCTTCGTGCCCTCCGCACGTGACTAACGGGAGGACCGCTCGCAGAAAATTTTGATAAAGTTTCGAACTGGGACCCGGATTCTCACATTGTTGAACCGAGTTTGCGATTCGTCTCCCAGCGCAAAGAAATCACACAAATTTTCTGATCCAGAGGCAGATCGCTACCGACATCTGATCGGCGAGATCGAGAGAATAACGCCAGCCAGGAGTCGGAGTCGCCTCCTGTCGATGTCGGAGAGCGGAATCGATTTCAGCTTGTGCGGAACAACAGAGCGGCCCCCTTGACCAGTAGGTTGGTTTTTCTTCCGTCGCGTTCGTCATCGAAAATGGTCGATAATGCAGATGATCGAATGAAGAGTCGTCGCATGCACTCTAGAGACGAGTGGGGACGATTTCAGTCGTCCGCTCTGCGGAGTCTTTCGGGGCCGAATCCGGCGCCCGGGTCACGAGTCCTTCCTCACGCTCCAGGAGGCTGTGGAAGAAAAATATTTGATAAGCGATTCCGTTTGATTTTCGTCGATACTCGCCGCAACATATCTGACATTGTGCCTGAGCCCAGACAGTCTCGGCATGGGGGTGTTTACTAGTCCGCAACGAGATTCGGATAGATTCCGAAGAGTGTCTGTTATTCAACCAGGATAGCATGTGGGGAGCTCCAATCAGTTCTTCTTGGATCCATTAGCTGGCTAACATGCTTCCCGCCGCCGTAAATCTGACCCTCAACCGTCGCTCGGAACGTTTCCATTATCGTGACGACAACAACTGGCGTGAGCTCTTCCGAGCATATCTAAATTGAAACGGCACATCGATTTTACAATCTATATCAGACCGCTTGTGCTGCTTTAACGAACTGAAACTGAGGTGGAATGGATGCGAGACCTTCAAGATCGAGATCACTACACGTCGAAACCAACTCGACGCTTCATGAGCCATGAATCGCTCCAAAAGATCGATAACACCGAGTTGCTCAGAATTCAAGAATTTGGAAGCGTTCGGGCTTTCGACATTCAAGCTGTCGGCTGCCGTCTAGGTGGCGACATTGTCGCTGACAATAGACACCTAAGTAGATCGTTGGATACGCATCGACCTCGAAAAATACCTAGCTACTGAGCTGCCGATTTCTCGGCGCGGGTCTGAGTGGATAAATGAAATCGCGATCGCTAAAAAACGGGTTGCCTTGACTGATCGCGAGTTGCTCAAGTGTTGACGGTAGAATCGGAGCTATCTACCAGGGAGACCGAGTCAGGCGGAGTGAAAACGACTGAGCGCATACCTTTTCAAGAGATTCTTCTTTTCGTCTTGGAGGGACTTCACTTCAGCTTGCAATCCTTCAATCCTCTCGATGAGCCTCGCAACTTCGGCGCGATGCACTTCTCTGTGGGCAATTCACAACACATTCAGGGAGTTTCTTACTAAAAACGGGTATGGGAAGAAACTGACCAAGATCTACAACGCAACCGATACGAAGTTCCAGACGGATCACGCAGGTAATTGAAGCTCAAATTCTGGTTCCGAACCTCAGTGAATGAATTTTTTCCTGCTGTCGGATCTTCTTGTCTTGGTACTTCAGAGTCATTGCTTCGAGCTTCTGACTCGTTTGATACAGCTGATCCTGGAGTGAGACGACTTCCTTGTGGAGCTTCTTGCAGTGATCCATCAGGCCGACGTCGGATGAGGTAATCCTGTTGTCAAGCGTCTGCATGAACGACTGCTTCACGGGAGATTCCGGTTGCGATCGAGACCCGACGCCGCTCTCTGCAAAGACCGAGGAAGTGAGATTTGATTTCCATACATCTAGCTTGCAGCTCCTCTCCTCTTGCGAACTGGATATCTGTGATGACCCAGTAAAGTGTTATGAAAGCTCTTGCCAAGGATGGTTCGGAGAACCCCACCACAGAGATATTGAACCGAAGTGTTCATGGCCTTTGCTGAGGTGCTCTCGAACCAAAACAGGAAACGGAAGTGTCGTGAGAAGCAAGCGTGACGCGTCTACTTGAGCAGCGTAGCATCGTATATAGACATGATGTGTCTTCAGGTTCCGCAAAAGAAGGTGCGAAATCCAAATCAGTGGTAATCACCGGTTCGGTCGACCGACGCCTCCGGACTTGAAGATTCGCATAGCATAATCGAGTCCCGCATTCTACGACAACTCTCAGAGTTTGAACTGCGGACGCCGAGTGACAAACGTCTTCTGAGCTGGTCAAACACTCTGTTGGGTGTTTCGACGGCAGAGTATCTCCTTCTTTGGAACTGCATGGTTCTCGTGTTGAAAACGATGGCCGCGAAGCGAGACCGGGTAGAGAGAAAGTTTCTACGGAAACAGAAGTGGCTGCGGCGACCGTCCCGCGGAGTCACGAGAGCACTGGGGCGCGCCCAACTGAGGTTGGGTCTGCCTTCCAGAACGGATGAAGGTGTACAGTGGCTTCTTCGAGCTCTCCCGATTCAGAGAACGTCTGAGGCACTCTCCTCACGAGAGAGTCTCATAGGTAATCGATAGGGAAAGAGATGGAGTATTGATCGCGTGACAAGGCGACCGATCGCACGTTTCGTTGCAATACTTTGGTTCGGTACAAGTTGCAACAATGCCCTGCTTGTGTTCGATTTGACCAAACCACATCAAGTCTATCGAGTCCTCATCTCGCGTGAACAGGCATCGATGAGAGAAGCTCGATTATATCCAGAGGGGGAGGGGTTGAGTATCGATTCTGCACAGATTTGGGAAGGCGCAGCGGTTCGATGGGGTAGCCGGTGGTTGTCGCGAAGGTTCAGTTACGATCGGTATTACTTACTGTCGGCAGCGGCGTGTTCCTTTGCGAGACGGAGTCGTTGTTCCAATTCGTCACATTGAACCATGGCCTCGGATAGCTGGAATGATATTGTGTGTTAAGCTCATGAATATTCTGGGAGGAAGAGGTCACCTCCTCATCAGCCGGGCTCCAAGGCGGCTCGTGCTGATTGCGTTCTCAACATAGGACCAGTATCGGACGTTTTGTAGATATTGGAATCTCTGATTATCTCGAGGAAGTTTTTAGGCACCAACCTTGAAGCCGAGAGTCTCATTATCGAGCTCCAACTGACGATTGGCTTTCTCCATATGCAGGAGTTTATCAGTTAACGTCTCGATACGACTTTGAAGTCTGTTGTTGGCATTCTGCTCATCCCCGGACGAGTTCGCGTTGCTGGGAGAAGTAGGCGTTCGAGGTCCGTCTTGCAGCAGAT
This sequence comes from Neoseiulus californicus, assembly GCA_028455905.1. Classification (NCBI taxonomy): domain Eukaryota; kingdom Metazoa; phylum Arthropoda; class Arachnida; order Mesostigmata; family Phytoseiidae; genus Neoseiulus; species Neoseiulus californicus. Next base: position 376,380 of record JAMQGS010000014.1, read on the forward strand.
TCTTGATCCACTGCTTATCAGCGATCATGGGCTTGATGTTTCCAGGGTCTCGAATCTGAAATCGTGGGAGGAGTGAATAAGGGTACGAATAACAGAAGCAGCTTCACAATGCGAGCTCCGGAACCTAGGACCGCAGAGATTTTATTCAAGCCAGGGAAGGTCAAAGGAGAACCTACGTTGCGCTTCACGGAATCTTCAATTTGGCGTTTGGAGTCAATCCTCGATTGCCTCCGCGGGGGGGAAGGTGGTGGACTCCGGATTCTCGCGTAGTCACCTTCGTCGCTGCTTCTGAAAAACAAGGAAAATTTCCGGATTTCGTGTTGGGAAATCATCTTCGAGGGATCGCAGCTTTCGTTCAGGACCAGGACCCTTTCAGAAATCGTTAGTGAAGGAAAGCTGACAACCCCGAATCGACTCATTTATTTTTTCCCTCGTTGTGATACGATACGGTTTTGGGACTCGGGTACTGCGGCGACGACATCCAAGCAACGCGAAGAAACTTTCCACGAAACGCCGCTAATTACAACGAGCCGAGTATCGTCGGGGGTAGCGAGAGTTAGAATAATTACGCCTACTACAGCAACACCGACGACGACCGCAACAACTTGAGTTTTTTGCGTGAACCCTTGAGGTGCATGAGGGTGCGACTCGCTGAGCTCGTTGACTGATAGCGACCCTTGCGAGGAACATCCACGTCGCGTCGTTAGTCCTTTCGTTTGTCGGACCATTCATCCGCCCGCCCATCATTTGATGAAAGAGACTCGAGGCTCGCAGCGAGAGGGCCAGGGCCATATAATGCTCAATGGAATGTCGTGGGGAAGAAAGGTCAGCGTTGATGGAACCGACGCCGGAAACTGGACTGAGACAATGTCAGGTTATTGCAGTGGCGGATCCAGGGGGGGGGCGATCGGGCGATCGCCCCCCCCTCGAGTCCGGTCTCCCAGGCGGAATGTACGGATCAGAAGAGAAACTTTCATGAATCTTCTCAGAAATAGATAAATGTTTGTACTAAACAATTATGAAACAAACAATTCAATATTCAACCGCAACTTCAGGGTGTGAAAATACACCCGGAACACCGAAAATCTGAAACCGCCCCCCCCCTCGAGCAATTCCTGGATCCGCCACTGGGTTATTGGAAGAAGGGGACTTAACTATAACCTGATTGAAACCAGGCCTGTTCCGAGTTATCCGCTGATTGACATGGATCCTGAACCCGATCACGGCCTTCACGAAGAAGGCTCATGTCATCGCAGGCCCAGTCAGCGCAACCGTCCGCTACCCTACCATACAGCCGAGCATGGTCGGAAGCGCAAGTTTGCGGACAAGCGATGCCTAGACATCTAGGGAGATGCGTTAATGAACGAGTTTCAGCGGTCAATGTCAGATTTGTAGAGTTTGGCCCAAATATCCCGTTCTGAGGAGCTTTGTGGAAGACAAGTCCTGCCCAACATTATCATGGATAACTCAACGCGACTTTTTCGTTAAGATTGGGGAGGTTATTCTCCTGTACAGTGAGCGGCCTATGAGCATGAGTCCAGGCACTGGGACACCGGTGCCGGGGGTGCTTGGACGGGGAAAAATTACAAAAAATAATTCATCATCCGGGAGCTCCTCACAGAATTTCGGTCCCCAAGCTCACCGCTTCGCTTCTCGATGCGTTGTCTGTTGTACCCATTTTTGTTGGACGAACGTATCGTATCGCAAAAACGTCGATAATTATCGAAAATTCCGATACTCTGCTCGGTATCAGCACCACTGACTTAGCGTGGGACGAACCCTCGAGCACTCGGTTCGGGAGAGTCGAATTGATCCTATGCCTGACTGTCGATACTCACGGGTCGTCGTCGGAGAGGTTGTTGTCATCAGCCGTAGATGTTGTTGCGGACAATTTCATTGACTCAGGGAGGTTGTTGTAGAGCTTGCGGTTTTCTTCGAGTCGTAGCTCTCGTTCCCGCTGTCGATCGAGCTCTTCTTTCAATCGCGTTCGCTCCGACAGAACGAAAGCCACCTGAACCGAGAATTTGGAACTTGGTTAAGCATTCCAAGCAATCTCGGGACGATGCGGAAATCTTCCGCAAGTTCGTATCGTCATGAACACGCTCTACTTATGCCATCAGCACAGCAAGCCTTCTGTGGAATCTCTTCACTGACCTGTTCCGCCAGGGTCATGGGCGTTGAGCTGTCTCCGAGACCTTCTTGCTGCAGGAGTCGCCGAATCTCTGATACGGTGAGATCCGAGGGCACTTTCTGTTCCAGTTCGCGACGCAAAGCCCGGTTATCGAATTGGACCCGTGAAACCTTCTCTTCGAACAGCGACTGAATGTGTTCGATGTAGGATTCCACTTCCTGATAAGAGAAACAGCTCTAATTAATCGCTTTCTTCCTTACCCTCCCTTCCTCTGTCTCTCTTTTTTTTATCTTTCCCGCTCTCCGGATTGGAATTAGTTTCTGCCGGGAAGCGATTCTACGGGGTGCCATCGTGACTCGCATGTGACTTATTGGCTCGGAAGAGAGAGAATGGAACTCTTGGATTCGCCAGCGAGTTCTTCTCGAGGAGGTTCAGGCTCCAAGAGTTCTCTCGGAACCTGTAGGTTGAGGGTTTTCCCTGTGGTCTCACCTTCATCTCGGCGCTTTGCTGCTTGTGGAGCTTGTCGAGTTGGTTCCGCAGCGACGTGCAGTTGGTCTCGGAGTCGACGAGCCATCTCCAGACATGAAGAAGCTTTTTGGCGTCGGTGAGTTCCTCGGATCGAAAGCCTTCCGCCTCGAAACGGACTCGCATTTCTTCTTGCTCGTCATCGCCGCCCTGCGGAAGAAGGAACAAACATCAAAAAACGCTCTCTGAAACTATCTACATCTACCACGAACTTATGCGTCGTCAGTAGACAAACGGTACTTCGCTTGCTGAGGCATCCGAGTATCATCGGGAAGCCGGGGGCTCTTCCACGCTACGACGAAAGGTCATCAGACACAGCGATGGTGGTGAAAAACCAGAAATACCGTCAGCTGTACTCATTGACCACGGTCATTCGTAGTTTTTGTACCTTTCAGCGCCAGTCAGTGTTCCAATCCGTCAGTCAGTCACTCCGTCCGTTCGTCCGTCCGTCAATCATCCACTCAGACCGACCGACAAACGGACAGAAGGACGCACAAATGCTATCTAGCAAGGTATCCAGTCACAACTCACAAATTCTCCGTACACGGCGCTACGTAAGATCAGATATGTGTGGAGGAAACTCGCGAACTGCTTTTCGTTCGGTGTTCGGAATAGTCCGCTCCAAAAATGACGCATTGGCAACATCCACACCATCCTTCACCTTCGTCGGAGGAATCAAACTGAACGTTGAGGTTCGAATTTCTCAGAGTCCAGAGAAACCCATCTTCAAAGTGGGGTAGCGTCTGCGTGGACGTTTCTCGCGACGTGGCAACCGCCCGCGAGGGGCTGGACCTCTCTGTGTGGTTTTCCAAACCCGCTGACAGCTCAGTCGGTAAGGCTGGTGCAGGAAAATCAGATTCGCCTTCGGTGACTCGGCCGGAGTGACAATCCCGATGCCCAAGGGTACATGACTATGCACGAGACGTCCGATGGGACTCCGTCCCTCCCGATGTCATTCCAGGTGGTCGAATTCGGGAAGTCGTTGAGCGACAGTTCAGTCGAGAATGTCGTCGGCTGCATATCGAAGCGACTCGTTTCCTCAAGCGCACCGTTATGAATATTTGACCGTTTGAGTCAGCAGACCGTTCACAGAACTGTGGGCAGGCATCGGGTCAAAGGCAAACTGAGTCAACCGGGACGACGACGACGACGTCAAGCACGCTCGAGAGCCTCGTACGGGACGAGAGGGACTCAAGAGGCGAGACTCTGCTCTGTTCGAGTATTTTCGTGAGGGAAGGAGGGCTAGGTGGAGTCGACTGGAGAGTCCCCAAGTCACGAGAACGAGACTCGTCGTCACCGGAGGAGAGCCTGGAGGAGGACCAGGAGGAGAGAGAGATAGAGGAAGGTGGAAGTGCCGCCTCACGTAGTCACCTCATTCGGTGTCACTAGAGCGACGAGCGGTGCAGAGATGCACGATTGAGGATCACTTGAGTTTTGCGGTGAATTGCAAACGATCCAATCGACTGCGTCGACTCGAATTTCATCTCGAATAACATTCGATCTGCCTCGAGGGAGGAGCCTTTTCAAAAAAATCTCAATCCTTATCAACTCCGACTCCGAGAATTCATGCGAAATATTTTGTAGGTCGAAAATTCGAGGTTCGAAGATTCTTCGGATGAGAGAGAGAATGAATAAAGAAAGAGAACAACGGTACGAGATTAATGGCTTCGAACGGTAAAGCAGCCAACCGGCCAGCCGGTCGATTCCGGTCGGGGCATGCACTGCTTCTCGGACGGTGGTGGTTGCGGAGCAATGACTGCTGTGGAGTGGCCGAGAATGTCGTCCGCGTTATTAGCGCCTTCACCCCGTTCATTCCGGTTGTTGCGAACGTCATTGACCGCCCGACCGTAACAGACTTTGTCCGCTCTCGCGGCAGAAGCAACCGAAGCTTCTTCGCCGGCTTCTCCAGGCAAAAGGAAACTCGATCTTCGGCATATGCACCGTCAATCGAGCTCTACCTGTGAGGACCCTGCGGACCGAGAAGTCTGAACCGATAAAGGCTGCGAATTTCAGAATGCGGATCGTCAGAACTGCGGTCATCAGCTCGATTGAGCTTAGGGCAAACACCTTCCGGGGTGATTAGACACTACTATTTGACGGAGTCTCAGCGAGACTCGCGACTGAATCGTGACTTCTGACCGCGAGCGTAACCTACGGGTTGGAAGTTGGGGCTGCGTTGCCTTCGTTGGCGGCGGCCGGGGCCGCTGAGGACGGCCCTCGGTAGCGGAGCTCCTGGTGTATGGATCGGGCGGCAGAACACCCACGAGCTATCCTGGAGCGCCGCCAGTGTGCTCGTCGTATGGGACTCTCGGCGTGGTTACAGATCTGGGCGATCCGGTCCAAGGGGTGGTTCGATTCTTTCTCGGCTAGATTCCGAATGACAACGATACGTTATCGTCCAGTACGAAGAAGAGCAGCACAATACAAAAGATACAGAATTCCAACACGCAATCAGCATTCGTTCGATGTAGTATATGTATGTCCGTTCTGTTTCTGTTTTCCGTTTCTATTTTCTGTTTCTTTCCGTTTCCTGTGAAGTTCAGCTGGTTCGATATTCGACAGTGTGAACTTGGGCTGTGCAACAGTGTCAAACAGAGTCTGACAGGCCTGTCAGGTGTGTCGTGTGCCAGAGCTGTTGGGTCTTCTGGAGATGAAGAAGAAGAACGAGGAGCGCTTCTAACCCAGCGTTCAAAACGCAGTCGAGTTTTCCCTTGAATTGTTCGGGCACTTTGTGAGAAGGCTTTTTCAAAAGCGCTCAAAACGCGTTCATAATGTGATCTTCATGAGCTGCACTGTTATTATCACAGGAGCAGGACGCAGACTAGCTCGCAAATTGATTCCTCCAAGCGAAGACAATGTAATGGACCGATGATGGAAACGGTCAACTTTTTACGATGCCGCCGGGGGGCGGCATCGACGATTATGTCGACGATGAGGACCAGATTTCATTCCTTTTATCTTCGTTGGATCGAAGCGATTCGGAAAACGCTACTTGTTGAAGAGTAATAAATCGACAGGTCCAGATTGACGGCTGCAAAACCGAATCGATAAAATGGAAAAGAGAATGATTGGAAACCTGAGATGTTGGGAAGAAAAACAGTGGAGATAGCCAGCTCAGCTGCTAGACCACCCTGAGCCGTGTGTCGATTGGCGAATTTCGTCACTGCTGCCAATTTGCGACTCCGTTCTTCGATTTCCGCAGGAAAGAAAACACGAGGTTTGATATCATTCCGCGGATTGACGCAACGTCGCGTCGTCACCGGATTTTCCAGAAATTATTAGGTCCCTCGGAGGGCCTTGCGTCTCAATGAATCTATAGTTTGTCCGAGCGGGTTCGCAGCTCTCATTGTTGAGCTCTCTCTTGGCTGGCAGCAGATGGAAATCCGTCGTCCACTGGAAGCAGGATGCCGCTTCCAAAACAGGTCCGAAGTCAACGCGATTTCCATGGCCTGTAGCGGACCATTAAAAAGGCTTCGATCACGTCCAGAGCTTGCATCGAAGACGTTGTCTGGGGCATTCGCCGTACTAGACATAATAGCGCTGCCCAAAACCGTTCGTCCGAATCGTACAACAATGAACTTTTAAACAATCAAACACACAATTGCTCACTGAGCCTGCTCATTATGATGGAACGCGGGCGAAACGATTTTCGTAGGAATACCTTCGGCCTGTCTGCGTTGCGTGAACGTTCCGCATTACAGAAGCTGTTCCCGAAGGTGACAATGTGCATCAATCCGCCACCAATTTTCAGTGACTTTAGTGGCTTCGGGCGAACAAAACCCGAAAGGTCGAACCCCGCTTCATCGGGCCGAGGCCTGAACCCGGGCCATTCGCGAATGATGTCTCGAGGCAACAGTCTACGCATTTGGGATTCTGCGTCAGAAATCAGGAGCAGTGACGAATCTCGCCAATGATAATGAAACTGAACGTCAACTTCCGAAACACGATGCTTCCAGGGTGCTCCGTCAGACGAATCGCGCGCGCGCGCCTGGCAAGATACTCCATTGTCACCGTGCCAACATTCCCGGTAGGTGACTACTGGTGGGCGACGATGACGTTTCGAGAATTCGGAAGTGCCTTCCACTTGTTGCTCCATGGCGTCGCAGAAACAGAAAGCGAGGGAGCAAAGCGTTTGCGCGAATGAATTCGCAAGTGCTTGAAGATGAATCCATCCCCAGGAATTGAAAGAGGGTTCAAGCGGTCGCAAAACAGCTTGCGAGCCTCTAGAGGCTCGGCTTGCGTTCTTCAGAACGAATCAGTCACCAGGGAGCCACAGAAGCTGAAGAAATATCGGTCGGGCGCAGGCAACCGGTATACTCCGCCCTTCCTGGAATTTATTGATAGTGCACTGCAGTTTAAATGTAGTCACCCCGGGTATCCGATCGAGCGATCGATGGATTTTTCGATAGCGGGTAGGTGGGTAGGCAGGTAATTGAACGCTGGGACTAATGTCAGCTCGATAGAAGACAGCAACTTCTCGGGCCGCGAGTATTTTCTGGCGTTTGGTTTACGAAAGACATCGGCTATGAAAGGTTCCGGAACGTCTATTGTTGGCAGATTTGTCGAAATGTTTCGCAGCTTGAAGCATTCAAGAGCATCGTTGACGGTTATGGATTTCGACGAGGTGTGAGATGGTGTCTGTAGCGTAAAGTGAGCTCCACCGGCATTGGGATTGTCCGGGCGCATGGTGCGTGGTCTTCCGTGCATGAAGTTGTGATCGCGAGCGAGAAACTTGCCGTCTATGGCGTTGTTTGCTTTAAAAGTTTTGTAACAAGAAGTTTCATTTCAAAAACGATTGAAGAATTGAGAGTGATTTGTTGGTGCGCACCGTGCAGAGCTGCAGTCGATGAACTTTTGGGGTATTGTCCAGCTTTGTCCCGAAATCGCTCTTGACAATTCCTTCAGAACCACAAACCAATCAAACCCGAATCATACAAGCCACGAGAATTGGCAGAGATGAGGAGTGTTCCAGTTCACTCACACGCTACTTCAAGGGTGTTCGAGCTACAAAACTTTTCAACATTTGCGACAAAATGGGACGATAATGCTATCCCGCCGATCCCATGAACCGTTTAATGAACGGCTCCCTGGAGTGTGGCAGTGGAGTGTGTTTTTTTTTGTTCGTATGCCTGTAAACTGTTCGTGTGAGAGTTTGGTGCAGTCATCCAAACAGACATTCACAGGCTAGAGCTCACGTTATCGACGACCCTTGGAGCTTTGGAGGACTCGACCTGATTCGAGCGGTAATTATACTTGAAAAGCTATCGTTTCTTAATCCCAAAACCGATGCACAGTATCCGTTGGCACAATTGTTTGAGACACACATCGACACAAACACGACCGGGCACGCACAAACACCGCCTGCGACGAGGTAGAAACGGAAAGTGAAGAGCGCGTGGTTGCCTGAGCTGCTCAGAAGCCGCCGGCGGAAGGAAGGACTCCTCGCTGCTCTGGAAAGGGGACCCCGACGAACCACTCTCAGAAAAAAAAGACGAGCAAGGAGACGATGATGCCGCACCTTAAACCGAAGCCATGCGACCGAGCCAAGCTCGGGCTGACCACAAATGCTCGATCAACTAGAAGACACTCTTCTCTTGAATTGACCGATGAGCTCACAATCACAGCTTTGCCGACATTGGAGCCCGTGCGACGTGAATATCGGACTTCGGTCGAACTCGCAACTCCGGCGCTGAGCAATTGACTCGGGAAACTCAGGCTCTGACATATTGCTAGCAGAACAGACAGAAACTGGAACTTTCGAGAAGATTATTGTCCTTCCGTCGGTTTAGCCCGTCGGAACGGGGGAGCGCAGGGTCCTGGGGACCATCGTACGCGTTCGGGCCGGTTCCGGAGAAACGGTCAGCCGTGTCAGCTTTTCAGTTCGAATCGAATCTTTCCGCCGACAAAGACGTCTCTTGCCTCATTCATCAAAATCTTTTGTGTGCGACGGAACCTATATTTCAAATTCATTTATTTACAGATCTGCCGATAGCGGTCACAGCGGCACCAGATCTGTCGGCAATATCTCCAACCAAAAGCAAATCGCAGCTCGGCCAAGTAATTCAAAACGGCAATCAACTTCAGCTCGCGCGACCGCCACTGAAGTGCCGCAAATTTTTGAAATTTCCTCGCCAACGCGATGGGGCTAACACGCTTTGGGTAACGGGGTCTTGCCCCAACTTATCAACGCCGCGCCGTTTCCACTATATTGTTTGATTCCATATATTTGTCTCGTTTCTATTCCAGGGTTCCGATTCTCTGACTTCGGAAAAACGATGAAGAGAAACCATCGACGAAACCAGAAACGAAATGAACGTGAACATACCATCCGAGAACGACTGGGCCCAAGCGCGGGGCAGACGGAATTATAGCGAGCGCTTGTCGCTGTCTTGTAATTGTTCTGGGACGACATTCTCCTGATTCCTCGACCGATTCGATTAGATTTCTGGTCGTTTCTTGACCGACCGACCGTCCGACCGACGGTTCCTCCTTCAGTGCGTATGTTCATCAGAAGTGTCTTTTTCCTTAGCTCGACGACCTTAGATTGTCAAAGACAGAACGAGGATTTGCGAAAGCGAAAGCAAAACCAATATTGCGGCGCGACGCATCGTCTGGAGAGCAATGGCTTTCTTTTTCCGCGCGGCTTCGCTCGACCAAGTAAAACGACGAGTCTTTTCGAGCCGCCCTCGTACGAGTGAGTGATTGAGTGAGAGTGATATTCAGAAGTGTGTGCGAGTTGTTTTCTCCCCCTGCGGTTGGAAACTTGGCCGGCGCCACCGAGTGGGATGCTGTCATGGATTTGCGTTCAGTTCTCGGACGTGCTTGGACGCGATGGCCCGGCGTGTCAATCACCGCGCCGAAGAGCTTGCGAGCAACAAAAAACCATGCAAACAATGACTTGGCTCTCGATGTATGGTTTCGCTTGGACACGCATGGATTGTTCGCAGATACGATCACAGAATTAACTCATTGCGGGCTTCGCGAATTCCGAGTGAGCATCCGTTTTAGTGGGGAAGAAGCGTAAGTACGCCGACTTATGGCTTGCGCCAACACGGAAAGGCCGAAGGTTGCGTCATGAGCCCAACGTGTTGATGGGCATCGGCATCGGAACGATCTCCTCAGTCTGTCTTTCGTCCGTCCGTCCGTCAGACAGTCATTCCTGATCGTTACACTCTTAGCTGCAAACATGGCCTATGCCGGCAAGAGTCCCCCGCACGAGGTGATTTGGCGCCCAAATTGGAATTTCGACACTCGCATGGAAAATTCGGAGACACGACTTCCTCGTTGAGCGGTTTCTGATAGCCGTCGAGCGGGCCATAGTAAATATTACGACAACGACGAGGAGTCTGGAGAAGCATCCTACAAGCACGCAACGCAGACAGAGATGAACATACGGATGCCAGTCAAAATCTCTTTCGGTATTTTGGCAGTCAACAAAATTCATCTTCTGTGTCTGTTCGGTTCCTCCGTCTTTGGTCGCTTCCAAGTCGTATTCAACTTGACCTTCGCTGACCTTGAGGGTCGCAGTGACGTAGCCGGCCATTTCGATTGCGTGGAGTGATCGGGTCCTCGTTTTTTTCTTCTCGCAAGGGAGGGAACAATTTCTTCATACCGAAAAGTCGTTTCTAATTTCCTGCGTTGCAGTTTCCCAGACACGTGGAATTCTGTTCTGGAATTGCGGAGTTTGAGCAGGATTGGTGAAGACTTCTGTTTTCGTTTTGTTTCTGTTTCCGAGTGTTGACAGTTGGTCTCGTCAGCGATGTAATCATCAGCGTGTTGACGGCGCGGCGTTTACCGAATCCTGCAGAAAACTCTCGTTCCTCGGATCCTTGTTTCTTTCTCGACCACGAATCGATTAAATATTCGTCGCAGATGATTTCTGGCCGCTGAAACGTCACTCACTATGTTTTCACTGCTTTTTTTTGTATTCTCGTGATTTTTCACGAAATGCCGCTGTCGCCAAAGCCAATAATTGGACATTTTCAATATTCACAATAACTGCGTTGCGTGCTTGAGCGATGGCCGAAGAATATTGATGAGATTCCAAAGTCTGTTTTTAGGCGTCTCGTTCTTTCGTCATGGCGAAAGTCGATCTCCAAAGTCGAGCACGGGTATTTTTCTGATGCTGGGACAGAAAACGAACAGACAGAAGAGAGACAAAACCCGGGGAGGGATGAGCCTCAAGATGATTGCGGGCCCCGAGAAATAGCAATTCGCTCTCGCCTGCACGTTGTCAAACCTATCATCGAAATCGCTTCGCGCTCACTTAACAACAAGGCCATCATGTCGAGTGAAGGTGCGAGGGAGCTCACAATGGATCGGAAGCGAGCCAAATCTGTCAAGATTGTCAACCGATGTTCGCAATGTCCCTCCACCCAGCGGACGGCGGAAAGCTGTTTTGTGACTCGCAAACAAATATCAATAGCTACGCAAGTGCAAACTAAGACTTCAGCGCGTTTCCTTGTTGACATGAGCATACGATGACGTCGAGAAAACGACGCGACGACGAGTCGAGGTGAGCAGCGGCGACGTCGACGTCACCGTGATCAACGCCATCTCCGATTGAAGCCGAATCGACGACAGCAGCAGTCATCAAAGTGTCAACCGATTCTTGTGCTTGATAGCCTTCGACTTATTAGTGATTTTTTTCTTCGTCTCTTGATGCTTCCTGACGTAGGTACCACAAAATCCATCGCGATTCACGGCCAAAAAAAAAAAGCGGTTCTCGACTCCGAAGTGAAGTACGGAAATCTCCCCTCGCGGTTTTTTATTTCGCGAATTTCTGCTCGCTGCAGAAGGCTGGGACGCCTTTCAGATTGTTTTGACAACCACCCAACCGATCGCACGAACAATTGGCAAAGGACATTCGGGAGTATGAGATGGCTGGGGCTGAACGAACGAAATCGAAAGCACGCACACAGGCAGTCGCGTAAACATGTAGAGCTCCGGCTCTGCGCGATCCATGCAACACAACGAATGGGCGAGCGTTGGGATTCGTCTCGGCGTCGCCGTGGCCGTTCGTCTTCTCTGTGTTAGTGAGGTTTTGATTCTTCGTCTTCTATGTCTACGACGACTATAACAAAAGACGTTCCCAAAGTCAGCCCAGAAATCAGACAAAACGGGCAGGCCGCCACCGCCGCGGCTGTCGAAGATGACCCCACACAGCCATCCGCGCTGGGAGGAAAAACTTCGCCTTCCCAGAAATTCTTTTGAGCAAATTTCAAATCACTTAAATCCAATTGATCGGCGCTGTTATTCTTCCGGACGTTCGAGCGAACGCTCGCTCGTTCGTTCTTTTCAGCTGATCGAGTAGTTGAAAGTGTTTCAAAGTATTCTCGCCATTCACCAAGTCTGACTAGAATGAACAATTCTCGCCGTGGCCAATCGCCTAGTCATGATCAAAACTTCCGTTTTTCCCCCTGTTTTTGGGTTCCAACCAATCGAGCTCATCATGATTAGGAATACCAAATTGATAGGAAGTCACACGAAGAGAAACCGCGTTTATCACCGCTTCTTGCAATGAGCGAAGCGTTGAATTATGGTCGAGGAACTCATGTAAGGTTATATGGCGTGAAGCTGGCTCACTCAGTTCGCCCATCGAGTTCATGTCGCTCAACACAGCTTTTGTGAACGAACATTCGGAGGAATATGTCTGAGCTTGACCGTCTGGACAGTTCGCGACGTTTTGGGGGTATCTGGGGTGAACCGATGTTTTGCCTCGTACGAGAATCGCAGGAGATGCAAAATACTCAATCTGCGCCAGGCATGATGTTCGATCCAAAAGAAACGGCGTTCACGGTCCCCAGCTACGGTCAATCGTTGAGAAATGACTCCAGGTGGATTGATGAAATGAAATAAAAGTCTGTCTGGCTGACTTGGTTAACGATCATTCAATTGTTGATGTTCCACGTAAGCGGATTCGTCTCTGCTAAATCTGACCGCTCCCTTCTCAAAAACGGTAGGTTTCCTTGACCGGTCACATCGTAAAGCGCTTGTATGGTGGTATCATTCGGATGGGAAAGAAAAATGAAATTGTCGATGTTCTGTTTTCGAAGCAAATACACACAGAGCGTAGCGAGATCTTTGAAGAAGACGCGGGATCTGGCGACGGAGTGAACCAATAAACCGATCTTCTCGAGGTGTAGCAACTTTTATAGGCCCGTGAAAAGTTTTGCACTTCAGCACCCATAAGCCGTGTCTATCCATTTGTCTACTGAGCCGTTTCGTTTGCTCTCCGATCGACTGTCTCTACGATCGGCGGTGTCAGCAGCCGATGATTGATTGCAAACAGCCCCGCGATTTCTAGACATGAATGTAATCGTTCGAGACAGCTCTCATTTAGACATTATTCCGTGCATCGAGATGCGGAATGACATGGAAGGTTGCCAGTGATAGAAAGACGTGGCCAAGAACACTTCCGATAGACACGGTTTCGAGTCGAGTGGATTGATACCTCTGCTTGATGAGCACTGCCATCATGTGTCGGCTATCGAAGAGGAACCGCTCTCGATCTTGTCTTCCGATTTCAAATAATAGAAAGCACTTTCTCCTCGCTACATGGAATCTGGCAATGACATTCTTCCTCATGGCATCGTCGTCGAAGTCTTTCCAAGTCCTGTCATAGTATTTCCATTGTGTTTTGTGCGTGGTCGCGGCGGTGGCAGTGGCGGCGGCGGCCAAGATCTATGCGCGTTCGCAAACTTTGAGCGTTTTCTCCCAGAAGAAATTATTATTCTGATGTCCCAATGTTCTTCCGTTGATTCGGTTACGTTCCACGCGGGCTGCGGCCCCCAATGCTTCTGGAATTCAAAAATTCCCAGGGGAAATAACACGATATGATGGAGGAAACCCTTGCTGTCCCGTCACTAACGGATGACCGTTAGGTGGTGGTGGTGGTCAGCGGCTACAAAACCGCTCTTTTCTCCCAAAACGAGGAAAACTACGTTGCGTTTTCTCAAAACCAATGTCAAGCTTCTGAAGAAATATTGACCGGCGGACCGGCTTTACCATGCTCGGATCGGAATCCGAAGCAGCGCGGACGTTTTGTTCCAGAAGAAAATTGACACAACGGTTCTTTCTTGAATCAGCGTCTTCGGAATCCGGAGTCGCGCGATGACGGCTTCCTCACATCAGAGAAGCAATGACCGATAAACGGGCATAGAACTTTCCAAAAAATCCTCGGGCGCTCTCCGATCTCGTTCCTTGAAGGAAGCCGTTCATTCGGGCGCGATCGAGAAGCTTGTATGTACATATCAATATCAGATCGTATCAAAGTAGATCCGGTGGGATTGTCGTAATGTTTGTAAGCACAGGAAAGACTCTAGTAGTGACTGTTAGTGTGTCCTCCCCGGCGAGGTATGCAAATGGTTCTGTGACGAGAATTTTGTGGTGAATTTCAAACAGAAAACAGAAACCACAGAATTTGTTCTAAGGCTTTCTATTTAGGCATGCGCTGCAAACGAAATCTTCGTCCGGCGGCTTGTTGGCCAACCGAGTAAACGGACAAGCCAGCAAATCTTCCGACCTTCGGCTAACACGATGTTCCGTATCTGTTTGTCCTAACGACGCGTGTTGTCGCCTGACAGATTGTCGTCTGATACTTTCCTGCTTCACCCCGCGCCGAATTCTCCCCGAAAACTCAGTTCCCGTTCGTACGAATAAGTTATATCATGGGAGACGGAACTAGGGTCAAGTTTGAGGGGGATGAACCCTTGTGAACGAGACTGTCACAAGGAGAAACATCGCGCAAATTTCTCACCTCGCTGAGCTTGACGGGGTACTCCCAAAAGTTTGCGGATTTATCCAAATCACTGCCAGAAGAGTAGCTCAAATGCTCCTTCACTTCACTGGACGTCCGATCAAACGTTTCGAGGAACTTCCGGCTGGCACTGCTCACTCGTTTACGTGTTTTCTTCTTCTCTGAAGACGAAGCTTTGTCACCGAACTTCAACAATGAGATCATTTTCTCTGCTCAGCTCTCGCTGGTTTCGAGTTGCCACCTCGTTTCGAGTTTTTACCAGGTCTCGAGTTAGCTGAGACTGTGTTGCGCGTTGTACGGGTATCCACAAGCGTTCTCCAAGAAAGCAGGAGGATAACTCTCCGCCGTAATCAGACACCACTCGGCACTGTTAGGCGGCCGCGGTGGCAGCTTGAATGATTCGAGGTTGCCTCGAGTACGATCTCAAAAGCAGCTGGCTTCTTTTAGAAAGCTCGGACGTGACATCCGTATCTCAAAAGTTTCTTAAGGAGCGCCTCTTCTCGAGCTGATCTCGAATCTATGAAGCGTTTCTTCTCCTCTCGTTGTTTGTGTGAGCGCCAATTTTTTCTTTTTTGTTCAGCCTTTCACTCCGATCCACCACAGCGCAGGTAAGGAACAAGCGCTGTGTGAATAAACGAGACGCATGGATTGCTCTCTGCGCTGAACGCTCTCGCCGGTCATCTAGCACGCCATACGCTCTCGGCGGTGGAGGTTTCATCCGGAGGACGGTTTTCCCGCGGTTTCGTCATGCCGAGAAGCGCGGCTCCCGTGGGGTCTCCACTAGACGTTACAGAGAACTGTTTTTCCAGATTCCAGGTTGATCGTGTGAGTCGCAGAAGATAAGGAGAAACACTCAAGAACTGACCACAAGAAGAGGACTCAGTCCGGAAAACAATGACCTGAGCAAACGTTCGTTGTCGAAAAGCTCTGCCGGAGTTCCATTTCGAATCGTTTTGCAGACACGTGAGGAGTTGTGATTCACGTGCTCCCCAAACGCTCGAGTACCGGAAAGTACTCGAACGAAAGACTGCGTCCGTTCGTATACACGAGGTGTCCTCAGTGACACAATGTTCGTGCCCGATTAATCGAATCTCCACCTCAACTGCGCACCGCAACTTTCAGACTACACATTGTGAAACCGACTTGGATGAGTCGCTATACGAGAACGCGCAACAGACACTCGGAGCTACAGCTCTTCCATGGTCTCTGTTTCAGCGACTGAACGAAGAGGAAAGGGTCATTGGCTAAGAGGCCTGCACTACAGAGCGCGCTCTCGGGTCGTTGTCGAACCAACGTTTGGACAAACGGGAGAATGGTTACGCTTGGAATCGGAAAGAAGAGAGAAGGCAGATGCAAGCCATTGTGGGGGATAATCCTATGCAATATCGAGTTGATAGAACTTCCCCCGCACTTGTAGCATATCCCAAGTTTTCGCCAACCCGGTACGACCACGCAACCCATTGAAAGACGCGAGTTCGTTACGTCGCTCTCAGGCTATTTACGGATCATCCTCCATGGCACTCGAGCTAATCATGCGAACCCGCCGCCTCCCACATCCTGGGCATCATCTACGCAAATTATTCGGAAACGGAGGTAACTCGAATTGTAAGATTTGGCACAGGTGTTTTTTACGAAGGAGCACACGGTCTCAATCCTCGACAATTCAGAGGTAGAGCCTTGGAATGATCTCGTTGATACTTTCACCGAAAGGGGCGTCCGGCTCTGCCGGTGTAAAGGATTGTACGACGTGCGGTATCGTTGGCAGCAATGAAAAGCATAATCGAATCAAAGAGTGGAACGGAACACGAGCGAAGCGAGCAAACGTGGTTCTACAGCTGCTCGTTTCCGCTCTCAGCTTCCGGCGATCCGCGTTTGTCCGAGTTGGCAATTACCGCAACTCCTAGGATGATCCAAGGATCCATCCAGATAATTTGGCTGTACGATGAGGAAATAGAGGAGGAAAACCTCGGGACAGGCGTCCATCTCTCAGCCAAAAATCCGCAATGCTCCGCAAAAGTTCGGCAAGTCTGTACAACCACGTTCGCATTCATCGTCATGTCGATTTACGTACACGGAAATCGAATTATGAATGGAAGCGCTGGATACTTGAACATTCCAGCACCCTGGTCAACACCTCCGCAGACTGTATCAGATATTTTTGAGCGGATGAGTCACCCTGAGTAATGACGGAAGCTAGCGAAGGAAACCGCACTCGGTGGTTCGAAATACTCCAAGCAAAACTGGAGCGACCACAGCGAAGTCTTTCCGTAGGCGTTCTGTTCCAATGAATTTTCGAGAACCCAAGATCCGATAGGGGATCCATCAAGATGTTGTCAGGAGCATGCTTACCTGAAATGACAAATGGAAAACGTTAAGGAGTTTCGACAGTGCGTCTGAAGGCCGTCTTTCGCGAAAAAATGTCCCGACTCTTTGAAGCAGATATTCGATGAACTCCAGCGGCTGGAGGCAGTTATTCTTTTCCTCGACAAAGGTTTCCAGTTTGTGAGCTTCCGTCCATGCGAATCATGAATAGTTGGATTTGAGAGCGCGTTCAAAAGTTGATTCATGTTCACGTACGCTCAAGCCCGCTGAAAAGTCGGTTCGAAAAGCGGGCTTCTTCGTCTAAAAATTACCGAAAGTTCAACTCGGAGGGCCTTCATCAAGGGATCGCCGTTTTCTCTGGAGCCATCAGACACCGAATGGACCAGATAGGCCCTAAACAAGTCTCTCCAATATGTCTTCTCTGACTTGACATGACAGGACCGCATCCTTGAAATTCGCACGGATTCCACTGCTTGATGAACTGCTTCTCTGATGTAAACCAGTGTCATCAGCACAGTGCAGCCGGGATAGAGCATTCTGGCTTCATCGAAACACGAATCGAACCAACGTCGAAGGTGTCAAGATTTTCCGATCGAACCATGGATCACGAACAAGGCGAGGTGAATTTCGGGTCTCTCTGTCTCACAGAAATATGTCTCCCGCACCCGCACTCACTCCCTGATCGAAGCAAGCGATATGCGGAATGATCGCGATAGTTTGATGACTGTCCGCTTTTGACGCGCGGTTCAGTTTTCGAATTTTGGCGCCGTTGACCAAAGAGCGCTGCTGCTACCATCCGCCATCTTGAATTGTGAGTAGTTTCGAACTCGCGTAACAACAGGAGGCGCAGCAGTGGTAGCGGCGGCGTACACACCACCCAAAGAGCCAGCAAGAAGTGATATTCTTGTTCACTGTGAACGAAGCGGACGCTTATTCATCCTCGGAGACAGCTATCCCTTATCCGACAGCGCACAAAATGACGTCGATGTTAAATCCGCAGTACGACACGATCGGAAAATCGTTCATCCAACAATATTACTTGTTCTTCGACGATGCGGCCCAGCGTGGTAACCTCGCTAACTTCTACCAAGTAGGTCGTTTTGCAGACATTCATGCTTTCGAACGTTCGTATGAGCGGCGAAAACCGTGATTACCGACATAACTCTTGACGAAAGCTGCCGCCCAGAGGAAATAGCTGACAACGTCGGGCGATAACTGCCGCGTGCCATCTCGGCGAGATTTGGAAGTTTTTAGAACGAGCAAGAAGAGCTCAAAGAGGCTTCAACGGCCGAGTCTGGCAGCCGTTGGAGCCCGCACTTCTGGCGTGCGAAACGAACTATGGTCCCATGCAATAAACCGGATGCGCTATGCTGCGGTTCCTCAATTGATCTTCAAGTCCGTAGATTTAACGTCATCGGTTCCAAGGAGAACCTCTTAAAGAAAAATGTGTCCTCTCACTGAGGTAGTTCGACCTGGCTTTTGTCGGGCGCGATCGCCAGAAGTCAAAAATTGGTTCAGATGACGAAAAATCTAGAGTTCTCTTCATATCGGGAGTGACATCGGTTCATCATCTTGCGGGTGGATTTTCGAAACTAATAGTGCTGCGGAATTCTGACAGACTGCCCGATGTTGACTCTCTGGGCCGGCGTGGGCTACAGCGTGTTGGACGGTGCTCTTCATCGAGAACATTCCGATGTGACCTTGCCGATGTTTCCGCCGGAGATAATCCGCGACTCTCTATTTGGTGTGATTTTAATTCTCGGTGACTTATCCGGGCAGGGCGTAGCGCGAGCTTCGACCGCTGATATGGCGCCCGTTTCAAAGACGGGTGGAACTCCTCTTTCCGACCAGACATGTTTGACATTATCACGATGATGACTAAGGAGACGGCATTCATTTTCAGGAGGGCAAGAGCTTTATGACTTTCGAAGGTGAACAGTACTTCGGTCGGGCCAAGATCATGGAGAAGTTCCAGGCGCTAACCTTCCAAAAAATCGCCCACCTTATCACAGCGACCGACTGCCAGCCGATGTTCGACGGAGGTATCATGATTGTGGTCTTAGGACAGTTGAAGGTGTGTATCGTGGTCTCTTTGTTTGGGATCCATTTCATCCTATTGCGGTAGATGATTTGTAAGGATTGATGTGACCACGTAACGCAAGACTAATCGTGCTGTTTCCATCCGCAGACTGACGAAGATCCCCCGCACTCGTTTTACCAAGTTTTCGTTTTGAAACCGATCGGTGATTCGTTCTACTTGGAGCACGACATTTTCCGACTCGCTCTCCACCACACAGCCTAGGAAAACATTGCGAAAATGCTTCTTGGTCGGAGACGGTGTTTGCGGCATGGTTCACTTGACTCTTTCAAGTGCCTCAAAAGCATTGAGTGGATATCGTTCGCAACCTGATCCATTCCAACGATGAAAGAGAGCCCCAACCCTTCCTCTCGATTAGCGGCTGTGGTTGAGTTTTTACGAGAGCCGCGGGGAGTGTACATAATTACTTCAAGCTACCGATGTCAATCATACAACACCATCCATCCAAGCTGTTTAGGTAGCCGAGTTTTGTAAAAACGAGAGAATAAACAAACGATGCGTTTGTAATCAAAGAAGCAACCGTTGTACTTCATTCACATCGAGATCCTGCAATGTTCCCTGCTTCGCTTGATTGTGTTGAAGAGAGATACGATCCGGGGAACAGATCCCTGCGTCCGAGATGGGTATTTTGAGCTGTGGAATTTAGATATTCCGCTTCGACAAGATCTCGAGTCAATCAATTCTCACCGAAGCATGGGCAACGACACGATGGCAGTCTCGCAGCGATTCCCGTAGAAGCCCGCAGCAGACGAGTAGGGTGCCTCATAAGTTCGGCCCGACATAGCCTCGGAGGGAGGAATATTGCCCCGTAAAATCATCATACCAGGCTAGAGCCTCGCGACGCGTACTTCATCCGCTGGCAGGTATGGGAAATTTCCATTCAACCATTCCAGCGTGTTGCGCCGCTCCGTCTTTGGAGGAATTGGAGTGGTCTCTTGAGTTTTCGGCCAAACACTTCCTGAGCAGATCCTTTCATCCACCGGCTGCTTTCTATCCGAACGCGAAATGAGGTCTTCCGTCTTCTTCAATATCCTTCCGTGCAGGAACGTGTAGGACCATATTCCTCGATTCTGACCGGACGAAATATGTTCCCGGAAGAGAAGTGCGTATCTATTAGTATGCTTCTTCCTGGTCGCCACACGATACGTCATTCGACTTGCTGCCGCCACGAAATATCCTCGTCCGTCGTCGAAGTCGTTCGTCTGTCTTTCTCTCCTATGTCCGTTTGCTCGTAGAAACCCCTCTGCACAATTACGTCAGTCGTAATGACATGATGTACTCTGTGCCGCAGCAGCAGCAGCAGACCTTCGGGCGGCTGCACGACATCAGGAGTCAGTCCCGGCCAACTCGTACAGCAACGAAACAAGGCTGCGTTCTGTATCTCTCATCAACAGAACCACAGGAACAGATTTGCTCTATTGCGTCGGCAACTCAGCCGAGATGTGTGGTTTCCTTCGTGGCGAGAAACTTCATTGCCGAAGCCCCGCCTCGCTTCCGAAGGCCGCGAGCAACAACCATACTCCGGATCCGAGGGGAGATCCTTGGTTTTTGCGTTTGCCGATGATTCGCCGCAGAGGGACAGAGGACGCATCCTCATATCCGAGTGCAACTTCCGGATTCCGCGCCCTTGGGCATCGCGCGCGCACCCGAGCAGACTTTCTGGAAAGGCTGCACAAGGCTGTTCCTTTATGCCGTTCACAGCTTCCCACCAAGAGAGCCATTGTGAACTCGCTGCGTACAAGAACACTCAGAACCGACTTTGAATCAATTCGCGATTCAAATGCGCCTCATTGCTCTCCCCTGAATTCGTTCGAGCTCGCGTCTGCACGGGACAAAGTCATCCACTGGACGTTCGAGCGCCGGCTGCAACCTGCACGTCCCTGTCGATCGCAACGCAATCCGTGCGAATTTGCAGTCGGGACGGCGGCTTTAAAGAGCGCTCGTTGTCCATGCGCATCAGTGTTGAATGCCACCTACCGCAGTTTCCACAATAAAAGGAGCCCGGGATGGGTGCCAGGCAGGCAGGCCGGCAGGCCTGGGTCGGGGGTTGGATGTTCCGCTGCAATCGTTCGTCGCCAGGGCAGACCGGCCGACCGGCCAGGGCCGGTTAACTGGCGCCAGGGTCCGTTGCTGTTTGCCACTTTGCTGTCACTAAGACGCCTGGCGCCCCGAGAAAACGGCAACTCGCTGAGAACGGGTCACATTACATCGAGGACCAGGGTCCAACAGCTCGTGAGTGCTCGCCAGAGAGCAGATGTGGGGGAAAAGCCAGCACGCCAGCTGTGCAGGAAATACAAGGAGAAAAAAAGACGGAACACATCCGGACAGGCCATCCGCGGCCTGCTGAAGGTGAATTTTTATGTCGGGGCTCATTATTAGGTATCATCTCGTTCTGCTCGGCTTTCTTTGTTTCTTGCCGAGCCGTTGGCTTTCTCACGTGCCGAGTCTGCTGGAATTCCCGTACGGCATCGTCAGCGTGTTTAATCGCTTGCTCAGCAGCTCCGTCTCCGTCGTTCGATCTGATTTTAATTGCGATCCTCTGCCCGCCGACTCCGATTAGCCACTCCCAAGTCTCGGAGCGTTCGTACCTCCGACAAACGATGCAGCGGAGCTATTGTTAGTCAGCAAGACAACATCAACATTTCCCAAAACCAGGGCATCGTCGAAATAGTTTCAAATGGCGTGGAGAAAGGCGAGAGAAAAGTGGTGAAAGCGTTCCCGCCTCGACGTGTTCCCACAGATTGAGGAAGGAAAACGTCCTGCGTGCCTCAGACGAGGCTCAATGACCGTAAAACGCCGGCACTTCAACCATTCCTCAGGAGGAGCTTCCCGTTTCCAGTTTTTGTTGGTTCCGCGCGCACCGAGCTGCTACAAGCTTCATCATCTTCGGTGCAGAGAGCATAGGATCGCCCTGAATAAGAATACGCAACCACTCTGAGAACCTGAGATCGTATGCGCTTTGCGCCGCTCATTGTGATGGTCGTCGTGGGGATGGGATCGCTGCGGCTACTGTAAGTGGGCAACACGAGTTGGAATCCGAGAGTGGTCTCCTATTCTAACTAACATTGTGCGATGCGGTGCTGCAGTCGGCATCCATTTTTCAAAGCGATTCGCTCCCATGACGGGTGGTTTTCCTCGACGGCACGAAGAATAATTCGGGCTCCACTTGTCCCGTTCATGCCATGCGGGAAGCGGCGGCGTGTCCACGTTTTCGAGTGCGGAATCTGCGCCACAATCACAGAATTCCCGAGGGCTTCGTTCTGTTTTTCAGTGCGACCTGCTGATAACAAGCTACAGCTCCTGTTCATGGAGTGCTGCTTGAGAGTCGTTAGTATATACAGTCGCAACTCTGTGCGTTCGACTTGTTTTCAACCCGTTTCCTCGGCTCTTTCCCAATTGAGATGGAGGAGCCGAGCAACAGATCCTTCGTAAGATTGCTGGAGCTCGGAAACCCTGAGCAGCACTAGCGACGCCGTCCCGGAAAACAATACGCGGAATGGAAATGCTACAAGAGCGGTATGTAGGCGCTCAGCCAGGCATATCGTGGCGCTTTCTCGACAGGCCGACAAGACGGAATTCCGTTCGTTGCCAAAAAGGCCCCAACTGACAGGAGGGCGGGCCCGAAGGGGGTCGAGAGAAATGTGAGGGGGAACTGTGACACAAATTGCCCCGGGAGCAAATCGAGCTGCGAGCACAGAGTACCCACTAGAGTATTAAAGATGTCGAAGACGTAAAAGCGTTCCGCTGATCTAGTTCGAGCTCTGTTTTCCGGACTTTGTGTGGGTTTCGAGGCGAAGGCTCAAGATTTCCGCAAATTCCGAAATTTCGGAAAATCCGGTAAAAGTGCGCGGTTTGCAGAGGCGTCGAAGAGAGTAGGGATGAACGCAAGGTTTATTTTTCGGAAACCCTTGAACCCTCAGAGGAACGCCCGACGGATGTGGGGTCTCAACGACTGCTGGAGATTTAGGCGAAGTCTTAGTACGTGCAAGAGCGCCGGTGAAGCGTGACTGTGTCCGAGAGATTTAACAGAGCTTTTTTAGAACATGCACGAACGACACTTTCGCAAATTTCTTCTCCGAGACGAGATTTATTCCGCGCGAACACGCGGGCCACTAACGGATCTTTAGGAGCTATTGTTGCCGCCGCCGCCGCCGCCGCCGCCGCTGCAGCTGCAAGGATCGGGAAGCACGAACTCAAAGAACTTACACCAGCTGCAGTTGCAGTTGCAGCAGCAGCAGCAGCTGCTTGTGCGACAAGGCTATCGTACACATGCGGCTCTTTGTCGACTTAATAGCTCTGCAGATTAGATGAGCCACGACTGTTCGCTTGGGGACAAAGCTCGC
Organism: Neoseiulus californicus; assembly: GCA_028455905.1. Lineage (NCBI taxonomy): Eukaryota > Metazoa > Arthropoda > Arachnida > Mesostigmata > Phytoseiidae > Neoseiulus > Neoseiulus californicus. The sequence goes on from JAMQGS010000014.1 coordinate 399,557, forward strand.
TGCCAAGGCTAGCAAGATAGTGCTTGCTTGTAGCTTTCAGGCAAGTTAACTTCTTATCTCTCTCATCGTCCCTGTTGATTTTCATTGAATCCTTGGTCACTATGCTCCCTAATTCGATTTCATTCCTATGTTGCCAGAACGGCTAGCGATCTACGGGAGCATCCCTCCCATCCCAGTTTCGATCTAGTCATTTAGAGTAGGAGATTTCCCTGGGTAGAAGAGTAGGTTTCTCTCTGACGGATTCTCTGGCTCGACGAGTGGAGTCGACATGTTCATTCGAGGGGATGAGCGCGACATCGATCTCGAATGAATCAACGTCATCCTGAGTTTCCGGTCGATCCTTTCTCTGATGCCCTAGATGCGGAGTGATGATTACGAGCGTCATTATTCTTATTTCCATCACTGTTATCGCGTCGGAGGAAGACCAATAGATAGTGGGGAGCAGGGGACGGGGGCAGGGGGACGGAAGGGATGTTCATTGGAAAAGATTCGGATTCTTCAATGAGAAACGCAAGACGCTCGCTTGGTCTGATGGACGGCAAAAAGCGATCGAGGGACGGAAGGAAAGAAGGCTTTGATTCTGTTTTGAGAATGATCAAGTTTTGGATCAAAGGGAAGAGGAGTTCCATCTTGGCAAGACGCACCGACCGATAGAGTCAGCTTGCTTGCCCGGCTGCCTGGCTGACTGGCCGTTGCTTCGTGCCCTGTTCGTCGTTCCGTCGGCAAAGTAAATCGAACAAAGGAATCCGATAGTCGACATGGAATCTAAATGGATTCTCCATTTCAAAGAAGTTGGTTCGGTAGCGACGGCGGCGTTCGGGGTGGGCGCTGGCGCCGAATGGGAGGGGTAACAAGTGGCAAGCCTGGCTGCTGAGAACGCCTCCGAGTAAGTCAATGGACAAATTACAGAGAAGGATCGAGTCGACTGAGAGACCAGCAGCAGCAACAGAAAGCCAGCTTTGTCTGGTTCGCGATGACGGTGAGGAAGCTGAGCGGAGAGTTTTAGGATGAAATGTTCTCCTGTGCAGGAGCACGCGATTCTGTCCAATGAGTTCGATTGGATTCCCACTAGCTGCTGTCAATACGTGTCCTCCGCTTTCTGAATTCTCGCCTGCCATCGTTGGTTCCCCGTCCGCTTTTCGGGTTTTCTAATTTTTCGCAGTCCCAACCTACTTTCTCGCGCGCCGCCGAACTGTCGATTCCAATAGATCCGCCGCATTCAGCGTCATCTAACTCGTTCCGCACACCTCGCAGCTGCCGTGATTAAAAAATCGCCATGGAGATCTTTGTCTATCGATTCCCCGCGGGAACTCTTTTCACGTCGAGCCAACGTCGTGCCGACGTCAAAGACTCGGAAGTTCCCCAGAGAGAGAGGAAGGGAGAAAGAAACCGAGGAAGAAAACCGGAGGGAGAAATACGCGGGGAATCATCAGCAAACGAGCAGGAAACCTTCTGTTGAAAGCGGAGAAGAGATCCCTGCCTGCATTTCAAAGCAGATTTGCGTACCGTTGAGTCATTAAGGGTTACGCCCCGTTTGGCGATGACCTTCAGCGCTACAAGGAACTCACTTTTCTCTCGCTTTTGGATCTTTCTGAAGCTCCCTGGACCTCCTCCTTAGAGCCTTCAAGATCTCGTCCGTGGCCCTCCCTCTGTGAAGCACTCCGGCTCTCATTCAGAGACGCGTGCTTCTCCCGCTCCCTGATTGCTTGCTCTTTGTTCTGCTCGGGATATTATTATTCTTATCTCTGCTGAGAAATTCCCTCCGCGAAACAAGGCTCCTGCCCGCTCCATATCTGCTCGATGGTAGTGCTGGTGGGTCGGAACTCTCATTGGTGGTTCTTGGCGAGCCATGGTGGTGAGGAGCCTTAGTTTTGTCTGACCTCAAGGAGGCGTAACGATAAGCAAATTCTCTTCTCCGCGTACGTCAACGTAGTTTCGCTTAATAGACTCCTTTTTCTTCTCCCAAAGTCACTGTAGGTCTCTCCGGCGATTCGAGGACCCTTCCGCTATCGAGGTCTCCCGTTGAAGTTTTCGTTGGGAACTTCCGCGAGGGACCACACTCAAACATCCCGTCCTTAACAAAAGAGAGCAGGTGCAGTTCGCGCCCTTATTTAGAAAGATGGACCCAACAAAGCCGGATGAGGAAGATCCGGATCCGCGCACTTTCGATTTGTCCGTCCATCCTCTGAAAAATCGTTGGAAGCTTGCAGGAGACATTAATTTTGCTCAATCGGGATTGCTTGTCCCGATCGTGCAGCGACAAACTTACATTGAGGAACAATACCGTGCAAAGGATTCTAGAAGAGAGGACGACCCTTCCGAATGTGCATTTAGGAGAAATTCCCGACTTCGGAACAATGCGAGCGTGATTCAGCCTTCTACAGAGGATGTTCCACCTGCGCTTGGTGCGCTTCCTGGGAGCGCTTGTTTTCCGGCGACAGCTGTTCACCTGTTTGTTCTTGTGCGCAGGCGTCCGCGACGCACACCGACCTTATGGTGAAAAATGGTTCTCCCCCAGAGACTAGATCGGTAAAGTTCGCGCCAACGGTGTCGTCGGATGGAAACCAGGCCGCGCCGCCGCCGCCAAGCCAGCAAGTCTGGAAGTCAGCCGATATAAACAATTCACGGCTTGTTTAGCACAGGTGGACTATGACGTTGAACTAGTACACCGCTGTTCTCGTTTCAGTCGACCTCGTCGTTCCCGGCGGCTTCATAGTGCTGAAGACTTGAGAGACCTTCCGCCAGAGCTCCCGTCCGTTTACATCATCGTCCCAAAAGCCATCCGGCCCGCGGGCTTTGTGATTTCCAGCAGAATTTCAATAAATCATGTCTTTTGTGAACGGGAATCCGCTTTAAGCGTCCACAGCACAATCTTTGTCGCGGCTCAGAGGCCTTCGACTCGGCGTCTCCCGTCCGTGTTCTCTCGGTTCGGCGGCCGGAGATTTATGTCTAGCACACGATGATATCTTGCACGAACTGCACGGAGCACAGCTTAGCGGGCCGTCTCACTGCGCGAGCTGGCTATCCGACCCTCCGCGCCCATATCCAGGGAAGCTTCATGGCGTTTTGTCGCGAACCTTTGCGAACTCCCACACTTCACGACTTCATCATTTTCTGAAGACTATCCTGCACCTTCGCCTGAACCCTATGCATTTCGTTCCTCTCCCTGGTCATTCGTTGATCCTGAGCTCAGCAATTTGATGTGCACATTGGACGCACAATGAGAGCCCCGATCGAGTTCTCAAAGTCAAATTCATCAAAACTTTCGTTCTCGACATCGTGACATCCGACCTCATCCCAAGAAACTCGATCCGGCGAATATGGATGATTGTTGGCGGGTATAGCGGCCAACGCAATGTGCGTCACGCACACAAGTGAATGACCTTCTCTCGAACAAGAATTCTATCGGTGATGAGGGCTCGACGAGGACAATGGAACAACTCTTCTTTGGCTTGAAGTTCCTCGGTCGTTTGGTCGCAGGACGTTTGGTATTGACATGTTGGTCAGAGAACTCCGTTGATCCACCGCGGTCGCCGACCACCGCACAATGGCTTCGGTGACGCCCGCCCGCCCACCAACCAAGCAACCCACCCGCGAACCGCACCGAGCATCGAACAACGCAAGTGCTCATGATAAATTATTAATCACTACCGTTGTTATCGTCCAGTCCATTGGCCGAGGCGGCCATTCTGACTTTATGTTCACGACAGGAACCCTTGTCCTTGATCCTGGGCTGCCGATGCTGCCCTGCTGTCCTTGCCATTGCCACCGCAAATGACTCACGTACAGACTTCAGGACCGCGGGTCCAGCTGACAAACGGGAAGAAAACACGAAAGGGACCCGAATCGATCGCACTCGTTCGAGGAACAGGGTTCAGAACCTTGCTCGGGACCCGTTGTCTCGATTGTTTCCTTTGCTTCAGGAGGTCCGGCCTCCCAAGCTCCTCTGGTTCGTTCAAAAAAGGAGTTTGAGGCCTGCCGTTATCGTGGGTTCGCCGTTGCCGACGCCAGGAGCTCCGATGCAATCTCGTCCTATTCTGCGTCTCTCTCGTCAAATTCGGTTTTTGCTCGGGTTAGGTACGGGAACGGAGGCGCCACCGGGGTCTTCGCCGCGCGCGAAGGAGAAAAAACGGGGAGAGGAGAAAATAACGCGGGGCCACAGCAATACAAATAGAGGTTAGACGCGAAGATCCGCCAACGCGGCTTTGGAGGGACCATCTTCCGAAGGTTGCTCGGAGGCTACATCGCTTCCTTCCAGCCTTTGCTTCTGTCGATCACTGCTTGCAACACGACACAACCGTAAACTTGAATTCTTTTGAAGCCAGAGGCCGTTCGCGACATATTTTCCAAGAGGGGAAGTGCTCCGCGAATGTCCCAAAATTGCATTCGTCCTGGGAACTGATTTTCGAACACCTACTCGGCTCAAAACAAAAGAAATTCCAGGCTGCTGAGGAGAAAACTCGACTATCCAAATGGATTTTTCTATTGCCCTCGTTGAGCAGGCTCTGTGGGAATTTCCACTCTCACTCGGGGGTGAGAAATGGAGAGAGACGGCGCATTTGTTATCCTGGTGGAACAGAAATGTTTTCCGGAAAACATAGATGCCGCCGCGTAGAAGAGTTTTTGTACGCGGTTGGAATTCCGGGGAGCCACATAGGGCGCATCAGCGGCCACATCAACGTTAACTGGGAGAAACTTTTGTGTTCGGCGAGTTTGTACAGCCTTGAAGAGGGCAGGCTCTTTTTTTCCTTCCCGTTCTTTCTTCGTTCGTGAGCGAAACTTTTTGGATACTGATCGAGTTACTCAATTCTCTGATCGAGCGATGAGTCATCATCATGGCCATGTGCGGAGTTGGCAACTCTAGTTGCTCGCAGCCGAGCGGAATTACGAGATCGAGTCTAGGCAGAACTGGTTGGAAGCAACAGCGACCGCAACAGCCAATCAGCGGTTGCTTCGCGGTCGTCGGACTTCCCAATGAAGCGAGTGAATAATAATCAAGCATCTAACAAAGAAAAACGATACTGAAAAGGCACCATGTTGGCCTGAGTTTCGAGCAGGCCTGCACTCGCGACTTGTGTTCCGGACAGCATTTGTGATAGGCCACTCTAACTACGCCGCCACTGATGATCATTGATCAGCTGATGATCTTCGTTCGCTGCTTGGAACACATTCTCGGACTGCTTCTTCTTCTTTGCATAAAGCAAACGTAATCAACTGGGAGAAGCAATCTTGGCCATAAACCGGAATGCAGTGAACGCATCCGCCAAGTAAGCCAATCAGGCCCAAGAGTATCAAGTGCGCGTTTACGGCATCGACCTGTGAAGCAGCTAAACAAACGAAAATCGACGCAAATCCAGCCCTGAATAGCTCAAAGTCTCGCGGAATCTGTGATTTCGTCCGTGAATCTGATCTCTGCTTGGATTTGCTCAGCTGCAATTGCTGGATTCCCGTTCGGAGACTCGCCGGACTGAGCTCAGCTGGAGTTCGAGGATCTCAACGGAAATGACAACGACGACTCCTCAACCAAGAGGAAATGTCACCAAGCTGTTCGAATCCGAATACACCGAGGAAGTGAGTTATGGCCCCAGCAGGGCTACTGAGTGAGTTGGGCAACTGTTGTGGCACGCGAGGACAGCATGACACGAGCTTCTGCCATTTGCTCATCTCGGGGAACATTCATTCGGGATCGAAGTTTTCTTCTTCGCTATAATATTCAGATGGTCTCCCGATCCTCAGAAACCTCGAGAATCAAGGAATCTCGAATGATGACGGATAGCTGGAATGAACTTCGTTGCATGAGCGCGGGATGAGTCTTCGTCGACAACACTTCAGAACTCAGGGACGGCGGACCTTTTTCAAACGGTTAGCCAGTTGGGACGGGGAGCGGTGCATGTTGCAAGACTTGCTCGAGCAATTTCATTACGGCTGGGTCTCGGAGCCCAACGCGAGCGCTCCGCACCGGCGGGCCTGCACTCGCGTCTCATTTGGCGAACAACAACAACTGGGATTTCGTTCGTTGGTTGGTCGGTTGGTCGTTACGTTGTGAAGTTCTCTGCACAGTATAACGCATCGTGGCAACTGGGAGACACCATCACCGGCGCCGTTAAATCTGCTCTGACTCTTAATTAGTGAACACGCTAGAAAAGAAGCAAACACTCGCACGCTTACTCGTTCCTAGCCGTTCCGACCGAGTCCCCCCAGCCAGCCAGCCAGCCAGCCAGCCTTTCATTATATCTTATCAACGCTAACGCAACGTGCACGATGCGAGACTCAGCGCCGTTGTTTTCCTGCTCGTTTAGGATTGATAGTGGAACCCTCCCGCGCTGAGCTTGAATACAGCTCGTCCTCCAGCGTTCACAACAGTTCTGCCATTGGTCGAATCGAGCCGAGCAAGTTTTCTCTCGGTATCGATCCGCAAACTTTGTAGTCGAATACTCGACCAACTCTGGCTGCGGCCACGCAACTCTAAGCGCCAGGCAGCGCAGCCAATCTGGAAGAGAGAAACGGCCTCAGGAAGCGCCGGCCGCCATCGCCGGCGATGCCGAAGTCAAAAAGAAAGATACGAGATGATTTTTCATCGACGACTACTTTTGAGGACGCGATCTGAAATGTCGTCCGCTTCCCCGCCCGTTGGAAAAGGGAGAAGTCATTCGGATGACGAAGTCGGTGAACGTCAACCATCCGTGTACTCGGAGCCGCTTTTCAGAAAAGGAACGATGGACGGACGGAGGGAGCGAACGAACCAAGCGAGGAGACGCACGGGGCAAGGACGCAGTCGGAGCTTGCGCGGCTCTCTGCCATTTTTCGTTTGTCGCCGACGATCTCTTCCCGGCGACGCTTATCTCTTGTATAGTCGAGACTTGGACCGCGCCCACTTCCTAAATGGCACTCCAAAGAAGGGTTCCGATATCAGTATTCGTATTCGAGTCGCGGTTCGCGACAATTCGGGCATGTGAACTAAGAAGTTCGGCGTACAAGGGACCTTTTGTTACGCATAGGCGTCATGCTTGAGGGGAACTTCTTCCTCATGGAGCTCAATGCAAAAGTCCACTATGCTGCATCGTTAAGAGCGCACAAGTATTTAGGAAAAGTCTTCACGTATGACAAAGTGACGAGATATGAATCTCAACACCGCAGTGCATTTCTCAGCTGACAAATAAGAATAACAAGGGTATGGAGCAGGAGCACTTATAAGCACTCGAGACGACGAGACTAAGTAAGTGAGTGAGTGACACAGAGTGACAAATAAGCAGTCCGACCAGGAATGAAGATGCATGGAAAGCGGGGGAAGGAGCCCTCGGGAATAGGACGACCGAAAAAAACACGGAAAAGAGAAACGAGGCAAGAAGAGGGCCTCTTCACATGTCCGGGGCAGTTGTGATTCCTGTCAACGCCACGCACTCGACTCAGAAAGCAATGCTCGAATTATGGTAAACTGATTAACGTTCACTTGGGTCCTGCTGCCGTCGGTCTTTCGCTCGGCTCTCCGACGTAACGACGGCGACGCGTCGAGTATTCATCCGATTCGGATGACAACGGCATCGAGGTCCGAGAGTGTTCTCGAACACAGACTTAATCATTGCTCTCTCTCTTTACCTAAGCCATCCGAGTAACCCTGTCGTCGAAAAGGGATGTTCACGCGCCGTACGTAATCTTCGATTATGGACCGAATTCAGATAGACCTTGGAGGACGGTCTCCTCCCAGCCTCAGGAAGTCTCTTCTTTGTCAACTTCGCCGAGTTCCCATGAGCTGTTTAGAGTTTTTTCTTCTAGTACGGTCGGAGAGTCCATGTTCCACTCACCTGAAACGGAAGGGAAAACAAGACTTTAGATTTCATTCACAGAAACGTTTTTCGTTTCAGATTCATTCGTTCGCTGTGTCGTGTTTCTGCTGCAGCGGTGCCCAAGTTCCATTGATTCATTAAACACAGCGATGAATTTCCGATCAACTCCAGGTCCGAGGTGAACTCGGAACGGAGACTGATTTCAATAAGATGGAATCCTGCCCGGAGACAGTTGCAGGAGTAACAGTTCGTGGATAGACGCACTATACAATTCAGACTTACAACGAGCTGGGTCACATAACAAACTAGAGGACTAGTGCACTCGACTTCCTTTCAAGAGACATTCCTCCCAAGAAACGCTCCTGCACGGAAATAAGAATTCATCGAACCCGACGACAACGGAACCGACGTCACCATCTACGTCTTATTTCGTTTGCGATCGGCGTTGCGAAAAGCCGAAAGGATTCTGAGAGGTCTGGATGTAACAGCATCAAAGCGAACCCCACACGAAGCAACAACGAACCTCGACTGGTGTAACTCGGCATCGAACTCACAGTCGAGGATTCCGACTCCGAAGGGCCGTCTCATAACGTCGTTAACTCTCCACTCGAGTTGCTATTACGGTTGGCTTGTATGGAATGTTTAGTAGCCCTCCGAAAAGTTGGCCAGAGTTCCACTTCTGCAACACGACCACTCATCAGTCCTCTCATAATGAACTTCCGGAAGAAGTTTCCTTCGGCAGAAGTAACTTTCCTTTTTATGGGATAACATCAATGGCTTCCACTATTTTTCAATGACCTCACGAACGATTCTAGCCCGAGTTATAGCTCGTCGATGTTCCGGACCTTCTCCTGTGGACCACGGCGAGTTTGTGCTGAGCCTCCTGTGGACCGAGTCCTGTGGACTTGAGGACCACAAACGATATCGGAAGTCAAGGCCATGCGAAATTTGGGGACATAGCCCAAAGTCGCTTTCAAGGCTGGGACCAAAGCCGAACCGTCTCGAAACGTTTGTGAGCGCAAACGAGCGTTTGCGTAGTCATCACTTTTGAGTCGAGATCGCCTCAGTAGTCATCGTCTGCTCGTTCGCTTCTGATCCCTTGTCGTTCTCAAACGGAAACTACCGAGTGCTCCTTCCCATGGCGACGCGGATAATGAAGCGACAAGAAAAGAGACGGCGTGCGGCCTTTTCTCGACGTTTCCCCCGTCTTTCAAGGGAAGCTTTTATTCCGCAGCTAGAGGATTTGCGGCCGAGGCATGCGGGCCAGCGGGAACTTTTTGAGCGCGGACGATCCTCTCGAGTATCAATGCTGTGCAATCCAAAACGGTTCGACGTCGCGCCGCCCCGGAAAGAGAACATTCGGACTTTCTCTCGAAGTGAAGCTTATGCGGACGCAGTGCTTGACCCAACGATCCGCTGCTGAGGACGGTGATTGTGGTGAAGGTGGTATCAAGCCGTGTTGCTGTTTCGCAGCGGTGGGGAGAGGGGTGGGGCAGCTGTGCGCGATAACATGAAGTCTTCCTAATAAAGGGTTCCGTATGTCAGGCCAGGAGGAAATTGCATTAACCCCAAGGGGGTCCTCGAGCGCGTGTTCCCCTGCTTCTCAGAAAGGAAGTATTGCTGTCCGCTGGATCTTTGTGCACTGTCGCTCGATGCATCCCGAGCGGGAAGCTCGCCCGGCGGGGTTCGCCTAGGTTTTGACTACAGGCTCACAGTGCGGTCTCTGGGGGTTTATCCTGTCAATTGAGCTTCCCGTGTTGACTTAATGAAACGGCTACACTATCTATTCCGTTTTCGCGCCATCCATCGGAACTCTCCGGCAGTCTCTCGGACCGAGGGGCGGTATCTGAACCTTTCACTACCACGAAGACCTAGCAACCCGTGGTGCGGCTGATGCACAGAACAATCCGACCTATAGACTAACGCAGACTAGATCAGATGGTAGCCCAAGCTCTCGAAAAGGACCGCAGGGGATTCAAGAAAGGTGCGAAGCCTTCTCCTGTGGCAGCAGATGTTTCGGTGGTCCTAGGCTTCTTTGTTCCCTCTTATTTTTGTAAGTTGGACTTGGCGAAGGGAGACAGAGTCACGTAGGGACTTCTTTGTCCGGTCCAAATGCAGGTAATATCGTTAGCAGGGAGTAGTGTAGCCTCATACAGCCTTCTATCTCTCGAACGAAAAAAGACGATCAAGAGCGAATCTCTTCGCTTGCTATGTGAGAACGAGGTCTGCAGCCTTCGGCTTCCTTCCGAGCTGTCCCTCAGCTCCCTCTGCGGATTGCGGTCTGGTCGAAATTACCTGTTTCCGGTACTATCCTTCTCACTTCGGAAGCTATCCTGTACCTGTTTGTGGTCCTCCCACCGGAATCAGGCTTCATGCTGTGTCCTAGTTCTCAGCCTAGGTTCTTTCGGCTTCCTTGTACCCAATACTACAGACGAAGTTCTCGATTTGGTCCCGACTTGACATCTCCTACATGATATTGAGGGAATCGACTCCCTCTCCGAACAAGTGTTCTCAAAATTCTCCGGGAATCCCGCTCTTCTCGAAGGCGGTGAGGATCCGCTGCCTCCTCCATGAGACCGTCTGACCAGCTGACCGTTCGGTGGTGCGTGATATGCGCTTTCGAATGCTGAGTGCTTCGCCTGCAGCGTGCTTGCGTGCCAATCAAGTGGTTTGGAGTGGTTTCGGCAATCAAGCTAGGCACTCAGAGCTCTCGACGCTTTTCCATTACGAGGAAATATCGTCCGCAAGAATCGCCTCCTTGCTTGCTTGCCTGCCTGCTTGCTTGCGCGCTTTTCGCTCGGTGCATTGGCCGGAAATGAATAGTACTGCGAACTGAGGAAAACGACAAACGAAAGTCCGAACAGAGCCTCTTCGACACTCTGAGGAATCGTTGCAGGAGTTGCATTGATGTAGTTCAATAGAATGGAGATATAAAGAATTCAGAGCCGAACTCGAATCGAGAGTATCCGCAAGAGATGTGATACAAGAAAACGCAAGATGGGTCGGAAAACGAGATCGGCAATGAACTTCAACAAGGTCTCAACACAAATCAACTCAAAGAATTTCAGAAATTGAAATCATATTGGTGGAGTGTGAGTGGGAATATGAGAATTCTTGGATAAAGAAAGGAAAAAAAGCAATGCCATAGTTGCACCGTCGAGACCAACCTCAAAATGACCTTCGCTTGCCGCGGGCAGATCCTGTAACGACGGAATGTAGATTTGGGGTCCGTAAGATGGTCGCCGGGCGGGTTTTCGCAGAATCCATCCCTGTTCGTTGCGTGATGATCTGGAAGGCGCCGCTGGCGAATTCTCCCGCGAAGGGCTCCATAAGAAGTTTAGCACCTATCGACAATGACACAGAGTAAAGTCGCCGTTGGCTACAGACTCGAGAAAGGATATCACGGAAATTCGGTTGCCAGCGAAGGAAAATCACATTTGGTTCACCGCGAAACTTCGAGGCACCCCTACAACATTTTGTCGCTTGAATGACTTTTTGAAAGATGAAAACTCCCGTGTTCCTAGTTTGCGTCACCGCACACTGTCAAACCGTGTTGCGTCGCGTCGCGAACCGCGATGCACAAAACATAGCCTAAGGTGAACAAAAAGATTTTGCTTCCTCTCTTCCTAGTTCTTCCCTTTCTGTTCAGCCCGAGAAAACTTGGATCTCGAATTCGCGAAATATTCGAATGTCTCCTCGACATCAGACGACAGCCAACGATGACATCAGAACAAATCGCTGCCCGCATTGCAGAAAACTATTCTTCGTATGAGCCCGAGTCGACGCAATAGGTAAGCCCCGGCTAGCCATCGTTCCAATGGATTTTCTTTTATCTTCTATGAAAAAATTCTCGGATAGATCACGATTTCTCATGGCTTTCTCATCACGTCGCCAAAACACCTAATACCTGTTTTATAAGCTGTCCACTCTTTATACGGGAGACGACGACCTCAGGCCCCAGAGAAGTTTCGGCTGGTCGACAGACAGACAGGCAGGCAGGCGGGAAAGCCGCGCGCTGAGCTTTGTTCTGTAGGAAATAGCCGGGCTCGCGTGTAGTTGCGCCATCTTCAGATAGCTTGACGCCGGCCGTCGTGGCTGTTGTTGATTCTATTTAAACGCGATGTTTGGTGACCAAATTCAATTTTACGGCCTTGAGCTCGTTTGCCCAACGGAATCCCGCTGTACGAATAGTACGAACGCGTTGTACCAATCGTCCACTAAGCGGCCGTATCTACGATTGCGCTTTCTAATCACGCGGAGTTCCATTCCTTTGGAGTCAAGGACTACCGACTCTAACTTCTAACTCAGGGTCACAAAACCACATTCACGCGGTACAGAGTTTCGTCCAGCGCATCGCGACAAATTAGCGACAGACCACTATTTAATAAGAACGCTACTTGATGGTATAGATATCAATTGAATGTGTTTCGATGATTTCTGTGACCACATATGGATCATCGAATGGATCTATTTATGGATTCGATTCTCGCGGCACGTCGACGGGTTGACTCTTTCCTCGGAATAACTTCTGGTGTCGCTTCGAATACGCGGACGTAGAAGTGAGTCATGTCAGTGTACCCTGTTGTGAAACTCCCATCGCCGTCGGTGATTTGGCGTCACCGAGCGTCACTATTACGACATTTGTTGAACATACCTGAAACGAGAAAAAATCTCAAGTTAGCATGAAACCATAAAGGCGAATCACGACGATGCGTGGCGTCGCTTGAAACACGCGAAATTCGCAAATAATTCGAATCCGGTTCCCGGAACGATCTTCCGCTCGCGAGTTATGTTCCGAAGATTTCCCACGGATGAAAACAACAAAGCCCGTCGGAAGAAATCAATGCACCATGTTCAAACATGCTCATGTTTCCGGACAGATTCGTCCACGGAAAAGGTCTTCGAAACATCAAAGCGTCGAAAGCCCAAGTCAGCTATATCCGATGGAGCGTATTTGAAGTTTCCTCCACGTAGAGGTGATGGACGGAAGTTCACTTGGCAATCTCACAAGTCGTAAAGTTGAGGTTCTGTTGCGCGGTGTGAGACCTCGGACGAAAGTTCCGACGCGACTTGAATCGCTGCATTCCTTCAAGCTGTAGGTTCTCAACTGTCATTGGAATTCACGCCTTGAGTTTCCCCGCGCGAAGAAGCGAAGTTCTGTCGCTTGCGTGCGTGACCTTGCTACCACCAGAACTTGAAAACTTTCCAACTTAATTTGACTCCCGCCCAAATGTATCCTGGTGAGAAAAAGAAAATCCGACGAAGAGCCGACAGTGTGAGACAGGCAAAAAAGAATTGAATGAAGTGCACAAAAATCTCAATCCATTGTCAAAATGCGTCATCACATCAATGAGCCAATTGAGTTTTTGTGCTTCGTCGATCCCACTCGCTTGATTTTCTTACAAAAGGGCACAATGGTTCGCGTCTTCGTAAATAGCCGCTAAAATAGGTAGGTCATTCGATGTCCATCGCGACATCTGCCTCCGACAAAACCATGAGAACCAATTTAGAAAATAGTTACCAGCCCCGCGAAAATATGAACGCAGCTAATGGTCGACGGTGACAATGGGACCGCGTTTGGAATCGGCGACGCTGTTACGATTCCGAGCGATGGTTCGAATTCGGCGAGAAAAGCTTCGTTCGTTTCTCACCGGAACGCCGAAGGATAATGAATCACCAAAGTTGAGAAGTTGAATCATGGACTACCCTCGTGGAGTGAGGTCTGCTTCTACTCCGAATGCTCAAGCGCCCAATAAATCAAGCGGACAGTCTCCCCGAACATCAGTCGTTGCCCATGTTCTTCATTTGAGTTCACTGTTTTGAGATCTTTTTTAGCGTCGGACTATTTTTATATTTAAAACCGCTCTTCGGGCACGTTTGGATCTTTTCTCCGCGTTCTATTTGGAAACTCCCGTCGAATCGATTTCGGATGTTTTTCCTCTTTCAGTGAGCACTACAAGTTGGGCTGGTTCAAAACTTCGAAGTTTGCGTCCATTGCGAAAAGGGGTAATCCCGTCAGCGTGTGAGGCTGACGATTCTGTGGGCCCAAGAGCGCGCGTTGTTGTTCCTTTTCTTCTCGCGTCATTGAAGTGCTAATGTTTCAGAATTTCTGACACTGCACTTGAACGTGTAGCTACCGTTTTCCCTCGGGATCTGCGAACGCTCGGACCTTCCCCACTGTCACCGAAGAACGACGCTTCTTTGGTGAACGCGGATTGCTGAGTAGAATCCAATGCTCCTGTAGATTTGATGAACTTCCCATATCGTCTCCGAGTTACGTACTCGGGAACTGCCGTCTGTGTCCAAACCGTGGGTGAATTCCGGCCAAAACCGAAGTTCAATGCGCCGCGCCGCGCCGTTCACGGATCCGAGAAAGTGCGGTCAAGAACACGGTAGTTGTGGACTCCGTTTAAGTCTGCGGAAAACGCTCATTGACGGAAAACGGACGCGGGAAACGACACTGGATCTTGGGAGCATCGTAATTGTGGATGCCTCCCTACAATTTTGTCTGTCATGGACGATAACTTGACGTTTGCGAAGTCCAAAGTTTTGGCTGATCATTCGGCGTGATAACCACAAGAGTGTCTCTTGCATAACAGCTATCACCGGCACGGTGTAAGGCATGGTTGCGAACGCATAGTTCAACTATCTGTTCGCGGAACCCTGAACCGAGATTTTCATCTGAAAAACGGCCGCAACGACGCGAGTTCTCGAAGAACGCGGGCAAGCCAACACAGAAGACGATCAAAACGAAACTTGGTAGCCAGTGTTTGATTTGTCGGTTCGCCGGTCAGCTGATAGAAAAATGGACAAACAGATAGCTTCTCCACGCAGAAAACCGCAGGCAACGCCAGCAACAAGCCAACGAGTTACCTCAACGAAATCCGCCGTCGTCGTCGTCGGCGGCTACCGCTGCGCAAGGTGGCCTTGACAAAATTGTCTGAAGATATCTACGAAATCATCTATGAACGGCGCTATCACAGGCAAATCGTTCATCACGGCGCCCGCCGTCGAGCGAAAGTTGCCTCACGGTAGCGTCCGATCGTTTGAACAGCCAGCCAGTGAGTCAGCAAGAAGCGATCAAAAACAAGAGTTTCGACGAAGGGTCCGAGCCTCGGTGCGAAAGAAGAGCAACATTAATTAGGATCAACAGCCGATTCGAAGTTGCGGGTCCCTCAGCCGGAGTTTCAACTAGGATAAGCCTTGAGCCTGCGTGGACGGCTCCGGCCAGGACTTCGATGCCGAGATCGTCTCAGGAACGATCAGGCGGTGAACGAAATCGTAATCTGGATCGATGAGAGGAACTTCCGATCTCAAAAACTCCGAGACTCCCGACCGAACAGAAAAGGTCTTGATGGAAGGCTGTGAGAATTCAACCTCGAAATATCGGCATTGAGCTCAGGGCTTTCTGACGGTCTCTCCAAAAGATCCACTGTCTCACAGAGCAAACAGGCCGTCAGACCTTCGAGGATCTCATGCCTAGCGAATCCGTTCCCAGCAAGACGCCCAAAGGTCGCCGACGACGTTTGCGGAGTCACCCAACCTCTTCTCCACAAACAGAAGAGCGAAGCAACCGGAGCAGAAAAATTCAGGGCACCCGAGGTGGAAGAGGTCATGGGGGTCCCAGAAGCTAGAGCTGGGCGGGTTGTGTTTTGCGTGGCAATCAAGCTGCGCAAGCTCGAATCGCCCACGGGCTTTTCACTCCGAGTTGGAATTCATGGGAGATAGTCGATAGAAGGCCTTCGGTGTCAACAAGCGCCTCTAAACGAGGCGCTAGCTTTGGTGAGTCTTCTGCCCAGAGAAGCAACAGGGCACCGTTATCACATCCACTGACGAAGTCTCGCTATTTGCCAGTTTTGCAGAAAAGCCCGGTTTGTTTGAGTTTTCAGTTTCTGAAATAGTTTTCCAAAGTCAGATACTTGTTGTCGTGCTTCCCAACATGTCTGGTTCCCAGGGAGCGATGCCAAACGAACATCCGATGGGAACAAGAAACGATGTTTTCTGTGACCGCCACCGTCCCGCGACCATGTGGAGAAGTTTCAACAATGAAATGGGTATCCAGTGGCTAGCTGACCGCTACGCGACCACTTGAAGTGTTTTCGTCGTTAGTCGCCATGCTTTACACAAGTTCACTAGCTCAGCGGCAACATATCATGCGGCTCAGTTGACTCGAGCGTCGTTCAGAATCGTTGACATCCGAGAAGCTGAGATGTCAAGGTCTTCCGTTCCGTTTAGCTGAAGATATCAAGTTCCATTCGTCTTCAGTAGTAAACCGGTTGCGTGTCTGGATCGCATTCTGATTTCTCTTTCGCTCCGATCGACGGAGCAAATTCAAACATTCAGCACAATGATCGCCAAGCATGAGCATCGGAATCTGAGATTCTTTCAGAGGTCAGAAAACTCATTCTCCTCGTCATCCCACGCGACTTCAGGAAGAGTCCCGAAGTCGCATGGACTCGGCGAGTTTTCGAGTCCCGCTCAAGTCGACCGGGGCTCATCATTGTTCTGGATTACGAATTGTGTTAACTAACCAACTCGCTAACGAAGCGTTTGGAGCTGTGCTCCGACCGTCGCAGAGCTTTGAACGGAGCAGTTTCGAGCTTGCAAGGCCTGCGGGTGTTCAGATGTCCCAACTCGAGGGGCGCTGCTATGAAAGGGGAGCCTGGAGCAACGAGATGAGGCTCCAATTAATGCTCCGGAAGAGAGGAGGGCATCCTGACTCCGAACCACCTGGGCTCCAGTCATCCCTTTGAGTCTCTGCGCGAGCTGTGAGCCGTGATGGCATACCCTCTTTCGAAAGGCTTGCCACCTACCGCGTTAGTAGAGAGCCGGATTTGCAAACGCCGCTCCACAACTACGGAGGAGGATTTGCCCACTTTTCGAGGTCGTGGGTGTTGTCCAGCCCTCTCGCAACTAGCTAGGCGAGATCAAAGGCGAAGTTTTGCCAGTGGGACCGACAGAAACCAGTGACAACAAAATCAGCAACAACAATGAGCAAGTTCAGAAGCCACGCCTTCAATTACGAGCGGCATTCCGCAATGTCCGTTGCAGTGATTGGAAAATCCGTCGGAACAGCGGTCTCGGACCGCTCTGACATGTTCCGTTTGATAAACACGACTTCAGTGTTTCGTTTTTTCCGGAGGAGAAAAAAAGATGCGTTTCCGCTCTTGCGAGCTACGCGAAAGGCCGATCGTTTGTTTTTAGTGGATTCCGATAGCGCAGGTTCTTGGTCGTAGGAAAAGTCGGTACTGGACAGGGCTTCGTCGGTAAAGTCGATGCGACTGTGTCGAAACAGAAAGAAGCGCCGCTTGGATCAATACCGACTCACAAGGGAAGTATACGACATGATCATCGAGTTCGGAGCTAAGGTGATGGCTACGTGTAGGTCCACCGTAGAGGAGGACACCATGAGAATATTCCCCACGAATGCGCTATAGCCACCGAATACGAGTTTTCTTTGTTCCAATTTCTACCCTGTTCAAGCTGCTCCGATTTCGCGATAAAATGTTCCAAGGGGCTTCATTGCAGGATGTGTATCATATTTAGAAACATAAAATATCACTTCCATGGTGTATAGCCTTTCCGTTGCTCTTGTATCCGAAGTACACATCTTGTAATGAAGCCCCTTTGAACATTTTATCGCGAAATCGGAGCAGCTTGAACAGGGTAGAAATTGGAATGAACAAAAAGCTCGTATTCGGTGGCTATAGCGCATTCGTGGGAAATATTCTCAGGGTGTCCTCCTCTACGGTGCACCTACACGTAGCCATCACCTCAGCTCCGAACTCGATGATCATGTCGTATACTTCCCTTGTCAGTTTATTCAGAGAGCGCGCGCATTCCTCCCAGGCAGCCGGATTCATGCGCGTTTCCAGATTGGAAACGCTGGGCGTTATTGTCGTTGATGTTCCAGACGGAAATTCCAGCGAGAAACTCCCCACGTTACACGACAAGAGCAGTTTGTTATCTTTTGTCGCTTGCAACAGGGAAACTAATGGGTCTGGAAACACGCTTTATCGCCAGGGCACTTTCGTCCTGTCTCTTGCTTTCCAAGATTCTGGCTGGAAGCATTTTTAATGACGTTTGAGTTTATGATCTCTATAAAAGCTCGAGCTGACTCGAACATAACCCAGTTTTGTAGTCTTTCCCTCGAGAGAAGAGTTTGCCTCGAAACAGAACTCTGAACTTTGCGAACCATTAGAACGAACCGAATCGATGCCAACACCTGAACACTTGAAGAAAGCAAAGATAGTAGGAGGCGGCTGTCCGCACGACTTTTTCTCTTTTTCGCAAACGCTGTTGCTCCACCGGTGCGACCTGGTATTCCACAGGAACTGATATTCCGCAGGAAATGAGAACGAAACTTTGGTCATTCCGTCTTTCTCGTTTCGTCGTCTTCCAGAGTCACACCAAGAAGAGTTGAGGTATGATGTAATAAAAGCGGCGAACTCACAATGGCGGAGAAAGGGCACCAAGACGGCGTCGTGAAGATTTAGTGAAGCCTAAAAGCAACAGCCGGCTGTCCATGACCAAGAACAGAGCACTTGGAAAATGGCAGAACAACGGCCACTGTCGCATTCATCCTCTGAAGATATGAGAGCGAGAGACAGAGAAGACATTATTCGCGACGTGCTCACGAGGATGGAATCCGCGAACTTTGGGCCGCGGAACTCCGACCGAGTGCGAAGGGCGGCGAAAGTTGTTGGGAAGGTCCGCAGATGTTTCCGCGATCTTTCCGAGATCCGCAACTATTTGTTTCAGATGTTTGCGATGTCCGAGATTCCGATCGAGATCAAATCGCATGACATCTGGCTTTCTCTGTGTCATCAGCTGCCGATGACGAGCAAGAGAACTTCGGAGACACCGAACATGGTCGATGGGCGAGATGCACCGCGCGGTCGGATGGACTTTCGGTGTTAATTTCCCTCGGCTCCGTCGTACGTCGTCGTTGTCATCATCATTGAAGAGACTTCGAAGAGTTGAACTAACAAGTGCAACTCCGAAGCAACCCGTTGACAGCGCCCTCGCGCCCTCCGAGGGGAGCAAAAGTTCAGTGACGACCACGACGTGCAAACTGTTGAGGATCGTGTCAAAATCAACTGAACCGGCTCTGGCAGCTCCGAAGCGACGACTTTTGCTATACGCAAGGGTTATACGCAAGCTCTCAACACGAACGTTTTGCGCAAACCCTCAACGCGATCACTCAGTGTTGCGCGTCTGCGGACGTGCTCGGCATTCTGCGGAGTTCCGGTCGTTTGTCCACTCGGATTGTCGTCGGACGGTCGTTGTTCCGCCTGTTCGTTCCTCCGTGGACAGAACTGGACACAGGCGAAATCAGAGCTCGCGCAAACTTGCGGAGTACACAGGCCCCTCGATGCGTGTATCGGAACCCGAGTCTCGCAGTTTTTCGAGGCATGCTCTCCCGGTTTTCTGATCATATTCCGACGTCAACGACGCCGATGACGCGATCAAAGTCGCGCTCGCTCTCCATGACGTCGCGTCGTAGGACGGTGCGGAAACTGCCGGTCTCGAGCGCTTTCTCACTGTTTACATAACACCAAGCCCATGACGTTCGAGTGTTTCCATGTCACCGATCATCTCCGCCATCGCGGGCGGAGGTCGGAGCTTGCTCTTATATCAGACGGAGTCAATCAGCCATGCGCTGTTTCTGCTGGATGATAATGACGTCGAACGTGACGCTGAGAAACTGTTTCTTTCGCGGCGCCTCTTTCATTCGCTCGTTCGTTCGTTCTAGAAGTCGACTTGTTTAGAGGTTGGGTTGTGGTTCTGCGGTCTGGAGCATTCGAGCTGCAATTCTCTGTAGAAGTAGACGGAAACGGAACGGCGAGTGGGCTTGGCACGCGGGAGAAAAACAATTTTTCCACCCTCAACCGGCCTCGCGTTGTACAGTTGAATTCGACTCGAATTCGAGTTGAATGCGGGAGTGTCTGCGGCAGCGCGGGTGTCTGCGGGTTATGAGCGCAATACGATGCTGCGTGCCGCGCGGCTGGGCTTCCCGTTTCTGACTTAGGGAGGCGGATGCGGTGGTGGTTGCCCTTCAGGAGCAATGCAAAGAAGATGCCTCATGGCTCAATGATGGACCAAATACAATTGGCTTTTCGGACGCTTGAGACGCCCTATTTTTCTCGTTTTCTTTGCCTCATTCTTCTTCTTTTCGTTTTTTCTCTACCCTCTTCCACTTTTTCCTACGAGGGACCGCAAGTTAAGACTGCGAACAGCAGGCGTTTTCCATCATTGATGTTCCCAAATAACTTGGAGGGCGTATGTTGATCGTGTGGATTGATCGATGTGGATGTTCATTCATATCCGCTACAGATAGCCTCTCGGCGATGAGAAAAAGAAAACTCGAGTCCCGGAAGTTGTTACAAACCCATGACATAATGAGTTACGCCGCAGCTACGTTTTCCGTGGTGACCGGACTCATTTCTAAACTTCCTCTCGATCTCACCTGTGCTCCAGAAACTGCCACTTGAACGAGTTTCGGCGGTGGCCGACGTCGCGTCGTCAACTCTAACAAATAAGCTCCCGGACAGGCCTCCAAATAACACGTCAACGCTCCGTTTGAATATATGTATGTATACGGCGGCATCCACCAGGAGCCGCTCAGGCATGGCTGCATGCATAAGTGCAATAACCTCCATCTCAGGCCGGTTTCCTGAACGCACAAAACTCTCCTCTCGCGGAAACGGTGCAACTCGGCCCGGCGTCTCTTCATGTTTCTCTTCCTGCGGATGCAAAAACTTTCTGATCGCAAATAATCGCCTTCCTGTGTAACTGCGCGGTGTCACGACAACCCGCACCTCGGTCCTCGGCTGCTTCGGCGCCGGCATTTCCTGTCTTCCGCCGTTGCTGCCGAAGATTTTCTGCTCTCTGCCTTCAGCTGCTCACTTCTTCTCTCCCGACTCACGCTAACGAGATATAGTTTCAGTTTTCCCCTCATGGATGCATCTCATGGGGAGCTGGAGACTGAAAGTTCTACGACGGCGACGTCGAGTTTTCAAACTCCTCGTTCGCCGTGAGGCTGTCGAGCCATTCCGTTCTGATGCGTTTTTGATTTGTTCTCTCAACTTCCCGAGGACAAAAACACTCAAGTTCCCCTCGTGAAGTTATTTCTCCGTCCAAATATTGGGGAACACAGGCTGTAAGCCGTCTACACCGACTCCGAGCGGAGGGGAGAGTGAACGTTACGCTGTTCGTGTGGGCTCTCTAAAAACTCTGCGACGACGTCGTTCGGTTGCGTTGGGCCGAAATGATCTTCGACACGTGTAGTAAAAAATTAATTTTAGCGCAAAGTTCAAGAACCCGGAGAACAACCCCGCCCTGCACTTTCAGACAAATTGCCATGGGTTCAAACCCCAGCGAGCGAGTCTCGGGACGGATGGAAAACGAGAAAGAGGAAGAAAGGACTTCCGAGAGAACGTCCGCAACCGAAGAGCAACGGTCATTCGCAGTCATCTCAAGACGAGCTTTGCGAGCGCCGAGAAAAACTTGTGCCCTGTTTCCCAGCCAGCCCAGAACAAGGTTTGATTCCCTCGTCGCTGCGCATTCGATCTACGCATGGTCGAGGATCACTTGAGCAGGTCGGCGGGGGGCTTTGTGAGATTTCCTCGAGCATCCAGCCTCTCAGCTCTTTTCAATTCCCAGCCTGAGTTTCACGTCGAAGATCTTACATAAATATTGACACGCTCACAACCCGCCGTGATACGACGCCGGAACCATGCAACGCTATTTTCGCGACTTCTTTCGCTGAAACGCCGCGGGTTCTTTCTTCTGTCGAGGTATTGGTCCCCGCTGAAAATTCTCCCGCCGCCTCGACGGAACGATTTCCGGTGATCTCATTTAGAACCCACTGGACCTGAACTCGGAAACGGCGACGCGGCCTTTCTCCTCGGAGGTGTTTCGACTCGCTGAAGGTTCGGCAAAGATCTAGGAACGGCGACAAGGCAAGAAGGTTCGCTCGTGCAAAGGACCAGCGGAGCTTCGAATCGATACAAAATCTGTGATTTCAGAGAACTTCGCAACATGCGTCTCCCTGAGGTTTAGAAGCGCTCGAATGTACAGCAGCACAACATGCCGAGATCCTTCCGAGTTCTTTGGAGGAATCGTCAAGCCAAGCTCGGCAGCTCCCATTCAGAACGAGAATTAACAAAACTTTGACAAAGCAAACGCTCGAATCAGCTCGACTTGAATTGAAAAGCAGCTCCCGAACAGCAATCGAGGTGCTGCTGTGCCTGTTTGTGAGGTCTTCACGCGTTTCCCCCTCTATCCATGCGAAACGAAGACTCAAAAGTTTGGACAGCCGCAAGGAGAATCAAACAAAGTGCTGGACGCAGGCCGATTTCATTGGAATTCACCATCCTGCTTTTAGTTCCCGCAATGTCGAAGATAGCTCACCGAGGAGCGACTTTTGAGATTTCCGCTCGTTGAGTCGTCGAGTCGGATGCCGAGTCGCAGGAAACTCGCAGTAGCTCGACAACTGTTCCAGCCATCTCTCCGGGAAGCCTACTACTCCGATGGCTGGCGCTCGTCGTTGGTTCGCGGTTGAAGCCCGAGGAACCAGAGAGCGTGAACCAAACTTCGGAAGCCTATTGTAGCCGCAGCACCAGAGAGTGTGCTCTATGGTAGCATCTGCCGTCAGGCTTTTCTTTCTGTGTCCGTTCGACTGTCAGTGATTCAGGGAGTGAGTTTGACTGATAAAGCCCCAGCTCGCTGATGCGAGTGGGATAAGACTCGGGAGAAGAACTCGCTTTCCAGACCAACAACTCCGTGTCCTCCTCCCGTGGCAACAAAGCACGCCATGAGCTACCACGACCGTTCCCGACCTGATTATGGTCTCCGACAATCCGCGTGACCCTCTTCGGGGGGATCAGATGAAGACTAACGAATGGTTTCACATCCGTGACCACTCCAAAGAGGCTTGGATTGTGCTCGACAGAATCTGAATTGTGGTCAAGTCAGAGTTTCCCGTGGGTTAGTTGCCTTTTCCCGCTGCATAGAGACTCCATGAAAAGAGAGGAATAAGCACACCGGATGGTGGTGGTGATGGGGGAAAGGAAACTCCACTGAGAATGCAGCCGACCCGTTTGAGCAAAGTGCCCACGCCAACCCAGTGCAAGTCGCGGCAATTCGTCAGTGTTTCCCTGTAACTTTTTTGTCTGCTCGGGCGGGCGGCAGCGGGGCAGCAATGGCGGCGGCGACGACGACGGAAAAGGACGAGGGCCCTATGATAATGGCCTGCATTGGGGCACTTCGTTCAGCCCAAGGGACGCATTTGGCCCCGAGAAGAGGAACGCTTTCGATTCAGCCGAGATCGGCGCGCGCCAGCCAGCGATCATCACCAGAGAGCAACGGAGAGAAATCGCTCCATCGAGCAACTCATTTGAAGCGATTTATCCACAACGGATGCAACGACTTGTGCCCGGGCCAGGGCTCGCCGTTGGAGGGTCGTGGAGAAGGGAAAAGGCTCGAAAAGGGAAAAGAAAGCACTCCTAAGTCCCTGTAGGCGGTAATTCCGTCTAATCTTCCTTGGCTGGACTTTTTCCTGCTCCCTGGTCCGCTCCTTTTCCTTCTTTCTGTCTGGTGCTGGCTCGCGTTGCATCTGTTCCAGGGCAGCTTGCATAATCATCTGTATCGATCTCGAGGAAATGCTCCACGATCTTTCTTACTCCGACCAAGACACCGCGTCCATCTCCTTTCTGAATGAATGCCGCCGCTGCTGCTGCTGCTGCTGCTGGCAGGGACCCACCGGAGAGCAACGGACTCATAGACAGACTGATGGACGTAAGCACGTATGTACGACCAGCAGAGTCCAAGGTCGACGTTAGCTGAGAACGGCGGGGTAATATGAAGATCCAGCTGGCCTTCAACCCCGCAGAGACAAGACACCGGGCATCTGGTCGGTGGCTAGGTGGACCGCGGCTCCGTTGTTTGCTTGTTTGCTCGCTCGCTCGCTCGCTGGCAAAGGCAAACCATTTTCATTTATCCTCGGGGCTAGCAGCGCCGAACTACGTGCACGTCTTGTAAGGCCTCGGTACGCTAAGTACGGCGACGATAGATCATTCCTCGGCGTTTCTGCGTACTTCTGCGTGGCTTCTTTGTCTCGACATGCCTGGAAGGCCGGATGCGATGCCTCGCTTCTCTCCCAAAACTGTTTCGACCACATATCTGTCAGCAACTTGGCCTGAACCTGCGAAGAATCAGCCAACAGTGGAAACAAAGCCACTCATCAAAAAAATCACAAAGTTTGACCAGCATCATCTTGGACGTTTCCCGTTTCCCTGGATGAATTCGACTCCGTTCCGCAAGTTATTGACTGAAGTCCCACATCAGAAGATTCGGAAACTGAGAAATGCAGTGAGTTTGAACAGGTCTGGGATGGTGAGGAATGGTCTGGAAACGGCTTCTCAACTCGCCATCCTCACCGAACGCGGTCGATCCTCTCATCGCCCGACCTGAATCGAAGCCCCAGGGATATTTGTGGAATCATCCCGAGTTCTTCTCACAAACGATTCGGTTCCACGCGTCGCGTGAGCGATTCGAAGAAGCAGTTTCTCGTGACCCTAGCTGATAGGATTCCCCGCGAGGAGGCAGCGCCTAGCCACCACTGACTTGAAGACGAAGTCCCGAGCCGCTGCGGCGCTGTTGCAAATCTGCCAAACTTGATATACTCAGCTCTGATTTCGGTTTTGTCTAGTTTGCTCGCTTTATTGGAATGAATGAATCAGTAGCAAAACTTAGATTCTCATTGTGAAGTGTCTTTTCACCCGGTGGTCTGTCTGGCTTATCGCATTTCTGAGCAGCGGCTCTGATCGTTCCAGACATTCGGGCAGCATTCTTAGTCACCGGCATCGTCACACTTGGCTGAGGTCCTTGTGTGCGTTAAGAATTCCTCTTGTCGATGTCTAGCGGCAGGCAAAGCAATTCTCCTTTTTTTTTCTTTCTTCGCCGTTCTCTCTTGGTCAGAAGCGGCGAAGCTGTTTCTGCATGTAAATTGTCCGAGTTGCTTCGTTATAAATAGATTTGCGATGGATGGAATAGCTAGCAACAACGGCAACCACATTAACAACCACCGCAACAAGACGTTCAATTAGAAGAACGAGCACGCGAGAGCATCTTGCACTGCCTGCCCTTCCTCCTGCGCGTCTCGGGGGTTTGGTTTTTTTTTTCGTCGCTGGGAACCTGAGGGGAGCTTCGGCTGACCTGGGGTGATCGGGGAAGACAAAGTAGCTCCTACGTTGCGTAAGGTCCCAAAAGACTTCGAAGGACCAATGCTCAGGCTGGCCCGCGTGAATAATTTCCAACGAAAAACGAGCAGCTTGGGGCTGTTTTCGCTCGATTCAGAGTCCAAAAGTTCAGGCAACGTTTGGCAGCTCATTCGGAGGGTCCTGATTCGATCTGGAGTCGAACCGAAGCCGAAAGGGAGTAGGTCGCTCAGCAGACAGAACACATCAGTTCAGAACCGATCCACGAAGCAGGTAAGCGGCGATATTTGTATCGATTATAGTTCTGAGCCGATTGTTCTCCGCCCTTGCATGCCGACTGTTGTAGTGTGAACAGTCGGGACATAAATCTCCCATCCCAGACGATATGGGTGAGGCCATCTACTGGTCATCCTGTAACCAGTTCTCCCGCTGGTTATTCAGTTAGTCACTCGTTCAGTCTGTCAAGGACTCTTGTAGTCGGGCTTCCCTCCTCGTTTATGACCTGAGTGTAGATTAGCGTCTATCATCAACACCCTGTAATAACAGAGCACCTAATCCCATCTAGTTACTCCCTTGACATGGATCTCCGCGTTTTCTCACGCCTCGCTCCGCGCTTTTCCTGAGATTCCCCGAGAAACTAGAGGAACTATTTAGCATCGGAGTTTTCGTGGTTGCAACAGCTGCCGAGATTATTGCGATTTTGGCGCAAAGTCTGCCATCTGCCGCGACCAACAAGACATCGCCCGCTGTTTGGCTGTTTCAGTCGAAAAACTTTCAACACGGAATATACATGGACCATAATGTTGGGGACTGTTCGATGTACCACCAACACGTGGTGGGAAGTCTTCCACGGAACGAATTCAAGCCCTCGTTCCGCGGCCGTTGCTATGTTTTCACTGAGATGAGTTTAAACTCAGGAGACCCTGTTTCGTCCGGCGATGCTTGAGGGCCAAACCATTTCGCGATGATTGGACTCGGAATGGGAACCCTGCCAAGGTTGCGACGACGAAAGATCTTAGGTTGGTGGTAGAAAGAGCGGCCATGCATGCAAACTGTGCATCATAGGTCATGAGCGGAAAGAATCGCGTTGGTGACGCTTTCTTTTATGCTCCAAACCCTCCTCTCACTGCACGGTGGAAGCGTGTGGGTTGAACTGAAGTTACCGAAGGAGTTTCAACCTTTGCTTTCATTAATGGAGGTTGTGATCATCAGAAAAAGGTCAAAACCACCTCACTCAGTCAGCCTATGGGTTGAAGCCTAGTATGTTACCCAGGTTGCCTTAACCCAGGTTAAGGCATGGCTCGATTGAGACGTTGAGATGAGACTAGATGATCTCAATGGATTTCAGGCGGTGGCCTGAACAAAAGAGATGCGGGAGCCGGGAAAATTGAGCGCCGCGATTTCAGAGCAGAAGACATCGATCCATCAATGAAGGACGAACGACCATGAGAGAAAGCGGCGCGGTGGCGTCTTCCTCGGGAGTTTCTGACCCCGGAGCGAAACAGCAAACCAGTCAGGCCGTGGCTTACAAACTTCCTCCAAAGACCCAGGCCTCCTGTATTGCTGATGGCCCGGGACGGGACTGCTACGACGACAAACTCAACGGAAGGAGGACGAAAGCAGAAGCGAGACCGGGCAAGCAGCAAAAATTCCAATGATCAAAAAGAATACCGATGTAACGATGAACAAAGTGGACGATACCAACAACGGCCGTGATGGACGCAGCGACCACAATGGAAGCAAGGGCGGCCATGCCGAGCGCTTCGCCAGAACTCAGAACACAGCCGAAAGCAACTTTGTTCCTTCCTCTCTCTGCTCCCCTGCTTTTTATTCCTCAAATTTTTGAATAATTTCAGCGGAGAGGCAAGCACAGCAATTTTCTCTTGACCTGACCGGATGACGAGCCGCGTTGTAGGGCGGGCGGGTGCGCCGCCCGACTTTCTGACCCGAGTTCAACTCAAGAAAGAACTTTGAGGAAGTCGAGCATCCGAAGACCGACAACAACAGCGAGGAAGACCGCAGGATTCCGCGGCGAAAGTACGATCCTTTTTTCTCCTTCCAGAGTTTCTTGTCCGTCGAGCGCATCGCTCTGTGAGTTGCGGTTGCGTTGAGTTTTCCTCGAAAACAACGCTCCCCAATTCACGCAGCAATCCCCCACCGACGGATCCAAATCCAGTTCTTCAACTCTCTTTCGAGCCAAGTGAGCCGCTCAGCTCAGGATACAACTCCAGGACGAACCACAAGATGAAATTTTTTTGTTCGTTCGAGTGAGCTGAGCGCAACATTTATAAAACATGTCGTCAACAGGCTTTCCGTCAGGCAGTGGGCTTCCCATCGCGAATCCCAGGTGCAACTCCCAAGGATGCAATCTATTAGGAGTATCCTCGTGAAGGAGAACCTTCCCGGGGTCGCGAACAAATCGATGCCCCAAAAATAACTGCTTGGGCAGCGTTCCTGGGTCAACACCCTCTCTAGGCCTCGTGATTCAGGCGGAGTTCTCCAGTCCTCACAGACTTCCCCTTATTCATTCTCCTTTCCTTCGGGTCTTATTCTTCAGCTCATCGTATACTTCTTGTCCACCCTCTCTTCGTCTCCATGAGAGATAGGACCGACGCATGAGTACGGCTTCGGGATGAATAATTTTTTATTGTGGCGGCAATGTACGGACGTGTAGACCACAAGAGGATTCTTCCATTCCCGATGGGATTCTACGAATAAATGAATGAATGAATGAATGAATGGAGGATGGGCCGCATCGGAGAATGAATCGGAAGATTCCCCTCCTGTACAGCTGTCGTCGCGGCGGCGGCGGCTTGCACAACCGAACCACTTGCACTCCTGACTGCTTCCGGGAACGCGGAGAAACCTCGAATCGGCCCCTTCTACAACGTCAAATGGAAAAAGACGTAGCCGATGATCGGCGTATGCAAATGAGCCGAGGCACAAAACGTTGCTTTTGTTCTTATAGTAATGCATTTGTTAGTGGGGTGTGAGGATGTTTTTCTGTTCCAAGCAGACCTCGGTTTGGTTTTTTGGACTTTTCGGGTAGAATCTCTCCCTCGATCGGCTTCTTCGCTATCACCGTCGCGGTGATCTTTTCTGTTGTGAAGGACAGAAAAAATCGAGCGCGACACTTTGACGTTTCGACCGGAGCCGTTCCGTCTGAGGAACGCCCGCTAAGCCGAATGTCTTCGTTGAGTTTTGAAAAATTTTGTACGCTCCGTTGCCTACTTGCCTGGTCGCACTGGCCGTCTGTCTTTCGAGAAGTCGGGTCCGACTGCTGAACCCAGGCCGGCGAGCCCAGTCAACCAGTTGCAGCGCAGCTGCCGTGAAGGCGCCTTGTTCTTGCCGTGTCCACTCCAGGACAAAATGAAGAGATATCTTCAAGAGCTGGAACGTGTTTGGACGTTCGATCCAGCTTGGTTGTTCTCGATGCTCTTACTTTTCCCGAATAAAGGGCACGACGGCTTCGCACTTGGATCGGCAACGAGTCCGTCGCATCTGCATCGTAACACGCTTCCCGACAAATCGAAGCTCGGGTGCAAAAAGGTTTTCTTGCACACCACAAAAAAATCGCGACGAACGAGCGAACGAATCCGCGGGAAAGTGGGCGGTGTTGCCTAATGTGACGTGGCCAGCCTGCCTGCCTTCCTGCCGCAAACCGGCCCGTCTGATCAACCGTTGCGTGCAGTTGCTTGCAAATTGATGTGATTCGATGGCATTTGAACAGATTGTATATTAATAACAGGACCTCCTGTTTCCAGGATCGTGTTGTTTCCTCGATCGTCGTCGAGGAAGCTCTTTGTTTGTTCCCCGCTGCATCAGATTTTCAGGAGAGAGAGGGAGGCGTTCGCTCCGAACAACCTGCCCGGAGAACCTAAGCAGGAGGATCTACTGAATAATGATGATGGCCAACTGCTATTCCTCCTCCCGTCGTCGTCTACCGGACGCATTATTTCTCCAGAAGAGTTTCTTGTCACTTAAGGCTTACTGTTTTCGCTTTCCGTGTTTGTTTTGCCTCCCGCATTTTCCCGATACCATCGATTAACATGCTATTGAGCTCGAAGATTTGTTCTACACGCTGTCTTACACTTTCCATCGTCATCATCATCAACGGTTTAATCCTCTGTAATCTCGATGCTAGCGTTAGGTCGGACCATATAGCCGAACATTATCAAGACTAAGTCGCACGCACCATCAACGGGCTTTTGAGTTACTGCGGCGCCCGCGCGTTATTAGGCGCAGAATTCATCGTTTTCCCGGACAGCGGCTATCTTTAGTGCCGTAATCCTTCTCGCTGCAATATCCGGGGTCCATAGACTCCGTAGAGATAGTGTTCATGAGCACCTTCAAGTCCAGTCTCAGGACAACTCAACGAATTCAGCAAAAGCCAGACTCTGACGCGGGAATTCTCCGACAGCGACGCGAAATGTCGAGAATAGCCGTTAGGTTCCAGCTTTATTCAGAGTCGTCAGGTTTCGATTGCTAGGTCAACTATTAGAATTGGTGTATCTCGTCGAAGGGTCCGTTAACGTTGTAGTACCAGCCGATTTCGTTGACGAAACTTCGACCGTAAGGCCCAAACGACATTGGCCCCAGTCCATCGAGCCATGTCCCGTCAGCGTTCAGAGGATAGAGGTCTAATACGATTATGTCAAATGGTTTCTTCGTTTGGTTCTTGTGGTTCTTCGGCGTTTCGACTTGGTCTTGAACTTTTTCTCGAGGGTTCTCCACCATACTCGAAACGCTGACCCCAAACGAGAGGCGGAAGCTCAGCGCTGCGATACCCGGGCAGTAACGTTGTTTTCTATCGATAATACAATTATTGTCAGAAGACTTTTTCTGGAGTTTCGTTCACAATAAAAAAACCAACCACTAAAGAGAGCAAACTTTGAAAGGGAAGTTTGTCCCATTTTGATCAGCTTTTCGAGGGGGAACACGTGCCCTCGGGAATTTCGCCTCGAAATACTCTCCAAGAGAGGGTATTTTGGAGCATACCCATGATCACGCATGGAATTTTCTCGTGCCCAACTTGCGGCGTGGCGTTGAGTTCCCGACCGATGTCCACGATAAATGCCCGGTTCCGGTCTGGACAGTCTCCAAGAGGAAAATCGTATCGACGTTTCGCTCGCGTGAAGGTCGTCCGACTACCTGGCTATCAGAAAAAAATGTCCAGACGCAGTCATCGCTTCAACATCTCATTCACAACATTCGGGTTCTCCTCCGATAACTTGTTTCAAGTTACTGGAGTTTGATCACCAACTTTGGTGAGCCTTTCCCTGAGAGAGTCGATACCGGGTTCAAGTATGTACGTAATTCGGTGCTCATAAATCTTTGACGACGTCCCCGGGACTGACGCCAGCTTGACAGAAAACTGATTTGTGTTTGCTGTCGCTTCCAACTGAGCGACTTGGTGACCAGTCCGTTCGGTGTGGCTTTTCTCAAAGCCAATGGTGAGTCTTGCTCGGACACGGAACCTCCGTTGATCACGCAGTCTCGGCTCATCTGGCTGCAGCTCAAACCGAACGAGTTTCGATCGATGAAACTGGAAGCGGATGACACAAAATTCAGGAGACGTAGTTAGGTTATGAAAAGCTCACAACCGTCACGACTAAAGTTTCGAAACGGAAAGGAATAAATCCGATTTTTCGTCCCCGCGGCATCGGACATCGAATGGTTCCATCTGGCCATATCCGTTTCACTGATGCACGGTGCTCGTTCTCTGGCTGGATATTCTATCAGAACGCGCACTGTCTATCTTTTCCGGAATGGAGTTCCCCCGGACACGGTTCACGATACTTTTCCTTCTTGCTCTATTTCAGTGTTTATGTTTCGCTGTGAGTGAGCAGCACGGAACAAACTCAGGGAGGGAAAACCGGAACTTTGCTTCTCCCGAACATCATGGAACAGCTGATCTTGGTAACCTTTGAAACTGCCTACAGTAGGAGAGAATGGCAAGCGTTTTCACTCCAAAAACATCAACGTTTCCACAGTAGAATTCCGTTGTAAAATTTGTTATGCGCCTCGAGCCACCCGAGCTGTTGAGAGCGTCAGTGTACCGATTGCTGATCACTTTGAGTTTCAAAACAAGTTGGGCCTGAATTGAAAACACAAGGAATACTCACCATTGCTCGAGCAGCTGACTGACGCGTGAGGTAGAGTAGGGTGTTCGACGGTTCACTGGCACCGGTACAGTCTTCGAGTAAGTTGATAGGACGCCTGGAAGAAATATCACCGTTCATGTCACCATGGTTTTCTTGAGGAACACACGGCACCGAGCACAACACTTTGAACGTGGCTATGCCGGACAGAGACAGTTCTGACGGACGACACCGCTGTTGAGGATATCTGTTCGGTCGGATGAGGCTTCGATTCGGGCGAGCCTGACGCGCGAGATCCTAACCCGAACAACTGTTCTTCTCACTCTCGGACGCGAACGCCAGCCGTGCTCTCGAGAGACAGTTGTTTGGAGACAAGATCGTTCTGCGTCTGAGAGGGGGCCGCCATTGCTTACATGGGTCGGTGGGCGAGAAGCCGGAGTTGCCCTCCTCCGAACTCGAGCTCCTCTTACCCCACAATGTATTTTGCGCTTCCATCCTCCACAACCTGGAGAGAGGGCAAAACACGCGTTCATAGGCAGACCCGGAGGACAACAAACGCCCGTGACTCCGGTTTGCACTCCATTCCTTGAACAGCTCTCGACCGTTTGCGGTAACTTCATGCAACTCGTGACCGGAAGGGGTACTCAGACAAAATTTCCCAGCTGACAGCTCTTGGGAGTTCCTGGCTGACCAAGACAGTTTTTTTCTTGTCAAAAGATTCCCATGCTCTCATTCTGAACAGCAACTGGAACGTTCAACCTATCCAACGAAATCGTCGAAAATCAAAAATCGAGAATCCCTTCGTTTTGTGTTCTCAATGTAGCCTGTTATGGAAGGTGAAACGATCTCGAGCGGAAACTCAGTTCATGTTTTGATTTTCCTGACCTCAACCTACTCCAATAGAGAGACTGAGAACACACATCCCGTGTTGCGGTGAATCGGAGGCTAGACCATGGCCTCAATTTAACGTCGGTCACGGTGTTTGCCATGGCAGAATTGAAAATGATTGTAACGAAATCAGAGGCGGCCCCCTGGACATTCGAGGTCCCTCGAACGCCGGGCGCGGGAGAACGCAAAAGCGCCACCCGCTTCATTCTGTCGTCAAACTTCTGCAGAGGTGTTGAACGACCGTTGTTCGAATAGAAACAAGAAACGGCTTCCAACTGATTCGAATCGAGCTCCTGCTTTTGGAAATTCCCGCGGAAAGACTCCGAGGTTTTTGAGCTTTGATAATCCCACTTCATCACGGAGTGCTCATAAATCGACGCACTCGATCAACCGCGTCGTCGTTTATGAGAAATCCGCTAGCGTCACGCTGATCTAAGCACTCGAATCAGTGGGGAATTTTTGTCATCCCTTCCTAATCAAGCGATGTAATCACCAAATCCATCAGTGGAATTTTTGGAATCTAGTAGGGAAAGTTATTCGGTTCCTTCAGCCAGATGCTCAGGTTGAAGTCTAAGGGATGTAAATCATCAACTCACCGAACACAGAAAACACTTCTAACGCGGCTTCGACCGCGAAAACTTGTCCACAATCCGTTTCGCGAGAAACTTTCGGGACACGAGAACTTGTCAAACTAAAGAACAGTTTCCATTGTCACTTTCGGTTAAGAATCCGAAGCTCCAACCAAGCAAGAACGTTCGATTTGATCTCACGCGGTGACAGAAGAGCGGAAGTGTTGCTCAGACGCGAAGACTATCCTCATCGAGTGAGCTTTTCCAGCGCGGATGGGATCTTTTCCTCAACCGCAACAAACACGGCACCACAATGGGCGATGAGTACAAGAACGTTTCTTTTCTTTGTTTTCGAACGATCAGCAGAAAGCACAACTGCCTGAGTCATGAACTCGTAGAATCCGATCCGTCGAGTCTCGGTAGAGCTCAGCTGGAATGACAGAAATCCATGCTCTGGATTCCACTGAAACGGACGGTGATCTGATCCACCGGCGGCGGTGGAGAATTCTCACTGACTCTCGGTGGAACGATTTGACAAACTGTTCACGCAACACGGATCGTTGTTGTTGTTGTTGATGATGATGGCCGTCCAGTCCACGACCTCAAAGCGCTAGCTGCTGAGATCAAGCACTGTTCGGAGAGCAGAGCGTGATGCAGCGTCTGAATGACGGAAGTGTTGCTCGGAGACGAGCAACAGCTCCGCAGGTCCTGGGTCGGCTTTTTCAGTCGCGCGCGTTCTGCCGAATCAACCGAAATGTTTGTGGAGATTCCGCTGGGTTTTCCAGCGCAAGATTCTGATCATGTATCTCGTCTGTTTCGTAATTCACTGTTCATTAGAGCTCTGGCAGCTGTGCTTTTAACTCTTGTGTCGTAACAGCACACTCTCGTCTTCCCCGTATGGACAACAGCGGTCCGCATGGAAACTCCTATTGCAACCTACCAACCAACCAACATGATCTCGAGTATTGCCGAGCACTGTGATCATCCGAGACGTTTTCGATCTCTTTTCACCATTTCACTCGTGTTCTTGAAGAACATTCACACGAGGGGATTCTGGACGGCTGGCCGGGATTTGAAAGAGGAAGTGGAAATTTTCGGTGTAAACTGTGACATTGGAATTACGCGTTCGTCCCATGTCAGAGCGGTAGCTGCGACAGCATCAGCCTAGCAGTAGATTCGAACTGCGGAAATCGAACTTGCATCTCATCAGCCACCCGGCAAAACAGTCGACGGATCGCCTTGACTTAGAGCGGCGGCGTCCGCCAGTTACGCTCTATCGATGAGTAGAATGCCAACCTTGGGTCAACCTCGTCAATTAAAACCATTCCCGCTTTGCCACAATGTCGAACAGGAGCAAACTTACCACTAACTATTTACACTGATCATGAGAATAAGGAACCGCACAAACCACCATGAGCGACAGCACCTTTCGAGTGGACTCACCTGCGGCGTGGCGCACATTCGAATGTTCTTTGTGCTCCGAAAAAAAAGGGTCAGCGCGTGAAAGTTTCACGGCGCTCTCACTCGCGGAATTAACAGTATAATCCTTAATCCGATGGAGGTCCGTTTCTCGAACAGGCACCTCGACACGCAACAACGTGTCGCCGTGACATAATACTCGTCTGAGCTTTTCAACGATGCGACGTTTCTCTCTTGAAACGTACCCGATCCTGACGATAGGTAATCCATCGAGATTCTCACAGAGAACACATCATCACTTCCGCAAGCACCAATATCCGGGAGATGATCAGATCGAGTGGAGATATTCACAAACTTTGATTTTTCTGCCACAACGCACCATAGGAAAATAAACTTTCAAACGCCGGACCACTTCGGGCCCCATGGGGGGCTTCAGACTCACTTCGTTGCGCGCACAGAGCCGCGTGGATAGTGAGAAGGTAATCGGCCGACCTTGGCGAGGGCAGATTCCAGCGCATGCGTCACGAGTCACGACTACTAGCGCTGCTGAATACCTACGGGTCCAGTGCCGCGGTCCGCAGAACGCGTACTCATAATGTCATATTAGTTTCGAACACTAGCTCGCGGAAAATCTGACTGTGAGCGCGAGAGACAAGAGAGGGAAACCGAGACTCACGTGGTGTACGTGGCTACGACCACCTGACTTGATGAGCACAAGTCGTGTTGCGTAATGTTTCCAAGCTTATGACATATTTTTTCTCTTTTTTTTCTGTTCGATTGGTGGACGCCTGTAGCAACGCTGACGCTGCTCCCGATAATCAAGAGATCACCGTGATCTACGATGATATTGTTCTCCAAGCATGCTCCGCATTGTAGCGCCCTGAAACTACACAGGATTCTCGGGCATCTGGTTCTGAAACTCCATTCCTGTATCAAAAAAGGACAGAATTCCATCCGACTGAAGTACCTGATTGTGAGTTGGTTGAAACGCAACAGCGGGTTCTGGGTTAACCGATCGGCATTTATTCTCTGAAACACCTCCAATCTCAAACTACAGAATATTCCGATATAAATGCACGCGGGAACACCTATATAACAACGAGTCGAATTGTTCATCACCTCGTGTGAATTGAAGTACAACCAATGCAGTCGGAAGTCCCGTGATCTTTGATGTCCTCGATTGAAGGTATTTGCTAGTCAATATTCAAACACGGAAATCCGACGACGAGGGTCAATACCACCGGCAGTGAGCGTTCACGAATGAATCATTCAGTCCCACAGTCTCCATCGTCAGAACACGAAGATTCAGATCTCGAAATGTCAGCTAATCCTCTCAGTCCTCGTCATCTGCGTCGTCGTCGCTATCAAGCGTTGGAGGCAGATGCAGACCCATAGTATGAAGGAGATTCTGTGCCGGCCCGGGCTTCGCACCCGCGGCCGCGGAAGATTTGAGCATGTTCTTGAGAGCGGTTAGTGGAATGTCAACTTCGGGAACGTCGTCGTCCCAGTTTTCCTTGGGCGCTTTTGGAGCCGCACGATGGTTTCTGGCCTTCTTTTCGAAACTTTGACCCATCGTAGTGGCATCGAGTTCTTTGTCCATGAGATCCAGGTATTGGATCATGTCCGCGGCGAACTCGTCATCGTGATCGTCTTCCTCGCCATAGCTACTCATCGAACTAGAATCGGTATCGGATTCGGAAGGAATTTTGAAATCGAGAACCGTCTTAAGCATGCCGCTCAGGTCCTCGACACCGTCAGCTGCGTTCGACGATACCGTCGGGAGCTGACTTTTGGTTGCTTTGTTCGGCTTTTTGTGTTTCCCAGCTTTCTTGCCCTCACCACGACGTCTCCGCGGGACTTCCGAACTGCCAGCTTTTGGTGGAGGGACCACACCTTCGAGCGGGGAATCCGTTGTTACGAAGTTCTTGAGACCTTCAGTGATCTCTTTGACTAGAGCATCTTCTTTGAAAGCGTCTTGTAGTGCTTGACTGGGAGTTCCTGAAGTGTACTGCTTCAGGAGACTGTTGAGCTGCTCGTCGTTGACTGTCATCCACTGTTCGCCATCAGCCAGAGGAAGCGTTTTCTCTTCCGCGGTCAGGAGAGCGGCATCGACCGAAGTTGATCGGTACTTTTCCAGGAAATCCGTTCTTGGTTGATGACTTGTTTCGGGATCCTCGCCATCGTTGTCCTGCTGCAAGAAGTAGCCTTTGGCTTTGTCGTAAAGATCCTGATATTGCTCTGTGCCGTCCAAGTGGCCTTTAAAGTAGCCCCGCTCTTTCAGCCGACGAACGTAATGAAGGAAGCGAGCATTCTTGTCGAGTGTCGCCTTTTGTTTCTCGAGCGAGACGCAAAGTACCTCGAGCCCACAAGCAATTTTCATTCCGAGATCCGCCTCGATGAACTCGGAGCTGTCTCGCGTTTTGCAGAGCGGAATCTTCCATCCTGTCACAGGATTAGGAGAGTAATTATCATGCCGGAGCATCGCGTAACTGAATCTCGTCATCAACACGTTCCGACGCACGCAGACTTCAGGAGGAAAATGTTTCATGGCTTTTAGAGCTTTCTCGTCCAGGGGCGTCCGGAGATAGAACGTTCGAACGGCGTCGGATATAACGCCTGGGTCATCGCGAAGCATCTGCGCAGCTTTGATCGGCAAGCACAGCGTCGCCAGATGCAACTTGACACTTCGCATGCTTTCTGGGGTTTCGAAGTCTTTTGTTTTGCAGCGGATCGCCTGTTGGATGCTCGACGAAGCCACTGTTTTTGCCGGGCTTGACCTCACCAGGGCAACCGCGTTTTTGATGGTGAGTTTGTCTTGGGGAATGATATCGTTCGGAACGATGTGAATGGCACCTCGGTGCAAATACACCCGGTTGGAACCGTTTTCTGGGTTGAGCCATTTCGGCAGACAACGAGCCGCTTCGATGAGGAATATGTCACCGTCCTCGTCGTCGATCTGTACCACTAAATCATTGTCGTCCCGGGTCAGTTCGAGGAACAGATGGGCCACAAACCACTCA
Organism: Neoseiulus californicus; assembly: GCA_028455905.1. Lineage (NCBI taxonomy): Eukaryota > Metazoa > Arthropoda > Arachnida > Mesostigmata > Phytoseiidae > Neoseiulus > Neoseiulus californicus. Next base: position 436,560 of record JAMQGS010000014.1, read on the forward strand.
TCGTCGACGTTCTCTCCATAGAAGACACTGCCGCCCAGATGCGCTTCGATGAGCTGCTCCCCTTCCTTGGATTCTTCGGCATCGTTCGGAAATCGGAGAGGAGCTTCCACGACATCGAGCTTGAGCTTCTCAACGTGCCAGATGTATGAATCGACTTTTGGCTGGAGTTTCTTCTTGATGGCCGCTAATCGCTTCGTGAGTATCTCACGACTTGAGCTGCCAGGAGAGCCGGCATCAGGCTGCAGAGAGCAAAAGACCCGGTAGCGCACGGTGTCCTCCGCGCTTGTCACTGGGAGAGCCATTTCTTCCCGAGCGTTTCTCAGTGACGTTTCACAATGTTGGTTCCACTGATTTTTTCACTCGGATATCATTTGTGTCGCACACCCTTCAACGACGGAAAAAGACTCCTCCTAGCGGAGTTTCATTCGAGAAAAAGATGTTCGCAACATTCGAATCCCGGCAGCGCGATGCGCCATCTTGTTTATTCTAAACAAGGGAGCGGCCGTGGCGCCAGATTTGAAACATCGCGGTCCGGGGGAAAATTATCTCACCGTGAAAGCAGCCATCGCCTGCATTTTTGCACAAGCTGGGCGGCTCAGAGCTTCACGTACTTCACCCTACTGCCATCTCCTTCCTTCAAGAGGCGCACGACTCGATCTGAGAACTGTGATTACACTCGGGAGTTGGGTAATAATATCCGCAAATATCCGCGAGATATTTTCTGATCTATTTTGGGTGTGTTGGCTCATTGATTCATAATATTCCATAAGATGGGATCATTTCATCTTATTCCATATTCCATCGTATGATCTCTGGAGATAGTTATCGCATGAATGGCTTCCTTCGAGCCGTCGAAGCTTTCAAATTATTCTCATCAATTCATCATCGTTATGTTAAGCTGACTGCAACCATCTGATGGGGGATCATTCAGTGAGAGAATTCCCGGACTCTATTGCTTTGCGGAGCATGAATATGCTGTCCAGTGTTTGCGGTTCGATTTCCTTTGTCGGTTTTCACCCAAAATTAGGCGCAGGATGCTGAAATGCCTCTCGGGCTGCACTAACGTTGGTGGAATCGTTCCCAAAACCTCGCGGCACAACTTCAAAATACGACCGTGGCCTCGCCCCGATCTGAAAAGATGTACTCTACGAGCAATTCTTCATGCTTGCAACTTCTCGAAATGTATGGAGAACCCGGAGGTTCGGCAAAAAGTGTATCCCATGATAGGGCTGGGCAAGATAGCTCTGAGAATAGAATTCGAGAAAAATACATGCTGTATCTGCTGAGAGGAAAAACAAAAATGCACGAGAATAGGCATCTTACGCTCAGCCCAATAAACATTTTCAAACGGATCGCTTGCGGATCCGGATCCGCCAAAATATCTCGGATCCGGCGGATCCGGATCCGTAGATATCGTGCGGATCCGGATCCGCTGGAAAGCCTAGTCACGACCGGCCATGGAACTCTCAGGGCCCAAGTATTCAAGGCAGCCAGCCTATGGCATGGAAGCCGGAATCGTCGTTGAAGTCACACTTCGTTACCTAGAATAATCCTCTATCACGTTTGTCGAGAACAACATCTTTGCAACTTTAGGTCAACTATAAACAGAGAGGGTCATCCATGACACTTTTCTCCCGAGCTTGCTGTAATTCCTCGAGAAAAACTCGAAAAACCGTATTTGGGACCACCCTGTAGACCGAGTCGGGATACTAACATAATAAAATTTTGTTCCAAGTACCAAAATCGATCGTCGTGAATTCCGCAGAATTAGAAGTTGATCAAGGAAGAGATGAAGCACGTCGTAGAAAATAACGCGGGCTACAACACCATGCTTCAGATTGAAGAAGCGCTCCGAGGAAGATGCGTCGACGATGATCTTCCAGATCTTTCGGCTGCCGACATCTCGTCAATGATGTACGCACCCTTGGTCAGTGTGGATGTTGAAAGATCTTTCTCACGCTACTCTCCACTCTCTACTCTCAGACCGACGGTACAGTCTGACAGCAGAGAACCTCAGATTTCCAGTTTTCAGCGCCTTTTCGCCTGCCTTTTTCCAAAGTTTTTAGCGCCTGAACTTCCAGGCTCTAGTGAGAAGAGTGCGCGCGCGCGAGCCGCGGCGGTTGTTCAGCGTGTTACAATGAGCGAGGTTTGTGCTCGATCCGTGAAGTACTCATTCAAGTTATAACAGTTGCGAACAAGTAGCAATACTTGAGCGTCAGTGGAGCCTCGAGCACCTCTGAGATGAAAGTCACACGGCCTAGGAATTCTCATGCGATAACTATGGAAAAGCTATTGCTACTTTGGATTGATGACCTGGATCGGAACAGGATTCCCGTGAGCCAAGCGGAATCCAAGCCAAGGCTCTGAGCCTCTTCGGAGATCTAGCCGCTCAAAATCAAGATGGGGCTGAGGAAGCGCAGATGGAGTTTTTTGCCAGTAAAGGCTGATTCCAAAAGGTCAAGAACCGCGGGGGTCTCCATAGCCTGCTTGTAGTCCTATGAACGGAGATTCAAGTTACCATACAAGGTTCCAAGAGTCGTCTACCGCTAGAGGACGCCATCGATTCTAGAAATGGTGTCCCATATTTGGGTGCCCTTCCCTATCTTCCGTCAAAAGTATTAAGGAGGTTGGTCCCCGAAAAAATCGATATTTTGGTCAGCCCTGAGGAATTTCTGTTCTATCTATATTCTGGAAGAGAGGACCCTCGAGAATGCACACGAGAAATTTTGAAGCCGAATGAGCAGCGGAGGAACGCATTTTTCAATCGATGTTTCTTGTGCCCACCTGCCACAGTCATGCTGACAGAGAGAATGTGTCACCAAATCATCCCGGACTGCGCGGTGAAGGCACCAGACTGAAAAATCTAAGCTTGTTCTAAAACATCGAAACCACCGATTGCTTGGAAATCCCAGACAAAGACGAAGACTGTGACTCAAGCTCGACGGACGAAAACAGTGAAGAGATCAAGGATACCTCGTCGTGCATCGAACTCTTTGGCCTACTCTGATGCAAAGAGCGCTCTGTCGTAACTGTAAGAGAGACTCATTATCCGTAGCGCACGACCACTTCATCGGATCCAACACTGTACAAGCTACAATATATTTTTCAAGCTTACGTGGGAAAAATGTGTTTCCATTCATTCGTATGAGGTGTTCTCCTGCCCCGGAAGAAAAATTTCGTCGTCTTCTAAAAAGCAGTTCTAGACCAGGATTCGGAAGAATATTCTCTTACGAGCTCATTGCAACTTATTTGAACGAAATCGGTGCACTTATAAGCGACCTACAGGGTTTCAAAACTTTGATCGCGTTTTCCTCAGTTCGCAAAAATCGTATCTCGCCCGATCTTCAAAACCGGTTTCAGAAGAGAGGAAACCGCCGATTGGCACTGATTTTTTTGGGATTAGAGGGGGATCGGGGGCTCACGGCTATGTATCAGACTTGAGATAGTTCCGCTTAGGTTTGTAGGATGGCGCCGACGAAATTGCGTTTTGAAGGAACAAATGTCATTTTTTCGAAATTTGGGAATCTCAACTCTGGTGAAAATTCAATGAGAGTTCGATCCTAATCTCCGATACATAGCGGGGTACTCCCATCCTTCCCCTACACTACGGCACGAACCCCATGCAAATCGTGCGCTTAGATTTTTCTGAATTCGGTTTCGCCTGAACCCCTAGTTTTTCGCTATTTGAGTGAAGACGACGAAGTTTGTGGAAGTGCTTTTTTTCCCGAGGGGATACTTGAGGGTGCCCTTCCTGATGGCGATACTACCTAATCCCCAGCTACAGAACCTGAAAATTTTGCAAAATCGGGGACCAACCTCCTTAAAGAGCAATGCTCGATTTCAATTTTGGATTTTTTCTCCTGCATTTATTGCTGAGCGCCGGATCACCGTGACGCTCACGGGGGACTTCAGCGCGGCTATCTGCCTTGTTTCCGCAGTTCTTCCTCCCTCCTTTGCTGTTCCTCCCTCCTTCTCTGGTCCTCCTGGTCCAACCGTGCTCTTCGCTCGTCCTCTTGGCGTATCAGCGCCTCAGCCAACATCTTGGTGTCCTCGCGAGCTTGTCGGGCGTCCGTGATCTCTTTAGGCTCTAAACCCTCACCTCTCAGAACCGGCTTCTCATTCCCGTCGTTGTGAGCATCTTCTGGGCGCTTGGGCTGCATATCTACGTCGCTTCGTTCCTCGCGGTGGTTGAATCGATTTCGCTGACCTTGCGATGTCAGCAGTCCAATTTATACCCAAAAAGACCTCGATTTTTCCGCTGACTTTCGAGAGGAAACCTCGGATCAAGTCACAAAAGAAGGTCCTGTTCGCACGTATTGAGAGGAAATAGAAGGATGGAACAGATGAACGGCTGGACGCTCGCACGAATGCTAATGTATCCTTGTTATCATTCAATTCTCGCTTGTAAAGAAGTGTCGCAGTTAGAAATGATGGATGTGGCGAGAAAAGCGAAGCGCGGAGAAATAAGGGAGAATGAGACTTTCGAGCTCAAAGCAGACGAGTGACGAGGACTCAATAGTAGAGTGTGAGTGAAGGATCTGAAGGTCGGTCCCCATCGAAGTTATGATTGGAGAAAGATTGGGGGAAGAAGAAGCTGTGGACCCGAATGTCAACGAGGCTCGTGAAGAAGGCCAAGAAACTCATCATTGAAAGCCCCACGGAGCCTTCTCAAAGAAGTCATACGTCGGAATGGAGATGCTCGGCGGAGAATCGGAGCCTTGTATACAAGGGGTCTTCACAGGGTGGTACCACAGTCGGGTTTTCGGGTTTTTCTCGTAAGAAAGAGGGCTTCTCTGGGTAAAAAGGTGTTCGGAGCTCAAAATGGTGTGAAATGAGTAGAGACCGTACCTTCATGCACTAAAAAGAACGGAATTATGCATGCAAATATGCGCTAAAAAGGGTCAAAATATGCGGTGAAAAACTAAAAATATGCACCACTCAGGTGAACCAAATACAGCCTTCATTGAGGGGGATAGCAGCTCTAGTTTCAGGGAGGCTTGTTTCTTCGCCAGGAATAAACCACCGCGCCATTATGTTGCAGAGGTATCACGATAAACGAATGAAGTAGCGTTTACTGGTTCTCGAAAGCGAACTCATGTCTGTGATCATTCTGTGTGTTTTTGAGGACTGATGCGATGTTCAATCGCATCAGAACCGAAATCGAATTCGGTCATCGGACGGCATATCCGATACGCCTCCGAGTTTGTCGAAATCATTTCTTTCGCAATCGCTCCCCTTGGGAACCGGGTGTGTCCTTCAGGTTCTCCACCGGCTCATTGGCAACGGCTAAACTTTCATAGAGAGGCATGCGTTTCGAGTTTTTTAATACCATCGGGGAGAAGCCCGAAATGCGATGGCAGCCAACAGACGTGCTTCTTGAAGGTAGAGAACAAATTGTGAGGTTGAGAGCCCAATGGAAGACGTTCCACAGGCGCTTTAACATGGGTCACTTCCATGCAAAACCACGATTCATGCAGATTTATGCTCTAATTATCGTTTTATGCATTCGGGCCAGAAAAGTGCAAAAATATGCATTCTTATGCAATTTATGCATTTTGCATGAAGGTACGGTCTCTAGAAATGAGCCTCTCAGCCGTCGTCGGAATCCTCCTTTTCCACGAGCTTTGGCGCCCAGAACCCTCGTTCTCGCGATTTCCTTGGGACTCAGATCGTAAGATTTCGTGATTTCGGGCCTAGAAGTTTTCGCAGTCATCTTCGGAAAATAGCTCATTCCTGGAGAGATTTGGGGAAAAAATCGATGCTCCAAATGGAAGTCAAAGGGAGGTCAACGCTAAGCTAACGAATCCTTATTTCGTGTATTCTCTCTACAGCAGAGACGCGAATAGAATGCTCCCAGACTTGGCAACGGTGTTTCTTCTTCAATCTTGTGCTAGTTCAACCAGAGCCTCTGAATTCTTGGGGGATTGCTGCACCGTTTCCTTAGGAGAGAAAGCAATCATGCTAGTGGATGCGATGAAAACGCGACTCTGGCGTGCCTCGAGTTGAGTAAATGTCGCAGCGACGGACCTTCTGACGTGGTTCGACCATCCTCCCGACGAGCTTCCCACTTTCAGACAGCCTGGATCCTTCTGAGTTGGGCGAGGTGTCCGCTCGCTATCGAGAAGTAGGGGAGAAGTACCATTTATGGGACACTTACCAGTTATGGGACAGGACCAGTTATGGGACACTTTGTTGTCCCATAAGTGGTCCCGGTCCCTTATCCGGACCAGTTATGGGACAATAAGTGTCCCATAACTGGTCCTGTCCCATAACTGGTAACTGTCCCATAACTGGTACTTCTCCCCTACGAAAGAGCGGAATATGCACTCCGAATCCCCACTCGATGCTCGAGACTAGCGATTGACAACTCAGACGTCGAGTGGAGGAAAGAATTTTATCAGAGGAGAGACATCCCGTTAGAGGCTCCTTATGCAAGTCACTGGGAAGTCTGCGCAGTGGCGTAACTAGGGGGGGGGGGGGGCGGTCCGCCCCGGGGTGGCACTCTCGAGGGTGCGGCATTTTGCTGATTTATGCCCTACTAGCCGGCCCCCGGCCGGTCCTCTTGGCTACCCCGCGTTCCCCCACTCGACGATTACGGCTCCTCCGACCTGTAATGCGGGGCGGGTCGGAAGATAACTACGGGGTTTTGCATCAATTGGAAGATCGGCAATGAATCCTGGGGGAAAGTTTCCTGCCGACTTCTACGGGCGACAATGGTTCGATTCGAGAGTTCGTTCGATCATCATAATATTTTTATTGTTAAAAAATGGATTCGGAGGTTTGGATATTTGAGACGTTCGTCGAGATATTAGTCAAGATGATCATCCCTCCTACGATACTTCTTTGTAAAATACATTCCGTGTTTTTCCTCCCTGCGCGAATACGAAACTATTCGTTGGAGATCCAACTCGAGAGAGGGCAGCGTAAAGTTGATTGCGCGAGAAACATGGCGACGACAGCCAGCTCATTTAACGTTGGCGCATTGAAGCGTCCTTCGTGCTCACCGACCGGTGTTTTGTCCGCTTTTATGATTCTCTCCAATCGAGTTTTGAATTCGCGGATGAGGCTTCCGTGCTGGTTGAATAGACGTTGCAGTATGGACACGATCTCGCGTCGCACGCTTGGCATAAGACTACATTGTTGATCTGTTTGAGATTCTTCATCCTGTATGAAATCAATTCTCAGTAATTTGGGCGTTTCACCATCGGGGGGCAAGAGAGAACCGATTTTGTGGTGAATCTGCCCTCGTATCTTGAAGGTTGTAGGGATGAATTGGAGGGGAACTGTTGTCCCAAACGATGTGATCTGGAGCCTCTGATGTTTGCCAGCAAATGCTTCGATTCGGATGTTCGGACAGACATGAGAGATCGTAGATCATGGGGTGGGGGTTCTGGCTGCGGTCGTTCTACCGTCCCACTCTTGCAGCATATTCCTGGAGGCTCTTTTCCGAATGTTCGGGCCAGACAGAAGTCACAAATGGGTACAGCCGACTAAGCATGGGGGTTTGGGCCTGTAACGTTTCCGGAAACCGATTATGGGGGCTGATAGCCCTCGGCTGGAGGAACATTTCCGCCCGGACAGGAGTTTCCCGGCGCGCGTGATTTTCGAGTAAAACGCACATCTTTGGAAATCAAAAAACCGTTGTTTTTCGAAAACGGTGATAGACAGAAAGTCAAAATCATGCCGTTGGCGCAGATTTTTTTTTTGTCCTCCGTTGTTTTTTTTTCTCGACTTCAAATATGTTTTGGGCTCGAAAACCATGAAGAACCCCGTGTTCCTTGATAAGTCTCCACCTGTAGAAGGCCCTTGCACCCATAGAGATGCACAAGAATTTTCATCCCGATCGGATTAGTTCTTCGGGTCTTAATCCAAGCTTTCCTCTGTCTAACCCATAGAACGATGCTTACGAGGACAAAATGCCGGAAAAATCTGCCTACCATCATGAGAAGCCTGCTCAAGCTTGTTGGGACTGGGCTTTCCAAATATCCGCAAATTTTCGGATCCGAGGATCCTGGAATCCGGATCCGCGGATAATATCCGCAAATATCCGCGAGATATTTTCTGATCTATTTTGGGTGTGTTGGCTCATGGATTCATATTATTCCATAAGATGGCATCATTTCATCTTATTCCATATTCCATCGTATGATCTCTGGAGATAGTTATCGTATGAATGGCTTCCTTCGAGCCGTCGAAGCTTTCAAATTATTCTCATCAATTCATCATCGTTATGTTAAGCTGACTGCAACCATCTGATGGGGGATCATTCAGTGAGAGAATTCCCGGACTCTATTGCTTTGCGGAGCATGAATATGCTGTCCAGTGTTTGCGGTTCGATTTCCACTCGGTTCTCACCCAAAATTAGGCGCAGGATGCTGAAATGCCTCTCGGGCTGCACTAACGTTGGTGGAATCGTTCCCAAAACCTCGCGGCACAACTTCAAAATACGACCGTGGCCTCGCCCCGATCTGAAAAGATGTACTCTACGAGCAATTCTTCATGCTTGCAACTTCTCAAAATGTATGGAGAACCCGGAGGTTCGGCAAAAAGTGTATCCCATGATAGGGCTGGGCAATATAGCTCTGAGAATAGGAATTCGAGAAAAATGCATGCTGTATCTGCTGAGAGGAAACACAAAAATGCACGAAAATAGGCATCTTACGCTCAGCCCAATAAACATTTTCAAACGCACGATATCCTCGGATCCGGCGGATCCGGATCCGCGGATCCAGATCCGCTGGAAAGCCTACTCATGACCAGTTATGGACCCCTCTCAGTACTTGGTGGATATGAACTCCTGACCGGTTTTTAGGGGGGGGGTCCATAACTGGTCAGGGGTTTTTACCCGCTGACCACTTATGGACCGGGTCCATAACTGGTCAGGGGGTCCATAACTGGTACATTTACCCTAGGCGAAGAATCCCGGGATTCCTGGGCACAACGGTTGATGAGGGATCCCGTCGGAGTTCGCTGATAGATTGACGCATGTATTCCATAATATATTGTTTTTAAACATATGATCCCCACATGATATTGTTGAGGAGAATCAATAGCTCGGATGTCGCTTCTCGGAGAGATTTCTGGATGATACGAACCAAGCTCGATCCGTGATTCATCGACCCCAAACGAAAACTTTGGCTACGGCTTGCGGCCAGTGGCGTGCCCAGGATTTTCTCTTGGGGGGAGGGGGCCGAACCCAGAATCGACACCTGAACGGCTGTAGGTTTTCTTTACAGTATCTGAACAAATTGAACACCGCTTCATCATATTATTTATTCATATATCTAATTCTTTCATATAGTATTAGATTTTATAGGATTGAGCGCAGGAAACCTTCATTTGACAAGGTCGTCGCTAGCAGACCCCCATGACGTCGCTTACCTTCTTCATTAAATTGGAAGTCGCGAACGACCTCCAATATTCCTTGAAGACGAGCCGAATTCGAGTTAAGTCATTCAGCAGAGGAGCATCGAGCTGAGATTGGGGGGGGGGGGCAGTGCCCCGTCGCCCCCCCTCCCTGGGCACGCCTATGCTTGCGGCCTGTCATTGGTTGAGCCGCTAGAGCCTGCGTTGGAGCCGAAATGAAGACCAACTCAGATAGTTTAAATCACTCTCCACTGACTTTATTCGAACAGAATGTGTATACGAATTCAATCGTATTCTGATAGGCGGGATTTCTGATACGGTCACATTGGTCGAAATGACGTAAGAGACGTGAACTGAAACTCCAGAGGCACTTTTCTGCACGATTTTGTGCACGATCATAGTCTGACCACACTCAATGGCTTGGTGAAACAATCTGATGGCTTGTTCATCCGTCACTTTTCCGTTATCGCTTACGTAAATAACGCCTCTGCCATGTCGATAATCAGGACTGACGCTGATGAGCTCGCAGAGGTCAATTCCCACCACCCTGTCTGAGCACACTGTCGTCGCGGTCGAACTCAGCGAACTGACAAGTAGAACTCTAGAAAGAATTCCAACTCACTATGAGTAGTCTATGATGAACGGAGGCAAGCTTGCGTAATAATTGATTTTGAACCAATGGCAGCTGGTGGAGAGGAAGTAATGTACGTCGGAGGGATATCGTTTGAGAGGCTGCTAGAAGAGGGGCGTTCTCGATGCGTAATGCGATAGAGTAGGTATCATAGGGGACTAGCAGGTATCCCTGGGCACAGGGATGATCACGTAGGAAGTGAATGAAGCTCTTCCGGAGATGCGTGACGGAGTCTGGCCTACCGTGATAACTGGGAGGACTCCCTATCTGGAAAGAAAACTCCGCTAAGATTTCATTCCTTTTTTGAAAACGAGTCAAATCACGAAAGTTAAAGCCCCGAATCGGGAAGACACGAAACACCCTTCGTCTTACAACCATTACAGATGTCACATTGCAAACTGTTTTCGAGTGAACACGGAGAAGTCTCCAGGAATAGTGAGCCATCTCCGCCGTTTCCGGCTTGATGGAATCACACATGCTAGCATCGACCTTTCGACAATTGGAGAGCGAATTCCATCGTGAAGGAAGATTTCCTGTGTCGACAAAATTTCGCCGCCGTTTTGTGCCCTCCCGACATCCGGGTACGTCTGAGATTTTCCGAGCGAATGATGCCTTACTTCTTTCCAGACTTGTCGTTTTCTCGTTGAGGTTTCTCTGCTCGATTCCCGGTGTAGGTTTTCTTCTGCTGAGTAGTAGAAGCGTCAATATATTTTGACGATGAAAGCGCTGTATGGCCACCCTGAGCATGGTGTGCCCGTGATATTCGCTGGCATTGCTTGAGGAAAACCGGTTGGGGCGAAGACATTGTTGTCGCGAAGCATTTGAAAATTTGGAAACGCAACGGAACATTGCGCTCAACAAATTTTTGATAGGATCGTTCGAGGTTCGATAGAACTGAATAAGTTTTCAGAGCCCTTATTTGATTGATGAGGTCTTACGGTGTCTGAAATTCGTTGGAGCGAGTAGCTGGGAATGGGAAATTCGTTTAGTCACGTGGAGGGCCGGAAACTTTTGTAGTGGACGAAGCAGCGGGCTACAAAAAAATTCCCCTCCTAAATCAATAGAAAAGTTCAACTCACTTGAGTTTTGGATCGTAAGCTGCATGACGGAGCGGCAGCAATCGGAAATGAAGCTGTTCCTTTTGAAAACGCTGTTTCATAAACACGTGATTCGTATTTACGGCAGAGGTACGAGAACTTCGACATAATTTACGGGGAAGAGTCCTGATTTCCCGTTCACAGAACCCTCGAACCAATTCGCGTCGATTTGGCGGATCAAATCGATTTTGTCTCCCTCCTGTTTCCGTTTTGTGCGGAAGGAAGTGAAGAAAAAAAAGAGAATTAGTACTTTGCACGTGGCATTCCCGACAGGGGCCATAAAAGTTTCAAGATGCCGTTGTTCAACTGGAGAAGCGTAAATATTCCCCTCGAGCTGAACACTCGATAAGGCAAGAGGCATTGGTCACGCACCTTGAACTCGAGCTCGCCCGGATTTTCAGCACTGAAGTCATACAATGCCTGACAGCTAGGTTTTTTCTGCGCCGTAGGTGTCGGAGCAGCGGGCGACCGTAGCGGCGACGGTAACGGCGAAGCTGAAATAGAGCGAAGGCGGCTTGAGTTACGGCACGCGATACAGGTCCAGAATTCTCTATCCTCACAACACTACACCGGTATACTCTCGAAAACTCGTGTGGAGTTGCGACCCACGGCGCACACCCACGTTTCCCGTAGTGCACAACATACCGCTAGGAGATCTGGCGTTCTTGTTCTGTTGGTTAAAGTTGCCGAGGTACATGTTGCCACCCTGCTGGCTGGGAGTGGTTCCTCCCGGCGAGGGAAGCGGTGAGCGGCCTTGGAGGACGATAGAAAATCATTAGAACCACGCCTGGATAAGAACTCCACAGTGGAAAGTTTCAACTAGGGCGGCTCACGATCATCCAATGTTGAGGATGAACTTGCTGTGAGCAGTTCCCTAGGTGCGAACTTCATCGGCCCCTAACAGAGGAATCGAGAGAGAAAAAGAGCGCGAGAATGGCCCTCGGCGCATACGCATCAGGAGAGCTTTTGTTGAGTTCGCGGCAGCCTAATGCAGAAGTGGCACGGAAGCCGTTTAGCTACCATCAAACCCGCGTCCGGGTTTTTCTTGCTCCCAATTTCGTCGTCGTCTCTGTCGCAGTGGAAGTCCTCAGTTGAGGCGCTCAATCCGGTTCGCGACGTTGACGCGGTCGTTCCTTGACAAGTTACAAAGTTCTGACTGTCAACTGTATCGCGTATCTCGGGTAATCGTCTATCGATCAAATTTCCGCAGTTCGCCTCGAAAGTACGGTGTGTATTCGAGGCCCTGACTCATCCGTATTCAAGTGATTCACGTCGTGGGCGCTCGGCTCGGATCAGAAGGTTTCCCGGAACAGCGAGCGCTCATAAGTGCGCTTCCACGATGTTTTTGGAGTTCATTACTCAGGAGAGTGGTGCCTCGCAAATTACACGCTCTCATAATGTTCGGAACATGCAACAACGGGCGAAGCAGCTGGCGAGGATCTCACGTTTCCGTTCTCGGCAACATTCACAGTGACGAAAAAGGCTTCGTCGTCGATCACACCTACTTTTCCGCCAATAGACAATCGGATCACCTTCATCTGTATCTTGAATGACAGGTGGAACTCCCTAATCCTCGGCTTCGATTGCGAGGCAGCTCTGATCACCGAGATCGGAGGGAAGCAGAGGATTCTTGCTTAGCCTCAGGGAGCCTGAGGGGTTCACTAACCTGAGTCAATAGGCTGCTGGTCGAGATCGGATAGCTTTCTCGGCTCGAAAGTACCTTTTGGCTTAGCAGAAGCTTCGTGTCGCAAGTCTTGGAGTTTGTCAGTGAGTTGCGCCAGTGTCTCCGCGCATTGTTGGTGGTACTCACTGAGAGCTTCCATCAGCGCACACAGCTGGGATAGTTGCTCCACATCATTTTCCATCAGGTTAAACATTCCCTGCGAGCATGAGAATCGATATTCAGGGACCCTCGATTTTACCACGAATCTGCGAAGTCTGCTTCAGCGTTTCAAAACCGGAGACGGATGATCACGCTCGAATCTATTCGCGGACAAATAAGAGCAAAATGGACTCTGCATGGACGGCCTCTAGGACGGATATGGCCAGCTCAAATCCTCAGAATGAGATGCGGAAATGTCCACAACGAGAATTGGATTTTATTCGGGAGCCGAGCAACATGAGGCAGAGTTCTGGTTCTGAGGCGTGCGCAGCTTGTGGAGTTGGAAATGAGATTTCATCTGTCTGTCTCGAGTAGTTGGAAATAGGACGTTGAGACTGGCACGTTCACTCGGGAAGGAGTTGCTGTTGAAGTGTGACCTGAAAGCTTTTTGGAGCGGTAGGTCCACCGCTCAGAACTGACCTGTGAGGCGAGGTTGAAACTCTCTTCGAATTTCTCTCCGGCACATCGCATCTCTTCGTCGGTGACGTGACCTCCTGTGGTTCGTTTTCGCTTTTTGCAGTCGTAGTCAAGCCTTCGTCCTTGGAGCTTTTTACGATGGAACATAACGTCCTTGAGATCCTTCTGCTGAAGTTGCGTCAGGGGCTCCAAGAAGTTCTGTTTTACATTATCCTCTAACGAATATTTTATGTCTGCGAGTTGCCGAAGAGATTCGCCTGCAAGAAGCGACACAGCTCAATGTAGAGGTGGTGGAGAAAGTTGTCCCAAGGCACGGCGCCCGCCCGAGCAAAACCTCAAGGCGCCTCGTTATCTCCTTCCACTCCGTCAGAAAAGCAGAGAGGAAGCTTCCCAGGCTGCGAGTCAATCTGGCTCGAAAACAGCTCAGGCTATAATCGACGGATTCAGGAGATGTTATTCATTCTGTCACATTGTTTCGCGTTGGCGTCGCTCGTGACCACGATGAAAACAACGTCACGTGAGTCACGTTTTCGCTGACACACCTCGCTCGCGAATCAACAGCCCACAAACAAGCCACGTTCGGTTTGTTGCTCGAGAAGAAGGAGCTTTCCTCCAGCTCATCGGCCTCCGTGTCCACCTGCGGAAACGCCTCCCCCTCTTTACCCCCCCCCCCCCTCCCCCCCGGGTTCCCGTCGAGGGAGAGATGGATCGACCCCCCGCGTCGTCTGCGAGCGTGGTCAGCTTGGAGGAGACTCAATCAAAAGTTACCTGTTTCGATGAGACTCCGGCCGAAGGCGGATTCCGGTCCTAGTTCGGTCCCGGATTTCACCATGGTGTCCCCGAGAATTCCTTCTGGTTGAGGATATGCGTGTGAAGCTGTCCCAGCTGTTGCCGTTGGACCTCTAAGCCTTGCGTTCACTGTTAGCTTCGCCCGGGTTGCCGGGTTAGGCTGTAGCAACTCTTTGGTCTGAGTTATCAACTGTTCTACCAGGTCGTGGGTGAGGTCGACTTTCTGCAAACGATTCCGGGGAACGGTTACATCCACAGCTCAAACGACCCGATTCGTATTCCGCCAAACTACGCTGCTCTTATCCGGAACAGCAGACGAGGTCATTCGCAAACGAAAGTACAGCATAAGCGAAAGAAATGCTACCATGGTTCAGAAACGGACCAGTGGATTGGGAATTGTTTTTTTTCCCTGCCTCGGCTCCATCCGGAACTCGGGCTGGCTCTGAATCATCAGCGAAAAAAAACACGAAACGTTTGTAGTTCATGTCAGACTCGAGAAACGTGTCTCAAGTGTTAGTTCTTGTCGAAATCTAACAGAGCCGTCACGAATTATGAGTACCGGCGATTCTTTAGAGAGCTCTCTGGAGTCTCTCTTCGCGCAAATCACCACAAGCAGAACAAAAACCTTCCTTGAGAAACCGAGCTCGTCGCAAGAGAAATAATACGCGTGATTATCAACGAAGAAGAACTCCATCTTGCATGACGAACGCGCGGCCTCTCTTCTTTCCGTTTTTCCCGGACAAAGCGACCCACCTCCAGCCGCACTAATGAGCAAATTAGGGAGTTTATTTTTAGAGTCGGGAAACGCTTCTCCCAAACGCGTTTCTATGCTCATTGTGCCGTTACGGACGGCGCGGCGCTCGAGCCTACTCTGTCGACATTCCTCCTGTCAACCGCATACCCCGCAACCCAATTCAGGAGAAACGACCAAGGCCGAAATGGGCCAAGGCGCCGGTGACAAGGAGTTCTTTCGCCGGCGCTCCGTCGCTCAGGACCAAACGTCAAACTGATCCGCGTCGAGTGCTGTAGTCTCGACGTGATGCAGTTACACGACTAAAGCCAATTAACGACGACGACAGCGACGGCGTCGACAAGACGAGTGACGGATGGTCCTGGCTCACTACCTGACACAGCATGGCACTAACCTTCTCCATGAGAGTGTATTCCTCGGTGAGCTTCGTGCCTTCCGCACCTCCGATCTTTTCGCTGACATACTGGAACGGAAGCAATAAAACATTCAGATGTAATCGAGTGGATGGCCGTGCCAAATCACGCGAAATAGAACACTTTTGGTGACCCCACGGGAGTTTCCTCTGCACTGAAGAAGTTCCGGTCGAGATCATTTCGTTAAAGAATCCGGATTCACATTCTTGAATGTCGAATCAACGAAATCCTGAGAAAACTTCAGGAGTTATGCAATACTCCGCGATCGTTCACTCGTTTTCTCCAGACTCGTTTTAGGGGCTAATCATCATCACTCATCGCTAGTGACGAAGATCACGGATTAGCAGCTGGCGCCCATGTCGCATCGGAAAGTTCGGAAATAGAGGAACAAACTCGCAATTCCGGAACGATTCCCGTCTTGCCCAACACGGTTAGTCCGTCTTTACGAGCCAATCATAGTAATGAGGTGTCGAACGAAGTACTCGTTTTAAGTGTGTGTGTGTGCATTCGGAGCGAGAAATCCTCGTAAACGATGTCGACGAGTGAGTAACAGCGAGTGATACATGAGCAGAGCGATGTTCGAGGACGCTTCGCAACGTTGTATCTTGTGTTTTCCTAGGCTGCAATATGAAGCCGCAAGCCCGTCGCCACTAGTCGAGAGCCAACATCCAACCGCGAGCGCGATTCGCGAGCGGTGAGCACTGGCAGAACTTTTTGGAGTGCTTTCCTGGGGCAGCGTCCCGGATCGCCTCCTTCTACAAATATTTGCCCAAGCTCATCGGTGACTTGACTTCTCTCCGATTTTCTGCCCCATATCGTATTTGAAGCGGATCGATTCAAGATTTGCGAGGGAGAAGTCATGAGTTCGTTCGATATACCTCGACGGCAGACCTTAGGGCACCATTATTCGATGGCCATATATGACTTCTGGGACAGCGGATTTAAGGAACTCGCTCTGCTCGTGTCGTCAGAATGATGAGCGTTCGTGATCGATTCCTCACCCGGCTACTCCGATCAGTCTATCTCACCTGATTGGCTTTGTTGATTTGTTTCCTTAGACCGGCGAACGCCATGTCGTTTGAGTGGGAAAGTTGTAGTCTTTCACGATTCCTGTCTCAACCGAAGAAGCCTTTCTTGACCCGGATCCTGTATGGTCTGAAAAAGAAGCGGAACGCTCTTAATCCTCTTGGTGTGGTAACCCAGCAGGCGGAGAGGAACGGAAAACCTCGCCGAGTAAGTGCCTGGCTGACACCCGGTATAATTATTGGAATTCCATGTCGGGGAACAATGCCGACCTTGAACTCGGAGGTTGTCGTCGGGAGACTTTTTTAGATATCAAGGTGATCGCTCGCAACACTCGCTCTCACAAAGAAGGACATCCAACGCGGAGGAGCAACTTCGAACTCCAATGTACGCGGCACGAAACCTTGATTTTCTGCCAACTCCGAATGGGAGTCACTTCAGTACGATTACGAGCGTATTGGGAAGTTGGAAAGCCCCGCAGGACTCGGGTTGACATGTCTTGCATACTGACGAGACTCTTCCTGAAGTGCGGGAATCAATTGAACCTCTCAGATCCAAAACGTCGCAATTCCAACTTTCCAACCCGCATCAAAACCGCGAAACGCTATCAGGGTTCCGATGGTTTGATCAGGGTGCTTGATAAATATTCGTCGGTATCAGGCCTATAGTTTGGGCTCGTGCATAAACCCAAGGAGAAAATCTCGGGAACTCGACCGAGAACCACGTGAAATGTGGCTTTCCGATAGGGAATTGCGACGTTCTTGATCTTGACAATAATCTCCATGGGATGGTAACGTGAGATTCGAAGATAATCCGAATCCAAAAACGTGCGGGACTCTTGAGGTTCGAAGTTTTCAGCAATTATCCGAATCTCGACTGAGGAATCGAATCGCGACGTCTCGGATCCGGCCTTTTCAATGGCAGCTTGCGGTTCCTCTGTAACGCTCCTTCTCGATCTCTCGGAGATCTCGACGGACTCCTCGAGATTTGCCGACCGGCGAACACAACTCGGGTCCCCGGAGTGTTTCACGAGATGGAGTCGACTCCTACGCAACCTCGAAACAACGCATATTGAGACACAAAGGAACTTCTATCACGACGGGTGTCCGTCACACCCGCTGAGTATCGATCTGCGGGAAGCAGGCCAGCCCTATAAATAGGCTAAAGTCCGCATGAAGAAAGATACCGAGGAACTCTTCTCTCCATGCAGTAGCGTCAACATTTGTGGGACATTCGCTGACACTCTCGATCGGTTTGCCGGAACAGCCGAGAGGAGAGGACGACGCGTCATCGTTTGATCGATTTGATTCAACCGCCGAAGAGCGCGCGACAGCAGAAGGCGCGAGACAGGAGACGAGGAAGCCGGAGCAGCAGGAGTCTCTTTTCCTTCGCTCTCGATAATGCTAGATTCCGAGCAAGGCCGGTTTCTCTTTCCGTTCTCTGCTTTTCCTCACATTTACTGTCTGGGCTTTGATATCAGCAATATAGGAAATCAACTGAGTTGGAAACCGATTCACTCCTCCCTCGATTCCGGGAGTCCAACCTTTATCTCAACGCACGTCCCTACGTGGGCGTCGAACAATCGGCATTCGGGAAATACATATGTATTTTGCCAAGGATCTCAAAGGTCTCAAACTCACAGCCCTCGCAGATTACGCTCGTGTACCCCCTTTCGATCTCATGCGAAACCGGGAGAGGAGTACGCTTCGTGCATCTGCCCCCATGCTCGATTGGAATTTCAAGGACGAATCGCAGAAACGTCCTTGAATCGTAGACGAAGAGTTTCGAAAGTCCAGGTGCAATGCATCCGATTCTCGACACTTCGCGTTTAGTTTCTCAAGCGATTTCTCAGCTCTGCAGGTATTGCAGTATTTATGGAGGGATTGAATGGCCTGGGGTGCAGGCTGTGTAATTTTGTTTTTGATGTCGACGTCCTCCCATTCTCTGTCGAACGAAGCGTGCAGCTGCATCCTCCATTAGATTGACCCAGATTGTCAAGGTGAATCCAGTTACCGCAATCGCTCCGGTGTCATCTGAAGGTCAAACCCCCGACTGCCACCACCATGGTAGCGTTCATAATGAAGTTTTCCGACGTCGTATCCCGCCACATCAAGGATCGCATCGCGTTTCAATATCAGCCAGACTCGACTGCAACTAGTTCGGTTGCAACTTTTTATTTGTAGCGGGATGAGGCCTCGCCTCGTGACCCACTTATTAAATTCAACGGGAGCGAATATTCTGCGACACGAACGATACTTGGGGCGATCAGATATTTCTGCGGAATAAGCGCGACGCACGAAGTGACCGATCTGCGAGACGAAGTCACAAACCAGGACCCCTCTATCCATGGGTCGGATCAGAACCCCAAACTCCTGATTTAGGCGTGCATGCGTGTCCCTTTGAGATAGCTGTAAGCCAGAGCAAAGAGTCCATTACGCTCAGCTGGGGGGCGTGAGTGGATCACTCGCGAACGAATCGAAAACGGCGGCTAGGTTGTCAACGTTATGGAACTTCAAAGACGTCACGTTACATTGCACCTAGCGCTGTATGGGATCAATGGAAGTTATTTTGATTCCAGATTGGAGCACGGATCAACATCGCGTCTGACCGGTTTTCCTCAACGGGACTTCACGGATATTAACGGGTCGCGTTCAATACATCTGTTCCCTGGACTCATTCGATACCTGCTATCGATTCTTCCCGCTTTCCCGAAGGGGCAACTTGGCATTTCCCTCAGAACTTTCGGAATCTCGCGCTGCCTCGTACTTGGATCGGCCAAAGCTGTACTGAATCGTTCCACAGGGACAACGAACAGATCGTTGCTACTTGAGGTTTGAAGCCCGAATCGACATTTGGTTTGGGGTCTCGTGCATGCCTATAATGGACTATGCTTTGCCGTGCCCGAGTCAGGCATAACCAAAACAGTTAGAGTACGCTCTGACCTTGCACCGATTTTAAGGAGTTTGGCAATCAGGAGTGGTTTCACGGGCCGGACCCTTGTGCCCAGGGTGCAATCGATCAAATTCGAACTCTTGAAACGTTCTGTCCTGCTCTCCGGATCTGTTCCGGTATTGGTCAAGGCGCGCTGCTTGGTTTTCAAGGTTGTCATTCTGCGGGACGTCCCATTGCGGATAGCGAGGCTGCCGGAAAACTCCGCGAAGTACACGCTTCCTTTAGAGGAAGGCACTCCGGTAAATGGGCGCCATCCACTCACCATGGTCCCAACAGCTCCAGGAACACTGAACAGAATCACGCTATTGACGCTACGAGCGAAGTCAACTTGGTTGATCCAGGAGGAGGAGGCGGCGGTGGCGGCTGTTCATGCATCATCGGAGTTTCACAACCGCAGCGCTGCGACGAGCGGAGTTTCTCGTGCTCGGGAGTTCATCGGAGTCCTCGATTCCGTTGAATAACACTAGATTCACGACAGCGGAACGGAGCTCTCGAGAAGAGTTCTCCAACGTTCCGAATCTGCTCTTCGCGAGCGCATTTCCTTGATTTGATTCTCAGTCGATACTGGTTCTACACTCAGTTTCTGTAAAACGTTTTCGACTCGCTCTTCGGTTTCGAACGATACTTCCACACGATGATGTTGGCTGTCGGTTTTGGTCTCAATTACCACGGGAACCATGGAATTGGAAAGCCTCAGAATATTCCTTACATCTCTCTGAAGTCGACTCGAGAGAGTTTGCTAGCGCTTCGCTCTGGAAAAGAGCGCAACTTTCACTGTTCGACTTTACGAGGGCCTGGAGTAGCCATGAAACAAATGATGCGCGAACATGAGAACGTGTGAAAGAGATTCCGGTATCGCACGAAACACAATCGCGAATGCAGCTCAGTGTCGAGTTACTTCGCGAATTGGATTCGAACTTATCGAATCGAGTTCCTTCAAAGTGTCACTGTAGAAAGGAGTCTCGGCCAGCGATGAATCGCGGGAAATCTCCTGAGGACGGAAGGGACTCTGAGTTCTCGGCTGGTTTCCCGAAGTTTTGTTGGGAACGGCATCGCTACAACGTTCAGAGATCGCGTTCGATTCATTCGCCGGTCCTTTTCCGGAGTTCGTAGGCTACTGATGTGGAAAATGGAATGCGCTGATTGAAGCGCGAGGATTTTCGCCGTGATCAGTGTCCTCCGCACGAACTCGTTCAGCCGTAAACTCCGCAGGACTCGGTTGGTTCACCCGTGGCTTCGTGGGGACGCTGGAAGTTCGCTTACCTGTCAAGCGGGCTGTCAGGTACGGATACCACGAAACTGATCGAAGCAGCAAAACTAGCACACGCGCTGTAGCAGCCAGTCAGCCAAAAACTAGAGTGGACTCGAGTCTCTGCTGGATCACTCGCCTGCTCTTGGGGGGTGCGGAAGCTTCCGGAGTCAGCGGGCAGATGGCCCCACAGTCGCCCTCCGCACCATTATTGCTGGCATCTCATCCTTTACCCGCCCGCCTACACTGTCTCTCGCTCTATGGACTGTGCACAGCAGCTATTCGCGAACACCAACAGCTAAAATAAATTCACTCGCTCGATTTTTTCATCAAGTCATCTAGAGCAGTGGTTCCCAAACTTTTCGTGCCCGCGGACCCCTCCCGATCGATCATGAGTTGGTGCGGACCCCTCAAGTTTCCAATGCCACTTGAGTGATGTACATACTTGACGATGTACATAATAATCGATTCTAAATAATTGTGCCATCAAAAATATTCACGAGTGCTTAAGCGAAAGTCGTTCGCAGCACCGGAAATAAACCAGAAGTTTCAGTTTCAGTTTCAGTTTCAGTTTCAGTTTCAGTTTCAGTTTCAGTTTCAGTTTCAGTTTCAGTTTCAGTTTCAGTTTCAGTGTTCCAGGCACGCCCAGCATTTATACTATTTTCTCAGCTGGACAGTGAAGCCAAGTTTCTCGAAAATCTTCATCAAGAATGGTTTCGAACGAGACGAGCCTTACTGAGCTAGCTTGCGAATTCGTCATCATTGCGAATGAACGCCAGCGAATCTTCTCGCCGACGCGGTCCCGCTGTGAAAGGAGAGAAAATTCCGGGAGCTGGATGAACTTCCATAACTCCGGAATTCATTTATTGATGAAGATCATGGTGACTGAAACGGTATTTGGCGATCGTAAGAATGGTTCGCCTCTTCAGTTGGACGAATGTGAGTCAGTGAGACAAAGCACATTGGCTTTGCCCTGAGATCGGAGCACGTATGTCAGGCTCAATGTTCGAAACCTTGAGACGGAGATCCGCCTCGACGTTGAGGCGATTTCGCTTGCTCGTTTTCAATCCTGCGAGCGCGGAGGAAGCGACCTCGCAAGCATAGGTGGCGGGTCAAGGTGGTAAGTCAAAAAACCTAGTACGGCATAATCTGCCGATTTATGACCTGAAAAGTCGGCGATGCACCTGGGACGGCATCGGTCGCCATTACTTGGAGCTAGGGGCCGTAGTCCAGCGCCCGGGGTCTAGTTGACGCTGAGGCCCACTAGTTCCAGGAGCCCAGTTGATGTTCACCGAGCTGATGGGGGCCTTGGGCTATTCACAGACTGTAAAGCTCACCCGGAAATTTTATGGCGTGCGCAATATATATATAGGTTTATTGCGCTTTGAAATTAAGCATGGTACACTCGCGGGATGCCCCGCCGTGTACAAATCAACTGTCTTATTTACGCTTTGCTTAGTTCGTGAATAGTTACTCTTCCGGCGGTACACCGGGTGGCGTGGTACTTCCCGCATACTAGGCCACAATACCTACAAGTGCAATTGTCTTCATCGGCATCATGAAACGTGACATTTGAACAAATCTTATGGTGATAACCGTGAACCAGATACCTAGTATACGTGTGTCTATCATCCAGCGCAGAGCCTGCCCACAGTTCTGGCTTCATGAAGATGTCTTCGCGACATACTTCTGTCAGAGCTTCGTTAGCTTTTTCGCTCCAATCGCGGAGCACGCAGCCGAAGGCGACTGTTTGTTCGCATCGGAGTTTTTCCCTTAATACGTCGATCATGAGTGGAGCGCCAGTCAGGACATATACGTATCGACTTCGAGAATTGCGGTTGAGACACAACGCTCGCTTCATATAAAGCGTGAAACACTGTTCCAGCTTTCTGAAATCTTTGACGGTAAGATACCTCCATACTCTTGCTAGTCCGTCCGGAAATTTTATGGCGTGCGCAATGTCTCCGCTTCCACGAGGGATCTGCCCGGTGCATGTGTGCCTATAGAAAATTGGATAATCGCCCGTCCAGCGCGACTCATCGGGCTTGAATCGCGGGAAGCACCGCAAGCGATCTCCGCGAAGTTACTCATTTCTGAACATGTTTCAGGGTCAGAGCTACCGGAAACGGAAACTCGAACCTGCAGAGCGCTTCAAAGTCCCATTGTGCTTGATGCGACCAACCTTTGAACGGTGAAGCCGGAGAAGTCAGTGACCCACTCTTCAGACACGGTAAAAGTCGTCGCGGCCCCCCAAGAGCGGTCTCGCGGCCCCCTTTGGGGCCGCGGACCCCAGTTTGGGAACCACTGATCTAGAGCTACGTGCGAAAATGTTCGTTTGAACATCTCATGTCCTATATTTATATCGCTGAACGAGGAAAATCTTCAGATGAAATATTCCATCAACCGCCTGGGCATTCTCTCTCACCGGAGCGTAGCTGTTCACTGTACGTGTTCAACCCGAGGGCTCCAACCGAGAAGGGAGCATGTCCTCCTACACTTCCAGGTCCACATCTGGAATTCTAGATGTCTGGAAAACATGCAGTGTAGAATGTTTGAGCTTTCTCACTGAAGATGAATTCGTTAGCAGCGAGAGCGGTTGGAACAGGGTTTCCAGTGACGGTATACTCGGAATCATTGCACAGTGGGAACGCTCAAAACCTATCGCTTGACTCGGAAGTCTCCTCGACACCTCCTCGAATTTTGTTGCTGTCCATGTTTTTTTTTCACAAGCGGCCTGGGTATGTACGTGTGCATGAAGTCATACCCCGCCCTTAATCGTTAATCGAACGATACGAAACGGGAAAATCATGTTTGGGTCGTGATTCCCCTCCAGACGACGACCAAGATGGGCTGGTACAGAGATGAGCTCCTGAAACTTCTCGAAGTCATACGTGACCCACCGTCACCTCGAAACATATAGACGGGAAGCTCGATCGGTGCGCCGAGGCAAGAGGATATCCCGCCCGAAGCAGTAATATCTGAAAGGGTCAACCGGCTCGCTTGAGTTTCGATACTCCTCGGGGTCGAAGGATGACACGTCGTTTTCAGAATGGGCGACACTCGAGATTTATTTTGAGATCAAGCACGTTGTACGTACACACGACTTGTGCGTAAATCATAGCATTCGGCTGAGTATCAACGTCGCCATTGTTTCGTGCGTGTTTCACTCTCCAGAAACATTGGGTTCTCCTATCTAAGTTTGTACGAAAGTCCTTGATCCTGGTCCTGGATGTTGAGCACCACTGTCTCTCTCTAGCAATAACATGAACTAGGAAACTTTTTTCCAATACATTGATCGAAGGGTTGAGTCGGGAAACTTCTCAAACGCGGAATTGCATGCCGTCTGACACGCTCGTTCTGTGGAGGCTCAGCTTCCAGCCAGCACGAATGGACTCGAATACCTAAGAATTTAAATGGTGGATAAATAATGAACTAGATAACAGGGTCTCAGAAATTGGTGATGGTAGCGGCGGTTTCAAGACAACAGGGAACTCCACAAATGTTAAATTTACAAGAAATTCACATCGAGAGTCAAATCTTCCTCGATTGAGTCCAACTGATGAAACGTCTGAGACACTTTGCAGTCAGCATCGTCGCGTTCCGTCCGAGTTGAAAGAAGTGCAGTGTCTAGAAGGAAGATTCTAAAATGACATCGACGAAGTGAAAAGTCAACCCTGGATAACGATTTGATTTGCAACTGGCTCGGTTGATGTGAAATGTGCCGAATTGCCTCTGGATCAATGTCATCGTTGCATCTTGCCGGAAAGTCCCCATCGATTGCATTCATCCGAGAGATTCTTCTTCATGAAAACTCTTCCCAAACTCGGCATGCTCACCTCAAAACCTTGAAAACCAGTGTTGGATTGGTAGAACAACTTCCTCTTCCATCTACATGTGGATTCATGCGGCGTTCTGAGAACGGGGTCAACAATGGTACCGTTCGCTGACCTGCAGCGATCTGGCGGCGCCTTCCAGCCTGGTGCTCGGAGCCGGTGCTGAGAACTCTCGACGGCGACCAGGCTCCCGAGTATTCGGAGACCTTACAGTTCAACCGATCTTCTGTTCCACGAGTTTATGCTGCTCACGCGGGGTCGCTACGATTTCCGCCGCAAAACCACCTTGCCCCGCTGAAGCATGGCGAGCGTGACGCGAACCCTCGACCCATCCGAGATTTTCTTGACGCTGATCTCAGCGGTGCCGATCGTCTCTATGGTTCCACTGAAGCGCCCGTGATCGCGCGAGTCCACGGAGACGCATTGACCTCTATGGAGCCATTTCTTGTCGTAGAAGAGTTTGTTGTGCTCGATCTTCGCGTCTTGGAAAGTTACTGGAGGAGGAGAGGAACTCACATCGAGCATTTCAATATCGTAATCGCCTGCAAACAGAATGAGAAAAGAATGAGCGTCTTCGATATCCTCGCTGTTCGACCGAGACCCTTGCATTGGAGATCTCATCCCAAATATCTTCATGAGGTTCTAAAGAATCGATAATATCTATGCGATAAGCGAGGATACCAACCTCGACGATTTTGGGGCATTTTGCCTCTCTGGATCAATTTGAGGTCCTCAAGGATTTCGGCCTCATCGAGAAGCAGGTTGAGTTGACTAGGAGAAACTTTCCGCCGCTTCTCTTGAGTCAATGGCTGCACCGGATCATTGGGTCGACGCCTGAGTTTGCGCGTGCTAGCAGTTTTCACCTCCAACGAGTCTCCGGTGAGTTCGACAACGTTTCTCTCGAGCTCGACGTGCCGACGCTTCTCCTCGTATTCTGTGACGAGGCCATCTTGGAGTTCGAGTGTCTTTTCCTCCAATTCAGCCTGCGCCGAGTCACGCTCAGCTTCACAGTCGGCCTCGACGCGCGCCATCTCGCATTGCCTCCAAACTTCATTGAAAAAGTTTCTCTCCTGATGAATTGATTCGATCTTTCGCAGCCTACGCTGATATTCGGGATGGCAGCCATCTGCCACCTGCTGGAGCTGCCTTTGTAGAGAGGCGATCTTTTCCAAGAACAATCTGCGAACAAACACGAAATCAGCTGGGGTTCTTTGCGACCTTCCAACAAACGAAGAATATCAAGATGTAACTCAGGGTAGCACTCACTGTTCCTTCTTCTCATTGAATTCCTCCTCTTGCCTGCAGACTTCTGTTTCAGAAGCATCCTCGGTGTCTGAAAACACCAACTATTGTTAGGAATGAGAACATGCCTGGGCAAATCATTGACTACTCGTTCATCTGCAGTTTTCGAAGTAGACGACAACATCACTTGGCAACGCACGATAGTCACGTGAATTCGGGCCGAACTCCAGACTTGATGAGTCATAATGAGACTCCTCCACTACCCCAATGCGTTTTCAATCTCGAACAGAAAGCAGTTGTCGCGTGACAATCAACGACACAATCACCTTGAGAACAACCCTGTCCGAAGAACGCATTCAAATGGCGAATACGCACAAATTTTCGACGCTGGTCCCTTCCCGCGCTGGGCCGGCCTGTCTTGGGATGGCTGAGAGCAGCACAGGGAAGAAACTCACGTTTTCGATTCCGCGCTCTCATTGCTCTGCTAAAGAATGACGGTGGACAAGACGAATACGAGCACCCAAGCTCCACGACGTCCGGCTGTAGCCGTGTATCGACACCGTCCGGCAGTGAAACATCACCGCTTGAAAAGAACAGCACGGTTGGT
This sequence comes from Neoseiulus californicus, assembly GCA_028455905.1. Taxonomy (NCBI): domain Eukaryota; kingdom Metazoa; phylum Arthropoda; class Arachnida; order Mesostigmata; family Phytoseiidae; genus Neoseiulus; species Neoseiulus californicus. The sequence goes on from JAMQGS010000014.1 coordinate 462,812, forward strand.
CACCGATCGTTTCTCGACTCCGTGACCAAAAAGTTCTCAGCATGAGCATCGGAGAGTTCCAATGCAGATGAGCTTGCAAGCATTCACGAGGATTTTTCAGATCCTCCATGCCACCTAATGACGTACCTTGAAGTATATTGAGCGGAGTGCACGACACGTCTGAGAAGGCAGGGCTCACAATGACGCTTGCTTGGATTTGATTCATGTTCGATGGCGTTGTGAACTTGTTTGCTGATCGTTGAGCAAGTTGAGAAACGCACGACTTGAATAGAGGCGATACGGCGAACGGATTAAGACTCGATTCAACTTCAGCTATTTCCGAAGCGTGGGAACGCTAAAGACGGCTTGGATAAAGAACGCTTCCGATGAGTCGCACCCGGCACAAGCGGAAACGGGATCCGTCACGAAGTGATGCTGGCTTCCCTGACTGATCGTCTCTGAGGACTGAGCGGCAAGGCTCTACAGGACTGACACGGCTGTTCGTGTTCATAAGAGAGAGCGCAGCATTCGTCGACGGCGGCAAAAGCTCAGCAGACGAAACGCGCTGTGTGAAAGGGCATCATGGCGGCGATCGGCCCGCACACTTCCGATGGTGAACTAGGTTTCAGACATTTTCGAGTCGTGGCCTAAACTCGAAGAATGGGAACAATCACGATGAGGCGTTGAGCCAAATCGCCGCGTATATTCTCGATATCCGCCAGCTGGATCAGTTTTGGACTGCTGCTTCGTCTCTCCTCTCCCTCAGATGCGTCTGCAAGGCCTCTATGTTGTTCCGAGGAATGGGTCCGACTAACGCGCCAAACGCCGGGTCCACCTACTATTTCAATCAAAGCACTTCCGCAGCTGCTCGGTTCACGGAGTATCGCAATGACGTGGCTACGAGGTAGTTTTGCATTGTGTCACGTTTTGAAATTTGCTTTTCTCTCATCGAGTCACGCTCATGTTAAAATGAAGCTTTGCATTCGTACCAATACTGTCCTGTCGGCTCGAACGCAAAAACCTTCCTCAAATCCTGGACAGGTCAAAACGTCAATCGATTCCGCGCGAAACGCGGCCCAGATTGACCCAACCGCGTTCTGAAGTGTAGATGTTTGCGCAATCCGATCCAGGGAATCCGAGAGACTCTTGATCGTCGAGAAATCCGAGATCTTTCCAAGTGTTGTGCATCTCATGTTGTTCCAGTAGCGGACCAAGGGGGGGGCGGGGGGGGGTCCGCCCCGGGCGCCACTCTTCCGGGGCGGCATTCTGAGAGATTCAGCGAGAAAAATAGAGACTGGACGCCCCAATCAATAATAATAATATCAATAATCATGCTCCGAAGATGATTCCAGATATCTGATTCAAGACTGTTTTTTTTTTCGCGAGAATTTTCTCCCCGCAAAGCGTCGAGGAGCCTGACATTTGAGCTCGAAGGGCGGCAAAATATGGAAGCCGCCCCGGGCGGCACTTTGGCACGGACCGCCCCTGTGTTGTTCACTCACATGCTGCGCACGATGAGCCGATTATTGGTGCAAATTGCACCTCTAACAACAAACGGACCTCGAATTTTCCTTGTTAGCGCCGAGCTATGGACCTACCTTCGTCGCTGCTGTTGTGATGACAGACGAGGTCATCTTGCTCAACTCCGTCGAATGTTTTCTCGAAAATCAACTGGCTACCGACACTAGCCTTCTTCCTCCTGATGCGATTCAGGAAGATTTTCTCTCTGAATTTCCGGCGATCCGTCACGACGCAGGCAGATTTGCTATGGAGATCCATCCGCAGGCACGTCTCGAGGCGAAGTTTGTTTCACGTGGAGTCCGTCCTAGAAACCGGGAATTCCGAATACCTCGAAGTCGTGTACTGCAAGGCTTTGCAGGTTCTTGCGCTACTCGACCACGATGATGACCCGTAAATGTATAACATGGGCCACGCCAAACACCCGCGCCGGCTTGGGTTGCGAGCCGGAGAAGGTACTTCCTAGTTGGTGTCACAATAGACACCAAAGCAAACCCTCGTGCGGAGCGCTATCAGCTCCTAGCGATAAAGGCTGTTGAAGGAGTGAGGTCCTGTCACTCAGGCGAGGGAGGTATGATTCTTCATCGGAAATCCAACTGGAAGATGTCGCGAGGGCCAGCGGTGGATTCTGTGGCAATGTTTCACGACGAACCTCCAAACACGAGTTTGAGACCACACAATCTGTGCCGATGTTGCCACACAAATAAATATTTTCCTTGCCATCCAAAGCATAACAACAACAACATAGGGAAGGAACAAGACACACGCGCTTCGCCAGGGAACTTTGAGAAAACACCACCGAGGGCGCTGTGAGTATGGTAGAACCGCGATGGTCCATCTGGATTAGATGGAAATCCCTTCCGTTATGATTTTCCAGGGGGTCGGACCGCCAGCAGCAACGGGACCTACCCAAGCTTTCGGCGCCAAGCGTGACAGCGACTCGGAAGACGCGGGTTTTTCCGCCAGAGGCATATTTATTCAGGAGTAAAGAAACAGAATCCTTGACACGGATCTGTTTGTAATTACACAGAAGTTGTGCGACGGTAGAGTCATTAATATCTACAACAGCTATTCAACCTCACGTTTGAGGAATTAATTTTTTAAATTACATAAGTCAAATATCCGACCAGAAAGTAGATATTCCTCGAACGAATCTATTTTGCATTCGATACATAGGTTATGGAAGAAAAAATCCGGGTCTGTCTCATTTGGAGATTCTAAACATTTGTCAGGACTGTCCTACGGCGAAATTTTCCGGAAACATGACCGAAGATGGTAGATCAGGAAGCCCTTCAAAATCATTCATCGATCGCCTCACGCATTCGTGATCCTCTTCACACGATTCATATTGTAGTTCGAACTGGATAAGATTGAGCGTCCCTTAACAAAATCAACTCAGGCTTCCGTCTCTTTGGTACACTCGAATACATCAGCGTGAGAGATTGCACGAAAATACAGACGAACTCCTTTAAACGAAGTTCTGCTTCCTTCTGAACCCCATTTTGGATTTGACCACAGCATACCTCAACATGCCGATCCATTCCAAGCCGCCACGGCACGACATAGCCCCGAGTGAAGACGTGTCGAGTAGAGAAACGAAACAGGGAACTCCATCAGGAATCAATGACCGCTGACAAACCCGAACAATGTCTGTGATTCGCGAGTGGCTCCCCACTGGCTCCGAAGTGACTGTTGGGCCGCAAATCGGAGGAGCTGGAGCCTCTTCCGAGGGGAAGCTCCCGCAGCATCCCAGAGCTATTCCGGTGGTCATCGCCTTACGAACCAAATCTACGGATGGGAGACTCACAAGCAAACATACTGCAATACAGAACTTGCGTTGAGGGAAATGTTTTCCAAAGTGACGGAGCAGTCCGAGGAAGGTGCCCTATGCAGCCGTTGCCGGCGGGCCTGCCTCAACCTACCGCGTCTCTCACAATCAGTACAGGAAACGATCTTAAAGGCAGCTTTCTCTGTTCCTCGGGCGGATTCCGGTGGCTAAGTTGACATCTCCCTCACGCACGCAGTTCATGAAAGCATTATAGCAGGCAAGACTAGCTTCGCAATGATATACTAAATTTCGAGAATCGATCTTACCTCTCGGAACAAACCTTGTGACTTCACAAAATATCGGAACGCATCCAGATCAGTTGACTGGAAGGGTCCACGTGCTTTCGACCGGGCGCGATGCCTGCCGCCAAGAAGTTTCGGAACATACGAGAAGCCGGCGAAACTTCTCCTCGAAAAACGCATTCTCTCTCTCGCCAACAAACTGTAGAATGTAGTCAGGGACAAGCAGTGCGTTCCATAGAAAACAACAACGACGTTCCTACCGTACCTAAGAAATTGATTGGAAGCTAATAAGGGCCTAGAGACGCATGGGCTTTGAATTTTCGTCTAGGGGGATTCGATCGGGAAGAGCCAACATTGGACTAAGCACTGGACGGAAGCCAGGTTTCCAGATGAGTATCCTATGGGCCTAGGGACATTATGACTTTCTCCGGAGCACTACCTTGCCACGTTGCAAAGTCGCCAGAGTCACTCGGACTCTACTGCCGTCGGAATTTTTCTTCACGCTGATTTCAGATGTTCCTATTGTTTCGATGGTGCCACTGAACCGGCCATGCTCTCGAGACTCTACGTGAACACACTGACCACGGTGGTGCCACTTCTTGTCGTAGAACAGTTTGTTGTGCTCGATTTTGGCGTCCTGGAACATCACGGCGGCAGCCGAGTTGCCCATGTCTGATGGATCCGTGTCGCAATCTCCTGTGAATCGGGAACGAGTTAAAAGTTTCCTCAAGCGAGTATTCATGAGCGCCGCCATGGTCGGCAAGAAATTAGACTCACCTCTTCGGTTTTGGGTAAACTTTCCCCTTTGGATGAGCTTGAGATCCTCAAGGATCTCAGCCTCATCCAACAAAAGGTTCAGTTGGCTAGGCGACACCTTGCGTCTTTTCTCTTGGGTCAGCGGCTGCACGGGATCATTTGGTCGTCGACGGAGTTTTCGCGTACTCGCAGTCTTCACCTCAAGGGAGTCTCCCGTTAGCTCGACTACGTTCCTCTCGAGTTCTATGTGACGCCGTTTCTCTTCATACTCTGCAATTAGACCCTCTTGGAGCTCCAGAGTCTTCTCTTGTAGCTCAGCCTGAGCCGAGCTGCGTTCGGCATCGCAGTCGGCCTGCACTCGATCGATTTCGCTTTGTCTCCAGACTTCGTTGAAGAGGTTCCGCTCATGGTGGATGAGTTCAATTTTCCGTAACCTTCGTTGGTATTCGGGATGACAGCCGTCGGCCACCTGTTGGAGCTGCTTCTGCAGCATGGCGATCTTCTCCAAGAATAGCCTGTAAAATTCAAGGGTTGAGGGATGAGACTCGATCTTCAGACTCTAGTTTGGTTGGTCGAGGGGAAGTTATTGGAGGCTTTCGAAGTCGAGTTTGGAGGCCGAAAATGAAGACACTCACTGTTCTTTCTTCTCATTGAATTCTTCTTCCTGTTTGCAGACTTCGGTCTCTGAGGCGTCTTCTGTGTCTGCGGAAAGAGATGGAGACCGGTTAAAAGGTTAGGCTCCCACGGAGAAACGAACATGTAGGATCGAGAGATTGGTTAGTTCATGCTCTCTGACATTGTTGAAGGTGGGACGATTCGGCAGCCTACACTCAAAATTGGAAGTGCCGTGCACAAAGAACGTCACTTCTTCACTTTCCCCCGAATACCAAATGATGCCGCCAAAAGTTCACACCGGCATCATACCCGTTCGGGGTTCATTGATGAAGATAAATTTCCATGAGTCTAACAGCATGCACATGGAGCAAACTCTATGAAAAACTGTGAAGACTATCCCGGAAGAACCCGCCGCGCCAATGCAGCCGCAGCGAACTTCGCGAAGCTGAGCGTTCTTTCTGAGGCCATCAAGGGCTCGCGGATCCGGAACTCAAGCCCCAAGCGTATTACAAACGACGGCACGAAATCAACGTCCGCGGCAAATCATCTTCAGAGCATTGTGACGAAAGAGTATGACGAGCATCCTCGAGAACCGTTCCGAGCCGCGAGCCTTAGCTTCCTGACACGACCTTGGTGGAAGAGACGGAAGATGACGCTCATCAGCTGAACTCCTGACATACCTGCCGCCAATCTCATTGGTCTCCGGGATTTATCCGACATCACAACAGGGTTCACAATCACTGTCTGACTCATTGCGCCGAGCGTCTTTCCAGCTTCGAAGCTAAAACACTGAGAGCTCACTGGTGAGCAAACTTCCCAAGCTGTGGAGTTCCGCCAACTCGAACACAAGTGCCGCAATATGATAAACACCGGTCAGCGGCGACGCACTGTTCAACTGTGTGCACTGAACTCTGGCAAAGCCTTGAAGTCAACGAAGATCAAGTGGTGACTCGGACCAGCAAAGCCAATTGGAGCTCGAAGCCCTTCACCGCGGCATAGTGGTGGTCGCCAAGGAATTCGACAGTTAGTAGTTCGTGAGGGCGCAGTGATCGTCGTGATGGTGGCGAGGGCAGGAGCGTTTGACGAGCAGACGATTTTCACGGTGCTGCTGCTGCTCCTCCGCCATGGGAAACTCAATTGTGTCGAAGCACACAAGTCATGCGGAGCAGCTCATTCTGTTTTAGGGGCAAGTGGAAACGGGCGAAACGGAATCAGAACAGCGACTCATTCGATAACTACTCAGCCTTCATCCTGGCCTGCTCGGAGGGCATAGCCGCCGCCCGGGTTGAACCGGCGCTCGAATCCCACTGACAGGCTGTCTGCTAATTTGAAGCGAGAGCTAGCAGCTGATAGACACATGCTCACGAGAGATCCTCGTAATGTTTTGACACGAAGCATGAGAGAGCGCGTTTGCGTGGGAGAACAACGCGCACAGACGTCAATGATAAGGATACACTATTCAATATGTTCAGCGCACAGTGGACGTCTAGAGCTTTGCAAGCTCCAAGCTCCGCTCCTGCATTCCAGAGGAATATACGAGATAAGGGGTTTTCATCATTGGGGAAAATCCTCTCAGAAGTTTCACAATGCCCGGAGGAAGTCCGGAAAAAGTCGGCCTCGCACGCCGGCGCCAGATTCTTTCCCGAAACAGAATCGGCACAGGAATGGCCGAAGCGTCGAGTTCGCCGAGATCCATCCAATTTTCGTGTGTTTTCGAGGGGAGCGGAGAAAGCACAACAGAGCCGAAGTTATGCTCCAAACACTTCCACGCGTAGTGGCCGCGTTACGGCGCGGAACTCTGATTATTTTACTCACCTTCGTCAGTGTCTCTCTCGCAGACGTTTTCTTCTGGACCAGAATCATCGAAAGTTCTCTCGTAGGGCGGCGCAGAAATCACCATGTTCTTTTTCTTCTTGATGCGTTCCATATAGCTCTTCCCCTTGAATTTCTTCCGCTCGACTTTGCTGGTGCCCGGTTCCGTGCTCACACTCATCGTGAATTCCACTCCCCCACGCACTCGTGTTTCACTAGTGAAAGCGAGAAAGGCGAATCAATGTCTGCGCCCACCAACCCAGCTAGTTTCGTTCACGATGAGGGTTCTGCTCTGTTTTGGAGAAAGTCGGATTCTTCGCACGTCCTGCTGCGATTTCAAAGCACTTTCACACACGTGAGCCCATGTTCTGCCTCACACTCATCCAGATGTTCCCGGAAGATGTCGTCCTGGTTACACCGACATCATGTACAGCCCGGCTGATGCGATGTGCAACTATTCCGCAGTTGCTTCAGAGTTCTGTCACGCTGCGGAGAGTTTTGGAATTGGCCGGATAGATCACTGAGTCGAAGGTTTCGGTTAACGACCGGTCTCCCTGGCAGCCGGGAGATCTCCCGCCCGCTATGGTGCAACGCGCTGGCCGGCAGATCAGTAATTCGGATCTCTCTCGATGTTGCGACAACAAACAGCTTTTCTGCTTTCATCCCATCATCATCAGAGCAGTGGCAGCAGCAGCGGCAGCGGCAGCAGTAGGAAGAGCCGACTTCATAACAAAAATATCAACAGAGAGAAAGGGTAACAGCCAGCCGTTTGTTGTGGAGAGGGTCTAGGAGAGAGCTACCTGATCCCTGATCTGACTCACGTAGGCTCTCAGGGCTCGGACACTCATGGGGGAACCGGGGTCGACCGGGGCATCGAACGTCATGCGCATCGTGGGATTGCGGAGGTCGTGGAAACTTTGGGAATAGTTTCCATCCAAAGTCGGTTATGCCGAGGTGAACAGAATATCAGAGGCATGACATAGCTTTTGCTCTCATCGATCCATCATTCGGGCTCCTTCCTCAGACGTAAACCATGTCACTGCTGCTGGAGGGGAGATACTCGGTCGAGGCTGCATGGGGAAAAAGACAGTCGACGTAAAGTGTCCCAGATTCCGAACTGTAAAGCAATGAGGATCGCTTTCTGAGGAATAGAGATTTTTATTTCGATTTAGCGCCCTACTGCTATAGTTACACACGCCTTGTGCGTTGACTTTTACATTTCGAAGACATTCACCACAGCTAAGTGGATTTTCCCGATGTACCCCTCTCTTGGACAGGCTGTGTTCAGCCTCTGACTTGAATCATACATCTGCATCGTTGGTTCCAACGTATGTGCCTGCAGCAATAGGGGCATAGTGTCGTTTTTACTCGCGCAGCCGGCAACGATTCCTCTGGATCATCTGCCAAGTACGATTAGCTAGCTTGGGAGTATCACACTTCTACAGACGGGCGATGAACGGATACTTTGCAAAGGAAAAATAAAAACATTCGGTTCTCGGGTTTAGAAGCTATACAGTCGCTACTGTTCCGTTTTGATGGTGTGTCGTCCGACGTTTGCTGGTGGCGGTGATCTCTGGGAGGAAACTAAACATCTTTCCACAGCCTTTATCGACCGCCCGAATCTTCTACTCAAACACTTCCTCACGTCGAGAAATCATGAAGGCCTTGTCCACCGCGATCCATGCTTCCGATGCGTTCTACACGGAGCATTGGGATTCAGTCCTCACCGAAATGGATCCTGATGGCTCAGTCGGCCGTCGGAGTTCGAGCTCTTATTCCGGTTGCGAACATGGACCTCGTAGTATCACAAAGCGTTCTATCGGCTCATCGAGTGCGCGACATCACCAGGTAGAATTTCCGTCACAGGCAGCTTCCAACTTCCCGAGGAAGTTCGAGGCACCGGAAATCGGTCTGGGTTACCTGCACTGGATGAGGGGAACGATTCCCGGTTCTACAACACCTCAAGATCAACGTGGCGCACCTCAGGATGTCGTTCCTTCAGCTTTCGCTCGATACGATCCACCTGGGCCCCGAGTGAGTCTATCACGTTCTCGCCGTGTTTCAGCATGAACGCATCCAGCTCCTCTATTGTTTTCAATCCTTGCACTTCCTGTGGATGTGGGGAATAAGCGCATGAGTTTCGTTGTGGGTGGATACAGAGTTCAATCGTGCAATTAGTGTCATTGGCGGGACAAACCTTCAACAATATTTCCAAATCTTGAGTATCGATGTAGCTTCGGGTGAGCTCGCGGCCGTCGAAGTCCACTTCAGCTTTGTAGCGAACGATTTGGTTGCCCATATCGGTGGCCTTGACGTCGTAAATGGCCCTGATCATCACATCGCTTTCGAGCTCACGGTTTATCCGTTGCAAATGCTCGAAGGGGATTGACCTATACGAAGGATGGCGCTCGGATTATTTCGCGGAACATCGTATTCGAAATATCGGTTGTATCGAAACTGACAAGAGTGATCTGCGCGAGGAACGGTCATGGTTTCACTTACCTCCCGACCAGAGCGGTTGTGTTGGTGTAAACGATGAAAGATGCCACACAAGCCAAAATCCCTCCGATCAGAAGCGATCCGAAAGCGTCGAAGAGAGGATTCTCGTAATAATGCGTCAGCGCCATGCAGGAACCGGCTATTGAAACCCCGAGCACAGCGGCGATATCCTCAAGGAGAACCACATTTACAGACGGATCCCGACTGCGTATAACTGATGAAGAGCAATCCAATGAATCAGTATGGATGGGACTTTATCGCCGCGCAGCAGACATAAATTTCGAACAGAATTGAAGAACTGGTTGATGTGATACGTCTAGACGTAACTCGATTGCGACTACAGTACTCACTATAGTCCAACATTGGAACTTTCTCTTTGCGAGCACCGTTCCTGATCTCTCTGAAAGCTACAAACAGGGTCCCGCCTTCACTCAGAAGACTCCCTCCAAGGATGATGAAAGCCCAATATAGTGATTGAACGGCTTCAGGATGCATTAGACCCATGACGCCGTGGTACCAAGCTAAGCCGGCGCCGAAGAAAAAGATTCCGACACCCGAGATCAACGACGAGACGTATCTCATGTTGTGGTATCCATACGGATGGTTGGGATTCGCTTGCTGAAGCGACTTCCGGATGCCGAATGCCAGGATCAGCTGAAAAAAATTGTATGAGTAGGTAATTCAAATCGGCGCAGATCGCTCCGATTGGAAGCTCGTGGGAAGCTCCTTCGTGAGTCCTCTCAAGCCTTTAGTACCTGATTGAGCGTGTCCGCGAAGCTGTGAACTGCTTCCGCAAACATCGAATGTGAGCCGGAGTACCCCCAGGCGATAGTTTTGAACAGGCAGTTTCCAGCATTGATGATGACCGCCGTTTTCACGACCCTCCCGCTGCCTTTGAGTATCGCCTCTCTTTGGCGTGCTTCGTCGTTACGGCGTTCTGTCCTGTGAGGTTCGAGACGGAACATCAGAAGATCTGTGCATTAAACTGGCTCCCGCAATGGCCGTTCTGTTGTTCAAGAAAGCTTCCCTTCGGATTGCATGAGCTGCGGAAATCACTCACTTGTAGAATTCTTTCAGGATCTTCTTGGCATTGAGGTTCTCTTCTTCCCGGAGCCGCTCCAGTTCCTCCAGCTGCTTCATCTGAACTTTCAGCATAGCGTCCACAGAACCGTACACATCAAGTGCTCTGTCGGGAGAGAATGCGTTTGAGGGCCAATCGCATTTCGGTTTTCTGAGATTCGGGAGCCGAAGTTTAGTCTCAATATATTGAACGTTTCTGAGCTCACTTCGTTTCGACGTCTCGCCTCAGGAACACGGTCATTGGAGGGTTGTCGCTTATGGGACTACGCCGTAAAGTCTTCTTCAAACCGTCGAGGTCTTGAAGTTTAAGTCCGTATTCCGTCATAGCCCTGATTGGCGTGATGAAGTTCCTTTCCGTGTATTCTTGGTTAACATCGAGTTTAATTCTCGTTCCTTTGATTGCTGCAACAATCAAGTCGAAGTTATTCTCTAGGCAGGAAGATATCGAGCCTTCAATCATTTATATTCTTTCGATCTTTCTCATATTATCTTATTCCTCGATTCTCTCTCTGATGCGATCTCGAGGCTTCCCCTAGCTTGGGCTACGCACATTTGATGATGGTCTGCTGCATTTCAGATATGGCTTTGCGCGCAGGAGGTTTCCTGCTGTCATCCGACGATCTGGAGGCGGAAGAGCAGGACCTCAAGATCAAACCCGAGAAACCTCGGCCTGGAAGAATTGTGGATTCATTCGATTGCCTCCAAGGATCACTCAACCCTGAGGATTACAACTCACCGGAATTGTGTATTCTTTTCGAATTCAGGATCTTCCATGCCGATTCTGTCCCAGCGCACCGCTGGGCCCAATTGCCCACGAAAAACATCCTCATGATTTCAGGTTCTCAGTCTGGAATCACGGCGAAGCGTTCACGTTAGTCATAACTTCTTTAAACTAGCAAAATAGATCCGGACCCTCGAGTTTCCGGTCGTTTCGGTGCCGCCTCGGATTAACAGATATGGAAATGTCTGTGAACCGGTCGGAAACCATCAACCAACAACAAAAAGGGAGCTCCAACAACCTCGGAGCTTGCTGCCGAAGACATGGATGCCCCGTTTGTCTAGGTCCACACCGATTCAATCTAGTCGAGAAGTTCTAAGAGTGTGCCGCCGATTCAGAGGGACGACAGCGCATTTTTCCGTGGAGTGATTCGATTCCATACATATGACCTACCAACCGCGACTCGCACACAAGTCAGCTGCCACACCGTGGAATTTCAGCAGAACAAATGTTCAGAGTGAAAATGAGATTTCTCACGGAGGATCTCCATCATCGGCCGCGGAGCCTCAAATTCGGAGTCCGGAGTAAAGAATGGCAGGACCAAATCTCATCCAGTCCCTGAACTCAAGGAGTCACCGAGGGGGCAGCCATGTTTGTTTTCATTCCGGTGGCGCGAAATGAACTCTCTTTCAAATTTCCCCTGAGTTCCCGCGAAATTCCGATCGAACACTGAACAGTGTTAGATCGGAGCAACCCAAAGTTCAGACGAGTAATGGCTGTCGAGGAGAATCACCGGAGAGGCATCAAAGCAGTTTTGAGAACAGGAGTGAGTGTTCCGACTCAATCAAGTCTCAACGCATCGTCTCTGTACCGCGCAGCCTGATTTTGCCACGGTAGATTTTTGTCGATTCTCCGATCCCTAAACGGAAGATTGTTCAGAACAACTTTGCTTGAACGGGACCACATAAAATGTGCAACTCAATTTGAGACGAAGCATGGCTCCATGTGCCATCTCCTCTACCCTTGATGCGCCCCATTCGGAGTTCCTTTCGACTGGTAGCTTCCTCCGTTGCTGAACGTCACTTATCCGTTCACGTTCCTGAAAAAACACTCCTCGAACGAATCAATGGTCACTTTGATGAAGATCACAGGATCACTTGCTCTCGGATGGTAGACAACGAACAAGTTCCGAGTGTCCCCGAGAACTCCGTAGCGTGGGGAAGATCCCGGAAATTCTTTCGTGGCTGCCTATGATGCTGAGCAACGACAGATTCAGTTCCCGATTCCGGTGCGGAAACTTAATTCCCTGTTCGCTTTGGGCGCCGTGGGTCATCAGTGGAGCTCGGAAGTTCGGGCATTATTCATTTTCGACCCTCCATATATTCATGAGAATCGATGGATACATCGATGATTCATGCATCATTGATCCAGCCCACGTCGTTGATCGGGCGAATACCATCGACATTGCCGACGTGCAATCATCCATTCCATGAATTGATGGAGAGTGATTGATGAATAATGCCTGAACTTCCAGGCTCTAGTCATCAGGTACCTCTTCCCATCTCTCATGCCGATTGAGTCGCGAGAATCTCAGTCATACCGATCGATGAGAAACTTTGCGCGAAGTCCGATCAATTTCCGTGGGGTCATTGTAACCGCAACAGCTTGACAGATCTGTTGCATTGATCGGTAGAAACCTCTGTATGTGTGGACTTGAGGCCGAAGCTCCGCCATTCATCTCTGTCGATAGATCTGAAAAGTATGCAGTGGTAAGGTTTTGGAGCGTAGGAGAGGGTGAGCGCAGTTCTTAGGGTTGAGCTTCCCGGGGGAACTGGCATCGAAGCAATAGACAGCTCCAGAATATCGGAGTCACGCCAATGAGATCAGCGGCTTGCTAGGAGGGAATTCGCTCCGGGAAAAACCCCTCCAGGGAAGAGGCGACCTGCCGTCAATCGAGTGAGTAACTCCTTCGGAAACAATACCTGACCACTGGGAAGAAAGTCCGGGAAAGGGATCCTTGGGAGAACAGACCGTATCGACACTCAGGAGGTTCATCTCTCGACCAAACATGGGCTCCTGTTATATGGTATGGTTTTCAACCTTGCGAGTGGCTTGGCGAATCGATTATTATGCACGTGCCGCCAGATAAGCTAGTTTCCAACCTTGAGAGTGGCTTGTTGAATCGATTCTGCACGTACCGCCTGCCCAATCTAGGTATTTAATTCAATTCCGGCCAGCCCCGGGCTCGATTTCTCTCCTTGTTGATTACCGAATGATTTGACCGATGGAGCAGCGCCGGAGGAGGATATGTGAATAATCTTCCTATTATAGCAACCCATCCGCACTACCGGAACAGTCCTCGTATCATGGAGGCAAGTGTCTATGCTCGACTTCATAAACCCAGTTTGATTCAATCTCAACGTCCCAATGTTATAACGTGCTTTCTTCGATTGCGCAAGATCGTACCTCGCGTGCTCGAGTCGAAGTTGTCGGGGTGCGGCCTCACTTTATGATCAATCGACTCGTGAGATCTCTTGTGAGATCGAACGGACGTTGGATCTTCTGAGAGTGGGTGGTGTTGTAGGGCTCTTGTTCAAACTCTAATGATGAATCATTCTAAATATCGTGTGAACCGAGCGTAGAGTCACCACAATCTTCAATGGCTCAATGCGCAGTCGTCCGCTGAGACAGCTCAAGAGCCGAGGGAACTGGACCGAAAAGGGACGCACAGCCGGCTCGGCTCCTTCAATTCAAATTTTCAGTCGATCATCAAGCTCACTATTTCAAGCACGTGCGATGGAGAGTTTCTGCTTTCTATTGAGAACCTACTTCAATAGCATGAATCATCTTTATCTTGTCCACAAAGAGAGCGCCTACATCGGTGGCGAGGTCTCGCGCCAGATTCATGGCACAAATCTATGTGATCTCAACGTGACTGTCACTTTCGTGTCGGAGTGCAGCCTGCGTGCCCCAATGGAATCCGTGGCTCCAATCTTCTTCGTTTTCGATGGTGGGGATGATGATCCCTTGAAGTATCGAAAACTGCTCACATACTGCTTCCCATGGATAAACATCATTTGTCGCGTCACATTGACTGAAACGCTCGACGCACCTAGGATGGTGAACTTGTCCAAAGACGACCTGGAGTGCTGTGATTCATTTTCCGTGAATTTCGTCCCTAGAGAGGGGGAGGCCAGCCGACCTGACTCTGCGCACGATAACACGAACTTGCAGGGGATACGCAATAAACGCGGATCGCTCAGCTGACTGGCGTTGAAGGCAAAAACATTATGCTCACGATGTGGTTGGACCAAAGGCGATGAAGAAGGTCAATTGACGACTGAAATGAAGAACGCAACTCTACATCTGCTGATCTACGACTACTTACTCTATACAAGACCACCAGAGAAGACGAAAGTAAGACTGTCGAATGTTTCGAACCATTTCGGTGATAAAGAAGGATTCGAAAGGGCCTTCGTTAGTCATATATCCCGCAAATACGACTTCAAGCTGGTTGAGGAAGAGGTCGATGCGGGCATGACGTACGGAGTGTATCCCGACGACGATCTGTATGCGTTCAATAGGTCGATCATTACAAGGCTTCTCAGCCGAGAATTCCACATGATTTATGGGGACGTTACCATCGAACCCAGCAGACTCAAGTACGGGGACTTTGGTGCCACCTACGATATCGACCACGTGACCGCTGCCTCGAAAGTCACGAGAAACAAGCGTTCCTTCGCCTCATTGGCTGATCACTCCTCTATCATTTGCTACGTCTGTTCTTCGCTGGCCCTCGCATTTTGCTTATCCAAAAAATCCAGCCGTGACATATTTTCAGTCGTCATTATCAACTCCATAAGCATGATTTTCCTACCGATATATCCAAACGCAACTATCTCGGGGTCGAGAACCTCAAGCAGTTTGGCGAAATTCATTATCACCTTGCACGAGATGTGCGGCCTCGTGATATCCGCAGTCTTGACGGGCGTGATAATAAGCATCCTGTCGAGGGAGACATACTGGGGCGTGTTTGACACGGAAGCAGAGGTTATGGAGGCATTGTCCTCAGAAGAGTCGACGGTCATGCTTAGCGTCAATATGATTGACTTCTTCCCGAACAGCAAGGATGAGCTCATGAAGACCATCAAAGAGAAACATTCGCCCTGCATTAGAGTTATCGAAGATTGCTTGGAAGCTTGCTTAGCTAGCAGTACTCGTACCTGTATCAATTTCGGAGAGAGCGTGGCTTTAACGGAGGCCTTGTTGCGCCGAGGAGCTCATCGAACGATGCGTGTGTGCCCATCTTTGGGGTTCATCATCCTCCAAGGTTTCCTCTTCAACAAAGGCTGCTTCCTCAACGGAATCCTATCACAGGAAATCCATAGAGCTTTCGAACAGCATCTGCTCGATCGTTTCAAAATTAACGCTGGCATGGAGACCTACGACCTTAAGAAACAAACTACGACCGTCAAAGCAGTGTCCCTGCGAACCTTCAGTGATTTGATGGCCATCTACTGGTGGGCCTGGGCAGCCGCCTTATCAGCTCTGACGATCGAAAACTTAGTATACGATGCAGGGAATTCCAGAGGGTCCTTGCTCCGCCGAATTTATTCGAAGTGCTCCAAGCAAGGCGCAAGTGTGCTCGGAGGGAGACGAGGTTGAAAGCAACAGCACTCTCGATTTCCGAGCGCGTTCAGCCCCCTCGCGCCTGGAGGTAGCTTCTCTCTGTGAGCATCAGGGACGGTCACGAAGACCCGGAAGTTGACATCGCTCCACAAGGCTTGAATGGCGGAATCAATAAACGCTTTTGTTATCCGGACTGATGATCGGGATTTATTTTTCTTTTTTAACGGAGGATCCGTTTATTGTTTCTATAGCGTCACGTGACGCTCTTATCATGTCACGTTCAGTGTCACACTGTGTGACTGTTCGCGCGTAACGGCGCACTACTCCGCGCACTGCACCGCGCACTACCTCTGCCTATAGGGCTACAGAGCGGGTCACAGTGTGTCACACGGTATGTGTCACACGCTATGCATAACGACGCACTACTCCACGCACTGCACCGCTCCCACTTCCACAATCGATCTCCTGCCACCTCGTAACCCCACCAGGCTCATAACTGCCTCGTTGTACTCTGCTCAAATCAGCCAGCTAACCGTCAGAAAATCATACTCCATTATGGACCTCCACAATACGCAATTAGGCGTTCTAATACTCGCTGTCAACCCCTCACACAACTCTCGCATAGGCGCGTATTTTCCCTTCTTACGAACGGGACCGCTTGCTTTGCCTACCTACCAACGGAACCGCAAGCACATCTTGTCATGCACGCACATGCATCTAATTCCCTTTCCATATGCTTTGGAGATCGCGTTCTCCACCATCCATCGCCGCAGTCCTCATCACTCTTCAAGCTGTGAACATCAAGACGTTTTCTGCAATTTCGTTACCAGCTGACATGTCAAACTTCAATGACACTTTTGATGAGGACCTGTACGAGATAATGGAAGATTTCGACGCTCCATCCCCTGCAACTTCAAAGCGCCGACGATCTTCCGAACCCGACCCTGAACCCCAGCCCGCGCCCAAGAAAGCCAGACGAACAACGACGACGCCGAAAAATCAGCCCGCGAAGAAAAAAACTCTACAACCCCAAATGAACGCTATCGTCGAGACTACCAAATCCAAATCGTCGACTCATTTCGTAGAGTGATGACTTTGACCTTTTGGAATGACCAAATCTCCGTCCTGAAACAAACCGATCCCTGCGTCATCGCCCTCTGCCGCGTGAGAACACATATCTACAATGATAAGTTGTCTCTCACGTTCACTGATAATTCTACCATCGATTTCAACCCGAAGTCGGCTCAGGCAACCGTTCTATCGAAGTGGTTGGAACCTTCAATGACATTCTCGACAAACTTCTAACCGCTGATCAATCTAATCCACCTCTAACATTTAAATTCTGCAATACAGTCACGATCATAGGCTTTGATTCTTCAAAGCTACTTTACGAATCGTGCGTCAAACAGCAATGCGGAAAGAAAGTTCAGCAGACAGTTGAAGGAGAATGGTTCTGTGAGAAGTGTGGCACTGCGACTCCTGATTTCAAATGGAGCTACGTCGTCAACCTCCTCCTCGAAGACACCACCGACAGCGTATGGGCAACTGCATTCTCAGATGTAAGCCATCAATGAATATTATATTCTTCAGTCGATACGCTACATCACATTTCACAATTCATCTTCATTTGAGCCTTCTTCTTCGAACTCCTGCTGCATTCTCCATTCAAGGCTGCAACAACGCTCTTCTCGATGAACCCCCAAGATTTCGCACAACGATTCGAGACCGCATCTGAAGAGTTGACCAAATTCCTCGATACGATGCTAAACAAGACCATCCGAGTGAAAATCGTCTGGAGATCGAAACGTTCACAAGTATGCACCATCACGAATACCTCCCCAGTTTTGACACCAATTATACCGCACTATCTATTGAATCCTTACAACACTCTATACCGCGATTTCAGGACGCGAATCAAACAAGGCCCGTTCTCTTAAGGGTTCTCGACGCCTCTCAAACAACTGTTCTTCGACTTCGAACCTCAATCCAGAAGAATAAGAACGAGATTTTAAAACAACTGTTCTTGCGTTCTTCAAACGCAATTTTATCTAAAGTCTTCTACTAACGAGGCGGAGTTCAACTCCGGGGTTAGTGAGTATTAGCGGTTTTGCACTACACCGCTCGAGTCTCACACTGTTCGCTGTAAAGCGAGCGTCCGTAAATGGATTTCCTGGTACCCTCGTCAAAAAAAAACTTAAAAAAAAAACAAATACCTATCGATTGAGAACTTCTCTTGTTCAAATACTATTCATTACAACCCATGTCGTTAGTATTGCGCTCCCTTTCACGCTATCTGATACTGATTCTCTAAAATTTATTGACACCGCAACCAAACAATACGATGTGCTTTCTCAAATCATTCATCCCAGCTGCATTTCTAATTGTCGAATAAATCGCTCAATACATGTTCGTTCACGTGTTATTCTTGATTTTGAGTTAAATTCTTCCGAAACCCCTCTTCTTATTATTATCGGATCCTCCGCTTACGATTTCAACTCGTTGAAAACCTCTTAAGTTTTTTTTCTCTCCAACATAGAGCAGTTGTATCGTGAAGCGTTTTATTTTACAAAGACATTGATTTTTGTCGTGGTGTGTACAGTTGGCTCGATTTGAGGAGGAATCGTGTCGGAGAACTTCTCTCAACTCCGTTAGAGTACGGCGAACCGCGGACGACTCATTTGACTTCCGCGTGTAGTGAGGTTTTTCTCCTGTTTCCATATAATTATTTATGACTGAGTGTCCTACCTAGATGGCTCAAATCGATACGAGGTTCTCGGTTCTGTGCATCCTATACTTTCGCGCTCTCAACGGTCTGATACGTCAACACAAGAAAACGTTAGGGAATAGCCTCAACAGAGCCCAAGGTGGCAATCTCTGAGTCCGAAGGCCGTTGATCAGTAAACTATCAGCTTCCTTTTCTTAGGAGCAGTCGCTTCGGTGCTAGCTTGCTCGACCGTTTCCTGGAATGAAGTTCAATTTTTGGTACTTTTACAGATTATATGCTTGAACAACAAAAAAACAACGGGAAGAGTCTCGTGCTCGGGAAATTCAAACCTACTTTCTTCTGACTCGTGGCAGTTGTCGCCTCGAACTTCGCTTTCCGTTTCTCAAGGATTTCCACCATTTTGGCCTTCGTGACCGCCGAAGATACATTTTCTCCGAACCTTTCAGCGCATTTGCGAAGTTTCTCAAGATCCTCCGCCTGGAATTGATTGCAAGAAACCGTGAAGAGATGAGCCGCGGACGAGTCGAAATATGTGATTCAAACTCGGAAACAATGCTTACAATTGTCGCAGTCGCGGCTGGCTTGACTACGCTTGCTTTCGGTGCAGGCGTCTCCTTGGCCTGTTTGCCGTCGTCTCCGACGGGAATCCCGAACCTCTTCGCACGATTCAGAAGCTTTTGCTTATCGACTTCGGGTGCATCTCCGATCTTCACGGCCCCTGCGAACCAACAGAACAAGAGTGAGAATATATCCCAGGTCGGATTGTTGATATCTACAGGTTCGATGCGGTCGTGGCTTCAGAGACAGTAATATCCCTGGGAACACGGAGAGATGTTGAACCTACCGAATTTCTTCGCTCGCTCCTAGAGTTTGGCTTATGTGAGCCCAAGGAGGAGGCGTCAGAAGAAGTACCTGAGACCAGATGGAGTTTGTCGAACAGGCTCTGATCAGCGAGTAATAGCTATCGCAACCAAAGCGCACGAACCTTCTCTGGAGTTTTCGTCTGGCTCACGTCTTTGAGCAGATCGTCCTCGTTCAGGAGACCCTCATCCGTGTCTGAAAGTTCTCCCTCAGGGAACGCCTCATCTCCTGCAAAACGAGAATCCCTGATCCCATCCTTCCTATTCCACAAACCACTCCGGAACACTACGATCGACAACCAACGCATAACTCGTCGTAACCTACAGAATGCCTCATCAGTGCCTCCCACAGCACTCCTCAACCTTTCGGCAAGCTCTGCTTTTGTTCCTGAGCAGGAGAGATTTCTAGCTTTCAGCTCCTGCTTCAAATCGGCGACCTGGAAGCACATCAGGAGGAGTAAGTCATTTCGTTCTCAAATCACCGGCTGATAGGCGCTCAGACTCCGGACTGGCGCCAAAATTGGAAGTAATTTCGCCACGGGTCGGAATTGTTCTAAACGTGACAAAGGAAGGACCTCATCATCATCTACCTCAGATGCAAGGCGATGCGCCAGGTCTTCAACGCACACGAAAGAAGAGTCATTCCACTCCAAATCAGCCGTGTGGATGAAGGGTCGCTTTGTTTCCACAAGCATGGAAATTCGAAACCCGGTTGTCTCGCATTTTGGACCGTTCTGTGTCAATCGTCCGTCCCTCGTCCCTACCGTCTCCTCGGGACGGCCACGTCACATGTAGTTGAGGACACCGTTCCTTTTCGGCAAGAACGGTGGTTTCCTCCGTTTCTCGGGACTTGGATGTCTGCAAACACCCTCTCCCTTGCCGCTTGTTGTCGTTCAGACGACGCTAGACGTGCTTTTTTGGGTACTGTTCTAAAATAGGTCCAGCGACTCAAACCACGAAACGCCAACACGCCACGGCGGCGACTTGAGCGCGTATTGGGTGCGGTAGCTGGCAGGCAGCTGCTTGTTCGTGCCGCTCGCTACGCTCGCGGGCAAAGAGGAATCCGGCTGATCCAGCTGCAACACTCACGGACCCATGAACAGCTCCAGCATCCGTTTCACTCAACCCGCCATCCGCGTGTTTACCATCCGCCATAAGTCGCCGGGCGTATTTTAGAACAGAACCCTTTTTTGCTTGCGAGATCGGCGAGACTGAACTTCGGGTAATCTGATCTGATCATCTTGTAATCCGTATTGGAGGTTTCGAGCAGTTGTGGCTTAGGCTACATTCACTGGGAGGTGGGCAGGACTCGGAATAGGCTCTCGTTCACATTCAGGTTCTCCCGCGGTGTCTGTTCTTTTCATTCGCTCCCGTGTTGAAATTTGATTGATCCAAAAACGTGCGTTCTGTTCCGCCTGATTGTTTCCTTCACTTGCTGACCGTAATGCTGTGTGGCTCGATCTGAACATCTTGAAAAACTCATCCGCAAACGCAGTCAGCAGTCGAAAAGCCCGTGACGAGCTCATAAATGTTAGAGAACGCGACAGTGGACGGTCGCCGAGTGGCTCATCGAGATCAGTCGCCTTCGCGACCACTGAACGCAGTTCTCAACAGATGGAACGGGCCTCTGAAACAAAGTTTTTCTTTCGTCGCGATTATTGACACTCGACCACAGTACTGGAACTGACTTCATTAATTCCTTCTTCAAGATAACGGCCAGAAAGGCAAGTGCCAGGCACGCAGGCAGATAGTGAAGGAATTGATCGATAGCTTCGACTGTGAACGAAGAGTCCACAGCTGAACCAAGTCTCGACCGCCCCCTTTACCTTGGCGAGGAACCGGATGGAAGAAGATCTTGTGCCACGGAGAGAATTCCCAACAAAAAGCCGGACAAAGTGAATGAACCACCTGTCAGAGTTCCAAGGCTCCATTCCCGAATCTACATCTCCCGTAGGTTTGGCTTTGTCTTCGCGGTGAACCAAGTCTGGTAGTTTCTCGTCGGTAAGTTACGCTTGCTCTGTTCCTTCGCAGGGACTAACTACGAGAACCCGAGGTTTTGCTCACGATGTGAGGTCGAACCGCGTGGTTTCGATTCTCTTCTCTATACAGGCGTTTTCAAAGCCACCTAACCGTCGAGAGCAGTATCGGAATCTGAACCACGTGAGAGCGCAGATCGCACCGCGTGCTCTTCGGGCTGTAACTCTGAGGTTGCAGACCACGCGTGCGTATGTCCATGGTGAACAAGGTGTCGTCGAACAGGTCCCTAACATCGCCCATTTTCGGGAAGAAATCTGTTGTCGATGGCGAGGATTGGTTGCTACCATGACTTTGTTAGGCCCATCAGCCCGGCAATCGGTTCGAATCGCTCGGCTGGCGGCAAAATCAACTGGTATCCACCTTTCCACTTCGTATGATGATCCATTCTGCGACACGAAGATGAACAGGTCCCGTTTTCCGTGGGAGTTGCTCAGAGCCGTCAGCTTCCACCACCGACGCCGATACGCCGCTGTTGGATTTTCTGAGAACGATACCGAAACTTTTCCCAGGAAAGAAGAAGAGCCAACGCTCGAGATCCTGCTTCCCGAGGATCCCAAGCAACTTTATTAGATGCTCCGTGGAATCATTCAACAGGTTGACGCATCCATCCGAGTGTCGGTTGGAGTCAGAGCTGTGCGCCACGCCGGATGTACGCCGGCGCGCTGGCGCGCCGCGTCTGATTTCCCGCCGCCAGCCGCCGAGAAATTTTCGCGACATGCCGCCGCGCCGCCGCCGCGAAATTTCCTCGGCGCAGCGCGACGCGTCGTGGCGAGCTGCGCGAATCGGGAGATCCTTTCACCGCCCGAGTTCATGATTTCTAAACCTGAAGATGATATTAAAAATTTGTCAATCCGGGACAACTGAATTGCTGCAGATCATGAGTAACCAAACCCCAGCTTCGATCGTCTACTAGCAATCGGAATCAGAGCTGAGCGCAAGCGGAACAAAACGACGCTCGCGCAAACTAAAAGTTATTCTCGATAAAATACCCCCTCTGTGTTTCCTGCTCTGGAGCAAATCGTTTCCCGTTGCGGCTTTCGGGACGCCGTGATGCGTGCTCTTCCCAATGTGTTTCTCGCTCATTTCTTTGCGTTGTGAGATCCCTCTCTCCCGCGAACGTGCCATCATTGCACATTTTCGAGAAATTCGAACGCCTCGCAGTAGCTGTAGACGGTGCATCTTGGCATCTGAAGAAGTTTTCACGGTTATACTGCACAAAACCGATCCAAGAAGATACAGTTCGCCGGTGAGTTTTGAGTGCTTCGAATCGCGCAGCAGCAGCAATCAGCGATAGGAACGTTAGAAATCGAATTCTGTTTTGAAGAATGGGGTTTACGCTCATTCGATTACCAGTGCTCGATTTTCTCACACCGTAGGTCTGGAGAGTCTTTGGTCGACTGACCAGGCCGGATGGATCCATTAAAGAGAAGGGCAAAGCCTTCTGCAAGCTCTGTTTTGAAAAAGATGGAACCATATGCTCCTACAGCGATGGCACCGCGTCCGAAGCACTGTTTCGGCACATTTCCTTGGCTCCTGAATGCGCGGCGCGCAGCGCCGCCACCTGTTTTCAGGTCCGCCGCCGAGGATTTTACCTCGGCGCACAGCTCTGGTCGGAGTGCATCAGGAGCTTGATCGTTTCGATCCCGCCCGGGCCTGTTCGTCGGGCCGTCGTCCTGTCTGTATTGCGAGTCTTGAAATCCGAAATATGGAATCCTGTGGTCGAGACATCTCGGAGGACTGCAGTTGTCACGGCGCCATCATCCTGCGCCTCTAGAAATAAATCAATCGAACAGACTCGATCCCGTCTATCGAACAAGCTGTTGATCATAATCTGTTCTCGAGCACAGATTGCCACATTTTAGAAAACTTTATCAAACGGTCGTGCTCTTATACCGCTGGGACCGCCCGAATCGGTCTTTCGGGGTGAGTTCGGAAGCGGCTCAAAAACTCTTCAAGACAACGCGGTGAAGCGCTGTGTATTATCTTTCAAGAATCGATCTTTTGGATTCATTTTGTCTTGAAATATTTACATGACGTGATATGATACCTTTATATCTTCGTCTGTCCGCACTGTTTACAACTCGTTGATCTGTTCGAAGGAATCTTCCCTAGCGCATAGACAGTGGTGATATCCGTGATGAGCTGCACGGCAGATCGTCGCTCTGTCCGTCATGTCCTTCTGCTTCCACTCTTCCCTTTGGAATGCTGGGTCGGCAGAGATTCACTTTTCTCGATGAGCTGTACACGTTGCTTGCACGGCTTCGTCGGGTTCTAATCGGAAAGCTGTGGAACCGTTAACACATGCTCTCCGAGGCTGTCGAGGTTCCGTCTACTAATCGGTCTTTTCCGTCGTTCGGGTCTCTGTTTGGTTCCTACGCGTGTCGGGGTTTTTTTGCCGCGAGAAACTTTGCCGCGAGTGACTTTGCCGTAGAGGAAGTTTGACGCAAAGAAATTTTGCCGTGAGAAACTTTGCCGCGAGAAAGCCGCAGGGAGAATTTGCCGGAGACAAACCTAGGTAGGATCACTGATCGAGAGCCGAAAACTTCTGCGGCAAATTTTCCCTACGGCAAATTCCCTCTGCGGCGAATTTTCTCACGGCAAAGTTTCCCACGGCAAAATTTCTTTGCGGCAAACTTTCTCTGCGGCAAACTTTCTCGCGGCAAACTTTCTGCGGCGAACTTTCTGCGGCAAAATTTCGCAAGCCCAAGAGTGGAGGTCGTTGCACGTGGCTTGCGGTTAGTAAGCTTCCGTTATCGTTCTCTTTGCAGAAAAGCGATGTCCGAAAGCGCTGATTCGGGAGCGTCGAGAGGACGTGTAAGTTATGTTGGTGTTCACAACCTACGCACGCTCTTCATTTCCTGTGAAGTCATGCCCAACGCTCGTTGCTATATGTTCGAAACCCCTTTCAGTGTGGACGTGTTCTCCTGTATTTTTCATCCGATGACTCGGATCTCGTTCCTGAGCAGGTATGGATACTTTCATGTTTCAGTGGTGCAGTGGCGTAGCCAGGATTTTTTTTGGGGGGGGCGGTTCTATGTTATGGGGGGGGGCGGTTGGGTACTCCGGACACCGCGGTATAGGGAATTAACATGGGACGGAGAAATTACGGGGGGGGCGATCGCCCGATCGCCCCCCCCCTCGCTACGCCACTGCAGTGGTGCGTGTATCGCGGCTTAGACGTTGCCTGTAAGCGAAATCCCTCTTTGCAGCAACACTCTCGGGCTGGCGTCCGGGAACGATTTCGCTCGAAATCCTTGATGCACAACTATAACTGCTGCTGCACAAGTACTGCTGCACAAGTATAAACTGCAGAGAGACGACCTCCGAGTTCAGCTGAACGAGACGGAAAAAAAATTAGCAGCTTCTGAAAAAGCGTGCGAAATTTACATGGAGCTGGAGAAAGATTGCCGAAAGGAGGCAAAGGAACTGCAAGAAAAATTCTTGCAGGAGCATGATAAGCGAATGCAGGTGGAGGCCGAGAATCACAACCTCAAAGAGAGACTGAAGGCATTCGGAGGAGACCTGAACCTGTTCGCGCACAGTCCCCAAGAATAACGAGCATTTCTGGTATGTGAGTGGTTCTTCCGACGATGTATATATGACGATTAGAGCTTGGCAGTTTAGGCATCATTTATCAATCACCATCCATCAATAAATGAAAATCTAGACAGTGAGGAATCAGTGATTGGAAAGCTTAAGGAATTTCGAGGTCGAGAAACCGCTTTGCTAGTAGACCGGAACAGATATCCCAATGTGTTGCCTCGCTCGCCGGCGGAACTGATCGCGATCCCGGGGCGATTTCTGGGCCTTGTAACTTCGTCTACAAATCGTCGTCAGATGACCAAGTCTTCGGAAGACTCGTATGCTGAAGTCTTTCGTTTGTTGAAAGCAGCGGAGCCAAGACTGGTCGTCCCCAGGTATATGGGAGATTTCGTTGCAGCCATGAGAGCAGCAGTGCGACATACGTTCACGGGCGTCCGCGTATACGGATGCTTGTTCCACTATGCACAATGCCTGGTGGAACATGCCAGCTCCCTCAGAGTTGGTCTCTCGAGAGAAATCCGGCGCCCCGGTGCGGAGCTTGACAAGTTCCTAGCTTTTGGTGCTCTGCCGCTCCTCCCCGCCGTCGACATCGAGCCCACGTTTGAGCTCCTTTCGCGGGAAGCACTTGCCGTAAACGTTTCGGTGAGCAATAGATGGCAATAGCGATATTACTCAAATCGCGAATGTAGACGAGCTGTATCCCTTCTCTTGACCGTGTCAGAATTGAGATTAGGTAATCTCAGTCTACCAAGGAATTTCGGTCCAGCGGTCGAGAGAGTTCTGCTCCCATGGAGCTTCCGATCTCACGCGGCTTCACAGTTCTAGACTTTCATCAACTACTGGAGGCATCAATGGCTCGAGATCATTGGTTCTGAGAGGCTTTCACTCTTTCGGCTGAAGTACCCGATAAGGTCAATTACCGTGTGTTCCGTGGAAGAGCTGACCATGCTGATCTGTTTTTCAGCCCGAATCTGTACTCAGAGCCAGCATGAGGCAGTGAACTGCATGATCCGACTACGAGGCCGACGCAATGTCCGCTCAAAACCGAACAGAGCAGCTAGGCTCAACAAACGTTCCCTTGAAAGGAATCGGGATAGACTTGATATGGGCCTCATAAGCCCAAAGATGTTCTGCGATCGCATGAAATACCGCGTTGGGGGCTGTGAGTCTTTCGGGCATTTGGTTCCCTCGAAGCTTTCAGGCAGCTTTATATATCTATGCTCATCCCCTGTCTCACAATTTCCGGAGCTGTCATATGTATAACGATTCCAGCCTCGCTCAAGCACGACGTCTTCAGCCACAAAAGAGCTGAAAACTCGGAGCTCATTCAATTAGAGGCGTGGATCGCGGCGAAGCAGAGGTACAACGAGCACCTGCACGTGAGAACGTTCTCCGGCGACCACAGCTACGCTCTCGCCTTCAATGGAACTCTGCAACATGCAGCTGACCATTCTTACGCAGCTGACTCCGATGGCGAAGGAAGCCCAGACCAGTCGGTTCCCCACAACAGAGGGATTTCAGTGGAGGAAAAAAAAATCGGGGAGGACTCCTCCGAGGCGACATCCCTCCAGAGAGTGGAATATCGTCAGCTTGCCCAGGATGATCCGCCCACGACTGATGCAATACTCATGGCGATAGATGAGGCTTTCGGGGACGACCCTAATCGAGTTATGTCGCAGGTTTCGAGCCAAGTTGTCACTCGACGCGATCTAGAAACTCTCTCTGACCTCAACTGGCTCAATGATGTCATAATTAATGTGTATCTGAACCTTATCGTAGAGCGGAGCAAGGAGAGAGCACTCCTCCTGAAAGTTCACGCCTTCAATACGCATTTCTTAGTCTGCTAGGCTACTCACGGTTACGAAGGTGTTCGTGAGTGGACGAAGGGATGTGATATCTTTGCTCATGGTATCCTCCTGATTCCGGTCCATCACAAGCTTCATTGGTCAATGCTAGTCGTCGATATCCGGGACCAATTCATAAAATGCATGGATTCATTGGGATGTCGACGCGACGAACATCTGGACCTGCTGCGGAGGTATTTGAACGACGAGATGAGAGACAAGAAGGGGTGCCAACTCAAGTTTGAGGAGTGGCAACTTCTCCATATTCAACGCGTTCCAAGACAACAGAACAATTCGGACTGTGGCATGTTCGCACTCAAATACGCGGACTATGCGGCTCAGGACGCTGCCATGAGTTTCAGCCAGAGCGATATACCCTTTCTACGACGACGGATGATGCTCGGAATCTTGCAGGCGGCGATACTTCCCATTGTTCCCGAAGACACTTAAATCCGCCTGCTCGTCGTGAACGCTCGTGATCCCGTCCCATGGACGTTCTCTGTGATTTGTCCCGCTGGAGTTCGGGTGTACGCCGGGGCCTTCGACACTTCAGGTTGCGAGACTGCCAGGGCCGCGACAGTCTGCGATGTCTCGCTAGACCCAACAAGCTCGTGGAAAGCCCTCAGACGAATCGCGCGATACCACTTTCACGGAATTACTTACTCGCCGCACTATTTCCATGAACGACTCTTTTGAGCTGCGTTCCGAATAGCGAACCGTGCGTCGCGTTGAACGGCCATTCGAAATTGAAGAAGTTGAATATGGAGAAGTTGTTCATCTCGCAAATCAGTGTCTTTCGCCGCGATGACATAGCCATACCTTAAATTATCACCACGCTGTGGTCAAAAAGGTGTCCATATTCTGAAATCCATTATCCGGAAACATTTTCAACTGTTGCTTCTTAAAAGTCTGTAAAAGGGCTGACAATGAGTGAGAGCTGTGAGTACCGAGCTGTGATCTTTTTGATCCCGTATCCAAATTTATGCAACGATGGCTTTCTTCCAGCAGCGCCTCCGCAAGCAGCGCTAAATAAACTCTGCCTAAAATGAAGTTTGTTACGACCAGAGACAAAGACGTGTACTCATTACGGTCGAGCCACTTCAATTGGCGACGAGGATGGGATCCGACACGCGAACCAGCTCAAAACGCGAGAAGACGCTGGGGCGGGAAAGTTGAATCCCGCGGACGACGAACCATCGGAAGATGGAGATTTCGACCCGCTACTCTTCATGTACACGGCGAGCGTAACACCAAATCTCAGCGGTGAGCTGGTCGAGGAAGCAGCTGAATGTGAGAGGCCGAGCATACCAACACACGCGCTACGGTCGAACCGAGACCGCGTCGGCTCGGGTTCAGCGACGACTGACTGAAAGCTGGCGTGGAGGAAAGTCAGCTTGGGGAAGGTGTCGCGGCCGAAAACTATATAAATAAACTCTGCCTAAAATGAAGATTGTTACGACTAGAAACAACGACGTGTACTCATTACGGTCGAGCCACTTCAGTACCTGTTTTCTGGAGACGACTAAGCGAATTCTGCTGATGCTGGTGCGGAATTTCAGAGCGAAGATGGGTACACAGTGATGGCTTATGGCACCGAAATCAAACACTTCCTCCTCCCGTTGTGCTGTAATCGAATGGAAATTGAAACTGAGAACGTTTCTTTTTTTCCAAAACACAAAGTTCACGACATTGCTCCAGGAGAAGTGAGTGTTTGATTTCGATGCCACACGCTATAACTGTCTTCGCTATAACTATCTTCGCTCGAAGATTCGGCACCAGCATCAGGAGAATCCGCTGGGTCGTTCTCATTGTCAGAGAACAGGTACAGTAGAATCCCTTTATTTCGCACTCTTTGGGAGTCAGCTTCTGAGAAATTCGGAGAATAGCGAATTACGGGAACATCTTTCGTTCCAGGATAGTGATCGAAAAAGATCGAATGGTGCTATAATCTAGAAAAATGAATGAGAACAGGCTTTCGAGTTGCAATCCTGGAACTCTATTCAGGGCGCCTCATCACAAATTCAGCCTACACACATCTTATTCCTCCATCCATTGATTCCTTGCTATTCATTGTTCTGAGAACCTCGACGCCTAATATCACGGATATTATCCCCGGATCCTGATTTCTAGACTCTGTCGATACGAAATTCCACGGATTCACGGATCACACACACACACGACACCTCTCGATTTCTGTAGGACCTCCCACATCGACGTAACACATACCCGACTTCGTTCAAGACCCCCCCCCCCCCCCCCCCCACTGGACCCCTTCAGTACAACCTCCGAGAGGAACCTGATTTTAATAAAACGATACCCGCACATTCAGTCCTTGTCTCTTCCCTCTCGTGATTGCTTCATTACTTACCCCCCTCTTCTGGTCTCCGCATTTCTGCGGAACCGCAAGGTTCGACCGAAGGTTGAACGCTGATTTTTTTTTTGGTTTGGATAAACGCGATCACAAGAGTAAGCCTCTTGTCTTACGTGGAGACTATGGCCGAAACCATGAGATCGTTCTCTACATAGTCGATTTGAGTCGAGCAACTAACCCATAGATTGCTCTGACTCCGAATCATGTTAAATGAACTCGATTATGATTTTTGGGATATCTTTCGAAGAATCCTGATCGAGTTGCTCCGCCGGACTGAAGTACTTCATTTGACTGTGTCTGGTAACGAATACCATGTTTAGATGTTCACCACAAGGATGTGTGTCTGGACGAGTGACACCAGG
Organism: Neoseiulus californicus; assembly: GCA_028455905.1. Taxonomy (NCBI): domain Eukaryota; kingdom Metazoa; phylum Arthropoda; class Arachnida; order Mesostigmata; family Phytoseiidae; genus Neoseiulus; species Neoseiulus californicus. The sequence continues at coordinate 492,230 of JAMQGS010000014.1, forward strand.
GCGTGATCCACCCACCGACATTGGAGTCGAGTTTTAAGCCACGACTTCTAGCCAAACATGCGTATTCAAGAAACTCAATCAGTCCGATCGACCTGATCTGGGATCGGTCCTAGGGGATGAGCCCTAGCGTGAAAATACGATCGCCTTGAAAACTCTCGACGATATTTTCCGGCTATTCAAGGCTCAGAATCGAGAATTAGTTCCATTCTTGTCCAGAGAAGGCTCACTGTCGTGGCAAGGGTACCAGCCAAATTCGGATCCTGAGCCCTGGACACAATTGGAACATAAGTTCCGACTCTCCTGATGAAAGTGTCGATGCTAAATATTTGCCTTCATGCATGATCCCGCTTACAGTCATGGCGAGTAGAATACACATGCAACATCCCACTACACCGAACAAGTAGGAGATCCGAAGCCGTGTTCGTTGTGACGGCATTCCGTTGTAACGAGACTCTCTCACGATTGTGCCAAGATCAGGGACTTGCCGAAGCAGAATTCATCTTCTTTCGAGAAATCGTCTCGAGTGAACTACCCTCGAGGCTGAATACGTTGACACACTCTGCCTGAAGTTTTTTAGATGCATACGAATCCCAATAACATACCTAGTTGTATGGAAGTTACAGTCATTGCGAATCGATCATTATCCGAAAATAGATTCACGTTGCAGCCAGGCTGTATTCTGATTCGCGGGATGCTTCCCCGATTATATTATGTTTGATAATTTTGTCACATGGGACATGTCCCAATGCTCAACCGCCACGTGAAATGCAGTAGCACGATGTCATTTCAGAAAAACAGCTTCGCTTCCAGCGGAGTCCCAATTCTCGACAATTGCCCGGGGGTTTCGGGGTAGCGATGTCAAGACGAGCCCTGTTGCTCAAACCGCTTTCTCTGCAATTGTGTATATCTGAGCGGAGAAATGGCATTTTGTTGCCCCATCTGATACGGTGCCTGCTCCGGGTGTCAGCCAATGTAATCCGACATTTCCCTTCGCAGGCGAGATCTAAACACAGAATTTTCAGGATTTACCCAAAGCTGTCCCTTCCGCTCTTTCTTCCCTGTCCTTGATGGTAGCGCGGGGGAAACCCTGACTGTGATTGAAGTGAACGCACAGAACAGAAAACTTCGGCCAATATTGATGGTATTCGCGGCGATATTGACCGCTGTTTCAGGTTTGACTATGCCGGTTTGACAATCATTGTTCAGGAATCCAAGCTCTGTGATTGGGTCCATGCCGAACCGAATCTGGGAAGTTTCGAGAGGAGGCAAGCTATCCACCCCTAAGTCTATTTTCCGAGAAATATCCTGTTCGATCGATGCTGGCTTTCTACAGCTCTGAGGAAAACCTCGTGAGTCTCATCGGACGCTCTCATATGGCCCTCCTGTGGGTTTTGCTTTCCGAACAATGAATTGATGACTTACTGAAGCCATTCCTCACCACTTCCCACATGAGTTTGACGTGAGTGAAAATCACGGACGGAATAAGGACTCCGGGCCGCTATCAGCGAGCTTTTCCTCTCGGTGACGTTTTCGTTCATGAAACCATCTGGGGAGCCCTATCCTGGGGAGCTGATTCTGCTCATCTATGTCCCTCCGCTGCTCCGTGGGAATTCCTCTGAACATTGCTGGGATTGAAGCTGTTGGAAGTTTCATAAATCACGAATTCATATTTTATTGAGTTATAAATATGATGGTTGCTGCCTCAAGTGTTTGCAGTCTGAATATGTTGAAACTACAATGCATCAGCCATAAATACACTCCTCGGAATCTGGATATGATTTGAAACTACGTATATGAGTTTGGAGCGGTACTTTTTCGAATCGGTGTTCGCTTGCAAATGAGTCTTCTCCTGTGCGCCCAGCCGACTGATTCTAAGTTAGAGGAGTCAAATAGACACCGAACCCCGAATCTCCTGACATGACACTAACGATACGTATCCAAGTCGTTTCGTGACCCGGGCAAATGCGACGCACGACTCGCTTCATCTGAAACCCATCCTGATGATAAAATATTCCTTATATCACTCTCTATGTGAAGATTCTGTCATGAAATCGTTCGTTCTCCGAGCATCACATCTGCAGATGTGCGCTAGCACACGCCCCGTTTTTGACGTACAATAAAATGACCTCTGTAGGAAAAAAATTAGGTCACCAGTGTGGCGATGGTGCCGGTATCCGATCTACATTCAAGCAAAGTGAGAACAAATCACCTGAGTCTACTTTGTACACTGAAAATTGCAACTGACGGCTCCTTAACACGGTCGAAGGATACTCATTAGTCTATCCACAGTTATATCTTCAAGCCGAACCACCAAGAAGAGTCAACATCTCCACAATTCCACGGCGATTCGTCTGAGAAGTCTTCAGTCTTCAGTCTTCGAATCTATAAAGTACTGCACATTGTTGACCAGGTACACTCAACGTCTCATTATATGATTACACTATTACCGGAGTATTTTATCAGGCACGCGCTCTCCCAGTGTTCTCAAGGAAACTCTGGGAGGTATTTCTACCTAGTAGAACTAACAAATTCATCATATTATTATCAGTATATTAGGTGATTCGTGGACGTCTGCCTCCGCCGGGGAGTTACAGAAAAAGAAGTGCATCGCTGCAGCTCGTGGAGATTTCCCATGAAATATAACGTTAGGCTAACACAGGTTGGGCCAGAGATCAGAAAAATTTCAAACAAAGTTCCGCTGTACAGTGGAGGGAGGATAGATGTGGACTACAAGGCGGGCTTGAGTTGAAATCGGACATGCATACATGGCGCTTCTCCGAAATTTCATTTCTTAAGACAAGAACTCTCCTCGTGCTTGTAGAGATAGCTTTTCAGTGCAAAGGCTTTATTGCACCTCGGACACACGAAAGGCTTGGTTTGAGAATGCGTCTGAATGTGAGCTCTCAGATTCGATTTATCGGCAAAGGCCTTCCGACATTGAGGACAGGTGAAAGGCTTTTCACCCGTGTGGGTCCTGGAATACATACGACGGTTATGTCGATTAGTCTTGAAGAGGCCAGTATTCGCGCTACATCGAATAGGGCCTCCTCGTTCTCCACGAGATCAAGAAGGGGTGCGTCACGCCTGCGATCCCCAATGTTTCCATCGACTCGATCTCCAAATGACCGCGCGTCTGTCGGCACTTCATAAATGCATGGATTATTATCAGTTAGGAGCAGTGAAAATTCACCTTATGTGACCTTGAAGCAGCCAAGGCCGAGAAAAGCGCTTGCCGCAGTAGGGACATTGACAGCCAGCTCCATGGGTTCGTATATGCATCGAAAGAGCGGGGAGCGACACGTACTCCTGGGAAGCGGAATTAAGCAATGAATAATCTTCCTCTAGCGCAGCGGTTCCTGAACTTTTTTTTGTCTCGCCCCCCCCTGGCCGTCGGCGACCTCCCTTGGGCCCCCTCATTTCCGAAGATTTTGAGATCAATCCTGACCAGACGCTTAAAGGTAATGAGAGAGAATGCGTTCTCTGAGAATCTCGGCATCAAAGTGTCAATATGGCGCCAGAAATCCCCTCGAAACGCGGGAAATCTGCAGGGGAATCGATTGCGACACGTCCGGGAACCATACAATGGCTCGGTCTGGCTCTGGAGTCCGAAATATCGGGTCCACAGTGGCGTAACTAGGGGGGGGGGCGGGGGGGCGGTCCGCCCCGGGCGGCACTCTCGAGGGGGCGGCATTTTGCTGATTCATGCCCTATAGCGGGTCGTTTTTTTGGTTGTCGCTCCGCGTCGGAGGGGCTTCCAGGGGGCGGCATTTTCCGGATTTGCCGAATTTTCCGAGGTCCGCCCCGGGCGGCACTCAGGCACGATACGCCGCTGCGGGTCCAAGTTGGAATTTGGGTTCTCGAGAAAATGCGAAAGTTGGATCACGACTGTGAAGTGTCAATATGGCGCCAGAGATTGGCTCAATGCTCCGAAACCAGTCTAGCTTACATTATTAGCCCAGGGTCAGTTTACTTATGATCACTGAAGTGCTCTTCCCTCTGAGCGAAAATTCGCTCTGAACGCGGCTCGGTTTGGCTCAGGGAAAGCCGCAAATCAGCTTCTGGATCCAAGCGAGACCTATATTTAGTCCTTATTGACAACGGTGTACTAGGCCCCGGTCCTATGATAAACTTGAGAATGCCGAATCCTTCAATAGGATCCATTCTCGCCTCTTAAATTCGGGGATGGCCTCTGGGCCCCCCGAGAATCAATGCCGGGCCCCCCTAGGGAGCCCGGGCCCCCACTTCGGGAACCCCTGCTCTAGCGAGTCGATGACTCCAAACGGCAGTGATTCCAGACTGTGAAAACGCCTCCAGAACTACCCTCCAGCTCTAGACCTGATTCAAGTCGTTGCTGCGGTCCCATGACTCGAAAGTGTTTCAGGAATCGTGAAAACATCTTTTTGAAAGAATCTCCGGTCCCGAGTGGGCAAGGAATCCGTCATGATCAGGAAATCATGATCATATGAGTCGCCAATCGCGCTGACCTCCAGGCCGTCGCGGCAAAAGTATCTACAGTGAAACCCCGTTAGTGCGCCTCACCTTATCACAATGGGGACAATGGCGAGTCTTCTTGCAAGCCGCTTGCTTGATGTCTTGGTGAAGCTCTACGAGGAATGAAATTTCATTAGACAGGTCCGGCTCGCTATGCTCATTAGATAACCACGGAGAGAATACTTCCTTGAATGAGAACATGCCACCGGTAACATACACTTCGACTCACCAAGTTTTTCTCTGCTCTCGAAACTCGCGCCACAGGATTTACAATCATTGAAACTGTCGGTCTCTTCCAGCTGTGGAATAATTTGAGGTTATCACCTGCACTTTCGATGTATAGCCCCGGCTTCGAAATATCCGAGCACGATATGTACAGCTGTGCTCACCGATTCAGATGTGTCATCTTCCTCAGAAGTGTCTGGCTCTGAGCTTTTCCCTTCCGAACCGCTGGACTTCTCGATCGAGGCGAGTTCTCGGTCTGTGACAAGACCTTGCTGGAGCGCTCGTCTCGCAGCTCTTACTTGACTGAGCAAGGCCTCCATAGTCGAACCGGTTGAGCTTTCACTCAAACTCGACAGTTGAGGCACAACGCTATCGCTCGAATCACTGCGAGGACTCATTGCCACCGGAACAAGCTCTGTGGGAGAGTTCATCATTGAAGAAGATCCCGGAATGCGACCTTGATAACTTTTATCAATCAAAAACGAATGTTATCAATGATAACTACGGTTCTGCAGTTAAGTCATCCATCAGTATTTGTTCTCGAAAGTTGACGATTGAGTAATTCCCGGATACCCGCGATCCAGCGACCCATCGGCTCCGTTAATTGATTGATTAACCAATGTCAGAGCGCACCAATCGATTGCTGGTGATGAATGTGAGAAATGACGACTGTTTCAGTATCTTGCCGCTGTCATCAGTTTTACATCGACGCTGCGTGATTTGCACATGATTGAGCGGACAATCGTGATTACACGAATCAGCTGTTCGAATCTTTTTCATTTTTTGACAGAGTTCCTTTCCCAAGCTCTAGATTCGAGATCCTCGCACATCTGTCCAGAAGGTTCGAGAGGAAGCACAGAGCGATGCCATCGAGCTAGGTCAAATATAGCGGCAATCGAAAATTTGTGGCTACATCCGATAACGATGTTTGAGCACAAGCACATCCGGTGCTCGTTTGGGAGACGCGTGCCTGACTCTGTGATAAACATGGAAACATCTTCTGAAAGGCACGCAGGCTGTGTCATCCTTATGGTAGCTCGTGTGAGGCAAGCGGAGGGAGAAATCCGGCTTAGCCAGTTAGGCAAGCGAGCTGGTGAACTCAGCACCAGATCAGCGTTGGAGTGCGCCGGAAGCCAGCCATGTGGTGGCCACGTTTTCCAATGTTTGGGTTGCTGGTGGCTTTAATTCTGGGATTTAAATGAGAATCACGAGCGTAACCGTTTATTTACGTCGAACCCGTTTTGTTCGAGCTTCTTAACAAAATCACGAAGAACAATTACGGCACGGCAAAAAGGACGACGGAATATCGTTGTTCGATGGAAGTTGCACGCTGCAGATACTTAAGCGATCGCAGAAATAATTTCTCTATCCTGATCTCCCGAACTCGACGCATTCGAATTCTTCTCACGCTCTCGGGATGAGAAACAGTCTGAGGAGAGATATCTCGAAACTGGGAAACATTGGACATCGGAGAAAATATCATCAGAGGTGACTTATTCTCGTTTCGTTGGTTAGAGAAAACACCGTGCTCGACGCCACTGCTGCGGGGCCTGGACTCTCGTAGTGAAAACACAGCACCGCGTCAGTTTATGAAAGTGGTCAACAGGGCGGTGATTCGCCTCTGGTAGGACCCGGAGAAAGCACCATGGACAGCGAAAGGATCCCGTTATGTGCATGTACTATGCGAGTGTCTGTGAGAGTGTAGCACTGCGTCTCCCAAACCATGTAAACATCACAATCTCGACTACTGGTATAAACAGAACAGATGTTCGAAGCGTCTTGAGAAGAAGGAATTCTCGATGGAACAAAAACAGGCGCTGATTCAATCTCACCCCTCTATCCTAAGTCAGCCATTGACAATCATCATCACCACCGTGATAGCATCGGCAGAAGTTCGGGAAAAGAAGCTCTGGGATCTTATGGAAACGCCATTGTGATGATATTTAGGCATGCAGACTCAAGTTATGGTAAACTACGCATGCGATGCGAACTTTCATCCATCGAGGGGAGCGGCACCGTCATCGCGTGCGCATTAAACCTTTCTCCTCTTTTTGGAGTTGACTCCAGACGCAAGCTGCTTGCTAAGCTTGGATTACAAGGGATTGGGAGAGCATGGTCACTACCAAAAGGGTTGTCAGATCCCCAGCACTCCGAGGGCGGATCCAGGGGTTCAAACTGGACCGTAAATCGTAGTGTACCGCCGTTGGCCGTGAGAGTGAAATGCGCTGCGATTGAAGCTTTGTGCGGCTCGGGTGGACAGCCGGGCCGCTTCAAACGTGGACATTCGATTTGACTCTGTGTTGAGCGAAAAGTCCAACAGCCAACCGTGGGTTCAATCCCTACAGCTCTCATCTTTACATGGGCAGTTCGCCGCGGGCAGTTGTAGCTCGGGGATCTAGAAGGCCGTCTTCGCGGTCTGACCGACGTCCTCACCCCGTTGTCACTTTGAACTCTCGAAGCCATGCGACACTCTGCTGTGGGACCATCTCATTGGACCAAGTAGCGGAGCCTCACATCGAGCCTGGTTATGAACCTTGAGGGAAATCGAGCGCCCTGAGTAGATATCGCCCTGTATGAGATGGTATCTAGGACAGGAGATACTCGTTTTGTGACAATCACTTGGGAGCATAGCCGAAACGTATCGCCGTGCTTCCTCTCTCCACCAGGACTCAAGATCCGGCAGGGAGAGCTCCCGTGATTGCGCCCCTCATGACACTTCCTGGATCCGAACCTCCGAGCCCATTGCGAAATCGTAAACGAGACTCCGTTCTGGGTGATGATGCCCAATTGCATCAAGATCAAGGACCAGGATCGTCTCTCCGGACTAGTTCACTCGCGGAAGCAACCGTCGTACCGTATCTATCAGGGTTTCACCCACCTGCGAGAGTCTTCCTAGCCTCAGAATGATCCATATCATCTTCGGAGTGGGCCCAAACTTCACCCTGCGGTACTTCACTCTCGGCCTCGAGCTCTTCGACGGCATGGCGAAGAGCCAGTCGCCACTTCGGTTTGTATCTTTGATTACAGAGTAGAAATGCGCGCGGCATCTCAACGAAACTGATTTGTCGTCTCCTCGGAAGCGCCGAATGAACCAAGTCGGGCAACTTTCGAGATCCGAGACTGCAGACAGGGGAGAACACAGCCTCTCGATGGAGAGGGAACCACTACACTCCGTTTCCAGTTCCCCAGCATGCATGCGCTCGCTGAAGAATGTGTTGACGTTTGTAAAACCTTGGAACCGCGGCTTTGATTGAAGCCCCGCGTTCGCTGGTCATGGCTTCAAGCGCTCTGATGGTGTTGCCGCGAGTCGAACATGCTTCTCTCATCGCGCGAAAGTCTATCGAGCCGAGGCGGCAAGCTCTCATGTCGGAGATCCTAACATGAACTTGACGTCTCAAGGGATTCGCGTTGAACAATCCATCCTGTAAAGCTCTTACTAACAAATGCGACGAGATCAAGTGCGGCCCTTTCGGAGGGGGCCCCTCTAGGTTTCACGGTAAGCCGACGGAATCTACGGATCAACCTCAGAATCGACTTTCAGAAAAAGAGGTAGCTCATGATTGGAAAACATCGACGATTCAGTAGAAGACGGATTAGTTCAGTGGAATCAAAGGCCGCCTTCCTTGATGATTCACGGAGCGGCATGGAGGTTGAAACCGCCAAAGCCTCACACTACGGACTAAGCCGTTCATTCATTGTGATTTTTCCAGACACCGGCGCGGCGATGCAGCTGCCGCCGGGTCTTCTCAGAAGCACTGCTAGGAATTCTTTCGATTTTTCTCCCGGTAAGGCCACTGTGATGCATAAGCTCTGCAGTTACCGCGCTCACCTTCGACTGGCTTTCTCCATTCTAGCATATTTCGCTTCTCCTCTTCCACTCGATGTAATACTTCCACTCTCGCCGACTGACTCTATGGCTCCAACAACGCTGTCACTCTCTCTCTCTCTCTCCCGAGAGCAGCTCTACGGCCGGTGAGATTCTCAGTGAGAGGCCCGAGCTCGAGTCCAACAACCACCTGGAACGAGTTGCTTCTAAAATGGGAGAACAACGTAGACGACACACACACACACACGGTCGCGCTCAGCTACCGACTACGATAGCGACGCACTCATAACACCAACCGGATGCATGCTCGAGTCATCCGCTCTGCCACCGTCACGTCCCCAATGTCACGCGGTCCGTCGGGTGTACTGATGATTCTGGCGCAGCGCGAAAATTTCCATTGATTTCTTAGGCATCAATCGTCTGAATAGAGATACAGACCGAACCAGCGGCGAAAGCGTAAAGAAATTTACGTTGGGGGTAAAAAGTTCATCATCGAATCAGTTCCGTCGAGGAAGTCAGGCTCGCTTCCTCGCCGGAGGTCCTTCCAGGGGAAATCCAAGGATTGCTCGATGGCAGTGTCCTCGGAGTCTTCCCCCTCTCAACGATGCGATCGAATATGGAATCCTTTGTTTGATGTTCGTCGAGTACGAAGGTTCATCTGAGTCTGAGATGATTCACGACATTCTTCCTGCTGATCTGTGTTTTCCGTCTTGGAGGCCAGACTCAAGGTCGTGGGGGGAGGGGGGCATCGCTGCCTTCCGGGATCCGCCTGTTGGGCCCACCAGTAGCGGCTCCGTTGAAACACCTTGCAACGTTATTTCGGTGATTTAAGAACTCATTCTGCATGGTATCTGCTCGAAACCATGTAAAGAATCGTGATCCGGCTCTCTTCCAACATTCCTGTCGCCCGAGAAGTATCAAAGCTAGCAGCTGTCTGAGAACTTCATGATCTTGATTCTCTCCTGATGGATAAAGCATATCCCAAAAAAGAGATCCGTGTGGGAAAAGGGGCATAGCGGACAAGGCGACCGGTAAGCAAAGCTCAAAAAGTGTATATATGGTAGTTAATGTTCGCTGGAGATGTGCGCTGTAAGAACCGCTCGCCCGGTGGTTTAGATCGACCGGGGCGCAGTCACGGGAAGACGAACTAGTGGGAGAATCAAGCGTCGGTCGACTCCGCCTCTCCGGACTCCGGTTCATCCCTATATGGAAACAGGGCCTCTGGCTGGAGATGCTGCTCACTTCGGCATGGCACTGCGCGAATCGCTATGGATAGACAACCACTGCTCGGACAAGTTGGAAAATATTTTCATGCGAAGGAAAGAACGAGTTGGGCACTCGCTCCGCTGTAACGAACCTACATTCATCTACCAACAGCGCTGATGCTTTTTGCCGCAGCGCATTCGCGCTGGATGATGGGTCGGCCCGATTGGCATAGCCTCCGGTGACTCGATTAGGGACATCGGTTGAGGTTCCCGAGAGCGGTTTGTGGTCCTCATTCCAAGTGTCAGCAAGTCGCTCCCCGAGCAATCTACAGTATCTCGATGGAACGAATTGGATCCATCAGAGTCTCTCCCCATCTTCATTTCAAGAGTTTCCCTGAAGTTCTGAGAGCATTTTGAGTGAAATTGCTGATGAATACACGGGTTTGAGCTCGACAATAGCATCTGCGTAGTTACCGAAACCGTCGCTCTGACGCGGCCGTATTCACAGCATGATTACAGCTCGGCAAACGCTCTCAAATGCTCTCTCTCCTTCGATGCTCGCTGAAATACACTGACATGGACGAATTGACAGTCTATCGTCCTTCACTGTCTGCAGTAACAATCTGGCTGACGATCCTTTGCAATTATAAAATCGTCGTTACTGCCAGTCTTCACATCGGTTGACCTCATGGGTCCCCTGTTAGCAGGCGCAAAGCCAGGATTTTCTGTCGGGGGGGCCATGGCCCTCTTGCCCCCCCCACCCTGGCTATGCTACTGTCTGTTAGGTAACTGGATCGATCCGTAACCCTAGGCGAGATCTCTGATGTTCACAGCCGACGGTTTGCACTCTGAGCGTTAGGGCGGTAAGCAGGATAGGACCGAGGGGGCCATGCCCGCCCCACCCCGGCAGCTCTTTCTGACTTCCGCGGTCACCTGTGGTATATCTTTAGGTTTCGTCCTCAGGCCCTATCTTTCTCTGGGCCATTCTGATTTTGTCCTACGCCTTGCTGAAAATTCTCGATCCCTGTATTCTTCAGTTGCGATCGCTCATTCAATCAATGATCTACGCTGAATTTTACATAACCCCAGGTATGTCAGCTAGTGATCTCGCTTCGTTGGTAGATTCCTCACCTTCTCTGACTTCCATATGTGCCATACGATTTCAGAAAACCGTCATCATGTTCTCCTGACCTACCTCCGTAATTAGCATGGACCGCATTGAGGAAACCTCGAAGTTGAGCTCGCAAATCGTAACAATAACTGTGAAACTCATTTCCCGTTCCCGACTATTCAAGAATCCCCAATTCTTTCCAAGAGTGACACATGACGAGACACGTCTTACGAGAGACACGGCATACGTTTTAAACATGGTATCACCGACCGGTTCCCGCTCACCTCGGAAACGGCTGGAAACTCTGTCGTTGCCAGTCGTGAGTGAGTAACTCAAAGTTATTATCGCATATCATCCTCATTCGGCGATCGGGCGAAATATAGCATTCAGCCGTTCCAAAAAGAGCCAGCGGTTTGGCTCACCTCTAAGATCCGTTCGGGTGTCTGATTGAGTTGTGGTGCCTTAGTGGAAGTACGCTCATCCATTGAATTTTTTGAGGTTCCGGTGGATGCCGGGTGCCAGGGAGGCGTGCATGTAGACCGCAGAGTCGGGCAGCTCCCCTGTCAAGTAATCTCGTCGTCAGATTTCTCTTCGGCTCTGAAGCAGCACCGGGGATCTCCTAGAACTGGAAGCACAAAAACGATCGGAAGAATGAAGAGGCCCGTTACTCTATCTCCGAATCATAGGTACTGCACCTAGGACAGCGCGCCGTCGGCGTTCGAAGCGCCAGTTCGAGGCTGAATGCTTGTAACATTCATGTTAGACTTGTTGTTCTGTGGAAGCCTAAAGCTTGGAGCTTTGAGATGCGCAGTATGGGAGAATCTACTATAATTTTCCGTTACTTGTGATATCTGTTCATTTGTGTACAGTGGCGGCACCAGCTCTCTCTTTCGGGGGGCCGCAGCTCCATGACTCTTTTCTTGTACAGTAACTGACTACGAACTTTCCGATTCCCGCCACTCTGATCTGCGTATGGTTCGGCGTGGCCTTGTGCCCGTGTATCATCCATCTAAAGCAGTGTTTCTCAACCTTTTTTGGGCCGTGCCCCCCGTCACAGGCCTGAAATTTCCTCATGCCCCCTCCTCTCTCCCTATCGATGGTTATAACTGCGAGAAAGTTACACAATCACTCATTTGATTTCCAACCGTTCGAAAATTATGTAAAGCGTTGATCACCACATAAAAGGGTAAGAACAGCACTATTGTGACAGTTCGGCCTGTTTTCGTGATTACGAATCGCAGATCGAACAACCTGAGGGCGCATATCGGAGCATGCGTGCGAGGGATGTAGATAGCGTACCGCGCATCGACGTCGCCGCTGAGATGCTCAAGTCGAGTAACAAGTCGTCAATTATTAGCAGTGTTGGTATTCACACACTTCGGTATTGGTGTCTCGAATCCTTGAAAATATGTATGAGAACCAGCTTTAAGTTGGAGAGCGCGAGCACACTTTCCACCTGTACATTTACAGCTTATCCATTTGCAGGAGCGATAGAAGAATTGGTTTTACACTGAAATATTTGCGATCTCGCCATGCCCACCGAAAAACCCTCTATGCCCCTGAAAGTGGGCTTTTGCCCCCGGTTGAGAATCACTGATCTAGAGGGAAATTCGGCGCCGCGCTTGCGCATGAAATGTTGCGGTTCGTAACGCGTGATAAGCTAAAGTTCAGCCTCAGGCTCTATGTAATTGGTCCCTGCGGACAATTCTGTGATAAACTCAAACTGGTTGTCGCGGCCTGACCGTTGAGAGCTTTTTGCCTGGACACCGCGAGGCGGGAGATTGCTGGTTCTATCCTCTCGACCCTTAAACCCGATTCCGGAATCGCAGGGGTTTCCAACGACACTTCTCTAAGAAAACACCGGAAAAATTTTCTCTGGTCGCAGGATTGCCATTCCCGAAATGGAAATGATGACGCCGGCGATTGTGAGCGGATTCCTACTGCGGTAGCATGTGGCTCCAGCTCATACGTCCATCCGCCCCTGTATTGTCGCACATCTGGACCGGAGCTCAAATGTTCCGTTCAACGTAGCCTCCGGAAATTTCTTATGACACGGACAATCTGTAGTGATCAAGTGTCGGCGAGCGGAACACAACCTCGAGTTTGAACGCACCTACCAAACTATGTCATTCCGGAAAATGGCTCGACCAGAGGGCAGAATACCTCAGAAGAATGCTGATTGGGGGCGCATTCCTGATCAGGCACATTGGACTGGTCAGACATTCCGTGACCGCGAATCATGGAACTTTCACGCAAATTGATCTCCGCCAATCGGACGGTTGCAGGGCCCGGATCTTGACCAAAAATCTTGAACAGAGCTCCCATTGTCCGATGCGGAAGGCGACAAATACCGCGCCGTAGTACAACAGATTCCGTTTGGAACTTCCGGACCTCTCCGCAGAGACCTGGAAAGCAAAAGCGTGAACAGCACCACTCAGCTCGTGGGACTTTCTGCCCGTGGCGGCAGCGGAAGAAACTCTCAAATAGGCGTTCCGCGCAAATCGTGTTTTTGATGTATCAAGCCCTTCCCTCAAATCGGGACTCCGCTGAAATCGGGCTCTCGCTGAACTCGGGCTCCGCGCAAATGACACGTTCGCTTAATTCGGTATGCGCCGTTCGGGTACCGAGGAGCTTGCCGGCGGTTCCCGTGGTTTCCTCTGTGGAAAGTTTTTGCTGCCACCAAGCTCCAGAGAAAGGGAATAAGCGTGATATTTTGGTAAACGGTGGAGTCAGAGCTCTGTAGGCACAGCCCGACCACTCATACTACTGTCTCTTGAGCGAGGTCGTGAGGGTGGTCGTCAGCTAGAATCTAACTGCCCGTATTTTTTGTTGATCCAGATCGTTACTCATCTGGGAGGAGCCAGGGCACACGTGAGTCCTCTCAATAAACTCGGACCTTTATTTGCCGGCTGAAAATTATGGGACTGCTCGCGTCTTTTGCAGAGCTTACTCCGAGTTCTTGGGACTCACTAGAATACGATACGCACAATCAGTAGAAACTATCGGATTCTTCATTCAGCGGCGAAGCCATTCTGGGTCATGGATTTCAGGGTCCGCAACAGGTCAGAATCACCGCCTGGGTCCTACACGATATGCGACCTGGCTGCGGCGTGGATGTTTTGAATCATCGGTCATTTCATAGTCATGTCGCTGAAGGCCCCGTGGGTTTCGATGTTATGTAGGATATCTCGATAGTCTCTGATTATTGGGCGGGAGCGTCTCTATCAGCGAACCTTCAGCGGCACGTTATTATTCTCAAGGTCTGATCGCGAGTTTTTGGAACCATGGGAGAAAATTCGCCAGACATCGAGCAATCGGCGTTGTCAGGAGAACACTGCCCACCCCTCTGCAACTGCCCAAAACTCAGTCCGAAATGCTCGTCTCGCTCTCATCTTTCAAACACCGCTGACAGATCTTGCGGAGATTCGCGGCCGTGGGAATGCGAGCTGGTTCCCGGGACGCCCCGAAACGATCAAACCAGGTAGTCGATGGAAATGAAGAGACTCCACGAGATCGGAAAACGCTGTCCACACTTGTAAACGGTGCCATCTTTTCGAAATGTTCGTTTTGCTCTCATGCAGTTCTCACGCCGGTGTCAAATTTCGCAGAGATTCGCGGGGTAGAGGACGTGAGCCGGTTTTCGGGGGGCCTCAGAACCTCCGATGCTGGTATCTTCGAAAGATCCAGGAACTTCCGGAGCCCGGGACAACAGTGTCTACGCTTATACTCGGGCTTATTTTCTTGGAATGCTCCTCTTCCTCGCATCTTTCTAACGACGGTCACCTTTCCCGCGCAGAAATGCGTTTGTGGAAATGCCAGCCAGTTTTTGACCAGACTCGAAACTTCAGGAACTTGCATATGTTGTTCTCCTATTTTGTTCGCTCATTCGTCGGGAAATGGAGAGATATCTGAAAAACACGCTTTCCCATCTGTTTTCGGTATTTATGGCAGCGCTATTGTGAAAAAAAAAAACAGTCGGAGAGTTTTGGTCTCATTCTACAGTCCACACGGACGGCTTTAGGAGGTACAAGGACGAGCACGCCACCGTCCATGTAGCTGCAGCACAGTTTCTTGAAATTCCGTTCTTATTTTGTCTCAGCGACCCGGCATTCCCCTAGAGCAGTGGTTCTCAAAGTGGTCCATATGGACCCCCAGGGACCCCCATTCCCATTAACAGCGCCATAAGGGGGTCCATGAATGAAAAAAGTTTGAGAACCACTGCCCTAGAGTCTTTCAAGAATCAATAAAGACGCGTCGGAGAACATTCCTTATGATTGGGCTCGAATTCTGAAGCTGGAATCAGCCCGAACTGCCCCCAGATACTTTTGAGCACCTAGCATCCGATTTCTGACCACTGTGTTCCGCCTCAACGTTCCTGTAACAATCATCGTAATCTACTTGTGTATCTGTCTGAGAATTATTTTCGGGTCCCGACTATTATCGGCCCTCAACAGGTCGCCCCCATACAACCACATGTACTTTGAGAACGATATCCAATGACGCGTTCAGGAGAAAAGCTGCCATAACATCATATATGTACGATATCAATATCGATACTTTGCCCACTGATCATGAGAAAGGGTGACCTTGTTGGGACAGGTTGTGCTCTCTCGAAGGAACCCGAATATCGCCGATATTGTACGGAAATGATGCGTTCGATCAAGCAGCAGAATTGTCTTCGCAGAAGGTCTCGAGACGGCAGAATCATGAACCGGCATTGGCTTCCTGAGGTCGGCTTGTACGGTAGTGGACGGCGACTTGCGTACAACACCAGAGGGAGCCACATGACCGTTTTTGAGAGCGCGAAGGTAGTTCCATAGACGAGGACGCTTCTCGCTTCGTCCGCCATTTTGCATCCAATCGAGGACCTCGAACTCCTCTGTATGTCGTATACAATAGGCTGCATTTCATTTCCCAACTCCCATGGTAGATTCCCGTGCTTTTTGTCTTAGCTCTCCATGAGTTAGTGAGTTTTTTGAAGAACCCACTTGTGCCAAAGACGGGCGTTCGGAAACGGTGAGCAGTCTTTGAATTGTACGGAACTGAAAACAATAGCAATCCACGTCGAAGCCATTCGCTAGTGTCATGACGTTCCATGCGTCGACACGCGCAAGACTCTAGTCGCTCGCTCCCAGGAGCTTTGATCTCATTAGATATCGATGAGTGTTTTGTTGTCAAAAGTTGCACTCGAAGCTGGTTGCAGCCTCGAAAGAGTGCTCGATGACAGGCGTCAAACGGGCCTTTTGTTCAGTGGTAGCGGGCTTTTGAGTCCCAATATCAGACACTTCTTGAGCCCCCCCCTCTAGCTTGTCCTCCTGTGCCGTGGTAGGCACTGGGTTTGGGTCTGTCAATCGCTGGATTTTGGCCATACAGCTGCTTTCGAATCCTCAAGTTCTCCAACGTGCAGTCTTCTTCTCGGTATGACTCCACCGATATACTCGACATGATCACTGCGCGCCAGAATCTTGTTACCTCTTCCTGAACCAATATCCGCAATCTTCGAGACAAACCCCGAGCATACGCTTCTGTCACCTTTTATTGGAAAGAATTTTTCTCGATTCCGAGTGTCCAGAACTCCGAGGTCGCTCCAGCATTCCCATTTTCATGGGGGGGAACGCGCAGTTCTAGGCGAATTGCTCAAAAAGCCCGAATAGGTATCTGAGAGCTCGCTGGTTGAGAAAGATCCCTCGCTCTCTGATTGTCGACGATTCCATGCGACTCAATGGAGTGGATAATGTTCCTAGCATTCCACCATGTTAGTCAGCTTTCGGGAAGGGCGCGCAGCCGCAAGAAAAACACCTCATCGCTCACGTCAGCATCCGTGTCAGAGCATGAAAGTCGTTCTCCCATTGCATCCTAGTCCGAGGGAGCCCAATCAGAAACGTCGAAAGATCTCAATCAGTCGTTCCGGAAACGGCTTCATGGGTGAATCGTTTTCGTACAGCGACTACGTCCTGTACTACAACACCAGAGGGAGCCACTCGTGAATCTTTGAGAGCGCAGAGGGAGTTAACACAGAGGAGGACGCTGTCTCCGCCATTTTGTTTCGACTTGAGATGTGTTTGTTGTTTGATCACCTTGCTACGTCTATTTTTCTCAATGTATTCAGGTGTTAATTCTTCTTCCCTCCACGTGCTGCAGTAGAATGCAAGCCAGCGTGAGCAAAAGGCCAAAGAATGCAGGCCAAGAGGTTGGAAAATGAATACTACGGAAACGTGCCGAGTTGACATCACCGGGACGCTCCCAACCTACCAAGTTCAAGGTTCTCCTTTCATTTGGTGAGATTTGTCATCCTGAAGTTTATGCACGTTTTCTGTTGCATGTATATCTAGTTATACAGGGAGTCGCATCGACAGATTTGTCCCGTTATGACCGAGAGTCCATTCGTAGCAGAATCATAGGCCACACTCTCAGATCAGGAACTAACCATTTGTCGTTGTCTTTTGCGTCCCTTCATACATACTCGAGAGTGCCTCGAGGCAACACATTCCCGTCAAGCTCAGCCTCTTCGTCCGGAAGTGGGGTAGGATCGCATCGCGGAATATTTCTGCTGCTATTCTCTCTCCTGTTAGAATCTCAGAGCTCCGGTAACCTACGCACGTGAGGTGAGCCTCTGATCATATTCCCGTCAGAATATCGCCTTCACGGCCTTCCAGGTGTAGTCATTTCATTCAATCCGTTGCCGGCGCCGGCGTCTCGATCAGCTGTTCCGTAAAAGCAAGAGGGCGCTCCGTTTGGCTCACTTGAAAACAAAGCTCTCCCCTCGCCCAATCTCCTCCGACGAAGACCTTCCCCGCGGTATTCGAATATTCGGAGGCGCGCTTCTCAACTTCATTGAGAAGCGCTCGCGCTGCCCACGTTGACCCCCCCGAATGACGAAAAACTACTCGGTCCGGCTCCGAAATTCCAAATTTGATTCCGATCGGTTGAGGCTCTCTTGAACTAGGGCGAATGAACCAGTTACGGACCCCCTGACCGGTTACGGACCCCATACCAGATATTGACCCCCCCCAAAGAGTGGTCAGGTGGTCATATCCACCAATTTCTGGGGGGTCCATAACTGGTCAGGGGGTCCATAACTAGTACATTTACCCTACCCTTATTTTTCGGGTTTGCTGAATTCAGGAAGGGATCGTCCAAGCATGCTCGCCTCAAATACTCTGACAGTTTAGGTGACAACGCAAGAACCCGAAATTGTCCGTCGTTGCGCCCTTGAAGAGTTGCATGACGCTCGTGTTGCGCCCCCTCGTGCACGTTGAGGGTGATCTCATCGATCGGTGTTCCTCGGTGTTTTCCCGACTGCTTAAGACCAGAGCTACGCCCGAGCTCCCGGTCAACCACCTCCGACAGTATCTCTTGGGTTTATTGGGATCATTTCTGAGTGGTTCACGTAAATCAAATTTATCACTCAGCATCGATCTCGATCCATCCATGAAATTCATCAGCTGAGAAACTGAATGTCGCAAAACCCTTCCATGTCTCCCGCTCCCAGCGCTTGAAGCTCGTGGCACTGTCCCCTCAATGGAGCGCAAATGGAGCGACGCCACGCTGCAAGTCTTCTATGCCAAAGTTGTCGATCATCCACGCGCATGCAGGATGTAGTTCGAAAGCTCATTGGATTCGACTCCGAACGATATTTGCATGACCCCCATATCAGATGTCTCGGGAATGAGAAGCTCCCGGGAATGACGACACTACTGTCTCAGCTTTGTATGGTTTTCTCGCAGCAGCCGATGGTTGCCTCAATTTAGCGCAAAATGTCGCTTCAATTCAGGGGCTCCTGAAGTGGGGGCCCGGGCTCTCTAGGGGGCCCGGCATTGATTCTCAGAGGGCCCAGAGGCAATCCGGACCGAGCAATTGTATGGTTTCCGGACGTGTCGCAATCGATTCCCCCGCATGATTTTCCGCGTTTCGAGGGGATTTCACCCATTCCTGGCGCCATATTGACACTTCGATGCCGAGATTCTCAGAGAACCCATTCTCTCTCGTTCCCTTTGAGCGTCTAGTCAGGATTGATCTTAAAATCTTCGGAAATGAGGGGGGCACGAGGGAGGTCGTCAGCGGCCAGAGGGTCCCGAGACAAAAAAAAAGTTCAGGAACCGCTGCTCTAATTGGAAGCAATACTTCACTTAAGAAGTTACCTGTCTTGATTCGTGAATTAAGGAACCGTCGCGCGAGAAATAACCAATGACTCTCTAAAAGGCTCTTGTGGCGAGCGAGGGAGACCCCAAAATGTGGCAGATTTTCGAGTCATAGTGAAGTTTCCTATGTTATCTTGGTGAGCTTATTCCGGGTCCAACCGTGATAAACCTACCGCGCGGAAGGATTCTCTTGGGTGGTACGACATCGCAGTCAAAAGTATGCGGGTCTGATCAGCCGCCATGCGAGAAGCGTTTCTGTGTCGTCGAAATCGCGTTGCCGCAATGAGGCGAATGAAGTTGCTCCGTTTGGTCTTTGAGTCATAAGATCTCTGAACAGACTTCGTCGATGTCGAAGTGTGCCGACTCCTAGAAAGTTCTTCCGAATGATACCTAGCATGCCGTCATCCCCGATTCCAAGGAGAGAACGTTTACTTGTGAGACCACCATAACCGCTGGTTACGATGTACATATTCCCTTCGCTCAGCAACTGAGGCGATCGCCATTCGCACCTAGACATTCAAGAGTAACCTAATAGTTTCATTTTGCTCAAACAGTTTTTGCCATACCCAACTTCTTGTAGTGATGTCCCATATGCCCCTCATCATGCTACACCGGACGGCTCACGGTCGTCAGCGTCAATCGAATGACCTCACGGTGCTCTTAAAATCACCGAAAGCAGTCTGGGAACCTGTGAGGTGTTCGGAAAGACAATATGTCAGTGAGGCGCTTCAGAGAATCCGGAGAATGGGAATCGAGTCCTGATAACAGAAACCTGATGAGAATCTCCGGAAGTAATTCCTTCCTCATCTCGCGCTACCAGTTCACTCAAATCAGCTCCGATTCTTTTTTGTGAGGCTCAATTGAATTGAAGGCCGAAGACGTCCTTCATACAGTGCGGATCGAGGTCATCGCAGAAACCTGTCTCTGTGGTTGTAGGCTGACGACGATCCGTGTCCCCCGCCATTCTACTCATGTCAGACGCAAAAGGACCCCTCCGTAGCTGCGATTCTATGACGGTGAAGCTACTCGCAGATTATTTCTTCTTTTGCTTACAAGTGTCGAAGAGAACGAGGGGATTTTCAAGTTTGACTCTTGAGAGGACATGGATATCGTCCCATGTATCAGATACCGACGATTGTTTGTTCCTGAGCCCTTCTCATTCAAGATTGAGTATCCCGTGTTGTTGACATCCATGGCAGATGAGCGAGATTTTTTTGGGACTCGATTTTGAAGCCATCGAGGCCGCCGGCGAATCCCATAGAGATTCCTCCAGGGGTCATCGAACAGAGTTGTCCAATATTGGACCGCGGATTTCTCGTTGAGATCCGGGGAGGGAGGAATGCAGATCAGGGGGATGAAGAGAATTCAGATGCTGTAGAGATACCTTCTCACGTGAGCCACGACGCGACGCACAAATCGAGTTCACGGGCAGCTATGCTTTGTGGGAAACGATTTGGAAATAATGGCAACTTGATTGCAGAGAATTCTGAGTATCTATGTACAGATTCCCATCAAATAGACGGGAGGAGCTGGGTTTCGTTCAGCCGAGGAAGTTCCCAACTGTAAATACATGATCCTGACCTATACTATCACACTTTGAAACGGTAATCCGCTCTGAATCCTACGACATTGTCCAATTAAATCAGCCATTCGGTGTTATCTGTTCGGAGTGATGGAACGTGTGAGAGGGGACGACGCGATTCTCTCCGATCGAAATGGCGTCAAACAAGAACAATCGAGCTCCACAATGCCAAGCCGCAACCATCATCAGTCCAGGCTGATCATCTTGATAATGAAACTACTAAAGAGGACTCGCGCTGCTGGTTCATCATCCTCCATGAGGATAAGAGCTTCCGAGGTCTTGATTCAGACTAGACGGATCCCGCTCGGCATTGACGACACGGAAGTATTGATTTTCAGGAAAGACTTTCCACAGAGTTTGGGATGCTTTTTGTAGGCGGACCCTCGTATCATTCCTGACCGGACTCGATATTGGACGGATAGATGAAACCGCTGCCCTCCGACAATCGATATCGATCTCACTTTATGTCGCCCTCCATTTTTCTTCTGCGAGACTCAACTCAATTTCAGCGAGCCATCTCTCCAACCATATCGCTAGAGCTTGAGGCGATCCCGTGTAAATATTGATTGCGACTGAGAATTAGGCTACAAACCGTAAATCCTTTCTTTTGAGCTATTTCGGCCTTCTGACCGTTCAAGTACGTATTCTGGTTATTTGCTTGGTATCTGTGCACCCAAACTGTTGCTCTGCCCGGGTCTGATCGAGAAACTCCAGGTTGGGGCTGTGCATCTCCCGTTGAAGTGACGTGAGTTCCCACGCGGCAATTTCTTCGTGAGAATTCAAGACCGAGACAAGTCCTAAGCTGATGATCGAACCCATCTCGATTCCGAAATAGAGGCATGATTTGGAGGAGTGGATCCTAATCGTTGATTCTGAGTCGACGGTGCTGAAAAAAAAGGCATTCATGAGCTTATTCCGCACAGAAGAATCAAATCCTTAGCCTGAGCGGGGTTCCGAATGCTCCGAGAAGCGGAATGTGTGAACTCGTGCTACCTCATCTGGTGACACCAGCGAGTATCTCCCTATACATGGATTGGCAGAAGTAAAAAACGTTTTCCGCTGTGTACCTAAGCCGCCTGAACGCATGAAGGATCCCGCTTGACAAATTAAAAAATATCTCTTGATCCACGCCGTTCTCCATGGAGATGTCTTCAGTGAGAGAGGGGCGATTGTCAAGTCAGGAACGATTTTATGCACCACAAATGCTTGATCTCATGGCATACCGCCGATATAAAGTTGGAAGCGGAATGCGTGATAGACGCTAATGCCTCTCCCGAATAGAGCGGACCTGACGACCGCTATTCTTCCGCACCGGGAACAAATTCCGGCAACGATCCCATCGGAAGAGAAAGTTCATATTTGAGGCTTCAGATCAAGCAACCGATTCTCTGAGAATTTAACAACGGCACCTCATCCCAAATCACCCTTCGCCAGGGAGCTACTGGTTGGGCCACTGTATATAGCCGTTTTCCAACTAGGAGGACCACCTGTCTCGGACGCGATGCCTCACGGGTGGGTAAGGGACGTAGCTCATGTAGCACCAAACCGCTACCAGCAGTTTCCTACCCGATGAGGCCGTCCGCAGACCTTTTCAAGATTATTTTCGCTACAGATTATCTCGAATGTTTTCATCTGAGTGGGAAACCTCTCTCTTGCCGGGAGCGGTTCAAGCTGATTCGGATCGGCTTTCATTCAAATTGTGCTCGGGGTTCCACGTCCTTCAACCAAGCCAGTGTTTTTTTTCCAGCGAGGATTAGCTGAATCCGGCCTCATGCTAGTCTTCCGCGTGGCTTCAGGCAGAGCACGGTCAAGACCGCGGTCCCCACGACGGTCGGACGAAGCTGATACTATCCCTTATCACATGTATCTGACTGTGAAGAAAGAGTATATAGATCTAGCTCTCTAACGGAGCCTAACACGAGTAATAGATCCCTACGAGTCTGGAATCTTGCTCCGCGTTTGTTAGGGTAGTCATTCGCGTGGAGCATCCGGGTTCGGATGTCTGGGATTGAAGTACATACCTCGGATCCAAAAGGTATGCGGGACACCGTGAGCTGGCCTCCAACCATTGGCCCAGGAATACCTAGCAGTATAATTGTTTTCTGTGTCACTGCCTGTGATTGGGTGTTTGGGCACTCAAAAACTGAGGAAAAGGCGGGCAAAAAGGCACTCAAAAATGCTGAGATCGGCATTGTAATTCGAATTATAGCCACTTGAAATCAGCGAAGAAAACGAACGGAAACGGCTTCCGGGCGATTGAAACGTATCGTGTCCTTAATCGATGGTTCAACTCATCCTCATGGAAATCAAACGAAGCATCGTGTTCTCCGGAGTCAGACGATGCCTTCGATCACGGAGCAAATTTTCGCTACGGCCGATCGAGATCTCGCGCGAGACAAGGATTTCTACAAAGAATGATTCTAAGGGAGGATTCCGGAAAAACTCCCTGACATCCATAACAACTACCATGAAAATCCTACCGCCAGGTTGTCTACAGATTCTGATCGTCCTACGTAGCCATAAGATGCTTCTGAGGTGAGCGCTTCTTGGGACCTCATTTTTACATCCCCAAATGAGAGGGATTGCTCCTAGGTCTTCCAAAATCAACGGAACTTTGAACCACTAATGATCGGCCCCGCACTCTGAGTGATTCCTAGCGAGAGCGTTCCCGCAAAACTGAATCGAAACACTTCAGAACAGTGTCCGCAGTTCCTCTGTGTCTACGCACACTCAAGAACCACGCACAAGAATCCCTCGCCTGTATGCTATTCAGGCGATGAAATATGAGCAGTTTCGAAAAATTAGATTAATCATGATGTCAAGCCAGTTGACATTTTTTGTATCGATTACCAAGCCTTGGTAATCGGACCGCCTCAACTTCGACAAACTTATCGTCGCGGGCGACGCCAAAACGACTAAAGCCCTCAGCTCTGGGCAACCGCAAGATCCACACATCCACACTCCACACAACAAATAAACGGCTTAGGTGGCGGGCTGCGTCTGTCACGTTGGAGT
This sequence comes from Neoseiulus californicus, assembly GCA_028455905.1. Taxonomy (NCBI): domain Eukaryota; kingdom Metazoa; phylum Arthropoda; class Arachnida; order Mesostigmata; family Phytoseiidae; genus Neoseiulus; species Neoseiulus californicus. The sequence continues at coordinate 515,826 of JAMQGS010000014.1, forward strand.
CTATGGCAAGTGTCAGAAGGAAAGCCGCGATTGCTTTGGAATCCGGTGTGTGGGTAGATTCAGAGGTCTAATGGATGACTACTAATTTTCGCTGCAAACTTTTCGGAGGAACTCCAGTTATTGACTGAAGAAAACTCAGGAAATGACGTCACAGGGCGCGCTGGCGGCCGCTTCGGATTGAACTTCGTCCACTTTTCGAAGCTACTGACACTGCTGATCACAAGCCTGTGGGTGTTCGCAAACGGAGGAACCCTTATCGAATGCGTTGAAGTTTTCAACCGTCGTGAACTCGCTGACGCAATGGAGCGCAACAGTAGCAATCCCCGAAATCCTGCTAATAAAGCGGCATCTCTGAAGTTGCGGTGACGACGCCTCGACAGCCTGAAGAACGAGAACTCGCGCGTGGAGTTCCCTTTGTGGAGTGAGAGCAACACGGAGAAGCCGAAGCGATGCTCATCGAAGAAGCCAACTGACCAATCGATGTCATACACGTGTAACTGCCGACCGCAGATCCTCACATGGATGGCCGACGCGTTGCCCCCAACACCGAAGGGCAAACATGTGGATCTGCGAGAATATGTTGGGGCTCTCCCAGGTGAGCAGTTCTGAATTTTCGAGCGCAAAAGAATGATTCTGCCGATCGCGCGGAAGAAAGGACTCAAATCGATCTCCATGAAGGCTTCCCTCGAGGTCGGGTGTTTTGATCCCAAAAATACAAGGATCCTCAAAGCAAGGAGGAAGATCTATTCGACGTGGAAGCCCATGTCGATATGCAGCCAAGGAACTCGGGCGGCTGGGGGCTTTGACTAGAAACCCTCGACATCGGTGTGTTTCAGAGGTTTTTCGCCTCCAGAAATGCCGGAACTATGGATGCAAGTACCGAAACCGATGGTGGATAATACTCCGAGCCATGACGCATCCAGAAAAGCAGCTGGCCTGTACCGTAATAGTTTTCCCCTTTTTCGCTTCAATCACTGTGCGACGTCTCGACACCGTGAAGAACGCGAACTCGCTCCATTTGTGTGGCCACAGCAAAACGAAGGAGCCTCTCGCGGGCAAGCGCCAAGCGAAGGGAACATCCGACATTGCAGTCCCTTGCATGGACTGCAAGTCCGGCGAAACGGAACCACCCCACCCCTCCACCACCTTCTCTTACAAGCGATCGGCGACGGACTGCAACTTTCGGAGGCGAGCTCTGCGTTACCGTGCAATGTTCTGTAAGCTGACGGCTTGCCTCAATGAACAGCTCCGCTCACTGTGGTCGAGATTCGCGACGTCCCTGCCAGCTTACTCATGGCAGCGCACCAACGCCGGGTCGCGGCAGCGGCCGGCTCCAGCCAGCCGAAGGCCGGCTGGTCTCTGATACCTACCGTCACGATTCGCGATGTGAAACTCTGTCTCGCGTCTTCCGTATGACTGTTTCCGATCAGGTGGCGCCCAGACCTATCCACGCTGATGCCGACATTTCACACAACGACAGGACGACTAGGAACTGAGGGCACGACGAGGATGGGATTCGATTTCAACCATCATGAGGTGAGTTCCGAACAGAGCCGTATCCGGACGAAGAGAGAATTTGCATTGCAGACTGACATCAGCGGATGGGTCTACGGATCTATGTGTTAGTTTAGAACACGGGGTAGAAGTTCCTTACCCTATCTGTGAACGCGTATTGATGGAATAAATCGATCTGATTATCGCCCCAAAATGATCCTAGCAGCCTGACGGTGCGAGAGTCGGACGAATTCAGCGCAGAATTTATGGCTCCCCGGGCGACGTCGAGCGACATACCAAGATTCAACACCCAATGAAGTATTCCAGCTTCGACCTTGGATGTCCCTCATCTTCTTTGTTCACCAGATATCATGGAGGCTGTAGAGTGCAGAGAAACGTATCATATATCAGATTCCTTACGATTCGAGGCGCCGGCTTTTCGAGTCGATGGCCGGGCTGACTCTAAGAGATACCAGCGTTCTGTAACGAGTAATCAGAAATTTCAGCTCGCGAGATCTTGGTAGGAGGATCGAGGATCGCGATCCCGTATGCTATTCCGAAATAAGATACAGAATAATAACAGATAATGATGATAGCATACAGAACCGAATAATTCGACAGTTTCCGTTGGAATTCGTGTTTTCAAAGAATGTCCGCGCGGCATGCCCGGCCGGAGGTGAACCGTAGGGCCAAGGTTGATTGGATTTCGATCTGTCCCCTTTTGTCGCCTGACTCTTAGATAAGAGCCAGTGTATTGCGTGCGGCTGCGCTGATTACGTATAGTGGTCACCGTTCGGAGACAAACGATCGTAACCGGGCCAATTGTTGAGCAGCAACTCTCTGTACGTGAATTAATTGAGGAAAAAAACACACGAGACCAGAGGAAGTGGCATCATGGGGACTTCTAGCCGTAGCAGGTCGGGTGGTTGGTCCCTCGGTCGGTTTGTTTGGATGTATGCCCCCAACGTTGGCTGAACGCGCGCTGGTGAAGGCGGGCTTTTACCACAGCGCCCTCTGCACCCTGAACGTGGACTCCGCGCGAAAGAGAACAACTGGCTCACTGCTAGATTCTCCTTCGGCGGGCACTGCAGCAACGACGTCCGAAGGAAACTTCTAGTCGAACGAAATTGCCATTTTTTTTATCTTATTTGTGGCCCACGATTTATTCATGTCATCAGTCATCATGCTTCAACTCATAATGTGGGAGATGCCTCCGTGACTTTGAATATTTGGTTGTAGTGAACAGTGGTGTCAGTGATGTTGCTGTTCCAAGATTTTTCACACAAGTTTCTGTTACTCAAGCCATCTCGGAGGCTGCTCGATTGGTCACGCCCAAAGCACTGAACATCATCGACCTCAACCGACTTTAGCTTCCGAGGATACTTTAGTCAGAAGCTTATTGTTTGTTTGAGTGTTTCCCACGAGCCGGAATCACGGGCTCACTTCGATCCGATCTTCACGTGCTTCCAATCCCGATCATCATAGTAATAAGTTGCCTTCATTACAACGTCTGCGATATTCGACTCATCATTGGAAATTCAGTTATTCACTGAGCGCCGAGAGGCACTCAGAAAGCCCGATCTCACATATAACCTCGAAACAGGAACGCCGGCTGCTGGATACAAAAGCCACTCTCCGAATACGCGGACGAGATCGCCAAGCAACGATCCCAATGAGGCCGCAATTCAAAAGCGAAGACAGAGTTCTCCACGAGCAAAACTAAAGCAAAAATTCCACAGCCGATTACCGCGGAGCGAACTTCAGCGAGACGCTGTGGGCACCGACCAACGTAAACGGGAACTGTGAACAACACTCCGAGACGACCCGACAACCAAAAGGGTCGAAACGCACAAAATGGTGCGCGGAACGCCAACGGCGACGACGTCGACGACATTTGCAATAAGAACGACATAAAACGTCTGACAATACAAAAGGGATATCAAGATGAAACTCAGCGTAGCCACGTACCGGGCCAGCACCGAACGACTTACATCCATACGGCAGAACACATACGGCACGGGTAATCCCCTCGTTCCCACTCTGAATCCTGGTTCACTGAGCAATCGTAGAGGAAGTTCCCTGGATTCCGCGGCAGCGGCGCTTCTACAGAACCAACGCGAGTCCGACGGCGAGACGGCTGGTAGTAGAGGAACTAGCATATCGCTGCCGAAGGTGAGTCCCTGCTGAGGCTTATTAGTTCCGAACAGCAGAAAGCTTTGTTCGCTCATTCGTTCTGAATTAGTGAACTAGCTTTGCTATCAAGAGTAATCTAAACTGATCTCGATCCGACGCTCTTAGAATAGGCTCCTCTCTCAGATAACAGAAGGTTTGTGCACCGGCCTGTGTGTGCCATACCACCACGCACGCCGTCGTGACAAGCTGTGCGGAACCTTGTCAGACAAACTCCAACTCGGGACTTCGGTCCTCCCAGATCCCCAATTGTCTTATTTTTTGTCCTGACGCAAACGTGTCAGGGTTTATTCTGCTGTAACGAGGACCAGATTCGCTGCCTGATGACAGTCACGGACATTTGGCTGGCCGCGAAGTTGACTTGAAGTTTTCGAATGACGTTGTTGGATTCTAGGATCGGTGAGGTTCACGTGGACCATTTGGGCCAAGGCTCCGAAGTGAGCGCAATCGGATCGAAATGGAACCTCTTACCCAAAGCGGATCAATGATGACTTTTGGCCGAGCCACAACGCAGGGATAGGACTAGGTTCAATAACGGATGACACAGAAATTCAGGCTACGGTCGCGGTTCTGGGAGTTTCGCACGACTCGAAGTATGGTCACCTGGCATGGCGCTTCCTCGGAGAATCTCGTCAAAGGTCACCGGAATCAGTCTGATTCAGTGTTGGTTACGGAAATATTAACGCTTTCGTTGGCAACGACAGCCAGCCGATCGACGGAGGTATTGTTTTAACCCATATAGCGACGATTCGCGCGAATCGAGGACATCTGTGAATTTTATCCGCGCGAACGAGGAGGCTGGCTCTTGGAAAGTAGTACCGAGGAGTTGAGTTTTACATTCTCGTGACTCTGATATTCTCTTGTATATTCTGACATTCTCAATCAAAGCAAAATATCAAATCGTGCCCTTCTGAATGTCCGTGTCGAAAATGTTTCGGCACCCAGGAGACAGTCCTGGAAAGAATCGGTTGCGGGGATCCAGCTTGCCGTCTACGGTCTGATCTCTATTTCCGGCCGAAGTCGAGATGAATCAGCCGGTCATCTCGTTTCAAAGTATCAGAAGCAACCGTGAGCCGTCCCTGGGCGCGAAATTCCGTTCTTGTGAGCATTGCAAACCTTCAAAGAATTCCAAACCTACGCCGACATTTATAGGGCACAACTCAACGAGTGCGGATGCAAAATCGATCTGAAATACGAATGAAGCAAAACCCAATTTCGCGATGAATTCCAAAATGGCATTGAGTACGATCGAAGACTGGTGGTGCAAAGAGGAATGTCTGCCAAGTTCCGGATCTCAATTGAGACTGCATTGCTACGGAAAGATACGGCACTTCGTCAAGATTTCGTAGCACAAGTTTTTGTCTGAATCTTTGTAGCCATTCCAACCACGGGTCCCGGGCCGCACCTCGGAACGTGACTCGTATCCGATTGCATATTGCATCCGAGCGGAGCAAACCACCAAACAAGGAACTCGTAGAGTTTCCCCTGAAGATTTGGCCCGGTGCGTCGATGACATAATCTGCAACAGTGCATATTCGGTGGATGTCGCACGCGCGGAGAAGAACTCCCTCATGTACATCGGATTCTCTTCTCAGTCAGAGCAATACGGAATACCTGCTATTCCTGTCACGGCTGAGTTTCTGAAATGCGATCCTGACGGAATGAACTTTCTATTGTGTTGTCGGCTGTCATTCTCCAAAAAAAGATCGGATCTCAGCCCTCCCCCACGGTGTTCGATCCAGTCGTTCAGCTCTCGTTCATCAGCTCTCCTGATCATCATCCTAGCATATCGACCACGAAAGGTTCGGCCCACGTTCCGAGCAGGAACACTCTCTGTTCAGTCATCGGTGCCTGGCTTCAGATTCCTCCGAGATTTCCCCAGAACTCGCCGTCCTCCGATTCATTCAAACGGCCCAGCTTCCGAATTCGTATCGATCATCAAGGGCCGATACTCTTTGGGCAGAACCTGCCCTCTAACTCTTTTTCCGGACGGGATCGCCACCGACAGCGCTCATCGGTAGCGGGGCACAACAAGACTCGAATCCATTTGTCGAAAACAACGTTGGGCAATTACGTGCTGGGCGTCTCCGGCGACATCTGTGGGTAGTTCCCATCGGGTTCTTGCTATCTGATCCCTCGTTCTTCCCTTCGTTCGTTCGCAGGCTGAATGTCTCCCCAACCGGTCCCTACCTCCCAGATTTGATTGGAGCTTGAAAAAATCAACTAGGTAAGTTTTTATTCATAGCGCTCAGTTCATGTTCGTGACACTGTTTCGCCTGCAAAGCGGTTTGATCACAGAATAAATTTCGCGGGCTCATATTAGCTGCTCGCGGTAGTCGTTTGGGATGCTTGTGCCGTGAGATCTCTGGATATGACACGAAGCCTCCGGCGAATCGGCCACCCGGCAATATTTCCAACCTAAGGACAACATACGATGCTCTCGATCCGATGAGTTTTCGTTGGTATTTCTCGACCGCCTCACTGAAGTCAGTCTCACGCGCGGGGCAGGCAATATTTATCCTTCTCGGATCCATCGAGATCCGAACATCCACAGAATCGCGGACGACCATCATCTGAGAAGAATAATGAGCGACCCTCGAGGACAACTTTGCTGCGCAATCGGATCAACTGCTTGTGAATGATAGAGATGATGGCGAGCCTGTCCGGAAGTTCCCGATCAAAGAAAGGTCTGAGATCATCGTCATTGGTTGTGAATACATTATCTATCCGTTACGCAAAACGATGCACAGAGCAGTCGTTGCATCTCTGTTTCGATCCAAAGAGGGAAACAATGCTTGTCCACGGCCAGCGACCGTTTGTTAGGAAACGATTCGAACGATTCGGCGAAATGCCGAGCACCAAAATAGAGCTCGCAGAGCTTCCGAGCGATGTTTGTTTTGTCAATTAACGAGCATCGATTCCCGACAATTGGCTCCGATCTGAGCGATAATCGGTTGGTTGATGGAACTACATCGCTTGATCTTTTCCTCGAAGTTCAGACTCGGGCTCATCGGCTTTGTAGTGATTTCTCAACAAGTATCCCTCTACGCAATATCAACGCATTGATCCTAAGCCGCGGAGAACTCGGTGCCCCGTATCCTAACGACTGGACGCCGCGCTACTACCTTCAACGCTGGCTCCACGTTTAAATGACATTCGGATCAAAGCTGCTCCAATCAATAAATCCATGCATCAGATAAGGGGCATCTCGGGCTGCTCTTACCTCAGAGCCGCAGCTAGCTCGCCGAGCAAACTCCTCGAATCACTCGTTCGTCTGTTGTCTCGTCATGGGTTTGACAAAAATAAAGGGGGAAAGAATCTTTGTTTCAACTCGGCTCCGAGACCGAGTACGATTTGCTCGAACCGAGTTGACGATTCATTGCGGCGAGGTCGCATCAATCATGAGAAGCCCGCGGTCGCTTATAGATTCGTTCATCGATTTTAAGGAGGCTCCCTCCATCAGAGTTCGAGTTCGCGTCGGTCCCCGTCCGCGCGCAAACTTAGCCCGCTCCAGTGTCGCTTAGAGGAACCAACGATTGAGCGAAGTGGGTTTCGGTGGGAGTTATGCTGGAACGGCTCTCATCTCCTCCCGCCCCTGGAAAAACTCGATCAGGCTCGATAGAGCAAATCGCCGCTGCTGCGATCGATTACGTCCTCGTAAACCTAGGCCGTGACGTTCCGCCGGAAGGTGACTTTGCTGGGGAAAACAGGGAACGAGGCGTTTGTTTTTGGAACCTTTGCAGTAATGCATACTCCACATAACGAACTCGAAAATTCAAAGGTGGGTCCGATGTGTAGCCTTGACATGGACTTCCGGGAACGTTCTCCTCAGGTCAGATACTCACGGAAGCAATCTTGCGATGGGACGGAGCAAGGAAAGCCCAGCATTGGGGTAAAACTCCCTCCTCGTATCCTCTACCTAGAGCCATGCACGGTGCCAGAAGTTTCGGAACAGTTTTCGGAAGATGGCTGCCATATCTAGTCAAATATTCCATGATAATTTCCCGTGTACTTGTTCCCGTTTTTCCTGAGAAGTGATCGCTCCGATAACGCTGATGATCACCAGGACGAGTCGAAAGGAAAGCTAGTCGCAATAGCCTTGGTAGAGGAGGCGATAGCCCGCTGCAAGGAAGCCAGTCACAATTCACAATCCACCGACTAGCAAGCTATCCTACGCGTGTCATCAGGACGAGCATTTGTGTCCCAGCTATTGTGGACGAGTAAAGGTCTAGCTGTGTGCCGAGGAATTCTTTTTTGGATTCATCTCGGGGTTTGCGTGACCGCTCACATATTCATTCTCGGTACTCAACCTTTCCAGAGAGAGCTAAATCGCTTGCTGCAGGCTGAAAATGCGCTCAACGCTAGATGAGAAAAGCACCTCGTGATGCAAATCACTGAATTTCTCTTTGAGCTCGCGACTTCTTCTGAGCTTCATACAAAAGTAAAATATATATCGTCAGACTCGAGGACTGAGCGATGTCACATCAAAGTATATCTGGCCTGACATTGGAACGCCTATGAATTCCCTTCGGTTCATGCCATCGATCATTGGTTATGGTGGCTCTGTTGATGACTTTATGATGACACTGTTCCCATCGAATTCCCGTCACATACCAGGCAGCTCGAGAGCGGGAGCTTCCGAGCTCATCCGAGCGATCGAGTCTCCTACCTCAACACGACGGCATCCGATCTTTCTTTTCCTCTGAACGGAGCTGTAATTACTCAGATCAGATGTAGGAAGAGAGAGAGAGAGACAGGGAAAGCCAACCGAAGCGATTCCATCGTGTTAGTTCCTAAGCTTTCGGTGCCGATTTTTATTATTGATGGTAGCTCGAGGCTGCGAGTGTGGACAAACCTGAGAGCTTCCGGTGGGTTGCGTCGCGAGGGAATCATTGGTAGTCGCTCCTTTCAAATCTCGCGTCCATCAAGGCGACTCAACGTTTCTGAAAGCGACTCCGAAACGCAGCGGGCACATCGGAATATGCCAAGATTGCATCACAACCAGCCAAACTGTTCAGGAGCTCAACCAGTTCGGAGTCAACTCCGTTTCCCGCTTCCTGTATCCGTTGTCCGGCAAGTCCGTACTCCGGGAGCCAAAGTTCGAATCGAAAGTTTGTGAGCCTTGCCAACGAACCAGCGACAATGGGGTTCAATTCGAACTTTCCGAGCGTACAAGCTGAAATCAGCATATAATGACATGGAATGATCGAAAATCGCTGATTTACAAAGCCAATGTGGAGATCCGGCGTGGATGGCCAAACCGAAACTCGATCGATTACTGTCGCCAACTCTTTCGCGAACCTCGAACAGCCAGCAGATAAGAGGTATACACATGTAGATAGCGCGCAGAGAAACGCGACGAGTCCATAAAGGTTCCATATCGATTGCTTGTCATGGGAAGGTGACGGTTAGTGAACAGGAGCGAGGACCGCAGAACAAGAGAGGAGTGAGGATATAAATAAAAGAGAGTACGGTTCCGCGCCTTGTGGACGTAAATACCTCCACGGTCACCGGCTTTATCGGTCAGCCAGCCGGTCAGTCAGAGAAGCAGTCAGTCAGTTTGTAGTAAGCAATGTGAACATGGCAAGCCCGGTCTCCTCTGACGGGCGTTGCAGTGCTTGGTCCCAGGAGACTTAGGTTGTCAAGTATTAAACGAAATTGTTCGATTCGTTGTCACCGAGTTGACTTTCTATTCCACACTTGTCATGCGAGAACAGCTGGACGGACGCCGAACAAAGTTGGGGCAGCGCCAACAGAGTCACCGGACAAAGCTAGAGGGAACGCAACACCAAACCACGGAGGATCCAGAAGGACGAAAGGGGAAAGAAGTTCATCCATTGATGTACTTATCCAGCTCAACAACACCATCATAGCGCTTAGAATGGAACCAGAGGACGTTTTGAGCCGACTCCAGAACCGAAGGTCGTTCAGCTCAAGAATTGTTCCGCAGACTAAACGGTAAAGAGCGTCGAGTAGATGGGAAGTCCAGTAGCTGCGTTGAGCACTCAGTAGATGCAATTGAAGACGAGGTGCTGCGTCCCTCATTGAGCCACTTATGGGCCTTCAGCAGTGCTCGAGTGGCGTAGATTACGTCTGTGGCTGGCCCTAAGAGACAACCAGATTGGATTGTATATATACACTGCAAGACAGCGAGCGGGCGCGCGTGCGTAAAGGTAACTGCGTTCAAGATCGCATCACTCGTGGCCATGCCGCTTCTTTATCGCCGAGAGGTTCCAAGAGGCAGTGACCCAGTGGCAGGGAGTACGCGATTCTTCCTCGGAAGGCTCCTGACTACTGGCTCATGTCAGTGAGGGAATTCTCGTACTTGTCCGGTGGCGGCCTCCCTGCGGACCAAGTCGGAGAATATTTTTGGAAATTTGATGAATTCGGAGATCAACCGGGCGAGCAGTCGATTCAGAGATCCTTTGATCTCGGGAAAAATACGGGAATCGTCTCACGAGGTTAAACAATGTTGTCCTCTCCTCGCTCAATAAATCGTCGTCATCGCGGACGTTTTTTCTCTCGAATCTCCCTTCTCATAAAAATGGCGATGACAACGAACGACTGGGGTGTTTGACCAAAGTTCACACCGTCCTCTCCATAATGGATCTTTGGCGATTATTGCGAACGATCTCGAGCTCCGTGTTGAGAGGCGACCAATGAAGGCTTGCTTGAAATTTGATGAATGAACCAACTCCGGTTCGTCGAGTGCTTCGTAGAGACAAAAGGGGTGGATCCGAGTTGTTCATTGGAGTCTCGCTCTTCTTTCCCTTCTTGGCTCTTGCTTCTCTTATTTCGTCGGCACTATTATACCGATCCGAACGTTGGAGCATTGCCAACAAATTCAACACTCGATCCTTTATAAGAGAAGCCTCGGCTAAATAAAGTTCCCTCTCACTCAGACGCTGGTCTCGTTTTCCCACTGGTTCTAGTTTTCCTGCTTCTTGCGCTCTCCTCCACTCTACTGTTGTGCTGCGTGCTCCGAACACGCGTGTGTTTTCAGGGGGGTCTTGGAAACCAGAGACACCCGTCGACAGCCGAGGAGTTCGACGGCCTAAATCCAGTCGTACATACAGACGTACTATGGATACATACACGTCGGGAACGAAAAGATTCATATTGGATATGAGAATCGCGAGTTTTATCAGGCCGAGGTATGAGGACAGCGGGACCTCGAGGTGCATCCTGATTCGGAAGGTTATTGTCAGTCGGAAATATCCCCTCGGAGGTGGGACCCACTTCGAGGTGCTCAACTGCTGTGGCTTTCAGGATGAAGGACGCAGGGGTACACAACATCACGAGGAAATGAAGTTGATCGGCTTCCTGGTGCTTCGATTCAAAGGACCGTGGTATTGGAGTCTTAATCGAATCGGATTCAGGGCAAACAGAGCTGCTCTAGACTTGTTCGCGGCTTGTTAGTACAGATGAGGATCCGGTGGTTCAATTCTGAACGCCTTCGAGACTTTCCTGCTCGCGTTCCGAGACGGCGAGCTGGTGGAAGTTACTCTCGAAACCACGATCTTCTCTTGGCTGAAAACGGCTGCGCCCCGAGCCCTCATCTTGTATATCAACATTTCTCGATCAGGGTTCTTTTTTTGCGGCGGCTCCCACGAGATCAATGCCGTGGGAAGAAAGCAATCTACCTGCTTCAAACGCGATCTGACCGGCAGAATTTGCGCGCTGGTGGAGTTTGTTATTTGCAAGTCTTCCGCATCCTCGATTCATAACGAACGTTCGTGGAGCGTAAGAACATAGTAGTTCGCATTCGTATTCGCTCCGCCCCGTGTTCACTTCGATAGTTTACAAATACTTTTCGTGTCTTTTGAGGCTTTCGTTTCGCATTTCTCGCTTCGCTTTCCTCGAGATGGTGATGATATCAGCATACCTGGTCGAGGATAAGCGCAATAGCGATATCCGAATCTTCGATTCGGTGATGATGACGACGGCTGCGCTACGGGGAGATGTTTCTCATCGCTCTCAGGCATTTGGGCGGTGAGCTCCACGTACAGTCTCATCTCTGAGTCGCCAAGGTCGCTCCTATTTTTCCTGCGCTCGTTGGATGGCATACCCAGCAAAGATCACAAACGGTAGCAGGGCTATGCTGGTTCAGTTTTTCGGAACTGAACGCTTTTAAGGAAGAAGGGCTCGGAAGCGGGTGTTGTTTTGTTTTCGATCCGGGTCAGCCAAAGTGAGCGTTGTTTCTCCAAAACTCCCTACCCTGATATCAAGTCTCGCTGCGGTTTTTAAACAAAACCTTGTGCTCTGACTGCAATATGCACCGCGTTGGATCGGAAGCTTGCCGCCAGCCGAAGTCGAGTTCAGAACACAGCTTCGACATCGGGCGAAACACAGAGCTCCTCGGTGTGATACGTGAGGAACGAGGTCTTGAGGGATCTAGCCATCGGAGGAACTATGTAGATTCCGTGATGAGAAGCATCACCATACGACATGGGCGGCGAAAGGCGTTGTTTGAACTTCGTATAATGCTCCGATTCGCCAATGATCACATTGCGTGTCGTTCCGAAAGACTCATCGCATGGAAATCGTTGGAGTCCGCTCATCCACGAGACCACCTTCTCCAGAATTCGCATTTTTGCGTTTTGAATACTGCTTCGGGAACCTCTTGGCAGATCCCATCGTGACGGGCAGCTGAATCCTTCGCTTTGCAAAGATGCTCGTGCCCACTTCACGCAGACGAGGTGATTGTGCCGCATCTTAGAGTCGCGTTCTACTTAAACCACCAGAACCGTGGAAAAATTCATCCAGGTCCGTGAATTATAGATTTTTTTCGGATCAACGAATTCCAAAACACGCACCATGTGAATTTTGCGCCCGCCGCCCTCTGATTCAGCTTGGATCTGCATATCGAATCTGCGCCGAGAGTTTTTTGCCGGCGCCCACTAACCCGATCGTCTATATTCGCTCTCCGAATTCGAAAATCACGAATCGCGGCGAGTCTCTCCCCATGGTTTGCCAATCGGGCCCAGTTGGGAACAATACGCAATAGTCTTCCCACAAGTGAAAGGAACAAAACAAACATGGGGGAATCTTGGAAACTCTTCGGATTTAAATTGAAATTGTCGATTCCGATCAGAAGTGGAATCCAACTAGGATAGATTCCGAGGGAGCGAACCGAGCTGGAAAGCCAAGCAAACGTACGCCGCCGGCACGCCTCAGTCGAGGAACGGATGTACAAATCACTGAGCATGCCTTGATAAGCCTCTGATAGGAGAACGACTCATGGATAGGGTTGACGACCTCTTCACCTGAGTCCCGGACAGTCGCTCGGTCCATTTCTGGACCGTGGAAGGAGAAGATATACAGATAGAAGGTGTTATGGTCAAGCTGTGCTGTTTCAGCCGCGCCATAACCGTTACGTTCGAGTAGCCAGGAGAGAGGGAACGCGTCTTTCCGGCCGGTGGCCGCAACTTTTTCTCACAGCCATTCCGACGTTTCTGATCTGACGCTATTGTTGGAACAGTGGCCGGTACGTTTACGTCGATGGGATAGCTTAGATACTCGGCGGCGAGAAGGAGCCCGTAGGCGTCCTTCCAATACGGGGAACGCAATCGTTTATTGGAGATTTACGTTTGGATCCATGAATCCGAATGATGCGCTCCGCAAAGAATCCTACACAGGCCGTTTCCACCGCGAACGAGACGTGAATATCGAAGCACGAGTGAAGTCATATGGCGGGGATTTCGCACCATTGATTCCAAAACGCGTTTGCATCCTTCGGTCTGCTATTGTGGCTATCTATGTCCGCAAAGAGCAGCGCCTCTACCAGGATTTTCTTCTTGAATAATTACCGCCGAAGCTTTGAGATGTATCGGATATCGACAGCTCCCAAAGCCACGAGATCTCGACGAGAACTGCGGAGTAAGCGATCGAGGTTCAGAAGTCAATGGTGATTGACTTCGGAAGAGTTCGCGATACCTGCCGATCGGATCCTCGAGGTTCGAGGAGTCACAAGCAGTCAGAATCAGTTCTGACACATGTTTGCATGCAGTCATTGCTGCCAGAGATTGATCGGATGATCGAAAGGCAGACAACTCAGACTGTGGCTGTCTGACAAATGACTTGATCGATGTCTGAGAACGTTCCTTTCTTCCGTTTGTCACAAAGCCGAGGATAAAATCCAAAGCACGATCACGAGTCGGGGCACTGCCAAGCGATCCATCACTATTGCTCCCGTTGGCTGGCTGACTCCTTCGTTCGCTGCGGAGGAATACATGACAAATGCCAGTCTCGTTGTTTGTTTGCTTGTTTTGAAACATTGCCGTTCTGTTGAGAACATCGCAAGGACAAGAGTCTGCGTTCCGACGTCGAGAGCGAAGAGGTCTTGTGGGAAACTCTTATTCCGAAGTGATTCCCTGTGGGTACGCGAAGGGCAACAAAACCCGTTCGGGACGGAGCCTCTCGACATAGAGGGCGGCAATTCGTGGGATGATTTGTTGTCAGTTTCGATTACCTACTAAATGATCCCAGTGGGCCTCGTATACCGAGACAGAAACGGATGGACAGCAGCTGCATTCTCTTCTTTCTCATCTTTTGTCACTGCCGGTCGGAAAGATGCTAGGCCACCTGTGATGAGATAGATATTGTGTTGTAGCAGACGGACGGAAGACTTCTCGACAAGGACCCTAATTTGCCCAATTTGGTGAGTCTGCTAAACCAGCGGATCACAATATGTACGACCACCCGTCCGTGGACCGTTCGATCGAAGGTTGGTCCAGTACCGTCATCTGTTTACCTGCCCTAAGCAGCGATTGTAGAATACTTTCACACCATCGATTCGAAATCTCAGTAGTTTTGCCGGATGAATGATCGATTCCAACCGAGGTTTGTGTAGTGCTTTCATTTCCCAAGGAACTCGCTCAGGGCGGTCGTCCAGGATGTTCCGGTTGAGCGCAGTGGTCATATCTACAATGCGCGTCGATGCGTGATGAGTCCGATCCGAGCCGAGTGAGAATTAGGAAATCCTCCTGGCCGTCGAGAGAATGATGTAAAATAACTCAGAACGAGGAAAGCGCTTCCGGCTAATTACGGCGGCTATTCAGCTATTCCCAAGCACTCTGCGCTTACGATCTGGATCCGGACGCCCGCGTGGAGCGCGCGATCTGAGAACAAGTTTGACACAAGAAAACCGAGAATCGCTCCGCGTAAGGATGGGCTCCTCAGACCTAGCGACTCGATCCAGTGCCACGATCAGCATGATCTAACCTCGCCCGGGACATGGTCACTCTGAAAACCATTTGCTGTTGAAGGCAGCAGCAGCAGCAGCCTTGATCTCATTTACTCCGGGAGCTCTTTCGCTAGACTCGAGGAAGCATTTTGGAAATTGCTCTAGTGCTACGGTCTGATCCTGGCGGTTCGGATGCGTTCCAGAAACTTTCCAGGATTTGTCACTCACTCACGCGCGCACTCAGGACAGTCGCCACAGAGCCCACATCTCACTTGTGTGCTATATAACTTGGCAAATAGAACGCTTCGTCTGAGACAAGGCTTCCTTGTTTGCCAAACAGAGCAATTTTATCTCGCGAGCGACGAGGTAGGGAGGGAAACCCTCCTCATATAGTGAGTTCCCAGAAAACACAATTCATCGATCCAATCGCTCACTCGATCACATAACCACTCGATCATCCGGCAGAGAGGAAATTGCATGCCCTAGCGACATATTCATTTACCGCGAATGAAGAGTTAGTCAAGATATTTGAACTTCTTTGTCTTCCATCAGACCCCGAGTGATTCGCGTGCGATATGCAATCAGCTCCCGTCTCCGACGGTGTAATCTATTTTGAATTGTGGCGCGAACGATTTCGTCTTTCGGTTTTGTGCCGAGCGTGGAATGAGGAAACAGGTATCCAGGAGGATGAAAAGAAGAAAACAGGTATCCTGAATTTCCCACGTGCTCTCGGCTCCCTAGGAGATCCGTTCTGATCCCAGCGGGAACCAACGTTGTGCAGGGGCTTCATCGGGTCGTTCGCAGGTCGGTCCGCGAAACATAACGATCCCATCATCGCTCAAGATGCTATCCACCTGAAATAGGTTGTTCTATTTTCGTCGCGTCGGGAGCGATTCGAGCCTTTAATGAATCGATGAGAGCGAATCGAAGAGCATTTCTGCCACATCGATCGATACCTCGAGTTGAGGTTTCGAATATTCTCGATCAGACTCCCGACGATCGATCCTTCGCGTATTTAAGGACCACTCTTTCCACTCGAGAAGCGAGAGTGAAACTTGTTCTTGATGAAACGCTTGATTTTGAGGACGCTGGACACTCTCGTGGAGAAGCCTTTGCACTTGAATAGCGTCATAGCATTCGATGGGAACAGAGGGCTTCGAGCAATCCCGCTCATTTGATGAATACTTTATCGGGTGACCTCGCTCTCAAGGTCGATCTTTACTCCCAAACCATTCTGGCAAGTTTGGAACGATCCGACGGGACTTCGTAAACCAGGGCTGGCTTTTTTAATGCCGCTTCTCGAGCAAGGCGAATGCACGGAAAAATCTCGGGGTGCCGTGTTTCATCAACGGCAGAGCACCAAGTTCACCACGACCGGCCGCGCGTGTGCATCCCGGTGAAGGTCAGTGAGTCACGGCAGACGCCAAATGCGATGCCGTTTGCGGTGAGGGCGAGACGCCGCGTTTGGTTTCTTCTTTTCGCGATCTGCCAGTCTGCTGGAGAATGAGTTTCGTTTCGAATTTTTGCATAGCCCGAGGCGCATTCGGCTCCGACCACCTGAACCTTTTTCAGGTGTGGCGCGGGGTCTGACGCGCGGAACGGCCCTTTTCGATCCTCTGGAAAGCTCTCGATCCGCGAGCTTTCTATCTCTTCCTCTAAGCCCTCCGAAAGTATATGAATATCTTCTGCGGCCATTCCCGGATTCCTTTTCCCAATCCACGTTCGGTGGCATATTTCCTTGTATGTATTCAATTTTCGACATTGATGCGTGCTCAAAGCACGCTCGGGCTCCTTTTACTCAGGGCAGCGGGGACAGTGATCATCGAACCACACCCTCAAAGTTTACTTTCGCGCAGCTTTCGGAGGCTGCTTCTCTATTCACCTGTGGCAGAACTGCCCACTGGCCTTATGAATTGGCGCCGAAGAAGATTGGTTCCGTAGCAGTATGTCAAAACGTCGTCATTGAAACATGCGACACAGGGGCTTTGTGAGCGAAGTATGTCCCCACCCGTATTCCTCGTTTGCCTAAGGCCTCAATAATCTCCACATTCATCCGCTTTTCCACCTTTCATCTTTTCGGAGGCCGTCTCGGACTCTGACCGGCTGACTACACAGCCACATGGGTTTCCTTATCGTGATGTTCCCTTGATCGGAAGAGCAGCAGCTCGTATTTCGGCCAACCACGATCATCGCCTTGACAGAGACCGAAGGTGGGAACGCGACACCGATGGCAATAATTTGCGAATCCGCCCGCCACGTGTAGGTAATTTAAGTTAAACCTCAGCGCTGTTCATTTCGAGAGCAACGCGCAGGGAGGACGAAAACCGTGAGTTCCCGGGTCACAGATTGGGATTACAAACGGGGATCAGGATCCCCTCAGGCATGGCCGTCTCTTTCTTCCGGTAAAATTCTGCACGCAATACATGAGCAATCGAAGTTTTGCTAGAACGGGGACAAACCTGAGTCTGAAGTTCACGTCTAATCGACTAAGCTAGCCGTGCTCCAGCTGAGATTGATCGGCCAGGCTTTCTTTTGTTACTACCGCCCAATTGACGGTTCAAGACGGTCGAAAAGTTTCAATGGCCTTCAGTATGTGGACAATGACTCATCGGAATTCTCGTTTCACCGAAGCTCGTGGTTGTACAGTTCCAAATCGACTCCCCATCCGAAGTTTGTGTGATCCAAGGTCCCTGGGCTAATTCGTTCGAAATCAGGAGGATTCGAATCAGGACCTCCATTGCGAAAGCGGTGAGTACAGTGGATGCACTGAGCGAGCGTTTTGGCCGTTCGTACCTCGCTCTGTGTTTCAATCTCGTGAACTGAAAAGTAACTCCGCAGTTCCTCGACCAATTTGTTGCCTCTTGGCGTGATTTGTGCATCCTGGGCCTTTGCTCAGACATTGTGCTCGATTCGCTTCGGGATGCCATCGATGGATGGGGAGGCAAACGAGAGTTACGCTGTTTTTCGGTGTAGAGGGAATCTTCTCAGGGTCGAGGCAATTTCCTTGTTTTTATTGCAAATCATTCACTCCCAAGTCAGCTTCGGAAGCCAAGTGATCCACTTGGGATGATTATTCAGTGAGTTCCAGCCCAGTGCGTGCGGCGCGGCGCTATCTTTGAGTGTTTCGACCACTCCTCACGTTCATTTTTCAACGAAAATGTTCTGGAAAATGGATAGACTCAACGAGTTGACGTTGATGGATATGCGTTTCGTTACTGCTGGTCTGATGGAATATCGTGATGAAGTCTGAATTTTCCCTTATGAGCATTCGTTTCAGATGAGGATTCAAGCGGTAACGAAGCCACGTGGGTTTAGATTGGATGATTCGAAGCGAAGAGATTCCAAGACCCCTTTCCATCGATCTCAATGAGCCACTCGAGGTCCACTTTCGCATTGAACGCGCGAATCTGGCTCCCATTTAGAGCTCGCGCTTGCGGTAGCTTCCGGAGCATCCGAAGCCGTAATGTTGCTCGCGAAGCTTCAAACGACGCAAGACAAGAATCTCTCCGCGCGTAGAATATATGACATCGATGGAATCGAAAGAATCCATTATCTCGTCGCTTCAGATATTAATGCCTCTTCCTCTTCAGAAGCACCAGTTTGTCCTTCCTTTTCGAACTCCAGCCTGACTCAGTTCGCTCGAAGAACAAAAGATGAGGGAAGATTAGCTCTTGGAAGCCCTGCTCCTTTTCTGTTGCAATCGGATTGAGGCAGGCTGTTTGTTTTCAACTTGACCTTGCATGGAGAACTCAGAAGTTCCTCTCGTGAGCGTATCTCAAAGAGGCGCTCTGGACTAGCACCAAAACTACGGCGGATCCCTGAAAGAGCTGTACAAGCATTCTATCACGTAATCTACGATCCGGCAAGGCAGAAATCGGATCGTCGCCCGCTCTGATTCCGGCTGGGTGATATCCATTTCGATTTGTGTCGATATCATCTTTGAGGCAATGGAGAGGGACAGCAAATCCTTTTTCTGACAATGAGTCGACAAAAGTTCAAAAGAGCCACCAAGACATTTCGTCGTCCGAAACTTCCGATTTCTTTATCGAACAAGTTGAAGGGTCCGCTTTTGCACAAATTCGGAGCTTATCGATCACCCGCTTGAGACGGATTGAGGCCCACGATCGTTATGTGTTCATGAGACGTCGCAAAACTCGTCTGACTATGATTTGCGCAAGCCCTCATATTGTTCGGGACAATCATCAAAACTGTAGCGGTGGAAACCACATATGTTTTGAGGGTTTGCTTGCGGGTACCCGCAAGGTACCTCATGCCTGAGGACGGCACGACGCTCGTTTTCGCGTAGGCCATATTGATGCACGCTGATTCAAGGGCCCAATGAACTCCCCTACAGGCGAACTGCTGCGGATCGCTGTCCTTGGACAAGTGCCAGCCGAGAAGCTAATGATCTCGTTCGACCGAGGGATTCCCTGGACGTGGGACTCGGCTCCCTTCGAGGCTCGGGCGACCGGCTCGGAGATCAGTTGTTGATCAGCTCGGTTTTCCGCCTGTTTGCGTGGCTGACAGGTGTGGAGCGCGCCAACGTATGTGCATATATCCGATGCGACAACGAGTAGGCAGCATATGAAACCGCAATCTTGGAGCAGAGCATCTCGCAACGTCAGCTGATTCTACGTAGGTCGGCTCGTTGATTGCAAGGCTGAACGTAAGCAAGCGGTGGTCGCGTTAAATACGAGGACGAAACCAAGGGCTTCCGTCAATAAACATCACGCCCGATCAAACCAGCGAAGGCCTCAACCGAACTTTCGCGAGAAAATACGTTGAGTAGAGGTTGGAACGAGACGAAGTAGGCTCGTGAAGTAGATACTTCGTTAGACTCGTGAAAACTCGCGAGAGAGAGACAGGGGGCAGGAATCAGAAGAGGGCATTCTGTTCGCGCTTCCCTGATCTCCGGTCATTCGTTCGCATGAAGGAGTGTCCCTGCCGAAGAGGAACTTCATGGGGCGACAAGTTGCCAGGGAGCGACCAGACGGCCTCTTGTCGCTGCACTTATCGTAAACCCCCTAGAATCAAACCAAGGCACGAAGTCCGTTTCTCGTTTGCACCCGGAACAACAAATCGAGGGCGAACTCTTGCATAACGACAAGGGTCGCGTCTTTTCGACGGGATGCGGCATTTATGATTTCATAAGGTACCGAATTTGCGATAGGCAGACAAAGGCAGGATTGTTGGTTGCGTCGAATATTTTGGCTTTGATTATTGATAAAAGTAGTCCGTCGCGCTTCGGTCAACCTTGTCATCAATGTTGTTGCCGTTTCTGACGGCGGTGACGACCGCTGGCGCGCGTGCTCCCCTTATGCGTGTTCTGCGATCGGGGGCGGCGTTCGTTTGCAGAGTGGACATTTCCGCTGTCACTCCAAGTAGGACACATATTGAATTTGACTCGCCCGGAATAGATATGGCGACGTCGAAGAGAGGAGTTATTGATTTGATCCCGCGAACGGTCTCCGACGGAGTTCGATACCGAGTTCTCGCCGTGTATAGAACTGCGTATTTATGTTTCTCGCCCCCTGGTCGAGAGGTCGGACGCTTGAAGCTAGAAATTCATCTCTCGTCCTCATCCAGAACGCTACCTGTGGCTCGCAGGCTTCAAGCGGACGCTTCTAGTGTTTTGCATCGAGGAAAGTCAGGAAGCGAGCCACCTTTTCTAACACATGTGGTCGCATCACATCTCAGAATACTTTCAACGAGCTTTCTCCTACTTGGATCACAGAGACGTGACCGCAGCACCGAACTCTAACTAAGCGTACTAGGAGGGTTAATGGAAGGGGTATCCTATAAATAGTCGTCGGTATTCAATCTGTGACGAAAGGATCCGCTAGTTTTGCAAATCATCGGAACGATAGATAACGACTATCGTGTTTCGCTTGACCGAAAACGCGAATGAGAACCAAAGGCCGAGGAGGGCGAGATTTTGTGCAACAAACTCTTTGAAATCCTCTGACCCATTCGGAGTTCTTAAAAGAGGGGCTCGTAAAAAAAATTGAACGACCCGCAACGGTCGTGACCGTGGCGTGGGCGAGAGACGTGCCGTTTCGCCAACCGAGCCAAAGTATCTGTTGGTGTCCTGCAGAGTTTGGAAAAGATGCGGAGAACCCGTCTCGCTTTGCGAAGCGTACTCCATGTGGGCAGAGTTAAACAGAGTCGCGGAGATTTCAATATGATGCTCTCCTCTCGATATGACACTATCCGCTACATACCGCGGTCCCATCGAAGGAAAAGTCACGTTTCGCGCTTCACAGTGAAGAGCTCGGAATGGCTGCGGCTTGCGCGCCGCTGGAAAATATTTGACCCTTCAGCCGCTTCGAATTTCCAAAATATGAGAGGGAGCCGCCATCTGAACAGGAGTCCAACGCATCAGTGTTGAGTGGGAGTAACAAGCAACCACTCTAATACGCGTCCCGTCGGAATCTCGGCGACAGAATTTATTGTGCTTGCAGGGGGTGGCGTTTATTCCTCTCAGTAGCAAAACTTCCATACGATCAAACGAAATAGAAACCCGCTTCCTCTACCACCTCGCAAACTTGCTAGTCTGCCTAATTGGTCGAAATGAGGGTGACCGATCAAACGAGCTTCGCGGTACCGTGCAACGTGCGCGAACAACCTCGTCTGCGCTCCGTATTTCATCTAACAAGTCTGTCCTGTCCTCTGTGAGTTCAGATGAAGGGACTCACCACCAACACACTGCTTCCCGAACGGCGCACTTTCGGAACAACCCGCTCCGGACCTTTGAAAAGGCCGTGCCCTCGAAAACCGGCCGCGGACCGTCCTTGATGGAACTTGAGGATTTTGAAGAATACCGCTTCCTGAAATAGTGGGCTAACGTACAAATATCAACTCCTTGCAACATCCACTGAGGGAGAATCAGTTGATTGAGTTCCAAGTTCCAACAGTGCTCATTATGGCTTTTTACTCATCCAATTAACCAAGTCTATTCGGATTACCATCCGCATTCGGCAACGGTTCATTTAAATGATCGGGATGAACATGCCAGCTCCTCCAACACTTAGCCTGGACGGGATCGCCCAATCCGTCTTTCCTGGTGCCGCCACTGAACGCTTCCTCCAGCGCTTATCAGCGTTCATGAACAGGAACTACTCACAACTCACAACTCACAGATGTTCTCATATAGTCCCTTTGAGACGTCATTTCAAAATTGGTTCTGCTCTTCGTTACACCCAGAGATAGCCTCTCACACTCTATGGACGTCGATTTCAATTCAAGCTCGACACTGGTAGTTATCCCAGGAGGATTTCTCCCCGCACTCGTTAAATCATCGTTCACTGCACTGAGCGCACATCGAGCCTCGGGTATTGATGCAGTTCTCATAGCACTGGGCATATCACCTCCCGCTGGTATGTCGGATGAACTTATCAAAAAAGCTACATAGGAGACCTTCGAACAAGAGGAGTGCTTCAGTTTTCGCAATCCTGAATGACCGATCGAGCGTGATTCCGTGGTCGTAGATTGTATATCGAGATATAAGAATCTATGAGGGCTCTGGATGAGACAACTCCCCGGTTTGCGTCTGCACAATTCTCTACGCGCGATATTGTTACGTTGTTCGTACTACTAAATTTAGCAAGGTTGACTTTACGAATTGAGTTCGTGTCGGGTCCGTGGCAAGCGCAAAAAGATGAGGTCAGACACATAAGAGGACGTGCTCGTAGCTAAATTTGGATCCGCGACAGAAATCTTCACAACTTCCTCGCCGGCTGCCGGCCAGAAAGTTATGGCGCCAATCAACTATTCGATCACGAGTGTGCTAAAATAAGAGCTCTCTCGGTATCTCGAGAATCGTCTGCAAGAAGCATTGGCCGAGGAATACCCACGGAAGAGAACGCTATCCACAGATTCTCAGAGCCCGTATTCCTGGTAGAAGGATCGTTGACGCTCCTCGAATTCGATTCTGCTCGAACCAAAATAAATATAACAAGAAACCTTGGGGAGTGCCTGAGGAGAGGTGCAGGCAAGGATCTCCGGGGAGGTCATGGGTGCCTGGGAATCCCTTTGGGACCGGGCCCAAGCGGCGGCTCTGAACGTCCAGCTTGCAAACAGCGGGGCCTGGATGCAACACTTGCGTAAAGTTTATTCGTATTTGTTCTTTCGAACCCCGTTCTGCGATAAGAGGCGCACGCTCTTCTAGATAACGTGCTTTCCACGAGTCACGTCTCCGATCCATGCCGAACCGCTTCAAGAACTCTTGTGAAAGGCGGTAATTGTTGTTGAATGATTGTCCGTCAGTGCCCACGTGTGTCGTCACTACGCGCTATTGAAGTCTGAGGACTTGACTACAGAGGCCGATCCTAAGCAGCAGTAGCGACGATTCTCTTTGATCAACGGAAACCGAATCTAATCAGTCAACGCTTTGTCATGAGTCTCCAAGTTTCTCCGTATCATTTTTTCCCTGGGAGAAATTCAATTAGATCGAGTTCATCAGATGCAATTTCAGCCCCCTGAACAGGGAAAAGACCTGAATAATGCGATAGTAAACAGCTACAGCGCGGTATAAATTGAGTCGAATATCCGAAAGGAGCAGAAGAAGCAGATCTGGAATCTCCTTACCCCTCAGCAGCTGAACGATCGCGAATCGCTCCATCTGCGCACCTGTTGCTTATATTTAATTTTACAATCCTCGGGCAATGTTCCGTCCATCCCAACATCCGGTTGGTTCTCTGAGGCAGTTTGCAAAGTTTGCGCTTGTCCAAAACGATTTCGACATTGAGTCGAGGTGAAGAACCGTAAGAGGACCGAACGAGGATGAACCTGTCGAAGGCACCGATGGCCAGCGGACAGGCAGCCAAGCAAGCTTCCACCGGAACGCCGCGCGGCGGGGCTACTCGAGACCACTCGTCCTAAATCCCACTTGCTGAGAAATGTGTTCGAGGCAGGATTAGCGGACGAGCGAAAACAGCCAACGCTCATTCTGCGGTACTTCATGCTTCTTCCTCATCCTTTCTCCGGAGCACTTCCCCACGCTTCCCAATCCTTTCGATGTTTTGCAAATTCGACGTTGTACGTCCCGCTCATATCGCGCTTGGTCGAGAGTGTTTTCTCTCTATCGTCTGTCGGAAACCATCGACATCCGC
Source organism: Neoseiulus californicus (assembly GCA_028455905.1). Lineage (NCBI taxonomy): Eukaryota > Metazoa > Arthropoda > Arachnida > Mesostigmata > Phytoseiidae > Neoseiulus > Neoseiulus californicus. The sequence continues at coordinate 539,805 of JAMQGS010000014.1, forward strand.
GTCAGAATCAGTGGACTTTGCGCTCCGACTCAATGAAGAGAATCGATTCCGAGATGGCGTTCCTCCGGCCTCCACTTCTGAGAGATCCTCCTTGTCGAATCCATTACGGCTTTTGCGCGATCGTTGTGGTCCTGATCTATGACGGCCCCGGATTTCGAGTTGTTTTTATGAATCGTCGAAGTCGACCGTTTGTCCATCCAGTCAAGGAGCTTCAACGTTTTTCCCGGTTGTAATTGCTCTAAGTTTAACACGGCAGAAAGTTCAAACGGAAGATCTTTCTGAGTTAGTAAGAGGGGAGGCTGCTGGGGAACACCGCACCCGGAGGAACAAAAATACGATGCTCAATTAACTTCCTCCTGGGAAGCTTATCAGGGAAGTCACGCTGGATCATTATCAAAAATTACCGCGGGCTCGACCTCCTCGTTCTGGCTTCTTGGTTTGTGGCCGGTCTCTTGTTTTTGGGGAATCCCTAGCCGGTTCACGTGGCAGCCAGCACCGCCTAGCGGACCTGTCGCGAACCGCGACAACTAGAGTTTGTGGGCACAATCGTGGAGGGCGCTACGGGCCTTGAACAACGTCTTCTGCCGGTTGAATATTTGCTCAAACACAAGTTTCTGTCGGACAAGGAACAAGCATCCTGTCGGGTCACGGGATCGTTGGTTTATTCCGCCTGCTTTAGATGCATAAAAACTGAACCCTAAAGTTCGAGGATTGTTCGGAACGGTTTTTCTGTCATCGTCCCAAGAACATCTCAAGGTTCTCCTAGTATTGATTTCCATGGAAACTTGTTCCCAGAACCGAACAGGAAGCTTCATTTGCATGGACAACTTTTCGCGTCCGGAATCGCGGGAGATTCCGCCATAGTCTAGCTCCACTATCAGACTCGCTGCATCGATGGACAGACAAACGACGCGACGTCGAATATATCAGCTACAACAACAACGCTCTATACTTGAGGGACAGTATCGATGGCGAAAGAGTGCGACTGCAGACAGGCCCGATTGAGTAGAAGTGACTTCTAGAGATTATTTTCCATAAGCGTATCGTTCAGCACAAAGCTCTCGATTCCGCTTGCATTTTACTGCTGTGAAGTTTTCTCAACTTTGAGACTGTCAAAACGATCTTCTCTTCAACGCAGATGCAAGCCGTGAAGAGTGACTCCTGCCAAGCATTTCTGTTCTTCTCAAGAATCCTTCATCGGATTTCGAATCGCATGAGTAGATCGACGCGGATCGTCACTAGGGCTCGCAAGAACCGGTTTCGGAACCGGTCCTGGAACCGGTTCTTGGGAACCGGTTCCAGATTTTTAGGAACCGGTTCCGAAATCTGGAACCGGTCCCAGATTTTTGGGAACCGGTTCCGAGATCCCGGAACCGGTTCCGGGTTTCTGAGAACCGGTTCCGAGATCCTGGAACCGGTTCCGGAGTCTCGGAACCGGTTCTCAGAAACCCGGTACCGGTTCCGGCTGTCAGAACCGGTTCCGGAACCGGTTCCGGGATCTCAGAACCGGTTCCGGAATCTCCATGAGACAGATCTCGAGGCCCTGGCGATGAACAGTTTTGAGGGAGATCAATCTTAAGAATATTTCGGGACACTTGGGAATTCCGAAATATTTGAAAAGCTGAAATCGCTGTCTGCAGCTAGACGTTCGGGTAGGTAGAGTCAACTGGATCGTTGATCGAGCACCAGAGGAATCCGATCCCCGGACGCGGAGGGAAGTGGCAGCGAGGGCTAGAAACGACAGAGAAGCGCGTCGCTCCCACATTTTTCCGGAGCGAAACTTTACACTTGTAAATTCGTCCGGCGCTCGCCAAGTTTCCGTTGGCCCAAATTGACGGCTTCCCAGCGTTGATGATATTTTTTGAAAGAACAATGCCAGTACCCAAATCATGAAAGACAGTTGCCCGAATCCAATGCAATCTTCCATCGAAATCAATGATGAACACGAAATGTTCGGGGACCAACCACTCCCTCTATGGAGACGGAACGCCCAAGGGATCATTGGTTCTTTTCCAGTCTTCTCAAGCCCAAAATATCTGCAGAATATCAGCCAGATCGGGCTGATCATCTCGGAATATAAGGTCTGATGTCGCTGCAGAGTGCGCTGATACATCTGAAAGAGAACTGGACTCAAGTGGGGCGGAATTTCTCGAGCTGGAAATCGGGCGTAGAGTGAACTCCGGTGTTCGTTTAAACTTATCGGGCCAATATAATCCAAGTCCGATCGGAATCCAGCTCAAGGTCCCATGGACAAACATGGATTTTTGACTTTCTGTTTTTCGAGAATATGCCGCTCGGAATCGTCTCCTGAATTCGGGCGCTTCTCAAGTTCAAGATGGCCCGACATGACGCAACTTCTGGCACAAACAGAACCTTGACATCAAATTACTTTGAAATTTTGCGAGCTATTTCGGAATATTCTCAAGACTGATTTCCCGGGGGCGGCTATGAAGCGCGCCGTCATCCCCAGGGCCTCGAGATCTGTCTCATGGAGATTTCGGAACCGGTTCTGAGATCCCGGAACCGGTTCCGGAACCGGTTCTGACAGCCGGAACCGGTACCGGGTCTCTGAGAACCGGTTCCGAGACCCCGGAACCGGTTCCAGGATCTCGGAACCGGTTCTCAGGAATTCAGAACCGGTTCCGGGATCTCGGAACCGGTTCCCAAAAATCTGGAACCGGTTCTCTAGAACCGGTTTTTTGCGAGCCCTAATCGTCACTACCAATGTTAGATGATATTCAAAGCGAAACGAAAAGTGACCACATGCGATCCGATCGGGTTTGTGGGCTCGATCCAGTCTCAGAGATGACGGGTCACATGTCGAAATAGACAGGTGATGTAGGTCGGAAAGAGCGTGATGAGATAAGTATTCTTAGATTCGGTTGACTGAATTAATGTGGGAAGGTATCAAGGGAAGGGTATTAGGTGAAGCGAGAGAAGTCCCGCCCACATCTTCGGACCTTACCACCGCTTGTCAACAAGCCTCCGATTCCTAACCAGGTCGAGCCAATCAACAATCGGCCGCTTCCACTCCCAGCGACGCTCAGTGCTCTGTTGTGAATTCGGGAGAGACTTTTCACTCGCGCATCCGTCCCCAAAATACTCTATTGAGTATTTGAGTGGGCTATTATTACGGCGATGTTCATCCCGGGGTTGTGCTCGGAAATAAAGAGAGACGTACAGAGGGGGGTATCTGTTCCCAGCTCCCGCTCAACTCCACTCTTGGAGCCAAGGTTATGGATAGCAATGGGGAACGACGTTCAGGGTTACGATCTGACAAGGAAGTCTAGCGAAGAGCTCTCTGACGCTCTCTAATCTTCAATAAATATCCATATCTGAGGTCGGGAATATGCTGACTGAATTTCTGATCGGCTTCCGATACACACTCAGCGATGCTAAGAGCTCCACCCGGATGCTCTCGTGTCTATCAGGATCTCGAGCGAATTGATGAGAGTGTACATACAACTATACATCACATGTTCCGAGCTCGAGATACATGAAGAGCGTCGTTTGACACTACCCTCTCATGAAGTTTCTTGGGAATTGAATATCGGGATAGTGTCAGCTACACATAGCTGACTTTCTGGACTCCGATTACGGGACGCTTTGGTTGACGCTCGGAGAAAGCATCTGAAATAGCCTAAATTACGGAGCTGCCCGGCTGTGATTCGATGCGCTGGATGTAGGCCTAATGTCGAGTTAATTGTTGCAGGAACGAATGATCGACAGCAATGATCCTCGGGTAGACATGTTTAATGTAAGCTGATTTCGAGTAGGAACATTATCATATTGATAAGAACGCAGTACCATCGCACTCTGCACAGAGCTTTCATCGAAAATCATCGATTGCATTCGTTTTCATCAGTACCATGATACATCGCACTGAGCTCCGCTTGAACAGGTTTAGACAGGCATGCCAAGAATACCGGGCGAGAATGCGAACTTTGTCGATATAAAGGTGATACCATGATCTGGATCTGCCACGGTGCCCTCCATAGCCGTATTCCGTCGTCGAAGAGAACTTTCGGTATCCCACCCACGTCCTTGTGAAACTTTGACAGGGTTGGAAGGAGTTCGACTGGGGGAGCAAAGGTGAACATGGAATTGTCCCACGAATCATCGAGGTCAGGGCGAAATGTTGAGTCCCGAGCTTCGATGTTTCATCGGCGAAACGAGCGAGTTAAATGTAGCGACGGAGATTAGCTTTGGAGCCGCCGGAGTGGTGTTCCGGAACACTGACTAGGTGAAAATTCACCGCCTCCCATTTAGCAGCAACGTTTCCGTGCCGGAATCGCATTACCTCGAACACCCCCTCGATGGGGTATCTTCCTGTCAACCTCCGCTTTCGCGTGGGGCGTAGCTCTTTCGTACATGCAGTGCAGCTTCACGGAAAAGCTGCAGAAGATCAGCGTGGAATATGAGAGTCACAATTCAGAATTTCCGGCCTAAGGAGGGGCCGGACTGACGACGCTGTCTCGCTCGGCTGGAGAAAGGCTCGCGGCGATCCGTAGGATCAGGTGGAACCGTGCATGAATTGAGTACGATCGGCAGTGACGCAAAAACTCTCGAAGAGTTTTGAGGACGGGTTTCGCCACAAAAGCTGAAAATATCCCTCGGGAGGAGAATCAAGAGTGCTCTCACCGGGACCAGAGGAAGCAGGAATAGAGCCGCCCGTGTCGCTTCGCTCCTCAGAGCCCGGGATAGATGAGTTATCAGCTGGATGGAAAGCTGGCCTTGTTTTTGAACACAGCTCGGCGGCTCATCGGGGTTCAATTTCGCAGTCGCGTTCGCGCTGCGAGAAACGAAAATTCGCCTCCGGGCGAATCTCTGCCAATTTCGAAAGTCTGTGCGATTGACTCCCGTCGACTCTCCTCACGTGTGCAGACACTGCAAACGTGAAGGTATGCCTTATTGGCCCGACTTGCTCGTCCGGGTCGGCTCAGCTGGATTTGACTGCGGATCGTCCTCTTTCCCGTTCTTGACTCCATACCAGGTTCCGACCTTATTAGAAATTAGAGTTTGCCACGAGAGTTCGTTATTTGCGTGCAGCAAAACTCATATCAGTTGCGACTTCTGCGATTTTTGCTGCACGGACATCCCTCGCTCATGGAAATTCCGCAATGTCGAGGAATAAAAGCCGAAAAAAATGCTACTTTATGACTCGGGTCGCAATAATGGTTTCGCAAGAAATTGGTGAACATCGACGACATTCAGTTCTCGACTGAAAGAAAGAGTGTGCGGGTGGAACGGATGGTTCAATCAATGTTTCCATTGAAAGAGTTCCTTTTATATCGTCCAGCGCCGAACGTGTTGTGGGAAACGTTCTGCTGCAGCAAATTGGCCGGCGTTTCCTGCTCAAGCCCAGTAGGCCACGCGACTGCCCCACGCTCATTCCGCGTACCCGGCTCACTGCCGCTGGGACGCACTACGCTCGATGGACGCAGGAAGTGAGCGAAGAGTTTGTCTGTCCATCTCTTTCTCTTCCGTCCGCGTGTGCAAATAAGTCTATGGTCGTCGGTGGGTCTAGTCTTCCTACATGGCGCGGTCCACAAGCGATGCTGGTGAGCGTCATCTACGTTGCCGGGGAACGGCCTCACCCGATGCCTTCCTCGAGGGCTTAGTTGATTCTTCTTCCCCCCTAGTGATGAGTGAGTAACTTACGCTAATTTAGCAGGACGAACAGATCGCTCTGCTCCGCTGATCGGATTCCGGCGTTTCGAGGGATGTCTGTTGCCCGGGGAATGAAGGTCAGCGGAATGTTTCCGTGAATCCGAGACTCTTTCGGAGGATGCCACTACCCAACGGATACACGCACGAAAGATCTTAGCGTCCCGATCCTGTTCTCAATGCGAATGTTTCGAGAATTGCAAGAATGATCTTCCAGAAATAGATGGGCTCGATGAGTTCTTTTCACCAAAACCAAGTGAAATTTCACGTCACGAATGCAGGGAAATAGCCCGAGGCGATCGCATGTATGGTTGTTTCTCTCTGAATTGACTGACTGGGACCTGGGTGACTGATATTCGAAGTTGAGTCTGCTTTGACATCCGACGGGAACCATTCGTTCTCTTTGCAATCTTGCGCATTATGCACTTCAGACGTAACCGTGGTCCCTGAGACAGATCAAACAAACACTGACCATATAAGAAGGTGAAGTTCAATGAGACTATGCTCCCGTGCTGATTCCAAGAGTCGGTTCATCATCAATCCCGTTCATCATTCATTGCTTTCGTTAACGGATCAGTCCAGAAAGTTGGATTAGTCCTATTGGAAATTTCCATCACGTGGCTCGGATTTCGCCATCTCAGTGGTCTGCCTAATTTCGCAGTTTTTCAATTTTCAGTTCCTGCCCACCTTTTCGGCGCACCATTCACGCTGCCAGGTGAGTGATGGATCCAGCTCACGGACTTTCCCAGAATACACATCCCAGGTCAGGTGGTCCGATGAGATGGTCGACAAGGGGGACTTCGCTGAAGGAGTATTCCCGCTCGACAGCGTATCTTCCCTCGAAGATGGAGCCGCGACTCGGCGGGACCACGCGGCTCTCGTCGACCTAGATGCTTATTATGATGATGGAGAGGAAGCCATCGGCGATGGAGATCAGGACAATGGGGAGATGGAACAAGGGCACGGAGGCGATGCACTCGTACACTCATCCGACAACGTGTCGTGTGTGGTTGTGTGCCACCGTGCCTTTGAGCTGGCCTTGGCCTCTGCCTATGCAAACGAGTAGCCCCACTGCATGCTTTTGGACAAGGTCCAAACATAGCTTTCGTCCGGACCATTGGCTCTTGGCTCCGTTTTCGACTTTCGGAGGATGCGCAAAGTTGATTAGTTGCTCTCATTAGAAAGCATCAATTTTACTCCATCTTCTTCTCGTCTCGCTACTGGCCGTCGACGATCACTCGCCGCCGATGACCTCGTGAGCATCGCAATCTTCACCGCAAGCGAGTTAACTAGTGCTGACTTCGCGCCTCCGGGCCTCGGAGGAGGCTGCTGCTGTTCTGTAGAAACGCCAACTCCAAGGATAGCTTTGGTCACTCAGATCGGGTTGGGTGGGGAATTCGAGGGTAAAACATAATTGTCCGAATCATTTCCTTCCCCGCCACTTCTTCGAACTTGTTCGGAGGACACCTGATATCAAGGAGATACGGGTGAGCGGAGAAGGCGATCGGTAAGACTACACCACGATTGCGGGGCAGGAAATTAAGTAATGCAGCGGAAGAGAGTTCCGAAACGTGATACAGTTGTAGCTATGGTGTAAGAACCCTTTCAACGAACGATGTACATCGATGTACAGCAGCACCGCCGAATAATTGAATGCGAATCAAGCCCCGATCCGAAAAACTCCGCCTTCAAACACGCAAACGCGAGTCATAAGCGCGATGAACACCGAAATCCAATCTTCATCATCAGCTCATTCATCATTGAGGTCCGTAAGTTGTACGAACGTGCAGAGAAGTATGTTTTCCCGCTGCGAGTGAATTACTCCGGTAAATCAGGTGATTTCTCCGTAAGTCGCAAGATCGGCGATCCCCAGCCATCTTTCGGGGCCATCTTCGATGCGTGAAGCAGTTTCGCTCCCTAATGGTAGTAATGGATGATGCTGTTAATGTTTCTCATTCATCTCTGTGAACAATGATCACCATATGATACGACTCTGGATCGAAGCGCGAGGGTATCTTGGCAGATTCGTTGCATTCGATCTCGCGGGATGTATGTGGTTCCAGCATCCATCTTGTATTCCGTCTCTTAGTCCGTACATCATAACTAGGGCTGGGAGTTTTTCACGGCATTTTCCCTCGAAATTCACGGCGGAGTCACGGCAGATTCCCTCGAATCTTACGGATGCCGTGAAATGTCGATACGGCGAAAATCTAAGAAAGAAAAACGAAAACTTCACAAGATCGGGCTTCATTTTTCCTTGTTATCTTATCAGACTCCGGAAGCTCAAGGATCGTGAGCATCGAATCCGACGGAGTTCAGGTGCAACAAATTGTACATAGTCATGGAACGCCTGTTATCAGTCAGAACGCAGTGCCTGCCAAAATAGCGTTCACATGAAAAGTTCCGACCGCGAAGTGTTTGGCTCGCTGTCGGGGCGTGGCGAGACTTGAAGTCTTCAATGCTGGTCTTGCGCGGCTCATATTGAGTCGCTGTCCAGAAAATCACATGGTTTTGATTGCTATGCCAACTTGACGCATGATGGCGTAGCCAGTTTACCAATACGCGCCGATCAAACGTGTTATTCTTGTGGAATCGTATGCCGTGGGAGCGGTGCGGTACGAGTCAGGGACGGCGCTCATATGTGCACGGTCGCACACTCGAGAGAGCAACGTACACAGCCGTGAGCTCTGATGAGCCGGTTTCAGCTGACTCTCAGCCTCTGACCGTGGTCCCGACATCGATCAACAGCACGTCAGTGCCCCTGACCACGATTTCTGAGCCAAGAGAGTGGAATGAACTACATCCGGGCGAATTTCTAACTGGAAAATTTTGTCGCGGGGAATTCACGGCATTTCCACGGAAAGGGGAAAATTCACGGGATTGGTCGTGGCCGCGATCGCCGTGAAAAACTCCAAGCCCTAATCATAACTAACCGCTGCCTCCGGATACGTGGCAAGACGATGTCGAGACTCGCTCTTCGGAGTGATTGGGATCACTCGAGTCTGAAAATTGTTCGGCATGATAAGCACGGATCGAATGGGTTTCATTCGAGGACGGCGCGAATGCTCATGAGCAATACTTCCATGATGTTCGATGGTGACTATACTTTTCGACGAGCTCCTCAGTGTGGAATCCATGTTCCCTTGCATGGTTACTTCGCAGCCCCCGCTAACCATAGGCATAACAATCGCAGTCGTCTCAAGTTTGGGTGAACGACATCGATTCCCCTCCAGAGCTCCGAACAATCAATCAGAGCCACTCCGCTGAAGAGCCAGTCGTCGTTGAGAAACTGTCGGGTCAGAAGCCGAAAACGCCTCAACGTTCCGCGTCTCACGATCATGATCGGTGAAATGGGGAGCTGCAAACATTTGTTTGAGCAAAACAAATGGGAGCTCCACAGACGTTCGCGCAGGACAGCTCTAAACGGCTTTGGTGATCGCTGCGAGATTCCACTCCACGACTACTGCCCTTCATCCCCATGTGGAGGATATGCCCCAAGTAGGATGGGCGGATGACTCTGGATCGATTCCGATTACAAGCTAAAGCCTATCTCGAATCCCCGAGATGAAATTCTCCACTAAAAAAAAAACTCATTGAGACTCCTCACATTCGGTCAATTGTGGTCCGATTGCACTTTCGGGAAGCTTTTCAACAGCGCTCGGGGAAGGTGGTCGATGTTTCGATTCCGAAACGAACGTCCAAGACTCATATGAAGCTCTCATTTGAGACCTCTTTAATGCAGAAGCGTTCCGTTGCGGAACATTGTGTCACGTCCCGATTTGATGGAATTTTGATGGGAATTCAGCTGTGTTCTGGAGCCACGTTTAGCCGTGCCGACCAAAAGCAAACGAATAAACAGAGTTGTCATAGATTGGGAGTCGCGAGACCGGACGAGAATTCTCTGCGTCTGACAAGTCAGCAGCTTCGTTGCTCGAGGACTTGCTTCCTTGCGCGGCTTCGGTCGCTCGCCCGCCCGAATTTTCTGATGAGATTCGTTCTTTTCTCGTCGCTATCTGACTGTCCTGAAGTCAATCATGCGTTCCTCGGGCACGAAGAAAAATATCTCCGCACAAGCGTGCTTTGCGCAAGCTCAGAACGTCTCGACGTATAACATCGACTGACCGGCCTGTCCGTTCGTTGATCTACATTATTCTCCCATTTTTCGGGACAGGATCTTTGATTTACATCTTCTCGTCATTCACAACAAATCGTGCTCTTGCATAGGTTCCTCAGTTCGGTAGCCGGATCCGTACGCTTTTTTCCTTTCTTCGTCTAGCTGGCACGCTTGATAGAGAGGTCTCGTCTAGGAGAGCCGATGCATGTCGAAAACTTCGGGTTTTGCAAACAGAAGTTTTGTGGAGACGCGAAGCTGCTGTTCTGATTCGTCTTCCCTAGGTTCGTAGCTTTTATTCTCGTTTTCCGTCATTCGTTCCACGCGCTTCTGATTTTATGTAGATTTTCTGCACGATATGACATATGACAATAACCAGTATGACACGCCGCAATGATCTGTAGTCAATGGTTGCCGAAATTGGGTTCCTTCTTCGCGGAAATTGTGGTCTCCTTCAGACCTATAATCAAAGAGTAACGAACACAACAGCAACACTTGAACGCAACTCCCGCCCAACGCTTGCGGGTTTCAAGTGCACCACTGTTCTTGCGGATTGTTTTTTGCGTCGCTCTCAAGTTCGTTGCCCAGACCAATGAAGCGAGACTCGCGCTGTTTCGTTATGCCTTATTAATCCTCGAAGACGACGAGGGAGCTCCCTCTCGATTTTTTGTGGCTCGCGGTGCAAACCCTTCCCTTGACTTTCATTCCGACGGCGGCGGCGACGACCGGCTCAGCCCGGATACGTGTGTTTCTCCTCGTATCTCGGTACATCTCTCTATCGAGCTCATTTTCTTCTGCTGCTGCTGCTGCGGCTTCCTTCCGAGAGTCTTCCGCTTCTGATGTCTGCCATTCCTGGTTTATTTGATACTGAGGAGCGCAAGCCCCAACAAACGGAGTTTCCGACGGGCAGGGGACAAGGAAGCCGATTTTGGCTCGGTGAAAGCGTTTCTGACTATTTTCGGAAACTCGAAATGATGACCGCGGCACTCGAGCGCGACTTTTAATGAATCTCTTAACGACGCTCTCAGTGTCGTGCTCAAGATAGGGCCACGCAACGAGCTTCGAATGAACGAGTCAGGTACCGGAGCTAGGAGCAGGCCGGTGGGCAACAGAATCCGGATTCGTATCCGGCTGATCGCGTGATCCCGATGTTGAGTAGAAAGACTTGACTTAGTTATCCTCGCCTATATGCGGGGCTCGACTTCGGTGGACTTTCGATCGCAACCCCAGGTGCGTACCCGGCAGACAGCGGGGAATAATAGATATAATTTCTTTGGAATCTCTATTCCCTCCGGAACATTTCGTTCCGTTGAGCACAAAGGTTGAACGCCGCGGAGTCGTTGGGTTTGAGAGGCACAACCTGGAGGCGTTCATCGCCTCCAGGGACTCTGCAGCGTTCTCTCAACAACCAACATCTGTCGCCTCAGTTTCAGATCTCATGTGAGAAACCCGATAGAGGTTGTATCGCAGATCGCGGCCCTTCCGCGCAGAGTCGTCGGTTGCTCGCGGGGTCCCTATTGGGACCCGGGGAAGTGAGAAGGCCTGCGGAGCCTATTCCACTAAATACATAAAGTGGAGAGTAGTTTCGATCGGGGCGCTGAATCTTCCCGAAAGGCTCTCGACGGTTTCTGTTGTTGAGCCGCAATCGGAATCGGTCCACCAACCTCGAGGGCATTTGAAATGCATTAGAGCTGATCAGCGTGCATTGACCGACGCGGAACGCAAATGATAACAAAGCATATTTCGACCAAATACCTTTCGGGGCTCGTGGGCTCTGCTGCGATCGAAGCCGAATCGGAAACGTCAAGTATCACTTCGCTATGCAAACCACAACCCTGGGACATTGGTCTCCTTCATAGGCGCTGCTGCGGACTACCGATTCTGATCCATAAGACGGCCATGCCTTTGTATTTACAACAACATGGAGCCAAATTCGCACCGTTGCTAAAATCATCCGTTCCGGGAACTCGAACTCGAATCATTGTAGGGTGAGAGCCCTCGTAGATGTCTCTAAGCTCCCGACGCAAGTGCGGATTAATGGCCGCGAAGCTGCCCCGAACTTCGCGCAATGAAACTGAAAGCCTAATCCTAATCCTCCACTAGCGATTGGTGTGTCTCCAAACGTGCTCAGGTGCTTCAAAATAGCCAGGTCACGGGGACCAGACTTTTTTCCGAGATCACAACTTCAAATTTCCTCGGTGAAAGGTCTCCTCCATGAAGAGTTGCAATGCTCCATCGGAGAAGCGCAACCATAACTCAATTGCGAGGATCCATTCAAACAGGAGAATCAGACTGCACAAACTGAGATCCCGAATGAAATCGGAGAGTAGTTGATACGCTGCTGTGGAGAATTCCTCTGCCGCTGCGAAAACCAACCAATAGACTCGCTCCGTAAGTGAATTACAAAAGGGGAAGAAACGTGCGGCCCAGACTCGACGGTTTGTCTTCTCAGGTCGGTCAGTTGACGTCGACGAAGACGACCACGATGATCGTCGTTGAAGGTTTTCGGTGTGAGTATCACATGGCACGAGGACCGCCGTTCGCGCGCGCCTTTCGAGTTCCCGCCTCCCACAGTGGACTCAGGGCGCATGCGTCAAGGTCCGAATACGGCGGCCGAACCGCCAAACAGAGTTCAACCACGGAACGCGCCAGAGCTCCTGATTGTTACTTTCTATAATAGTGTTCGACATCGGCGTCGTGTTTCGCAAAGCTAGTTAACAGAGTTCGGAGTTGTTACAAACTCACGTTTCCCTTCGTTGGAGACCGGCACCGATCGAACCGCAGTTTGAAAGGATCAGACTGTAAGACGCTAGTTCTGAAACAACGGAGAATCTTGGATTCTCAAGAAGTTTCCACGAAGTATCAGCGAAAAAAGCGTGACATCTAGATACGAGGGTGGATGTCGATTAGGAGAGAAACGACCGAAAATCAACGAGAAAAATTAGGTGCGACAAAATGTGTTCATCGGAATAACTAGGAGTTCCGAAAGTGGGCGGAGAAAGTACGGTGCACTCTGTGGAAAGTTCCCGCGTCCCGCTAAAAGGAACGTGGAAACGCGGCATTGGAAAGTCAGTGTTGGCGGTGGTAGTGGTCGTGTACAAAACGGAGAAACTTTGGGCGTTGACGTGACGAAGTAAAGCCTAAGAATCCGCCATCGGCAATTTGAGCTGGGGTCACGGTGCTCGATGTTCCCCCACGGAGTTCGTGCGACCGATTTCAGAAAGTTGTGTCAACTTGTTCACTGAGTGGAGCACAGTGCTGACAGCGGTGTTTGTGAATACATCACGTCATCGTCACCAGGATCAGTTCGACTGTCGTCTGTCGTTGGATACTCCGACGGATAATTGCTGCGACGGATTGTCATACAGATTGACAACTGGCTCTCAGAAATGAGGTTACGCCGCAAACATCGGAGAAGGTACGCAACCGACTGCTTAAGGTTTCCATCACGTTTGACTTCGTCTTGTTTTGCGATTTGTTCCTTCCTGATCGAATCGTAATTCTCTGAAAACGACCACGGAATCCAGTAGCGGGCGCGGGAACTCCCGCGCGTCCCGGCTAATGAGAGGATTCCGTCTAAGGGATTTGGGAACGGAATCCGGTCAAACTACGATATCGAATCTGGTGTTCCTTCACCGTTTTCGGAGTCGGTGAGCGAGAAAATCTTCCTTCTTACTCGAGTCCGATTCGCCGATCTGCACCAGCGAACGCGCAACTTACGATTTCTGGGACGACTGCGCCAATTTCTGATACAGAAAACGTGCTAGGAAGCCGAGCTTCCGGGCTAGGGATTATTTTCTCTTTGATTCTGTTACTTCGGACGACAACGAAGTTCGATGAAATCCTCCTCTAGAACAGACTAAGGGTCACATTCGGGTCGAAAACGGGGAAAATGGGAGTTTCGTCATTCGGGCATAATGCCTGGACTTCGCAGCCCCAGTCATAAGGATGAATCAAAATTATTAGCATGATCGCGAAACATTAGCTCACTGATTCGACACCCCGGGCGGAGAGGATGGAATGGGATGCCTACACTGCTCTACCGGTTCATGTCAACGACGACGACGAGTTCGGTTGGATATATTCGTTCGCAGTGACGTTTGACAGATTGCTACAATGAAGTTGCATTTCCTGACGCTTGTTTCCTGTGTTGTCCGACGTTTGCAAATGCAGATGCTCGAACGAATTCACGCACATTCTCTGCCTGTGAGTAACAACCGAACCCAACAAAAAGTTCCATACAGTGGCATGGCTAGACAAAACAGAAAGCAATGCGAATCTCATTCGTTCTGATGCCTGTATCCTGGTTTCGGAGAAACAAGGACTGGAAGTGTTCCATGGTAATAAACCCTCAGACTCCGCTCCATCCATGGCATAACAACAAGATCGTTGAATGCCAAACAAACGACCGCCAAAGGCGATCGGGATAGGAGGAGATGGCCACCAGTAGTTATAAACGTGCTCGGAGGATTCCAGAACACGAGACACTCGGGAGACAAGGCCCATGCTACGTCGCCGAATTTGAGGAACAGCACCTGAGTGTGGCTTCCTGAGAATAGATACCACTCTGAATGAAAGTTTTCGCACCTCACGCGGCCGCTGCAGCACCTCGACTTCGACCTCAAAGAAATGCCGAATAAACTCTAGCGTATGACGCCCCGCTGAGCCATTCCTAATGATCGGTCATAAGAAACGATGCGCACAGTCAATGAAGGGTATCCTTCTCGCGGCGAGGAGCAACGTATCTATTCTCAGCACTGTTGGATTTAGAGGCAAGACTAGGTTCACGATCCTTTCCAAACCTCCGATTGAACCGGGTCCGCCGGCTGGCTTTCATCCCGCCAAGGACTTTCCATCGGTTGTGAGCGGGAGGACTGCGTTCTTAGACACAGAGCGCAGTTCCGGAAAATCGGGAATCCGGACTCCAGACGAATCAAATCGTTCCTTGTCGTCCTAGCGGATCACGAGCCCGTTTTTTTTTTCTCGCGTGTTCGATGCAGGTGTACGATTGCTCGTTCGATTCGCGGTCGAGCCACGAAGAGCTGGGATTCGGGGACAACGTTTCATGCCAGTACATGCACAAGGTACCATTGTTCCCTCCCAATGTTCAAACGTTATCGCCAGTGGGTTCCAGTATGTGAATGATGCAGAGCGGCAATGACCTTCTGTTTTTTTCCCCATCTGCTGTCAAAAGAGCGAGGAGGGTTGATTCCACAAACGTTCAGTTATGAATGGATGGCCACACAAAGCCGAGCAAGAATAGTCCACACATTTAATGGATTCCCTAACGACACCATCCTTACCAACTCCATGATCAGGGATAGACGATGCTACAATCCGTGTCTTAGGGTCGGAAACTCGCTTTCTTGTTTGCCCGCGAATTTCCGCAACTCGTTGCTGGAAGAAAAAGCCCGAGTATCATGGAGAACTTCGCCTAGTGAATCGTTGAGATCCCGTGAACTCGCTCCACTGGTCTCGCCAAGTACAAGTTTGGGAGGAGATTTTCCGACAGAGGCTGGGAGAAGCTTTGCCCTGCCAAAGCTCCGCCATCTCCGGGAGAGAAAGCCTTAACCATCCAACTTCGTCGTCATTTGCTTGAAAGCCCGCCAAGTTAACTTTCTACGGAGGTCGAAGGTTTCTGAAAAGCACTCTGTCTGAACCCGATGCGATGACGAGGCTTTTAATACCGCTAACTGGCTCCGAATGCGCTTCTGCCATTGTCTCAGTTCCGAAAATTTCTTCCATCCCGTGATTCAGAGCGAATTCGGGCCCTAATCAAGCGGAGCGTTTTTCCCAGACGGAGTCCATGAGCGCGTGGATGTCAGCGCACTTGTTCGTACCCTGCCCTGCGGCGAGGTTGCATGCCAGGAGCGGGTCGTGGGAATAATTTCGCCATTGACGGCTTGATATAGGCCTGACAATGAGATAAGGAGCCCCTTTTACTTTCAAATAGGCTTCTTGATTGGATTTGAGCGACAAAATTAGTGTCACTGCAGCCGATACCGCATCGAGCCCAACCAACCCTTCAACATTGTTACGATCAGATTCGATGGGAGACCTCCGATGCGATGAGATACCCCGCGATACTTGAGCTCAGATCCAGGACCAGAGATTGAAAATCAAGCGTAAACTCACTCCTGTCTGGTGGCACTGCCAAGTCGTCACAGATAGGGAAACTTCTCCAATCGAGTGTATCCAAGAGAGCCGCCCCGGAGACGGTCAGGACTTCGGGACCTGAGCCAGGCATCGCAACCATCCTTGAAGCGGAACGTTTTCTTTGAGTCAAATGGTAAATTGCAAAAGTTCGACTCATCGCACTCTGTGGTTTCAGATTGGTGGGAAAGAACTAAACTCGGATGATTTTTTCCTTCCGTCTTCAATCTTTCCAATAGATCCAACCATTTGATGTCCCGCTTCGACTCGTTTCGTCGATCTCAAGGATCTGCCTGCGGTTATCGAATCTCTACACCGATCGCGCACGCGATCTTCTGCTCCGTTCAGCTCAGCTCTGTGTGATAATGAAGATCCAAAGCGTCCGAATCCATTCTTTCTGAACAATTTGAGGCTTCGTAGTCGCTGCTCCGGCTCCGAACTTTTGGACGGAAAGAGCGACGCAACGCCACTTGCAGATGAACCTGAGAACATACGCCTCCGATGTCGAACCGCTGAAAAGTGTATCAATAAATAGATGGAGCTGTTGAATAACCGACGAACACATCGGTTTCCGAAGAAGAGTTCCTACGCTCGGAAAACTCGATTTCCGGGACGCGAATAATATTTCGGAAACAAACGAGAGCGATGACGTCCTGGGATTCCCGGGGAGCAGTATAAGCGCTCGGAGGAAGTCTTTCCTCCGGCTGGGAACACCGCCGCCCAGGAGAATTTTCACGAAGATCAAGCGGAACGGTTTGAACTCCGGCCGAGCAAAGAAGATGGATTGACATCGATCGCGCTCGAGATATTCTGAGTTGGAATATTAATGCGCGCACCTATTAAATTCAGGATCGGATAATTTGATTGTGACGTTTTTCCTCTGTTTTATGAACCTTTCAAGTGGAATCCATTTTGCGAGTAGCCTGAACGACTTGCCGCGCTCATTTGGACACGTAGCGATTCCGGATAATCCCAAATTTGAGCGTTTTGGCGCCGCAGGAAAGCCGCCTCGCTCTCTCTATCCACCAATGAAATAGTGGCTTATTGATGGTTTTTGGCGGGAGCCGAAGGCGGTGGTACGCCTCGCCCTCCTCTGACCACGATTCTGAGAGTCTCAACAATAGGTTATTCTGCGAATGGCTCTTAAACTCAGGCCATGCAGATTAACTCCGTCCTTCCTTCCCTGGAAAAGTCGCCTGTTCTCGAACGCGAACTTGCAAAAAATCATCAGTTGTCGAATGCTAAGACCCTGTTCCCTATGCTGAACCGCTTCAGCTTGGAACTCTGCCACAAATTGATCAGGCAGCAGTTCCCGTTTTTTTAGGTTGAAAGGAGAAGAAACCGCTTCTATGGAATCGGTCTTGGTGTAACGCCTTGCGATATTCTCGAGTTCGACGGAAGTCGAATTCGATGTTTCTGCAACTCTCTCAATAAGTACGATTCGATATCGAGTCGAACGTTTCAGCAACCTGCCGTTCTGAACGGGAAACTTTCCCGGCGTTCGCTCGCAAACTTCCCCATGTGTCTCACTCGGTGGTCGGTGGTCAGTGGAACAATGCACGTCGCTTCGTTCGCGGCCTTTCCTCGAGGGTCTTCGACCGGTTCCACCTCTGAGCCCTGACTTCTGACCCAATATGCTTTCGGTTCAATTCCCTTGCATTGGTGTGCTTGTCGTCGGCTGAGTGAGACAGCACCACCCCTGGCAACGACAACGTTTAAGTCTCTTCTTGACTCCGCCATCTGGAAGACAGTTGTCGAGCTGAAACGGTTGTCTGCCGGACGCTTTTAGGACTTTTTGGGACACGTAGCACCAAGCGGAAAAACCGTGACCACTCAGACGCCCAGGTCCGCAGCACACGTACACTCTATGATGTCGTTGGACCGAACTGAAGGAAGAAACAGAAGCGTCTCCAGGCATTCCTCTCCAGGAATTCATACGTCTAAAAATAAAGGAAAGCTTCATCAATCTTTGAACTTTTCCGCGAGGATGCTGCAGCACCGTTTGGGAAGGTACCCTGGACAAGCCCGAGACTACGTCGGACCTGAACACGATGTTTCTTTTCAGGTGCGCATCATGCGCGAGATAGAATAAGTATCGATCATTATGCAACGCAAACGAACTGCATAGATCTCAAATCGCCGACGGATCGGATTCACCTATGGGCGCGGAGTGTCTTCTGATCGAAGAGATACCGATAGGCCGGGATAGGAGTGTTCCTTATCTTGACGTGTTCCACCCTTACGACGAACGGAGGAGGGGAATGAAGGAGAATAAAGGGTCGAGACTTCAGAATCTGATTTAGTGAGCGCCCTAAATTATGCTGAAACTCGAGAGGTCCTCGCAACGAGAACTCTCACAACGCATGACGTTTTGAGCTTCTCCTCTCGAGCTAGCTACGGAGTTCGATATCAGAACACTGGTCGTTAGCGGTCACAAACCGTCGCGTCGCTACCACTGGCTCGGAAAGGTTTTGGAAGAGGATACGCTGTACCCCACCTCCGCCAACACGACGTCATCTATCATCCCTAAATGAGCTTCATTTAACTGCGAAGTCTTGGGGAGAGGAGGCCGGTATAAGAGGAAATTTTCCGGAAGGAGCAACTTGGTAGTAAAAACATATTCGGTTCATTCTCACGAATGGCCCGAAGCGCTCCCGGATACGGGCCAAAAATCTGCATTCAATTGGAACAATCAATCGATAGAGCCATTCACTGGTCCCGCTCGCGCGAGAGATCCCATTCCTTAACTTTCAAGACGACCGCCGCTCAATCAGCCCTCGGCTGAGGAGCTAGAGTCTGAAAACTAAAGAGAAAGTCTTCGAGCGAGAAATCCTTTTTGCGCTGATCGCAACAGGGAATGGGATGTACCCCACCGGCAGACAGTTTGGGCAGATTTCATCGGATTTGATGAATATTACCACCTTTTGCTCACTCTTTGTTCAATGGATGTGAAGCAGACACCGAGCATCAATCCGGCCGCGAGTTTCCCTTTTGAATGTAGGATGCCCGTCGTCCTGGAATCCGGAATTGCTCTTTCCGCCATCAGGGCGGGAGCCACGTGGCATATATGGAATGATGAGGAGAACGAAGTTGACTACTTTCATCAGCTGGTTTTGTGTTGTGCATCTCATCATGCAAGCACTCCGGGATACAACATACCAAGAATAGCCATTCATTTCGAATTAACGTGAAATTTCGGGGCGTACCCTAACATTCTGCCGGTGGTGTACATTCATCGTATTTATAGCCGCTTCATTCCTCGGCAGAGAAACGCGGTCGAGGGCGAATCTTTGATCTCAGAATGAAATCATTGTTGTCGGCAGGTCCGAGCGGACCTATTGTATCCCTACTGATTGGATGAAAGCGTCTGTCCTGTGTTCCCCCTCCTCTGTGTGCGGAACACGGATCTTCGAGTTGGACTCTTCGGATTCATGAAAATTAATCATTGATCGCAGCAAAGTAGACGACAACCAAAATGTAATGAGCACGGCTATTCACCCAATATCCGCCCAAAAAGCATCCGACAACTGAACGGGATCCATTGGTGGATGTGCTCATCCCCCAATCCCTCAGAATGGAAACAACGGCGGATTCGAGCGAAATAACTGAAGAAGTATGATCCTCCGTCTACATAGTCCTAGACTTCGCCTCCACTCGCGTGTTCCATCCTCCAACGTGTATCACCCGTGGCTTTCGTGGTCCTCCGTCGGAGGCTGAAGGTTGTCCCGATTAGTTGAGACGTTCTCCTCCCGATGGTCGGTGTTTCCTCGCACACACAACCAACAACATCAACACGAGACGGAACGGAAGCTCCCGGTAAACGATCGGGACCCTGGGGGCGGTGTTGAGCTTTCGCATGCCTAGAGATGGAGAGATGGTGTCAGTAGCAGCGGAGCTGGAAAGTGAACACCAAAAGGCGATGGCAACGATTGACCCACCGAGCGCCTGAGGGTTCTGGAACTGAACAGGGGGGGAAATCCCAAGAGACGGCTGTCCTCATCGAGTTGCGGGCGGCGCATGTTTAATCCGAAACTGTTTCCGATCCCCAATACTCCGTTTCAGCAAACATCAACCTTCAGAACACTCATTGAACCGTTGTCACACCTCCATACCTTGACACCTCCAGCTCGCGCTCTTCGATCGTATCCTTTTTTTTTTTTAATAAGGCCGAGTTTGGGCATGAAGACATTCCTCTCGCGCATTGCTGCCTCGATCCGAAAACACCTTCGAAGTTTTCCCAGCCGCCAGTAGATCGAGCAACTTGCTCGGGAAAATGTTCGGAGTCTCTCTCAAAGTCGACTGGTCATGCACGTCGTGTGCGGTGTCAGCATAAAAGGTGGAGTAGCGGGGCAACAACACAGTAGCGATGTACCCTCCACCTTAAGCGAACCCGTCAGGTCGTCGCTTCCGTTGAGCTGAAAAAAAAAACATGCAAACGTCTATTAGATTCTGAAAACCCGGAAATCGGGCCGCCGGCTGTTTTCGGCTATCGACGTTTCCTTTTCAGCTCAGGCCATAAAGAAACCTTTGAAGAACCTGTCGAACGAATCAAAACATCCAAATATTTACGTGGGGAATCTCTGAATCGGTGTTCTTCTCTCCTAACACAATCGATCCGAGCTCTTCCTCAACAATGCATCGTACCACCGAACTGCGCGAGTCCAATGCAGATGCAAGCAAGCTGAACCAGGTGGGGTCAGCACTGTTTATTCTTGAATTCGCGCTGACCACTCTCACGCAGACCGCTTTGGGAGTCTGAGAAACACTCTGACTCCTCCGTTAAAGCTTCTGCATTGATCTCGTTCCCGTCTGAAAAAAATGCCTTTTTGAACTCTGGCTTGGCTTCGGGTTCTTCCGGCATTCGCCGTAAGTAGGAGATGGGAACCATGAAAACCACTCCCGAGGGAGTCGGCCGGGGACGAGATTTGAACCATTGACCTGCCGCTCGCGAAGCGTCAACATGGCTATGCAAATCTGCACGTAACATTCAGACCGCTTAGACCACTCGGCTATCGCGTCGGCTGTTTGCACCGTTTTTGTTCTGATGGTGACATCCGACGACGAATTCCTTCATGACAAAATTTCCTGTGGCCCGAAAGTTTCGTTTTGACTTCGCTGTAGCTTCTGGCAGGAATTCCCAAGGGTACACCTTGCCAGCGGGGAAAGCGCTCAGTTTTATTCTGGATTCTGGGTCATCCTTCTGAGGAATATGAATTTCTAGGGCACTCATGTGGAGCTGATTTTCTAGAGCATTCGATCTGACAATCAGATCACTTTCCATCACTACTCGAACAGAACATCCGATATCTTGCTCCGAATCCATGGCCCGGGACACAGAATCCGACAGGACCGCAATTTCACGTGATTCAATAACCAATGATTCGTATATCCAATTCGCCTTGAATAAATATTTACCGTACTTCAGTCGAGTCGGTAGCGAAAGAAACTCCGACATCGAGCATCCTCTACAGCCATCTCCCTCCGATTTGAATATCCAGTTTCCGACGAGCGAATGATCCGTTGAGTCGATGCAAATATACGGAGGGGAAAAACACCGACAGCTTTCAAAAGAAAGAAAAACTCGATTTGACTCCGAAATCAGCCTTGCATCATGGCTTGCAGTGGACGAACTGCGCGAAATCCGTGGTGCACTCCTGACGGAATCCTTGAATATCGCTCGATCCATCGAAACCCAACTCGGCCTCAAGACTCACTCACGTTCCTCCCACAATAATACTCCAAACACTTGGAACTAATTCCAAGAGTGGGCGTTGATTCTGTTCACACATAGTGGAAGTGTAGGGCGGCGACCGGGAGGATCGCTGCCGTCGTTGTCGCTGACACCGATCCCTGATTTCCTAGTCAGAAGGCCCAAACTCTGATTGCGAGTTTTTTTTTTGTGAAGCTTCGTTACTCAGTCGTAATTAACCCATGACGAGTCGAGAAGTTGGGTCATCGTGTTGTGAGGAAAAACTCCGACCTCCATGTCGTCGATTGAGCGCAATGCCAAACAAAAGGTTGATACAGAACAATTTTTCTCTTTTTTCCCCCCACCGCATCGCCATCCTCCTTCGTCTTCCTGTCTTTCTTTGTTCCGCTGACCGCTCCCCGATGAAAAATGAAGCTGCTTAAACAAATGTCTCACTCAAACGACCGACCGAGCGACGAGTTGGTTCAACGTCGCGTTCAACGTTTTTACGTTGGAGACGTTGATCGCCGCCGTCGGTGACAACGATGACGACGGACGACGACGATCCTCGGCCCGGTCTCCGTCTCTAGCGACCGCCTGTGTTCAAGCGTCCCGGGGGTGGAGAGAAAACGCGGATTTTTATTTGCTTGTTGTAGACTACGAAGTGCCGCAGTGCCTCTTCCTCTTTTCATTGAGAGTATTCTCCGTGCGGTTCGTGATTGCACTCCCCCTGAGGGAGCATCGGGTCCGTCGACTGACAGACAGGAAGGGAGACATTGGGTCTGCTTGTGCATCAGTAGAGCTTCGGTGAGAGAGGCTGTCGATCAGCGAAAAAATGCTTCAGTTTGTTTCTGAAGCGGTGGGACCGAGCTGATTCCGCAGTTGAGACGACATAGTGATCACAGCCAGGTTCGGGAGTCTGGGGGACATCGATCGCCGTGTGAGAGTTTTTGCGAAAACAGCCAAATGTCTGACATGTCCGTCGTAGTGGTTTCTGCATCTGCTATGCGTAGTAGATGCTGCATGGTGAATGGGGCTGATCTTATCAAAATCAACGAGTTATGGAGGGGAGTCGATATTGGGGCGACAAGGTGAAAACTGACTGCTGCTCAAATTCAGCCTAGGCGCACGTCCATGCCGTGGATGAACTCGAACAAGGCCGGCTTTATCGGTAACCTCACCGATGAGGGAGTTTACGGACTTTGTGATGCGCTGTTGTTGCCGGGGGAGAATCAAACCAACGACCGAGAAAACTTGACGCCAACCGTGCTATCACCGTCTCGTTAGGCCTGTGGCGGGAGGCTCACTCACATGCTAAAACATATTTGTCGCAACACTCTCCGCGCCGCACATGTCCCATAGCCAACGATACAATGCGCTCGAACGGCATCCGGGCTTAGAACTCCCAGTCGAACACCGTGTCCAATTGTTCAGATGTGCTTTCCGTGCTCATATCGGGGGAATGCTGTTCCAAGTTCTCCGACGGCCGCTACAACACTCGTCTGTGGTAAATTGAACATTGCGGAAGGTATTCCGGGAGTTTTTTTACTGCACTCGACGGACAGTAATCGCCAGCGTGATCTGGAGGGAAAGCGTCGACGGACGGAGTCGTCGACGCAGTGAGCTGTTCTCGCTTTTCGGCGGAACGTACTACGATTTTTCCCGCAATGACCGTTCTGAACAATTTCCAGATCTAAGAGCAGGTAGAGTTGCTAGAGAATAGAATTCTGACGGAACTTCATCGGGAAAAAAGTCCGACAGTCGAATTGAAGGAGAACATGTGGAAAGTGAGGAACGCCCGGTTTTGTAGTGAGACGTTTCGCTGGGTTTCGCAATGAAGTCGTCTAGATGATCATGGACTCGGAATCAAAACTCGAACCGGAAACAGCCACGTTACATTCTCGTGGCGTCACTCGCTCCGAAGTTCGCTGCTTTCCGCGTCAATCGAGGGAATCGGAGGGAAGAGTGAGTTTAGATGATCGTGGTGAATTATCCGATATCCACGGTGGACTCTAATGTGTGGGCTTGCCATGGAAGATTGATGGGCCTCTGACTCCGATACAGCAAGCCGAACACGACGCCCAGATGATGTCGCCGACTCTAGGTTTCCGTGACTTAGGTGAGATCCTCTATCTCTACAGCCACCGATGGCAGGGGCGTTCATCTGACCCCAGCCCCATGGTTGTCCAACTGCAGACCCTTGCAAAAATTGTCCACCGATGGATGGCGAGGAATAAATTATAATCATCTTCGGTGACCACTCGTGGAGGAAGTGATCGAGGAGATATAGCGGTGATATCTGGTCGCGACGGTGGAGCAGTCCCAAACGCTGATGCACGTTCGTATGTTGTCCGAGTTACAATCTCATCAATGGGTGATCACGCCACAACCTACTGATTCAGAGAACGTCAGCGGAGACGTAGGAGGGAGATAAGCTCACAACGTCTACATCTTCTTCGCTCCTTCGGCTCCCTACCCTCCTCCTCTCCCCCTTCCGGCGGGCCCCGGTTTTCTCAGGTCCAATCTCGTGCGTTCCCCGCAGAATAGGAGACTTCGCGAATCAGATAGCAAGACAGCGTGGACTCGTGTCCTTTGATCGTGATCGCGGTCGTTGTTGGCATCGTTGTGCGCGCAGATAATGGCTGGCTGCCTGCCGGTTGGTCACTCTGTGGATCGGTCGCTTGGCTTCAATTGGGACTCACAAAAGAGGGATGCTTACTGAGATCTAGGCGGCGGCGGCGGGTCGGTTTAGAGACTCTCCGGAGAAAGCCATTGTCCATCGTTGACGACACCCAAATGACACCTCAATCTGTACATGGACCGCGCGACTGCTCGACTCCGAGCTGGATTCCACGCGCGGCTCCTTGGAGTCGCTGTCTCACGCTCTCCGCATGATAACTCCCGGCTGCGGTCTCTTGGGACGTCATCCCATTGTGAGACAATGTTCATTGCACTCGTTCCTTCGCTCATTTTGTCTTCCCCGCCATTTTTCTGTTGCTTTATTGGTTCTATGTATATACACAAGCGACACCGTATATGCCTCACGGTATGAATTGCCAAGAGACCGCAGGGCGAACCGAGGCTATTCAGCACAGTGTGAGCAAATCAATTCATATCGTCACTCTTTCCCGACTTCTTTAGAGGATGAAGAATTTGACCCGATTACCATGAGAGCCTTGAGCTGAGAATCTGGAATGATTGATCTGGTATCTGAAGCTTGCCCCGAGCCCCCGGGTGCAGTTGTTGAACGTGAGCCGAAGAAACTATGCTTCCTCACTTCGCACCTGGGGGAGGCAGTCACTATGTTTTTTCACTTCGATAGCGTTTCATAACGTGGAGCGGTCCGCATAGGTTACATGTAAACGCTCGAAATTGAGCAGCAACAGACTAATTGAAGCAGAATCGGTCACGATTTGCCGACCCAAACCGCAACAGGTTTCGGTCGACAAGACAGATTCTTCCCATTCCGCGTAGCTGGAAAATTTGGGCAGAACTCTTCCGCCAAGGCGTTGCGCTCCTCTCGGGCGTTCAAAGGTCGGACATCCGCGAACCATCTTCATCTCGGTCGGCGTGATTACTCTCAAGGATAATGGTTCCTACTACCTTTTGGTGGGGAAACACATCTGGAAGGGAAGTCGATTGCACTCAGGGACGTTCAGGATGACCATCTCAGTTTCTCTACGGAGGTCACTTGTGCATATCTAGCAATTCGTCGATTGACTTGGTAGGAATGAGCCGAAGTCGTGAATATTGCACAGAGCCTCATCGCGTAGAATCCGTCCATTTCAATTCATCAGTTCGATTGGCCGAACCACTCCTGCAAATTCTCACGAAAAAGATACTTCCTGGTGCAACAGCCGATTTCGGGGCAGTATTTGAAGCTTTAGAATTCTCGATCAGGTGAACAAATCTCGAGTCTTCTCATAGGAGGATCGATATCGCGCCAAGGTCCCACTTCCTCCCTCGAAATGATGCTAGGTGATGGAAAAGTATTTCGATTTCGGTATTCCATATTAGAAGTCCACGGGGATCGCCAGAACGGTTCGCGTGATGCTGGTGTGGTGCTTAGGCGGCTTTCAAGACTATTTATTGAATACCTGAGGAATTTCTGAATTTATTCGGCAGAAAGTGAGGCCAGCTTATTGTGAAACGCGCTACCAACGCAGCAGCTGCTCCGACGACCGCAGCGGTCGAGTCCTTTGATGTGCTCCCGCTTGCGGAATATTCACTGGGAACTCTCAAGCACTTGACCTCCCTTGGCCATGATAGTTTCCTCCCTCAACTGCAGAGAGCAGACAGGGGTTTATTCGGGTCTGCAATTTTTTCCCCAAGCTTCCCTCAATCTCTAATTGGCTCCCTAAGCAACCGCAGCTCAGCATTCCGGAGACTTCCTCCCGAGGAGAGCCCCGGTTTTCTATCAAATTGATTCAGAAAGAAGATATGGGAGTTCCCTCTCTGCGGGGAGTAATCTTGGGACCAAGTCATGACACCGAGATAATCTCCTGAGCTTCGAGTTAAGAAGAGATTCGCGTAGGGGTTTCTTGTTTCAGGATTGCGGCATAACGAATCGGGAAACTCAATCATGGCAGTTAGTGACTTGGAGAGACAGCGTAGGGGGGATGGTCGATCGCATCGATAGCGTTTGGCTTGCGGTGGTTGACCGAGGCTGCTCAGGGAACGTGGGGTTTATTTAGAGCAAGCGCTGGTCGTCGTATCGATCAGAGCCTTGATGGTTCAGTGTCCTCCGAGTTATAAACGTGCGCGGTCATCTTTGTCCAAACCTCTGCTGACCCCAACTTGCGGCCATTAGGTCGCGTCCTTCCAATTCATGAAATACTTGCGTGCGGCGAGAGGATGGAACAAAGTGGGGAAGGTTGAAAATTTTCTCCGTCCGCCGTTCACGACCGTTGTCCACCTTACGCTCGCCCTGCGAGGATATTTCGCGGGAGAATTGGTGGCCTGCCGATTCGACTATATCAGATAGGTGGCTTTGAAACCGGGAATTCCCTGAAACCCGACGGTAATGGCTCTGTTTCGGCCTTCGTCGTTGGGTTTAAGGTCTACGCATCGTCCAGACGGTGTTTTTGTCAAGTTCCCAGGGAGCAAGAAGACCCCGGCCCTCCTGCATACCAGGCACTGACACAAACAGGAATGTCCTACTGGAGCAAGAAGAACGTGTTTCTCACGTTCCAGAGAACCAAAGCCTGACTAGGCTTGGTCGAGTAGTTTCGAACCGTTATTTTGTCGAACCACTGCCCGGAGCCGCACTCGTTTGAGAATCGATGCGATTGTGTTTTTGACAATGCGCCTCGAAAATTGACCGCTTAGCTCGGCCAGCTAAGAATCGAACGGATCGGGCGACCGGGTGAGGGAGTGTACAATCCGGAGAAACTCTTTGGGAGCCGGCGGATACAGCGTTTCTCTACTCGATCGGTCCTCGTGATTCTGGGACACTCAGAAGGACCTCGAGGGTTCTGCCTAAAATGATTCTGGCGGTCCACAATGGAATGGACCGTATTACTGTTCGTTTTACATTTCATACTAAATCACGCAACTCGACCCAATCTTTCCGTCTCTTTGGCTTCCTCAGAGTCCGGCAGACCCTGGGAGAGAATTCGTCCAATTGCGCCTCGATTTGAACAACACTTGGAATTGCAGGCTTTTGCAGCTCCCAACTCAGCGACTCGTGGCGAGAAAGGAAACGACTCTCAAATCAATTTCCCAAAAATATTCACTTGACGCCGACTCAAGCGAGATCGAATCCAAAAGTTTGGACAAGGCGACATCCTTTCCTCGATCTCGGCCACTTTGGAGTTCATTTAGGAGTTGGAGCAGCTTGGATCCCTCCTAGTTTGAGTCTCCAAACCACAAGACCTGTCTGACCCTTGTCTGTTCTTGGGAGTGGGGACGCGGTCTTCGGACCGCGGACACGACTGCGCATTGTTGTCGCGCACACATTGTGTACGAGATCACTGTATCACCTTCGTCGAAGTTTGCAATCGTTCATCTTCATCGCGCTGACTCCTGTGTGCAAGTGTGTGCCATAGACCGTGAGGCTTTCAACTGAGGAGTTGTGTTGTACTCACCAAGACCCGTTGTCTTGTTCGTTCAGTTTCCTGAGCCTCGTTTGCAGCCGTTCTATTCGAGTAGCTCGACGAATGCTCGGCAACGTTTCGTTCATTAGCGGTCCGTGGTCGAAGCCGATATCGCGTCTCAGTCCCGCTCTCCTTCTGAGATTATTGTCGTGGTCATGATCGTATGATGGTTGCGTCTTGCCCAGCGCCTCATCAATCGTTCCGATCGTGACGGAAAAAAAAATGAAGATCCTTCCGCCCGTCCGCGACGGCGACGTTGTGTCCTTTCCTCTTGAAGAATTGTGGTAGATGATCCATCGGAGTTGCGCGTATTCAAATCGTCGGCGTCCACGACATCGTTCTCATGCCCCACGCCACCGCGGAATTCCGCTCTGGAGAGGAACATTTCCGAAACCGACGAAATATTACCTCATTTTTCGTTGCGGCGGCGGCGACGACGACGCACCGAGATTCCTCCCGCACCTTTTGTTCCTAAGTTCTTTCTCCCTTTTTCTCTCGTTACGCATTGTGTCGTTGCTTTGCCGCGGAAAATATGTCCGAGCGCGTTCATTTTTTCCCCTCTTGGGAAGATGCGGAGGGAAGAGGAGATGCGGTTATTTTGAGGAGCAACACCGGTTCGACGACCAGGTAGTCCCTTTCAACAAAACCGAGCAACAAGGCTTCGAAGTTGTTCGCCCTACTTTACCACAAATGGCTTTCTCAATAATCGATCGCTGATAGTTATAACGCTTTCCTTCCGATTTTCGCTCCACTGTCTCCTTGCGTTTTGCTCCTTGACAGTTCGTCTCCTTGAATTATTCGAGAGCTAGAGCTTTCAAAAACGCCGAGCAGCTGTGTCGCTCCGAGAGAGCAAACTGCCATCTGAGTTTCGGGTTGAACGAAGATAGAGACGACCGAGAAAAGTAGAACAACGACAAAGATGAGGGAATACAGAAGCGTTCAAGGGTAAAAGTGAAGGGATTCAACTGCGACACGGATCAAGAAAAATGTGAGAGCCGCACTCAAGAGGCAGAGGAACACGAAGCAGCTCGAGGAGATCGTGTAACAATGCACGCGACGAGAAACCTAGTACTCGAGCAGAAATAGAAAACGGATTGGGCTGAGCGACCTAGAAGCGAGGCGGGGGATATAATGATGGCTGAAGAACGGGAAAAATATGAAAAAGAAACTCGAGTGAGGGAAACTATAGATTTCTGTCTGTGCCAGTCAAGGAACGAGAGTCTGGCGGCATCGATCAGGTGACAGGGCTGAGACGTAGGAAGCGTGCAAGAGCAATGGATTTAGGGCGCAAGTGAAAATAGAACGAGGGACCGGAATATCTTGATATTTTGATGGAACCGGAAGCGACAGAGGATTTGGGTTTGACGGAAACACTGAACCGAAACGGCCATGAGAACGGGATCGTAGAACAGCACCGATGGGATGTTACCTGGCCCAATGCGGTTGGTTCTCCGACGCGTGAACACGTTTTCCTTCCGGAAGAATGGAAGATGAGTGAATTTAGCTCGAATCGTAGTCACAACGCCCTCCAACAACTACGATGTGAGGAAAAGGCTTCGTTTGCGAGCTCACTAGGCAGCCTCGCGAGCCTCACTGAAACTGAGGTCGAGAATCCTCCTCGCAGCAAGTATTCACTTCTGCATAACTCGAGAAGTGAAAGCGAGTGAAACCTGTTGTTGATTGCACTCTGTTTGCTTCATCTCGAGCAAACTCGTCTCACCTGTTTCCGGTGCAACGAAAAAGCGAGCTTCGCAATCCCCCGCTTGACGGAAAGCACCCCGGCTCCATGGAGGTACCACATGAAAATGACACTCCCTGATGAAGGGCGAGCTCGATGGTCTGATAGGTTTACAGGGCAGCTCACCGATTTAGTATTTGGATTGAGCGGCGCATCTCAACTGAATCCCGCTCGTCCAAGTCCCCGACAATCATCTTCGTCGTGCAATCCAATTTCGAACCCTGTCAGGCATCAGAATGTCTCCTCCTCGACGCATAGTTTTCGAGACGAACACGAGAGTAATTTCAGGCATTATCTTCGGAGGGAGTGGAGAAATGAGGTGTTATCCGATAATCGATGAAACCGCTATCACCAAGGGCGTCTGATAAGCTCATCCGGAGAAAAATCGGAATCTTGGTGAGCCATCAGTCAGGAAAATTCCCCGTCATGCGTAAATTCCAAGGAAAATGCGGGAACTTGGATTCAGGATTCCCCGGTTTTTCGGTTGAAACTTCGCCAAAAGTGGACGGCTGGGCCGACGACGATTTTTCCCGAACAGCTGAGACGGGTTCGTTCCCTCGATTCCTCGCGTCGATGAAGATTTTCCGCCAGAACTCGAGCTGGACAGAATATGATGATCCTCTGAAGATTCTCCCATTCTTCCAAACTTTCTGCCTAGCTGGGACACAGGAACGTAAAAGCTCAGGTTTCGACAGTAGAGGATCAAGGAGTGGGAGAAAGCGAACAGTGCTTCTGCGGTCAACGGACCAGGAGTTCGCACTCCTGCTGTATCGTTGTTGTTGTTGTTGTTGCTGGTGAGCCGCCAAGATGTGTGATTAAACGCAGAAAGTTCGCCGGACCACCGCTATCCCGACCTTGCACCACACGGCAGCGTATCCATGATAAATTTAATAATGACTTTGACCCTCCTGACGTCGGGCTGATGGTCGTCTCAATTATTATCCTCTCCCGACTTCTTCCGGGACTCGGTTTCCTGAGCTCGTACTGTCTCCACTCATGCTGTTCCCCACCGCTTGACTTCGTTCCGAAATCGGAGCTGAGAGCTGGCCGAGTCGGAATGTCGGCGCTGAGAATCGCTTCCGTTCCGTAACATCAACCAGTGTGCATTCAATTACAGTCACGTACTTTTTCCCGATCCCAATTTCCTTAATTGTGCTGATTTGATCGAGCGTTCGTTTCTGTTTCTGTCGGCGATGTCGTCGAGGAAACCAGCGAGCACCAACGAATACATAGCATCTGATCAGCGAAAATCGCCGGATTCATCGAAACATCGCCGATGTTCTGCGACCGGGAAAACTTTCACTTGCCTTGCCATGCGGAGCCTTCTGATGTGTGGTTTTCGCTCGCGTGCGTCATCCCGCTGCCGTTCCCTCGAGGCTCGATCGGTCGGTCGCCGTTATTCTCCTTGATTCTCATTGAGTCGACGCGACGTTCACGCTCTTTGGGATGCTCGGTCGCAATTCCGAGGTCTACCGAGATGGGGAGGAGCGGTCCGGCCTCAGAGTCCAGGGATGACTCAATCATCGACGTTCGTTACTCATCTCGCC
Organism: Neoseiulus californicus; assembly: GCA_028455905.1. Lineage (NCBI taxonomy): Eukaryota > Metazoa > Arthropoda > Arachnida > Mesostigmata > Phytoseiidae > Neoseiulus > Neoseiulus californicus. The sequence goes on from JAMQGS010000014.1 coordinate 570,805, forward strand.
TCCTTGAACAAAATCTCCTCCTTTTTCTTCATCAGTCTTGACCACGTTCCCTCCTCGCCCGAGCAGCACGTCGACACACGAAGCTCATGAGGGATTACCGTCGCGGGTCGTTGCCGAAATCGAACGGGGAATATGTCAATGATGAAGGACAGTATTGGTGTGCCCACGGTACAGCTGTAGATGCGACGGTCTCAGTTCTGACACCGTGCTAAGGAAATCGATGTCGGACGTTGATGATAGCCTTGGAGGACCGTACTCAAATCGTTGGCACGACCGATAATAATCAGCGAGGGGAGACAAAATCAAGAAATTCCGGATTTCCTCTCATTCGCCGGCTCCCGTTGGAAGTGTGAATGTTCTCGAGCGTCTTCCAGTTTTAGTATCATCTCATTTCATGGATGCATTGCATGAACAACAATGTCTGTGAATTATTGACCGTCTCTTTCATAACCGTCGGAACTCGAAACAAATGGTCTTCTGCACTGAGAATCTGTCAGTTGTCAAGCTTCGTAACGGTACGCGCTATGTGGAAGAGGGCAAGGAATAAATCTCGAAACCGAAGTCCCCCTCTCGCGTTTGTAGTCTCTGATGTCTCGAGAATATCAAAGCAAGGGGAACGACTCTTCCGGACTCACTGTCGAGTGAATCAGAGCTAGCGGAAGATTAGGATTGGTTGACGTATACAAATCCGACTAATCACTCGTGAGTGAAACTGTACCTCGGAAAGGTCCCAAGGGTCGCGGTTGTCTCATATGCTTTGCGGAGTTCCGCGGCAACCCGGCATTCGCTCCTCGACGGCGGAAGCTCTATTACCGATCGTGCATATTTCACCATCAGAGCACGGGCTAGATCCGCCAGCCATGAGAGCTTACATATTTGCTAACTAGACTTCACACGTGTAAATGCTCAGCGAACGTGCTTCTTCTGTATTCAGAAGAGCCGAGGTCGAGGATCGCGGCGATGTCAAGGTGCGCCGAGCTACTGGAAGGTCTGAGTTGAGTTGAGACGAAAGGGGTTCCTCTTGCGGAAATTTTCCGCTCGTCTAATTATCATTCGGTCCAGCAGCCTCTCCTTTTGCGGACCACTGAAAGCTATGGGGCCGCGCTTCTCGGATGCCCAATACTGCTCAACGTCGGACAGATCAGCTGACCAATGTCGAGATCGCGACGTTGTTGTATTTTGTATTGGAGCTCCGCTGAGGTTTTGCAACAATCATAGTCTGGAACTCAATGAGCTAGACTTGATGGTTTCGGGCGTTGTTATAATCCATGATTTTCATCAACAAAATCACCAGGAAGATCTTCGTCAGTGCCTTTGCTTCGATTGTTATTCCAGTCAGTTTCTGGACTGTCTCTGGAGTCACTGGATCCGCCAAAGCATGGCGTGAGAAGCTTCTGCGCAGGAAGCAACCCCCGCAGATCGAGTGTGTCAAGAAAAAGAGCTCAGAAGGGTAATAAAAAATATACAATATCGCGATTCCGAGTTCTGTTGGGAATAAATTTCAGCAGTCATCCATGTAGACGCACGATCCGTTACATCTGATATGCACGGGATATTCCCATCGCTGTTGCTCTCCGAGCGGCCGCTCCTCTGGTCCGGCCCCATGAAGCAAAACCTCGATCAAGACTTCTTTTCCTCTGCCGAGAAGGTTCCCTCCACGGGTGGTTCCGTTGAATTCGAGTTTGAGAAAGTTGGCCGTGGGCTTCTGTCAGTCTGTATCATCTATCCTCTTGCGTCTGAAAGGACCCACGGCGAGCGACTATGACCTCGGCCAACGCAGCGGCACTCAGCAGGGTTGCTTTGACAAGGGTGAACGGAGCTACTGGGTCGCGGAGACCGTCCTTAAGGTGTACAAATATTCAACCACGAATACCATTGCCTTCCCTCATCGTGATTTTTCTTCGCCATAGCCGCTTTCTCGAGGGCTCATGCCCTCGAGTGAATTCTGACGAGAAAGAGCTCGGATCTCCTTGCCCAAAACTCGGCAGTGGCCACTATCCTAATGTGGGAACTTCTGCTCCGCTAAATTTGGCTCTTGGGAATATATTCTTCCTTATCCTCTCAAGCTCCACGCTTCCTCCAGCGGATTCTCTTTAAAGTCAGTCTTTCGGTCGTTCGGCCACCGGATCCGTTTCACGACCTCAGACGTCTAGGACTGCGAGAGAGAATCCCGTCTCTGACAATCACCTGGAATCCTGAACGATTACGGATAAGGGGTTGAATGTACTTCGTCGCTCTCATTGACGAGATTCCACCGGGTTCGGGCCGCTTCGTTTCTATTTCGCTTCAACTGAACGAGGAGTAAAAGCAGAGCCCGAAATGACCTGCGAAAGTGCGAAACACACTCTTGTTGCCGTCCCAACTCACGTGGAGATCCGCCTCAGCCTCCCACGGTGAAATCCGCATATTCGACCAATCGGATAAAGGGTCCACTCGCTCATTCGACCCGAAACGCTTAGTCACAAGAGTCCTCTCCGGATCTCGATTTAGGTACCTACAATTGTGATAGAGCCGAATTCCGAAGATGAGCTACGAGATTTCGTGTTCGGAATACGTGTGATCCATCATTGAATCAGATACCGTCCGTCTCCAGAGTAAGTTCCACATCGCTGATCGAACCCTGGGATGTTCCTCGAGGTCATCCGAGACAATATCACGTTGTACTCTTGGATCACTCGCCCACCGTGAATTCTTAGAGTCTCGCGAGCTTCCTTGAGGCCTCGAGCCTCGGGAAGACTTGATCAACTTCTAGACGCAGCGCTCGGGATTACCCTGTCACTACAAGCGGAGCGCGGGGTTTAATTCTGTTTTTCCATCAACCAATTCTCTTTGTCACTATTCAGCTACTACGCAAGAATAACAAATCGACCGCGAGCCCGAACGCCCACCCGCCCGCCTGCCTGCCTGCGTATCGTTCTCGTGCGCACACGAGTAGGATTGCAGTTGACAACGTCAAGAGAACATTCGCGAGGGCAGGGGTGCTTGTTTAGAGTGGGAACGAAACTACGGAACAGAGTCAACATGCAGCGAGCGTGACGTTGGCGGTCGCGACGACTAAATCCGAGAACAAATGGCTGTTTTCTCTCTTTGTCTCTCTTCCTCTTGAGTCTGCCGAGCGCGTCACAAAACGATCTGCTATGTATTCTCGTTCAGCGCTCATTAGCAGTCCATCTGCTCCTCTATCTCGAGGATGCTTCAGGTTGAAAATCACTGTGGGAAATGCGCCAAATCACCAAAACCAAGTAACTCCCGTTGCCACAATGAGCACCGCGAAGACTAGCATTCGCGGGCGCGGAAAGACAAGGCTAACCAAGAGACAAAGCGACCGCGTCTTCCCCAAATGAGCACGGTAATTCTTTGTTTCAATTCTGTGTTGGTTTTGGCAACTTTTTGCATTCCGAAACGCATCGAACGCGTTGGGGAATGCGTATCCATGAAACCGATGCCGTCGCATCGTTCGGGAAATTCGAGTTTCGCCGACTTTGCTTGTGAACGCATGTCCGGATGATTGCGGTGTGGGATGAATTAACCGAAAAATTAATCGAACTGACGTTCGAATGAATGGTCATTCGAATAGTTGTCAGTTGGGGTTTGAGAAAGAAAATTCAAGACGTGGTCATAATGGAGAGTCGGATGAATGGCAGCCTCGCGAAAGGAATAATGAAGGACACTGTGAACGGCCGGTCCGAGATCATTGCGCGTCAACCACCCAGCGAGCGAGCAAGCGAGCGAGCAAACGAAAGCGACGGCCCAACTCGATATCTGGCACTCACTCACGGTCCAACATTTTTCTTCTTTAAATGCGCTGCGACGTTGTTCATTCAGCATTCGAGATAGTTTTGAAACACAACTGCGATCGCTCCTTCTTCGGATCGAGCTGGGTGAAATTTGCATACAACTGGCATGCTTCCAAAAGCACGAAGGCAGACAAACAGGCAAGCAGGCGAGCCAGCAGCCCTCCAGCCGACAGATAGCCACCAACCAGACAGGCGAAAAGACAGGAAGACAGTCCTCCCAGTCGGAAATGATCGAGGTATTCGTTCAAAAACACCACCAATTGCCTGTCTCTCCGAATTTTTTGCTGATATGGGGATGAGGACTGTGGATCACAGAGGGGAATGGCAGCGAAAGCTTGTACTTGAATTCTCGTGGCGATGACTGTTGCGTTTCTTCCGTCGGCGCCAGGGAATGCGGTCCCCATTCGGCCATCGCTGAATGGTTTTGTGCTTTGCCTGTTTGGACGCAATTTAGGGGATTGTTTCCACTACGCATTGCCTCGTTAGATCGTGACTAACGGATGACCCGTCGACAGGACGCAACGAGTCGAGGCTATCCGCCTTCTTTGCGCGACCTTCTTTTCAGTCTGACGAACAGACGGTCCAATCATTCCGTTCTCGCGTTGGCTCTTGTCGAACAAGCGACCCCGACAAAAGTGAGGAATCAACGGAAAACCAGCGGCACCGTGGATGATCGGCTTCAGCTTTTCTGGCAACCGCGACATTCTGAGGCTTTTCGAACGTTCTCGGTCAAGAATCCGCGATTCGACGATGAGAAAAAAATTTGTCGCAAGAAAAGGTTCTTTCAAACTTAATCATCCTCCTCCATTCAACCATTATACCAGTCAGGACGTTACGCTGTCAAGCTATGAAGCGCAGTCTCCCCGACGCTTTGAGGAACAAAGCAACGACTTACACTCGCGCACTCAGCCGGCCTCTCAGAGAGTTTCAAGGCTGAAACTATTCATCCTTGTCGTGTCCTTCAAGGGATTCTCCTCGAGAACGGAACCAGCAATAAATGTTTGGGTCGCCGGGCAACCGATGTCAAAATATGTCTGCACGGCGATATCCGTGCCGGTGTTCTTTGTCAACTCGAATCAGGGAATCAAGCCGGAGACGTCGAGGCGAACAGACATTTACGCAAACATGGACAGACACCGAATACACGGGAGAAAAATGGGACGGCTCCGGCTGTTTTTAAAACAAACATTCCCATCAAAGTTTCCGTGTTTTTCCTACTCTTCACGCATCAGTCGGGGGAAAAAACGTTTCCTGGACATCGGTGCGATTCCCGCCCCTTCTACGACATCGACATAGAGTGCCAAAGACCGGAGATGTTTTCTTCCGATGATACCCCCCAAACCTGAGCTTGCGGTGCTTGGAGTCTCGATGCGAGATGTTGAGAACAGAATCAGGCTCCCGAAGCCGTCGTTGAAAATTCGATGTCTTCATGCTCCGCTCAATCTTATGCATCATGCTCAGCAACCCCCTTCCCTCTTGCTCGTCCGAACACCGATCCATGGCTATTCATTACCCTGTGATTCATGTTCGGAAGCCCGATGGGTTTTAGTCCGAGCACAGACGCAGAGATTCGTGTGGAAGTCTTCAAGGCCCAAAGAGGGATTTCAGGAACAAAATTAGGAAGTTATTGGGAGGCTAGGAGGAAGCCGGCCAGCGGAAGAGTCAGCTTGGGGAAATTGACAATTGCTCATTTTGGAGGAAGAAATAGCAAAGCAACACAACGACAGGTATTGCAAAGGACCCGTCCGCTCCTTCCTCCATTCTCTTGTTTGCTGGAGACTTAAGATTGATGTGTTTGGCAAACTTTCATTGGGACGCTCACAGGGATACTCTGGCCGGGAGCAGGGCTTTTGGATTGATTAGAATCGAATGCAACGCTTCCAACGTTGAGAACGGGGACGTACAGGAGGTACCATTCGGAGCGAGGTGGAATAGATGGAAGTAATTACAAACTTGCATCCTCTGATATTTACAAAAACGAACGTGTGATGGGAGCCCTAATATTTCGATTTCAAGCGGTTGGCTGGGAATAACTCTTGCTTCTCAGCTATTCGATCTTCCTGAACGATCAAGCATCTCCTGCGAATTCGAAAGCTGACAGCTGAAAACTCGGCATTTCAAAGCTTCCGACATTGTGTTTTGTGTGACTTCCGGCGCTTTCGTCAAGACGGACCGGAAGGGCGTGTCGGTCAGGGCAAAAAAAAGGAAGAGAATCCTTTCGTTGTGAACAGTTGGAGAGAACAATCTAGGAGCCAGCAATCGGAAACACTAAGGATTCGTGGCAGCTCAATGCAAACAGACGGGTTTTCCGATAAACACCCAATCCCAGAAAAGAGGATCATCCTACGCCCAAGTCAAGTGTAATGCGCTGTCCAGTGACTCCGATCTGATATTGGTGAATAACTCCGACTCGCTAGCCCCCCAAGTCCTGTGTGGGCCCAGTCGACTGATTGTGAGCCAAAATCGTTCCTCGTCGAACCGGCTGACTTCCGTTTCTCACGGAAGGCAAGCGCTGATCGGAGCTCAAAATGACTGGCGTCGAGACTCGTGTCACACATGCGAAGGTCATTGCGGTCAGCTTCTCCAGATGATGAGTTGACCCGAAACTCAGTGGATCCAATTCCACTCGAACAACGCAGACTAGGCCTGGTTCGAGATGTGGATTGATAGGTGTTACGAATCCAATTTTCCAACTGACTAGACCGGGACATCAAGGCCACGGCTCCGTGATCTCCGCTCAACACCTCGAATTGCGAAAAATAGATACCCTATTCTCGCGCGTATAACGAACCCTTTTTCCGACCATAAAAAAGTTCAGAACTTTGCCCGACTGATTAAAATGTTCGTTCTGGGGCTTTGTCGGGATAGAGGCCCATCGGGTCCACCATGTCAAATTTTCGGAACACACATTTTCCATCTGTCAGGCAGAGTTCTGATCTTTTTTATGGTCTGAAATAGGGTTCGTTATACGCGCGAGAATAGGGTAAAGTAAAAAAGAATTCTAGGTGGATTTCGCTCATTATTTCGGTTTAGAAGTGATGCACAGTACAACGATCATGCCGCAAAATTTGATCGCGAGACTATAACGAATACGATGCAATGTGATGCGACCCACACAGCATCTGAATCTTTCAACCACTCTTCTACAGCTTTCTGAAGCTGAATCCAACTCCAGATCAAGCGAACCTTGGATTGAAAACTTCTTGCTTCATGCTCTGATGACCCCGTGCTCGATTGTGGGGACCTTCCTCCACGGCCTCGGTTTCCGGACTGACGCCGTTCCCTCGCGCAATAATGATATTCCTCCAACATCAATCTTGCGGCGTCGTTGTTCGGCACAGAACACGTCTCGAAATTCGCGTGAATAATCTGAACAACAGTGCGGCTTGATTACGCCGTTTCGGCAATTAGAGCGTGGGAAGAGATAGTTGCTGTGATTTATGGAGTCTGCGCCGAACAACTTGACGATGCGAGTGAGATATGCGTGCGAACCTTAACTACGTCCCCGAACCTGGTGAATGGAGCGATCTCGAAAGGGCGGGATAATTTGGATCTGGTGAATTCAGCTTCGAGAGGGGAGCGTTCTGAATCAAAGCGCGGCTCAACACAGAACAAAAAAAAAATACAACACGAAAAATTGTTTCAAGAGCACGCATCAGAGAAACATAAGAAATTCCCCGAGACTCGGGAGTTGAGAGGTTTCCCATATTATGCTCGCTGGGGCGAGCATTCGAGACCTTCTACGCAGCTATGTATCCAATCGCACTCCTCTCCTACGCTTGAAACCAGAACCGACGAGTTATTGTTCAGTTATTGTCGACGAGACGGTTGGCGCAGAATACGAAAGCCAAACCCCTTACGTCCAGAGGCAATGTTCTGATAGAAGAAAGTGGAATAAGACCTCCGCAGGCATTTGCAAGCAAAGAGAGAAATCTCGACGCAAGGTGTTAATTACGACGTCGGCGAGCTCGCACATAGGCTCTAATTTAAACTCTTTTAGGCGAAGCAGTCAAGGAGCCTCGTATTTGAGATAGATTAGACTGAGCTAAGACGCCCGAGACTCCCGACGACTCTTGGCTAACTAATGAAATGCTCACAGAACACTCTCCAACGTTCTGGCGAAAGCTTCGCCATGTTTTCGAAGGATCCGAGCCCGATATTCCGCTGAGCGGTGACTTTCGTTGCCTTCATAGAAATATCCCTGTTTTTAACTCCTTGCGATTCTTCCTGCGTCCTTGAGCTTCAAGGACGGGAGACGCAAGAAAACGGATTTTCACGTGTTCAAAGTGTGAATTGCACGATCTTCGATCGAATTGATCTCCGATGAAGTCTCTGAAGGAAGTCTTTCGATTCCGTACAGCGTATCCCGAGACGCTCAAGACGCATTCGAGGGTGTTCCCAATTTTCGCAGCGGGATGGGAAAAAAACTATGACAGAAAGCTTCTCGTCGATATCTCTTGGGGAGCCGGATTCGTTTGTTAGCATTTCAGAGAGTTGTCATACCTCAGAGGGAAAACGCGCGAGAGGATATTGGACAGCGGCGCGAGAAAGCCCCCGAGACCAATATTTTACCGGTCTTCCACTTCCGTATGGCAGATGTCCACTATATTGACGGCTCGATCTGTACAACTCTATATTCGCACGCCCGCCCCAGTAACAACAGCAGAAACAGCAAGGGAAGAAGAACTTCTTGCTTCATATGTATTCATATGGAGATTCAATATTCCTCTGGCGGTTTGGGGGGCGAGCACAATGAGTTGACCGACACATGACGACTCGTTAAACGATTTTCGCGGTTTTCTGCGGACCTAAATTGACCTCGTTTGAATATTTTGGGGAAACACAAGTATTAGCTCGCTTCCCTCGTCCACGCGAAGAGTATGAATGACCACGATGGGCTCGTCGGACTCGGCCACGGCCCGTTCAATTCTGTCCAGAAACCGTGAATGGAGTATGATTTTTTCGAAGTTGAAGACAGCGTTTACTCGAATCGAGTCCGGACAGATTCTAGCTGGGGAAAAAGAAGCTGCGGGGCAGTTTATGGCTGCCGTAATCCTTACGCAGCAAAACCTTTATGATTCCTCACAATGACGAAAAGTTAGCGAGGAGCCTCCGGACCCCTGTAGAAATCCGAACATTGAGCGGATAACCTTCTTGGAGCCTTCGGAGAGGAGAAGCGAATGAACATTTGGCCTCATCGATTCCGCGATGCGAGAGGGCGAAAGAACACCGAAGCTCGACGATGATCAGGACGATATCGATTGAGGACTATGAAATCGAATCATTCCATGAGAACCATCGAAGTCAGATCGCTGAGCCCTCGCTCGAGATCCATGGATGAAACTTTTGGTTCAGGGAGAGAACCCACCTATTAATGTTCTGGGTTAGAGGAAAGCCTTCTCCTCCTGAGGTTCCAGCTCTCTGTGTAGAGTAAGCTGTATGGCCACCAGAGCATCTGCAAGGGATGGTCAAGCTGTAGTGAGCAGAACGCTCCTGTGGTTTCCTCCAGGTGAATAGCCAGCATGACTCTCCCATATGAGTGGTCGGCTAGCTTAGCAAGACAGCATCATGGCTGTGAGGAAAGTGAACACTGGTGAAACGCTTTTCCAGTGGACACTCAAGTCAAGGGCTGCACAGAACCTGAGAGGATGCGCACCTGTTTATCGATATGCATCGTTCGCGTGCATCTCTTCCGGTTTGACCTAGGGTTCTTTCTTGCATCCGAGAGCAGGCGCCATCTCCGTTGGTTCCTGTGAGCCAGGGACACGCTACGCAAATCCGCGGTCGAGTGCTTTCCATTCGATGATTCTACCGTGCTTTTCCAAATGCGAAGCAACAATCGAATACAATACAACAGTCATTTGTGGCGAAGGAAGTCACGCCATACGGAGGCTGGCTTCTGTTTCGGAATCCCACCCACCTAAGGGCTTTGGAGTAGGTATCCCGTTTCCGAACCATTTCTACGTTACCTTGTGCGCGGTGGTCGCTTCCTACCCGGGAAAACAGATGGACAGATGGACGTCTCCCGGCATATAACGACCGTCTCCACATCTGTAAAAGATGTGGATCATTACAAGCGGGTTTCATGTGCACACGTATTCCATGACTCGACTCGTAAGCTTCAATTTTCCGGAGTGAAAAGCTCAACAAAGTGCAGGATCTCTCATTCCGGTTCAATCTGAGCAAGAAATATTTATTTGCAACGAGGCACGATATCAGCTTAGAGAGAGTCCTAAGATTGCACCATGTCCTTGGACTGAAGCTACGCCGCGAAACGTATCGAGGCCGAGGCGAGAGGTTCAAGCGATCCCTACTCGGAGATCGGCAACGTACGGTTCTCCTCGCAATCAGCGCGCCGTTGTGGCCTCGGAGGCGAATCCGAGCCTTCGTTCGAGGACTGTCGATCAGATTCGATAAGGGTCGAATTCGATGCCTGAGCTTAAGGAACATGAGAGGATCGGCTGGACCTGCGTCAAAGATGAGAGACGTGTGTCTAAACTGCGACTCGGAAGAAAGGGGTTACGAGAACCGTGTTTACGAGCCCTTACCTGTGTTCTTTACCAGGGGCGCTTTGTCTTCTTCTCCACGAGGGTCGCGATATTAATTCTCATACCCCAGCAACCACTATTCCATCACTGCGAGGTGGCAAGCCGAGTGGGCTTTGTTGACCGAGATTCAGTCGAGCGCCATTCCTTGTGGTCCTTGCGAGTCAACCAAGAAGAGGAAAACACTGGAGTCCTCGCCACTTTCATCGGATACGACCTTAGCCGAGCTAGATGAATAGGATCTTCGAGATTGGATTGCGTTCTCCGTTCTAACTATGGCTTGTTTGCGGAGTTACAGAGCGACCGAGGACCGGCAATGGAGGGTCATCGCCCGTCGCAATCGCAGACGGGGACAATCTTGCCCTCGTCTGCGTCTCGACAGGGCACCACCTACGGCTCGACGAGCAACACCGGAACTCCCCAGGCGCAGGTGGCTACGGCCCTTCTAACAGGTAAGCAAACAACACATGTCCTGCCTGAGAGCAAAATCTACCAAACGATGAAAATCTGGCGCGACGCTCGACAGCTGCGAAGGCCGTTGCGCCAATTCCGAGACGTGTTTTGTCGGAAACAGAACCTTGCTGCGCTCGTGCCGGCACGATCACCAATCGTTTATTGCATGTAAAACCATTATCAGATCTGTTGTGTCTCTCCTTGCGACGGCTGAGCGTAATGAACGACACGCACCGAACAGGGACCCGACGACATTCGTTTGATCGAGCATCTGTTACTAGGATCGGGCCGTTTCCTGGATAAGCGATCATCTTCGAGAGGAGCGAGCTCCGGGGAAAGATGATGACGATACATGACGGCACAGATTGCGTGAACTCTATCACAGACGGAAGAGAAAATCAGCAAACGAGGGGAATCTGGAAAGAAACCGAATAAAAAAGAGAAGATGTTATCGCTGCTGGAACAAGTTCCTCGTCTGTTTCGGTTCCAACATTGTTGGACAGGGTCGACGTGATGTCGAGAATTTGAAGGCCGCCCACCGGTTCGTGAGGACGCCCCGTGCGCCACGCGGCAGCGCAGTCTGTGTGTAGCATGGTAACATGACGCTACAGCAACGGTGTTTCTCAAGATGCGGAGAAAAATAGGATTGAGTTTTGCATATTCCATAACTCTTTTCTTTTGGAGCGGAACGCTGTACAAGGGAACATCGTCCATCATGAGTGAACTCATTTGTTTCTTGAGTCTCGGAGAGATTCCAAGATTTTAAGCCAACCCGACTCCATGACGATGCGGCTTGTTCCGCTGGGTTCACGGAACAGCGAAATGGTCGCGCAGCTTGTCAATGAAGACCGCCGTGGCGGGACCAAGGGGAGCAAGTGGAGTCATCGGTTCCAATTCCGACATCATGGCCAGAAAGATGTCCATGATACGATCGATAGATCTGGCGCTTCTGTAGAACCGTTCTGCCCTCGTATTTCCCACGTAACTTGAAGCGACGTGACACGTGACAGATCCGATAGAAAAACCTCGGGGGGGGGGGGCAGCGGTGTCGAAATTTGTGTGTGACCCTGCAGCACCATCTGAATCGTTCAACAGGGTTCGTAGGTCCGAGAATTGTTCCCTCCGGAACCTTCTTCCCTGATCGGAACTTTAGCCCGCATCACGCTCGGTGCTATGTTCGAGAATTTTACAACCGCGAACGACCGTCGAGTCGTCAACTCATTCTCAGTCCACGGACCGTCTGCCCGCCTTTGGGTTCACTCTATCAAGCAAGCAAGCGTAATTGAATGGTGATCGTCGACTCCTTCGCCTGCTGCTCGTTATTCGCTCGCCCTTTTCCTCGCCTTGTGTCAACAACGTTCTTACTTCAATTAAGATAAGCTCTTGTGATGTGTGAGTCTCGTGGGTGAGGACTCACTCAGTTAAGCCCTCGAACTAGATTTCCGCCAGAAGTTAATCATTAATCAAAACAGCCCCACTCGCGGGGAATCCCCATGCTATCGAATAGACACCAAAAGTGATGGAGATTGTGGATGGACACCACACCCTCAGCTGTTTGAACTCGGCTCCCGGAACGGGAAAAAGTGACACGGAGCGCGAGAACGATTGAACTTTTCCGTTCGATCGAGAAGTTTGATCATTGATAATAATAATCGACCTGAAAGTTGCTCATTCCGTTTTGACGAGCGTGAGGTATTCCAGGTGGCGGTCGCGTGGCCATGATGGTGGACGGATCAGGCCAGAATCGTCCTCTGCATCGCACGGCGAGCCCGAATTCAGCAGCAACGAACTCAACAACGCCCACCGCTGTCTACGGTGAGGAGCCGGCAGGCAGCCCCACGCAAGCAGCGATGCCAACAACAGCGGCGACGCCAACGGCACCGGCGACGGTGGCGGCGGCAACAGCTGCCGAAGTGCCGTCCGTTGATTCCTCACCTCGTTCACCTACAATCCGTGCACGTGCACCCACCAGTAGCAGCAGTTCGAACCCACCCGCGCTCCCCACCGACAGTTCAGCTTCCAAACGGCATACCTCACCCAATGGGACGATGAGTATGTTGCACAGCCGCAGGCCTCTCTCTCTCTCTCTCTGCTTGGCATCGTTTTCCGTTAAATAGTACTTAGTTGTACGAGCCTCGTTGTTCTTTCGGCTCGATTCGCTCGGCGTAGTCGAGTAATCAACTTGCTCGAACTCAAACTTGACTCACTCACTAGAGCAAGTGTTCCTCGGCAATTAGTCAAGGTTGCATGCTTCGTTATTTCAGAGCCGCCCAATTGGACGGCACGCTGCATGGTCAAGCTTGCAAATGATGTTTGCGAAGTTGCGAAAGCAAGATCTGATTTTGGTTGCTCGGTGACCTCGTCCACGAGGATTAGGAGACACTTTGTCCTCCCCTCATCCTTGGTTGTGACCTTTGTCGTAGACAGCTGCCCGAGCGACAGCGTCAGCCTGAGAAAGAGGGAGAGTTGAAGAGGAAAACGAGAAAAGTTGATCATCATATGTAGACCCTTCCCACCGAATAAGAATGGAGAATTTGCACGTGAATCCCGATGCTCCTCCTTAGGGCCGGAGCTCGACCGGAGTCGTGAATGCTCGTTCGTTTAGCTCTCGTTTAGATTGAAATGAGTTTTTTCGTTGAATGGAAATGCATGCTCGGGAGCTCAAGAACGTTCGGACAGTTATTGGAGTTTGGGTTCGTTCCGCAGATGCAAAAGAAGACTGTTTGCCAGCTTTTCTGGCTCACCTCCCACCAGGCACTCCACTTGGAAGTGGCGCCTCGCGCTGGTCTAAGCTTCGGACAACCGTTCAGATCTCCGGAGCGATGAGTGTTAATCAGAAGAAAGCGCCTCTAAAACGAGAGGACTCCTTTCTCCAGCGCTTCTCGACCAGGCACATCGGCGAAGCACAAGATGCTGACGGTAGTGAGTATTTCCGTTTCTCGGCGTTTCTTCTTCTCCTCGGTTTCAGCAAACAAAACCGACGGATCCATCAGCCAATCAGCTCTCTACGAATTGTTTAACCGACGAACAAATCAAGAAGGGAGACAAAACTGCGGTGCCGGCAAAACTTATCCCTGAGGCGGATAGTAGTTGTTGTAGCTGACGGGAAGACTCGCTCGAACCAAGCAAAATTAGATCCCGAACCATTCTCACAGCGGAATAAACGCAATCGTGCGTCTCGTTGTCATGACGAGGCATCTTTTGACGTCAGTCACCTCCCGGTTCACGCATGCTTCTCCTGGCTCCGATATTCTCACAATAGCCCAGCAACGTAACACCGATTTCCAATTAACAACAATAAAGGAGACGGTAGGACAATTACGTCCGATCGCTTGTGCGTTATGATGATGACGATAATGCTGCTGCTATGCCGTGCGTCACCCATTCCCCGCAGTCGGCGGATTCGGCCAACTGGCCTCCCGACGTCGACTCTATTACTCACCGCGCTCTTCTTTCCTGCTCCCGATATCAGAAGGTCCGATTACTGCGTTTCTAACCCATTTTCGGCTTAGTGTGTTCGCGAGCCTCGCGGTCGCATGACGAAACTTTAGCCACCCCACGGAGGAAAGGACTGACTAGCCTAAGATGACGAAAGTCGCTTCTATTGGAATAGCATCATCGTCAGGGAAGTCATAACTACGTCGCGTTGCGCCGGAAAACTCTCTCTTGCGCAGGTTCTCTCCCGAGGTTCCGTAACCGCATCTAGCACCGGGACCACTCTTGCTTGTCGGTCCCCCCTCGATGTAACGGAAATATCGAGTTTCGAGTAATGGCAACGCTTCTGCTGTCAGGCCACGTGCGCTGGAACTCCTTCGGAGTTTCTAAGTTGACTGACTTCGAGCTGAGGACATACGTCCAAGAAAACTGGAGGTTTGGTATCCGTGTTAGAAGGTCTCGGTTGACTGAAATTAGAGCGATTGGTTGATGAAAGTCCTCGGTTTTCGTTTGTTCCAGATCCCGTCACGGAAGGAGACCCGATTCCGAAGCCCAGACTTTGGTCACGGTCTACGTGTCGCCAGCTGATGTTCGGAGTCATAAATCCCGACGAAAACGCTCTATTCTTATGGCTTTGGCTGTTAACCATCTGTGTGCTCTACAACGCCTGGGCTCTAATTCTCAGACAAACCTTCACGGAGGTAAGCCCCTGATCGGAGCGAGCGAGATCCAAAGCTCTCGTTGCCTTCCTCTCCTCAACGGCTCGCTTGCGCGCCCGTTATCATCCGTGTCCTTCAATCCGCGATGCTTGCCATCGTCGTCATCGTCGTCGTTGTCTACGGCAAATGCTCGAGCGAATCGATCGGAATTCCTCCTATTAGCATAATGAGACAAACGTCGTTGTTCGGGGGTCGCAACCCGTCTTGCCAATTTGCTTGGTTGTCGACCGACCAATCATTGCTACTTCATCTGCGGCCACGGAAGTGCTTTCTCGGGAAGATTCTGATCGTACATTCGTTCGTGGAACACAAACTTTTCGGGTTGGTTCTCCGAAGCAAGTTTCTTCGTTGCGGACGCGCAAAACTCCGATGAGCCTTTCGATGTTTGTCCGCTCACGAACTCCTACCATGCATGTTCGGGGAATGAAAATAAACTGAAGGCATGTCTGAAACTCGGCATCGAGGGAAAAAAACCTTTCGACACAAACCGTCTCCATGCCCTTAGAAAACTGAACCAAGTAGAATCTCTTCTTCACTCCGACTGCTTTCGCCCATTGCTCTAACCAAGTCAGTCAGGGCGAAGGCTCTCGAACAGAATTCCCAAACTGGCTCTGACGCAAAATGGGGTAAGCGGCTCCATATCTTCCGGCACGGTGTGTCTCCGACAAGAGGTAACGCGGGCCGTCAAGATCTGATTAAGGAACAAGCAAATCAACTTCTCGGTTTGGCCGCAATCCAGGTTGCCCGCGGCTCGCCCTCATCCGTACGGAGTCGGCGAGTCGTAGAGCCTCGGAATTCCCTCTCGGGACCTGCTGAGACCATCGTACACGCATCCCATAAGCACTCAGACATATATCGACCTCTGAAATCCCGATGACTTCGCGTCATTTCCCCACGCAAACCTTCGAGAGGCACTGCGGGCAGCAGTGCCTCTCTCCATCGTTTTCGTCGTCTCAAGAGGGCTGCTTCTGGGAGTTTTTGTCCAAAAATGAATCGAAAAATCATTTCTTGCGTTCATCGAAAACTTTTGAAAATGGCCAGAGCTTTTCATCTTCTTGATGACAATGGCAATCACGGGAGCGGCGACGATGGCAATGACAGCAACAACCGCGGTCGACAAGAACCGGAAATGGTGGAGACGGTCTTGACAAATTTACGGAAGCGGACGATTTACGCACCTCCCTAGACTGTCGTCGTGTTGAGTCACTTCGGTCAAGTTGGTTAGCGGGATAACTCGCTCGCCGGCCCGCTCGCCCGCTGGCGGACCTAGCCTCGAGGCCTTTATGTTCACATGTTCGCTGACCATGAAGACAGATAACACGAACGACGAGAGTCCACCACCACCACCACCAGCAATGAACAGACGGGCGAACGAAGAGAAGAATAAGGAAGAAGGGAGAAGAGCAGAAGTACACTACTAGACGAGCACCGACCTTCGCGCAAAGCGAGGCGTCCTCGAGTCGTCGACGAATTCTCGTTTGCCAATTTTTCCGCTCGGTTGACCCGAAGGCGAATTCTCTCGATCGCTATACGAATCCTTTTGAAAATGTCCGCGCTTCAAAACGCTCCATGGAAAATCGACTCTGATCGTTTCCCTATCCGCCTATTTCGATTCTTCTCTTCTTCTGCAGCGACGCGAGTCGCTCTGTATGCAGAGCTACTGTTCGCGCCTTTGTCGCTGCTTTCTCCCTCTTCTTCTTCGAATCGACGCCCTCGGATCGCTCAAAGCGAACTCTGTTCAGCTGTCCGGGAGTGGTGGTTTCCAGATCGGGTCTTTTGGCAGCTTCATGATTTCCCTCGTTTGTTTCAGATTCAACACCTGTCAGTGTTCATGTGGATTGCATTTGACGGGTTCTCAGATTTCGTCTACCTGCTCGACATCGTTATCCAGTTCCGAACAGGATATTTGGAACAAGGCTTAATGGTGTCCGAGGGAAGCAAGTTAAGGGGCCACTACTTACGATCCAGGTGATTGATGACATCATTATCGAAGGAGACGAACTTCAAAGGTCAGGGGATTTGCGGTCATGATCAACGACGACTCAATTCTTCACTCGCCCTCTTCCAGGAGTTTCCTGCTCGATTTAGTGGCCCTAACACCCCTAGACCTACTGCAATTCATCATAGGGGTAACACCACTGCTTAGGTGAGCGTTGTTGTTAGGTGAGGTGGTAAGGCGGAGCTGCCCTTGTTGCTTTTAGATTTTTCATTCAATTCGTCAATATTCATACTCGCCGCCATTCTTCTGCGTACGATTGTATCCCCCAAGACGTACCCGAGGGAGAACGCTCCCAACAAGAGTGTACTTACTGCTATCACGGCCCAGCCTGCTTTGAACTCCCTTACGAAAATGATGGTTTGCGAACATGTATTCCCGGCTTGGAAATTTTCCAAATTCGTAACCGGCTGATCGCATCGATGGTAACGCTGTTAGTGATGAGTGAGACTCAGAATTCGCCTGCGTCAAACAACTTGGACCGGATTAATGTATGACAGAGCGAATGGGAGCCACAGCGGAGCTTATTGAATCGAACCAACGCAACGGTCTGACAGTTGGTCCGTCTCCGCTTTCGTCCGTCCGTCTGTCAAACAGATAGAAAAATACCCCGGGCCACGAAGAAAGACACCGAGAGGAAAACCATCCGAAAGCCTCCAGCGATCCCCGAGATAACAATCCACTGCGGCTCGCCCAATCCAAGGACATCATGGAGCCATACACGATTCCCGAATCCGACTCTGTCCAAACGAATTCGGTCAGATTGCATTGATTGACCACAGCACAAGTTTGGCTGGACCAAAATATTTATCAACATCCGCAATTTCATTATCGGAACTGTCAGGGCTGTACCTGACAAACTTGTCCTCGATTTTTTGTCCAAATCCGGATCCGAGACTGCGATCGAACAAACGTGGCCGAGATATTCGCCTCTCGATACCGTGATCCGATCAGCCACCGATACATGAGGCTCAACGACGATGTGTTACCGATGATTTCAGACAGTACAATATGGGTTCTGTCATGACTTCATGACTCATGGGTCGCGTCGAGAGTCTCCAGTGCTCCAAAGCAATCTGCCTCCTGCGCCCATTCGCTCAGTCAGTGCTATGCCCGCTCGGCCGTTCGATCCCAGTAAACAATGAATGACGTCAGATCCTTGCGGAAGGCAAACGAACAGGCTTTCGTTGAAGCCGAGCCCCGTTGATCTGCATTCGCTTGGTTTGATTCGGGTCGAGCTAACAGGCTGTGTAGCCGCCCACGACGACGACAAGAAGTAGGTTTTGCATTCCTCAGACTCTCGAGCGAGCGAGTCGCGTGTTTTGTTTAGCTTACTTAGCGAGCTCATTCAGAGTTCCGGCCCTGATATGGAAGCCGACTTCTACCCTGTCGCCTCCTAACGGTTGCTTCCGCCTCGAGATCCCACACACCGTGGGACAGATTTTGGGAGAAGAGATCCGGGACGCGTCCCCGGAGGAATCACGTGACGACGCCGAGTTTTCAGTCATTCCGTTGAGATCCTCAGTTTCAGATTGAATCCCTTCCAAGGGTTCTGACGCAAGTTCTCCGTTGCAGATTTCCTCGATTCATCAAGGTGTATCGCTGCTACAGATTCTACTACATGGTGGAAAGTCGAACGATTTACCCAAACTTCTGGAGGGTAGCCAATCTGATCCATATTCTTCTCTTGCTATCACACTGGTTCGGCTGTTTCCATTATATGCTCTCCGAATTTGAAAATTTCCGAGGAGCCTGGGCGTACACAAACCCGTACAAGAGCGACAACGCCGAATGGCGAGCCATAACGCGAAAATACGTCGCTTCCGTTTACTGGTCAACGCTGACATTGACGACGATCGGTGGTGATCACGTGACACCGAGCTCAAATCTTCAGTAAGTACAATCAATTCACTTCGAGCAACTGTTTTCCAAAGTGGTCACAGCCAAGTCAGCGGAGCGCTCCAGAGGAGCCTTCGTCTTTTTCTTCGCCTTAAGCCTCACTTCGCATCACCAACTCACAAGCGAGAGAGCTTTTAGAGGACTCAGCGACAAATATGTTTCGCCTAATGGGACTTGGACACTCGGCTGCTAAGACCCGGCTGCCCACTCAGAAGAGTGGGGAAGTGGGGCTTGCTCGGAGGTCCTCCCGCGCTGAAGATATCTATTCTGACTGATCGTACCATGCGGTAGATTCAGATACATACCGAAGGGCAGGATCGGTTCGAACATCCGAGGCTTTCAGATCTGCCATAGGGGATAAGAGATGCGAGATCCTCACGATGTTTTACTCGTTTCCGTTTTCAGATATGCTTTTACAATACTCTCCTACCTAATTGGAGTGTTTATCTTCGCTACGATTGTCGGTGAGTTTTTTTCGCGTACTAAGGAGGACTTCTGCGCATCGAGAACTCGAATGAGCGTCTCGGGTGTGCGCGTGCACCTCAACGATAGTTGATTAACCCACCATGGCTATTCTCCGTAGGCCAAGTTGGGAACGTCATTACTAATCGCAACGCATCACGACTCGAATTCGAACGTCTACTGGTGAGTTGGTTCGCCGACATAATCTCAGATCTGTGAGCGGATGCTTGTCTCACATAGGATAGAACCGTCCTGTCCACGGGATCTCGGAGTGATTCTCAGCGCGTTCGGAGAAGGTCATGAAGACGAGGTACTCTCAAATGTGGAGTTCTATTCTCGTCGCGTTCATTTGCGTGCAACAAAAGCCTACTGCACGGCGGCGACCGGAACGTGAATCCCTATGTTGTCTTTCGGTCGCCAGGTTGAGGTCGTCACTCTTGTTGCTGCCGTAACGACCGCGACGACGTCTGTCGTGGTTTCTCTGTTGTTGTTATTTTGCCTGGCTCCGTTCCCCGGGAACACACGCTGGACTCGACCGCGAGTAGGGAACCGGACTCCGGATCGCCGACTCCGCTGTTTCATCATCAATTCTGCTTTTGCAACGGGCATAGACAGCGTGTATCTCAAAACGATTTCGTCCATTTGCACAGAACGACCAAGACAACAAAGAGGACAAAAGAGTCCAAGGCTGGAAAGCCTACATGAAGCCAGTCGAGGGAAGGGGTCGCGGAAGACGCAGCGACGAAAAGCTGCCCGCTCGGTGCTAGCCTTATGCGTTTGCTATTTGGCCTGACTGAGTGTATTTATTCCAAGTCGTTGATTAATGGACGCGCTCACGGTGCTGGGGAGCAGAAGAACGCGCTTGTGAACGACTGAAATAGTGAGAAAAACGATGAGCGAATGAAAGGTCTAATGGATGCTGGCCAGAGGAGACTTCGGCTCCGTGCGGGGGAACACTTCTGTCCCTGATCAACACTGCTAACTTGGAAGGACGGAGTCATTTTTCAACTTTCTCAACAAAAGTCTCAAACCTCAAAGAACTGAAGAGCCCTTGGCGGATCGAACGGCCTCCACTGACAATGAGCTCATTGATGGATGATTCAGGCCGAATTCGTTTCTACAGTGTTCAGTTCGCCCGTTTGAGAGCTTGGAGTGCGTATCCTCCGGACCCGTAGCGACGTGGAACACTGCGTGAGTCAAGTTGATCAGTCAAGTGACGAGTTTTCACGTTCGCAGGATGGGGCCAAATTGTACATGCGCCATCATAAAGTGCCTCACCAGATGCAGAGGCGAGTTCAACGATGGTACGACTACTCCTGGTCTCGGTAAGAAAATTCCCCCGAATCTCTTTGTTCTGACTTAACGGTCGATCGAGTTTCCAACTACGCCGTGAAACCACAGGGGCCCACGACTTCGTTCTCCGTAACGAGGTCGAACATCTTGATCATGCTGTTGAACAGTTACCGCTCGGACTAAATTCGTTTACTTTCCTCCTTCAGCGGCCGAATGAGAGGTGGAGGAGACATAAATTCGGCATTGGGTGGTCTTCCAGATAAGTTAAAAACTGAACTTGCTCTCCATGTAAATCTCAAGACGCTCAAAAAGGTTGGTACCCTCCCGACGAAGGAGAGATATGGTCGTGCAGCGAGTGTCCATAGTCTACCTGATTTGATTCTGTAAGTGTTTTGAGGGTCAAGCGTTCGTCCACAGGTTTCGATCTTCCAAGAGTGCCAACCGGAGTTTCTGCATGACCTTGTATTGAAAATGCGTGCGTATATTTTCACGCCGGGAGACCTCATCTGTCGGAAAGGTGAAGTGGCCCGAGAGATGTTCATCATCGCAGACGGTATTCTCGAGGTTAGACTCCATCGAATCCAGATTCCTTCCGCAACCTCATTCGTTTTTGAACGATTTTCTTGAGCTCTCGGAGCATCGGAGATATTGTGTGATATCTAAAGGATCTTGTTCTTCTTTCCGGACAGGTAATAAGTGAGACGGGAAAAGTTTTGACCCAGATGAAACCGGGTGATTTTTTCGGAGAGATCGGCATTTTAAATCTCGACGGCTTCAATCGACGGACCGCCGATGTCCGATCCGTGGGATATTCAGAGTTATTTTCGCTGTCTCGAGAGGATGTCCTTTCGGCAATGAGGGACTATCCGGAGGCCCAAGAGATTCTGCGGGCTATGGGCCGGAAGCGTTTGATGGACGCTGGACTTTCTTCAACAATGAACTGTCCTATGCAAGCCAATACACCACTGAAACAACAACAGCAGCAACAACAACAACAGCAGCTCCTACAACATGTGAGTGTTGTGCATGATTCCTTTAGGCCTTGGCATGCGTTTCGAGGCTGTCCGAGCTCGTTTTCGTTTGACTTTGGCGGAAACTGCCCAATCGGATAATTTTCCACTGAAAGCGGGGGCAGGGAGTGAAGAAAACTCCCGGGAAACAGAACTCTCGGGAATGAGGAGGCAATGATGATTGCCAGAAGTCGTTTCCGCCAAAGAGGCTTTCTGAATCTCTCGGGAGTTTTCGAGCCTAGGCCTCGTTTTTCTTTCCCGTGATTTTGTTCGCGGCTGTTATGGAAAACTAGGGAGCTCGGATTTCTGGGTCATGATACGGCTTCTTACCCCTCGAGCTCCTTCGTTAGTAGTCACCTCAACGTTTCGTACTAAAGGCTTCTTCTCCTCTCGTCTTGACGTAAATTCGACTTAGCCATTAAACACAACAGCCCTTCGCACAATTGAGCCTTGTTCACGGTTCGCTGTCCCGGTCAACCCGGCCACCACCGAAAGTAAAAGCGAAACCTTATTCCTACAGATCGCTCGCTCTTTCAGCCGTCGACAGTTCAAAGCAATCGTTGAGAATCTGGCCTTTGATGAAACTATTTTAGCTAACTATGATGTATGGTGAGACCATCGTCGGCCGGATTATCGGATCGATCGATATGAGATCGCGAGTGAACTCCTCCAGACATTTTTGGCTTTTCAATTGAATATATGAAACTCTCACGACAACACACCATGTTTCAATCGGAACGGTTTTTTTTGTTGCCTTCTCCGTGCTTCTCAACTCGAACCGTCGGGTCAGAATCCAAAAGCGCGAAAGCCTCTGGTGAAGTTTCTCTCGTCGCGTGAGAGAAGCACGAGCTCTGAATGGAGTCGTCACCGTGGGATGAGACAAATCCAAAATTCTGTTCCATCTTTCACTCATTCGTTCACTCCTTCTCCGCCTCACTCCGAGGCTCCCAGACGAGAGACACACGAGACTACGAGCTAACATGCCGTACGGAGGCGGCTGGTAAAAGCAGGAATCTCGTTTTTATGTTTCTTTGTTGAGAGCCGCGACGTGCCCGTGCTGGATTCACTTCTCCATCACCGTTACTCTTGTGACACGTTCCACCTCTCGCACTTCTGTTCTCTCCCGGCGGCTCGCCGTGCCGTCATTTCTATACATGGGGGACCCGGACCCCTCCCCGCGTCATCCCCAAAACAAGCTCGATGTCTCTCCTTGGCCGTGTTCATCTTCGTGGCATTCTTCGAGACCGCTGCCAGACTTCTCCGATCGGACGGTCGGATGAAAGCGTTTTTACATTCCACGAGTTCTCTCCATCCGCGATCGAGATCTTCATGAATTTAAACGGTTCGGCGGCAGCTGAGACGAGCCAAGCTCGCAGTTTTGTTCGGAGTCTGAATGTGTTGACATGTGCCTCACGCGTGCGGCCTGGCCGCGCATTTGGAGTTTGGACCCCACCCATTCTACGATTCCTTTCTGAAAACTTTCAGGACGGAGACGTGCAGTCCCAGCCCTTGGCCATCGGACCGATGGTCACGAGCGTCGGTCAGGCGCCAACTGCGGAACTTGAAGTAGAGGACACGGCATCGCTCTCAGAATCGCCACAGAAATCGCCAAAGTCGCCCGACCGATCGCCAGTCGGGACTGCACCGCAAGCACTAAGCACGCAGAAGTCAATGAATACGATACGAAAATTCAGGAAAGACCTCAAACACCTGCTCAGAAGCGGAACGCTAGCTTCAAACGGATCGTAAGTGTCCGCCCATGGCCGCCCGTCTCAGGAAAAGGGATAGGCGTCGTCGTCGTCGTCGTCGTGCCTGAAGGGTCTGCTCATTATCCAACAATTTGACACCCAGCCAAGAAGAGGAGAACGGAGGCCATCTGTCGTCCAGCGACGAACATTAATATTCAATGATAGATTTTGCAGGCCGCTCTTATGTCTGTGTATGTGTGTGTGTGTGTGTGTGCGTTGTACGTTCAGAGGCTCATATGGAAATCGCGTGGCAAGCTTTCTCGTCCGCTTTCAAGTTCTCTATTCGGTCGTATGAAACGAGCGTGGTCAGATGATACCACCACCAAGCCGCTCTCAAAATAAATAACTTTGCGTCTGCTAACCACGCTGCGGCTTCTGCGCTCTCCTCTATTCTTTATTTTTTCCCTTGTCATCGTTTTCTTGTTTGGATGCCCAAAACTCTGCCGCTTTGCCCACAGCCGCTGCTGCCCACCTCCACAGTTGCTATTTATACCAGCTCGGAAGATGACAGAGTGAGAAAGAGGAAAGGAACCATGGATTCCGTGAGAGCCGGCAATTCCAAACCAAACGTTTCCCATCTTACGATTCCACCCTGATGTTTTGATTTCCTCCCCTCGAGCTGAGTGTTTGTGTTTGTGAAAACAAAATCCCCCGTCGGACTTTTTCGCCGCCGGCTCGTACGATGAATCGTCGCCAGCTTTTTCAAGACCATCTGCTCACGCCACGCGAAGGCAACGCCCGTTGCTCGATCTAATGCCACGCCGGCCGACTCGAGGTATTCTGTTTGTGAAGAAGTGACCAAGCGGCTGAACTTCTACTCGAGCCGGCCTCTCGGCCCGATTCATGTTCCGTTATTCATCTCGAAAACTAGCACGCAACGCTCTTGACGGTGTCCTCCCTCCTCTCACGTCGTCCACTCTGAGTTCTTCTACGGGAATCGTCTGTGAAACTCGCTTCTGTCTCCACTTCCGACCGGCTCAGCTCCATCGACGAAATGCCAACTCGCAACAACTTCTACCGAGCACTCCGTTCTTGATTTTATGGGCACCCTCTGGTTTGGTTATGCGAATCCACCGCGGCCCAGCACGCTTGTCCATCTCTGAATTGTTCCAATACAAAGTTCCCAGGACGCCAAATAAATAAATCTGGCCCGCGTTGGCCGGCGCCGTCTCGACCCGAACGCGTAAAAACGAATCTAAACTTGTGAAGTCTAATTTCGCAAAAAGCCCGAATCCTCCCATTCGATATAGTGCTTCCGGGTGCTGGGTCTTCGATGTTTGCCGCGACGCACCAATTGACGATCGCATGTGTCTTAGATTTCATGTTGCGCTTCATTTTTTTTATTGCTAAGCAAAGCGTTCGTGTTCACGCGCACTTATTGTTGCGGTTGCAGTTGCACAACGGTCGCGGGACTCACTGCCGATGTGCGGTTTGTCCGTTCCGCGCCGGCTAGACCTGGAACCCTCGTTAACAAATCCATCTCACGGCTCTTAAGGTAACTAGGGAGCACGAACTTTCGAAGCGATCTTAGCACAGTCCCTAGTCAATCATCGTCTGACTTCGCCCTAGACCCTCCTCTTGACGTCTATCATCAAGCTTGCTCGTTCCTCGAGTCTGTTCCACCGCCTCGCTTCCTTGCATTAGTGTTCGATTCCCAACCTGCCTTCTTTTCCCTCACCTCCTTCCTTGCCCCTGTCCCGCGAACGAAAAAAGGCTCAGTATTTGTTCTAGACATGCGTTATTACGCATATATGTTTGGAGTCCCGCCGAGAACTTGACTGGGATAGGTTTCTTTCCGCATTCGTTTGGATAGTTGTAACGCGGCACGTTTTTATGTTTCTGGCCTTTCGTCGATTTTGCCTGTTCCTCTTCCTCCATCTCTCGTTGACATAGGCTCTTGCATTCCGCAGCGCGGAAGTCCGGCACTGGCGGATGTATCTGCCGTGTGAGAGATCCTTTACGGTCGAAAAACGAGAATCGGAATCATCTCGGGAGTGGGAACATTTGAAGCAGGCTGCTAGGAATGGAGCAATTGCTTGCACTCTGATCTCCTAATCGAGATCCCTCCGATTCGGCGATGCAAATCTGCATCGTAGACCTGCCGTAGACCACGTTTGCGATTTGGCCGCTTCGTCAGGCGCATCGCTCCTTGGATAATAATTTGCCCAGTGGAGGCCCATCACAAGAAACACTCCTATGCTGTCGTATTCGGTTCTCCACAGTGAATGTTGGCTGTAGCAGTGATCGTTGTGATGGGCTTTTACTGTTTATGAGAGAGTATTGCTGAGGACTTGTGTTTATATCCGGGTTTGTAGTACATATACTGTTTTGCGCCTTGCTGTGTCTCTCCCAGTGTGAATTCGAAGGCTCAAAGAGTGTTTGCTAGATCGACAATCCGTAGGTTCTGTCATCTCCAGTAGCGCAAATGAATTGGACGAGTTCTGGAACGCGAGTTCATGATTGGTTTGCATCCCAAATGGCAATCTGGGGGTGGGAGCCTGATCTCGCTACGGTTCTTGGTGGACATTCTTGGCATGAACACGCGGTTCGAAATTCATTCAATTTTGTTGTCCTTCGCAGACGCTTCCATGTAGGACACCGTCAAACTTCGTCAGGTGAGCCAGTGCTCCAATCCAGTAGAGGTGAGTCCAGTATATGTTCGGATGTTATCGCAGCAAAGGGCGAAAACTGATTAAATCGACTTCCATGGGTCTCATATGGGGAATCCATGGAGAAGCTCGTCGGGCAAAACAGAGCGAAGCGGAGGACAAGCAATAAGGGAAGAAGACAGTCCGGAGGCTCGCCGAGAAAAGTCATTTGTATCCGGAGAAAAAATTTAGGGACTCCGAGCCGACGACAGCCGAAAGCTCCTTGAAATATCATCTCCATCAATTAATGTGTTGTTGGGAAACGTTCCGTCCAGACTCATTCACTGTCAGCTCTCCTCTCCTTTCCGGCGGGCTGGGAGGGAAAGTTTGTGATAATAAACTAATTGAGTCGCCGCTGACGAAACGACATGTTCGATTCGTTCCCCTCAAAAGTTGTTGTGCCCGGTAGCTGTATCAATGGCTCTGCGTGCTTCCTGCTCTCGATATACAATCCATGGGAGTGGAGAAGAGGAAATCCGACGACTTGGGACTTGAATCGTTCAACGAATTCTATATTAACGGCTGATCAAGGCAATTATCATTTCCTCGTCCACAGGACAAACCATAGGCGGCATCGAAGGCGACGTGGACGCAGACGTTCAGGACAACCTGTCGTTCTCTTCGATAGGACCCGGACGTTCCGTGAGTTCCTTCACTCTCGCATAAGGCTTAGGAACTCTGTATGGAAGTTCATGCAGTCAAGGACGGCGACAGAATCGGGATGCTTCAGGGTACAGAACATATTTTTACTATTTATTTGCTGTTTTCATGCGACAAGGAGTTCAAGAGCGCTCTTCAGGTGAATATCCCGATCGGGAATTATTATAAGCAATGCAGTTTGATCACCGTTTCTGTCGACGGGGAAGTTGATTGGAGCCCTTGACTCTAGTGTAAAAATTTAACTTGGTCGACGGGACTTTCCAGGCTGACGTAAAACAACGTAGATCGCCATCCGCGTCGTCCGCATCCATCGCCACAGAATCAGGGCCCGCTTCTAACGTTCCCTTGAGCCCTGCTCAGACATCGGCTTCAACTCCACCTCAGGTTCAAGGAGCACGAATGAATCCCTCCCAGTGTCTTCAGCACTGCAACCCTACGACAGGCAGATCACCCCGTAGCGAGCTTCTGACAGTTTCGCCACAGTTGGAGACGCGACGGCATTCTGAAGCCCCGCCAACTTCAAAACGTTTTTTCAACCAAGGTGGCATTGCCGGCACCGGTGGAGTTTGTGGTGGGGCTCACGACACCGGAACTCATCCGCGACAGCGAATTACAGATAGTCTACGCAGAGCTACCATGGTGAGTCGAGTTTCCGTTTGAATCTTGTACACGAACACCGAGCAGAAGAATTCTCGTTCCAAGGATGGAATCGAAGATTCCTTTCTTTTGCGTCCGCGCTTGGAATCAGAGCAATTCAGATAGAATTCAGAGTGGAGTTTTCCGCCCATGTTCAGGTTTCTACGACGTTTGAGCCGCCGCTCGCATCAGCGTCGATTGCAAGCGCCGCAGGATCAGCGATGGATCCCGAAATTCCTTTACTTCGACGGGTTCTCATGCTCAAAAGAGAGCAGGCAACGCGAGCAAGTGAAGAGCGTCTCCGACAGACAGCGTCTTCGTCGTCGTCTCGTCCAGAGAGCCTCCAGTTATCTGAGTCGTCGTCTCGAGGACTTGCCTCTGGCTCTGGCAGCAGATTGGCAAAACTTTCTCCGAGAGTCGAGACCGACGACGAGGTGTTTATTTCGCCACCCAAAGCAACTTCTCCACGCACAGAGGTTTGTATATTAGCATGTCAACCAAGCAGCGGGTGCTGCGGCTTTTATGGGGCCACTCTCCGTTGTTGCCGGTTGTTGTGTCGGAAATGCTTCAGAGAGTCGTGGCAAGGTGCAGAGGTGACCGTCAAATAGAGCGACGAACTAGCCAGACGAACTAACAAGATCGCGTTCGCGTTAGGCCGCCGAAGGAAAATGGTCGCCGTCATTTCCAAAAGACGTTCCGATCATCGGTGGCAACAAGTCAGAAGTTGACGAGGGACCGAATGTTGGCTCTTCGGCTGCAGAGACGACAGACGAAGTAAGTCGCTGTTTGCACCCGCTGGCTACCTCAAGTTCTTCTACTAGTCCGTGCTTATCCGCGAAGGTTCGACGGCAGCTTGATGCGCTCGCCAGTCCAAAGAAGCGCGCGTTGTGGCAGCACGCCACAATCGAAGGCTATGCGAAGAGACGCGCTGTACTTACTCGAATGTGCGCAATTGAGCAGGGACTGAACTCGCCTGAAGAAGATCATGCGGGTGACGGCGAGGTCGCCAGTAACATCAACCACAACAATAGCATCAACGTCAGCAGTAACAACAACAACACCAACAACATTAGCAGCAGTGTCAGCAGCAGCAATATTATTAATAACAACAATAACAATAACAACAACAATGCATCGAATATTTTACTGGAAGACGATGCTCTAACGCGGCCATCCAAGCCAACCAATGATTTTGAAGACTCAAGCCAAACACAACAAACTTTCATCATCACGGACCAAGAGAATGTCGAGCTTATGGTCACTGCTGCTATGAAACAGATCAAGATGGCTGTCACCGATTACCTGGTAAAGTTCGAAACTTGACCAAAAGATCACCTCGATCCTAATGTGAGATGTTGGCCGTGATGACAAGTGAGAGTGGTGAAGGTGAGGATCGTCGCTCTTCATTCCAGAAGGACACTCATATGGAACTTACATCGAGGGTGGAAGCTCTCGAGCACGAGCTCGAAATCAAAGACAACCTCATCATAGAACTGCAAGACGAACTTATCTTCAAAGTGAGTGTGCGGCCGGTGACGCTGATCGAGCCTCGATCCGGAGATGCATCTTGCTAACGAAGGTCCTTTGCAGGAGAAGGAATTCCGCCATCAGAAACCCGGACCAAATTTCATAGAAGACATCTGTTCCTTGAGTGAAACATCTTTCGAGTCTGACGACGAAGAGAACGCCTTCCTAGTGGCTGCAACGGTAATCCTTTCGAAACTCCTCTCATCAGCCAAATTTCTCGTGTGTTGTGTTGAGCGTGAATCTGATTCTGGAGTAAACCGAACCTTCTCGAGTCGAAAACGAGATTCTAAAGACCGTCTGAGCGTTCACTGCACGAAATCCGTAGTGTGCGTTGCTTCACCACAGCACACGCAATCACTGATATTAGCATGAATTACGATTATTGGAGAACTTCTCCGATCGATCGATCGATCGGAAATCGGAAAGTCACGTCGAATTTTTGTTGATGTTGTTCTTGTTGACAACCACACCGTCTTCGTCGAGTGCAAAGGGTCGAAGGACAACTACGTGATACGGTGGTGGACTTCAGGTGCCTTCCTCTGATGTTTTCGATCCCTCGCCTCGAAACTCCTGGCCCAGGAGTGGTTTTGAGACAAGCACTTTTAGCGAACTGCACGCCAACAACGGCATTCACAACCACGAGGAAATTAGATTCGTCGAATTGAGTAATTCGGCGGCGACGGGGGACCGCAGTGCATCCTGGCATGACTACCTGTCGCCAACAACTTCGGCCACTCAGCACGGCGGCATGGTACGTGATTTGGAAGCGATACTTCGATCGAATCTCGTTCCTTGAACTCATCCGCTATATGTATCTCAAAATGCACTGAATGTTCCCCTGTTTGTCGGACTGAGCGCGATCCCGAGCTTGAGGTATGTTAGTGCTTCCTCTTTTAGTTGTCTGCATCTGCGCCCCACTCCTCTCCGGAACGTAGCCCATTAGATTCTGATCACCAGGGATAGCGTAACAGCAAATTCTTTCATGCAAA
The DNA here is from genome assembly GCA_028455905.1 of Neoseiulus californicus. NCBI lineage: Eukaryota > Metazoa > Arthropoda > Arachnida > Mesostigmata > Phytoseiidae > Neoseiulus > Neoseiulus californicus. The sequence goes on from JAMQGS010000014.1 coordinate 600,622, forward strand.
GAACGAGGTTTTTTTCCGAACAAGGGCCGAAATGGCCCGGTGACAGTGAGGCAGGGAGATTCTTGTTCCGACGAAATGTCGACACAGAGAACGGGTTCCGGGATGTACGGGAGTGGGGAAACGCGAATTCATTGAGATAGAGAATCCGGCAATATTCATCCGCATATCATGAAGGCAAAAATGAGCATAGTTGCTTTTGAGCCTGCTTCACTCACTTTCTGATCCTTCGAGATGGCCTTGTTCTGATCTGACATCAACCCGGTGGCTGATGCATCCGCTTCACCCGCATGTTTAGCCTTTGACGAGAGCCAGATGCTCCAGAGTGCATAGACAGTGTATCATCCCAGTGTCCTTTATTTGTACGGCAGCGTTAATATAAGACAGTTAACATAAATGAGAGCGACCAGGGACGAGAGCAGGCAGCTACGCTTTTTTTCCGCGCGGGATCCGGGCGGCCAAGGAATGATACGCACGGAGCACTTGTGGAGCTTCTCAGTGAAAAACATGGAAACCAGAGCAAAGTCGAATAATTAATTGCTGTAAGGCTGAGAGGAGAGAATTAGCGATGCATTCGAGATTCGAGATCCAGACTCGCGGAGGATTTAGGATGCGCTCCAACGGTTAATCATTGGTTGCTAGTCTCTAGCGTAGTCTTCGTTAGACCTTTGAGTTCGCCGTCGTTGGATTTGTCGTGACTGCCGCTGTCGCTGCTGATTCCCTTGCTTCAATAATTGATACTGGTCGTTCCTGTTGAATTATGAATTCGGAATTTGATGGCCTTCAGGTGGCGGCTTCTAAAATGGGACCTGACGACTTATGGAAACTCGAATTTCCGCAAATTTCGGACACCGTTGTGGAGAGTGCCAGACGATCAATACCTTCCCATGATCATCCGGCGTCACTTGAGAAAAGACCGGCGAAACGCGGATCAAAACAGGATACCGCTTTATCTCTGAAACAGGTGATTGTGAAACGCACAGCGTTTACGCTTCACTCACACAGACGCTCCCCCGCCATTCACTGATCCGGGCACTGCGTTATGCCGCTGGATTCGTTGTCGGCTCCCGTTTTCTCCGATCACGGGCCGTGTACAACTTCTACAAAACACGTTGCCGTCCTCTTCGCATCGTTCCAACCGTCGATTCCCTACGACTCCCTTATGACGTGAAAACCCATTGAGTACCTGACGCAAGCTATTTTTTTAAAAATCCACGGATCGTTTCTATAAATAATCTTTGAGATTTATCCCTCTTGTCCCCTTCGATCCCGACATGAGCTATGTCGTTGTTCAAGAATGCTCCACCACCAACTCTGTTTTTTCCTTCTCGACTCGATGACAGTTGCCCTTCCCTTTTTCTTGGATCTTGTTAACCGTTCCCTACTCGCGCCTTCGGTCGGGTACGTGGTCAATGGCGATAATTTAACCGACGTACTTGGTCTTTAGGCAGCGCAGACGGCTTCCAACAATGCCAGTCAAGAACACGCGCCTCCTCTGAAGGTCGAGGACGCGCGACAACCTTCCTGTGACGATTGGGAGGTGAAGATGCTTGTGGAGCAGTTCGATGAGAAGATGAAACGCCGTTCCCTTGAAGGTGAATTGAACCGACAGTGTTCATCCCTCTCGGAAATCGAGGAGGAGAGCACAGTAGTGAAAACACAGTGGCCGCATCGGTATTGAGGGCAGTGCTCAGTTTTGCGCATTCATGTTGCAGGCCGTCGTCATTCATCCTGCGACATCCAGTCGTGGGAGCGTCTCGTCCTGCAGACTGATCCGTCGTCAAGTTATCCCAACTTTGGCGGCACCAGTCGGGATCCTCGCGATTCGAGAGATATGCGCCGTCGATACGGGTAAGCAGATCCTCCCCCACTTTCGTTACCCGAAATACGTAATACTGAATTCATGGTAACGTCCAGCAGAACTCGGTGAAGTGCCGGACTGATGCTGTTTGACCTCGCCCTGAGTCCTCCGTCTGCCGAATGAAGCGGACGGCCGCTGCGATGGTGTTTTGATGGGATATAGCGGAATATGCCTTTTCGAATCGAATTCCCTCTTGCAGACGATCACCCCGCGCGCTTTTTACCCGTGGACGGTTCCCCGAACCCGGAACGACCTCGAGACGAGCGGAGATCCGGCGAGCATCACTCGCCAGATTCGCTTCAGTTGACGTTCCAACGTTACAAGCCAGGTACGCTTTCCTCGCAACCTCGCGCATACATTCGTCATCGATATAATTCATCAAGACCTCATCTCAATGTTCATCATCGACTTTGACATGCGCTTCCGACATTGCTTCTCATATGCGGAACTCATATTCATGTCGTGAATAGATTGCACGAGGTCTAGAGGAAAGTCCTGATTCGATAGTGAATTCAACTTCAATGACTTGGAACCTTCGCGGGAGCTCCCAGTTGCATGCGGATTCCGCCGAACCGAGGAGGATGAGGTCGACGAGGAGCTAAAGATGAATAGATTTGACTCCATGAGAGTTTCTTCCTCCAGGAGGCGGATCTTGCCTTCAGACAGCCAATGCTCCTCAGTGAGCTCTGCCAGCCCTTGCGTAGAATCCGTGCTTTCTCGCTCTGACCAAAATCTTCGATTGCGGGAGATGTCTTCTCCATCTTCTCAAATGATTCCAAGTCAGGATTCTCGCGTAGCAGCCTTCCGTAGAAAGTACGTTGCCAACATCTCATCGTTTGACCTGATTTAGCCGATGTAATTTCCGTTCTTTTTTTTCTATATCGAGCTTCAGCTTCTCATCATGACAACGAATCTAGCCCCGTAGCTCATTCATACTCATTCAAATCAGTACCTCAAGGTTTTGAGATCATACTCCACGGGACTCCAAAAGTGATGAATTTTTCGTTCCGATCAAGCCGCAACAGAAACTGAATTGAAAACACGTTCTAGGGCTTTTTGTCAATCCCGCTTCAGTTCTATGGCCGAACAGAGCTCTACCAGCTCTAACTCGAGAGGACGCGGTTCGCAACAGTGGAAAAGGTGAGGGAAACAATTCACGATATTTCGTCATCCGAGGCATCGCAACTGCAGAGTGAGGAAGCATATGAAATCGTTCATTTTACACGCAGTCCCAGTCCCTCAGGGCTATGAAGTTTACACGAGTCGAGTCGAGTACAGTACAGAGGCAAGGTTCGCCTGGCTGTCTATTTTTTGAGCCCTCCAGTCGTAGCGTCGCGTCGCCTCGCGCTTGCTTTGCTCGAGCTAACTCTCTGTCGAATCTGCCTGCATGCCACTCTGGGCTCAATGAGAAAGCTCGCTCGTTAATGAAACTTGTTACAGCTGGCGACAAATGTTGTCGACTGCGCTCGTTTCGAAACTAATAGAAAATGCCTTCAGCACTTCAATTAGCCCCGTTGAAAAATCATCTCGCTCTCAATAAGTGCGACGAAAGTGGGATTCGGGATCCAAGTTGCCTCGATTAGAATATCTTGCTTCCCCGGAGCGCCAACTCAAACTCCTCAGGATTCTCACAACTCTCCGAATTTTCATTTTCGTATGTGGGTGAGATATTTCACTGGGTACGTCTCAATCTGAAGATACACTCGTTGTCCTTTTTCAAGTCTCGACGATGACGCCCCCCGCGGTCGGGCGTCACCTCTGATAGCCGACGCTGATTCAGAACTGGAAAGCGAGCATTGTTCCACGGAAGCGATAGAAGAAAACCTTGAGGAGGATGTGGAAATGCAAGATAGCAGACGAGAGGATCAGCCGGGCGTATCATCGCAGGACGACGCCACATGGTCTCCCACCGGCCAGACCATGGGCCTTCCAACCATCAAAGAGGGTTAGTTCTGCACGATTAGTTTTCTCAGCGCACCTCACCCAAATATTATTGACTTCTGGTTCATGGTTGCGACTTAACTCGCCGTCCTACAGGACTTCGACTGCAGGGCCAGAAATCGGAGATTTCAGAGGAAGACGAAGATGACTCCTCTTCCACAAAGACGACTCTCTTCATCGATATCGACGAGGAGTTCTCGGACTCGCCACTTGATAAAGGTAGGTGGACAGTGGCGTTGGAAGACGAGGAGCTGAGCGCATCCGAGTCTCACTATGACAACCATCCTGTACGAATTTCCAGATGCTCTTGCTGCTCCTGCTTCGGGCGATCACGCGAGACCCGAAGAAACTCCGAATATCGGCGACAACTCAGTTTCGATCCAAATCCCGTCTGTTATCGACAGTATGCCTTCGCCATCATCATCTTCATCATCATAGCAATCATGAAAACCATCATCATCATCATCATCATCAGCATCACTCTCCATAACCCGAGCTTGAGACTACATCCACATGAAGCTTGGGAGCTGCTCATATACCTCAACCGTATCGCGTCCCGCGGCAATCTGCCCATTATCATCGCAGAGTCCGCGACCCATCCCCGGTTTCTCGACGAATCACTCTCGCTGGGAACTGGTTTGATCAGTCCGCAACAACTACCTGAGCCGTAAGGACACCAGGTCTTGGAACGCATAGCCTCTGTTAACAGACCTGATCGTTTTTCCCAAACAACCCGATGGTACGCTTCATAAATCTGTTCTTCGAGCCAACTAGAACGTTCGTGTTCTCCTCTTCGAGGAAACTTGCCTCGACTCACGCAACACTCCCTTTGAAGCACTCGATCATCGACACCAACTTCCACGACACGAGAGAAACAAGGAACAAACACGCAAGGATAACCACACATGCCAGTGAAAGACACGAAGTCATTCAGAGCTGATGCCACCATCACAAAACTCCCGTAACAATTACCTACTTTCCGAAGCTTAACATTCGGCACTGCTGGTGAACGGTTGAAAGACTTCACAAACATCAGATTGATTTCCGTTTCACGAGTCGATCGTACCTTTCCTTTCCAAAAGATCGGAGTGAGAGCAAATGAAAGTTCCAGTAATCTAAGACACCCAGAGATTTTATTTATAATATGCCGAAATGAATCTCTTCCCTTTTCTATTCTGGCCACCCTGACAAGACACGAAGAGTCTATGTGGAGATTATTTCACTATCAACAACGCTTCATGAGAATAAAGATCAGAAGGATAATAGTCATAGTGTACCACACTTCGCGTTGATGGTCGTGGCTTCCCTCCGCTCAAAGTTTCCAACGAAACCCACAGAGTCAAATCGCAGCGGATTGAAAATAATGTATCATACTCGCGAGCACTACTTTTCATAATAATAATTATATAATGATAAAATAGGTGACTATTTCTTCAAGCAAGTAGGAGGCGAAGGTTTCGAGTGTCACTGCAGACGGACTCGCGTTCGATCCACGCGGATCGGATGCCGACACAAACCAACGAAAGCGAAACCAGCCCAACCTGATTCTTGAAACCGACATACACGCATACACACAAGAGACTTGTTGACATGCACTTCTTGTAAATGACCGCTTCGCTCTGGAGAATGAGCCAGAAACATGAGGATGATTGTCAGAGGTTCATAATCTCTGCGTTCTTGAGAAAACAGAAAGAAATAACTCCGCCCTGATGAAGTCAGATCAGGTTCCTCTTCCCCACCAGAGACCCAACGTTTACAGTACAAACTCTGTCCTTAGGCTCCAATTTTGAAACACACACACACACACACACCGACACACACGCTCTATCTCTCTTGTCCTTTTCCTCTCTCTGTCTTTACTATCACCGTTTCCGTTACGTATTCGCCCCGATGGATAGTTCGTTCAGGATCAGTGCATAGTTCTGTTTCTTCCGCGCTTGCCATTGTTGTCTTATCTTGTATTCTCCTGGAAAGAGATGGATCGCCTCGATGTTTCATCTGAGTGACTCACTCTGTACAGTTGCCTCAATTCTCGGTTCGAGTCAGGATATCCGGCAGGCGCATTGATCGCTGCTGATCGGCGTCACAAACATTCGCAGATTAGATAGGAGCCGACTACGTTCCGACTCCGTCATAAGAAGCTTAACAAGACTAACCGGCTGCAGCAGGTACTCCTTTAAATCTTCTAGAGATTAAGCCAATTTATAGGCGGAGAGGCCGCAGAACGCTCGGAAGTGCGAAAGTGTGAGGCCGGAGGTCTCTCAGAAGAGCATTTACAACGTTTCGTTCGGGTTACCCTACGTTTCCAACCCTGCGGGCATTATTCGTTGGAGCGAGAAGATTTATATCCTGACACAAGATGAACATTCAGGTTGTTACAATTTTAGCGCTGCGTTCATTGAGGTCAAGTGTCCTTTGACAGATTTTCGAGCACATGTTTCAGGACGCGGCTTCGGTGAAGGCAGCGAGTCGGGTTGAGTGAGAGTAAATACCTTAAATGAACCACAAGACACATCTGAACAATCTCGAGATAGTTGCTCGACAATGTTGGATCAAGAAGACTGTTATCGGAACGCATAGAACCACCAGCTCGTCCTCGTCAGACGAACCGGATCTCGAGCAGATTTGTTCGTGCCCTAATTGAAATGAATGAATGACGAAAGCTTCATAATTAATTTCCCAGAATAAACTGAGAGCTTACTTGTATCAGGAGGATATCGATCGAAATTATTTGTTGCTTTCGACCTCATTCTGCGATTGCGGTGGGTGCCGTTCACCGATGAACAACTCGGGTCTAATTCGATTTTCGCTGTTATCCTCCGAGCCATGCTGGTGGAAAGTTTCTGGTGCGTTATTAACCAGGTGCTTCTCCTGGAGGTTGCCCTGTGTTGCTAAGTTCATCACCTTTCGCCCGGAAAACAGAGGTCGAGAGTTGTGCGGGCTTCCGAGTGGAACTTATCTGGAAGGATGTGCGGCAGAAGAGTTATCCCTCATGCCTACAAAAAACTAATTCGTGATTTGATGTCATTCGCGTTAACTTCATAAGCCTACATAGATCCTCGTTCAGGTTTTTGCAGCAGGTCTTTGAGGAGATATCCCTAACTGAGCAAGCTATCGAGAAATCTGCGATCCAAATCAAGGCCATAGAAAACCAGCTCGAATTGGGGAAAATCAACTAGCAGCAAGCCGGTGGACTCGAGAAGGAGTACATGTATAGCTTTGGGAAGTTTTTCGATTGCACGAAGTGTGTACATATATTATATTTGAATAAATCATCCACTCTCCTGAAAACAAATGAGAACTCACAGAATACTGAAAATTCCACGCTTCGGTTTCAAACATGTGAGGGGAGCAAGAGTATCAGCGCCGTTATTGGCACAAATCAGGTACGTGAAATGCGAGTCGTGATTGAGATTCTGCAAGAGCTGTCATCGTTCAAGGCGAGTCTGATCTCCACGGCTCCCGACCGGATTCCTGGAGCCTGTTCCAATAACTGGATCAGCTGCTCGAATGACAGAGCAGCCAAGAGACAAGTAAGCCTGGAAGCTCGAAGCGCTATTTCCAGTTGCCGGTGGAATCTTCGCGCATACCCCTCGCAATAATATTCGCATGATTCGTCAATACTCCTCCATTCAGATATGAACACGGAGTCGACACAGCTTTCCAAGTTCATCACATACCAGCGACATGGAGAACCAGCTTCCCCGTGCGACGCGACGCTGATATGCGATCACCATCTGCGTTATTGGATGACATTTCTTTCGAAGGAACACATTCGCTCACGTCGAGCGAGCGAAGTACCACAGGAATGTTCTCGGATCAAGTGCAACGTTCTTCCTACATTCAGCTTTCAACATTCAGATTTGGACATTCAGATTCGTTGCGTGGACAGTAAACTTATCAATGGCCTCAGTTGCGTGCAGCTCAGGAAGAAATTAAGTTGTAAAGAGTTCTTGTCATGAATTCTCGACGTAGGCGTACGAACCACGACGTCTACCTCCCTAGTTCTGTGGCGGACCGTTCTCTGCCAGGTATTGTCCGGGATGTTGGTGTGGCTGAACGGGATACATGTTACACAGTTGCCACTGTTCGTCCTGTCAAGCGCTTGTCGACCATGAGGTTGATAGCGACCGCTCGCGACGAGATTGTGCGTGGCGCGGTGCCAAATACAACTCCACAGAATGTCCAATGAGGCGCACGGTCACGTTCGCACTCTCGACATCAGTTCGAGAGGGACACCTTGTATTCGCGGGATGTCCTGTATCCATCTGAGGCTCCAAGAGAAGATGTGACTGGAGGATCATGGTTTCATACACCATACGTCACTCGCTTCCGTCGCCTTGGCGTTTGCGTATACAGATGGAAGCACTCAATGAGCAGCTCCCCGATGAAATGTTCGTTCTGTTGTGCCAGCCTAGTTTCGATACAGTCTCGCGTGGTTGACATGTATCATGGTAGGGCTTCAAACTTTCTTCCATTCGACAGCAGCTGTCCTGACAACGATTCCTCCACGAGGAAAAAGTCGTGAGAGAAGAAGCTCCCGGTTCTCGTCTATCCTGCATAACAATGTCCACCTGGGTTAGGTCATCTTTGGAACATTATCTGGATTTTGAGTAGCTCCGCATACAGCTTCATTCACTGCGTGCTATGCACCGTGAACGTCTGTTGCAGTGGACGCGGCGTTTCTTCGAAGGGTCCCTTTCAAAAAGTTCTTTTTGGATGGGCATCAGGTCCTGTTAGCTGAGCTACAATGCAGGCATTTCCTCTCGTCTCGACAAAAAGGCTGTGAGAATAGACCCGAATGAATGAGCCTTACAAAGTGCTCAACGACAAAAACAGAAGGCACAGTCCGCGGAACTCAGTAAACAACGTTTCTTCGATAAACCAATCCATTCTTCAGTATGTACAGGTGAGTACTGACGCTGCGCCATTTAGACGTCAGGACCTAACGACCAAAATCGGTGGAAACTTGAAAAGATTCTCTCGAAACTGTAAATTCAGGCAGTTGAGATGATCTCTCTATGCAATAGATGTTTCGAAAACGGAGGGTTCCCGCTTGTCGCGCCAGGCGAAGGAGTTTCCATCCTCTCCTCTATCCTGTCGGTGTCCTGTTTCTCTCTCTCTCTCTCTCCTGCCCTTCTATACGGGAATGATGGTTTTGATGTTATTCTGTATCAGCGTGTTCTTCACAGATTCGAAGACAAAGCGGATATTGTTGGTATCTGCAAATTGAAATTCGAGCGCTCATTCAACGATTTTCGGAAAGCAGGGAAATGTTCGGAAAAAGTTCTTCCGGAGGATTCAGGGGAGCATGATAGTGAATGGTGCGGTGGGTTAGCTTACCCGTCGCGCAAGTGAAATGCGAATATATCTGTCTAGGCTCTTCACCGGACTGGGGAACATTGGTGCCGAGGAACATATCTAGGATGAATTGTCTCGCCTGGTAGGCGTCCGCCCTTGGTCCGCGATAGTCCGGGAAGTAATCTGCCAAATCAGAATGGGCAATTTTTTCTTCCAGCAGGTCCTAATGGAATCGTAGGGTACAATTAGAAACTCATCAAGGCATCCATCCAAGATATGGAAAAACAGATTCTCCCTCCACCAGGAAAGGATGAACAGAGAACAGAGCCATGCACCACAGCTCTGTGTTCGCAGTTCGCAAGAAACGAACGCGGGCTCAACATGTGCTTCGAACCTTTTTGTTCATGAAGAGGATGATCGACGAATTCCGGAACCACTCGCACGATATGATTATCTCGAACAGACTTTTCGACTCCAGCATGCGATTTTTGGTGCTTTCCTCGAGTAGAGTCTACCATGGAACGGGTTGGGAGAATTCAATTTATCGCTCAAGCGAACGAATTCACGGCGGATATTCGGGGCAACATAACGTGGAAGGCTCTCCAGATCGAGTCAGGACTTACCTGGTCGTATTCTGAAACAGCGACAAGGAACACGACCGAAGTAACATTGGAGAAACAATGAATCCACTTGCGTCTCTCAGATCGCTGGCCGCCGACATCGACCATTCGGAATCGATGGGAATTGATGTCAAATGTATAGTCGACGACGCCTGAAATCCAATAAGTTAGCTTTCATGTGGATTCGCTCACAAGAGCTGAAGAATTCGATACGAAATGAGAACTCGGATAAGGTCGGAAGTTCGAGAGAGACCAGAGGGAGTTCCTGATGCAGCGGTCCGAGGTCAGCGGCTCTCGTTTTGGATGCATGCAAAGCTCCCGATGGACGATAGCTCGCGAACCCGGTCTTCGACTCGGAAATGTGGCTGAGAAAATATACTCCGCAGGAAACCCACTTCCCGAGCTACGTTGGCAGCAGAGATACCGCGGGGCGGCGTCGGCAGAACACCAGAAATCGACAGGAGAACAAAAGGAAGCCTTCGATCGAGGAAGCGGCTGAGCAGGAGAACAAAGGAGGTCGTGGGATAGGTGAAAGTAGTTGAAGTAAGTAGCAGAAGGTTTCGATTTTGAATTCTGCTGGTCAGCTGAGCCGATTTGAATACGGCCCTCCGGTCGGCCGCCGGCGCCGTTGCCCCCCCCCCCTTCGTCACTCACCCGTGGTGGGTACTCGAACCCTTAACACGTCTTCTTGATTCGGCAAAAAGTCTCTGGCCGCGAATCGGTCGACATTTGAAAGAAAGTAGTTGGCCGAATCCGTCAGCTGGAACTCTCGCCGTCTGCAAAACATGACTGCCTGCCTGAATAGCAATTCGTTGGCCGAATTTAATATCATGGTCATCTTGTAGCCGGACCGACTACAGCCTTCGTTGCATTCGGCGCTGCCTTTAGCACGTGTTCCATCACGTCTTCTATCGTTTCCTATACCTTGCATAGCAGTGTTTGATCCCGGCGTCGTCCCACAACTTCTTGACGGCCTGCACGTAGGGCTCCCCGAGCGTCGTCACCGTCCGGTACTCTATTGCGCTGATCAACTTCGCGTCAGCAACTCGCGCTGGGTCCGCGTATGGGATTCCCAGAAGAGTCATTGCGTCGATGAGCGACTGCATAGCCATGAAAATGTTCTGATAAACGATTTGGGCGAATTCTGGAATTGGAGGACAGAGGTTTCAATGAACGACGTCCGACCGATGATTCTTACACATCACTACGATCGCATGATTGTGAGTAGGTATCTCGATGGCTTTCCCAATCGCAGTGAGATCCAGTTAGTGCACGAGTGAGCTATTGAGGAGTCATTGGGAGGGGATGCGTACTCACGGGCTCTGTCGTTCTCATTGTAGCCTCGTCCGTGGATGATTCTCATTTGTTTGATGAAAGTCGACTTGCCGCTCTCTCCGGTCCCTGATGTTGACGACAATACAGAAGAAAATCGGTCATCAATCCCGTGAGATACTCGAGGCTCTACTGTCCCAGTGTACCAATTATCATCCATCCTATTGTAGTATGGTGATGGTTCACTCATAGACCGAGATTGGAGCGGGTGCACTATGCTCCATCTGCTCAAACTTTGGAACAAAACTCCTCGAGTCAAACTTTTGTCGAAAGCATTCGGACGCCCGCTGCTTGCTCTCTCTCTCAATGTTGGCGGCAAGAAGTTTCGAAGAGAGCAAACAGCTCAGTCTTGAAGAATGAGTTGCGGGAATGGTCGGGCAGCGGATGGGATTGCCGCTTATGGACAGAACCCCGAATTGCCTCGAGAGCATCACATCACGCAACCTCCGAAAATCAAGACTCTTCGCGTGTTGAAACCGGATGGAATTTAAGGAATCATGACTGGATCTAGGGGAATCGCTTCGATTCGGATTCCAATAAATCTCGAATGACACTGAGGGATTTATTGTACGGCTCCTGAATCTCGAGCAATCGTGTCGCTGGACTCCGTTCGATCTCTACAATCTCTTCGAAACGACGGGCTCCCACAAGGAGACCAGCGAGGCGCAGGGGACCAGAGATACATACAGATTCGTCCGTCGACGCGTGGCTCGTCATTTCTCGGGAACACTTACCGAGAAGTAGAAGTTTCAGTTCACTGTAGTCTTTTTTCTTGCTCCGACGGATGTATTCTTCGATTTCTCTGTTGATGGCTCGGTCAGTTCTCTGTTTCTCGGTCAAACAGCAAGAGATCACGTCGAGTGGGGATGAAGTCTGCGGACAATCATGAACGGTCACCTGGCTGTTCGGCGTTCTTTAGAAGGCGGGAAGTGAGCTTCCCTCTGGGAAACCGTTCGGTTTTGTTCGGATAGTACAACCAGCCTGAATGCAGTCCGCATGAACTATGCATCACCCGGTCTATAAATCATCGCTTTTCACTCGACTTTGACCGGAGGATGGTATATACAGAAATAATGATCATTGCAAACGCTACCGCGAATCAGGAGATTATTCCCTAGCTGGCCTGGTCCATCACTTGAATCACACGAATGAGCTGCGAACAAGCTTTCACACCCTGTATCGTCGAATCGAAAGCCTTCCAAAAGCTTGGGTCACACTCGTTTGGTTTTCAGTGTGTCTAGGGTGGATGGATGGCTGTTTCATCTATCTGGAACACCTGGGAGATCCTCACGCACCATACCAACGATCGACGACTTTGCCTTTAGATTCCTTCGGAGCATCGACCGTTCTTTCCGCGAATCATCTCGATTCATTCCATCGCTATGAATTTGGAAAACACCGCCCCGAATCCAAGCGGATGGAAGTGTATATTCTTGAGAATAGAACATCGCGATCCGATCCAAGGAATCTCGGCTGACCGGAGTGAAAAGCCGGTCACTCGGACCCATATTAATTGAATTCTTTGGTAATACCGAGTATCCAAGGACTCAATCAGGTCGGAGAAGAACCATTGCAGTGTGGAGTTGATCGCTCATCCGGGGGTTCGGAACCCACGATTCCGACGAGGGAACGAAATGGCAGATGAACCACGCATCCCGCTTTGATTATTATGATTTTAAAACCCATTGAGCGGCAGATCCTTGACCTTCTTGCTGATTTCGAATCTCCCCAAAGTGTGCAACCCCACCCTTGAGAAGAAAGTGGGAATATGGGAAAAGGGGCCCCGGTCAGGGTGTGTCACGAGTAACTCATAGCGGTTTGCTGCTCTTGCGGTCAGAACATCCCATTTTGCCCGCACAAGCTTCTTGCAAAGACTGTCCCCAGTTGAACCGGCGCGGCGTTTGCGGGATTCCAGCTCATTCACATCAGGCTATGCTCCGAACATGAATCGGAAATCTCCCCCGGCGACCGCTCAATCCGAGCAATCCATCGCTCAACCGCAAATCTCACCATTTTGCGAAGTATCCTCTCCCGAGTACTGTCCAATCACAAGCGAAACTTCTCACTTCACATTGAGGACAACAGTGTGACCACAGTCATTTCCAAGCAATGTATTGGAATGGGTTCCATCTAGGAGAAGGGCGGTGAACAACGCCTGTTGATCTTGCCAGCCATCAGCTTTACGATTGTTTCAAGTGCGCGAGATTAAGGAAAGCGCTGCGAGTGGAATAGCTTCGAATATGGCGACCGCTGGTAATGTGTTCAAAGAGTCCTGTCTAGAGGCTCGTCTAAGCGCGTGAAAGTACTGTTACAGTTCTTGGGAGAGCAATCAAACTCGAGCGCGATTCTTCCTGTGTTTCCCCGATCCTGGGTCAAATGAGGTTTGTAACGCGTGCGATGTCGATTCGCGTCGGAGTGCAGCCAATGAGATCGAATGTTCTTTAAGAAAGGCGTAATGAAAATTGAATCATTGTCCTGGCTAAATCCTCCTCTGAGCGATGCGCCGAGCTCAGGATGACTCCATGATTCTCGCTCCTTGTCGAACGCTCCTGTTGAACCCGGGAACTCCCCGAAGCAAGGCTCGGAAATTTGAGATCTCCCGGGATTCCCGAGTTTCACGGAGTTCCTCGAAAAAGGAACAATTCAAGTGGGAAATCCTGACAATCGATGAATTCGGTCCGTGAGCTGGGGCGATGAAGCTCCTTGCGAAGCGGAGCTGTTCCTAAATGCGGAACTATTTTTCCTTTTCCGTGCATCAGCGGACACGGGGCGACCTGAGAGAGCATCGTGTCATCTTGCGGAACCCGATCCTGTCATCTTCCATGACCCATGGCCATATGCGGCGTCAGACTGTACGGACACACAAACCTCCAAACTAAAAATGTTGCCCAATAAATTTCGGTCTGCGAAGAGTTAACAAAGTGTTGGTGGCGCTGGCAGTGGTCGCCTCCGTTGTTCAGTGAGTAATCCTTATTTTATATCCCGGGCATCGTATTTTGTCTTCGGGCGACGTGCACGACAAACCAAACAGTTGTAAAATCCCGCCTTGACCTCGGAGAACCCGCTGCCCTCGCTAAACGCCATGATCGGAGCGACGCACGCGTACCAAAATATCGTTGTGGGATGTTCATCGATATCGTTTTGGCATCAACAATAAAATCGATGATTCCCCCTGAACCGCCGATACGGCCAGGAGCAACGCTTTGGGCAACGTCAAGGTTAGATCGGGGTTGAGGGCGGGTAGCGTTTGACCAACGGTTGGATGGCGTGCTGCTGATTCTTCCTCGTCCTAATTCTGCTCTGTTGAATATGCTACGAGCCTAAATAATTCGTTCCAATCGCTAATGAGCTACAACGACGGGTGAACCAGTAGCTGCTAGCTGGGCGGTCGGCTGTCCGTCGGTGGGTCCGTGGCTCGGAAGCCAGGAAGGCAGACAGGGATGCAAGCGAAGGGGGTGCTGATACATCCATCTTGACGCCGTGACATCCGATGAAAGCAGTGGCGCGTCACCGGAATGTGCGCGAAGGGCTGTGTTCGGAGCTGCAAAACCAAAAGAGCCCGTGCTCTAAAATGCGGGACTTCCCAACTGGTTACTGGATCGAAGACAAGAACAACTGTCCGTATTCATCGAAAGAGGCTCATTCTCCACAGGGGTGCCTATTTTGACTGGTTCATTCGGCTGAGATCAGCGTATCCTCACGTCGTATCGCAAAATGCATTGCCTGACGATGAGACATCGCTGAGAGTGGAGACATTGTCTGTCGCATCAGCTGTAATTCCCCAGTGTGTGAATGCGAAGGATGGGCACTGATCGAAATCGGAGTTGTCTCTCTCAAGTGAGCTGTGGACAGACGACGTCCTCGATTTGTGCTCCTTCATGACGCCGAGGAGAATCCGAGCTCACTAAATCAATTAGGTTAGCTGCTCGATTCGGACATCCTGAACGATTCGATGGCGGCTACCGATGTACGCCCATACCATGGCAACTGTTTAGTGATGGGATCACAACTCTTTCTTCGTGAAATGTTCCTGATCGGCGTACGAGAGGGAAATCGGGCCGTACCGCACTCCATGCCGCTAACGCGCGGAGTCGAAGGACCTGATCCATGAACAGATTCGCTTCAATCCGCGGAAATAGTGAAATGCTGAACGGCCATGTCCTCGCTCGTGCCTCCGAAGATTCCATTAGGATCGAATGCCGAGCTTCTCCGGTGCTCACGTTCCATACTTCCGACGCCGAGCCAAATTCAATCCGGAGGGAGGATTGTTTCGAAGTTCCCACGAGGCACAACCTTCTCGTCCTCGGAAACGTCTCGAAGATTTCTTTCC
The DNA here is from genome assembly GCA_028455905.1 of Neoseiulus californicus. NCBI lineage: Eukaryota > Metazoa > Arthropoda > Arachnida > Mesostigmata > Phytoseiidae > Neoseiulus > Neoseiulus californicus. The sequence continues at coordinate 616,004 of JAMQGS010000014.1, forward strand.
AGTTTGATTTCTTACAATAAATGAAGTCCTCCTCGAAAGCTATGGTCGCATTCGAAAGCGGAACAGTTGGGCACTTGCGGTGCGGAGATTGACTCAGGCGGACGGCTTAGTCCTGTCGAGGGAGCGCCGGATCTCACTCATAATATCGGACCTCACGGCTGAGACCGAGTTTTTATGTTCTCTCCATTCTGCGATCTGCCATCAGATTTTTTTCCGCAGTCTTCAAGCAGACTGACTGATTCCCTCACTGGGTTCGGGTCTCGCCGCTCATCATGATATCTTCCATCCTTTCCTCCCATTCAACGCCCGAGCGTCTTCTTTCCTCTGGGCAACGACTCGAAGGAGCTCGTGATGAGAGAACCGACGGCTGGTCGCTGTTTTGGACCGTGTCCTGCCCTCTCCTGTGCGGGCTCATTGTTTTCAGAGTTCATCTCGATAGCCAGGCGCTCTACCCAAGGTATGAGCCGGGACTGCCCCTCATTCTGTCATAAGGGGTATGGTCCGACATTTCCGATCGAAGTTGCCACATGAATCTGTATTTATATTAGCGGGAATTCGTCATTATCTCCATGGGTCTCGATTTTTTTTCTATGAATTTCGCGATCATCGTCGCAACCGTGTCAGCAATAACCTTCTATTTTCAAGGGATCCGCGGTCTTGTTTCAGTATTTGCCTGTCTTCATTGGCAACTCATGTATTATGTTATGTATTCCGTAAGTCTGACGCTTGTTGAGTGCACCATGGAGCCACAGAGGCATGTTCAGAGTTCTGACCACTCAGATCAAATTCACTCGTATTGGTCTTTGCCACCGACCATACTACTTATAAAGCGTGCCGGTCGCGGAAAGTCCAACAGAATGCACCGAAAATGCATCCAAGTTGTTCGACGCGTAGCTTCCGTCTTCGACGACCCCGTTCACGCTCAAAAATTCCATCTATCAGATTCCCCGCTACTACTCCGCATCAAAACGAGTTTGCGGCCGGGGGAAAACGATGAAGTCATTAAACTTTTTCGGGAGGAAGATATTTAGATAATAAGAGACCCTGCCAGATTGCGCACGGTATCACGTCAAGATGCTCGAATCTTCAAGAGGTACGATTGAGGAGAGCGTCCTATTCGACGAGCATACGGACCCGCGTAACTAAAGCACTGGACATATTGTCAAAACTCGATTCAATTTATTGACAAATCTACGACCGAGTCCTCAAGTCAACGCCTGAGCGCAAATCTCCGGCTGGATCATCAATCAGTCACGTGCGATTCGTTCGTCCCGCTCGGTGTCTCGCATTGATTGCAGCCGGGATGTATTCTTTCTCCTCAGTTGTGGTTTCTTCTCGTTCTGCTTCAACTTCCTTCAGAATCATTTCAATCTTGTTCCAGCTGGAGGAAAATGGATGATTTCAATGTAGCGCTCCGATGGAAATACCTAACGGACTTTGTTTCAACGATGTTCATTTCCAGCCCTAATGACTTTCCAAACTCACTTTTCGAACGCGTAGAATAGTTCTTCCCGTCGTAACAGATCAAGTTTCTTCTGCTTCAAGATCTGGAATCTCTCTCGCCTTTCTATCTGCCAATTTTTCTCAACGAGCTCTTCTTTTCTCCTTTCAGCGAATTTCAGGAAAGATTCTTTAAGGATTCCCATATCGACTTCCTCCAACGATCCCAATTTCTTAGCATCTGCTTCGAGCAGCTCGAAGAGTGTCGAGTCGCTGGTCTGCACAGGAAAAGATTCAAATGAAGAGAGACGCCGCCTATAGAATCGTAGTTGGACCGAGTATGCTGATTATGCCTTCGGCACCCTTCGGAACCCACCTTGAGTTTTGAGAGCGCTTCTCCAACCCAATCCGGAATCGCATTTTCAACCTTCTGTTGTTCTTCTTTTTCTGCATCACCTTCCTTTTGTGCGTTCTCTTCTGCGGAAACGTCACCCGTTTCCGCAACCGAGTGAGCGATTCTCTCAAGACACAGACTCTTCGTGTCTTTCGAGACCTCTTTCACTTTAGCCAGTTCGGCTCTGAATCGGTCCCACTTCTGCCATCTAGCCAGACCGATCAATACAGCTGAGTCGCGGACGACCCCTTCAGAGGCCCGACCGAAGAACAGCAGAGCTTTTCCGACGAGAGCGTTCGGGTCAGTCAAATCGAAGTGGTCGTCAAACCACGGATTTGTTATGTTGGGTACACGGACGTACTGAATCTCGTCATCGTCGTCTTCTTCTTCCCCCTCTGTCTTTTCAACGACGCGCTCCTCTTTCCAGGGCGCTGCCTCCTCGCCGGACGACAGGTATCTGCAATGACACCGAAAAATCACATGATCAGTCAGATGGTTGGTTTCGATAGTATCGAGACGAGCGTAAGAATCCGGTCACCTACGCGGATCCGTGCGGACTGGAAACTGTGGTAGTCTTACCTCTCGCACGCGATCATAGATAATGTCTTTGAGATCTGATTGCCGTGGTCCTCTTGCAAAGCAAGGTGAACTGCGACTTTGGCGGCATTCCGGAACATCTGACGCTTCAAGAAATGATCGAGCATGATGTTGAGAGTCTGTGTGTCAGGGAATATCCCATAGTTCGCACGATCTTCGAAGTATCTGATGAGCTCATTCTCGAATCCGTTTCTCAGATAATATCTAACGAGCGCAGCACCGGTCGCCGGGAGCATCGTTACGCTATGCTTCGAGCGGCGAAATCTGCAAGAGTGGTGTTTAGTTCCCGAGTCGATCACGGTCGAATGGAGGCGGAAAGGGATGAAGAATCGACAATGGACCACTCAGAATCCGGTGGAGGAGCAATAACTCGTATATTCCAATCGCGATTTTTCTCTGACAAAGCATTAACTCCGTTACCTGTTAAGTGTGTCCATCACTTCCTCACGAAGCTTTGGCGCATTCAGACTGTTGACTAGGATGTCAATGTCGAGACCGAGGTTCTTTTCTGTTTTGATCGCTATCCTTCTCGAGACATCCACAAACAGGCTTTCTGTGTCGATGTTCTGTAGGATAGGATCACTTTTCGTCGATTCCTCCCATTCTTTGTCGCAGCTGTATTGTGCCGAAAGGTATGTACGCCGACCCTGCGACCAAATCGTGCGATTCGCAAGAAGTTTTGCGAATTTCGCGGAGCGCGCAGCGGCACGCATGGCGGTCGCCATTGTTCTTCTCGCTGCTCGGCATAGAAAGCTAGCTCAGCTGATCACCGAGCGACTCCGCGCTGCTCCCACATCAGGAACACATGACTCAGTCGCCTAATTCCGCAACCACTTCGGGCCGTGGAGAATGATAGCCTGAAAATTTCAGTTTGGAACCGTCACGATCGGTGAGTTTCTTGATCGAGATACGGCCGAGCTCGATCCCGATATCAAGCACGGTCTAGAGACTGAGGTGGTGAGTGGAGCGACGCCCTAGAAGAGCACCTTCGTGCATCGAATGACATTCTCGAGATCCGGGCGATGGCAGTCTAGGAATTCAAAAGAGTGGAACTTCAGATGATTAATGGAGTTCGAGAAAGTATACTGTGAAACAAACCTTCTATGCGCAGTCTTCCTCACTGCAATTGTGTTCGATGGTCACCGTTGCCGCCTGCTCTGGAAACTAAACTGTGAGTGTGCCTCTATCTATCCCCTTGGTCACTGGTGAGGAGGTCGTCCCCGTTGTCTTCTATCGCCAGTGAAAATGCTGCGCTCCCTCGCAACTCGTTCCATCCGCTCCGTAGGAGCCACGATTACCCTTCGTGCGCCTCAAACGTTGCGAATGATGTCTGCAAAGGTAAGAAATAGCCAGAGCTTCATTTCTTGACCTTCATTGCAACACCCGAAACCGGTCTCTGCATTGTTTTCATCGGATCCATTTCGGTTCAATCGCGGATAGCGATAGCGAGCGTCTAAATTCTTATAGCAAGCAGCGTGCTTGCACGGTTGTGACCTTCCCAAACCAATGGGTTCCCGAACCCGCTAGTGCTCCATGCGTGTTTGAGTTTCGCGAATACAGATCCCGCCAGATTCAGTGATGTGAGGGGCTTTGTGATCGACAACCGCCGGTCGATGACAGTTCGCAGACGTCGTGCACCTGCTGCCGGCATATGCTCTCCTCCATTCGGGGGCGATCGCTGTCTGACATTTGGCTCTCCTGTATTGATATATCATTAGAGACGAGCGGAGTCCGAGGAAAATTCCTTGAGCCTTATTCAGTGCCCATATTGGAAGACATCCACTAAAGGCGAAAGATAACTCCTGGCCTACAGTTGTCATCCTATACGACATCGTCGTTGATACCGATCCTGGAACGTCGAGGATGGTGATACGAGATCTCTCATTGAGCAGTGATCGCGGCCGCTCTACACTCGAACGTTATATATGGTCGCCGCATGAATTTCGCCTCCAGAATTTTGTAGAGTTCTGAACCATGATTGAAGATTCTCCCTTGCAGGTTCGTATCGAGTCGGACACGTTCGGGGAGCTGAAAGTGCCGTCGGAGAAGTACTATGGCGCTCAGACAGCGCGTTCCATGATGAACTTCGACATCGGCGGCGATCGAGAGCGTATGCCGGAAGCTGTGATCAAAGCCTTCGCTACCCTGAAGAAAGCAGCCGCCATTGTCAACAAAGAATATGGTCTGGAGCCAAAACTGGCAGATGCCATCTCAAAGGCCGCCGATGACGTCATCAGCGGGATCATCGGACTCGACCACTTTCCATTGGTCATTTGGCAGACGGGATCGGGAACTCAGTCCAACATGAACATGAACGAGGTCCTAGCGAACCGAGCCATCGAGTCGCTTGGAGGGGAACTGGGCTCAAAGAAACCCGTCCACCCCAACGATCACGTCAACAAATCACAGTCATCCAACGACACGTATCCCACTGCCATGCATATCGCTGTGGCCGTTGAGATTCATCAGCGTCTCATCCCGTCCCTCGAGAAACTGCTCGCTGCTCTCCGACAGAAGGAGAACGAGTTCGCCACCATCATCAAGATCGGGCGGACTCACACCCAGGACGCCGTGCCGCTCACCCTGGGTAAGCTCAAAGAATCTATCCTGCTCTCTCAAATCTGTGACACATAACAGACATCGAAATCATTCAAACTCGTATTCGTTTCCCTCTTCGCAGGTCAAGAATTCGGCGGATACGCCACTCAACTCGAGTTTGGTATCCAGAGAGTCAAAGCCACGCTTCCTCGACTCTATTACCTCGCCGCTGGAGGCACGGCCGTCGGTACTGGTCTCAACACACGCATCGGATTCGCCGAGAAAGTCGCGGAAACCGTATCCAAGCTCACCGACCTGCCATTCCGCACGGCTCCGAACAAATTCGAAGCATTGGCCTCCAACGACTCGATGGCTGAAGTCCACGGATCGCTAAACGTGATCGCTTGCTCGCTCATGAAGATCGCCAACGATATCAGATTCCTTGGTTCTGGTCCTCGTTGCGGTTTCGGAGAGCTGTCGCTGCCCGAGAACGAGCCTGGCTCATCTATCATGCCCGGGAAAGTCAACCCGACGCAGTGCGAGGCTGTCACCATGGTTGCTGCGCAAGTGATGGGCAACAATACTGCCGTCACGGTCGGCTGCTCGAACGGACATTTCGAGCTGAATGTTTTCAAACCGATGATTGTCGCAAACGTTCTGCGCTCAATCCGTTTGCTTGCGGATTCTTCGCGGAGCTTCACTGATAACTGCGTCGTAGGTATCAAACCCAACAAAGATCGTATTTCGAAACTACTCAACGAGTCCCTCATGTTGGTGACGGCCCTCAACCCTCATATCGGGTACGACAAAGCGGCTCAGATTGCCAAGTTAGCGCACAAGGAGGGCAGCACGCTGAAGGCAACTGCTGTCAAGCTGGGACATCTCACCCCTGAGCAATTCGACGCGATGGTCGTTCCTCATGACATGTTGGGCCCCAAGTGAGGTCCATGATGGGAGAATAGAGGAGTTGACTCAGGAAAGTGCGGGCTCTAGCGGGGGACTGGATTTTATGCAATCATTTCGACAGTTTGGTTTCGCGAGGGCTGGTGATTCACAGTCATCGGAGGAGGTCATTCAATGAGCTCAGAGAGAACTTGACGTTAGAGACGTCGACTGCAGAACCGTACCGCCACCAAGGCATGCGCAAGTGCACAAATGGAGTGATTGAAGAGAACGGAATAAACTATTACATTGACCAACTAGTAGTCTTCTTGCATGTACAGAGACGAGAATTATACGCTGGATGGTGTGACTTATCGAGATATATTGAAAAGCGGTGCCTCGATGCACATTTGAAAAAACTGTCCATATGGCAGAACGGCTTTTGCTCGCATGCGAGAGCGGCCCAGGTTTATTCAGAGGGAGGTGTGGATATTTTCTAAATCTCCAAGTCATCATCCGGGTCATCTTCTTCATCGAAATCGTCCTCTCTGTCGAGTGTATACGAGATTTGACCAGCTCTGCAATTGAGACGAAATGAGAATACATACGGAATGTCAGTCTGACAACCTGAGTTCACCTCCGTTTGAGGCGGGAAATCATCCACAGGACATGGTTTTTACGATCAACTTACTCTGTGTAGGGTAACACTAGGTTGTCCTTGTCCTTCTGTTCGTCCCCGCTGACGTTGACATTGAAAGTGAGATCCGCCAGTAGGTTCGCCGGTTGACTTTTCGGTTTGTCAGGGACAGCCGGATCTTTGACAACCGAGCATTTGATGAGCCGAGAATTTTCAATGACGACGACCTCCCTCTGCTGAACCGCTTTCCCACGCGGCTTCTTCCACAGACTCTCCACTCTGAATTCGGATCCACGTCTCTCGAGAACCTCGAGTTTTTGCGCACACAGGTATTCGAGCTTCTGAAGTTCCTCGGAACTACTGACATCCCGGTTCACAGATAACACTATCTGACTCACTGAAACATGATGATCTCATTATGATCGGCGTAACCACAATATGATATGCTGCACGAGTTCCGTACCACACATGTAGTGATACATGGAAGTTCTACGGTTCTTCCCCGAAGTGCTTAAGACTGCTCCTCGGAAGGGAATTACCGTTCTCCTGAATGAGCCAGGTGATGAGCTGTTTGAAAATGGTTTCGAAAGACACATTGGCCAGAGATTGGAGGAGCTCGATTGAATGCAGGATCAGGACCGTCGACGGTTCCGAAGTGCTGAAACTTGGAGGCCAGAAAGGTGGAGCAACGGTCACCGACTCCAGACAATCAGGTCTTGAAGGATTCGCAATCTGGACTTTGTAGCCTCTGTGGAGTAATGGATTTGAAATTCCCCATCCTCCAGCGCGTCCTGAGTGATTTCGACCAGAAAATCAATTCGAGACTGGGCAACCACAGCTCACTTTTCACGTAGCTTTTCGGTGTAGGTTCTGATTATTGTCAGGATGTCCTGTTTACAATCATCTGGAATAAGATTGAGGGTCGAACTCTGTGAGAACGAAAATCGCAGCATCCGAAGTGGATCATTCCGTAGCCCAAGTGAAGTCTGACAGTGATGTCTCTGATTTATGATTTACCTATGAGTAGAAACAGTCCGCGGATGTCCTCTGCGTTCAAAAAATGATCGGCCATCATTGACAGACAATATGAACAGACTGGACAACAAACATCAGCGCACTCCTTGACAAGATCCTGCCACTACCATCTCCGGGGGATAAATCCGACACTGAAAGAGGAAACAGAGCGCCGCGCTGCATGTGCTTCCGCTGGTTAAGGTTAAATGACGGAGCCAGAAATCAACGGCAAACGACAACGACTCATCCATACTTTCTGCGGCTCGTCTTGCGCCAGCAACTGCGTGTTGGGTTCAGATGCTCAAGGAGGTAATTGATTTAGGGGCTCAACAATCGACTGAGAAGGCTTGGGTCTGCAATCTCGTCGGAGCAAGTTCAACGACGACCAGAGGAAGCGTATCGTCATCGGGACGACCAGTCAGCTTCCGCGCACGGTACCTCTATCCTCCGTTGCTTGTATTTCAATCTGTCTCACATCGAGTACGCAACAACCATGCTTCGCTGGGAATACGTCCGGAAAATTCGCAGTATAAGGAGCCGACCTGAGTGTTCCTAAATCTCGCTTTGCATTCTCGAGCCTCCATGACGCCTTTTGTCAATTTATTATCCGCAGTTTACGAGACGAAGCTGTTGCGCGATCTCGATGAGCAGGCGCAAAGATACTGGCATGGGCGAATTTCAGAAGCCTTGGATTCACTGCAGGAGTACATTTGCTTTATGAGCTTGTCCTCCGGCCCGCTCGCCAAGTCCGGCTCCTGACAGTATCGACGAAAAGCTCCGAAGATCTCGAGAACCCGATGCCGTCCCGACGACACTTTCGCCGAGTTTGGCAGGGCTGGGCTAAGCCACCTTCCTGACTCTTTGGAGCTGATGAATCCTACAGCGTTCAGATTGGGAGCCAATGTCGAGCGTTTTGCGAGGAAATCTGACTCTCCTCTCGGTACCCACTCGGTACTAACGTAGCCATCTTTTTTCCCCGATCCCCCTCGGACGCATACTAGGGATAGCGTCCATCGCAACGCAGGAGCAAGCTGTTTGTTCCCGCCGGTGTCCCGGCGGAACCGCAAGTCTGCGACCGGTGTCTACGCCGATCGTCGGCAGTGTTTACGTGATGGATGCATTACGTCAACCCCAAAATCAATCCTGGAACTCAACCCAACTCAAAATGATGCCTATTCCCTGCTTACAGAGTTCATACTATGAGCTGAATATCCCCGAGTCGCTCTAAAATCCAATCCGCAGCCTGTGCATCAGAAAAGTTCACTGGAAATGCGTTCGTCATGTAAACACAGCGGGCTCATATCGCGCTGCCGGTGTGTTTTGGGTGGCTAGTTGGTAAGCGCTGTAAGTCGTCAATGCTCTCGTAGAGGAACGTCCAGCGAGCTGCATGATCAACATGAACTGCGCACTAGCGAAGGTGAATCAGATCAGAAGTTTCGCCCATGGCTCTGTGAGGTGAGTGTTCGAATATGCAGAAATCATCTGGACTATTGAGCGAAATTATCGCTACCGACAAGTGACCGGCTGACTTCTCCACTTTCTTGGAGGTCATCGAGAGCGTCGACTATTCATCCTGTGACTCTCGTCTAGCTACGGCCAAAGTCAGAGCCCGACTTTCAAACTGTACCCTCATTTTTTGAAATCTCTATTCAATCTATAAATTTCCGAGCCTGAATAGCGCTGCGCGAACCTGGTTTCTGCTCGCGAGATTGAAGCTGTAATAACCAGCTCTGATTGGGAAAATAATCGATGACTGACCAAGATCGACTTTGGCGCACAAGGGGCACCACTGTCAAAGATGCCGTCCTGTATCACCCTGTCAGAAGATTCTCGACACCGAGGACGCTCAATCTCGTTCCTAGAATGAACAGTTCGTGATCGTCTGAGGGCGCCGATACCGAACCGCGTTAATACCTCAATGACAAGCTATCCGAAATCGACTTGTTCGATGACGGTAGATTCTTTGGTTGTCCGGGCTGGTGGCCCGTTTCTTTCAATCGGGATCTCAATGCTGCAAATCTCGTGCTTTCGAAAGCCGTTTTAAAAGTGAGAATTGGAGCCTACACAAATGCACTCTACAAAACGGAGTCCTGGTGAGACCTGCTGCGATCGCCACACATACTCTTTCCCTTACCGCATTGTCTTCTGTTTTCAGGGCTTTTTCTCTTGGGAGCGCGCGACTCTCAGACCGAGAAAGTTGGCTATCCAAGCTGCTTCATGTGAGAACTATCGATCCGGGAAAGTCGTCCCATTCAATCACTCTCGCTGACCCGAAAGCCGAGAAAATCTACGAACTGCAGATTCACAGCGCGCGTCCTAAAGATCGGGATCAATACATCAGCGTATAGTGAGTGCCAGAATCATTAGGATCGCCTGCTGCGGTTTCCATGCGAACGGATTAAGATATGAACTTCCCGGCAAGAATTTCCGCTGAGAATTACTCATGTCGAATTTCAGCGAGAAATACGCAGCAGCCATTTCTCGGAAAGTGGGCACTGCGGAGCACATCGGCAGTTGGCAAGTTGTAATTGGGGACCAAGATCAATTCGGTTAGTATTGGTGGCTCTCATCTCTCTTGGAATCGCTCTCAGATGAAGGAATCCTCAATCGCCGAACTTTCGACGTGTAATTTCAGTACACGTGTGGCGCCACAGTGCTGGATACCCATCTGCATCAGAGTTCGTATGGGCTCATGTGAAGGACGATGAAATAAAGGGGCTCGTGAATGAGCAGAACAAGCTTATCAGATCTCGTGAGAACACTTTCATGTTGGCATTCTCTTTCTGGGGACATCCCGAACCCAAGGTGAGCGAATACCTTTCCAGAACGATCCTAGTTTCAGCGCGCATAACCTCGAGCATCGTGCTCAGCAATGCTCCTGATGTCCACAGGAAAACGGAGGAATCTATGAAATGCGATCATACATATTGAAGCCCGGAACCATGAGTGAATGGGGAAACAATTGGGCCCGAGGAATCACTTTCCGCAGAGAAAACGCTGTAGCTGGATTCTTCAGCCAGATCGGGCAGCTGCACATGGTACATCATTTCTGGAGTAAGTGTTTCTGCTTCTTAGGAGTTGGGAGTTGGGTACTCCTGGAGACTATGTTCATCGAGGAACTAGGGCTCGGGAGCCACACTAAACATACTTCGCCGTTGCAGCCTATAAAAGTCTCACTGATCGGAAGCAAACACGCGAAAGGAATTGGCAGAAACCCGGCTGGGACGAGTGCGTAGCCTACACGGTGCCCCTCATTCGAGAAATGAGGTCGAGATGGTTGTTCGCCTTGCCCTTCTCTCCTCTCAAGTAGACTATCCGGAGGGTTCAACACTCGGTCCCATGGATGCCGTTCTTTCGACTGATTTATTAGCCCCTCCATCGATCGGCGTCTTTTTTTCGAACCTGAGAGGCACTGAACTTATTTGGGAGGGAATTCCGACATTGACGCATCTCCAACAGGAGCGCGAGGCGGAGTCGCACAATGAACCCAAATATAATGCGGATATCGATTTCAAAGCGGCAATACTAGACGAGAGCGGCAAAATATGACGCTGCTGGCTGATCAATGTTCGAAATAGAGCCATGTTGTAACATTATGGATTCGCGGATGTTCCGCGGACGACTATTGTACATACAGAATAAAAAGCCTTGAGCTTGTAGCAGCTTCGATACCTTGGCACATTCTTAAACTCTATGAAAATTCCCGATAACAGTCCATCACCCGAGTCGACGAATTGTCCCGCAGGAAGGTTCCCTAGATGAAACATGTGTCACCCAGAGCGCCTCTCCCGCCGGTTCCTCAGAGGAGATGAGCGAGGCCGTTCGATGTAGACCAGTGGCTCCCAAACGTTCCTGTCCTGCACACCGGAGAGCCCTATCTTCTAAGGCTTTCGTGCCCGGGTACGCAATCGTTTCTTTTGGTGGATGACGACCGCGGATCCATCTGAAATCGTGGTTTCGTGAGAAGCGCGGAAAAAAGTAATGAGTGATGAATCGCCAGAGTTTGTTCCGGTAGGTCCGCCACAAAGTAGCAACCACTATGGAGAACCCTTGTGCAATTTCGACTTTCTCAACAACGGGATATAGGCATGTCGAGCGTCCCACCTAGTGTTCCGGGGTAAGCTTCGTTCCGCTGACATCACACGTTAAGGAGCCATGCCACGGGATAGAATGACCGCATTGAGCGATGCCGGACATCAAGCAGTCACCAAAAGCCTCTGAGCTTCCCCGGAAAGTGTCTGACACACCTGTTCGGGGAGCGCAAACTCCAGCTTGGGAAAGTCTGATATAGATCTCCCAGAATCGGACCCGACGGCGCCGCCGAAATCCATCCGTTGTTGCCGAAGTGCGTCGATGCTGGCCGATTTGAGCGGAAGGCACATTTGAGCGGAGAGCACATTTGAGCGAAATCTCCGCCCAAATCGGCCTCCGCTCAAATGTCTACGGGACATCCTATTGATTGCAGCCGCCCAAACATGCCCTCCGCTGAAATGTGCCTTCCGCTCAGATAGGCCTTCGCTCAAATTGGCTGCAGCGAGTGCGTCGTATCGGCTCGAGTTTACCCGAACAACCGTGCGCGTGGCTATCCTCGTAAATATCGGGATTCCATGATTCAGAACCTCCGAACAGTGTCATCCTTTCAGAACAAATGGGATTAAAGTCTGACTCCGACGACCGTGTTACCATTCATTTGAAGGCTATACTTGCTTACACTCGTTCTTCCTGAATATTATTCATCTGCTCGCTCTCCTAGTTGGTTCCCACGCGAGTGCTCCGCTCACTCGAGGAGCGAGTCTCCCGGAGGCTATCTCTAATTTCGCCCGGCGGAATTCCGGGGGAGGTCCCTAGTCCCTACGAGGTACTCCTGCGAAAGTTATCCACATTTCTTGTGAACTTCGTGTTCAGGCTCTGAGCCAGACGATCAGATATCATGTTCGGATATAATATTTTTCCACATTTTTTTCCGCTTCAGATCCTCGGGAAACGAACATTGACGCCGGCATCCCACCGGAACGCCCGCAGGAGGCTTCCGAAGGAAAAAGTGAGTTTCTCGAAAGTTATCCACATTTCTTGTGAATTTCGTGTTCAGGCTCTGAGCCAGACGATCAGATATCATGTTCGGATATAATATTTTTCCACATTTTTTTCCGCTTCAGATCCTCGGGGAACGAACCTTGAAGAAACATTCCAGCGGTATAAAACAATCATTCCAAAGATAATGAGGCGCCTGGCAATCGAGCCCGCGCTCTGCCGCGAAGACCACATCTTGGAAGCGGAAAATCGACTCGCCAAACTCCAAAAGGCGAGCGATCTATCAGATCTGGAGAAGATACCATGTACGATCAGGGTGGCCCTCGCGGGCAAAGCCCCAAAATTGATCGTTAACATCGCGACCTGGGAGGATGATAACGATGACGATGTGGAGGACGACTCGCAGGTAGCTGTGATCCGCCCGGTCTTGTGGCGCTTATTCCATGACGCTCTGGAACGGCTGGAAAAAAATCCAGCCACAGCTCCATACAAGGAGATGCTGCGATCAACGCTCGAAAAACTAAGGAAAGAAATTTGGACAAACCTGCAGGGTCTCGTAAACAGCACAACACAAAATGGTAAAGGCCAGATACATTGATATAATCATGCTTATTACTCATGCTAATGAATCAATATCAAATAAATTGATATTTCTGAATCATCCCGATGATCTCGTTATCATTCTGAATAAATATAATCGTCTGTTATAATCCTACTCTTTGTATCATGATATTGGTCGAGCCGGGACTCGCTCAGAGGATTCAGTGTCAATTTGGAAACTCAAATCTCAGCAAGGGCAACGGCCCTAGCTGAGATCGCCGGTGAGATGATCGCCGGTCTAGATTCACCGCATTCAACCTTTTTGCAGTTGAATCTCGTCATCGTTTCGAGGGCAGGGTTTTTTGAAAAATTCCAAAGATTCTCGGAGTTGTCATTTCGGAGATTCTCGGGGTTGTCATTTCGAAGATTCACGGAGTTGATCTTTCCATGGCTCTCTGAGCAATTCCGAAGATTCTCGGGGTTGTCATTTCGATGATTCTCGGAGTTGTTACTTTCCATGGCTCTCCGAGCAATTCCGAAAATTCTCGGGGTTGTCCTTCCGAAGACTCTCGGAGTTGAATCTTTCCATGACTCTCTGAGCAATTTTGAAGATTCTCGGGGTTGTCATTTCGAAAATTCTCGGAGTTGAATTTTTCCATGGCTCTCTGGGCGATTCCGAAGATTCTCGGAGTTGTCCTCTGAAGACTCTCGGAGTTGAATCCAGCTTTGACTGACTGACGTCTGTTTGACAGAAAAGACCCGAACCAACGAATACCGAGATCGTCGAGACCTGAAGAGCGAAGCATCAGGAGGAAATAGTCGTGGTTTAGACAGTTGAAGGCGGCAGTAATATCCAAGAAAACATCAAGGGCCATCCTCTTTTCCTCAAAGCAGGAACTGATATAGCGGCTCATATGGGCAAGGGCAAGCTCAGTAGACCTATGAGTACTGAAACCAAACTGCGCGGGGAAAAAGAAGTCCAAAGAGTCGAGCCAGCCATGGACTGATGCTCTGATGAGCCTTTCGAGTACCTTGGAGAGAAAATCAACGAGTGAAATTGGGCGGTAGCTGCCTAGGGCCTTCCGGTCAACCCTTCCTTTGAGAAGTGGTATGACCCGGGCGTCCTTGAGGGCCCTGGGGAAAACACCGGTCCCCACAGACGTATTGAAAAGTTTGGCGATGGGATCAGCAAAGTAGACGGCGAAAATCCTGCGCAGTCGGTCAGGAATGCCCAAGACTTCGCATCGCCAGCTTGCCTCCGTAGCAACCAGCGCCTTGTAGACGTCATATTCATATGCGTGGACTGTGCGTAAGGAATAGTTACCTGGAGAACCGGGGTCACCTAGCGGGAGCACACAGCGGACTGCCGTGCTGTCAGTATGAGTTTGTGAATCAGACCCAATCGATGCTTCACGGTCCTCTCGTACCACAATGTGGTATTCCCGAATGCCCACACATAGATTAGTGAGATGAGACCCGCTCCATAAACTGTTCTTCTTGTTGCGGCTCCCTCAACATTCTTCGAGATAGTGGATGCCGCGGGCTGGGACGGTGCTCTGTATTCCGATTCGTTGTTTTGGCACCACAAAAGTATCCTCTCGTGTGGTAGCGGTAAAGAACAATTTTCATTGTCCAGAACAATCTGATTTTCGATCTCACCATCCAAGTGGAAAATCACATAATCTTCGCTCTCGCATTTTGCACCCGAGTGATCTCGGTACTGATCTGGAACCATTCATGTTGATACGTTACAAAAAGTTTCCGCGCATGAGGTTCCATTGAGGGGCGCTTCTGGGGCCGGGACCCGCGACGGCGGTCACGAGTCACGACCAGGAACAGGAGCGCGACAGAGGAGAGGAGCATTTCCTCCCACCTGAAAGGTTACAGTCTGTTAGCAGTGCAAACTATATCGATGAGCACCGTTCCACCGAAAATACATTCCTTCGGTTTATGTCTGATTTCCCGCATAGCTCGTTCCCACGCATGCTCAATTTCCCGTGCAACGGACCCTCCCTCGGCAGCATCAAGTCTCAATCCTGAAATCTGTCGTTCGCAGAAGCATTCATGAGATTCCGGTTCATTCAGTGATTTAGGAATCATTGAGTTGTGGAACACCACCGAGTCGCATCAGGTTGGGGAATCCTTGGATATTCTTCATAGTAACCGAAGACGCACTATCTAATTTTGACGTACATTTGCGGTCCGTGAGGAAGCAATGAGTGTCGTGAAGCTGAATCTGTACAATGCTGATGTAATAAAGATTAATCGTGATTTTTTTTGGTCTACAATGAAATAGGTGATGTACATGTAGATTCGGAGGTCACACCGCGTCGCCATCGACAACAATCAAGCGAAGAATGAAGCAGAACATAGTAATCTGGTCTCCTCATCGCCGGACACTCAAACCTGACTTTCATCACGATGTATTTTCATGAACCCTCAACTCATCACGATCCTCCGTCCTCTACATGAGACTTCGAACCGTGTCCGCGTGTGACCATTCTGGGCACGTAGAAGTTTGCTCCGTGTTCACATGTGACATGTGATGACCGAATCTCGGCTGCTAGACCTTTCAATCCAGGTGTCTTCTTTCTCGGGATTCTCTAAATTTTTCGGAGATTTTTCGAATTTCTTTGGAGATTCGACGTCGCCCCCATTATTTTCACAGCATTCGTTCTGACGGAGAAATGCGTTCATACCCTCGCATCTGGACCATTTGCACATAATCCGCCAGATGCAACGACCGAAGTGAGACGCTTCGAGAAAGTTGCACATGCAACGTAGCACCTATAGCGGACCTATTTCGGGCTGATAATCATGCCGTCCGTCGTATCCGAGCATCACAAACTTCATTGAGCCAGGAGAGCCAGCTACAAAAATACACGATGAAAACTTGGGAGCACCTTCCAGAAGATTCAGTGAACGAGGCATGAAGCTGAACAGGAAAAAGCTCCGATTTGCGAAAAAATCAGTGAAAATCTCGGTCACATCCTAAGAGATTCGGGAATACGTGCAAATCCTGAAAAAGTCAGGGCAACCGAAGAAATGAAAGTTCATTAGGATGCCAAGGACACTCGTAGGTTCCTGGTAAAATCACCATTTGTTCCAAGGGTCGACGACACAACGACGCATTTGCCAATCGGCGACGAATAAGCGGCGCTACCTGTTTCCTCGCTGCTTAGAATCATGCCACAGCCCCCGCGTTTGGGCATCTCAAGCATGAACCTGGGAACGCGGTCGATACATCTGAAGACAGCATCACCTTCGTCGTCTTTAGGTCGCCGCAACTGAGACATCATACCCGAGAGGGTCGACATGGTGCATAGACAGGGTTTGGGTCGTGACATCTGTGTACGATGACCAATGTATTTTACATAATGCTTGGTCACCTGGTCACCGTATTCTCCGGGTTAGAGATATCAGGGCTCGACGAATGAGCGAGGTCATTTGATTGACGACTCTTCCTCCCTGGCGCTCACCCGGATCATTTACTCAGACTCGCTCCCAGACATTTCTATGGGACTAGTGGCGTTGTTTCCACAGAGATCGACCACACCGCCGTTTTTCGCAACTATATTTTGCTTCAATAGGAGAGCTTCCTCGATTTTCCCTATTTCGTCTGATAGGTTAAGGCAGGGCTTCTCAAACTTTTCTCGTGGCGGCACCCCGCGGCACCTCAAGCTTGGGGCGCCGGAGGACATGCAGGCGCGGCACCACGAGTGCCGCGGCACTCCGCGGCAGTTGGGTGCCGGCGGCACACAGTTTGAGAACCCCTGGGTTAAGGTTCATCCAGACGTCGGGGTCAGATAGTTAGCTTCCATTCGTTACAGGTTCCAACAGAAAACACAGGCAATATGGGATCCTCGTCTGCTTAACACGAGACTCGAAGTTGCCGGGCATCCTCCCGACAAAACCCGGATGTGCCATGGAAGACCAATCGGAACTCTCCGGCCGGACTCAGGCATGTTCGGTATGATCGAAGCAAGCGGGTCCTGAGCTCCCTTCGACCCTGAATCATTCTTCCTGGAGATGAGTCCGGATCCCAAGTCGGGAACAGCTCGAGCATAGACTCTCACGGCGATAAAACCTCCCAGAACCAAGGTTCATATGCGCTAGCCGAGATTGCTCACGGAAAATCGTGCTAACTTTCTTCCATTCTCGCTCTAGTTAGCTTCTTATATCGGTATGGGCAAGTGAGAACGGGCGGCCCTGAAAACTCAAATCATCGGAACCTCGGGCGAAGTACTGAGCTGAGGCGGGCAAGGAGTACGAGAGCGAGGCTCAGATGAAGCGAACAAACCCGAGTCATACAAGGCTTCTCGAAACCATGGATCGCATGGCCAGCAGTGGTGAATCACGCTTTGCCGCCTATCCAGTTGTGCGGGGTCTCCTACTGCGTATATCGAGCTTCCGCTCCCCATCCCCGGAGAAAAAGAACTATCATCGCACGACGTAACTCTGAGCTCTTTATTATCATGTAGGAAGGGGCGCAATGTACAGGTATTGACGTTCGAGGTTCTCATTGCTTCATGAACGAGTTGAAGTATTCGGCCCTCTTTTTCGGGCAGTAGTTCACTGTATGAGCGCGGTCTCCCCCGCCATTGTTACACGACGGGCAGTTGTAGCTGCGCAGTATCGGGCACACAACGTTCCCACGATTGTCTTTAAGGGGATGGCTCCGGTAGACTGCTTCAGGCAGTCTGTTGTTTCGGCAAAAGATGCAGTACATGTCCCAACGCTGTCCGTTGTCGATCGAGCAGTCGAGGGTAACGTCCATGGTACGCTCGATGAAGGTAACGGGCGGCGGCGGTGTCGGAAAGCCGACCTGCGAGGGTCTTTCCTCTCCGGGCTCGAAACGTCGCAGAATCGCCCGCGGTCTGGGGACGAGGGGTCGCATTTAAGCTTAGCGTAATCATCCAAACGATTGAGGGAACGAAGGAAGGAGCGATCGAAAAGTTCGGATTATGATCTTCAGGGAGGGGAATATAGTTCCTCGAACCCCACGAATGGTCATCGTCTCCACAGATCTTTCTAATACGCAGTATTCGCGGTGAAAAAGAAAATAAATGAACTTACTGAGGTCCCCAACAGCCAAGGTTGGCGAAAATGTCACAGTGCTGCTCCTGCATTTTAGAGATGCTCGACATGATGAATGATCCTCTCCAATTTCTAGGTCTTCGTCTGGACACGACGAACGCTTGCTGCGATATGTCTCAGATCCGCTAACGGTTGTGCGCAACTGAAATTTTTGGAGAGGGGATCGCTCTTGAGAAATCATGGCGCTCAAATCCACCATCCAGAGGACGGTTCGTGGTGTGAGAAAGCGTTCCTCCTCTCCCTCTCTTTCGGTTGACGGCAATCATCAGCGGAAAAGTTCCGACGCTGAGCGGTCTTTCGAGGGCTGACGTGTCTCTTTTGCGTTGTGCGCGTTAGGTCAGGCATTCTGGCGCGCAGGCAGCGACACTAGTTTCCCGCCACCTACTCGAGGGCGGATCCTGGGATAGCATTCCCCGAAGATTCCCCAAACATGATGGTACATGTTCCTGAGATGGACTCATCGTGGGTTGACCTTCTTCAACCGAACTTCCTTCACTGGCCAGACCAAACAACCTCGCAACTTGAAGCGCAATTTGTGACGGGATTGTAGAGGTAGATCCAAGAACGGTTGAGAGGGATCCTAGGAGAGTGACTAGTATGCCAGGTTTTGGTACTAGCTGTGCCTCGACCAGGATGCTACGGAATGGGTTCTTTACCTGAA
Organism: Neoseiulus californicus; assembly: GCA_028455905.1. Taxonomy (NCBI): domain Eukaryota; kingdom Metazoa; phylum Arthropoda; class Arachnida; order Mesostigmata; family Phytoseiidae; genus Neoseiulus; species Neoseiulus californicus. The sequence continues at coordinate 634,835 of JAMQGS010000014.1, forward strand.
AAAGTTGGTGGGACGCTGCGAGCGACGATGCAACCGTAGGCTTTTCAATTCCGCGTCAGATCGGTTGAATTGGTAGACGGTGGAGCGTTGCCATCCATAAATTAATGAGTTTGCTGCTCTAATGTTAGTTTGGAAGACTTTCCGGATGACCGTTCCCTGGGAATTTGTTTCCCTGCGTTGGCTGGATGGCCTTTTCAGTGTATAACGGGAAGTGTGTTTGGTGGTGTTCAAGCCACCAGACCCACAGAGGGTGACGCGCCCGCGACGAGCAACGTTCGTCGTCAGTGACTACTGCGCAGTCTTTGTATCTGTCTGCTCAGTCTTTCGATCTCCGGCCCTATGCCGCAGAAAGAGCAGTTGAGAGATTCCGCTGGTGCCCATCAAGCAAGGGAACAACGTAATGAGAGATCTTCAAGATCTCCATGACCTCTGCTCTGGGAATCTACGACGAAGTTCGGATGTTTCACCGGATGGGATCCTTGGTATTCAGTCATGCTGCATAGGCAGAATGAAGGTCACAACCAAGGTTGCTCACTTCGACCTTCCAACCCGGTGCCACCTCTGCACTTCCGGAATTCTGACTGCAACCTCGCGTCAAAAGTCAGGGAAGGAATGTCTTCCTATGGTTTGCTGGTTTTCGGCTTTCGCTCGATCGCCGTGTCTTGATTTCATATGTGTTTGTTATAATGCCGTTTTTGTAACATGAGGCTTTAAATGAATCCTTAAGGAAGGGTTCACGTATCGCGTCACACCATATGATCGTGGCGGGGGTCTCATTCCGTCTTAAGAGCTCTTTCCATTACAATACGATCTTTATTGCGCAGACATATGGGTGGAATACATCGAGAATAGAAGGTTGCGCAGAAAGTCTTAGGGTCGTTCCGCACTGTAACCACACTGTAGTGACGTTCGCGTGCACGTCATCTGTGTAGGCTTCACGGTTGTGAAGCTTTGTCTGCTAAGCCAGATGATTAAACCATCACTCGTCGCTGACCAGTCCCCAAGAGATCATGGCCTCTTCCGTTAGTGACTGGCGCACAATACTTCACACACATCACTGATCAAGCAGAGGAATATGAGAATCTTTGCTCGTCCCGCAATGGCTCAAGGTCTGTGAGTGATGCCGCGGCGCTCGGGGCGCGTGGAAGGAAGAACCTCGGGCGTATTCCGGGAATCTTCTCAATTTGTTCGAACATTCTCTCGTCGTTGTCTTCGAGGATATACATGATGGCACGAAGTATCAGGGAGCGTCGAGCTAGATGACATGTGAATCCTTCATTCCTGAAGTGTCCTTGAACGTGATTGATGAGGCGTTCGTGACTAGGGCACCAGTCAGCAACTGCGTACAACAGCGCCGCCGCGGCGACCTGTAGATGCAGACCGACAAACCCTTTTCCGAGTGTGGTGAGCGGGCGAAGCGGATAAAAATCCGGGAGGCTAGTAAAATCCAAAATTGACGGCCGAACGAGCCTATGGCATATTGGTGGTGTTGACGCCCTCTCAGCGTATCGAGACGTCACCTCGGTTAAGGAAGCTGGCTATCCTGGGACCATCGAGGTACGGTGAGCCTCCTAGACCTTCTGAAGTACATGCTGGAGAGACTCCTCCTGTCTGATAGAATCGTAATCAACGATCCAGAAGCTGTCGACGCTGGACTAACCATGATCTCGAAATGGGGCTGCGATGGCTCCTCCGGCCACGCTGAGTACAAGCAACTCTTCTCAGACGCCGAGGTGTCCGAAAGGGCCATCTTCCTGACGTCCGTAGTTCCTCTCAGATTGGTCAAGAAGAACGCTCCTGATAACGTATACTGTCAGAATCCTGCGCCCTCATCGACCAGTTTCTGCCGCCCTCTGAGGTTTGTCTCTCAGAAGGAAACCGACGACCACATCAAAGCTGAGATGAGCCGAGTTCGAAGAGAGATTCAGAACCTACGCGGTTTTAAGGTCAAGATCCGAGGTTCCTCGATCACTATCTTCTTCGATTTGGTCTCTTCGATGATCGACGGGAAGATCCTACACATCATCAATGAGACGCCAGCGATTCAACGGTGCTCTTTATGCCAAACGACACCCGAGGAAATGAGCAACTTAGAACTCGCTCACCAATGCGCCGAATTTACTTCCGCGCTCCATCTCTCCATGTCGCCTCCACACCCGAGGATCGAAATCATGGAAGTCGTACTCAGAATCGCCTACAGCCTAGGCTTCAAGCGCCATCCCTGTACGAAGCAATATGAGACCATGAGGAACGACTCGAAAAAGCAAATTCAGGAAAAGTTCCGACAGCAATTCGGTCTCATGGTTGATTACGTGAGGCAGGGCGTAGGAAATTCAAACGATGGGAACTCGTCCCGGAGGTTCTCTGCGAACCCCTCTGTTACCGCTGAAATACAAGAATCGACAGCTCGATAGATTGAGCACGATACTCGATTCAATCAACTGCGAAATATATGATGATAGCGGAATCGATGTTGCGAAGTTGGAAACCTTTTGTCGGAAGACAGCTGAACTGTATGTCGAGCTGTCTCCCTGATACCCGCTGAGCAACACTCTTCACCGGGTTTTTGTTTTACTAACACCACTCGATTCGATCTTTCCCTCCGGGAATCCTTGCCACAGGCATCAGAAAACCGCGGAAACCATTGAAGCCGCACCCTGCCGCAGCTGAAACATATTTCGGAAGTTTGCTGACAAGGAGAGGTCCCTAATGTGAACACTCCGATTTCGCTGAAACTTCCTCAACGTGAAGTTCATGGTCTCCTGAAGGAAACCTTCTCGGGTTTTTGTACGGAAATGCGCGGATCAGAAGATATGAGCATCTGAATATCGCGTGCTCCGTAGAGGGTGGCGTGGTTACATCACCACTCTATTGAGTTGAGCGCGCTTAAGCAGCGCAGCAGAGACTGGTGGCTGAATGGTCTGTGGTGTAATACAAGGCCTTTGCAATGAGAAGTTGCCAGTGGATGCAGAGGAACTCAAATACAGCATTATATCGATCATCTCAGCCGAGTTCTTCCGAAAAGTGAGAAGAAAAAGAGAAAGAAGTTGATGTGGTCGAAAGTTCGGATTATCAAGAGCTTGCTGAAATAACAGGACCGATTCCTGAAATAGTAGTCGGATCAAGTTGATAAATGGCTGAACAATTACAGATAAACTCAAGGGAAGCAACCGCAATAACTTGTCCCGGGGATGTTCCACATCAGCGAGAAAGGAGGCGCGGAGAGTCGATGCTGATGGGGAATGATTGCCCCGTTTGAGGCATCGATGTAGCATCAATTCGACGTTAGCCGCGGGATACTCTCACTCGGATGGACGTGACAATCAGAGCCAGTGCCGCTCACGAGCACGTGGAAAAAATTCTCGCATGAACCGTCACCACACAGATCTATGATGTAGCATATGTGTTCCCGAATTCGATCCAAGTCGAATTGATGCAGAACCTCAATGAGATTTCTACCATGTTTCTTGAAATGCCCTGTTGCGAATATCATATCCTACGAACCTCGATTCAGCCAGAAGATTCTGGTGAGCAGCTCAGATGCGCATCAAAGGGCGGATGAAACCGCGCCACCCTCTACGGAGTACGCAATATTCAAATGGTCATATATCCTGATCCGCGCATTTCCGTACAAAATCCCGATAGGGTATTCATCAGTAGATGATGAACTTCACGCTGAGGAAGTTTCAGGGAAATCGGAGTGTTCACATTAGGGACCTCTCCTTGTGAGAAGTTGAACAAGCTCCAGAACTCCGAAAGAGGTTTATTTATTTATTCGGCCTCGACGCGTACTGTGTATCAAATATATCGCTGTACAAGCAAAAATAAATTATACTATTCATTCCATGGGCTTCCCCGGTCATGGAACTATCCATCGGCATGATTTTTATCCAGATCTTTCAGCTGCAGGCATTGAGGTACGATTTCAAACTACGCCAGGGGCTTCGATCGAGAACGTGCGCAGTTTTTTTCCGCGTCCACCGCCACTAAGCGCCGGTAACACGAGAGTCCTACACAGTTTCCAGATTCAAGTTCCATTCTGGTCGGTTCCGATTCGTTTCGGAACAGCCACCACAAGTTATCTGCACGTGGAGCACGGACAGCGCTCACCCCGCGGCCAACTCATCTACGACGAGAATCATTCGAAGAAATCGTAGCTGTACATATGCATGTTCCATTGCCTATGGCTGTCGAAGAATCTTCCGGAAAAAATGGCAGGCTGACTGTGCGCTAGCACAGTCGAGGAGCGCAGACCTGCAGCATCAGGTTTGCAGGATGCCGTGGCGGATCCAGGAATCGCTCGAGGGAGGGCGGTTTCGGATTTCCAGTATCCCCGGAGTGTTTCTCCCTCCTCAATGATGCGGTCAAATATTGAATTGTTCGTTTGATAATTGTTGAGTACAAACATTTATCTATGAGAGGCCGGACTCGAGGGGGGCGATCGCCCCCTCCGAGATCCACCACAGGCAGGATGCGGTCAGGGAGTGTGGCCGTCAAGCAGCATTTTGAGAACAGTGAAAGATTTCTGGTTGTGAATGCATGTTTCCGCGCGGTGTGGACTCTGAGTATGTTTCGGTCAATGTTTCCGTCCTCATTCTGTTAGTGTATGGGTGCTGGTCATGAGTGCTGGTAGTGAGGTCGAGCTGAGTTGGCGGCAGCGGAAGGTCAAACAAGAAGTGGTGGAGACGTAAGACTGAAGAAGTACTTTATCAGTCGAGCATTCGGACCAGTGGCGGATCCAGGGGGGGGAGGCGATCGGGCGATCGCCCCCCCCTCGAGTCCGGTCTCCCAGGCAGAATGTACAGATTAGAAGAGAAAAATTCATGGATCTCTTCAGAAATAGATGAATGTTTGTACTGAACAATTATGAAACAAACAATTCCATATTCAACCGCAACATCAGGGTGGAAAAATACTCCCGGAACACCATAAATCTGAAACCGCCCCCCCCTCGAGCCATTCCTGGATCCGCCACTGATTCGGACACAGAGGGCGGTTAGATTTTCAACCTCGCTGATTGTACGAGTCAGAGTATAGGGATCCCCGAGTGCGGTGAGTCCGGCTAGATTTTTGCAAACGACTCTAGGATAGGATGATCGCAACTGTAGATCACGTTTCCGTTTATAGTAACGAGCCTGTCGTTGAGCATGCATGAGTCTCCTTTGGACGTTGATCTCGTCATTTCAATTTTCCCCGGTTTCGAGAGACCTCACTAGTGTTTGGAGTTTCTGTAAGTAGGTAGTAGTAAGTAGCAGATTGCGAGCGTACCGACGCCGCACAGTGGCCAATTTGGCCGATTTAGGTGGACAAAAGTCGAAGTCAGAACCGCGGTATACTGAGTATTTTATCTTGTTGTTCGATGGCTAGAACTCCGAAAGCCAAGAGCTTTTTCGAATCCTTCCACCATTTGCATGTTCAACAGGCCACGCAAAGTAGCCGAAATGAGCCCCTCGGGGACCGACTGATTTGGTCTTTTGCCTTTTGGACCAAAACGAACACAGAAGTTGGAAGTTGTTCCGGGAAGTACCTATTCGATTACACTCTATACTACGCGATTGAGCCACCGAGGCGCCCAGGCGGTCATTTTTCCGCTCCCGAGTATGCAAAAAGGGCTCCGGCGAAACAGTGAAATTCTAGCTGAAATGAGCAATTTTCTCGTACCTGGAAAACATATGACTCCGTCCTACTCTGTATGGGGACCCATCACGTAATGTAGGTCTATGAGTCCGGTATTCGAAACAAGTCGCACATTTTTGCGGAAATTCGCGGAATTTGATTGCGTCCTCTTCTTCGGAGGACGTGAAATCGCTGATCCCTCGACATGACCAAAGATTCTCGTGCGGCGGGATGCTCGTAGCTCGGCGAGGAGATGGGCTAGAGCGCTGAATGACAACTTTTTGGAAAGCTCTCATCGAGATCTTTACGATTCCGACCTCAATAATGCAGCTGGCTCGCTTCGGGGCTTCTGTTTTGCTGAATGTTCCTGTTTGAGCTGAATAACGCCGAAAACGGCCGAGAACCCGAATTTGGGTAGACCGAATGATTGGAGAATTTCTTCTGTACCGGTGTGCAGCATCTCGAGGATATTGATTACGTTGTGATACTGTGACGGAGAATCAGAACACGTCTCTAGAAAGAACGTGGGAAAGCTAGCACCACACGGCTGTTGGAGTAGCCGGGGGAGTTGTTCCAATTAATGCCGACAGATCGTTAAGTTAGGAACAGTGTAGAAGTACGAGCCGGAGATCGAGCTGTGCGGAGAGCAATCGGGTTTCTAGTTAAGATGCTTTCCGACCAAAATCCGAGTAGTGCGGAAACATCGGCAGTTTTAGAAATGGTGTTGGGAACGTCTGCAACGTGAAGCCCATCTTGAGAGCTTCTCGGGAAGCTCTCGAACAAAGCTCTGCGCCTATTCGTTCTCGAGATATGACGATTTCAGGCTTTCCCATCCTAAAAATGCCTCGAAACCGCCAATCTCGGAAACTCCCAAAAACGTGGAAAATATGTTCCGGAGACCCCTCTTATAGGTCAAATCTGACTTCAGGAACTCAAAGTACTCGAAAAACATACCCAGATAATTTTGTCCACCTAAATCGGCCAAATTGGCCACTGTGCGCCGTTTCTTGGTCTGGGGTTGATCTCCCTCGCAATCTGTGGGAGCTGTTCGTTTGTATTTCGACTTACAACATCGCGACCTATTCCCCCTGAAAATTCGAACGGAGTTTCCATTGGTTACCTGCGAAATGTCGTTATCCAAAGTTTCTGTCGTCAAGGAATAAATGGCGGCTAATTCAGCGGGTGAAAGCGCACATTCACAGGAATTTAGCGGTTCTTCTGAAACATTACCCTAGCCGAAAATTGGATATCTCGACTCAGCGTGCGGTGAATTTCCTTCGCCGCACTTTCTTAGACGGACTGTTTTATTTATATCTTCCACGATGTGCGTTACAACGTATTCTCATCAATCGTCGCTTGATAGCAGCCACTACGTCCTGCGGTCACGGGGAACAGATTCGGGAACGACGTCCGGTGGTAAGGACCACTCCAATAGCCCTGAACCCGGAGGGCCACAATCACCAGCCTCAGACAACGTCGCGTAGCTGCCATCAAATTGATGTTAACAGGAAACCTCCCTCCAAATCGAACACCAAACGATAACACCACCACGTACAGCTCGTTCGTCCTGGATTAAAGCCTTCGGCCGGCTGGAGCCAGCCGCTCCCGCGGCCCGCCGTCGGCGTCGGTGCGCTGCTGTGAGTGAGCTGCCAGGGGCATCGCGAATCGCGACCACAGCGAGCGGAGCTTTCCATCGAGACAAGCCGTCAGCTAGCTCAACATCGCACGGTTACGCAGAGCTCGGCTTCGAAAGTTGCAGTCCGTCGGCGGTCGGGAGGAGGTAGAGGAGGAGCGAGGCGGTTCCGTTTTGCAGGATTTGCAGTCGCGAGGGCTGGAAGTTTCCTTGGCTTGGCGCTCGCGCGCGGGATAGTCCTTCGTGATGCTGTTGCCGCATGAATGGAGCACCATGCGCGAGTTCGCGTTCTGCACGGTTCCAAGGCGTCGCACATTGGTTCAGAGAGGCCAAAAAGGGAAAAACTATTGTGGTGCAGCCTATCCCAGCTTCATTTCTGGACGCGTCTCGGCTCGGAGAAGCATTTAGCCCTAGAGGGAACCTAACCTCGAGAGAAGCCTTCATGAAGATCGCTCTGAGTCATTTCTTTCGGGCGATTAGCAGGATCATTCCTTTTCGCCGAGCGTATTCCAAGCTCAGGAAGTCAACATTGCTCACTTGGGAGGGCCTGAACATATTCTCGCAGATCCACAGTTTGCCCGCCGGTGTTGGGGGCAACGCGTCTGCGGTCGCCAGTAACATGTGAACGACAACGATTCGTCGCCTGGCGTCCATGTTGGCTTGAATGGCGCATTCGGGTTCCTCAATGGATTTTCTTGCCGGCCTCCTCAGCTTTTTCACTCAGAGCAACAATTCGGAGTAAGACTTCTTCGATGATCCGCACTTCGGCTTTTTCCTGTTGCTCTTGTTCCACAAAGGGAGCTCAATGCGCGGGTTCGCGTTCTTCAGGTCGACGAGACATCGTCACTGCAACTTCGAAGGTTCCGCTCTATCAGCACGATTCCGAGGATTGATACTGTTGCGCTCCATTGCGTCAGTGAGTTCACAAATGTGGAAAAGTTTAACACACTCGATAAGGGTTCCTCCGTTCACGATCACCCACAGGCTTGTGATCGGAGATCAGAGGTGTCAGTGGCTTCGAAAGGTGGACGAAGTTGAGTCCGAAGCGGCCGCCAACGCGCCTTGTGACGTCATTTCCCGAATTTTCTTCAGTCAATAACTGAGTCCTCTCCGAAGTTTCCAACTAAACTCGGCAGTCATTCATGAAACCTTCTAATCCACCCACACACCGGGTTCCAAAGCAATCGCGGCTCTCCTTCTGGTCCTTCCCATAGAGTTCAACATGACAGACGCAGCCCGCCAAGCCGTTTATTTTGTGTGTGAATAGGAAGTTCAGCTAGAATTTCCAGCAGCGCCTCTTGCTCTTCCATTTTTCTCTACGAAGGTAAAAACGAGGAGAAAAATTGCAGGCTGACTGTGAGTTAGCACAGTCGAGGGCCACAGAACTGCAGGATCAGGTTTGCAGGATGCGGTCAAGGAGTCTGGCCGTCAAGCAATATTTTGAGAATAGTGAACGATTCCTGGTTGTAAACGCATGTTTACGCGCGGTTTGGACTCTAAGTATGTTTCGGTTAATGTTCACGTTCTCATTCTGATAGTGTATGGGTGCTGGTCATAAGTGCTGATAGTGAGGTCGAGTTAAGTGGGCGGCAGTGGAAGGTCAAACAAGAAGTGGTGGACATAAGACTGAAGGAGTATTTTATCGGTTGAGCATTCGGGCACCGGGGGCGGTTAGACATTCAACCTCGCGGATCGGACGGGTCAGAGTGTGGGGCTTCTCCGAGTCCGGTGAGTCCGTCAGGTATTTTGCAAACGACTCTAGGATAGGATGATCGCAACTGTAGATCACGTTTCTGTTCATAGTAACTTAATACTTCATACCGGCCTCCTAGACCTCCGAAATCGCCGTCGGGCCGAAAATCGTCTCCGGACTCCTGGGCGACCAGGGCCCACCAATCAGGAACCGCGGGACTAGATCCTGATGAAAAACCCTAACTCTTCAAAGCTTGTCTCCTGCATGGTCTCGTGATTGCTTGCTGCAATTCTTTGAAGGAGCCGGAGGAGCGTATCTCCCAATGACCGGTCGGCGATTCAACCATGACCAAATTCATGCGGTTTAACGCGAGGTGCATCTTGCCCTGGAAGGACAAAACGACGCAAAGACTTCCTCCGGGAAGACAGATTGCGATGAGGCGCGAAGGCAAGGTTGGCCACGGCAACGATCTGTAACTCGGCGAGGGTGTCTAGGGCATGTAAAGTACACCTCCGCCCGACCGATTCCGAAACCTTCGAAGACGTGGACGAAAAAGAGGGAGGCGTCACTGACTAGCGTGAAAAACCTCCCGTTATATGCTGGCGGAATCGTCGAACTAGCACAGATTTCTACCCCTCGAAGTCCCTCACAATAAGTGTGACATCGAAGCCATTCAAACTCTTCTGTGACTGGCTTAACGAGCACCTTCTAAGTGTGAGTGACACATCTCGTTGCACGGTGCTGGTCGTGATGGTCTCAGCATGTAATCGATTCCAAATGTAATCTATCCCAAACGTGATCCAAACGTAGCTTATTAGGATGTGTGCCATATTTCATCGACCCTATCCTCATCGCGATAGATTGTAATCGTGTTTCTCAAGATACTGATGCGTGCGTCAGTGCAACGGCTCCCATTGCGTTATTTTCCGAAAATAATATCGACTTCAGCGCAGTTTCAGGATGGCTTGTCGGGATTTTCGATATCCTTATAGGAACTCGTGAGTCGATATTAAGACCTCGAAGATCCGCTATCCACGTTTCCACGAATGAGCTGTTCCCATATCCAATTATGGACTTTCGGATCTGTCCCTCTCCGATCACTCGAAGGGATCCTTCTTTCCACATTTAAGCTCTTGGATCGGATCCATCAGACCGCTTCAGAAGGACATCAGCCTCAGGATGAAATACTTCTGCTACCTTCTATTCGCGAGTTTCGCCTCGCGGGCGGTCGTGGCAGGTGAGTTCCTTCTATCCCTCTCTTGACCTCTACTGCCGGATGGTCGCTCAATATAGGTGATCGAATATGTTGCTGCCACCCATATAGCTGTTTTTATTCTTTTCCGGCGACAGATCAAGACTACATGTACGATGAGCCGGGAAGGCAGTCGTATATAGCCCCGGCGGAGCGTCAACCGTATATGGCCCCGGCACAGAGCCAGCCGTATGTGGCCCCTGTGGAAAGCCAGCCGTATGTGGCTCCGGCTGTGGGTCAGTCGTATATGGCCCCGTCGGAAATCGCTTGCTATGAGTGTGATTCGGAAGTGGACGGACCAATGTGTTACGACACTACGTTGATTACGAAAGAATCGAGACTGTGCGGTCTGAATGCGACCACTGGCAGCTCATGCGCTGTGAGTTGAAAGGGCTTACACGCGGATCCGCCCTCACGAATGAGCCTCGTGAGACATCGTGGTTAAATGTTATCTTCATCCCCAACTTACATTATCCTCATGGAAGCTGGCTTTTTCGCAGGTCATTCGAGTCGAGAGCCCTCAAGAACTTTTGGCGAACTCACAGCCCCGTTCAATACAGCGGCTTTGTCTTGACCATTGCGTCCCGGGATGTACCGCCGTCGGCTCAACCAACGAATTGCAGAAGTGCACGTCTTGTTGCGAGACCACCTTCTGCAACCTGAGCAATGCGAGTCTGCTCTCAGCAGAGATCGAGCCATTTTTGATGGTCATCATGATATCCATCGTGTCGTTGTGGAGCCTCATCGGGGCCTGAATGGTTCACGTCCCGCAGGAGAGGAACACAACCTCGTTGTAATTCTGAAGATAATGGAGCAGAATAAATTTTTTCCCCTTCGCAATGTTTTCTTCCGGTTCGTCCCGAAAGCCAGAAGTGCTGAACAGAGACTCTCACCCAGCTGGTTCAATATTCGCCCCTTGTCGTAGTTTATGATCCAACGTAGACAACGTACAGCAGAAGACAGCCCTGTGCAGCAGAAGACACACAGGGGCCAGAGTCGGTGTCAGGGAACTCAAGCTAAACCGTCGCTCGTTCGGGCTCCAAACTTCGGGTTCCAAGGATCAGGACAGGCTCTGGGAGGATCAGGACAGGAGGATCAGATTGAGGAATACTGCGCACATTCGGTTGGACTAGGCTTTGGCCGGGCACGGTAGGTTCACGGGAGCTGCGGGGTTCCAGCGAGTAAAGAATCAGAATCGTTGGTTTCCGCGCTCAAAAGGGCCTGTGGGTCGTTCAGCTATTGACTAGATGGGAGTATTCAGATTTTTCAGTTCATAGACTCTTTGGGCGATGCTCTCCATCGTATCACTCAAGTTCGCCGACAATGCCCCGAGTTCACACGTACCCATTCATGCCTGCATGTCCGTGGTGGTTTGCTAGTGATTCGTAGGATCGAGCGTACGTGTCAAACAAACACTCGTAGATTCTTTTGGGAGGAGTCACCATCGTGTTTATCTTGGATTCGATGATGCATCCTGATGATGCATGATACAACACGAATCCCCAAACAAGTCTAAATGGAATGCATATGGTGGCTCACCCAGCTTCGATATGAGCGACCATTCGTTCTAGTCACGGGGAGCGGCGACCAAGTCTTCGGTAGCCGAGCTGCACTCGAAATCCCGATTTCTCGTGCCTTCTGATACCGTTTCTACAACGAGCGAGCCAAGGCTTACCTATCGATGCAAGATTCTCTCCTACAGTACGGACACTTCAAGTTACTCTATGGCCCCGCGATAAGTTTTTGTGGACTGTTGAAGTTCGTAGTTGAGTCTGAGGACCCCTGGGAGAGCCCGGGAAGCTTCACCAGACTCTCGGAAACGAGTGATGATGAAGTCGTTGCATCTTTTTTTTCTCCTCTTGTCGCGACAAGCGCTCGACGCTCTATGAGAAAGCATCCCCCCCCCTCTATCGGGGGTTGGAGGCCGGTGTTAGCGGGCGTTTTTACCTCGAGGGATCTGCTTCCAAATGCGGCTAATTAGGCTCGGCTGCGTCGCGTCTGCACGATTTTCCAGCTTGCTGAAGTCGAGGTAAATAAACAATTCGTCGCCCGTTTTTTTCAAGTGGTCGATCCGTCCACAAGGTAGAACTAATTGGGATAATCGGGAAATGCTCGACGGGAGGTTGTAGCCAAATGAAAGAGCTTCATTCTGAAAATACCTAATTGAGAAAGTTCTGGAGTGGAGCGAAAATGATGGCCAGTCCTCCTTACCTCGCAACTCCCTTGGAAGGTTTCACGTAAATTCTGTTTTTCGTATTTTTCCTCTCACATTCATGGAGTGGACGATGGGACCTGAAGTTTGTGAAGAGCTGACTGTCGCATCGCATAAGCGAATCTTCCAGGATTCCAGGGTCAACTTTCTGTTCTGTGTGAGTCGATTCATGAGGAGCCAGAGTCGATCTCGGCCGACCAAAGCCTTCCTGGACAGTGAATGTTAGTACAGGAGATGTTCCGAAGGGCGCGAAGTGCAATTACTTGAAGCATCCATATGATATGCGACCAATTTCGCGGGCCCCAAAATATTTCGCTGGACCCTAAGGCGTGCGAAATGCCGTTATTTGCCAACGTCGTCTCACTCTCGGACCTGTCGACAGCCGCGCCGACGACTGTTTCGACGGCCCTTTCCCTCCTGGCGGCACGAGGTGCTCTTGTTTACATTCTGTCAGATGTTCAACACTGCTCGTTTCCGGCGAGGACAGTCTGTTAATGTCTGACATAACACAAGTTGTGAGTGGAGTTCGTGCCCTCGACCAAAGTTCCACTACTCCTTGGCCAACTGTCCAACAAGTTACCCATGTTTGGTGATTTCGATGATGATATTTTCGATGAGGAACGGACCGTGAAAACTTTCGCGGAACCCGTCGTTCTGCTCAAAAGAGAACCAGAATGGTTTTTCGAAGAAACTGAGAGTTCGGATGAACACGAAAGGTGGCTCGCACTGAAATTCGCCGCCGACAGGCTCTACAAGAGAGGAGAGTTCGAGTCAGCTGGTCACGCGTACGTCAAGTCAATCGAAGCCTGTCCGAATAGAAACTTGGGCTTACTAAGGGACTGTGTGGATGGGGCTGCTCGTTCTTTTTTCAGAGCGGGCTCAAAGTTCCACAATGAAAGCCGTAAGTACCTTGCGGACCTGAGCTCAATGGCCACTTGTGAGGACCACAATTTCTCGCGGGCGTCCACCGCCTTGTTGCTGACAGAGGGTGCCTGCGCGATACAAACTTTACTCGAGTCCGAGCCGCAGGCTTGTCATTTATGGAGGAAACTTGGTGAACACTACGCCGGGCTAGAGAAACCTCTATACGCGGTCTGTTGTTACCTCAAAGCTCAGACCTTCGCAAGATGCTGCGTGCATGAAAGTAAAGATCGCTTCAAAGAGGAGTTATCAGCTCTGAATACGGAAATGGAGACACGGATACACGGAATCGCTTCGAAACTTGGAGAAAGCAACGTTGTTGTGAAAGAAATCCAGAAGTTCTTCGGTGAGCATGCTGAGCTCAAAAGAAAACCTGGTCAATCTTTCGAAGAGTTCTGGTTCCCGACCGAGAACTACATTTCGGATGCCAAACACATGATGGCGCACGCGTGATTCTTCATCGATAGAACGATGAACCCGAATCGATGGAACAGAACCGCGGCCTACCGGTAACCGAACGCACAAAGGTGATTCATGTGAGACGTTCCTGATGATTCCATTCGCATCCGACGAGTAAAGTCTCTCGTCCATGTATTCCATGCTGTGACTGAATAAACCGACATGTTTGGCTGAAACCTAGAAGATTCAATCAACCTGGAACCCAGCTGCCACTGAAAACTGACGATGGTGTCGCATGCATGAACGAAGACTGAGTTTTTTTTTTAATTTTTTCCAATCGATACTGCGATCGGAATCTTTATTTCAGTCATCGCCACGGTAAATTGCTTTAATTCCCATAGTACTTGCTATATAAGATTTACAATGTCACATTGGTTCAGCAGCCCATTTTTCTCCCTCATCGAGTCGCTCGATGTTGAAACTCTCTCCTCACTCACTTTCCTGTTTTTTGATGGATACATCTTAGGTCGGAACCGTACCCGATTAAGATTCAGGAGTACGTACGCCCTCCCATCCATGAGCTAGAATATTACTCCATACAGGAGATAGAATTGCCGGTGATTCACTGAGCCATCGAAAAATATTGAGGGAAACACATCAGATTAGAAATGAACAAACAAACTCACACGGCTATAGCTTAAACACGAGCAAAATAATCGTATTTGTTCATGAGCCTCAACCTAACACGGATGACGTCCGATATTTCGAAGAATTACTGTCAGGTCCACACAATCACCGAAAGAGCAATATACAGAGATTCAAGAAACGGTGAGATGATCCAGAAAATTGATCGACGTCGTAAGCAGTACTGGAGGTTGGACTGAATCCCGAACTCTTCGAAGAATGTTAGGATGTAATGCTGTTGTAGCAATATTCGAAGTAGTTACGATGGCTTTGCTTCGAAAGTTGTCCCACAGCGTCTCAGTGAGAGAAGCGCTCATCTTTCTTTCGATTCGCAAAATGTGCGTGTCCTCGTATTAAAAAGACATCCCTGACTTCGGAGCACCGTGTATACCAAGTACAGACATTTGTCTGAGCTCGTCCGATTGACGCACGACTCGTAGAGTCACGTGTTTCCCTCGCTTGAGCTCGAAACTCCGACTCGCTGGACGGCAGGTTACTCGAGTTCGCAAGTTGCTCGCTCATCGATTCCTTTTCGAGAAAGGAGAAATGTCTCGAAACGGAACGCTTGAGACATTGCCCAGAGACTATGCGAAACCGAGGAGTTCTTCCGCTTGACGAATGGGTTCACTGCAACTGAGAAAGCTCACACGACTCCTTTGTCGGTGTACTCGTAAAGGTCATCTTCATCTTCCTCGTCATCATCATCGTCGTTGTCCACTAAAAGGTCGTTTTTGCCTGCATTGGAATTGATTCGGTTCAATTGATTGTCCGGTTTTCGATCTCACAATCAGTAGAGTTTGTTTAGATTGCGCATGAAAAGTAGTTCGGGGTTCCAAAGATCGGCGTGCAGCTTGCAGAGAGATTCGAATATCAGATTCGCTCCAAACTTTCCATGCTCTCATGCAGTCTTTCAGTCGCTTCAGATGAGAAATCAAAACATTTGATGGTTTTCGCTGGCTAGAGCGGCCTCGGCAAAATCAGAAAACAAGGACACGTACACACATACGCTCGATAGCACCTGATGGGCTTTTAGAAAAGCTGCAGTCGCCGCCGTCTCTTCTACGCCCTCATACAATTCATATAATTCCCAGTGGAGCCGTGATCTCCAATTATCAGCAGACCTGGCACGACACCTACGAGAGAGAGAAGAAACCAAAAGAAAATCAACTCAAAATCCGATAACACAACCACCACGACCTAACGACCAACATAATGAGCTCGATCCACGATCATCATCACGAAACGTCAACGAAACTCGAAGGAGCTTGCGATGCGTTGCTGTTGCAGCTGTTGTTGTTGTTCATGGCTTGATGGAAACTATCCCTACTTGAGCTTTTCTGAGGAGGTGCCGGGGCGGGTCCGACAGCCCCAGCAGGCGGTTTCGGCAAGGGCTGAAGAATGGGCGCCGCCAGGAGGGACTGAGAGTCATGCTCTTGTGATGGAGTACTCTGTGAGCTCGACGATCCAGATGAAGACGCTGTCGGTTTGACTCCAGGCAAACTGGGTTTCACTACCCCGCTTAGGAGACCGTTGGCTCCTGCGCTGCCCCCAGACCCAGCGCTGCTGTTGACGCTCCCCTACAATCGAAGATCGGTTTAGTGAAGCGCAGGCGGACCGGAGCAGAATACCAAAGAGATATATGACTCCACGCTTTCATTCCTGTCGTTTTAAGGTAGATATACTACCCTGTACCCAAACTTACCTCTCTCCCGAAATTGACGTAGCTGACCTCGTTGGAGTAAGGCTGCGTGGGAGTCGCATAGGTCGGTATCGTGGACGGAGGCGGAGGAGGATGACTAAGGAACGGCTGAGGCACGTAACTGCCGGCGTAGGGTGGCATGGCAGGCATCGTCCATCCCGTTGGCGCGGAGAGCAATTCTGTGGCCCCGGCCGAGTTCAAACGGAGGTCATGCATTCCTGCGACAAAACCAAGCATGAGTTGGGCTTCCAGAGATACTCAATTTCGCGATTCTCGTTTTCTTCGGCTTCGCTTGATTTTCTAGAGCTATCAGATCCTTAACGGGACGGCGAGTTCGAGGTCTAAATCGCTTACCTTTCACAATATCGTCACTGAAGACGTAATAACATTGTTCGCTGAAATTGCTCTTGTTGACAGTATGCTTTATGAATCCCTCTTTGAGCATCATTGTGGCGTACTTTTTCGCTTCTTTCCGGTCATGGAAACCCTGTACATGACTCAGAAGCCACTCGACACAATCGCTGCCCAGGAAGGCGTTTCTTATCGTGATTTTCAACCACATCCGATCTCGAACGTCCAAACCAGAGTCCGCTGATGCCATAACCTGGGTAGAACAATCTCAAGTAAGAATCGAAGACCAAGCATGACTGAGCTTGTCGAACGTCATTGAACAGAAACGTAGAAATACACGTGTCAGATCCGATGGACAAGTCGAGGCAAACCGTCTCACCTCGGTAACGTCTTTCATTTTCGAGGCATCGACTGACAATGACAGCAGTGGATTCGAATCGAGTTCCGTGTCGAGGGTAGATGATGTGATGGTGGAAACCGAAGGCGGCCGCAGAGGAATTTCGTTCGCTCCCATCAGCTGGTTGCATCCCAAAGCGGCTTCAGTGTGCGCGACCCAAGCACCCGGATCGATAGGTCGCACCTGTTCTGCTCGTGGGATGGTGAAGTAGCCTTTCGGATTGGGGTCCCAGCATTTCGCGACGACGAGTTTCACGGGACCAGATTCCTGAACGGCTTCGCGCAACACCTTAACAGCATCATCGTTTGTCATGTTGTCAAAATTTACGTCGTTCACCTGCAGGATCATGTCTCCGGGTTCTATGCGGCCATCCTGAGCAACAGCGCCTCTGCAAACGAATCGCGAAATTTAGCAAAACTTGATTCACTCAATCTACCCGAGAGGTGATTTGCCCTGCCAGGCAATCTCCAGAGGCAATGAGATCGGATGATGTGGATTCTGATCGCTTTACCCTTTCATGATTGAGCCGACATAAATTCCGCCATCTCCTCCTCTGTTCGCTTGACCAACGATGCTTATCCCTAAGAAGTTGACGGAGTCTGAAAGTTTCGTTCTAGTTAGGCTAAAACTCGCAGGGCGTTTTTCGAATATAGGAAGAAATTCAACGAGGTGATCAAGAACTTTGAAAGTTGTCGCACCCAAGTTCAGGGTCACCGTGATTATATTCAGCGACATGCTCGAGTCGGTGACACTCGATATACTGCTCGCGGCTCCACTGAGTATTGCTTTCTTTTTCCGTCGACGCCGCATTTGCAGATGTCTGCTTTGATATATTCGAGAGACGCTGCTCTCGTCTGTGGTTGTGCTCATTCTTGAAGTCATGTCCGAATCGGAATCGTCCGAATCCAGGACCGTCGACGATTCCAGGTCCGATGTGACAACCGACGAGCTGTCATAGTCGTAGCGCTTGTGCTGTGATGGACGGCTCTTGTCTTTGTGGTGTCCCCTGAAAACGGAAGGTGTGAATTGGTCAGAGAAGTAGCGAGAAAACGGGCACCGATATCTTGATTCATCAAGTTCATTCATCATGAACTTCGGTAAGTCATTTTCTGTGGTGAAGAGGTGAGCGGGAACATCTCGCTGACCTGAGTGCCTCATACCTTTGGTGTTCTTTCAGCCGATAATGACGGTCTGCAGGATTGGCGTCTGTTGTAGCCGTCGATGCCGTTACTTGTGATGCGTTGTCCGACGCGTTGCTGCCATCTGTCGTTACAAGCCAAGAAACCACCCGTCCTCTGAAGGCGGGCAAAGGTGAAGCGTCTTCGACAATTTCCTCCTTGACGACCCTATAAAAATAGAGATTCTCTCTTTAAGTTTGAGCGGGTTCCTCGATCGTCGGTTTAGCAAACTCGTCCTTTATTCTCTTCCCGTAGGATCTCTCTCCCGAACTCCAGACTTTGCTCTCTATTGCGAAGGGAACGAGCTCAATACGATTGCCGCGACCCAACTCCCTTTTCGGGGTAGACTGCCTATCTGAAGAAAAACAATTTCCGCTGAGGCGTGTCCTTCCTCGCGGGTCTCTCCCTGAAAGTCATCTCCGCTCGGAACTCTCCTCCGTCGACCCTGTTACACCGATCATGCCTATGGTCGAACAATCCAGCAGGCTTGTCAACCGTGTCAACAAATTCAAACGGCGACGAGAGCTGTCCCTGACAATTTGTCAAGCTTTTGTTCATAAATTTGAATTTCCCAGCGGTTACTTCCATCAGCTAACGGAAGAAGCGGACACAGATCACTCCTGCGGGAGGACTGAGACAAAGAACCGACCGGGCTACTCCGAAGGCAAAGAATTTTTCGTTACCAAGGAACTGAACGAGAAGCGGGAGCCCTGATTGTAATCCGCAGAAGTCGGTCCTTAAAGAAAGCACGTCCATCAGGTGCAGGTGATCTGTGCAGCTCGGATTAAAAAGCTACCGGTCAATGCACGAATTGAGGCCTCTGGCACCAAGTCCTTTTGAAAGGGCTTCTGACTGACCGTCGTACACGGAAGCGACACGGCAGCGATTGGCAGTTCATCATCATCGTTGTCATCATCATTTTCTCCAGCAACCCGCATGAAACGGCAGGATGAACCATTCGGATGAAGTCGAGATCGATTCACTTTGAGACAAGTGTCGGAGTTATTGCGCCAGATTTCCGCAGTACGCGGATCATAGGTACGGGGGCGATGCGACGGATGACAGCCACTTTTCCCCTCGCTCCCCGAAAGCTTTTCCAACGGAGCGATGCGATAAATGTCTTGGAAGTCGGAGAGTTCCAGTGCATATCCACCAGTTCAGTTAGCAAATTCATTCAATTGTTCGCTTGCGGGCTCTCATTTTGGAAGAAGGTAGGATGACTCGATAGACTGTTCATTCCTCCATGAAATGCTCGTTTCCAGCGCGGGTTGTTGTGCCTTTGTTCCCTGGGGTCACAAACACTCGAGGCAGAACGTGGCAAGCACCAAACATTTCTGATTGAGGAGTTTGGTGCCGTTGAGAATGATCCCCGGTTGAAATAAATTCCGTGACTAGCGGACTCGTTCATACCCGACGCAGCTTTTTACCATTCACGTCGGACAATTATCGACAGCGGACCATGCAGAAAAAGTAGCGGCAGCGACGCTTCGGGGTCGTAGTTGACAACAACACAAAGCTGCAGCACGCGCACAACGTAGCCAACCTTTTCTCCCTACAACCGTGTTAACTCCGAGGATTCGAAAATCTGAGAAATCGGGGGAGAACACGCCGAAGTTCCGTTTTTTACTGATGGAATCGTCTGAGATTATTCACGAGATGATCGGGGAAGCTTTTCAGTGAGACAGTGCTGGAGGACAGCGACCTCGACCTTGCAACTCATTGAGCGCGAGTCTCACGGGGTAGACATTGCAGAATCGTGATTCCGATTTGCTCGAGATCGTTCCGGAAAACAGGGAACAGTTCAACGCGCAGCTCAATTGGAGAAGATATATTCTACATTGTTATCTGATTCGACTGAACTAGCAAAGAACGTCGAGTGGCTCAAAGAAAGCCATACACGCGGACCCTTCACCGAGATAACATGTGAGGAAAAGAAAGAAAAAAAAGAGAACAACGGTGACGACGACGACGACCGCCGCCACTGGGGAATCACCTGCATCACAGCCGGCTGTGCAGAAACAATTCTCGGCTGCAATTATGCAGAATAGATGGCGACAGCTCGGCTGTCATAAATTTCCAGGTCACCACCAGCATCGTTTCGGGAACACTTTTTACAGGGACATCATTTAGAAATTTGTTTACGGCGCCGGATTCTGTGCGAGAACAATGTGCTCCCCGGTTGCTTTATCATAATCCAATTTCTCTCGGGCTCCCTTCCCTTAATTCGTTTCTCAACAAGGGTCCCAGTTGACAGCAGAATTTCGCTGGACGGGTGCTCGTATGGATACCGTCAGAGAAGCAGCGCGGCGTAACGTCAGACCGCATGCGTTTTTCCGTTCTTATATACATCTGAATGACTGATCGAGCAGATAAACGTGTACCACATATACGGATGAAGAGCTCTGAACTGTGAAGGCAGAAATAGAGAAGTGGTTCCGAAAACGGGACGGCCGAAGCGACGAAGAGCACCGGAGACTCCCAATTTGAATTCTAAATTCCTTCTGGCAAAAGACAGTCATTGTCAAGTCAAGTCAAGTGATGGGTCACACGGCTGACTAGAGGCGGATGCTCCAGTCGGACGTTCATGTTCGCAGCGTTAGCAGAGCTGCGACAGCGGCAGGAGTAAACGCAGTAGATTCGAAGCGATTGCTACTCGCTCGGAAGCAAGGGATGACCCCGCCCATGGCGGCGAACAGGACCGAATACGACGAGAAGAGGCGGAATCGAGGAAACCCAGCGACTTGAAAAATAGAAAACGAAGGCAAAATCTTCCGAATGAGAAAACAAACCAAGAGAACTGACAGAATCGAAGAACGATTCTGAGCGCGCAATAGGCACCCGGAGTCGGCGTATCATGTGAAAAAACGTCCGATCTCGACAAAGCGGATTCCACGAACTATGACTGATCTGTTCTGAAAGAGCGTCGAGCATGCGGACGCATTCCAAAGAATACGTCTCATATCGGTTCACGGCGGTCACGGCCACCGCTAGTCGCTGACAATACTTGCTGGAACAACCGTTACGTGAGACCCGAGACGATGCATACGAGATATTGACTCGGTTACGTCTTCTCAAGAAATGGCCAACTCTTCCGCTAACAGCTTGGATCTTTTTCTCCGACTATTCGAATCGAGCTGGCAAATGGGAATCATGTTTCCAGGACGACGCAACACTTGTACACATGAGCGCTTCCGAATGATATTTATGACACGTTTTCACAGGATGCATAAGGGCAGCATTGATCGCACCCGGCTGTTTTTATCCCCCAAAAAAGAATCATTCGATTGAATGTCAGAGAGTTTGTGTCCGACGCGATGTTTATCGCTATGTGAGTTCCTCCCCACGGAGGGAAATCCCACTAGACGCGGAATCTTGAAGTTTCCTAACCGAATGCGTTTACTCGTCTCGCTATGTTATTCGTGTGAACTAACAGCGGCCGTTTTCCTCTCTGATTAATTTCACGATTGCTTCCTGGTCGTAGCTCAGAATCAAAACGAAGCAATTCGCCCCAGGTCCCACGGGCAAGTTGTCAAGCAGGCAGAAGAGCCGACATGTGGGAAAATAAATGCTCGGCAACATTGCTACCACAACAAGCAACTGGTAAATACGGAAGAAAACAAACTCACCCAAAGTCGGCGTCGAGTGATTTGAAGAAGAATTTGTAGTTTGTCCGCTGTAGCGCACTCTTGAAATCGTGCAGAGTCACCTGAGCCAACGGCACCGGAACTTTGACGAGGTAAGGTGTTTCCTCATCGTCGATATAATAGTAGATCTTGGTCTCACTCTCGTTCTGGGCCATCATCTTTGAGCCGTGTTGAGGGGGTCCGCCCCGTGTTCCAGGCGATTCTCCTAGTGTTGGAGCATTGGTCCCACTGTTTTCGTTCGCTGAGCACGCAAACTATCTAGCACAGAAACTATAACTCATTGACGGCCTGACTACCGTTTCGCACAGATTGCGGTGGGGCTGCTGATGGTGGCCTTTGTTGAGTGCCAAACCCAAAGATGCCAACAAGGAGAGAGATGATAGTCAGCGTCTGCTAGATTGGACACAGCCGCTGCTGCTACGCTCTTTTTTGGGACGACGAGCGAACGGCAAGGATCATCATCAGCAACAGCAGCAGTCAACAACCGACGGGGTAAGCTGCCGCCGCGACGGTTCCTCTACGGAAACGAGCAGGTGGTTAGCTCTTGAGGAGGACGTTGAAGTTCGACCGGTGGAGAGTATTCGGACGCCGCCCGAGCAGAACGGAAGAATCCTATCTTGTTGCGAGGAACGGATTATGAAAAATATGGGGTCTAGGGCAGAATGCCCTGGTGTTTACATCGAGGCGCCATCTTGAAGGTGGAAAGGGAAGCTGAATCCACCGAACGAATTGAGTTAATCAACTCAGTATCGAGCGTTTCTAACCTAACCTAACCTGTCCTAGGCCATGCACTGGCTTCGAGCCCCGCGGCCACAACATGACCGGGTCCAGTTAATGCGCTGCGACCCGAAGATTCAGTTCCCTCTCCCTCTTCAAACTAACGCCACCGGAGAAATAATTCGGAAAAATTCGTGCTAGATGCAGACGACGTGGCCTAAGTCCCTGATGGCTGTGATCTTTGCTGACATAGAGCAAATCATCAGACAATTCCTTCGCTCATGGGGGGATGTTTGATCTTCTCGTCGTCGTCCCCTGTCCCGGCCACCCGCAAGCAGGTTTTAGAATCTAGGAGGCGGGGGTTCGAGCACGGAATTTGGTGAATCGGTTCAGGCATTCGCTCGAAGAGATTGGGAACCGTGGAGGCCATTCCCGTTATGTTGCAGGGATCGAACCCGCAACATACCCTCCGATAAAGCTTCACATGTGGCTTCGCGAGCATGCTTTAGTGGCACACACTGCTTAGACCACTCGACTGTCTCGTCGGTTGAGTCTTCTCGAGAGCTACGCCGTAAGCTCTCTGTCCCCTCACATCCTCTTTAATGAAAATTTCTCCGAAAATCAACAAAGAGCCCGTCCGGAGGGGACGCCCAGATTTCAGCGGAATGCAATCAGCGAAGGCCTGACCAGCCTCGATGTTCGCAGGTTCAAAATCTCCTGCCGTTCCACGGACCTTACGCCTCGAAATGATAGACTCTCGGTTTTTTATGAGAAAATGACAGGCGGTATCCCAAGTCAGCCTTGGGCGGCGAAATCCCAAGTCCGGCTCTACCTGCAGTGCACCTGTGTGGCTTCAGGGAAGTCAATTCCTGGGTCTTCTTCAACAATGGATTCCATGCTCCCCGCTGAGGGAAAAATTCGGTAGCGAAAGGAGGATCTCCGGAGATGCTCGGAAGCGCGGCCAATCAGAGGGCAACTCTGTTTGGATGTCCTCATGTGGATGATTATCCGAATTTCAAGTCCGGTTGACGCGGATGTCTGTGCTACGATGTATTTCGAGCGGAAATTCGGATCTTCGAATTTTTCACAAATTAGCCTCACCCAGCAAACGGTGACTCATTTTAATATTCAACCTAGAGATGATACTAGGTGACAAATCTGGCCACTGACACACTCGGAAGTGATATCTTTTCTACAAAGGTGTCCCGTCTCTCGAGAATATTCTTTGCTGAGCTCATTCGCGATCCTATTGATTTGAGCTAGTTTCTCAGTTTGGGCAGCTCTGGTTGTTCTATGTGCAATTTCATTCTGCTCGATTCATTCGCTGGGTCCCTACTCTGGGAGGGAGAGCTTCTCCTACAATTCTCAGTTCCGCGCTCTGTCCACAACCACAGGCTTGGCCCCGAGGACGGGGTATTTCCTTCCTAAGGTTCAGGAATCTCGAACTCCATTGAAGAAGTCACCCATTCATCGCTCGTCTTCAGACTTCAAAGACATAATCAGAGGACCCGACACAGCTCATCGGCAAAACGCACCCTAGGAGCCTTCGAGTCCCGAACCGCCGAAAGTTCTGAGTCGCCCTAAGCTGTCATCAGGGAAAAATCCCGCCTCGTCATTGGGCACTCCATCCAACGCCCAAAGTGCAGAACCTCTCGAGCTATCAGACAGCAAGCCAGAGAGTAGTGGCCATAGCACTGCGAACTCCACAGCACTGATTGTTCCCTTGGACCGCCCGATTCCCGAAGTAGCGGACAGGATGCATCCACCGATGTAAATATTAGGGGCTGTTGCCGCCTCCCGCGGAGAACGCAGCGGGCAGGCGCCCGTCAAGATCATCTCCCATGGGTACCACAGAGTGCCACACTCTCGAAAGAAGGTAGGCATCAGAATCTTTGGTACGGAGGCACGGACGGACGACCGCTTCGGCTACGTGAGGGACGGTATTCTTGAGTATTCGAACCTCGGGCACGGCACCAACGGGAAGCGGGAAATGCCCGGAGAATGTCGTGAATGCCAAAGCGGTTGATTGCTCGTAGCAGACATCCATGAAATTGATGATTTTTGCTGAGAATCAGAGAAACCGGCGCGCCCAACCAACCAACCCCCTCATGATTGGGGGCTTGGTGTCAGGCCGCTTCTTCGGAACGGAAAGGAGAACCCGTGGAATAGAAGAAGGAGAACATGACCTTCTCTTAGGGCTCGACATTTCCATCAGTCATCGGGTGCATCATCGGATCACCCACAGCAGCCGAAGAACCGTGGAAAGACGAGATGAATCCAGGTCTCCATTAGATCTCGCCAATGGACGTCCAGATTGTGAAGCTTAGCAGGAGAATCGGCAGGACGGACAACATTTTTCGGGAGAAGTATGGATGCACTGTGCGCCTCAAAAGGGCTTCAGTCGGGTCAGGGAGACTCCCGGTTCAAGATAAGCCGCAATACAAGGCTGATGTCCGGATGAGCGGTCCTCTACCGCTGGGTTCCCGAGAAAACGAGGTGGATCGAATTTCCCGATGGCTCTGGGATGACAGACCCGATGAAGAGCCCAACAGGGAGGTCAACATCGTCCACCTCTACCTCGGTGTTCCCCAGCCGTTCTAAAGGAGCAGCTCTCATTCATGCCTCCGATCCCAAAAAGAAATGGAGAGCTTCTTCTTCAATGCTCAGCAGAAATCATCATCAGCGACGCTTCTTGACTCGTCTCCGATGAGCGATCACCCATTATTGCATTTAGGAGCGTTTTTTGGCCTTCTCGGTCTTTCGTACCTGCCGTATCTCTGGTACGTATACTTGAGGATACCGTTCTTGCCTCACCAGGGACGGCCGGTACCTCCGTACCAGAGATTCGGATGTCTGAGAAAGGGTCAGCAGCAGATCCTATCCTCAACCTAACACGAACTGCTGGACTAACGGGGTAGGCTTTGGAGTTGTTTCAAACACCCACGAGTTGAAACTTTCGACGGCTCCTTCATGGCAAATCATGGAAAAGGCCCGATTCCAGACCAAAGTTTCCCTTCTAGTACCAGGAAGCGGGGCACCAGTTATGGGACCCGTTTTTCAGTCAATTTGTATCAGCATATGAAATATCCCAGGGATGTTTGCGTTTTCCGATCTATCCACCATTATGATCTCTTGCGGGTCCCAGTCAGCTCTAGACGGCGACAATCCGTTTTTTTTGTTGAAGTTATGTTTGTGTTGTTAGTTGTTACACAGCCCAACAACTCTTCAGTCGAAAGACTTCTTGACAGCGTATTCGAACGTGGGGGCATCGGCGCTCGATCTAGCCTACCGATTTCCAGGCCTCTTGACGTAGCGCATCTCCGAACTTTCCGCCGAGATTTTGATCCCCGGCGTTCGGCTTCATTTCTCCTTGGTGCGCGCGAGACAAGCGTCTGATCTAAAGTCTTCGTTTACCATTCGGAGTCGCTCGAGTCGAATACCGGCGACCCGTTAGAGCTCCACAAATCTGGAAAGCCATCCGATGTGAACCTAGAGGTTAGAGAAGTCTACCCACATACTACCCCCATTCTCATACAAGAATCTTCGAACTCTTGACGACATATTTCTGAAAGATCCGCTCAGAACTTGAACCTCCCACCGATTCCCATCGGAAAGCGCGCCACTGCGAGGGTAGAGGTACCACAGCTTGGCAACCCTGTGCCTGTTCGACTGCCAGCCATCCATCCAGCCTGCCTGTCTGTTTCTGTGTGTGTCTATAGTGTGAGATCTGTGTTTTGGATAGAGTCCGTGTCGTCGGTGAGGACGGATTTCTTGCCACTCGAATGAAAGTCATTTCTACGACCACTGCTCGCCCCCACCCACCCGTAGCTGAGTCGTTCAGATCGCTTCGAGCACCTGTTTTCCAGTGCGGTAGTTGTTGTGTCGTCGACGGAGTGGTGATGCAGGATTCCTTTTGCTGGTGACTTCACACACCGGAGCTGAGCATCTGATTTGCCGATGAAGGAATGTGAGTACACGTTTTCCAAGATCCTACCAATCTGCGCGCTCAGCGCCTCCTCTGAGGCGTCCCGTGGTTATGAGAAAACACCACGCAAGGAACGAGAGGTTCGCTGTTAGCTGGCGTTTGCTTGCGTCGGGGGTGGTGCCTGCGCTCGTTTGATCCACTTCGCAGGGCTTCCCCAACTCCGGCCGGCGTCGGCGGATCGTCGCTGAGCAAGATAGAGCGAACGCTGAGCGAAAAAAGGATCCCGCAAACGATCGATATCGTCAGGCTGTTAGCCATGAATGTTGTGTTTCCGTTACTCCATGCTGCGAATAGTAGCAACAATCGGTGTTTATTGGCTTTAACCTATTTTGACGTTATCTTCGCCCGGGCTGACTCAGCTGTTAGCTGACATTTCCGGACCTTGGATTGAGGTTTTCATCGTGCCTGTGGTCAACAGTTGTTTTTTTTTCCAAAAACGTTGACGATGGACGAATGTTCACAAACTCAAGTACACCTTGCATGTGTTCAGTCTCTGTTGTCTGTCTCTCCCGGGTCGCTCGCAGGCCTCAACTGCCGTGTTTCATCCTGGGATACGCTCTTCCCGAACGGCCAGGAGCAGTGCGCAATAATCCAGAACATGTCTTTGGCATTGAAACCTAACGCTGGCTTTGTTAGCGGCACAGGCATGCATCAAACAAGGCATGAACTGTCTGGCATTGCAAAAATCATCGCTTCAAGCCGAGAATGAGTGTTTCTTTGTGCCCACGCAAAAGATAGTGCCACACGGCGGAGAAAAAAACTGAGAAGAATTCCTCCGAACTTCCCTGAACATTGTTCTTCGAGGCTCCATGACATCGTATCGATGATGATGATGATATACAGTGAGGTGGTAGTTGTTCTGATGTCGCTGCTTTATGTGTTATACTCGGAGTTACGAGCTCCGGTCGATAGCAGACAGAGCATATGATTCCATTGGAGCTGTCACTCAGAGATTTCGTCGGTCGCCCTTGCACCGCTGGAGAACGGGGTGGGGTCGTCACCGGGGGAGACGGGTCTGGAAGACTTCCAGAACCCCTTAAGTACCCGGTTCCATTCGATGTGTGCTAATCATGAGTCACTGCTGTCAGTGCAAGCGCGAACCAAGATATCCTCAACAGAATTTAATGCGGCATTGAACCGTTAACAGTTTGAGAGTCACTCATACCAAGTCAACCGCTGACCCTGGTAAATAACCCTTTGACATCGGCACAGAAAGCAATTACCGACAAATCATGGACGATAGTTCAACTTGCTGCCGTGAAAATGAAGATGATCTGATCCTGGGCCGCCGCGAATGGGAATGGGTTTGGAGACATTCGTTTTCGCACTGTTTGTAGCGAATGCCGGTTATTGTGGGAAAAATATTCATATCACCGAGGCCCCCAGTCGCAATCGGGATTCGTTCGCTCCGTCTCTATTCGCTTGCTTTTCACCTCCAGAGACTCAGCCTCAAAGGTCTGTCGAAACTGCGAAAGCTTTCTCACTGCGGAAGAGTATGGGATTGCAAACCTGGGAGAGCTCTAGCAATAGAAGAGCTATTCCCGAAGAAAATCCATGCTCAGTCGATGCTCCTTGCAGCTCTACTCAGAGCCCTTGGAACGAGAACCGCTCCTGCAATCCATCGAATGAAAACATCGAACCTGGATCACCTTTATTTTGTTGCTTATGCGATGGACTACATGGTAGTCTGGAAACATCCTGCTAGAAAAACCCGTCCACTTCAAAGTTGTAGCCACAAACGATGTGTGAAGGAAGCCGGCTAACCGAGAGCGCACGCCAATCGATGTAAACATCCCCGGAAGGCACAAAAGAGCGACAGCTGAAAGGTCGCATATATCGGCGAATTCAATCAAAGATGCAGACTGGTTCCTTCGAGTTGGGGAGAGAACCAGCAGGCTCGCCACGATAACGCGATCGGCTAACGGTACTTCCCCACCATTCATGGTCGGCGTGCTGCAATCTTCGGAAGCGGAAACAAGCTTGCGATAGACTCGGGAGGGACCGCGTTAATGTTGACCCCCGTGAGCGGCAACCGAATACGGTGTACAAGTTGCTTGCCCTTGACAGCATATCGATCTTGTACTCGATTGGTAATTATACCGAACGTCACTAGACTCGCGAAAAGCAAGACGAATCGGGAACGGGATGTCGAAAATCACCGCGGCATGAGTTGTCCACTGGCAACGATAGTCGGTGAGGTTTTCTAGAGCGAGCATGGAGTTTTAATTCATATTCAATGGATTGCGAAGATAGATGGTACTCCAGAATAATTGAGAACGAGCTACCAAAAGTTTGCTCCCTCGTGGTTACTGTTATCAGTTGTCACTGTTGGCAACGAAATGATGGATTGCATCGGCACATGAGGCCAATCAATGACTCTTTGGGTCGAGAGGCAATTCAAACACAGACCAAACACTCCCGCGCCTCGCTCGAATCGATCGCTTCTTATGAGCTGGCCTAGATGAGCACCAGGGAAGCTCGCAGCATTTCTCCGCAGCGGCTGCCTCAACTGTGGCATCTGTTTGCTTTGCTTTTGTCATCTATGCAAACGAAGTTCCTCGCAGATTAAAGCTGTCATGGGTGAAAGGCAACAGAGACACGACGTAGCGTGCCGGTTCTTCATCGATAGACAATTCTGTCCTGTGTGACCCCCTTACTCAGACCTGTGAAAACTTCGATAACATGTTTCGGAAATATTTGATTGTATCTCCTGACGAACGATGCGATCCAACGTGGACGTTCGAATTCACTTCGAGGCCTCGAGAGCATCTTTGCGGAAATGTTGGCAGGGAATATCAGGGCTGGCGGGATCGCCCAGTGTCCAGAGTGTTCGCAAAGAGTCCCAAATTGAATTCTTTCGTGAACTCTTCG
This sequence comes from Neoseiulus californicus, assembly GCA_028455905.1. Classification (NCBI taxonomy): domain Eukaryota; kingdom Metazoa; phylum Arthropoda; class Arachnida; order Mesostigmata; family Phytoseiidae; genus Neoseiulus; species Neoseiulus californicus. The sequence continues at coordinate 664,087 of JAMQGS010000014.1, forward strand.
CGATTCTGGAGAAATACAGTGCCGCTGGAGCCAGCAACTGATTTCTCGCGTATCGATTCAGGACCGAAACTAGATCTTGCTTGAGCGCTTCCCGTGCAATGTAAGAAGCTGTCAAGCCCTTCCTATGCGTCAGATGGGGATCATGCAGGAGAATATTTCTTCGAGTGGGCCAACTTTATTGTCGACCGTGCCTTCATAACGCGGTACGAGCCCGTGCTTCTCACGAATTTGTAGGTCCAGGCAAGATCGAATCGACGACCAAACCAGTCAAGGAAGCTGCTATTGCCCGAGTGGCGAATACAGATCCGTTTATCAGGAACAATCAGTGTCGCCTGTAGCAAACGCCAGCCGCAAAAGCAGCATCCGCGTAAACCACGGACAGACATTGAAAAGGGGCTGCCTTGTCACTATTCTATCATAACTATTGTCGGAGCTTTCCGCGGAAAAAAGGACATCTCCTAGGAGGCAGCCTTTTTTCCATCTTCCCGAAGCCTGAACTGTGCAGGCAGCTTGGCATGTATACCAGATCGTAGGTGAGTCACCGACCGCCGTCAGGTTGACCTGCTCGCACACGCGGGAAGCTTTTCTAGAGTCGTTTCGTCGTCGAGTCGAAACAGAAATTAAAGAATCGTTGCTCACGCAGGCGACAAGATTTCCGATGAGACGTATCCGTCCCAACAAGCGATAGCTCAGAACCGGAGGTTGTGTCGTGCACTTATCGTGCTCTGAAGCGTTCTGGGGTGCAAGAGGTTCAGGTGGACACCTAGCTGCATACTCGGATGCCCATCCTTCCGCGCGGGACGGTACCTGGGGTTGGAAATTCGTTTCTGTTGGCCTTGTTGCTCTCGTCGCTCCGTCCCCGGGAAGGGAGGAAAACAAAGGAAGCTTCTCGGTGCTCTCGAAACAGATGAGTGAGCGCTCGTTTCTCGGCTTTCTTCAAGCGGCTTCTTGGACGGCTATTCGAACGGCGGGCTGGTGACTGCGGCGAGCAATAATCTCAAGCCGAGTGACGCATCGTCGTTCGACGGGCGGCGGCGGCGGTGCCAAGCCGCAGAAGGCGACCACTGTCTTCGTTTAGTTATCGTGTACGACAACAATTCGAGGAAAAATCAACGCAACAATTGGATCGTTCGGTTCAGGTTTCAGCTAACTGTCGCTACCTGGCTCCTTGCTTGGTTTGTGTGCTCAGTCGTTCGTTTGCTCGCGCTCTACTGCACTGGGAATCCGGCCTTGCAATACTGGAGAGGTTCCAGTAGACCGCACAGAACCCGAGTGTCCGCTCTACGTTATGTGGGTGCAGTCAACGACGTTCTGTGTGGAGACATTAACGACAGACGACAGCCAACCAGTCCGCAAGCCTTCCTGCCTGGCTGTCTTTAAGATCACGATACCCAATGCTCACTTCTTTGGAATCACGGACGGTCGGTCGCTTGTTTGGTCGGTCGGTCGGTCGGTCCATCCGACCGTTCTTCCCTCCCTCCCTTCGTCCGTCCGTCCGTCAGCTGATCGTGGATTGTTGCTTCCACTAAACGCCCACACCCCTGTAGCGTTTGTGGGGTGAATAAGAGTGAAGGATATATATCCGAGTCAATGGTGTTTGCCAATAGCTTCTATCATAGCAAACACTGGTTGAGCGTATGCTAATTCAGTTTGGCGCGTTAATGAATTCAAATGATAGATTCCCCGCCGGAGGAAGATGTGTCATCGGCGCTTGATGTATCATTGTTTCCGATTGCTCAGCTCGTGAACTGCATTCAGCGTCGTCGTTGCTGTCTGGAGACGGAATTCGGGTCGTCATCCTCGGTGGGGGTGGACGCGTTTCTAATGAGCGCTCGTGGCTCCGGAGAAAATTTCTGGCGAGGCTCGCCGGCGTCAGAAACTTCCTCAATTTGCTTTTCAGAACTGGTATCTTTCTCTCAAACTCGAATCCAGTTCACCAATATTATCTCAAGTAGTTCTGTCAAACTCGCGATGTGTTTGGTGGAAACGCAGGAATGTCATGTGACGTTGAACGCTGCATGACCATGCAGAGACGTCTCATGCTGACCCTGATGATGAGGGAACCTTGATAACTGCGAAATCCGCTCGCATTTTTACTAGTAGTTGTAGTAGCACCGAGAGTAAGAGCCGTAGCCACGGCGGCAGCGACGACGATGACGATGATGGCATCTCAGATAGGAAAAGTATCAGGACAAAAAAGGCTGTGGGATACGGAACAGTGACATCTGAAGAATACTTCGTGTACGTCGTCGTCGTCGCCCTCTGCAGATCATCTGATTTCCTATCTGTCATAAAATAACGATCCCAGAGACCGCAATTCCGCTTTTGGCATCACGGACGGCCCGCTTCTTGACTAGACGGTGTAGCTAACGTTGTGCATCGTGTTCGCGTGATTTGTTGACAGTGACAACAACAACACTGCAAATAAGTGAGATCTTCAATCCTCTCACTCGTACGTCCTCACTCGTTACGGAACTCCTGCAGAGATGCTGCCGTCCGCTTGTGGAAGCAGCGGTTCTGTTGGGGCTGCTTAGAACCGTGGGTTCTACTCTTCTTCATCGTTGCGGCATGAATGAACTGCAGCGGTGCTGTATGTCGGTGAAAGTGTTCTGAGTGCGAAGCGGCTGTCGCCAAAGTCATTGTCTTCAGCTGCGGGGAAGACTAACGTGTCAGAAGCCACACATCCTCCTACACGAGCTCACTGGAACGATTCAAATAGTTTAAAATTCCGATCCTTTGCTTTGCAGAGATGTAGACGCCGGTGACGCACGAAGATCTCGATGCCTGTTGCGGCGCCAGGGCCACCCGGGATAGGGGTGGGCAAGCCGGGATCCCTAAAAGACCCTCAGGTAGCCGAACTATTCGACAGAGATGACCCGGAAAAAGTATTTGTGGACCTCAGAGAGATCGGTCACGGAAGCTTCGGAGCTGTTTACTACGTGAGTACTCACCGCGGAACTCGATACTCCTCCCGTAGGCGTTTCTGTGTCACCTGCTTCCATTCGATCGGGACGGTATAATCTTTCCGATGACATCATCCCTCAATGAGTGGCTATGCGGGCCTTCTCGCTATCTGATAACAATCCAAACTAAACAAATGTTGCTTCACAGGCGCGGAACGCTATCACGAATGAAGTCGTCGCGATCAAAAAGATGTCGTTTTCTGGGAAGCAAAGTGCAGAGGTGAGTGATCATCATTCGACTCAGAGAACGAGCAGGCATTGTCTTCCGATTTGGAACTGGGCACCGCGGGGAGGGCGAGAAGGCTGAAATTCGCAACGGGCCCCAATAAGTCAGAACTTGACTTTGGCTTCGCCACTGTCAAAACCAGCTTTGTGAAAACTCGAAAAAATCTAAAGCGCAAAAATAATGAGTGATTCCGGTCGCGATCGTCGCCATCTGGTTGTCTACATTAGGCCAATTCCGCACTGGTCGTTAGCTCGCAAACGGTCAACGATGGTGTACAACTGTTTGTTTATGGTGGAAATGGATAATTCGCGGATTAGCGTCAGGCTCGGCGGTGACGAGCCTAGCTCGCAATGAGCCGGACTGCGTTCCTCGAGCTGAGCCCGCTGAAACTTCCATCTTGTTCCGCAATCACAGTAAAACCTCGAATATATATCAACCAATTCGTGGGAAAAAAAAGGTTGAGATCATCGAGGGTTGACATAATCAAGAGTTGAGATCATCGAGGGTCAATATCCAAAACTCCAAAAAACTGATATAATCGAGCGGGCATGGGAGGCTCATTGTGGAATGTCCTGGAATGATCACTACCAGGCTACGAAAAAGGCTTTGGATGTGAAACCCAGGAGAAAAACAGATCCTGGAAACGGCCCAATTCCCCCAGACCTTTCCCCAGATTGACCCATCGGGGGAATTATTACCTTGCCCCAAGATTCGTGAATTTTACCAGCCGCTCCCCGTGCCTTCCGAGATCTTTAAACAGAGAAGTTGATACGGAGGGACCCCATTCACGCCCACATAATCTGTATCCTAAAATAGCTCTAATAGAATCGATCCGTTCATTCGCAGAAATGGCAGGACATCCTCAAGGAAGTGCGATTTCTCTGTCAGCTTAAGCACGAAAACACAATTGACTACAGAGGATGCTACCTCAAAGAGCACACAGCGTGGCTAGTGATGGAGTATTGTTTAGGTTCCGCGTCGGACATCATCGAGGTTCACAAAAAGCCCCTCAAAGAGGAGGAAATAGCGGCCATGTGTCAGGACGCCCTCAACGGTTTGGACTACCTCCATTCCGGGGGACGTATCCACCGCGACGTCAAAGCGGGCAATATTCTACTCACAGAAGCCGGCCGAGTCAAGCTGGCAGATTTCGGTTCGGCATCGATGAATTGCCCAGCGAATTCATTCGTTGGAACGCCGTACTGGATGGCGCCTGAAGTCATTTTAGGTGGGTGTAATTTGTGTTGCTAATGCCAAATGAGACAAATACGAACATAGATCATCCAGCTCGTAATTAACTCCTGTGGAAAACGTCACCCCAGCGGTTTGAAATGTCGATTCCGTCGTAATCAGTCGTGTGAGGAGCGACCCTGTCATTGAGCGTAGTTTGACAGATCAAACTTGCGATTTCGCCCCGCTTCAATTTCTGGTGATCTGTCATTCCATGACCGCGCTCTTTCATCACAGAACCGGCTATTCCCTGAAGATATTTCCTCGAGACGATGACTCGAATGTGGGAAATGAAGGCGAAGTTATAAAGTTCCATTCTCCTCGACTTTCCAGCCATGGATGAGGGTCAATACGACGGGAAGATTGACGTGTGGAGTCTCGGTATCACCTGTATTGAGCTAGCGGAACGCAAGCCCCCGTACTTCAACATGCATTCGATGTCAGCCCTGTATCATATCGCTCAGAATGACAGTCCCAAGCTGTCCGCGACCTACGAGTGGACGGAGGAGTTCCGAAACTATGTGATCCAATGTCTACAGAAAGATCCCTCTGTGAGACCTACAGCGGCTCAATTACTCAAGGTTGTAGAGCTCAGACAATCGACTTCGAGTCCGGTCCTATAAGCTAATGCGTGCCAAGTTTGGAATTTTGAAGAGTTCCGTCGGTAACAGAGAGGGTCTCCGTACTTGCAGCACACCTTCATAGTTCGGCCACGGCCCAGTCGAGTCCTGTTGGATCTGATCATCAGGACAAAGTCTGCAGTGCGCGAGCTGGACAATATCAACTACAGAAAAATGAAGAAAATCCTCATGATCGACGGAACAACCGAAGCCAACGGAGATAATGGACAGGGCGTGTCCGTCCACGACGACGCGGACAGTGCCGTTAGTGTGAGTTTGAAATTCCCGCACAGGGCGCTCTCTCGTATCAGTTCTTATGTTCCATCCCTTACTGTATGCATACACAGGGGAGTCGCCGAACAGATTGTTGATTTGATGTATCAATTACAGGAAGACGGCGACGCCTCGAAAAGCAACAGTCTTACCTCAACACAGAGCAGTAACGTTTCTAGTAGCTCTTGTGTGAACGATCAGAGTGCCGGTAGACATTCCACTCATCGGCAGAGCATCAGCAATTCCTCGTCCGCAAGCCTAAACAGCGTGACGGAAGTTGGGGCTCTAGACGGTCAAGGATCCCTCGTGGGCACCGTCAACCGCAACGATAACTTCGCCACCATTCGAACGACTTCGATCGTCACCCGTCAGATAAAGGAGCACCAGGAGCAGGAGAACGAGCTCCAAATGCGCGGGTACAAACGAATGCAGGACCAACACCACAAAGCTCTGGTTGTGCTAGAAGCTAAGTGTCTTCAGGAGATGGATGACCACAAAGCGAAACTTGACAAGGAGTATGAAGCTCTCCTGGTGTCCTTTGGCAAGGAGCTTGAGAAACTCCAAGTCAAGCAGCAGCAGGAACTAGAGAAGAAGGTTAAAAGTAACGTCGGCAACGAGAAGCGACTCATCAAAGCAATTCAAGCCAAACAGGACGAAGAAACGAAAAAGTTCCAGCAGTTTCAAAAATCTGCGTACAAAAACGAAAAAGAAAAGTACAAACAGCGTTACGACGGCGAGGAACTCAAAATCCACAAGGCAGGACTTCACGAAAGCCAAAGTCAGGAGCTAACGAGGCTAGGTGTCAACCAAGCCGACTCACTCAGGCGTGAAATAAGGTGAGTTGTCGCCTCAACTTTGTCTCAATACATGCTGCAAAATATGAACGATATATTCGAAGCCATAATCGATCAAAACCTATCCCCGCTTTGTCAGACGCTCTTACCTCTTTTCCTCTATCTTCAGGAGGTACAGACGTCGCAAGCTAGTCCAGTACCACCAACTGGAACAGGAGCAACTCAGGGAAGAACTAGACAGACGTCAACAGCAGCTGGAAAAAGCTCACCTGATGCTACTAAGACACCACGAAGATACTCAAAATCTTGAACTCGCCCAGCAGAGGGCCGTCCATGAATTGAAGGGCGAGCACCTGCGTAGGCAGCACGAGACCGAATTGAGTCTTCAGAAGCAATACAGCACGAGGCGAGAGCACGAGCTGCACAAAAAGCACGCGGCTGAAGTGAAACAGCAACCGAAAAGCCTGAAGCACAAAGAAGTGCAAATTCGAAAACAGTTTCGCGAAGCCTGCAAAATTCAGACCCGACAGTACAAAGCTTGGAAAAGCCAACTCATGGCTAGCACACCACGAGATCGGCAAAAGGAACTCATCAAAAAGCTCAAGGACGAACAGGTATGCCTCTTCAGTTGTGCGACGTAATTGTACCCCTCGTCTCGATCGAAGGCGGGGATTAACACAGCATGGTGGAAAAACCACGTGCAGACACTCGGATCTGAAATGAGGGTCTCCTCCATTTCACAGGTTCGCAAGTTGGCCCTGTTGGGCGAGCAATACGAACAGAGCATATCGGAAATGCTGCAAAAACAATCGATTAGGCTCGACGAGTCTCAGACGGCAGAACTCCGCCAGTTGAAGCAAGATCTCCTCAGCGAACAGGAGCTTTTGCTCGCTTTCCAATCGAAAAAGAAGATTATGTTCGAGAGTCAACGTAACAAAGAACGCCGGGAACTCGAGGATCGTATCCAGAATCGTCTCCGTACGATTCAAGTCAAGGTGGGTGGGCGAACTCAATCGGTTCAAAGACCAAAATACGAATGCTCTGTGCGATCTTCCACCTCATTCGTTTCCGTCGTACCGTTCGACGAAGACTTCGCACGGCCTGCAGTTCTTGCGACCGACGTGCTTTCGCTCTGTAAAACAGCAGATCGTCACTTATCACGATCATCCTGATTATAATCCGTTTTGATGTTAATCCGATTGCAGATGGACAACGAGAGGAAGCAGTTCGCAACGGAACGTATGTCACGTCAGCAACTTCTGTCTGAGAGGCAGATGGCTGACATCCACAAGTTTGACATCGAGAGCGGCCAGATGGGTTTCACTTTGTCGGAGATCCTCGCTCCGGACGAGGGCCTTGCAGGCGCTCAGTCGCTCTCTGGGAGTCTTCTGAGCTTGGCGCACTCAAACTCTACAACATCTTTTGGCCAAGGCACCACTACACCCCAAAGCAACCAATCCACGCCGCTATAGGAAGCGAGAACTTGCCTCTCCAAGACAAAGAAGAAAGAAACGGAGAAAATCCGGAGCCAGGCGTATGCCACGCACAAGACCGATTTTTCAATAGGCCTGATGCCGTGAAGCTCAAACTGGATTCATTCGGCCAGCGAATGAAGGCGCTTTTTGAAAGGCGGTTTCCCAAATCTTTCTTCGATTTCCACTCACATCGCGAGTGGAAATACCGTACACGTTATTGTAACGCTAGCTTTCACCGATGCAGTGAGCGGTCAGGTGCAGGTTGTCCTCTTTCCAGCAACTGACGCGGCGCATTGGATCACCTGAGGTGGGGAAGTTGAGGAATGGATCTCCGAACTTTCGGATCATGGTTCCCCGCTACAACGACCACACTAGTGTTTTACGACATCACATTCATAGAACCGGATAGTGAGTCGGTGAAAACGACTCGATGCCGAACGGATAGCTGGTGCTTTTCCGGCCCACTTCTACCTTTGACTTGCGCAAACGATGGATTTTTAGCACCAAATACCAACCCAGTCGGAAGTTCGGGAACGACGCGATTCTAACAATGTACAATTACTTCTAACGTGAAACTCCGACAAGCTTAAATGTTCTCCGTTATGCCTTCCACACATGCACCGAACAACGAAGAGATACGTCACATTCTAAAACATCAGCGGGGTGAGCGTACTACGAGCGGAAGAAGAGAAGTCGACAACGATTTTACAGAAACTCTTGCTTTGCTAGCGAAGCACAAGTCGCATATCAAGCATCTCGTCAAGGTGTGAGCTCGACAAGTGCAGACAAATCTCAAGCGAGCCATCTCAAGCTCAAAGAGATAGGGAAACACTAACGGACGAGCCGATGAGGGAGGTCGATTGCTAGCCAGCCTACCTCCCGGGAAGCTAGAGTGAACGAGGTTAGGCTAGATGAGCAGTAGGACTCGAGCCAATGGGTGCCTCTGAGCAGTCAGGCGGCGTCGATTCGGGCGGATTACGAAATGAATTCATTGAGGACGACGGAACGGTGCGCGGCCGTCTGTACATACAATTGTAATATATATATTGCCGCACTGCACCTTACAGCGTCGTCAATATTTCGTGGCGAACAAAGTCATGGAGTGTTTAGTACAGCAGTAGGAAAACGTATTTCGCGAAATGGATCTTAACTTTCGCAAACCGACGGAGTATGACGGAACGAATTGTAAAACAGGTATCCTTTGAAACACCAATAAACGAATTTACGAGAAATACAACACTCCTCGTCTATGTTTCTGCCAAACAGGGAGCTTCCAGTGGAACGACGACGTCGGATGAGTCCTTTAGCGAGAATAAGACTGGCAATCGCGGAAGAACCGGTGTAAATCCAAGTCGGCTGTGATATAAGAGGTTTTAAAGGATTCGAGCGTCCTAATCTTTTCGGCTAAACTCGAGAGGGCTCTGTACTCTACTTCGCGCAGGGTGACGAGTTCTCGAATGAGGATTAGTCACACGTCCATGATTCCTAATAAAGTGGAACGTCTGAGAAACTCATTTCTCCTCCTCAAGCAGGAACATTCGTCCTCCGTGACTTCAGACTCACTGCTTCGGGACGAATGATGTTCTTTGGCGAGAAGTTTCGAGACATGGAAGCGACCAGCAGCGTTCGGAAACGCAAAACCAAAGCCGCCTCACCGAGATCCCGTGCGGAAATGCATACGACACGCCGAAGTTTGCGGGTCCAGCAGAGAGGCCGGAGAATTATAAAAAAAAAATGAGCTACACTTCACGATGTACACATATCCTGAAATATATTCGTCCTACTTTACCCGCTAATGATCTCGATCCAGGCTCATGGTGAAACCAGACAGCTCCCATCTCCGCTAACTCCGTGAGATATGAGGAAGTGAACGCGGAGTCTCGAGAAGAAGCAGCTCGAGTTTCTTCTCAGTAAGCTGCCTATTTGAAGCGCCTTTTGAGGACCTCATTGAGGGTTTTGTGAACCCAATTTGAGAATAATTCCTACCTGAAGATCCTCTTGAGCGCAAGAACGATGTTCTATCTTTGTTCGGGAATCAAGCCCGAGACCGCGAGCTGTGACCCCATGGGAAGCATATTGAACGTCATAATTGCTCGACCCGGGTCATACATCTCGACAACACGGGCTCGTCCTTCGAAAACATTCTTGGTCTTCTCCTAATCCAGCGGTTCCCCATTGGTGGGCCCTGGCCCCCCAGGGAGCCCGGAGACGATTTTCGGGAGGCCCGAATGGGATTTCGGAGCTCTCGGAGCCCGCTATGCAATATCCCTATCGAGCACTCCGTATGGACTCCGAAAGCAAGAATCTGGAGGAACGTTGGTGCTCAGTCACTTCAAGTTACCCGAAGCTCGCCGAGAGAGCTATTCGGGTTCTGGTGGCGTTCTCAACATCTTATCTGTGCGAGTTTGCTCTTAGCACGCTGGTAATGCCCGAAAACAAGTTCCAGTCGCGTTTGGATCCCGAGGCGGATATGAGAATCGCAATAAGTAAGACGGAGGCGCAGATCGGAAAGATTGTTATGCAGAAGCGAGAGCATGCCGCTCATCAGCGACAATTATGACCCCGAGTAACTATCAAGACAAATTTTATCATGCACGACCAAATCCGCAAGATATTTCCGAAACACAAAATCAGGGGGGGGGTGTCAAGGGTCAGGTCACCCGGCGAGGGTGCCGGGCACGGAAACGAATCGGGAACCGCTGTCCTAATCAGATTATCAAGGTGCCGAAAAGCTCAAAGTCAAACATTGCGAGCCCCCTGTCTAAAACTAGATTGCGTAATCCAGTGCTCGTGAGCGTTGACATTGCGTAACGCAACTCGGTGCCTCAAGCGTGACAGGGTGGAGCTTGCATGAACATCGATGCCCTCGCTTTGTGTCCTGAGATTCGTTCTCGAAGAATCACCATGTTCTCAAACATATTCATTCTTCCAGGCGTCGGGAAGGCGCAGGGACCTACGAGCCTGCCTTTGCTCGACCATCGGAGCGGGCAATGGGGAGCCGTGGAACCTCTGACCTTGCTTTTCAAGTGTTTTTCGAAGCATTTTTCATTATTCAACGACGAGCATATCAACACCTTCCCAGCCCGTTTTTCCTGTTCGTTCATTCGCCGCCAGTTTTTCCGTTTGATTTCATTTATCATAATATGAGCTAGATCCTACGCTTGCTCCCGTCACGCTTGCCGGGTGAAGCGTCGGCCTTTTCCACACAGACAATGAAGAGGCGTTTGGAGTTTTTTCTCGCCCTGAATTAAATTAATGGTCTTCGAGGTTTCAACAAGAGCCTCGCAAAGATTCGCAGCGGCGAACACTCCCCTCCAAGCTCAGCAGCCGTTTATGAGCGTTTGATTTTCACGCCCGGTCGATCGAATTCAATTTGAATATCTGATCCGAAAGCCATCAGAACTTCAGCGTATTGACGGAATCTTGGAGCGTAGGAAGTTTCCCACTATCGTTGCATCGGATATGGGGCATGGAGGATCCGGTCCCTCGAGCAATTTCGACTTTCCATGCAGTGCTCTGCGTTCGAGGTTTAAACGACTTTTTTTTTTGGAAGAATTTGTATCCGTTTGACCTATTTTCAGAAGCAGCTTGCAGTTTTACTGTTTGCTCTTGTTCTTCCGTTCTCCAAAGATCACAAAGACATTCCTTCGCCCACTCTTGACAAACTTGCTGGCACAAGTGCTTCGTTTCCCTCGAACCAAACTTAATCAGGTCTTCGACGTAGTTCAATTGCCAGTGGTCCCATCTCTCGGTTCGGCTTGTCCGCATGGACGCGGCATAGCAGAACTGCTCCGTTTCTATGATTCACGTACGAAGCCCATGGATCTGAATCCGCAGACACGCGCCAACGTTTAGACATGTATATATGTATATGCAATCCCCGAACAGAACAAGGAATTCAATATCCAGACGCTATTACCCCTCAGCGCAGACCTGACAATCCGTCCCGGGACACGTCGGCTATTCTATCAACCGAGTCCCCTCAAATGGACCCCCTGGGGATACCGAACAGAGTCGCATGCGATTCGCTTTAGGAGGAGTCTCCGAATTGGAGAATCGAGAGCCCTAAGAAGTATGTCTGGAGGGAAGGGTGAAGGAGCAGGGTTTCCGTATGGGAAGCGATGGGACATTTGGTTCATAGCTTCGAGTTTCGTGAATACGATCTCTTCCCGGAAATATCAAGGAGCATATCTCTCCCGACCATCAGTCAGTAATCATTGCTAATCCTCCCGGAATCTTTCGGTCTCTCGAATTTCATCGCAAATTGAAAAGGATTATCCGTCTCGACTCCGTTGCTTTGAGCCGAGCAGAGATTTGGAGTCTCCGTCGAAGCTGAAATGTTGAGGTATGCAGTTGGACTGAGAGCTTCTCATGCCGAAACCATTCAATTCGATATCAGACCAGACGGAGATTATCTCGGTGAAAGATTCATAGAGGGGCCTCGACTGTGCCGCTCCGTTGTGCTTTTCGGACGTGATGATTGTTGAGTATCTCGGGAGATTTGTTGTTCGGGAATTCGAAACCATCAACCGGAGCGCTGTCATGGTTCTCAGCGAACGTTAATGAGCTCTTCAAAGCTGTGCGAGGCTTGTAAGCGATGAAAAGCCAAACATCCCTTCGCGGAGCTGCTCTGTTGAGAGAAGAGAACTTTTCATCCCGAGCCGCACTTTCATGGGAACTTTTGAGCATCCAAAGCTGCTGATGCCTGTTTCATTCCGACCGCCAGACAATTTTTTTTGACTCTCAAGCGTTCATCTTAGACGCGAGAACGAGTCTCGAATTGCGCAACCTCAGAAATTGTTCCACAGGAGAGGCTTCACAGGGCGTATCAACAAGCAGCGGTCGCAGCTCTAGGGCATTCCGCATGATATTTCGCGCTCGATAGAATTTCTCTGCCCACGTCCCGTATCGCCGATTCTTTGTTCGCGCCCGGGAAATGTTAGACTCTCACATCGGTGCACCCTGGAGTGCCGCGGATAACTAATCCTGCGCTCCGGCCGCGCTTTCCCCCTATTCGATAAATGAGGACGAATCATCAGTGAAACACAAACCAAGAATACCGCCCCAGTTGGATATGATCAAGCACCCGAGGGAAAAACCTCCAGAGAGGTAATGCACCATGGGAGTGAATCGGTTTCTAGGGGAGCCTATGTTTTCCCTGAAATCAAATCAGGAGGGCATACGTCGACCCCTCGCGTCGCAGTTCAAGATGCTTCCCTAGAAAAGAAGCATCTCTGGATGGGATTCCGATTGCGAGTCCGAAGTTGTCCATACGCCTGGATTCCTCCTCCTTGTTCCGAATATAGCTTCTTTCGGGTCGGGCGTCGTGTGGCGAAGGAGTTTAGGCTGACTCGAAAAAGTCGGAGCAGACTGGATTCGCTGGGAGGCTCCACTTCAAGCTGAGCATGACATTTCCTCCGCCAAACAGAGACCCACGTACAGCGCACTGTCCCGAGCGACGAGGACGTAGCTCACATACGCAGGAGCAGTCTTATTCTCCGGAAGGATTCTCGAACGAGATATTTCAAGTCCGGTCAGAGATCTTTCCTTCCACCTCTAACGAAGTCTTCTCCCTACCTCGCAGGATGATGACACCGTCTTGAGAGGAACCTTTGGGGATTCCTGATTCGCCATCGCCGACGTTGGAGGTGGGTTCATCCGAACTGACTGAGCAGGGTTAAACTCAAGAACTCTCAACGACGTTGTCAGACGCGCCGATGACGTTCATGAGAGGCTATTCCTCTTGAGGAGAGTTTTTAAACAAAGCAGAGCTTCGCATTGAATCTCTCACCTGATTCCGAGCTAACTTTCAGTGATTTCTACCGGAACAGAATTGTCGTTCTTCCAGGATGCCATCGAAACTTTCAGTTCAAAACTGTCGTTCGAGTACCTCTCTACGCCACAAGTGGACGCTTTGAGCCGACGGGGAGCAGAGCACTGCTCCAATTAGAGAGCCTTATTTACCATGGCACTCTTATCGTCCTCTACAGTTGCCCACAAGCTGACCACAGTTCTTCAAATGAGTTGTACAGCCATCTCGGGACCGAGTTCGCCGACGACGGAGTGAGTTGTCTAAATGTATGTGGGCGTGAGGCTGCCAGTCGTTTGCTTGGCAGCGGGTATATCTGATGAGATTTCTTCTTTTTAGGAGGAGACAAGACACCAAGTCGGTTGTCTTGTGAACCCCGACCGCGGGAACTCCATGAGACCCAAAGGGCGCCGGCGCCGTGGCCAGCGGCAATGATGCCGGCGGCTATGGGTGCGAGAGGGGGAGAATCCTTGCCTCGATGGGAAACATTTTCCCCAGATGATTCTTTCCGATGCTGAAAATCCTTCGACCCTGCCGGTGAAGAAAGCTAGACACTGATTGTGAGAAAGGATCACAGACAAATCGAGACCAAGCGGCGCCCTGATCCGTGGCGGCGGAACGACGTTTTCGAATATCATTCAAAATGCTCCGTTGACTCGTTATCAGCATCCTAGTCTTCGAACACATCCCCCGAAGAAAAATTATGATTTTTGAACGGTGTTTTCGAGTCATCTATGTCGAGTACTTCAAGGTCCAAGTCTATGCGTCCAACACGCGCGGTCGTCGAAAGAATATGTTGTTGAGAAGTCTCAACGATGAAGCCGCAAAATGAGTGCGGCAGTTAGAGTCAAATCTGGGAGCGGACCCTCAGAAGGGATGCGTTATTCAGATAACGAAAGCGTCCTGCACCGAGCTTGTCCAATAACGGCCTTTCTTTCAAAACAATCGGAGTCATATTGCGAAAGGATATATGTAGCTGGGGGATAGGTTCAACGACGGGTCCGCCATCTTCAGCGTTCGTAACGCGCGCGGTGTTTGCTATGGAAAGTTTGGGAGTTTCGTGGCCCTGCAAATCTCTAGGTGTCGAGAGCACGATTTGAACCAACCCACGAATACTCTACACGCGAACAGCAGTAATCTCAGTTGAGAAGAAACACTTCGGGTTGCGTCCTCTTCGTCATCATGCATTCCGCTGCAGATACTTTCGGTAGGTCAAAGAACGATACTCCTGAGATTGTTATTAGCTGTGGGCCCTGTGGAGCCGAGAACCGTATTCGATACGGAGCCAAAGCCATGGTCGCACATCGAGTCCCATTAACAAACTGCCGGGGGAGCGCTGCTCCGTTCCGGTCACTTGCAGGGATCACAAAAGTCGGGTGCGCCGCGCCGCTACCTATTGCGAGCTTTGCTGCAACCCGGAAACGGAGCACTAACCCGAAAGCCTAAAAACCGCCTCTATAACTCCTTTCACGTCTCCTTCCCTCATCGTTTTTCTGGTCGCAGGCGGCTGCCACGCCTTATGAAGCCCTTTTGGAAACGGAGCAAGAGCCGCGGAGAAAGCGAACACCTGCCGAAACTGCACGCCCTGTCGCCTCCAGAGGCAATATCTTCCCGACTGCGGTGACTTGTGCAAGCTGTAGAAATGGAGAGGAAAAAAAACAACAAGAAATCTTTCAAGAACTCCAGTGAGCTTCGCTCACGCTTTTCTCCTGTTTTCTCACTTGAAGTCTCTTTTTCTCATGACTCCGATGGGAGCATTATTAAGCATGCGGCATGTGTTCGGCGCCGATTTTGACGTCCCGCCTGCGCGAGTTCACCGACGCGGGTCGATGCCGCCGATGAACAATATTGTTCAAAGTTCAGCCAGCTGTGTGATTTGTTGTTGTTGTTTTTCAATGTAGAACGTCTCTGGGTGGTGGCTCGCCGCAATCGCCCGGCTACCGGCCCGGGCACGTAAATGCCTGCAGCCGAGCGGAAAGGGGTCAGGGGGGTTGGGGGGATAGGGATGCAAGGTGGCGCAGGGAGACCACCTGCCCGCGCAGGTATTGACGACTCGAATTGCGTCGGACTTTTCTCGGTGTTCTTCGGAATCGGTTTTGTTTCGGGGAACGCGACGGGACATTGTTCTTGCAATTCAAAACTACACAGGTGTGGGTGGGTCTCCGGAGGGATTTCCTTGGCTCATACTTGACGTGTCTTTGTTGCTTTGTCTGCTCGCTCTTGGGATGTTCGCGTGCGGGAAAACCAAATCGACGACAGCAGCTTCCATATTTGCAATCGTTGACTCTCGAAGACGACGAGAACGCGACACGGGGATTCAGTGAAGAAACAGAACTCGATAATGTGGAATTCCTGCGGAGTGGTTGAGCTCTCTGAAACATTCCCGTTCGTATTCGAACGCGTTCGGAGCCCTGTTTGATGTTGATCAACGGAAACTAGAGCCAAATCCCGAACGGGAACTGCAAACGAGCGACAATATTCGCAACACAGCGTTGATGAGGCCTGCGATGAGGGATGGAGAGGACTTTTGAGCAGAGGCAAAACTCTGCGCTCCGGCTGGGCGACGCAGACGCGAGCATGTTCGACCGCGAGCCGTGTGTTCCATTGAGCGCCTGTGAGTTTCCCCATTTCAAGTCTACGGCTCGCATTGAAATGCGACGGCGCATTAGCTTGCGAAAGCCCGTTTGATTATACGGCCGAGAATCGGCTGGAATTTAAATCAAACAGAGAAGCCCAGCCACCACGCATCCGACGGGCGGCGGGACACACAGGGCGTGCGCGCTAGAGATAAGGGAGCTTCCTCACTTACTCACTCACTCACTCACCAGCCTCCGCCGCGGATTGCCTGACGTCCGCGAAGGGCTTTCGGAATGTATTCGGCTGAGGGATCGGGGACGAAAGCTCTCGGGGGCTCCCTCGCGACGGAGTGGGATCAGAATGTCCTTCAAGACTACTTTGTGCAAGCCAGCCAGGACCGCCTGATGCCTGCCCGCTTTTTCCGTCGTTGTTTCATTTCAGTCCTCTTACTTCTCCGCTCGCTTGTCTGTTCGCCGACTGGAAGAACTGGATGTTCGTTGAGTTAGACGCTCAGCTCATTTTATTCGGTATTTGGGGTATTTGGTGGAGCGGTCGCTGCGCTCGCGAGGCGGACTCTCTTGCCAGACTCGATGCCGCTCCGTTAGCTCACATTAGAAGCAGACGGGAGCCGATATTCCTTGGGACCGCAATCCTACGACCGAGCATTCGCTGCAACACTACCGCTCCGATGAGTGTCTAGATGTGTGAGCAACAATCACCGCTTTATTGATTCGGTAAATAGGCGCGCCGATCTGCGCATCATCGGAATATTCGGGCGTTCGTCTTCTCTTGTGTTCAAGTGATACTCACTCAGACAGCGGGGATACAGCAAGTGAACGATTGCTTCGGAGCACGCTTTTGTTTGCTCTAATTGCACGGTAATGAGCTTTTGATCGGAAAGGGAGCTGCAAAGGACGATCCGGGTTACGTTTCACGCCCTGAAAGACCGGCAGAGAGGAAGCAAACCCTCTAATTATTGCTTCACGATATTGCGTCCAAAAGGAACGACGCGACGAAGAGGAGTTCCTTTATTACGGGTATTCCTTTCCCGCGGCCATCCGCTACATGAGAGCACTCATGTACGGTGTGTTTTGGAGACGGTGCCTGTCAAAACAACGACGACGACGACGGTCCGGAGTGCCTTAGACTCACGAGGGGGCAAATCTGGTTTGAGTGGCGAATTGAAAAGTGGCTCTTCTTGCCTACTTTCACCCATTCCACAGCGACCCCCGTTTCGTCGGCTACCGCAGTAGGAGCCTCCATCCTTGGGAGCTGTGGCATAGCCGATATCAGAGCAGCATACCGGTGCTGGTTCGCTCTCGAAAGAAACGTTGAGCTGTTCCTGTTGGCGGTCCCGAGGGAAAGCACTCGATTCCCTGCCAAACGTGTTCGTACTCTCTTATTTCGCATTCCTCTGTTTGATTCTCGCCTCTCAAGAAATCTCCAACCAAGTCCATGTACGAACGCAAGTGGAGGAGGCATGAAGCATATCGAATAAAACTCAATCCTCCATCCAACCCCGGCTTCCGTAATAAAGGATCAGGATTCCGAAGGACGTCGGGGCTCGGCGCGAGGCAGGGTTGCTGGCGGCGTCGCGGCGTCGAAGAAGCCATCGGGAGAGGTTGGATCGTCGACGTGAATTAATTTGAGCCCTGGAAGGTGGGATGGAAATAGTGGCTATTCCGTCTCACGTGCGTTCCCGACTCGGCGTCCTTGAAGCGGCGGCGGTGGTAACATAGAAGGCGGCGTTCAAGGCGTCAACGGTGAAAGAGGCCCTTAGGAGCCGTGACTCCTTCACACTTGAATACGTAGCGAGACTAAGAGGTAATAAAAGTTCCAATGCAACAGGCGGGCCACGCGCTACGCTGCTACTGCAAAAGTCATAACGAGCTCGCTGGCTGTGGCGGTTTGTTGGTTCATCGTTTGCAGTTCATCGTTCCGAGGCAAAAAGTCACAGCTGAAATTTTGCGCCGAGTGAAGCGTGGCCTGATGTCAATCACGACGTCATTTACCGCCAGTTTCGATCGAAACGATCGAGTGTGGGAAGGAGCAGTCTAACAGTTCATTCGGCAATAGAGTCAATCGAGCGAACGTAACTCTCATGGGAGATGCCGTCTGCAAGTGCAGTCAGTCATTCAGTCCGTCAGGTAGTCGACCGGAAGGACCACTGTATCAAAAATGAGACTTGGTTTCTCTAGTTCGGTACCGTCAGCTCTTGTCTGACAATGAGACGAACCTTTGTGATGTGACGCTCGGTGGTGGTGGCTCTTCGACCGGAGTTCCACAGTCAGTCAGACGCACGGTAGCAATCACCAGTCATTGGAGTCTGTCGTCGAGACAGACGATTCCTGGGTCGCGTTTAAGCCCTCAAACTTTTCTGAACTCTTTTCCAGTTCAGCAATTCTCGAGGTTCTCTCGCAAGCCGAGCTTCAAAGGAACCAACGTCGCAAGCCTGTGCCTCTTTGACAAAATCGCGTACGAAGACTGACTCCGAGATGAACAGCTTTGAAAAGCTTTTTTTTTATTTTTTACTTTTTTATCACGTCTTTCCCCACGTGCTTCCGTCCGCGGAGCGACACCGAGACGCAACCACAATCGGGATTAGTTCTCTCCGGAATTGCGTTCATCCGACCCGAAGTTCCAGCGGGAGGATCTGACATTCGCAGAAGCGGATACATGGAAAACATTGAAGCCGGTCGGGAACGGATAATACCTTTACCCATCCAAAGAGTGTATTCAGATCCGAATGCGGTGTGCTGAGTTGTACAATGGCTCCACCGAGGAGAGCCCGCGTCCCGGATTTTTTCCCTCTAATCTTCAAACTGTCGGAAAACACGTGGATTGCTCCTCTTGAATCCACATCCTCTGTGTCAATGCGGAAAGCCATCGTCCATGTGAATATGTAAATCGCTTACGTCGCACCGCAATTATCCACTCGTATGAAAGTCGAAAGTTACCTCTGCCAGAATCTATTAGCCTGGTTGCCGCTGAATTTTTTATCACGGTCGATTTGCATAACAAAAACTCCCCAGCTCCGAAAAACCCCAGCGCTGAATTGCAAACAGGATCGGGGCAGGTCTTACGTGGTTGTATCTGCAGCGGCTCTGTGGGAAGTGAGCGATTGACGAATTCGCAGACGCGGTTTGTCGCCCGGTTGCCGACTCATTTGATGCAGCTTTGCCGCAGATTCCGGGGGACGGATCGAATGGGATGACCGACCTACAACCATGGGGTTGCTCCGACCAGGGATCAAGTTTTGCATCAAAACGCGACAAACTACCTCACCTAGAAAATCCAAGCTCCGTTCATTCCATTTTGCGATCCACTCCTTTGGTCTGTTCATGGTCCTCCCTTGAGCTCGGTGGGACTATCACCAGTTGGCCTAGGGTTGACTTTCAAACCACCGCAAGTGAAGTTAAGTCAAAATCAGAACCCATCCAAAGCTTCACTCCCGAAACTGCTTTGAGTAGAGTTATTTGACAACAAGAGAACAATGGCGCAACCCGTCCGTGTCTTTTTTTTTTGTTCGTTCCGTAGAATTCCGATCGCGATAACTTCACCACAACAAGATAAAGCGGTCTCGGCGAATGCGGCGGTTGCATAACATCCTCACCCTAGGGTGTTGCAGAGCTTGCAACAGTTTTTTTTTCCATTCGAATTTTGGAGCTCGCGCATCCTGAACGCTTATGCTGCCTCTGGCATGGCCGCGTCGTTGCCGCCGTCGGGCGCGTTGGGTTTTTGGAATTCTGTTTTTATTCAACTACCTGGGAGAGAGCGAGCCAGCTATCCAGCCTGCCAGCTAGTGGCACTGCAGACCTCTGACTACTTTTCGAAGAGCCGCCGCCTCTGTTGTCGGGACCGGCGGCGCTGCGCTGCGAGTTTTGCACTTTTGGGAAACACTGCGTCCGCGAGCTCGGCTATGAGGATGCGACACAGGTGGTGATTATTCTGCGGAGGAATGTCGTCGTCGTCGAAGGAGCTGCTCACGTCGCATCGTCGTTATGCTTGGAGCCGTGATGCTCTCATACTCGTACGAATATCGACGACGAGGTGAACGTGGATCTCAAGAATAGTACGAACGACGGACGGACGGACGGATAGACGGATGGAACGATCTCTCAACCACACGTCTTCAGTCGAAGGGCTCCAGGCTAAACTCCTATTTGTCACGTACAACGCTTCTATAATAGCTTTTGGGGTGTCGCCGTTCGAAGGCTGGGACAGACGAACCTTCGAGAACAACGAGAGTCGAGAAGATATTTCTTCACCGCGCTGAGCCGCCCGGTGTGCGTGGCTGCCAAAAGTCGATAGAGATCAAGGTCGAAGTCGTTCGTGAGAAACGATCCGAGAACATTGTCTTCGATTTTATCTCTAACTCTTCCCGTCCTCCTGCTGCTTCGTCACTGTTCTTGATATTCTACCTCACACCTCACAAGCTCTGGTTAAGAAGTTTCCAACTTTCGGTGAACCTCCAGCGGAGAGCCTCGATTTCAAACATTTTCCGTTGTTTCCCTCAATTTCCTTCCGACATCGCAACCGCCAGATCAGTATGAAGAGCAATCGTAAGTCAGTTGTGCCTCCGACCGTACGCAAGAATCGGCGGTGTCGTTCTGCGTGTGTGTGCGACAGATTCAGGAAACGAATGTTCAAGAGAGGACCCGAAGCTTTCCGCGGCTGTGATATTAGGCTCGCGTCGTCAGCGATGTGATTTTCCCGCTCGCGATTTTTTCCAACATTGTTCGAGGGGAAAAATGTCGCTTAGGTTGGAAGACATCTTCTCACTGTTTCCCCGGATCTTCCTAACGAGCTCAATTAGCGGCGGTCGTGTGAAACTTAGTCAGGGCCGCATATATTACACTAAGATTGCATCCCCGAGGTCTTCTCTGCTCCCGCTATCGTTGTTCCCTCTGACTAATTCTTCTCGCTCATTTTCTCGCTCGCTTTTCCTAGGAACCTTCAATTTCTCACGATGCTTCCTCTTCGTCAGGAGAGGGCCACAAGAGGAAGAGGTTGTGAGAACCAAAAAGACACACATCCAGGAGGAGGAAGCAGGCAGGCAGGCATGAAGACGGGGGACAAGGGAGCGAGGATGGCGGTAATATCATTTAAATTTTTAATTTGCGGACCGAGCCCGTCGTTGGTAGAAGCTGCCGCGGCCTCCAGCTCCCATCCTCTGTGTATTTATGACACACTCACGCGGGCCTTTTGAGCCGCACAGTCAGTCGTTCAGTCAAGGTCTTATGCATCTGGAGCATCACTTCTGATCGTCTGCTCTCCCATCTGAATGGCGGAAGGATCCTGGCGAAAGTGAAATCGAGACGGATGAATTCACACCCTTCCAAAGCCGGACGAAGAAACAAAAGGGAATTGTGCTTTTCCATCTCAGGAAGGTCAGGAATCCGGAATGAGTGGAGCGAACAAAATGAGGAACATAACAACAACAACAGCAACGACGGGAAAGCAGAATGGAGGCAACGGTAAGGCGTCGGAAAAAGCATTGCTGGGATCGCTCGCATCCATCTTAGTGTGCGGGAACAGCGAGCTCCCGCTGCTGCCGTGGCCGGATGTCTCTCAGGAGACCGCAGCCGGCCACGACGCCCAGCCGGTCGGTCGGTCGGACGGCCGGCCGTCCGCCAGCCTGCACGACCAGACGAGGATCCAAGCACTCAGGAAGGCAAACGAGAATGCAGAAAAAACTATCTTTGAATGCAAGGCCGTTTCTTGTTGTACAGGCGAGCTCTGATTCGCTCGTTTTGCGCGCAGTTCCTCACTCGGAAGTGTAGGGGAATGAAGGAGCTCTGGATGAGCAGAGTTTCGTCGCCAAGAACCGCGTTGGAATCATACAGAGCTAAAGTAGTGAGCTCTCAATGCGTCGTAAGTCGATCCAGATCGGATACAACTTTCGGATACAACTAACTTCGAAGTTTTCTCCTCGAGAGCATCCGCAGCGTTTCGCATCGAGGAGCAGATCCAGATGAGCATTCAGTCCCGACTCCGGTTTGATTCTGCGCTTGTTCTCCCCCGTCGGCATCCATCGTTCTCCTTCCTTGTTCCGAACAACTTGTTCGACAAGCAACAGAAGGAGTTGCTCACTTTGCATGCGAGCATAGGTATATAAATATTCAACAACGTATCAATAGCGCCTCAACATACCCCAAGAAAATTCCGCACAGCTCTGTCAATAGCAAGCTCGGCCTCCTCCCCCGAGTTCTCGGGCGACCAAGACGCAACTCTGGACGGATGCGACTCACCACCCACCCACCCACACAGAGAAACACAAAACAGACCTTAGCAGAAGCAGGCGGACTTACGGTTAGAGTCCCGCGACGACGACGACGACGTTGAGAGCCGTCTTCGACCAGCTATAACGTCGTCCAGCGGCTACCTAGTGAAGTGTATCAAGAACAGAAAAAGCTCTAAAGCTAAATGCTTTCTTTTGTTGTGGGTGTTGGTTCTGATAAATGGGCCACTTATGAGCTTAGCCCCTTTGGTTGTTGGCCCTTCTTCTAACGCTTTAATGGATCTAGTCCCGGTGTGGTAACATATGTTGATGGCCTTTTGAGCGTCTATGGGCCTACCGCTGAGTCAACGACTTGAGACCGCGCGACCGAGCTGGGGGAGGGGGACCGGTCGGACAGACGCCGGTGTCCCTGCTTGTTTTCGTCATTGTCCTCACGGTGATTGTCGTCGTCGTCTCCGTTTTCGTCTCCGGATCAGCTTCCATCGCTGCATGTTATGGCATCGCCAACGATCTCCGGTCGGGACGGGACATCGGCGGCATGCGGCTCGTCGAAGCCAACGAGCCCTCGAACACTCGCGCACGAGGACACTTATGGGTGAGGCAAAACTTTAACCGAGAGCTCGCCTTCACGCTGCGTGAGCTTCTATGGGATTGTAATTACAACGAGCCAATTGGCTCGAACGACTCGCAACCCCAAGCCAGCACACGCAGAGACAGTGGGCAAGCAGGCCTACAGTGGGACGGACAGGAGGGCCGAACGGACCTCCGGGGGAACGCAATGAGGTAGCCGCCGCCGCCACCGCCACCGAATACTACACGGTAGGCATCAGTGGTCCCCGTTCTCATTCGGGGCCTCCCAGCCGTCCAGCTGGATGTCTGACCCGCCGAAGCCCTCCTTCTCGAAAGTGGGCCGTCTCCCGGTTTTGATTTCGCCCTCAGCTCGCTTGTGGGGTCGCCGACTGTCGAGCGAAGCTGGTCCAAACTTGAAGTTTTGGAATTCCCGAAAATACCCGGTGTCCGACTCCCGATCGAATCGGAAATACAGGTATAGCCGGCGAGTATCCACGGAGTGTTATGATATGACCCAGATTTGGGTTCTACGTAAGCGGGCGTTGCTAGGAGACGCCACAGATTTTTATGGGCTCCTCTTCTTCTTGGAACTGACTCGTCCAATATCAGATCGGAGGGTGAAGTGGAATGGAGTGGATTGGGAAGACGGGCAAGGGTAAGAGGGCCGGCCTGGGAGCGGAAGGGACGGATCGGGGCCAACAACACTTCACCACAAGACACGATCATTCCCAAATGAAGTTGCTTGGGCTTGCCGCGGCGAGGACGACAGCGGGGATAGACGGCGAGAGACGATGGACAGGTAAATAGCGTGGACGCATATAAATCATCTTCTTGTCCGCAATACACGTCAATAAAGGATCACTTCTTCACGCGATCGCCTAAGCCTTCATTCTCCTCGAGCGATAACTTCGCCAAGCTGCCGCGGACGGTACACGCCAGTCTTAGATCCCCGAAGCTTCAATAAAATGTTCTCTGCCAGTGTTCTTCTGCTTGTTTTTGTTGGCTTCTCTGCGCCGCCGCCGGACGTTCCGATCAGCAAGGGTATCGATGATGAAAACTGGCGAAACTATTCGACCAATCAATCATCCCTCGAATCGATCGATCTTCGAATCAATCTAGAGTTCTTGGCATTGGATTTCTAGAGGTCGAACAGTCACGACCGAATGAAGACTCGGTCAAAGCTCGGTAACCGTTTGCAAAAGTTGTCAGCCATTCAGTGTTGCAGGAGTTGTCATTAGGCGTTATCGGCTCGTGACTTCGGCGTCGGGATCGTCACGGACCCTTCCGGAAGATAGGCTTCGGAAGATATCCTAGGAAACTCGGATTCCGAGATTCATTCCGATACGGCGAGAACGCACTTGATGAATCGCGTGCGGGATGGGATGATGGGAAATTCTCGAGCTGCTCTACAGCTCGCTCCGCAACATATCAGGTGATCCTGCCAACAAGCCAGTCGGAGCCCGTGGCTGCGAGGCCTGATATTTTTCTCCCCGAAACTGCTATCAGTGCCGTCACCAGAGGCCTAATCGAAGTACGCATCGGAAAAACCATCGAATCCGGCGGAGCAGGGCGCGGGCCGAGAACTCGAGGCTGGATTTGTGGCTCTCCCCTCCTCCTCCTGCTCGGTCCAGGGTGCGCAATCCAAACAGCGAGTCCCCCAAAAAGTTATTCTGCTATTCAATTCACCACCGGGAGCCAGGAGGACTTCAAGGAGTCGGAATGAAAGTGAAATAGGAAGGTTTTCAGCCGTATCTTCATCTGGTCACGATGAGGTTGTTCCACTCGAATTATTGGAGTCGCTGACCTCTGGGTGCATGTTTCGAGGGGACCGAGAGTGGAGTTCGCGGTCAAGCAACGTGTTCGGAAACCTCGGCCAGCAGAAGAGTTATAGAATTCGATGTCTGATTGGGGACAGACTGAATTTTTGCGCCGGAGGCCATTCATCGGCTCACTCAGTGGAGAGAAGCCATGGGTGGCCGATGAGGTGGGGAAAATGGAATGGCTGTAAGGAAGTCCTGGTGGTTAATAATGCCGCCTCCGAGAGGACGAACGAACAGGCAAACGCACACGAGCGTGAGGGTTTATTGTGACCTTTCCGGATGAATAAAATATGTCGTTTTGTCAGAGTGCTCATAATACATCACTTGTGAATCAATTTGCAGTTTGATCCCACGGACCCTTCTCCGAACGTTCTCCGTCGGAGCGAACTCGAGTCCAGAGTATTCCGCACCGGGACGAAGCCTTCGAGGGCGAACTGAGCGTTTTTCAGTCTTCTCTCCGGACGCAGGAACGGAAAGACTTCGGAGCGAGGCCGAGTCGAAGTTTGAAGGAATCTGGATGAAAAGAGGAACTAGGAAGAGGATGAGGGAGATATGGGAGCGCTGGATAGAGAAGAGCAAGATGAGAACGAAGGAAGAGGGAACGGCTCGTGGAAACTCGGAGAGGGCGGGGGAAGAGAACTGAATAAAACGATGGAGGAACGAAGTCAGAAACGCGACAAAGGCGACATATTCTCCCGCCTTTCGCATATGGAAACGGCAGCAGCCGCGAGGCCAGAAGCTCAAGGTGAAGCAGAAAGTCGATAGCTCTTATAGGGACCCCGACTTCGCCTGATACATGGAGGAATGATTCAATCGAAACTACCAGGAGCTCACCTGTTCCATGATGGGCAGTTGAATCGGTATTCCAGGTCTAGGACTTGAATGAAGTCACCCTTATTTCCTCTTTGTTCCCCGTGAAGTGAGCATCGTGATCGATGCTCGTCTAACAAAGGTCACTGAAGTTGACACGAAGGCTTCCCCGTCCCCCTCCAACCTCCGCCTCTACGAGTTTTCCGCATCTTCATTCACAACGACGACGGCGTCGACGATAACCATGTATAATCATTCGCAGCGGAGTCGGTATGGTGACAGATGCGTCCGCCAGTGGCCGTGATGCTGTCATCTCGAGAGTCTTTGTCGCTGTCGATGCTGCCGTTGTTGTTGCCATGGCCGTCGGGGGACGGCGCGCGGACAGCTCGCTTCATTATATGGAAACTAGTTGCATCACCATCTCGAAGTGTCATCATCCAATATTACCCTCCAAGACGCTGTCCCTCCTCGGTGTCGCCGTTTTCCAACGACAAAGGCCGCGACGGTGGCGGCGGCGGCGGCGGCAATGGCGACGACAACAATATCTGTCAAAAGCTATACGTCACTGAAGAGCGATCGTTGCCTGCTTTCTGGGCCATTCAACCTGAATCATGCTCGTAGGAGCTCGAAAGAAGCTTTCTCTTTTCGGTCTGCGAATCGTTGCTCGTCTCCGTCCTTCATATGGTTACGACGACGACGCCGACGGCTCCACATCCGCTGTGGCTTTTTTCGCTCCTTTCCGAAATGACAGAAGCGACTTTTTTCTCATGAAGTTCAACTTTGTGATGAACGTTCCGGTAACGGGCGGGTGCGATTGCATGAGAACGACTCGCAGCGCTGAAATGCAAGCACGGAAGCCCGAAAGACACGTTTTTCATCGGATTTAAACGCTCCGTGGGTGCTTGAACACTCGATCACGCCATCAGGAGCGCTCAGGGGAGTTAAGACTTGAGGCTTCTCCTGAAGAATCCTTTCGTACCTTCTGGCGCACCGCAACTAGGTGATTTTGGTACACTCGCTCGACTCGCAACAAGAGCTTAGTGAGTTCTTTTGTGAGACAGCGTGTAATTGCCGCTGTCGTCGCCAACGCCGCGCCATCGCTCGCTCCCTCGACTTCCTCATTGAGAGCGGCCTCGGAAACGCTGTCGAACATTTTGAAACAAAAGCTCTTTTGTTACGGTCACTCCCAGTGATTTCTCTTCTAGGGCTTCTTTTACGCTACTACTACGTAGGTACCACGCATCAGGGAGGGGCGGAAGAGCCGAGAATGAGACGTTTGGAAACTAGTTGCGTGTACGTCTTTCGAACGAGAACTCTGAGTTCCCACGATCTCAGATTTTGGGGAGATTGCGCTCGTCATGCTTGCAGTGCTAAGTTGAATCATCTTGATTGCGGTTTGAAAGGAAAATCCGGTTCCCCGGACGCCCGGGAACCTGTTGTCGATATTGTAAAGAAGTTCCCTTCTTCTCCATGACGACCCGCGGCGCGATTCCTCCCACGAATGAAGACAATGCATGAGAAACATACCCTCCACGTAACGTGAGCGCTGCGCGATGGACGCACAGAAGAACGTTCGACGATCGTCGCTTTTTTTCCTCCGCTAGTCCTGACTCAAGTCGGAGTACACAAGAAACTTCCAGAAAGTCTTGTGTGACGAGGAGGAGGAGGAGGAGGAGGACGAATGAAACTTTTTTGAACAGTTCTCCAATATCTATTTCTGGGGAGCGAGTCGACGAGCCGGAGCTTGCGTTGACACTAGCTACTTTCCTCCAGACAAGACAGCTTCGAACCCACCCGCTCCTACTTTTCTTTGTCGTCACGAGGCTAGACGGCATCGCCCGCTATGAAATACCTCCGCGTTGCGGACCCCGGGGAGGGAAAGTCAGAGGTCTGCAACTCGACGGTCTCCAACTCAAGGCTCACGATCGGTGATCGACCTCTGTTGAGTAGAAAGATGGATCGCGGTTTCGCTATTTCATTTTGGAAGATATTCCCACTCATTCGAGAAACGCAAAGGAACGCGTCAGCTCGATTAGGTGAGTGAGTTCCTGGTCAGCGGCTCCGATTTTCGAGACGACAGCAAACTGTCAAAATGCTCGGAGGGGACTCGGATCAATGATTGCTTGTTCTACAAATCTCATGGATCGTTGCTCTTCAAATGAAATTCGGCCAAAGTTTTCAGAGTAAACTTCAGAGTGAAGCAGGCCTTGTACTCTATCGTTTTTCCTTCACCGCCATCGTTTGAAAAGGACGACGAAGCGACGTCGTTTCCCGCTCTCAATCTTTGTTGACCATCCGAGTCCCGGAGTGTTTACCTTCCCTAGTGCCCCGATGAAACTTGCAGCGAATTCAACCTGACACCGGCCGACCGGCCGAATGGCCGAGCGGAGTAGCGAGGCGCTTGAACTAACGACCGATCGACGTCGCGAATGCGAGCAACCGGGCTCGACCCAGAGTGGGGTGGAGGACACACAGACACGGCTTGCTCGCCGAAGGCAAATCAGCTTCAAATCAGCAACTTGACTCCTCGAATGAGTTGTCCGGATTCGGCAAGTCAAGAGGGAAGATCCCGAGATCAAGCGGAAAAATGGGCCGAGGATTACATTCGGGAAGATGAAAAGTGGCAACAAACGGTGGCCACTTGAGAGCAACTCAGCTCCCGAGATTTGGCAGTCGTTTCCAGGCCCGAGGTCGCGAAGCGAAAGCGAATGTGATGAATCGGGACAGCGGGTCCAGAACCCTCGGGGACGAGCCTCGTCCGAACAGTCCGAGGACCAAGATTTCAAGATTGCACAGAGAGAGAGGGACTGGGGGAGGGGGTCGCTAAATCCGATTCAGGATAACGGGAAAGCATGAGCCATCGCCATCATCATGGCAGACAGAAACTTCCGCTAGACGGTGGGAAGCCCCGATCGAGCTCAGAATTCGATTTCGACGCTCCTCGAGAGAGTTTAAGACGAGCTTTGAGAACAGATGACATCATCGTTTCTAACGAGTTGAGTCTCGAGCTTGTCACAGCACCAGCAGCGGCAGCAGCTGTACTGAGTAAGACTTTTGATCAGTGAAGAAGTTCTCGTTGCGCGAATTAACATCATCCGTCGAGCGAACGCGGGAGTGAACGAGGTTCGTGTATCTTGAGAGGGAAGAAATCGTGTTAGTTCGATTCGGCGTGTAAGCGTCCTTAGAGGGAACGTCAGTTATTGAAGCGAGCAGAGGACGACAACCGACAGAATTTGATACAAGTACGCGAACGCGTGTCAGGCTCAACGTGAAGGGAGCACCGAGAATCGAAATCGGTGTGGATCCCTTATCGGAGTTAACTTCCGAGTGGTCCTCAAGTTCAGATCTATTCGTTTGAGGGAGCTGCTGAATCGCTCATTTTGATCGAGTTTCGAAACGGCGAGATGATTTCAGTCATGAAACTTACGTGGTCTCTCCTCGGCCCGCGCAATCGGACCTAGGGAACACCAAGGAGCCCTAAGTGGATGAAATCTATAGCGGATATCTGAGAAGGCAGCGGATCCCACATTTTAGCGCCGTCGAGAATCGTACGGCGGACCGTCGGAGGAGCTGTCGCCTGATGCAGATTGAATTTTTCGTCAAAAAAAAAAGAATCTTTTTTGAAGCCTGGTGAGAGAGTCTCCATTCGCTCAGTTACTCACTCGAAGTGACTGCGACCGAGCGAGGAGATCTCCGGGAGAGGAAGAAGAAGGACAGCGACGGTGAGAGAAGAGAAGCAAATCTCAAAAGAGGCCTCCTCTCAAATCGGACTCACTTGCGCTATGCAGTGAGTCTGTTGTGGGTCTAGGAGCCGCTGCGCTAGCCATCCAAGCAAGCGACGAAAGCAAAGGGCGAGCATTCCTCCGGTAATGCCGTTTTGCTTTTGGGGCTTATGATAGACGGAGCAAGCTGTCTGGGACTGTTGACTCCGAACACGGGCTCTGAATCGGGAGACGGAGGTCTTCGACGACGATGAAGCGAGGGAGAAAAAGAGACTGTGGAAACTCGCTGCAGTGCGGGGTGAACGAGACCATGGTCTCGAGTCGCACGACGACGACGACGACGACGACAGAAGATGAGCTAAAGCGGAAGAAAAAGGGCAACAGGAGAGTCTGGCTTGGTGACCGTCGGTGTGGAAAAAGACGACGACGACGGTGGTGGGGAGAAAGAGAAAACGCAGCCAATCGTCGGAGAGTCGTTGCCAGTCGTCTCCCCACCCTCAATTCCCGTAGGAGCCGCCGACGATGCACTCGTTGAAATTTGCTGCAAAAACTAATGAGAATGAACAACAGCTCGACAGGGCCCGATGCCAGCGGTGACTGTGCTGCGCAATGGTGGTGGTGGTGGTGGTCGTCGTCGTCTGCGAACGCAGTGCCCTCCTCGGAAGCGGGTTCCTTCCACTTCCTTGTTCGTTCGTTCGTTCCCCGTCTTCACATTCCGCCTCTCTTTTTGAAGAATCGACCGAATCACGACAAGCAGTCCGTCTTGGATCGAAAAGCCAGATGCTCATCGGGATCAGCGAACTGAGTGAGTGGGAATGGTGGGTCGGCGTGGAGTACGATCAAGGGCGGAAGATTAGCGAGGCCAGATTCTTCTTCTTCCTTCCTTCCTCACTTCCTTTCTGTCCCTTCATATTTTCCGCGACGTTACCAAATGAGACGGTCGAGCGAGCGAGCGAGCCAGCGAACGAACTCGACGCGACCGTCAGCTAATGAAATAAAAAATCGATGAACTGAGTCGATGACGACAAATACTTTAGACGAGATATCTTGCCCCGGAATCGAGACCGATGACGTGGCGCTGCCGCCGGAGCAAATCTCAGCTCTATTGGAGGCCGAGGGTCTCCAGGGAACCCGCCGAGGAATCGAGTTTCTGGAAAACTTTCCAAACTCTCTCGGAGTTTCCGCGAGCATTGTGAAGGGGGAAAGCGCAAAAATCGAAGAAATAGAATGGATTCCAGATGAGGAAAGATAATTCGATCTTAATAGGAGATCGGTCCGAGCCAGAGAAGAAAAAGCGGCGGTCTCCAAACCCTGGTACGCCGGTTTTCGCTGGACGTAATATCATTAAGGTTAATGAACGCTCGTCGATGAACAGATGAGTGAATGTTTCAAGGCGTATCTTTGGTTCACAAAGACACAGCGTGCGTTCGAGCTTCGCTCTCATTTTTTCCCTGTATCGCTGTGTTCTCGAGAATTTCCATCGACAGCTGGAGCTCGGCGGGGAAACTCATCGGTTTGGTGGAGCAAACAAGTTTGTTTATCCGTCGACGAGCTACCCGACAGACGTTTTGGATCCGGCGGGAGGGGGGGGGGGTTGTTGAAGAGGGAAAACGCGAGGTAACCTCGTACTCGGGTCTAGGCAGCGTTGCGAGTTCTCCATGGCGACCTCGGGTTTTCGCCTCGGGAATTTGTCGAGCACCGGGAATTCGGCTACGTGGGTTCCCGGAGACGTGAGCCTATTGTGAGAATGCGGCTGGCGGGTGGGACGGAGGTGTTGTCGCGTCGCCTCCGCCACTTCTAGTGGCCTCGGCCTCGGTCGTGTTGAGGGTGTTGAGGGTGTTGAGGGTGCTGCTGCTCGAGGTGGCGGTAGACCTTTCTTATTTCGTTTTCTATTCTGAGACGACGAAATTCAAAAACCCGCGAGCCCTTGCTCTCGTAGTGTTCAAACGTACTCCACTTGAGTCGCTGGTCCGTCGGCTCGCACGCGTGAACGAATGAATGGATGAATGAATGAAGAGCGGAAACGAGTGGGAAAATAAAATCGTCTGAATGAGCTTCCTCCGCTTTTGTCTAGCGTTCTGTGCTTTGATCGAACTACGTGGGGACCTCCTTTGCGTGTTTTGAGAAGGACGACCTGAGGAACCCGACACGGGGAACAGCGAGGCGCGGGACCTCAAAATAGGCCTACTGGGCGAGGCTCAGGACGGAGCATAGCGAGCGCGGGAGAAGCGAGATGAGGAATCGAGGACTGATAAGAGAAAAGACTCTGAACCCTGAGGAGAAGACCGCGGCCCGGAAACTCAAGGAGCACGTGAGACAAGTAGAGAGTAGAATCGAAACCACGTAACGTTTCGAAAACAATCTCGAGGAGAATCGGCGAATCCCGCGGACGGAGCTGATTCTCGACGACGAGTGAGATCAGGAGAGCTATCGAACAGTTTATGGAGACCAATCATGGGGAACTTTGGAAAACAATCGAGAGAGAGAGGATAATACGCGCGACAATTCAAGAAAGTCGGTGCTCAAGTCACCAGAGAATCAGAGTTTGATTGGGGGCCTCGTGGCTGAGTCTGTTTATTTGTGGCGGCAAGCCTCGCCGAAGACCACGAAGTTCAGCTGTTGCGAGCCTTGCCTTAGCAGGAAGGAACTTTCCGCAAAGGAGCGCGATGATCAGGAGTATGAGTCGAATCAAGGGAAAACAAGGAAGTCAATGGTTGAGGGATGCAGTTAACTGCAGCAGGAACCGCGGGGAAGTCCCGCAAAAAACAGGAGGCGTGACACCGGAGAAGGATGGTGATGGCGAAAAAGCGTGCGGAAATAAAGAATGTGTGGCGCAGCATACAGAGCCGGAGTGCAACGAACTCACTCACTCCGATGCGCGTTCGCAAACGAGGCTACGACCGAGCGATGTCGACGACGCCTCCCAGGGAACCCTCACAAGAAAGAAAGAAAAAAGAATCCTTCACGCAAAAAGTAATCAGTGCGGCATAATTCGATCCATGGCAGCGGCTCCCATGACGAACCGAGTGTTTCACAGAGTTGCCTGAGGAGACGCGGGTTTGCCGTCGAAGGGACGTCCGTCCGGACTCCCTTTGACTCAGGTCTCCTGTTGTTCCACCTCCGCGTCGAAGCTCAAAGCCCACCGCTCAAAGTTGTCCCCTTGTCCCCTTATATTCACACCAGAAGAATTTCCGTTCAATTCAACTTTTCCGTCCACCTGCCCATGGGGCGAGAATTCCCCATTGTCGTTTGACTTCGCACCGGAGAGCGGTCCCGCAGATGTTTGCTCGTCCGCCACGGTAGTTTGCCTCGGAATGAGAGTTCCTCCACCTGTATGGCCGCGGGCCAAATTATTCCCTCGGATTTCTTGTTCGCTTTTCCGCTTTTTTGCCGTCGTCACCCTAAGGTAGTGAGGCGAAAAACTAAATTTCCCTTTCATTCCTACCATCTTCAACAACGCGAGCGCGAAATAGCTAGCGAACAGTAGCGGACGACCGCTGCTGTGCTGCGGTTTCACGTCGTCCTTTTTGAGTTCTGTACCCCTGAAGATATCGACGACTACCTCCCACCATCTGACGACGGGGGAGAGGCAGACCGGGCGGGAAGTTTTTTGGGAAGAAGACGAAAGAATTCTATCAGAGACCCCTTCACCATGTGGCGTTCCTCCATTTCTCTCTACGGCTGATTTGCAAGTTCCTCAACGATTCCCTCGTAACGGAGTTCGCGAGACGATGTCTCCCAAGTATCCCCACGCAAGGAGGGGCTTCCCAGAGGGAAAACTGGCTGCCTGTGTAGGCTTTGTTCGCTTCCACGAAGCGACGGAATACAGAGCGAAACGTCGAAAGCTGGGAAACATGACGGGGAACAAGTGGGAGAAAACGACCGAGGAAAGTAAACTGAGGAAAATACTGGAGGGAGATGAAGAGGGAAACAGTTGGGAAAACAAAGAGGAGTAACGGGACGCCAAAGGACGTTCGGGAGAATGAACGAGCGTTGAGGCTGGGAAACGACAGACGCGATAGAGCAGAATTCCGTGGCTGCGGTGGATACGCTCTGAGGGAAGCTGGATTGAGAGCTCAACAATATTAACTCGCATTCCGTAGACAAGTAGAAGATAAGAAAAATAAGAAAGATGAACGACAGCTCACAAGGAGAGGACTGTAACAGGAGTAAGGAAACCAGGAAAAAGGCGCAAGGGAGACAAAAAGCAGCACCTGGGAATTCTTCAAGAGGTTTTAGGCCCCGTTCGCAGATCCTCCTCGTGGACACGAGAGTGGGAGATGTCTGAGAAAAAGGGCTCGATACCGCTTGAGTACCAGGGAATGTACATCCAAGGTCGGCAAGTGGCCTGAGCCCGACACTGGGGCTGATGTTGATGCTGTCGAGGGCATTGCCTCCGGAACACAAGTCGTAGATTGTTGTGTGTGGTCGGTTTTCCGGGTGGGAAAAGTTTTCCTATCCGAGCGACGGGGGCTTCATCTGGCGGGGCGAGGCTGTATGACGCGCTGTCGACCTGTTGCGGGAATCGGGTCTTCAGGGAAAACATGCTGTGCAGCATGGAAAGGAAACAAAAGCGAACGGAGTGGCAAAAACCGTGTTCTGACTTTCCCGCTCCGCTCGATGTCAGCCGGGCACACAGCGCACTTGAGGTGCGAACAGGGAACAGCATTGTCGGCTGTCCTCTCTTCATCTTTTTCGCTTTCCACCATCTGTCAGTCGATGTGTCTTCGGTTGGCGCCGACACGTAAAAACGGAAGTCGACAATTAGATTGGTGCCGAGTTGACGTGGCGGCATTTGCTCGTCCTCGCTTCCTCGTTAGGAATCGCAAAAATTATCTCGTGACGTACGACAATCAACTCGTCATCGCGGAGAAAGATCGCGGACCACCGGAAACGGAGTTCTTGGCGTCTCTAAGACGTTTTCCCGTTTTCCGTATTCAGGACAGGAAGATAGAGGATTCCGCGATCAATGACCAGGATTCCTAAAAGGAGGAAACAACAAGAATAGTGGTAAGAAGAAAACCGATGTCGCTCTCCTCGGCAAGGGGAATACATGCAGCAGGGCAAGCGCTCGTTCGGAAAAATCGATTCGATTGTTCTGGGTTAAATGGCAAAAACACTTGCGCGTGAACTCGGCGCAAGAGGACGAGTCCGCGGCGAACGACTCCCTATCTCGAAATTCCCCCTCTCCCGTGCACTCGATGGCTGACTGGCTTGCAAACCGGTTGGTGGGTCTTCCTGTCCTTCTGTTCGTCCCGAAAAAGGTCGTTATCGCTCCGAGTTTTTGTCGGATATGGTTTTCGAAAGTGGCTGGTTCGTGCGTCCGTCCACCCGCGCCCCCGCTCGGTCCGCCGGCTGCCGAGCTCTCTCTCTCTCTTCTGCTGCTACTGCTGCTGCTATCCAAGTGCCGGTTTCGGTGGTTTGTCTTTTCCTCTTCCGCTTCCCGCTGGAAGCTTTCGATTCTTTCCGAGCGTTTTTCTGCCTCCAACTCTCCGAGTCTGTCCACTTATCTGTCCCTCCGATGACTCTGCTCTTCAATCGGTCCGTCTATCGGTTTGATCCTCATTTGTCATCCTCATGAGTAGTCTGCTGTTGCGCGACAGGACCACAGGACGTTCGGACCTCAGGAGAACAGCCATCTGTTTTCATGATGCACCACGCCTCTCGAAAGTTTGAGAGAGGATTATCGAGGTGACGCGAACAGAGTTGCGCCGAGGACAGTAAACTCCGAGAGGGAGGAAAAGAGGAAGAAACAATTCTTCTGCTCTCACATTAATCCGACAGATTTGAGCATTTGTGGCGATGAGCTCGGGTCACGCATCCTGGGTGGCTGCTACCGACTGGAGACGTGCCTTGTGCTGTCTCTGTGTTCTTTGGGCCATTTGGAAAAGCCACAGGGGCTGTCCCCCTCTCCGTCCATTGATATATACCAGCCACAGGGTTCTGAAGCGTGTTTTCTGCACATTAGTTGATTACGCGCCTCCATTCAATCGAATTTGGTTCGAATCAATTGCTCGGTAAGCTGTCTAGCCAACTAGACCACCGCACTGACTGAGCGCTGAATACCCCCTGCGGCCGTTCGGTGATCTATCGGTTCTCTTTTCTTTTATTGCTCATCGAATCTGTGAATCAATTGAGTTGGGAGATGCCCGACTTTCGCCACTGGGACATTTGAGCCAAAGAACTTCACAAAGCGCGAGAGATGAGACTTCTTTCGATCCAACTCACTCGGCCCATCGCGGAATTCGGGCCATTGTTATAACGGCCCTCTACACAACGGTTTGTGACGACTGCCGCCCTACAGCGTCCCGGAGGTCGGGACTTCCATCTCTCACTGGGATCTCGGGATTCCGCACGAAATCCGATGACAGAATCAAATCTGTTCCGACAGCTTCGCTCAGCGTCGACGATGTGTTGCGGAATAACGGATGCACGATACCTCAACACCACCAACAAGCACGACAACGACGACGCATTGATGGAAATGGATGGATCTCTGTCAGTCGACGCAGATTCAACATCTGTTATCTCACAGGTCGCCCTTTTCCTCGGAGCTCGAGTCAGCGTCACGTGGAAGACTGTAAAATTTCCCCTTTTCCTGCTTGCGAATATCATCCACGAATCGAAAAAAAAAACCGGGATGGTTGGGAGTTCCGTGGATCCCATGAAGAGCGGAACGGAAAACCTCGGAAATACCGTCATAGCCACGGCGGATTCCAATTCCATTTCTCGCGCGAGTTGGTGGTGTGCGGTCAAAACCTCAGGGAAATCTGCACCCAATCGGAAATCCAAACAGTTTCCGGAACACGACCCGAGCTAACTAACTAACTAACTCTCGATTACTACGTCGCTCCCTCGTATGAAACTACGGAACCGTCGCGCCGTTTCGCTCTCGGACGCCCGCAAGGTGTTCTTTCGTCACCGAGCAGAGTCGGCGCTTTTTTCCGAATATGTGTTAGCGTACGAATAGATTGAATGGAATTTTTCGACAGGGGTCGATCACAGTCAGTTCGCGATCACATCAAGTAACACGATTAAAATCGAAGAATTACAGCCGACATGTAATGAGATCCAATGAATTGAACTTCAAATCAGATCTTAATTCAACTCCGACAGCCGGCCATTGAGAATTTAAGGCCGAGTGGACGGAGAGTGGGGAACAAGGGGAAGCTCTAAGAAGCTATCGTCATCCTGGAATGGATTTGTCTTCTCCTTTACTCTAGCCGAGAAGACGGGGGCCGTTGCTTGGATGGTTGGTGGGCCAGCCGGTCGGTCGGTCGGTCGGTCCCCCAGTCGGTCGTTCGTTCGTTCGTTCCTTCGTTCGTTGGTTCGCTTGCTTGCTTGCTTTGGTTGGTTCGATGGTCGGTTGGGTGCTCGGTGGGGTACGATGGTAGCGCCCTCTGCTCAGGACTCCCGAGTCTATGACGCCATCTTGCAATCCGGTCCAACTCCTCGCTCGGAGGAGAACGGCGGCTCTCGTTGCCTCGTAGCCTGCCTGCCTGCCTGCCAGCCAGCCAGCCCCGGAATCAGTGTGACTTGTTCAAGCGGTGCCCGAATTCGAGGCAGCCGCTGCTGCTGCTACCACAAGTACAGTGATATTGTGTGCCCTTGGATTTCTCGAGGAATAACTTCCAGACAAAGTTTACTGCACGGCGCCGATCAGTGCAGCAGCAGCAGCTTCATCATCATCGGCAGCAACGAGGTCGAAAGGTAAAGCGAATCCCACAGCGTAGCCTGATGTGAACCCTCAGCCAGCGAGCGGCCATCCAGCCAGCCCTCCAGCCCGCGGCTCACCCTCCCGTTCGCTTGCACGAGTTTGGCTTTCAGGAGGGCGCATTCATACTCCTTGGGAAAACGGCAAAGGCATGAGTCAATGCCGTTCAGCGCGCGCCTTAATTCAGTTACGGAGACGTTGTCGTCGCTTCCGGGAGCGCCTTCGTTAAGAGTGCGCTTTCGTATTGTCGTTGGTGACGCACGAACTTCTCTCGACAAACATCGTTCTCTTTCGACTTGTGGAACGGTTGACTCTGGGTAATTTACTCAATGTGTTCCCCGAATCTCTGTTCGTACTGAAGAATACAATACGAACGCTCAAGAACAGGCTTCGAGGAGTGCTTCATTGGTTTTACCACCTTGCGTTTTGTTCTTGTCACGCTCTGCCCACCTGGAATACCTTGGCGATTGTCTCCGCAGGGTTACTCTCTTGAAGGTGCGAGTGAAGTTCCCGTGCGAAGAGGATGGAGTCAAAACTTCATCGAAAGCCTAGAGGCGCGCCACACAGGCTTTCCAGTGTGATACACACATTGTATAAAATACAACATGATTTGAAACTGCAGTAAACTCATTTCTCAAGAAGGAATGCTATAGTATGAATCGGATCCTCGCCAGGGAACGAACGACACTCCTTGACTGGACATCGCCCTCGAGGGAGATTTGCGTGGAACGTCTGACTTGTAACTCTGTTACAGTCACGGATTTGCACTCCAAGTGAACTTTTTCGCTCGCACTTCGAGTGAGACAAAGGGAGTTAGCAGAGATGATGACCAGGCACCACGGCGGCGGGCGGTTGTTCAACATATTCGCTGTATCAGCGGCGTCGAGTGGTTGGAAGTACGGTGTTGATTCTTTTATCCGATTCCCCGTTCTCTCAATCGACGAGCATAGAGAGGATGCGACAATCGATCATCGCTCTCTGCCTCCGCTGTTAAACGCCGTTTTGTCCAATTATGATTTTTTGAAGCTTCCTTTGTTCAACAGGAAGAACTCGAACAGAGTATCGGTCGGAGTGGGCGACCGTGTGACTTCGGAGAGCGATCGCGTAGTCAACAGCGGCACCCACCCGCTCGTCCGCTGGCCCGCTCGATCGCTCTCTAGCTTGTGCCTCCACCGGGCCGCCAGCCGTAGTCATCAACAGCGTGACGAGGAAGATTTAGCCGATTGGATTTGTTCTGATTCTCGGCAATCCCGTCGCGGATCCGGTTCCTGTGCTTCATGTCGACATTCGGGTTTTGAAGCGTCGAGTCGAGCTCCTTCTTCGCTTTGATTCTGAGAGGGTTTCGATTTGAGGAAGGTATTACGTCTCTCTGCTTCACGTGCAGCTTCGGGCGCCAGAATTGGAATCCATACCACGTAGCTTCCAAGCCCTCCGAATCGGTGCCTGAACCCGTATCGAGGGTCCGCATCGCTCTGCACAGGAGATCTGCGGTCTATTTTGAATTGAGATCAACGGCGGGATTTATCCAAGATCCGATCCCGAGAAAAAGTCGAGCACTAATTTTTTTGTCCGCGAGGGCCTTCAAGTCGAGATGTGGCTATTGGCCAGGTAGCGTGGCTTTCGTTATGGGGTAAAGGAAAAACCACCGGCCAGAACGCTGTCCAAGAGTGCCCGTCTCAAATGACGGATGAAAGACAAAACGACCACGGCGATGAAGACGACGACGACGACGGCAGCCTCGACCTCAATCCTTTCGGTGAACAAAAAGCCTCAGAGGAGGGACGGGGCAGGAGCAAAGGAGATGGAAGCAACAGAAAAAAGGGAAGAAGTCAACACAGAGCACACCAAAGCTCTCCTCGGAAACCTTCCCAAATCTAAACAAAAGCGTGTACACTTGCGGGTTAGTTCACTCTGGGACAAAGCATTGGAGGCAAATGGCCAAGTTCCTCTCTGCCTCCTCGTCGTCTTCGTCGTCCAGCTTCTCCCCGAAGTTTGCAAGTTTTAAGAACAGGGAGGAAGAAAACCGGCGACATCGGCTTCGATAGCTAGCTGCTGCTGCTGCTGCAGCTACTTCAGCATCAACAACAGGGACGACGACGACAACGAAAAACGAGAAGAGAATAAAAGCAACGAGCGGCAAGAAATCACAGCGGAAGGAAGACTCGCACGAATTGATTTTAGCTCAAGCTCTCCAAATTCAGCCGCAGCTCCAGGGGTGCCAGTTTGGCAGACTTGACAACAGCACAGCGAAAAAGAAGAAAGGCGACGACGACGACAGCGAAGAGATGAGAAAGAGCAGATTGACGAAGATTGCAGTCAGCACAAAACCGACGCACACGTAAACCAGCGAGGAACCGCCGCATTCCAAACCTCTTGAATGGGGAAGGAACAAATAACATGTGTCTCGCTCGACTCGAGTGTTTGTTACTGAAGCCGTTCACACCCTGACTCTCTGATTCAGTTCTTGCGTGTTTTTGCGAGCTACAACAAGAAGTCACGTTTGTATCTCTGAAACTTGCATAGAGATGAAGCGAGAACCCGGGTCCTTCTAGACCTTGATCGCACTGAAAGCCGCAGATGGAAGCTCCTGGAACCTGGTGGGTGTCGTGAGATACCAAAGTACCTCATCCAGCGTAATCAGGCACCATGTACCCTCAGCAGGGTGCCTAGGTTTCACCCATCCATGAACTTTCCATTTGTCCAGGAATTGATGGAAGGTTATTGATTATTATTGGTACGCAATCTTATGAGCTTTCCTGATTATTGTTGGATACCATCTGGGTCCTAGCAACCAGGATTGCCAACGGTCCACATCAGCGCTACGTCATCCTCAATTGCTCCCTACGGTCCCGGGAACCTGCGTCGTTCCCTCCAAACCTCCGCCTGCAGCAAGTCGCAAGACGATTTGGCAGCCTCGATGCATCTTGACTCTGGTTTCCCTCCGTGTTTTCCGTTCTCGCAAGGCTCTGATCGCTTGAGCAAACACACGAC
This sequence comes from Neoseiulus californicus, assembly GCA_028455905.1. Lineage (NCBI taxonomy): Eukaryota > Metazoa > Arthropoda > Arachnida > Mesostigmata > Phytoseiidae > Neoseiulus > Neoseiulus californicus. Next base: position 703,922 of record JAMQGS010000014.1, read on the forward strand.
GTATATAAATCATGGTCAACATGGACATCACTCTAAATCGAACAACCACAACAACGGCTCAGAAAGGTTTTATCCCCACGACCGGTTGCTCCGTCGACGACTAGTCTTTACGGCTGCGTGGCTGCGCCGCCGGCCGTTCATGCTAATTGATGTCGTTGGCTGGTTGCGAACAAATTCTTGCAACAAGCTTACTACGTTTTGCGCGCTAGCTTGCTTCAACGACGTCGTCTTTAATGCTCGTCTGGCCGTCTCTCGTATACGAAAACCCGCATTCGTGTATTCACCTGTGGCACAGCCCATGGCGTATGGACAACCGTTTCGTCCTGACAATTGATGGATGGAAGACCGAGTGCTTCGGAACAAGCTGGCGTGAATTCGGAACGCCAACCGCGATTGAGCGCGGCCTGCTCTCTTTCGTTCCGCGGGACGGTTTGTTTCGAAGTCGCCAGTTTTTATTCTTCGTTCGTTGCCGCGGTTCCTTCGCGAGAAAGGATTTGGATGGCAGCGGTTGCGGGAGAACGATTATTTTTGTGCGATCCCGAAGCGGCGCTGACCGAGGAGCATCGCAAGAAGTCGATATCACTCTCTGGAATGGATCAACTCGATTCAGACGGTCGAGCCGCTCGAGTTCCGAGTGCCAGAAGCCCTGGAATCCTGAATCGAGTGACATCGCTGCGGTCGAAGACATTCCTTCGAAGCTCCTGTCGGAATTCCCTCCGGATGTTTTGGCACCTTGGGTGAATCGCCATGCAGCAGCAGCAGCAGTGGAAACACGCTGCGCAAACGCTGTCTCCAGCGATAATAACTTGCGATCTTCCAACGGTAGTCCTATAATCGTAAACTCTGTGCCTTTGTGCTCAACGGTGACACCAACAACGACAGCAATAGCCTCGGCGTCGGCAGCAGAAGCAGAAGCAGCAGCTTGGGCCACGCCGACGGATACGGCGAACATTGTTGTAAAATTCATAGGGTGAATGCGGGGAATCGCGTCGGCGGCAGCAACGATTTGTGATTTATAAGCAAATTATTTACGCGCATACTGGGCCGTGGTTGGTACGCAGTTCTCGTCGTTCATGCCGACAGCTCCGGTTTCTTGCGCGCTCGCGCGCTCGCTCGCAACTGTTTTCCCGCCACGCTTACTTACGGTTTCGAACGGTGTTCGTATCCAGACGCCTCGGTCGCTTACGCGAACGCGAAAGCCTCGGGAACCGAGTGCCGACGATCGAGAGCGAGCACACGCGCAAGACGAACGGACCGATCGGCGAGAGACGAGAAAACAAACAACCAACGTCTACGAGCCCACCGAGAGCGAAGCCGAAAAAGTCAATGCCAGAGAAACAAAGAAAACGAGGTCGACCGTTATTGGACGTAATGCTGTCACCCCACTCATTGGGTTTTCGCCTACACTGGACGTGATCACGCAGACACACGCAACCACGCACGCGTGCGCGCAGTCATCGTGCATGGCTGCGAACAAACAGATACCTTGTTCAACACACTTGACCACTACTTACAGCCTACTACATGCTGGATCGGTCGGGCCACAGGCTTGACAGATAATCTGACCGGACGAACGGACGGTGGGGAGGAAGAGGGCACTTGTTTGTTCAGATGGCTTTGTACTTGACCGTCGCTCCTCACGCTCTTCACCACCGATCTGGTGGTGGAAGGTTCGTCGGGTGGGCATTTGCTGGAGCGAGTCATTTCGTTTGGTCGTGCTCAGGGAATAGTACGCTTTGAGTGGCGGTAACAGAACATCGAGGGTTGGCTCGTCAGCCGGCTAGTTTGGTTAGATGGCTGACCACCACCACCACCGCCGCCGCGCCGCCTCCACCACCACCGTCGTGGCCGTCACAACCACTTCAGTCAGCGTTCAGTACCCTTTCGTGGTCGTCGTCGTCGTCGTCGTGCCTGTCGTCTCCGTTGAGATGCTGAGTCGTTCGCTCGGTTGCTTGCTTGCCTGCCTGCCTGCTTGCTTGCTTGCCACCCACACTGGAGGGTAAACAGTGCAACGCCGCACTTACCCAGAGAATTGCCAACCGCTGGGCTATGCTTCGTAAGCTGGTTGACTCACTTCGCTACTGGCGTTGTTGTTGTTGTTCATGGCGCTGTCGTCGTCGTCGTCGACATCGTGTCACCTACTTAATTATCTCGTACGTACTTCAAGCCGTAAACTTGTTCGGAAGAAGCAGGGGAACCCAAAAGTCCATCGCTACACTCCATCAAAGTATACGGAAGGTGGCCATAAACGATGTTATGAAGTGGCTTTCGAGAGGAACTCGTCGTCGAACGAGTCGCGTACTGCGGACGACGAGTTCACATGTTGTGGTTTTGTTTCGGTCCGTGCGACAGAGAGGAAACCCGGTGTCGATGGAACACCTAGAGCTCCGCGACGGAATAAACGGTCGAGGTCGGACGTGATGAGAAACGGTCACGTGGAGCGGCGGCCAGAGGAATGCCGGCCGTCGCCCGCCGCCGGATGAGAGACACAGCACGAGCGAACAAGGCCGAAGCCGCTGCTGAAAGAAATTCCCTTCTGATAGCGAATGCTCGACTCCATGCTACTTGGAATTACACGAACCAAGTCCTGTCTACGCTTGTCCGCTCCGCAGGCTCCGTTTAATCGTTCGTTAGTCATATTCGCAGCGGCTCGCAAATGGGCTTCATGGACGTAGAGGGCCTACGGACGTAAAAGACGGAACGTCGGAAAATGAGCGAGAGCTCGAGAGGCATGAGCACAATGAGACAGCTGCCTGCCTGCCTGCCTACCCGCCTGCTCGCTCGCTCGCCCGTCCGTTCAACCGTCTGAGTTATTTATCTTTCTTCTACTTTTGTCAGACGCAGGCGAAAGAGCAGCCTGCGAGCTGTGATCTACTCGGCCGGAGGGAGAGAAAAAGCAAGACCGAGAGAGATAGTATGCAGGCGGCGGGCCAGGGAATGTGCGGGGTGGGAATAGAAGGAGAACCCGTGCGAGCGGGCTTAATTCCCATCTGTGATTAGCTCTTCTCCCTTGTTGCCCCTTCCGGATACTAGTGCCGCGCCGCGCCGCTCCTGCCTCCGCGCTGTCTATGAAACAGACTGTTGTCGACACTTCCGCGCGCTGGAACACGCTCGTCCGAGCTCTACCAAGAGCGACTGCGACAAAACGAAGCGGGCGGCAGCCTTCAACTCAAGTCGGACTTTGTTTACGGACACCATTTCGATGGCTTCCATTTTCAAGCAGAGGAACAGATTCAGTCTCCGTTCTAATACTTAGATGGGTGGTCTCCATTTGATATGGTTGGAGAGATTGACCAACATTCTTGAAATTTCTCCTGCCTCACGGTTCTAGCAGGAGTAGCCTCAGGAGGGCATTCTATCAAAATTTCACGAATGGAACGGACTCCTTCGACCGGGAGCCAAGCATCAGACGCGGAGGTTTCCCTTATTAAGCTGAAGGCTGCAATGTTGTGGAAAGTAGGCAGCATTGAGGTCGGCTTGATTGACAGATGAGCGTGTTGTCTTGTTGACAGCAGATGCCCACATGTTGCCTTTGGCGGCCTGCCCTCACGCCCGTGCATGATTTAATGCCGGGCGCGCCTCTACATGCTTGCTCGATGGACGTTGCTGGAGCCACAACAGAACCCTGTGGTGCGACCTTCGTGCAATCTTCTAGACTTGAACACCCGGATCATTCAATGGTCGCCACTTGTCTTGTTGAGAAAGCGTGGTGCTCCCACCCACAATGTGGACGAGTCGCTTTATGTTCCCGGATGCCGAGGCTACCTCCTGCAAATTGGTGATAATTGTCTCACAATGCGAGCTCGAAGGCTTTTTCGCGCGAAATGAGCTTGGTGAGGAGAATTGGGGTTGGATTCACCGTCGTGGAAACCTCTTTTGTTCGGGAAACACGTATTTGGGCGCTCGGTCAAGAGTCCGATACGAAGCGCCAGGAGCATTGGACTCCTTACGAAATTGATCGTAATCGATGTTGATCCACCGACCTGAGAGGTGTCGGATACAGAAAACGTTATTCTCCCACGGCGTCGATAGAAATCGCCTGGGATGTTGTTTGTTCGGCTTCCCGAAAGGTTGGTTAGCGGAGAAGCCGCGAAGCTTTTTTTCCCACCGTCGCGCCGTCGGGCATCCCATCGCCGCCCCCGCTGTCGAAGCCGTCGGTTCCATTCACAGCTGGAGGCAATTCATGGAGTGTTTGGAGCGTGCTTCCAGAGGAGACCCTTCCGTTCATCTTGTGTTTCGTGTCTACTCGAAACAGTAATTGCAAGACCAGTGCGATCGAGTGGTCGATTGCTTGAGGTTCCCGTAGGGAGTTCCGCACAAAAAGTTACCGCCCATCAACGAATACACGTTTCCTGGTTGTGCGGAAGGTCTCTGGGTTTTCTTCACTGACCCGCGGCGCATATCTTTGCCTTTGACTTCGACAGAGGCGTTGCGTGATCGTGTTCCCACGTGATTTCTCATTCGCTCAACCGTCCCATCTATTGGAGGGCACTGTATTCTTGAGGGACCTTGGATGGTGGTTTCGAGGCCTGATATCCTTGGCCTCTCGCCCACTCTCGGCCTGACTGAAAGCCCCCCGACCAACACGCCGATCGGGGAAGGAGCTGAGAGTCAGGCGAACCACCAAGGCCGCGGAGAGGTCTATAACCTGCCGGTGGGCGACAGCCGTTCAACAGATTTGACCGCACAGTGCCATCGTAGCCTTTTTCTCCTAAGCGGAAGATCTCGGCTTCTGGAAGAAGGGCGGTGATGGTAATGCTGATGACATCGGTTACGGTGATGATGATGGCGACAATGGCAACGGCGGCGGCGGCGGCGACAACAACAAAAATGTTGTCTTTCTTGTTTCCATTGTGGGCGCGGTTCGCCGGTTCTACGAGCTCCCCTTTTGACCAACTATTCAGTCGGTCCGCTGCAAGAAACTCCGCTAGCCATCCGATCGGCTAGCTGGTGTTGCTGTAATGCGTTATAAATGAGGTGTTGCGACATCTGTTGGACGTTAGTGAGACAAGTATTGGAACGAACGACAGAATCGATCCGGTGCCGTTCGCAAACAGCAGGCAAACAGGCAGCAGTGCGGCCTGACGGCCTGCCTGAAGGTCTGCCCTACGGTCCGTGCTGCCGGACAAGCCAAGGAGCAGCCGTCGGAAAACTGGGATCAGGATGACCGAATATCCGCTGGTCCCGTCGTTCGGGGACAGTTCAACGGATGAACGACCCGGCCAGCGGGCAAACGGACGAGCAAGTCGGTCACCCGGCCGGCTGGGGACAGACAGGCCGGGGCGAGAAGCGAACGGTTTGTGTTGCCGGAACTCGCTTGAAGAAACACGCGATGATGGAGGCGGCCAGCGTCCGCGGATTGGAGGAGCTCGCGGAGAATCAGGCGGAAAAAAAGCAGGAGAATGACAAAGGAGAACGCACTGACAGGCTTTGACGCTGTTGGGCGGTTGTTACATTGGTCAGCCAGTCAGCTCGCCTGTTTGTCAGTCCGTCCTTGGGGAAGACCTTTTTTCCCTTTCCGTCTTCCTTTTTCTTTTCCGCCAGGAAGGAGGAGGAACGGGAAAGGAAAGAGGGAGCGGGCTTCCTCACGGGAAAGTTTGATCACGAGGAAAGTTCTCGCCTTTTTGCTTTACTCGCTTGCTTCCGTTGTCCTTTGTTCCTCGTCGTTCGGCTCGAATCCCTCCGAGAGGCCTCGACGCGTCCTGCTCTCAGCGCTGTTGTTGTTTCCACAGTTTCGGTTGTTGTCGAGTAGGAGGAGGAGGAAGAGTGAAGCCGTGGACGACAACGACGTCAACGAATTTGTTCCAGCAGCAGTAGTAAATGATGAACATGGGCAAAAAACAAAATTCCCAGCTCCCAACCGAGCGACCACTTAAAGTGAGCGGCGGCGTTGCGTAGCCAGATTCACTGGTTGGATGCTCTCCGCTTGTTGGCTCGGTGGCTCGTTGTCACCGAGAATTGCGGCCTGCGGGGACGATGCTGTTCGTCGTTCTTCCCGTCGCGGTTGTCAACGCCAAACACTGTTGGTGGTGCCAGGGAAGCCCGCCAGCCAGCCAGCCAGCCAGGGCTTTGGCTCGGAGGGGTGGTGGTAGTGGTGGTAAAGCTATCCTTACAGTCTTAGCGGTGAGAGAGCAGGCTGACGGCCGACGATGGTGGCGGCGACGTGAGTTAAGAGCAGGGTTTGGCAAGGCATCGTCGGCTAGGCACTGTGAGATGCGCCTAGGGAAGGAGTCGATGGGAGGAAAAGGAGGAGGAGAAGAAGGAGAAGAAGAGCCAAAGACTATTCAGGCTGAAGAATAACGGGAAGCAAAACACGGCGAAGAACGACAACAGAGCTACAACGACCGCCAGTACGACACGGGGAGGAGCGGGCTGAGAGACGCCCTTAGGTGCACGGCTGCTCAGGTCGGGCGGTTGGGGTCTGAGCTGACAGACCGGTAGTGGTGATGGCGGTGTGGTGATGGTACCGATAGCCCGTCGGTTGACAAGCAGCCACCCACGCGGGCGGAATGGCGGACGGGGTGGGTCTCGGCTGATCGTGGTAGGTATATCGCGCTCTGAGCTATAATCGTCAGCTAAAACGCAGAGAAAAAACCGCCCCTCGTACTCGCGAGCAGTCTCCAACGCGGGTTCGGATTACCACACGCTCGCTCGCTTGCGCACCCACCAACTCACCAACTCGACTGCACGTTGTTTGAACCGCTTGCCGGGGCCGTAGTCGAAGGACTGATGTCAAAATTGTAGCTGATTAGCTCCTTGTTCTTCTTCTCCTTGTTCCTCTGCTGTTGGAACGGGGAAGCGGTTCCGGAGCACAAATGCTCGCCTGCTCGACCGAGGAAGATAAGACAGCCCATGGCCGAGGGGGACTGGGGACGAGGGACGGGGGACAACCACGACGACGACAGCAACAACAACAACAGCAACGACGACAATGAGAACGAGTATCGACTCTAGAAGAGAGCACGACGACGTTGAAAGAGAAGGACCACGGTCTGCGGATGGATGAACTAGCCCCGCTAATGGTCGCATTGAGCTTCGGAGGCACGAACAGGAGATAATTAGGAGGCGGCAGCAGCAGCAGCAGAAGAAGCCGCGGCTTCGATGAATCGGACTGTTCATTCCGTTGCTCATTAACCATAGATACGGACAGGTAGATCGGCGGATAAGGATTCGGGATCGAGCGAGATCTTCCTCGCTCCCTCCTTGGGCGGAGTAGCGGGATCTGATGAAGAGAATTCAGGATTAGCCCATCGCAATCAGGAGACACTGCAGTCATCTACAAAGAATAAGCATCTAAGGATAATGATCCAAGAACTGACCGGTTCCTTTGATTTTCAGGTGGCGGAGCGTTATGATAGCGGGGAGTCGGAGGTGAGCGTTGAAGGTCCAATCCTCAACCCTTTTCTCGCCTCTTCCAAGTAAGGAAGCACCAGCCCTCAAGCTGTCGTACCGGAGGCGGTCGATCGTGCTGGGGCTGGATGACCAGTCGCCGGCCATGTCCCAGGTATGAAGCGAGGGAAAGTGACTCTTGTTCTGCTATGAAACGTGCCAGATAACAAAAAGGCGTCGCCCCAGTTTGCCGTCAGATGGAGGTTGTTTACCCCTAGGTAGGCGGCTCGGATGGATGGTTGCTTACCTCCGTCATCGGCCGCTGGAGTCTTTCTCCACCCTAAGCACGCTCTACTAAGAGTCGGGTTTGCTTTCTCTGTCGGCAGCTGTCCATTAACTCGGATCTCGATGAGCGAGAGCTCGGACCTGACGGAAGGGGTGAAGTTGCCGGCGGCGGCGGCGGGCTTTCAGCGACCCCGCAAGCGACCGGAATGGCCAGCGTTCACAACGCGCAGTCTTCAGAAGAGCTGCTCATCAATGCCGATGAAGCGGACGTCGATGAGGTCGATCACCTCATACAGGTAAGAGATTCTTCGTATACTATGTTCAGCGAATTCCATCGCCAGAAGATCAACCCAACTGAAGTGCGTACTCTTGTAGCCAACTTTGTATGCACGTCGATTCCTCATTTTTGTGTCAAGTGCTCGTTTATCGGAAACAATCTCTTGAATGGAGAGTGCTCTCCCGTTTCTGAGCAACGGACGATGGGTTTGGCGCTCTTCTCATACTCGATGTAACAAGAAGCCGGAGAGTTTGCGAAGCTTTATCGATCGGGGCAATATTCAGTTCGACATCATTCGCTGGTTATCATCCAAGGCTATCGGAAACTTTCGAGATGCTCGCATATAGTTTGAGTCTCACGAGATTCCTTTCACCCGTGGGTGTCAGGGAAGGGGGGGGGGTTGGGGAGAGGAAAGCTTCCAAGATGAAAACGTCGGCGGATGAGAAGAAACAATCTCGGCTCTGAGCAGACAGAAATTTATTCATGCGAGTTTTCCCCTTTTGCGGCGATTTCAGCAACAAGTCGGTTGAGGATCCTGAATGCAAACGGATCGCAGCTACGCAAAGATTCCATCCCGACTTTGTTGTTTTCTTTCCACAAACGAACGATGTCGTTCTCAAACGCGCTCGGGGGTCTTCATTTAGTCAACTGATAAAGAGAGAGAGAGAGAGAGAGGGAGAAAGCCGGTCGGCAGTTCTTCCATTTCCGAACGATAAGACACATGACCACAATAGGCTGCAGTTTCAGTCATCCATTCATCAAGTCGGTCGACTGTCTACTTGTCGATACATAAAAGTCGTTCGTTCATGTAGCAGCTATCCATCCATTTACAGATCCATTAATTCGGCTGTTCACTCATCCGAGATGAATAACCGCTTCATCGATGTCGTTCGTTGCAGGGTCGGGAGCGCACGCTTCTCAACAACTTGATCAACAGAGCGCAGGACTTCCCAAGTAAACCTCCACCTTTGCCTTCGCAGCCGCCAGTCTTCCAGCATCTGATGGGCGGAGGCGATGAAAGCAACGCGGCCACCATGCCCCCGATGAACATTACACTGCCTCCACCGCCAAGCCACTTTGTGAATCTACAGCACCAACATCAACACCAGCGTCAGCATCCACATCAGCACCAACATCAACATCAGCATCAGCACCGTCGGGCGCACCGGCGACATCGGCACAGTCTCGTCGACATCAAAGGAGTGAGTTACCTTCATTTGGATCCTCGCTCTGTCGGCCGCAAACAGGATTCGATCTTCCATTTCGAGCCTTTGTTCAAGGATCTGAGATTTTTTTCCTCCTACTCCTCCTCCATCTCCTTCCTCTTGTTCTCCTCGTCCATCTGAACCCTTGTCATTTCTGCTTTGGACTCCGATGCTTCAGTTCGTGTGATCCGGGTGGGCACGTTGAGGGAACCGCCCCTCCCCCCCTTCCTCCCTCCGAGAGTTCTTTCCATCAAAGCGGGTCACGTTCCATAATCGGTTGGTAGGCGAAACGGAGGAGGGACTTGAGCTGGGGGACGCTGCGTCTCAAAACTTAGTTTGTGACTCCTTCTTCTCCTCCTCATTTTCTTGGTTTCCTTTTGGAGCCGGTGCTCCTTCACTCAGTTTGAGACAGTTTCTCCGGGCAACCAAGTGAGGCAGGCAGGCCGACTTACTGTCTCACGGTTGTGTGAGTTGGCGATGAAGAATCAGCTTGGAACACTCACGTCTGCTCGTGGTTCGAAGCCCCCCCCCCCCCGTTCCCCCCGCACCTGGAGGAGAGGAGGCAAGCCAAAAGCAGAGAGGCAGAGGTCGTCGGGGTAGAAACTACTGATAGAAGGACTCAGCGAGAAAGCTTGATTAATATTTGCATAATTGAGAACGCTCGCGCCGAGAACCGGGAAACTCGAGTATGGCGTGCGAGCGTAACTCCTGTACATACGATCACTCCGACGGTTCCCACCGAGCGTTCCTACCGTCGACGGGAGAACGGCTAAGAAGGAGTGGAGTCAAGCTGTCGAGGGGAGAGACCTCACAGGCGAGAAAATGAGTGAGAGAAGAATAAGAACGGCCAGGAACTGCCTGCCTGCTTGCTTGCCAGCCAGCCGTGGCAAGCGCCCGACCGTACTCTTTTGTCATTATAATAGAAGCTTCTTTTCGCTATTGCTCGTCTTCTTGTTTTCTTTCCTCCTCTTCTTCTTCTTCCTTGTTTTTTTTTTGTTTCTATGAAACGATCCATTTTTTCCCCTCGGAACCCATGGTCGGCTGAAGCGATGAATGAATGAATGAATGAATATATATCAATCATCGTCGCCCGATGCTAAGACGACGACCGTTTCGCTTGCAGAGTCTGGTCGCTGGTCATCTTTCGGGGTCGTCGTCCGATTCAGATTCGGAGGGCGATTCCTCTTCTTCGGAAGATTCGGAGCTTATCTGTAATAAAACCGAGTGTGCAATGAACGCTAACGCTGGCCATGACGCAGAAGCGGGACGAGCACACAGGATCGCCTCGCTGGGTGGTGATGGGTAAGTAGTAATTGGTGCCGCTGCGAACGATATCGTTGTTCGCTCGCTATTCCCCATACGACGGGCTGGCCGAGCGTACCAACTGCTAGCAAACAGAAACCGAATACTTCGGGCACGGAGCCGGTCAGACGGAAAGTCGGACGGCGAACAGGCCGGGGCAATGGGGGGAAGGGGAAAACAAACGATTGTCGTGGATAATGCCGAACTTTATCCTCCACAGGATGCGCGACCTCATCATCAAAAACAAACTGAGCGGGTCGACGATGGGTCTCGACATCAAAACGGTCGGCTTGTTGCAAGAGGAGAAAATGCAGCTAGAAAGAGGCGTCGACATGGACGATCGCTCGGTCAAAGGGTTCATGGGCACGAGTAAACGCAAGAAGAAACGCGGTCGTGGTCGCCGTAAAAAGAAGAAGAAGATCCCGAGGTGAGTTGCGAGCGACACAATCGTTACCGAGGCCGTATTAAACTCCATTCGCATTAATGTGTCGGTCCGTCCGCTCGTCCGCAGACGAAGGTACGGCCACGGCCGCTTGCGGCTTCAATGCCTGTGGTCAAAGAGTTAACGTTCTCTCGGTCGTGAGAACGGCTTGTCGGCTCGAGAGGTCGTCTCCGGCTTTGCGGAAATTCCACAAAGAGCGCGCAGGCGGGCGACCGAGCTAGCGAGTCAGCGAGTGGAAGAATCATACAGTTTACGTACGTGTACACATGTACGCATGAGTGCCTGGAGGAAGAGATGGAGTTAAGGAGGCTCGGAAGATCAAGGAGCTTAAGTTGGGCTGGCCAAGCAACGCTAGCCTCAAGGCATAAAACGCGTGCGTTGGCTTAAACTTCTGAGCTGAAAGCATACCCTCAGCCCTTGTGATATCCTCTAACGTCCTCCGAGCAAAGCTCCACATTCGCTCATTTCGCTGACATCCGCTCTCAATGGACTTCTCGCTCGTCACCTTTTATTGCGTCCATCCAAAATCCATCGTGACAGCTGAAGAGCCCGAGACCAAAGGCGCCATGAGCTTCCCGATCCATGCGTTTGCGTGACTGCCTGAGTTAGCGAAGCGAAAGGCTTTTGTGGAGAACTCTGATCCCTCGGTGGAAAGTTCTGATCGAACTCGTTTTTGTTTTTTTGTTCCTCAGGTACCTCCAGAGCGCTCCGATCAAGCTCCTGAAACACCCGGCGGAACGGTCGGCGACGGCCTCGATCCTCAGCTCACTGCTCCTGATGACGATCTCACTTATCACCGGCCTACCCCTGGTCGCTGGAATGTTGATGCTCCTCCCGCTTGCGTTTTGCACTAGGCACACATGCAAGAGTTGTGCCGCGTGTCAGGAAGGAGTTCTGTGCGAAGAACACCAAGACGAGAACGGAGTGGGTTTCGCTGGCCCACGATTTGTCAATCCGATGGACAACCTGTGGCTTCATGACGCTCACTTCAACCACAACATAGGCCACTGCTTAATCTTCATGGAGCCCGGGCTAGACGCGAACACTCTTGCCAATCATTTGCATGATCGAATTCTCGACCGCACCAACGAAAGGGGCAGGCCTGTGTTCCGCAGGTTCATGAAAAAGGTAAGCAACCCCTGCTGCCAAATTCACCTGTTGTTCTGTCCCGCGGGCCATGCGGCCTCGAGTTCCCTATGTTGCAAATCTCCGATCCCCGAACACAAGTTCACATCCGATTCTGTCTCTCTCCCGTTCTCGATCGAGCGCTGCTCATGAAGTCTGACCCACTAATTCGGAGTTTGGAACGTTTTGCAGATCGTCCCCCAGGTCGGAGGCTTCTGCTGGGTCGATGACGATGAATTTCGTATCGAGCGTCACGTGATCGGTGATGACAAGCCTCTGCGGGATTACATGCAGCTCACCAGCTATTTGACTAACCTGATGTCGAAAGGAATGCCGGCTGATCGGCCTCTCTGGGACATTCGGGTACTGTCCAATTTCAATTGGGGTCAAGAGACGGTTCTCGTCGTCCGCGTTCATCAAGTGCTCACCGATGGAATGTCTCTACTGAAGGTTCGTGAACGTCTATCAAGTCTCACCAATTGCGAACGTTTGCCAGGCACGCTAACCAAACACCGGCGCGCCGCTCAGAAAGATCGATTGTCTGACTGCGGCGCGGCGGCGGTTCGACGAGCAGTCGTTGTGCCTGCTCACTTCGAGTACTCGATCCAAAGTTTCGCAAAGTCGACGCCATCTCGATTCGATGGCGTGATTGCGTGGTTAGAGGCGAACAACTGGCTAACTCTCGTGCGGCTCCTGATGTTACAGGTGCTTTGCAACCACTTGGCCGACGGTGCTCAATCCCGATCGTGCGGCCGGTTCAAACCGAGGTTCGGAGGCACGAATCTGGCCCTCAACACGATTAAAGCAATCCTCATTGGACCGTTAGCAGCCATCTTGAACTTTGCTTCAAAACCCGACTGTAACATTTTCCGTCGAGGGAAGTACGATAAACTCATAGGTGAGTCCAACATGCTCTAGCGTTAGAGCACGAGAAACACCGGGGTAGAAGTTTCGCGACAAAGATGAAGCGTATCCATGGAGTGACGATCCTCCATTGTTTTGCTTCTTTTCAGGCGAACGTTCCATCGCATGGTGTCGCGACTTATCTCTTGAGAAGATCATGCGCATCAAACGTGTAACCAGAAGTACGATGAACGATGTCCTTCTGGCAGCCATTAGCGGTGCCTTACGGAACTATATGCAAAAACAGGGCATCAGTAACCCGCCCGACATCAAGGTGAGAGCAACGACGAGCTCGCGTCTTGCTTCGGTCGTGTTTCGGCCGCTAGAGAGACGGAAGCGAAAGAGAGAAGAGAGGAGCTTGAGAAAAACTGGTTCGACGAAGTAATACGATCGTCGCGACAAAAATGCCCTCCTCGACACAGGACACCATAGGAACACTGACATATGACCTCTACGGCGTGTATTTCATTGCCGGATCGGCAATTCGCACACCTACCGAGCTCACTGGGCTATGTGGCTGCCTACCTACCTAACGAGGTCTAGAAAAAAACTCATATTTCTTTCTTTTTCTTCCCCATTTTTTCCTTCGTGTGAGCAGGTGAACCTGCCCGTGGACCTTCGGCCAGAGCCCAACCCCGTATCGACGCCGCCGTCGATGAATATTTCAATGGGATCGAACGGAGGAGGTGTCCATTCGGATTCATCCGCAGGAGCACCCCTCGGCACTCGTTTCTCGAACTGTTTAATCAAATTGCCCACGAACACCGAAGGCGCCATTCCTCGCCTCTGGGCGGTCCGCCAAGAGATGGACAACTTGAAGGCGTCCTCCGACCCCCTAACCATGTACGGTTTCCTCCAGTTCCTCCTCATCATTCTCCCCTATCGTTGGGCGCACTGCATCCTGTCCTGGTACAACAGGAAGGTGAGTGACTTTTCGCAAGGCTCGCACGCTGCTTCATCAAACGCTTGGTCAGTCAATCAGCATGATGATTATCAGATTGGGTGTGGGGAGGGCTCGAAGAAAGCGACTTTCGGAGAGCGAGATCCAGATGTATAGTGAAAAGGAATCCGGCTGAAAGAGGCTCATTTATCTCTATTCGCTGTTGTCTGTTCGCGTGCGGCAACATCCGGCAGCTTCACAAAGCAACAACAAAAACGACACCAGCAACGATAGCGAGTAATGAATAAACGAATCTGTTCGGTCACAAACAACCGGATATAGAGCGAGCGTTTGCCCCCGCTTGCCATTCGGTGGCTTATGCTTGCAGCTTCGGGCTCCGATTGCTAACAGCGATGGTAAAGACGAAAACAATTTCGTGTCGTCGTGGACGCCAACATCGATAGCCGTGACAGACGATTACGGAATACTGAACAGTATGGTTCCTGAATGAGGATCTCAAGTCATCCAGAAACTTAAGCGCTGTCTCCGCGTGTTCAAACCGTCCGGCAACGATTCGGGTCGCAAAGGTCGCTGCAGGAGGATGATGCTCTCCTGCAATTACTCCTCTAGAGATTCCCTCGTCTCATTGACTGGCAGGCTTAGGCGTTCTGCTCATCGATATCGGCAAAACCATCAGATGGCTGTTAGCCAGGGAGACTAATGCGCGAATGTCTTTTGCAGGTCACCGCTTTGGTGAATTCGATGCCTGGCCCTTTGGAATTCGTCTACCTCGATAGCAAACGAATCAACAATATGGTTGCTTTCACCGGGTGCTCGCCGGACATTCCCGTTTGCGTCACGTTCCTCAGCTATGGTGAAAGCCTCCAGATCAGCGTGTCTGCCGAACGATCGTTGATGCCTGAGCCATACACACTCATCAAGCTTTTTTCGAAGCAGGTTAGTGGTTGTACGTCGAACCGAGGGAAAAATGCTCACTTGCTACAGCTCGCTGGTCGGCGACGACAAACCGGCCCAAGGCAGCTGCGTTCGCTGTATCCTGACATTGTCCAGGGCATCGCCCGTGCGCTTGACAGCTCGTCGTGTCAGGCTTATTAATCTGGCTAACTCGCCCTCGTCCTCCCCCGTTGTAGATTGAGCACCTCTGTGATCTTCTGTCTGCCCGACGAATTCCCGGTGATCATTCGAAAGCCAAAATTGGATGTTACGTACAGCAGAGTCAACTCGTCCAACAGGGTTTGTATATTGGTTTCCGATGGTTGAGAATCGAAACAAGAGGGAAGCGCCTTGGACCCCGCACCGTCTGTCAATAGTTCAAGTTGGATTGGCAGCGCACGCGTGTCCCCGGAGCTGACGAGTAACAAGAGAATCTTGCAGGCCTGGCGACTATTTCTTCCTTAGCGTCAGGGTCTCAGAGGACGCATCCCACCACGCAACTGGTGCATGGCCGAAGCGGCGAAGTGAAAACCTCGATCACCAGGAGCGAGCTTTCGCCCGAAGGTTCGGTGTCCGACATCCAGGAGGTTTGTACGAGCTACTGCATCTGTTTCGTTTGAATTCTAATTTTTTTGTGTTCCGATCATTTCGGCATTATGTCCGCATAAGACGCCTGTGATAGAAATAGATCGAGCTGGAATAGTGAAGCTTTCTCCACCGAAAAATACGGAAGAATCGAAAAACAACGAATGCTCTCGCCGCAGCTGCACCAACGCCTTCAGAGTGTTCAAGTGGAGCTGAGCGAACTCCAAGAGCAACTCGAAGGTGTGAAACCAGGCGGAGACGAGCGTCGCGAAATGGAAATTCGCCTGGCCTCTCTGCGTGAACAGTTCACACTGATTCTGAGCGAAATCAAAAGAGTTAAAGGAGCATCTCCTGGAACTGGCTGTGAGGTGAGATTCGGCACCGCGTTAGCAACCCCTGCAGCACTCAAACTTCCGCACTTCGAACCAAATGCCCTTTCCATCTCACAAACTCCTGGCTCCGACTTGAAGGCGTTTTTCTTTTTGTTTCATGCGTGGCTGCAGGACGACATGCTGGAAGAGGACGGAGAATTACTCCGCTGTCGTGTGGGAAGGCGTTCCCTTTCTGCATGCGTCGTGCGTCGGCCATCATTGACCATCCTGACGAAGTCTCTCACAAACCCGCACAACTCGAGCAATTCGATCAGCAGCCTTCATAAAACTCCTTCGGGACTCGAGGGCAGGGATCAGGACTCTGATGTACAGAGGAGCGGTCCGATCGTCGCTCGGAAAGCTTTCGCCGGGGACGATGATAGTTCGCGGAGAGGTAAAAGATAATTTGGTCCCAATCAGTACTCACGCTTGTAATCTTATCGCGATGCATAGACTTTCCTCGCCGAATCTTTGCTGGCAATCGATTCGACGGTGATTTCTGGTCTCTTCATTCGTATCCACGCCTGCAAACTGCCCGTGACTGAATCTAACATGTTCGATGATTCCCTTTCACAGAGCTATCGAAGTCGCCGTCGAATAGCAGCAGGCGACTCGTAACAATCCAGAGACAGGAAAACCCGGCTGGAATCATCGTTCATGGAAGTTCTGCCGAAGGTTTCGAATCCATGTACCACCGGGAATCCGCTGGTCGCGACGAGGGACTCACGGCGCAGCCTTCACCTAGAGACACAGTTGTTGTAGAGATCCAACTTCCGCCACCTCCAACCGAGTTCCCAGGAGAAGCTATCGACAGCTCGTCATTACGATCAGGCTACTCATCTCAAATCAACATGTACGAAGAGCAGAGTAGCACTGACGACAACGCATCCATGCCATCATCAGTTGTGGTTCCCCCTCCGCAGTCCGACGCAAGTCCCTCTAAACCGCATTCGGAGGTTTGAGCTCGTCTTCAGACCGCGTTTGAGAACGGATCTTGCGTCTAGTGCCAACTGAAGAAGCCAAATTGTTTCTTTCAAACAAATACTCTCAGCTTCCAAACTTTCCGGAGGTTTAGCCGCTGTTGCGAGGGAAGTTCCGTTCGTTACGGAAATCCGAACGGAAACCCTGTCGGAAACCTTCACGGAAAACCTCATGGAAGCCCAGACAGGGTTCCAGAGACTCAGAGAAGTCCAATGTTTGTTCTTCACTCCACGTGTGCCAGCGTTGTAAAGTGAGAGAACATTCCTAAGCGGTCTTCACGCGGCCCTTCACCCGGTGCAAATACATTGAATACATAGTAGCTAGCAGCGAGATGAAATTGCGGCCGCAGTATTGCGATGAGCCCCGAGACGATGATCATGGTATTGTGTAGAAATGAAGTAGATAGGTTAGTCACAATGAATCGCCAACGGTTTCGACAGTCGATAAACTTGATAGACGCTTACTTTTCTACAAGAATCTTTCTACGGTGAAAGAGATTACAGACAACATACCGGATACTTGAAAACTTCAGCTATATCCGGACAGTTTACACGAGGAGTATCATCGTTTTTTCAAGAAAAAAATCAACACGTCGATGTGGAGCTAATAAAAAAAAATGGAATGACACCGCTGATACTGTACATGTCGATACGTTCAATCCAGACCAGACTGATCTTGTGCCAAGGACGGACGTTTTGCGGCGGCGACAACGACGACGGCGCGCAGTCACACGCCACCTCGAGTGACCCAAACTTCTCAGTTTTTCGTGCGGTTCCCAACTTGGGAATCCCAAACAAAAGTCATCGTCAAACTTCGCGCACTTCAAACGTTCGTCGAACCCGAAACCAAGTTCCGAATCATTCACGACTGTGTAAACTCCGAACTGTTGAGACATTTCTGCGCCATCAGATGACGGGGAGTTTCGATTTCCCTCTATCAGACTCTTTCGCATCTGCCCTATATTCGCGTCGAATATCCGTTCCTTGTGTTGCGGAACAGCTTCTTGACCCAGCTGTGAAGATTTTTCTTTCCTGATAAAAAGGTTCGCCTCCGTGTAATGAGCAGCTTGGATTGAGTTTTGTGATGGAGTTCCTTTAGCGCTTCAGTAGTCTCCCTCGACCAAGTGCGCGACCGTTGTAGGCGGCTTCCGAAGTCGACGGTCGATTCCGATTTTTGTCGACGCGTCCACTGCCCTTGTGAGAGGACTTTTCACCATATCCCTATCTGTGCCATTATCAGTGCGGTAATTATCATCAAAGATTGAGTACTACATATGATAAGTTGAATGAGTTGAGTTCGGTTCTTGAGGTTGAGATCTCGAAGGATGTGCCGGAAGAGTAACGGGAGAGGAGTTGCACTGGATCTCGATGATGGATATTTTCTAGCATGGAACCTAGTGGACGGAACACGACCTGTTCATCGTGCGATCTCGGTCGCAATCGTTGTCCATAGCCAAATATTTGCAGAGGCCCACACGCAGGCTCCGTGGTTGAATGGGTGCGATGTGCGCTTGTGATCAACTGACCCAGTTTGAAGGATATCTCATTCATTAAAATCGGAATACGATCAATGAGGAAGCTGCGATCCCATGATACCATCTCCAAACTTCATGAGCCCGTAGTCGGATGAATCTGCAGGACGCGATATTCAATCTTCCTAAGCGATGAGTTTGAGGTCGATGATCTCTCTGAGTTCTCATCCCATGATGCATCATCCTTATTTTTTTAGGCGTATCGACCACACCGAACCAGCGACAAAACCTTGAATGTTTCCGTTTGGATTCATCTTCTCTTCAAAGTTTCGAAGGGGCGAATCAGACTGAGGTCTTCTGTTTGGTTGAGCCGATGCATGAAGTAGTGTGATAACACTTGCCATACCTTGGTACATGAAATGAATGCGAGTATTTAAGTAAGCAAAAATGTAAGAACTTCTTCACCGTTTGAACCAACCACTACGAATATGGTGTAACGACGACTGGCAGCAGAATTTACGGGAAGAAAATCTTTTTGACACTCTTTAGAACAGAATGCGCGTGTAGTGTGTTGTTGGCGTGAAGGTCCGGGTCTGATGAAACAGAGTGCAATTCAGAATCCGCAAAAAAGTCAAGCGCGTAGCCCACCTCGATTCCGCGAAGCGTTTCGAACGTCGTTTCTAGCCATGATAGCCTTGGGATTCGGAACTTGATTGCAACCCTGCCGCAGGATTCCAAACCAGTTAGCTTCTTGGATTCGGCTGAGGTCGTTCTCACAATATATTTCAGTAGCCTCAGGCTCTACCGAGTTCTTGTCCCCCCGTCGGTCGACAACCGTTGTACAACACCAACTGATAGAGCGCTAACAACCACCACACAACAATATAACCTTCTTCTCTGAAGACAGACCTCATAATCGTTGTCTGGACGCTCCTCAGAAATAGAACTCAGATTTGAATCTATGGCTCCGCCTGCCGATACCGGATGCAACCACTTTTGGACCTACTCCACGAGCACTGCGAAGTTCGCATCGAAATATTGAGGCCTGACACAATTCTTCTGGCGGAGCTCGAATCGTACGCACATGTTGGGTGGTTCTGGACACCTAGCGCCCGACGAAATCAGCTGAACTGTCGACATGAGGTTAAATGGCTAAAAACGCAAGGAATTATTCAGGGGCTTAGTTTGTGGCCTGACAGCCAATGCGAACCATTTCCTCTGCGGTTCCTGGAACTTGAAATCAAACAAGTTGGATATGACGCGTGAAAGAAGAACGCGTGATGGAGGGCTAACAGCCTGATGAAACTTGTAGATTCAATTGAATACAGGATTAACATATAATAAGCCTTACCCACAATAGGACGAGAGTCTTGAAATGAGCAAGGTAAACTTACATGGAAATACAAGGCAAGCGAGACGCGATTGAAATCAATTATCTAGTGGGAGTGATTGATTCATGGATTGATTGACACATACACCGTGCGAGAATGTCTGATCGATTGACCGGTGACTTGGATGATTGATGAATAGGGATTTGTCTACTGGTCTATCTATCATCTGTATGAGCGGGAATACGGCGGAGATTTAAAATAAAAACGATTGTTTTTAGTGATATAGGTGCAGTAACGATTCGTGTTTTTCTTAGACCAATACTTCAGAGTGTTTCGGAGCAACTGGGTCGGGGGTTCCCAGCTTTCGATCTCTACGTTGTATATCGAGACATCGCCGCGATAGAGAGCTCGACCCTGCAGAACAAGAGTTTTGAGTATCGCGAGGGACCCCCCTGAACCGCCACTGGAGGGAGCAGCCGTTGAGAATTCGAGAGAGCTCGCGCTCGCGAGCGCCGATCTCGATGGCGAGGAGTTCGTGAACTTGCTCAGTTTATGTTTCACCGGGTGGATCCCGCTTGGCTGGTTCTCCCCCTTCTTTTCCATCGAAAGTTTGACTCCTTCGTTTCGCAGACCCGGCGCTTAACGCGAGCTGTGATCTTTCACAGGGGGTGGAGTCGCCTGTCGGCCAAGTTTGTGTCCTTTTCCCGAACTCGGTTCGGTAGCCATTTCTATCGTCACCTCCGCCTCGAACACCGCGACTTTGATGGATCCTGGCGGTACGACTACATCACGAGTGGGGTTGTCAATGGAACACGTATTTCGTTGTGAACATGCATGTCCTCGAGGGAGGTTTCGGGATGGCTGTGAATGTACTGGTGGGGGAATAGAACCTGTTTCTTCCCCCGTTAGTGTCGGAACCCCATAACCACGCAAAATGTTTCCCAGTTCTCAGGAAAAATATCTATCGCGATCCCTGTTTCTTCCTTAGACGAAGAATTTCATATCATCCGCAGAACATTAGTTCTCGGCGACGCTTGGTGCGTTAGGGATTTTATATAGGGAGACGGAACTCCAAAGTGTTGCAAAAAATTCCCGCCGGAACAGATGTTCAAAACTGTAGCCGCTGATAGGCGACCTTGGCATCACGCCACCGAAACCATCGATGAGTGCTTCCAATGCGACGGGATTGCCCGCCCTCAGTCGATGGTAAGGCGACGCTTGTTGTTTTGTTTCCTTCCTCACAATTTATTTTCGAGCTGGCGCATATCCCGGATGTTGGATGAGGAAACACGAGACGAGAGATCTCAGGTCTTGGCGGGAATTTTCGAGGCACTCAGGTTGCGGAGATCTTCTGATATCTTGTCGCTCGCAATTCATCCAATTTCTTCAAACGCAAATTGAATACTTTCTGACTCCAGGCGTTTTTCTCTGGAAGAAGAGGCAGAAAAGACGCCTGCCTACGAGGCTTGTTCCTCGCGCGTGTCGAGTGAACCATATGAGATTGCATCGTCTTATAGAGTCTCTCTAGGGAAACATTCTGCCGGCCATACAAAGAATTCCGAAACGACTCACATCAGAATTCAGACGGACACATAACACATAAGACCTTTTTCGCAACGAGGCGAGCTTGAGTGAGGCTGGGCTTACGAGATTTCCTCACTTATCTTCTCGCGAATGTTCTGCGTTTGAGTTGGTCGTTTTTATCAATTTCGACAACCGCGTAGGTAGCGTCTAGTACCGATGAGTTTTCGCGATTCTGACAGAATCGCATTCCTCCAAAACGGGAAATCAACGAGCTTGTGAGGCGCAAATCACTCATATCGGTTCATTGTGACCATAAGTCGAAAAAGCCCCCGAGCTGTGATTTAGAGCGCGGGACCGAGCTCGGAAGAGTGAAACGTTCACTAGTCTCTGCAATCGGTCACACTCAGGTCAACTCGAGTCCGGCCCTGTTTCCGTTAATTTTGAAATCTCTCAAAGCAGCCCCACGGATAGCCTTCGGCTGCTCAAACTTCGGCCTGCGACGATTTATCGCGCGGACCTTCGCTTGTCCAGCTGAAGGTCGTTTTTGTAAAAAATTGTTTCATTCCGCCTCGGACCCTCGTTTGAAGCGGTCGATATGTTCCTGAGAATACAAGGCCAAGCGAAACCGCTTGAAACCGCACAACCTCAGTCAGGTCGGTCAGGAGCGGTGAGGATTGCGATTCGTGTAGATATCGTCCCGCGATGTCGATTTCGATGACCTTGGACGTATGCGTAGTGCGAGAGTCTCTGTCGCGACAATGGAACAGAGACAGAGTGCGCATGATGAATTGGCAGGCGAAGAAAAGACTTTCGACGAAGGACCTCGATAAGGATCCCCTAGCAGCTCAGCTGAAAAAGATCAGTCCACCGAGAATGGGAAGTTTCTACGCGGAGATCCGATTGTGAAGGCTTTCGATACACTCAATTCTGATCAGAACTCCGAACATGATTCCGAATGAGCGATCCAGTCCTGGGAAAACACGTGGCAATTAAAAATGATAATTGTCCCCGGAAGGAGAACAATTGATAATCCTTGTTCGATGCTCTCCGATCCCGCCCGACAAACACAAACAATGCGGAAGGTTCGCCCTCCAGCTTTAGTACTCTGTCGACCGAATCGACTTCATATATACTTCACCAGGCCGGCTTGGGTTCCGGAGTCGGAAATGGATTCCGATCACGTTCATGTTTATCGTCGAAACAATGTTTGCTTTTTACGGGAGACACGACGACCTCAACGACAACGCCACGTCAGCCGGCTGTCGTGTTGTTCAATGATACACAAAGAGGCTCCTTCAACAATCTAAGGTTCAATGCTAACGAAGTCTCGAGATATCTCCTTATCCTATCAATTGGATCATCGAATCGCCCACCACCAAATGCTTGACCAATGTCCCGTCTGCTAGCTGTTTCAGGAGCGTTCGTTTCTAGGATTCCGACCAATCCCATCTTCTTCTTCCGGGCACCCTCCGTCTCCTCCGTTTGGGTCCGGTTCCTCTGTCAGAGGGGACTCTCCCGAATAGGGACCACGAGGGCTCAAAACTCTCGACTGTTGTCTCGAAGCATTATCAATTCCGCGAACGCGATCCGAGCAAACATCTCTGACAATGATAGAGATCTCAATCCCCAAACGGAGCGAAGTGGAAATCTCTGTCAAAACATCCATCGGATCGCCCACCACACAGCCGCGAGTTTCATGTTTTCCTCTTTTTTCAGTTCGCGTGGGCCGGAAAGAATCACTCGGAGGCCGATTAGATTAACAGTGAAGGCAGACTGGGCCAATCATTCTCCGAGACCTTGACAAGGCCTCCCAACCAACCGGTCGAAGCGGAGCAAAGCTTTCCTTAAATTGCGTTCGTTTCTTCCGCTTCGTCAGTTGATGGGCTTTGGCAGCGGCCGGGGCCCCGCTACCGGTAGAGGGACCGCCAACGGCGAGCATAGGTGGTGGGTAAAGGTATAAACTGTGCGGGGGAGCTGCAGGTCGTACAACCTCGCCGGGCCCACTGGCATGCTCGGTGGCCCGCAGACGGGCCTGTCTGCTGGCAACGTTCCAAGACGAGGGGAAAGCGTTTTACAAAGCGAACCCCGTGACATGAATACGAGAGGAGGCTTTCTCAAGACTCCGTTTTGAAGCCGTTTACAAACGCCCACCTCGACCCACACATGAACTTAATAAGGTGTGAGGAAATGACCGACTCTCGACTTTCTCAATTTTTGCCCGCAGGACTTTTTTTTTCCCCTGTACAGAGCTTAGACAGCAAGAGAGCGGGCGAGGAAGCCAGCAGGAGTACGAGTTTGAGGACTGCGCTGCGGACTTTGGTCGAGTGGGCGGTCGAGTTTTTGCCCACGGCCTCCCATTTAGATGTCCATGTATCATTTGTATGATAGATGGTCAGTTAGGACTGGTCTAGAACGACAATACACACACAGACACACATACACTTGAATTCTCCGATGGAAGGAAGCGGGTGTCGCTCGCGACGTGCAATGCACTACCCGACATCACCGACATAGGTGGGACATCGCCGGGTTTTCGGGATGTCTTTCGCTTGTCCTCCAGGTACGGTAAGACTTTTTTCTGTCCTCGGACAGTTCCTAGTCCTGTGGGGATTGAGCGCATCGCTCCCGATCCCTTCAGTTTTCTTCAAAACTGTGCGGGAAACACAACTGAAGTCTAGGTACAGCAACTTCCTGTTTTGTAGGACAACGTATCACTGGTCGGTCTGTATTCTTTCGGATTCAATGCCCAATTGTTCACAACGTTGTTACCTTCGTGGTGAATACTGCGTTCCCTCAGGTGATCCAGAAGGGTCAAAACTGTCACTGAGGTCTCCTTCATTCACAACAGTAGACAATGAGCTCTTCAACACGGTTCTATCGCCTCAGCAAACTGCGAGTGACCTTATACCTCGGAACGTACTCGGGTCACGTCGCTCGCCTCCAGCATGAAGACTTCTTAACTCGTCGCTCATGAAGTCTAGTGGTGGGGATTCCTCCCGTCAGTATTGATTGGAGCGAACGACAAGCTGGAACAGAAAAAATCAAACAACCGGTCGTATAATGCCGCGCACTCCGCGAACTAAACTTCAGGCCAGAACCCACCCCCTAGTCCTAACTTTTCAAATCTACAGGGAGTCTTTCGACTTCCAACAGAACTGTAGATCGAGGTCTTAGGAAGGAAAGAGCGAACTCGTAGTGCTCTTGACTTGGCCCATTGGAAAATCGAGTGGATTCGACGCAGATTAGCGGAACGTCAACGACGATCTGGTCGATTGGGTATTCATCAGCTCAGAAGAGAAGAAAATTGAGGAAGGGAAAGAGATTCCCTATTCGTCGGTGAGAACGATTCATGGAGTTGGACTACCTCCCGTTTTGATGACGGATTCAATTTTTCCTCGGTTCCATTTGGGGTTTTCTCCTCGTTCTCGGTAGGGAACTCTACCCGGATGACTTTCAACAAGTCCCACAAGACCCACTAAGAGAACGCAATTCATTAACGAGTGTACATTTTTTTTTATTATAATAGATCCAGAACACAGACATATAAATTGTATTGAAGGTAGGCTTAGGGTTTTTTGGTTCCATCAGGAGCTGTAATACGGAGTTACGATAAAGTTATCGACCATAGCAGCATTCACGCATTCTCATACACGCACCAGCACACACTCATAGATTTCACAGGTTAGGACATGGCCACAAGAGAGGTGAGTCCTTCCGTGCGAAGCTGAATACATCATGGTCTTTGATACAAGATTTTCTGAATATCCAAACATACTCATTACTTCAAATTCAATATACAAATTGAACATTCATCCATCCATCGATTCACTCATACATTACATCCTCCAGCAGAAGCATTCATTTCTGGAATCGGGTTAACCCTATCTTGTCTCGCTTCCAAGTTGGACAGACAGAACACTTCAATACCTGGCCCGTAGAACGCGCTGCTCAATATTAAATACGTAATAAGGGCACCATCGTAAAATGCCATACTGAAGTAATGTATTAGGTATTCATAGATCTACTTTACATTTCAATTCGTCGTTTCCGTCGGCCGCCTCAAGGAATTTCCGGAATCTCGCGAAGAATTCGGCATCTCCCTGAATTCCCGAGATGTCTTGGAAGACGGTCCCGCCCACATGAATCTTGACTTGCGAAGTTATCGAGGTTAGAAAACGGAGACAAGAAGGACCCGAGATCGCGCAGCATCCTCGGGCCCTGTTTGGAATCAAGCTGAATCCTTGTTACTCTCAAAACATACACCTGAATAACAACATCAAATGAGGAAAAAATCCAACATCGCACTGAAACGCCAGATGAAGGTGGGAATACGGATCGCCCTTACAGGAGAGAAAGCTGTGATTTTTGCGAAACATAGGGAATAATCGAAGGTTGAGAAAGGAAGCAGGATTAGAACGACACTGTTTCCGTGTTGTGCGTTGAGGATCTTCGATTGGAGCGAATCAATTGTCGCGAATCCAAAGTCGCTATCAAGGAATCGCTGCCGCCGCTGAACCTAGACCCTCATTGCGGTACCTCTACACCGCCATTACTTATGTTATAACGGACATCCAAATGACCCTTGTTAGGCTTGAGGCCAATGATGTTCGTCTGTTGGTTGGATGGTTGGTCCTTTGGCCTTTTCCTCGCCAGCCCTGCCCGCAGCGCATTCTATCCGATGGTTTTGAGTCTGGAAGTAGATGGCTCTATGCTCACGCCACCCGCTGGAGAGACCTGTATTCGATCGTTTGCAAATTCCAGCATCGAACAACGGTTCCGTCGCTCTCCAAGCTCTGTTCCGATATCAAATGAGTTCCGCTCGAGGTTGCGCAAACACAGAATCGACGCAAGGCATCACATTTCACAGCGTAGGTTCCTCGTCGCCGAACAAAGCTTTTCTCCTCGTCTCTATCTTTTCCTCGGTCGAACGATGAGTGCAGTTCGAAGTCCGAGAATCTTTCGGACCAACTACCCTCTTCGAGTGCGCTTCTGATGTGTCTTGCGCAATTTCGTAAGAATTGCACTCGGAGCAGTTTTGGTGCCCGGAAAAGTTTGACTGCCCCAAATCGGATGCGCCGCTCAATGGCGATGTCCGCTTCCCGGGGCGAGTCTCGTCTGGCCGACAGACGGGCGGCTGACCTTAGAACCAACTAACCAACTAAAACAGCGCCACCCCATATTGCTAGAGCCAAGGTTCGATTCTCTCGAGTTTCTTCCGTTTTCTTATTCCCTCCCTCCGTTCGTTAAGCTGTTCATCCAGGAAATGCTTGAGACGGCCCAATGTGCGTGGGGTACTTGCCAACGCTCTTCTGCTCATACCAAAGACCGTTAGCGCGGAATGAGGATCATTTCCAGACGCCTGGCGGGTCACGCCAGCCGAGAAGACCACCGCGCCGTTTAGGGCGACCGCGCTCGAGAGTTCCGCGTAAATCTCATTGCCCTCCTTAAAGGACCCTAAGAAATGACTGTCTTCACGCTTTGTAGGGATCACTGTAAGCGCATGTCTCTGAACGCGAGTGAGGGCCGATGAACGCAAACGGAGGTGCGGCTCTTCACCTCATCCTCGACCTCTGAGAGGCATTTGCTCTGTTTCTGCTTTGGACCGTTGGTTCTCAATTGGGTATTTGCACAAGTTTCCTGCCTTGATTACTTTCGAAAATTCATTTTAGTTACAGAGGTATGTACATGCATCAATTCATTCGTTCATTGGCTGCTCGTCACAAGAATAAAGGTAGTTTCTGCGGTGAACGTAGGTGAACATGAGGCGGAGCCGCAGGTCGTGATTCCATCGCCATCTCGGTGTTGTCAAAGTGTATTAAACCTTTTTTCTTCACTTTCTCCGTGGAAAATCTCATATCCTGAACATTTCCCACGGCGTTGGCTCTTCTCATTTCTGCTCATCGTTCTTCCTCATTGTCTCGGCTTTTTGCTTGCTCTGCAGAGGCTCCAGGAATTTCCCAAGGATGGTGGACCGTTTTCTCGAAGAAGATTTTCCTGTTATCATTTTAAATGCTGTGCTCTGTCGTTGTTGAATATTTGATCAGGCTTCGCGACTCGTTTCTGCTGAAAAGTCGTCCAAGCAAGCATCGCACTCTGTCTCCTTTCGTTCGGTTCCAACTGTTCTCGTATTACATCCACGCGGGATTCCACCTCGCGCGTATTGCGATCGCTGATTGGGCTGATCCGGACGATCATTGGGGTCGACGAAGGTTCCGGATTACTTCAATGTGAAGTGTTTTGTTGATTCCCGCCTGCAGGCGTCTGCGCATCTCATGCTCCCGAATAGCCGGCGCTCGCGATTTCAGAAGCTGATCCGAAATACCGGATTCTTCGACGTAAATTACCCCTTTCAGTCAGCGGCGAGACTAGAAGGAGATGTATGGAGTTCCTTATACACGCAGAGACAGTTAGAGGAACCGAGAGATAGACAAAGCATCTAGCAGCGAGGAAGAAAGTTGGAGAAAGATACGAAGACCGAGAGCGGTGAGTTGAACGTGGTTGGAATCGTCGATTATAGAAGTCCGCTTCGTTCCGTTCGATCCTACGGCCACAGTAGTTGCAGCAGCAGTTGGTTGGGCTAGCAGGTTGGTGAGTTGGCAAAGCCTTTAGCTGAACAAGCTGCTTTGCCAAGTCGATGTTCGAGACAAGCTGCAGCAGCAGCAGCTGCTGCTCTTACCACCGCATCTGTCTGTAGATCGAGCGTTGTGTTCGTTCATCCGTCCATCCATCCATGCTTGCAATCATCTCTACATTTAAAGATGGGCCGTGGTCAGTTTGGCAACTTGTTCCTGGCGCAGTTTGTTCTCTAACAGAGCGTAGGGCAACGACGCCGCCAGCAGCATGAACGACAGTATCAACACGGAGAACGAGAAACACAGCGTATCGGACGCAATGAACGCAGCCGAGAGTCCCGCGAAGTTGGCCATGAATAGCACCGCGAACGGAGGCTCCCACTTCCAGTGGAACGCTCCACTTATGTACGCTGGAACGGAGCATTCAACGAAATTCAATGTTAGCAAAGACATTCCGCCTATCTTGCGATCTATCGAATCATCGGTTTTGCCGTCAGCCGAACAAAACATTGTTCATCATGCAGCCAAACTCACTTATCATAAGAGTTTCCCATACGCCCGAGCAGAAGCCCCATAGGCTCGAGACGATGTAGAATACCGAACTGCCAGCCAAGTCGCTCTGGGGACTCCACGAAGACATCAAAAGGAGCATTAACGCGTTCAGAAGCAACGTCGTGAATACGAGAACGGGTCGGTTGATTTCCGCCGACCAGGACAGCAGCACTAACGACGTAACCAGGTGGAACACGGCCGCCAACAGGACGAGGAATGACAGCGAGTACAGCGATGGTGTGCAGGAAATGTACAGCTGAAATAACAAGAGTTTCGAACTTTTCGTTAGCTGTTGGAGAGAGTTCGAGTTGCGAGTATCATGGTTGCGAAAACGAGGATCCTCTAGTCCCTTGGTACCGAACACCAAAAACCTTCAAGACCAAAGGATGAGAATCCCTCCCAAGTCTCGTATTCTCGATTCCTTCGACTTTCTTCCAAGAACCGCAAGCTTGTTTGTTTGTTTGTCTGTCTGTGATCTCGAAGTTTGTCGTTTTTCTGATTCACCGAGGATTATTCGCGAGAAGAGAGGAAAGAAAAAACTCCGGGGGCTGTGTGAGCCCATCGTGGCATCGTGTTTGCTTGAATCACCCCTGAGACGTGTTTGTCGAGCATGCCATAATCTTTTATTCAGCCACTGACGATGGAAACCGAAGCCATCTACATGAAGACGTGTCGAAGCGATGAATGCCAAAGCAAGCTCACTCTCTGTCTGCAGCGTGGCATTGCTGATAGACGCGTGAGAAGAGTGAGAATGGAGGATTGCGGCCCGAGGGTCCGCGGAGAAGAGGAGCGGCCTAGCGGGGAAGGCATCGCTCCACTTACCAGACGACGTGACCACTTCAGCAATGGACCTCTGGCCGCACACACTGCACGCCGGCGCCGCCCGCCGTCCGCCGTCGGCATCGACTGGCTCCCACTCGCGATCGTCTCCAACACTCTTTCGGATCTCTCGTCAGATGTGTATTGATCAGCGTCAGTACTGATCGTTTCGATTGATGACACCTAGGGACATTTCTTGCAAAGAAATGCTTCCCAAAGGTTTTCCGTAAATCTCCTCAAGTCTGAGGGCTTTGTAAACGACAGTTGTTCACAGAGCGAGTAAATTCTCTCAGATCCTACGCACGTCGAGAGCCATGCGTATGGAGTTTGAATAAAGGGATTATTCGATTTGAGTCATTTCCGACGACGTCAACACGCATCCAATGATTCTATCGAATTGTTACAGAACCGGGAATCTCTCGTTCCGCAAAACATCAGCGCGTACCGATGAATTACCCGCGGAACCGTCGCTTCCAAGAGCGCTTCGATCACCACGGGAGCTTGACAGTGAGCTTTTCTCTCACGATTGCTTAATAAGCGAGAAAGAGAATTCAATCGGATGGAGATCAAGAGTGAAGATTTGAAACTACGTACGCGCTCCACCGACCCTCAAATGGCACTAATCCTGTCAGGCGCCGACCGGGTCTGTCAGTCAGTCAGCAAGTGAAAAAATAAGCGCTCGGCCGCGTCCGCTCTCGACAAATTCAAACCCCGTCGTGCGCGACGGCCGTCTCCTGGAGAGTGTCCGGCAAGCAGACAGACAAACTGAGTAAGTGGTGTGTGTGTGCGATTCTCTGTGTTCTCCTGGCTAGCAATCAGAGGTCTTTGAAGTCCGGAACAGAGCGTCTAACGGTCAAGTTGAGTCGTAAAATGCTGACACTGTTTGTAAATAGAAGTCTGTCGCTCTTCCCGGCCGGATATTCACCGGGTCATCAGAGCTTTCGTTGAATCGATTCAATCGACTGATACGTATCGGAGAAGTGCGAGGAACAAGCAAAACTCGGAATCGGATGAGATCGGGAGCCGCATTCTTCAAGGTACGTAGTTGGAGGGAGGCTTCGATTCGATTGAATCTTCTTGAAAGGTCTCTCAATCTTCGTAAAGAGGTTTAACAACGTTTTAATCAAAGAGCGACACTGAGAAGGATATACTTGGACTCCACGAGAGCTCACCCTGACTAACTATCCCAGGACGCGACCTTGAATCAGGGCCGGCTCTATCAGTCCGAGACCGACGTCTTTCGGCTACGTTCGCTGTCGAATACCTTCGAACTACAAACCTGGGTGAAATCTGCGTTGAGCACGCCTTGTTGCAGTCCCGCGAAGAACGCCATTGGAATTAGGAGATGCATCCGGGGATCCGCCAAGGCTTTCCCCACTGCCCTCAGGCATCGTCCACAGACAGCACGTTCAAGCGGATCTTGATATTCGAACATCTGAAATGAAGCCAAACTTGGGGAATGACAACAAAGAACATGACAATGCCGGCATTGACGGTCGATGCGCCTGTGTAAGTGCGCGCTTGGTTCGCGGCAACGACGACGACGACGGCGGCGGCGGCGGCCAGGATGGCGAGCGGTAGGAACACACAGTTGCACTGCTGAGAACGTCATTATGTGATAACATGACGGCTCCGGAAGCGGACGTACGATAATGGCCCGCACGGTTCTCCTCTCTTCTAGTCAGTCAGACAACCAACCGACCGACCATCCAGCCAGTGCGCCAGTCAAGCAGTCAGTGCGATCGTTCGTTCGTTCGCTCGCTCGTCCAACCGACCGTCAGTCAGTCAGTTAGTATGAATCGCGTGCCCCCACAACATCGTACGCAGAAAGGAGGCGCAGGAGAAGGGACAGGCGGGCTGACGGACCGGGGCCCTGTTGGGTGTCATTTCGTCGTCTCTGCCAGAAAGAGGGTCGGGAAGTGAGCGAGGGGACGAGATCTCTATTACGGCCTTTGTCCCTGGACCCCTGGCCGCGGGACCCACCTTTGTTCCCTCCTCCGGCTGCAACCCTCAGCGGCATGGCGAATGGAGCCCACCTGGCCACCCGCACAAGCGCACGCTTTGAAAATCGAGGTCCTTTCTTTTTCCAGCTCGTTTTTCCCTTCTTTTGCGCGTCTTCCCTCAACCCCGGTATTCCCATTTCCTTACCCCGGTCCTGCTTTGCCATTTTCTTTTCGGGCCGAGTTCCCAACCCGATCTTTTTTTGGACTCTAGCGGGTGCCGCGTCGCGCCGTTCTCCTTTCCTCCTTCGTCTTCTGCTCTCTTCCGGGGAACAGGAGAATCAGAAAAAGCTCGCTGTCTAGCTCCTTGCGAACGGTTATAAGCGAGCCGATTTCCCTTACAGCCGTTGCTGCTAACTTTTCTTCTCAACTCAATTAGCTTTGAGTGGTTGGTTAGGCCCGAAGACGACGTCTCCGCTTGCTGCAGCTCCTGCTTAAACCACCACCACCACCACCAGTGAGAAGAGACTAAAGACTGCACCGAACCCGTCCTGAATTCGTGTTCAACGCAAGCGGGACTTTGTCTACCTGTATCCGACAACGAGAAAGTTCCGAAAAGCTCGACGGTCCTCGGCGAAGCTGGAGATTTTCAATGTGGCGATTAGGCGTGCGGGAGTTCGCGTCGAGAAGCAACGCACCATTCCGAAAACTGTTCCACCGAGGCGATTTCTTGAATCCTCGACTTCTAGCGCTACTTTCAGAGGGAAACCTTGAAAATCCTCAAGCCATTATGACGGCAGAATTCTTTTTTTCCAGTCGACCCGGACACCGCCCATTTTAAGCACCTGGTGGTACGAGGAGAGCAAACCACCTTGACACAGGCACACGTCGACGATGAAGGCAGTGCACGGAATTGTCGAAATCGTTCATCTATCCATCTCTCATTCACCAATCGTTCAATCAGGCCAATGAATCTCATTCCTTGAGGAATCCCAATGCGTAGGCGGTAGACGGATCAAGATGTCAACCTTGATTCTCAAGCACAAGTCCAAAGTTTGCCCTGGTCATCCCAACCGTCGCCCATCGTGGTCAGCCTAATGTCCCATGGTCCATCCTCAGCCACCTCCGAAACCTCCTGGAGGTGTTGGCGTGATTCACCATTACTCCGTCGCTGCAGCCAGGAGCAGCCTTATTCCTGACGGGATGGAGGTACGAAGGAAGGAAGGAGGCCGGCCAGCGAAGGTAGAGACGATAGACAAGGTGGCGGTAGAGAGTAACCTTATCGTTATTAAGCAGGCGTGATGTTTAGTTTGTTTTTATGCCAGACTTCGTGCAGAGCATGACCGAGAGGATCCACGGCGAAAAGTCGACTTTAAGGAGGCCTGGGCTCTCAAGGACGCGTCGACAACAGCTTCGGCCAACAACGATGACAACAACGGCATCAGGAACAACGCGAGCGACGACGACGACAACAGCAACAACGGAGATTGTCGACAACAAATTTCAAACCAACTCTCGTCGTGTGCCAAAGTTAAGCCTGACTGGTTGCTGAACGGCTGCTCGTTGCTACGGCAGAGCAGCATCCTGCTCCAACAGGATATGACGCTGTTCATCAGTGACGCCGGAAAGCGGCTGGGAACCCAAGATGGGAACAACGGGAAGCGAGCAATCACGGCCCCGGCCACTGGCGTCAGAGAACTCGTCGCTCCTTCCCTAAGGACTCGTCGCAAGTGTTGCGTCGCCGCCCCCGCCACTGCAGTCGTCGCGCCGCCACCGCCGCCGCAGTGGCTACGGAGTCCCGGATCCTCGAACGGACGTCTCCAAGGACGATATGTTCGCTGTGTGTGTGTGTGTGTGTGTCACGTGACGATCGTTCATTATCGTTGAGGTAAGCAGTTCCAGACATTCCGTCGGCGACGAACATTGTCGATAGTTGGCGGGGGCGGCGTCGGCGGTGGTGAGAACGGCATACCGTCGTTCGACCAAAAGTGTCGAGCCAATGCTATTGACAATGGTCCTCGTCGTCGCTGTCGTTGCCATCAACGACGAAGTCCTCGACCTGAGTTCTTTCCACTCTCACGGGCACTGTAGGGTTGCGCTCCGTTAGCTTCGAACGGCAGCAGATGTACAAGAGGAGCTAGACGTTAGCTGGAGGATGGGTTCGTTTTCGAGGAAGACGACGCTCGATTTGGGAACCGTGTGGGTAGACGGGCAACAAGGGTTCTCAGTTGAGGCAACGAAGCCTCTGAACCAGAACGGAGCGCGTTTATTATATGTGCAGCCCTTCTCTAAGCTGACCATCTTATCTTGGATCACGAACATGCTGTACAGGTGGTGCAGATGACGTCGGTCACGGTGGACTCAGCACCATCGAGTCGGGACACTGGCGCTGGTTGACTCGATCGGAGTCGGAGGCTGTGCGATACGAGGCCCGACGTGTGGTGGCGTCGAATTCCTTCGCTTAACAGAACTGGGAGACTTTTGCGTTAGGACGGAGGGAATTCCGATGTGAGTCGGTGGAAGTTCTTAAGCAGCCGGCTGGAACAGCGTCTTTGGCTGGGTAGGGTTATAAGAGATGGGGATGTCACATGGAAAGATTCGCAATGAGACAAAGCAAACAATCCGGTTGAAAAGTTCACCTTCGTTGATTGTGGGATTCTCGGATAGCAAGCAGATTAGGGGTCGAGTTTCAGTCAATTGTAGATGCAGGCGAGGCAACGCTTTCTGATTAATTTTCCAGAAAGGGAAACGGTGCACGCCATCTCGCTGAAGCCTCGTCTCCGATTTCACAAAGAGCGTACTCCAGCGGATTCGAGCTTCCAGAGCGATTGCATCGATGTAACAAGCCGCGTCGTCCTGAGCTACCATGAAAGTGCTCTCCAAGAAACAGACATCCCTGAAAACTGCTCAACTCGATGGAAAGATCCACCTAACCCATCGGGCGAGTCGGGTGTTTACCTTCCCGACTCGTGTTACTGCCGAACGCGCACCTCTACACGTTGAGCGCCTTCGGAAGTTCGAGTATATCGGGTTTAGGAGTGGCAAATAAGATACTGGATCAAGGTCGGGGCACTTGCAGCTTGTTGTACTACCTCGTTCGTTCCGATTGTCAAACAACACAGCTACACGCTCGAGGACAAACTCAGACGTCGCTGCCGAATCCGCTGTCAGCTCCTCCGATCTTGTTCCGTCGCACCGCAATCCTCCGACGAGATATTCGAACATCTCCTGCTCGCACACATTTTTCCTCACTTTTCCCTAACGCTCTGTTCCATCCATATACGCGAATTCTCTTCTGTCTTCGAACAAGCGAGGCGCGGGCTTGCACGAATATCCGAACAGGAGCTATAGATACGATCAACAACAACAACAAAGGAGAGAAAGTGTCGGAACTTTGCAAGTCAGAGCCTGTCTTGGAACCAATTCTGGCTCCGCGCGCCGTGCCGAAGCGACAAAGAGATGCCTTAGTCGGGAGTGACGAAGGGGATTGGTCGTGTTGTCGTTCGTGCGTTTGAAGTCTCGCTGCTCGAAACAAGTGCGTTTTCGTTGATCCTCGCGGAGCTTCGCAAGAGGAAGCACGAGTTCCAAACTTTGGCGACCCGGACGCCGCGAGGTCGACTATGTTGACGAGGACGGCAGTTGAAGCGTCAGCAGAAATCGAATCAGATGCAGAAGCACAACCAGGTCGGTCAGTGGAGGTCGACGCCAGATTGCATGACGTTGCGGTCGTCGAGACGCTTCGAGTTACCCCACCGCGCGGGATAAATTTATGATTTCCATCCGCTCTGCAGGGAATTCGTTCATCCATTTCGGTTTCCTAGGAACAGGGACCCTTGTATTCGATCCCATTCTTTCAGCGCGACATGGTTCACTTTCAGGTCGGCGAATCTTCCCTTCTTCCCATTCAGGGAACGCAACGTCTGCACGTGTTTGAGCATAATATGAGCAAAACACAATTTTTTACACTCGATTGGGCTGTGAGTTCTGATTGTCTTCTCTGAGCTCCAGTCGTCCCCGAGGTCGATATCCAAACTTCCCTCGGGAATTCCTCATCCAAATTTTTGTCCTCCGAAAACGGCGTTCTGACCCTCCGTGCGACGCGATGCAGTGTTGGAAAAGTTCGCGCCGGAGTTCAATCTGTTCGGGTGCAGATCCACTTTTAATCGTCGTAATGAATGCAAGTCAGGACGGCTGCGAGTCCACTCCTTGGTTTGAGTCGTTCTCCTGCAAGCCGTGCGTTCTCCCGACCTTTTTCCCCATGCGTCATTGGCTCTTCTTCACGATTTCCTCCCAAGCGGGTCGCCGACCATTTTCCCCGAATCCGCATTTTCGATCACTTGCGGTCAAGTCCTTCCACCTGACAACCAGCAGCAGCTTGCAGCCCTGTGAACGCCTGTTCGAACACACTTGCAAGTGGAGAAAGTGGATAGATAGATAGATGGATGGACAGATGGATAGAGGCAAGAAGGAAGGAAGAAGGGGAGCTTCGGTTTGAGTTGGATCTGCTTTCGTTTTGATTTCGTTTCCGAGCAAAGAATCGTTTTCGTTCCGAATCTCGACGATCTTTCTGCGATTTCATCTCGTTCTTGCGTCGCTTTCGATCCTCGCGGCTCTTATCCATTGATTCCGTTGTTCTCCTTCCTCGTTTTCCTGATCCTTTCGTGCGTTTCCTACCTCTTTCCGTTCAAAGTCGTTCAGCAGCTCGTTCAGCGTCGCTGCGGCGGCGTAATTGGGGCCGGATCGGAGGACGATTTCGCGTTCTCTCTCCATGACACCGAAGCCATTTTAACAGCCGCATCATCAGCCTGCGTTCAGCTGCATCGCGACCGTTTTTCCGTAGACATGTCCCCAATCCTAATTCTGCGAAACTCAACTTCTCGGGGAAGGCGGAGTTTGAGGAGACTTTCGGGAATCCTGAATGATCTAGCGCGTCCACGATATCTGCGTCTCGTTGTGTTGCTCATGAGGACAGTTTTCGATGCACCTTCTATTCAGGTTCGCTGCTCCATTCTTTCTCTTCGACCAAGTTTCTACGCGAGGGTTATACCGTACGGGGAATTTATGCCGCTTTCGTTTTGTGCATCCAACACCCATATCTCGGTGCTTTTGTTCGTTCGCCTTGAATGCGTGTCGGTCGGTCCGTCGTTCTGACTCTGTGTTTTTCTTTCCTTTCCCTCCATTTAATTAATTTTCCTCGGCATCTCGCTTCTCTCTCTCTCTCTCTCGATAGCATCGCTTAACCCGACATAGTCCATTTCCTCTCAATTCCTCCTTTCCGCTCAGCATTTCCCGATTCCCGACGAAAGATCGCCGAAGGATCTGGAAGAGCGCGACCACTGCAGGTCTTCTCATTCTTTGAACTGGAGCAATCAAAGTCACCTCCGCTTTCAGAATGCAAGGAGAATATGAAAGGGAAATGACGAGGAGGGGGTCGGGGCGTGTGTGTGGAGCGACCCCCGGGCTCACTAAGCTTGTTCCTACAGTCGTGGGCTCCGCGTTTCATCAGAGCGCGGCGTTTTTTCCCTTCTTCCAGCAACCTCCCGGACCCTTTTTTTTCCTTTTTTGCTTTGTATGGAGGTCGTTTAGCGGTCTTTTCGCGTAGCCGGGCTCATTGGACGAAACCATTCTGGGAAAATGCCGGCTGCGAGCTTCAATCTGAAGCTAAACGAAGCGAGCTCGACCAACAGGCGGACGACGAAGAGAGACGAACGGATGAACACAAAACCAGAAGGCTGCAACATCAAAAAACTCTTCTCGTCTTTTGACCGCTCAGAGCAACGTATGTCTCCAACCCAAACCATAAGGCAAGACAGCCCTTTGAGCAAGCGAACGGGTTACCGAGCAAACCAGCCCCGTCTTCTTTGCCATCAGAGAGTCGCCACCCGCTATTGGGAGGCTCTGGAGTCCCAAGCCTTGTCTTCTCTTGAATGACGTTCCTCATTAACCAAGAGAAGGCCTCCTCCTTCTAGCGGAGGTCCTGAGACGTCGGGCGGCCCGCGACTGTTGCGTTCTTTACGTTTTCCCCGACCCCGTCCCACCCCTCCTCCTTCAAGGCACCGATCGAGTCCTTGAAGTCCTTTTTGGATTGATGTTTCTCGAACTAATTCGGAGCAGATTAGATTAGGCAGAGCTTCGTTGATGCCGCCGAAGTTCAGAGTGAAAGTCACACGCTTGCAACGAACTTTGACATCGGAGTGTTCGGTCCTTGGACGCCAGAGCCGTTCGTTTGAGAAAGTGCATTGTAAGGGAGCAATCAAAAGGCTTCTCCCAATTGAATTACCACTCCTAGAATAGACGGAGACCGGCCGGGGACTCGATGGGCGATAGAGCGAACGAACGGCAAGCTCCAGACAAGTAACCGGTGGCTAACAGCAAAGTCGTACCCGCAATTAGTATAGGAACAGATGGCGTAGGCCCGAATCGATGAGACCTTCTCCCAAGCGCGTCGGTCAAGAGATCGTTGCTCAGATCATATCGGATCCGCAGATCGTGGGAACAGGCATCTCCCAGCGACTTCCTCTCTGTCCCAATGAACTCTGCCCCCGCTGGACCTTCTTGTTCACCGAGTATTCGCAGACGACATCCTTGTCGGTTCATTTTTGCATTCATTTTGCAACTTTCCGTTAGGAAGGAGTCGGAAACCTCGAATCAAATTCGCAAGGGTGAGCGCAAATCTTTTAGGGCACAATAGATTTAGGACACCTGCATGGGATTTCGAGTACATAGTACACGAAACACGGTTTCGTTTGTGCATCGAGTTGAGATAACTTTTTGCGGCCTGCAGACGTGATTCAAGCCGGGAACTCGGCGGTATGGCCACGCAGATGTCATGTGCTTCGCCGTTCAGACAGCATACGTTCCAAGTGGATGCTTATATCTGCCCGGGCATTCGCAAGCAGTCGGAGAGCAGCGACACACAGACCCACTATAGAAACTATAGAATAACCGTCTGGATCGCCGTCACGGCAGAGTTGGTCCATGGGTTGGCTTGTGCGTTGTTCACTGCAACGGCCATTCGTCCCTTTTGGCTGTAGTAGTAGTGGTAGTAGTCGTCGTCGTAGTCGTGCCACTGTTGGTAGAAGAAGTAGACGGTGGCAGCAGAGCGGGCATCTCCCAAGAGAAGAAAATGCTTCCGCTGTAATGAGACGTGACAATACTGTGTTGCTTCTTCTGTCAAATTACTTCGAGCCGCCCCTTCCCGGAGCTATCCAGCAAATATTCCCTCGTCGCCCGCTCCGCGCCACTTCCATGCCGCTCACTCCCAATACACGGCATGACCATTGATGGCTTGTCGGCGTGCCAGATGCTGGGGTGCTTCAGGAGCGTGTTAACGACTTCGTTACCACATCACCGCCAACGTCGAGCGCTCCGCGTTCCCTCCACGACGGGAAACGCTTTCGCCATCTGGAACATCGTTGCTTCCCTCGCGGACGAGGGGGCAACCAAGCGCAGATGACACGGTGAGGTGACACCGCACGAAACGGGATCCTCACGTCTCGGAATCATGTGCTTCTACAATGGGCAGAATGACTGGCGCAAGGGACGCAGAGGACCCAGGACTATACCCTCGCAGACTTTCTCCCGGCTTCCAAGCGTCAGGTTCGACACGAGATGCTTGTGATGTTGTAAAACTTTTCCACGTAGTTCCTCTAGTTCCTAAAAATTCGTCGCCGTGTCGCGCCAACATTCTACCCTCATTTCACATTCGACGTGGCCCTGCGCCAACGCGGTGATCTCGATCTCCCTTGAAACATTGAGGCCATAGGTTTTCATGAACTCTGGAGCCGATGCCGGGATATTTTCGAGACCCCTCTTTGAAAACCGGGCACCACGATTGGAGCACGAGACCGAGCGTCGCAGGAAGTAAAATTCAATCCAAAGTTCCGCTGAAGTTTCGGGAGTAAGACCCCCCGCACCGTAGGTCCTTTGTTCGAAACGCCGACTTTGTTGTCAGTACATTTCCTTCAGCAAATGCTAATACGCGCATAGGAGCTGGCCTCGGGGTTAAAGTCGCGAGTTTCAATTCGTCGCGAAAGCTTCGCCCCGCGGATCGGTGGTTTCTCTTACCTGAAACTTATCCAGCAACGACATGACCAACGCGATTCCGGTGAAGACGAGGCCCAGGAACACCGAGACGACGAACAACGAGACTGGCGGCGTGAGAGACAGCCAAAAGTGCGCCGATCCTTTCAAAGCTCTTCCTGGGGAGCATTCCGCCATACTGCAATCTAAACTCTGAAATCGGATAAAAGTCAAGATGAGCTGAGCGTCTACGACGTAGGTGCTCACATTCTAGAAGCTTCTCTCAACATATTTGCCGTAGATTTTTTTTTCAATGCGGAATAGAATTCTCGAGAGTAGAGAGATATGATTGAAGCCGAGTTTCGATGTTTTCGCCTCGCGAATAAAGTTCGAAGGGTGTGGTTTCACTGCAGCGTTCACCTGCCGATCGTGGCGTGGCTGCCCGACTCTATCGTGGGTCGAGTTCGGAAACTCACCGTGGTTCTCGGAGCGTCGTCTTCCGCCGTAAAATCTATATGGTAGTGGGTATGCTTGCGCACGTCGTGAGTGCATGCGACCATGAACAGGAGGCAGATGGTCCCGATAACTCGAGAGCAGTTGACCAACGCGTAGAACATTCGGAAGAATCGACGTTCCACTCCCGACCTGGAGCTCTCGGTGAGCGTAGCCACCCTGCCAATGAATAAAGAATGTGTTTGCTTTGCTTTGCTTCTTACTTGGCTATGCATACGAGATGCAGAAGTCGGGTGTTCGAGACGGGGCGAGCTGTTCTGCCACCAGTCGACGACGCAGTCACCATGAGGAGAATCATAGCTGCCAAAGGACGGAACGCAAAGCCGCCATGAAAACCGGAGGCGATAGAAGAAAGATACGCGAGCCTCGGTTGAGGAGGGCTTGCGGTGAACAACTCTGAATGCCTTTGCCACTGTTGGCCACGAAGAATTATCGTTGTCACTGCTGCTATTATTCTTGATGCCGCCGCGGCAGCTACTCTCGTCGTTGTCGCTGTCGTGGTTGCCGCTGTTGTCGCTGTTGATCGCTGTGGTGGCATCATTCGCCTTGCATCGCAAACGGCCTTGACTCACAAACTGGAGTATTGTCAAAGAAATTACTCGGGCGTGGCCAAACTTGTATACGCACACGAGCAGACACATTCGGGTACACGCTATTCCAAAGCATACGGCGAGCAGAGTTGTCACACGCATTTCTCCAATCGAAACTTGCTCACGATGCCCATCTTCTGCTTTACCCCAGCCATCGAGGCGCACGCGTTTGAAAATTGAGCGAGCATCGAGAGCAAACTGTTTCTTAAGCTTCCTCTCAAGAACTCAATAAGGATCGTTTGTTCTTTCTTCAAGTCGCTCGATTCTTCAGCAGCTACACATCCATCACAAACACGAGGAAGACGAGATGGTGCGTTTCGGGCTTGGTAGTGGGTCGAAGATCATGCAGTCGACGACGCGACGACGCATCGGATCAGACTTACCGTCCAACGAGATGCATCAGAAAAGAAGTTTGCGCAGAGAACAGCGGACCCAGAGTGGATCCAGCCAAAAGCGCCGAGGGGTATAGGGTAAAGTGCTTCGGGTAAAAGAACGTTGACACGTATACAGCCAGTGAAACGAACGATACCACGATAGCCCACGACGGAGATAAGTGCTGGACAAAGGCTGGTGCGTACCAGCACGACACGGTGCCCATCCCGTAGAGGAGGGCCAAACTGCGGATACCTGGAAGAGAGAAAAAAGCAAAAAAAAAAACTCAGATAGGATGACTGAGCGCGTGTCACCGATGTCTATGAGGGTTCTAGGTTCTGCTAGCCATCAAACACTCTGCTGGGTACAGCTGGCCGGCTTTTCCACGAGCGGTCAGCCGGCTCAGGACATCGGAAAAGTCGTCTTATATCGCTCATAAAAACCGCGGTCGGCAAGAGGTTGGGACTGAGGAGCAAACCGCAGCTTGACGAGAGATGTTGGTCGGTCGGTCGGTCGGCTGCTTGGTTGGTTACTGGCCTCCTGTGTGCCTCCCTTAAACCCATTCCTCATGGAAGCCCTCCAGATGCCATTTATCCACTAGGATGACACTTTGGTCTCTAAGGGAGTCGCGAGCCCGCTAAGTCTAACGTATTGCCTCAACTTTTCTTTCTTCTTCCCATTCGTTCACTCCCACCTCACACTTGCTAGTCGCATCACAGCGACAGGGAGCAGGGATGGGGAGGAAAACTGGTTATCAGAGGTGGAATAGGTTAAGGAGGCACAGATCTGCTCATCCTGAGTTACACGCGGAGAGGAGTAAGGAGAAGGCGGGGAGGAGAGCCTCCAACTATTCAGGACGCATGCGCCGACTCGAGACCACGTTTGCATCCGTGGAATACTGCGACTTTTTTTTTATCTCTGCGCGATTCTGTCAATGACCATGCCAAGTGAAATCATATCGAAAGAAATCGAGCTGATAAGAAAAGGCTTCGGCTCGCCTGACAGAACGGACATCAGGTTCCTAGTGACCCGAGGGAAAGGATGCCAGACAATCTTGGGCACAGTGGTCCAATTAAGTCAGACCACGACACTGTCCACGGGAAGAACATTTGAGGTTCTTAGAGAGCGCGCGTTTTTATGGACGCGTTCCATTGTGGTCGAAAGATTACCCTGCTGATCACAAAGTCCTCTCCGTGGGACACGTGCGGACTTGTTTTCCACGTCCAGCCAAACATGGCACTATGTCATCAACGTCAGGAGCAGACGATGATCATACGCGTCCGAATTCTATTGCACCGATCCTCCCCAGGAGAGGCTCGTTGGGGCGAAGACGTCGATGATGATGCCGCCTCTGCTGTACCTCGCAGCATTGTTTCCGTCCTTGAATGGCTGCTCCAAGAAATCGTCGGCCCGAAACGTTCTTTTGAAATAGGGATTCTGGGGAATAGCAACTGTTGCGCAGGTGGAGCGAGAAACACATCGGAACCTGCGGGTTCCAGCCTTCAGGCCATACCGTCGGCGTCGTCCGCTCCGAAGGCCGAAGTGGTCGATGATGGACGAAGTGGAAAATCGTAAATTTTTGTTGGGACGCTGCCAGTGACCTCGGCAATGAAAAACAGGAGAAATCCGGGCGAAGGACCGCGTCACGAAACGAGGAAAAGAGAAAGGATCGAGGATATAAACTCCTGCCAGCTGTAAAAGACGCCACAAAAGCCACCTGAACTTCCGATATACAGCTGCAATGCTTTCTGTTTTGGCCGTTTCATTAATTCCGCGGTCCCCATTCGATATTTGGCTCCGAAATCAGTTCTTCGAACCAGACTCCTAAGATGAATCTCAGTGCGACAAGAGATACGATGAAAATTGAAGCGATTTCCATTAATGAGGAGACTCTTAACTCGACATCGTTCAATGTTGAAGTGACTTTCTGGGGAATACTGGCTTGAACTCCTACAATCTAACTTCTGAGGGATGAACGCGGGTCGCCGTCTAGTTCACGTGGATGCATTGAGAGCCTGTTCGAATCATGCAGCACGAACGAATCGCAGTGCCGTCGGTGTAATGACGTCACCTCGCGTCACTTACAGCAAACATACTTAGGTAGGTACTCACCCAGTCCGCTCTCAATGAAAAGCGACGTTTGAATGTAGTGCAAACAGTAGAAGGGGGCGAAGACACAGGTGAATGCGAGCCCGAGAAGCAGGACGCTTTTCAGGATGACACGCTCAATATAGATCGGATTGAGTTTGCGAGACGCATTACTCTTGTCCATGGTAACGTTGCTCATTCTCGAGCTCCCCTGGAACGGAACAAAGATCTACTTCAATTGCAGCGAGCCCAAGAAGGAAAAAAACAGTTTCTCCCTCTCTCTCTCTCTACTCTAAGGAACGGGTCCGTTCTAGGATCGATGTGAAATCGCGAAGCCCAATTCTGTGTTTTGCGCTGAACTTCCAATTGATCGTCGCAGCCCTTGTACAAGGATGGTTATATTCTCCTTCCGGATGGATCGATGAATGAACTGGCAGAAGAATCAATTTCACTGCCTCCGAGATCTCGATATCGAAGTCGCAGCGCAAGTCTGCACCGGGAGTGGGCTTCATATTCTTCCAACGAAGCCGTCTCTTGCGGAGTGTCTTTGTTCGCATTACATATTGAGCCGCCGTTCGCCGGGTCGGGTCGACTCAGCGAGCTTGACGTTAACCAGACGGTTCGCGCGCTCGCCGAATGCCGCTAATTGTGTTGAGCGGCCTAGAGGCATCTGTGAAAGCTCTATTGTGGATCGCTTAACGGGTCGTCTGGTGGGTCGCCTACCCGCTAGCGGCTCTTCTTGCTTTGCACCCGCCGAAGCTGCTGCGAGAGCTGAACGCCACCGCCAAGTCGCCGGAGGCTTTATTCCGAGCTCCTCCACCGACCTAGAAAACCACTGTGAATACACTGTGCACATATGATGTGACTCCTAACATTTTGGAGCTGTCAAGGAGCCATTATGCGCGGGTTCACAGTTGAGAGCTTCTCCCATGTTTACCGAAGAACATAACAGGCGATACAGACCTACCCTGAAGCAGAGCGGGAATCTTCAAGGTCGCAAAACTACTGCTGCTGCTGCTGCTGCTGCCGTTGTAGGCCCAAAAGAGGCATGAGCACAGAGCAATTTTCGCGTGGCCACTGCGCAAATCCGGCCATTACGTTGGAAGTCGGTCGGTCAGTCGGTGGGCAGGCAGGCCGCATTTATGGTCAGCGAGACAGCAACGAAGGGAAAGAAAATAAGGTCTCGTGTCTGGAAGGGATGCTCGGAAGGGACCGTTTTGCGTCGCTGTTCTGTCTCGGAGATACAATCTTCCGCTGGTCTACTTGTGAATCGCCTGCACATGTCGATCGATAACGGAAATAGGCGGGAAGATGATTTTTATCTCCAACGGTTTTCATCCTCGGTGGTGTTTGTGCAAATCGGCCGGTCAGTTAGTCGGTCGCTCACTAGATCGGTTAGTGGGTCGACCGAGCGACTTCTGCTCCCGATGAGGCTTTTCCGCGTGATACGGTACAAAGAAGGAGGTAAAAAGGGAATAAGGAGGAAGACAAGATCTGGTCCGCTCGGCTGGGCAGGAGATACCAAACATTGTTCACTGATGATGAACTTCATCCTAAGTGCATAATCTTCGAGGGTCGCGTGCTCGCTCATGCCTCATTACGCGTCCCACCCGTGCTTTGGACGGGTTGGCGCTAAATTTCATTTCTTTTCGTCGCCGTGTTCTTATTCTTCGCCCCGCTCGTCCTCCCTCCCTTGTTCTGACCCGCTATGACGGCGGCATGCCGTGCCAGACAACGTTACGTGGCCACCGAGCGAGGCGTTGAGCACGTCGAGTCGTCCGATTGCGTCGGTTATTATGTTCTGAGCGGGACCTACTCCGAGCAGACGTATCTGGCATTGTACCTGTCTCTGTTCCGTCCGTCAATGACCCCGACGATCTGTTTTTTTACGCACACACTCGTTTTTGGTTCGTCGTCTCTGGCTCGTCTCTCCATTAGCCAGATCTTCCGCGCTGTTGTCCTTTTCTGATTCCTTTCCTAACGCCCCCTCTTTCGAGTTCTTGGTTCTTCCCGGCGATCTCTCTGGTTCATCCCGACCCGACAACGTCAATCTCTCCTTCTCAAGCCGTTCTTGTGCTCAATGTCAAGCTCGTGCCCTGTCTCCGCATTCTACTCGATTATCCTGGTCCTAAGTCCTGTTTTCCACGATATCCTTTTCCTTGACATGGTGCTCGTGCCCGTTGGCCTTTTCCCGGGTCTCTTGTTTTTCCTGCTGCTCAGCTTCCAAGACACTGCCATCGCTCCTTGCT
The DNA here is from genome assembly GCA_028455905.1 of Neoseiulus californicus. Classification (NCBI taxonomy): domain Eukaryota; kingdom Metazoa; phylum Arthropoda; class Arachnida; order Mesostigmata; family Phytoseiidae; genus Neoseiulus; species Neoseiulus californicus. The sequence goes on from JAMQGS010000014.1 coordinate 748,604, forward strand.
ATCCTCAGCTTTGTTTCCTTGATCCTTCCTCGCCCAGAAATCGTGTTCTCCTCCGATATTTGTCTACATCCTCCTGCTCGTTCCTGCTATCGTCGACGAGATTTCCATCATGGGCATCCTTCCAGACGTGAATGTGTCCTCTACCCAAGCCCTCCTTTTCCATCGACGTTCACCTCCTTTCCTGGACCAGCGTGTCGTCATTTCACTTCACCAGCTCCTCAGAAACTTTGTCCGCCTCTCCAAGGCCGTGGCCAGTGTCCTGCTTCCCCGAGTCCTGTTTCACTCCCCGATCACCTTTTCCCTGTCGTGTGTTTGTCTTTCTTCGGCATGACCTCATTTTCTTTCTGTCATCTATTTCTAGTCCCCATTCTCGCTCTCAATTTCATACCGCTTTCTGTTCCTCTTCGTCAACTTCTCCGCTGACACCGACGAGCAGCATTTGTGACAGTCCCGGGAAAATCTCCGATCAGACCCTCGTTGCTTGTCTCTCCTAGCGTTCCGTACACAACGCGAACACGAAGTGAATTGGCTCGAAATTCTTTGAGAAAGAAAACACAAATATCGTTTACATCCGATTTTCTAGTCAACTCCTCTGCCTGCGTTCTAAATATCTTGTTCGACGCTGCTCCCGTCCCGGGAAATGCGTCCTACGATGGAAACATCAGCAGCGGAGATTTGGCTCTCGAGGAGAGTGACACAAATCCGAATGTGGTTTCGTCGTGCGGCCGTGATCACAGCATCGTCTACGACTGGCGACATAGGAATCGCATGCAGAAGCAGAATACGCTCTCAGAGCTTCTTGTGTTTCTTCCGCACCAGAACGAAGTTCTCAGCAATCTTCTTAACAATCCCAGTTCCTGAAGTTCCTCATTCGTCGCCTCGGATCACTACATGAAGGACCTCCGCTCGAGAAGGACGCCGCCATCTAAATCAGATGGTTGGTCACAAATGCTGATTCTTCAAATTGAAATCCGACAGCGATCGCTGGCGAGTCAACAAGTGGCCGAGTAATCACGGCAACAACACAGCAGATCGATTACCGAAGAAGCGAAACTAGCGTATTTCCGGTGCCCACGGCGAGTCCGGCTCGCTCTAGAACCTCGTGACGGGGTCGTCGTTGTTTCGGGACCCGCTCAAGAGGACTCCATTGATCGCTTCTGCCCTCGTGTCCTTCCGTCGCGTGGAGAGTGTAATGAATGGACGATTGATTAAGTCCCGGTGAGCGTTTACGACTTTTTTTGTACTCTCTGTCCGACATGCTGCTCTAGTGGTGCGCAGACATTATGTGCATCGAGAAGCATCGGAGCACTTTGGGAAAGATTGAGCGGCCGAGAGGAGGGAAGGAATACGTCGAAAACGCTGCGACCCCGCCGCGCAAATTTTTCAACGAGAGAGAGCGCAGGTGTTGATCGTCCGAACCCGTTTCCCGCACTCTGCTCTGTGTTCACTAACCACTTCGCAAATCGTGTCCTGGGAGCGAACGCATACCGATGTTATTCCTCGTTAAGAATTGATCACTACACACGGTACTTGCGCGATGATAAGTGTTCCGAAGCTGAATTGGTGCAGAATTCATTGAAAATTTGTGGGATTCGTTGAAATTTGCAGCGCAAGAGCCTCTCCGTATGCGCACGTTAGTCAAATTCAACTTCGATGGAACCCTGATGTATTAGTGTGCGGCTCCGAAAATTTTCGGCCACCTACGCCCATTGTGGGAGGGTTTTTGGAGGAAAACAGAGATAATTTTTCAAACGACTCCCAGCTACCACCCCCCTACAAATGAACCGAGTTTGCCGCCAACCCACAAACCATATTTGGCCGCTGCTTCGGAACCGGGGAGGACAAGGGAAGGAAAAAAGGAGCCAGGAAGCGGCACCTCTTCGCAAAGAACCAGCGGCTCATTTGTGGTTTCCATTTTTTATGAAGAGAAGCTCGTGTGGTCCTCGCACTCGCGCAACCCCGCGAGCTCCGCTTCCGACGGTCGAGTCGGAGAAAGAGCGCAAAGAAGGACAGCGCGAGAAGAAAGAGAGAAAATCCGAAACGCGGTCCGACTGCGTTTCGGGCGCACGATCCGAAAGATCTGGATCCGATGAGGATGTGGTCATTTCGTTGGCATCGATTTGCATACTAGCCGCTTTAGTGGTTCGGCGGCAATATGAAATATTCCCAATGCGCTCGCAGTTATTCCTCTTCGAGTCTGTTCGGTACAGGAAGAAGATTTGTCTAAATCAACTCCCAGTGATCACGGGACCGTGAGGGCCTCGCTCGTTCGCTCGACTTCAGGATTCGGAATTAGCCGAAGAGGACTCCAACCGCGGCTGATGTTAGTTGAGTTGAATGGAATGAAATCGAAATCGGTAGAAGTCTCGATCGTCCACAGCGCAGCGCAGCGCGGCGAAACGATGAAGACCCCGACGTGGCTTCGGAGCTTAGCACGGTTGCATATGAGATTTTCTTTTTCTCTACTTAGCCGTTCAACAGCTGATCCGGTAGCAGATGTTGAGCCCCGAAGACCCAAAGATGATTGTACGCTCGTTCCAACCTTTCCCAACTCGTTCCCATATTCCCAGGCTCCCAGGATCCCTTCTCTCCCGGGGCCGTCGATTCTGACTTCGACCTCCATGGATGTGGAAATATTTCTTCCTGTTTCCAAGTTACACACAGAGAAGGGAATGGATCGGACACAAAGGATCGGAACGGGCACAAAGCCTACGCAAGCGAGCCGTCGAGCAGACACGTTGTTGCCGCAACTGGTCGAATGCTCTCACTTGGGTTTTCCGCATGGCTTTTCCATACATATGTTTCCGAGGTCTGCGAAAGGCACGTTTCCGGCGGATTCCTTCATGTGTGTGTGTTCTCGTAAGCGGCTCCGTTCGTGTTTGTTCCAAGAAAGAGAAAACGTGCGGTGTTTGTTTCGACTCACCGGCATTGAACAGTGGGCTGGTTCGATGTAGTTTCTGCAGGGTTGAGGTTCGAAATTCCGCCGATCGTAGCTGTGGTCTGTGGCCTGGTATCGCTGCGGTTGGTGCGCTCCGCAATACTGGAGCAGTTGCTGCTCGTCCGACGTCATCTCTGCAAACGCAAGACTTGGTAATATAGATATTATACACGAACGACCAGTACTGGTGCTCCAAGCCGAACCCCTGCGCGCAATCCGGGCGTGAAAGTAGCACTGACTATTAGTCACTGCACCAAGCTCTCCCCCACCCACGGTTTCCGCCACCGACTCCCTCGCTTACTCCATCGGCTTTTCGCGAGCGAGTCTCCCTCCTCGATCCCGTCTTTCAGCGCTCGTGTTCATTCTCCCCCTTCTTGTTTACGAAAACTCTCTGCGCCACTTTTTTCCTCTCTTCAGCGCGTCCGCCATCCCGGCTGGGATATCATCAGTGATTAGACGGTTCCCGGGAACGCGAAAATTTCAACGCATCAGCAGCTTTCTCACGCTCATGGGTTGCAGGTATCGGTGGCATCGGCATCGAACTAGTTCAACTTGTTGCCTTCTCGAGCTTGAACGACACTGCAAGAGGCCACGATGGAGAGAAAACTGCTTCGAAGGCTGGGAAGGACGTTCGGGATTGGGTACAACAGGCGGGTGGCGAGTCGAAGGGACGGCGCGTCAGCTGGGTCCTTAATCAAACATAAAAGAAACGTCGGTGAGCGAACAGACGATGGGAGAGGGCAATCATCGATAGTCTACATGGCTCGAACAAATTATCGCCCTAGAGTCGTTAGCGATTCTTTTGCTCACGGAACTTCTGTTCCCTTTTGGAGACCATCGGTCAGCAAACCGGTCGGCAACGCTTGGTTTGTCGTAGTGCCGGAGTTCTCGTCGCCGAAGAGGTCGATTGAGCTGATTTCACTCAATTTAGAATATCTAAAAGCTTCTCTAAGAAAGAGATCTGGGACATTTCGTCGCGGTTCACGTTTACGAGTCCGTGATTCGCGCTGTCGACGCGTTCGTCGCTCCCGTCGTCGACTTCATTGTCTCTCATCCATCCATTGCGACTTTCATTGCCGCTCCATTCGCGACTTATGCTTGTAATGGCAAACTCGCTTCCATTACGCAGTCGTCAGTCTGCCCATCGCGGACCTCAATTCCGTAGCCGTATCCTCGTCTTCGCACGGGATTTGGGGACAATCCCTTACGACTCAGGAAAAGTCGCCTGCCTGCCTTCCTGCCTGTCTGTCTCACAACGGAGAATGGAAAGGAGAGCAACGGGAAATAAGGCTCGCTTCATCTGCAGAAGACACGGCGGAGTCTTGCAGACTCCAAATCTTAGTCTCAGTCGGTTTCGAGCATGTAAGTTGAAAATGCGTGCGAGTAGCTCAGCCTGTGACTGAGCGAACAGAGTCGGAGAACAGAGTTATTGCGCAACCTTATGTAGAATACGGTTCCCGGCACTCGACGCAAACGACATGTTTCTCAACGCACCTACTTCCGCTGGATTAGGCCTAACTTTATCGTTTTTCTGACCCAAAGCAGACTACACGACAGATCATGACTCAGGAGAAAAGCCATTAGTGGACTACCGTGGACCTCGAGAACCATTCAATTTTTCGATCAGTTTCCCGCGCCCTCAAAACCCGATGGATTCAGAGCCAAAACGTTGGAATAAGGAGTATGTGCTGCATCCTGAGATTCCTGAGTTTTGAGCTCGGCGGAGCGGCGAGCGAATGCGGCGGCGAGCAGCACGAGCGGAACGTCGTTGTCGACTTCCTCCGTCGCTTCCGTGTCCGTCCGGGCACAGAGGGTAATCCACTGTTTACTCCCGGACCCCATCCGAAGTCGGGGGACCCCGGTCCTACGAGCTCGGATGGATCTGCCGTGTCCTGCTTGGCTCGACCCTCTGACTGACTGAGTCATTCATCACAGGCAATCCCAGCCATTGAACGCCGGTGGATCTCAAGGTTATTTATTACGGCGGCCCTTACCTTACGTCGTTCGCCGACGAAGATCTCAGGGCGAAGGAACAGCGGGCGAGCACGGGAAGAGGAATAGGGAGCGAAACAAAACAAACGAACGAACAAACAAACGAACGAACAAACGAACAAGGAACACCATCGTTCGAGCGACACGAGCAACGTTTTTCAGACCATTAACGACGGATTTAAGGCGAAACGCAAAACACGTCCCAATGACATTGAATTCCCGAATTTCAGATCGAAGGATGGTTCGGTTCTCATGCACGGAAACGCGCAGAGCCTTCGTTCCCGTAGTCGCTGCGCCGGAGTTCGACGAAGGAGGAAATTAGCAGGAAACGAGGATTCCCGCCGAAACCCAGAACGGAACGAATGAAAGTGACAATAAGTTCGTTCGATGAGGGTTTCCATCCTAGAATCCCGGATTGTTCCGTTCTAGGGGGGGCTAGTAGAATAGAATAAAGCACACGATACTCCTTAGTTCGGCCGGTCCCAAGTCTTTTGAGCGTAGCATCGACGGGGAGGAACACCTCGGCAGAGGAGTGAACCTTGCGCAATATCCGCTGCATTTCGATAATGCTATCCCCGAGACTTCCTGTCTTTGTTTTGCCAAAACCGATACGACCATACTCTAACCGTTCCGAACTCGAGTCGCTTCTATTCTCGAAAGTCCGCTGGAGACAGATCCTCAATCCGGACGAGACCGCCCCAACTTCGAGACCGTAGAAACCTCATGAATCGTCCCATGCTCAGGACGTTCAAAACCTCCGCCCACACCCACAGATAGACTTATCAGCCGAAGCTCACGAATTTCAAGCGCTCTCCTTGAAGATGGAGATCGATGACATCGATTCTATTTCCCGAAGTGAGCATGCTAATTGGAATAATCGTCGTCTGCATGATAGGTGCACGTCCGAAATGAAAGTATGTTGTTTCCGGAACCGCATTTTTCGAGTCGAGCTAGAGGAGGACCGCAGATACCGTTGTTGTTGGAAACGGCTGGCAGGAATTTTTTTCTTCGGTGGGAAAACATGGGAAAAACGGTCGAGGTCAATATTTCCCCGACCACACGCGAGCCCACGACGCGGGATTCCGCTCGATGCCTACAAGACATATTCTGCTACACGCAAATAGAACTCTCGAATATCTGGCGCAAGTCTGAAATGTTGACCGACACAGCGACGAACGTGGTCGATCGATCGCCATCGCTGGCTTTAGTGGGTCGCTCTTATGAAACGCGGATCATATCCGCTGCTCCGGAGCCAAAAATATCGTAAAAGGCCCCGAAACATTTCGAAGATTTCCAGAGTTTGGCGGGCTGATCCCATCGAGCACTGTCTTGGAGGAACTGAACAAACGACCTTGGTATACGTGATTCGCGTATGGTGTTTTCTGTCTTCAAAATGACGAGGAAGTTCAGGATTAGGCTGTACTCCTGAAATCGACCATGACTGTCAATCCGGCCGGTTTATGTTCCTTGGGAAGATTCTATTGACAGGACCGAGGGCAATCTGGACGTCATGGGGCCGGCCGGAAGTTGCTACGGAACCGAAGACACCGCTGATTAAGCGAGTTGGTTGCATGAGCAAAGACGACCGACTCGGAAAGATCTTTAATCATGTCAACTCCCCCGCCGTTCAACGAGCGAAGAGGGGGTTCCCTTTGAACGAGAGACACACTTTGCTGACTGTGACCCTTGTCATCATTTTTTCTGCGTTTCCCACTTTTTTTCTCAGTGAGCTCGCTCGTTTGCTCGCGATTCGCTTGTGACAGCCAAAATTAAACACACAGCACTCCGTTTGCTGCATATTAAACAGAAACTCTCTTTTTGAAATTAGCGGATGAAGGAAGCAGTTTACCGAGTTGTGGTTGAGTTTTTCCAGACCTCGAACTCGACCCAACTTCGATAGAACTCCAAATATCCTTTGCTCCCCTAAGAGAGAGAGAGAGAGGAAGAGGAAGGAGGAAACGAAAAAGGAGAAGTAGGAGTACAAAGTCACCAAGCGGAGGACAACGACGCTCCGAGGAAACGTGGCGGAACGCCGATGCCGCTTGTGTCTCCTTGTGTATACGGACTGAAAGTCAGACGGACGGACAGACGAACAGACCGAAAAACAACTGAAGCGCATGATTGGTAACGAGCGGGAATCGAGCTCCGTTTCTTTCCCTCGGCCGCTCTGTTTGCTCGGTCGTTCCAAACTCGGAGAGCGTAGAAATCGGACAACAAGAAGTAGGAGCGGCGGCGGCGGCGGCGGCAGCAGCATCGGCCACTTCATTGAATGTCAGGGAGGAATTTCGATAATTGTTCGCAGCTCCCGATCTCAACTATGTCAATTTGAAGTCGTCTAGCAACGCGGCTTTTCCAGCGTTCGCTTCCACAGCAACCGTCGGTGTTCTTTCTCCAGTTTCAACGTGCGTTCGATGCAGCCCAGCGATAGCATCGTCGCTTGTGCCATGGTTTGTCACCATCCCATTGAATCTAGGGAGCCGGTGGCTCGCAGGAAGTAGGGGGAGATCGACAAGCTCCGAAAGAGGAGTCCCCTCGACTTTCGCTGCAAGTTTTCCCCGTAGTCGGCGTCGACTACTACTACGCAATATAGTCCCCTCCTTGAAACAGCAATCGAGCTCTTTCATTCACAGCGCCATGCTGACTCGGCGAACCTGGGTGGCTGGACGGCTCCTGGCGGCGAAGACTTATGACTTTTCGATAGCCTGATAGAAACCAGCAACGGGCCAGCTACCTCTTCAACCATCGGCCCGAGCCACAAGGACACCGGGGCGAGAACGATGTTTTTCCTTTGAAACTGGAACGAACAGGTGCACGGAGTCCCGGAGGCCCGCGAGACTTCTCAGAGAATACTAAAAGAGTCGAAGAACGAAACCAAGAGCATCAAGAAGTTATGGATAAGATCCAGCCGACAATCGGATGGAAAACCTCCGGTTTCCCGCGTCACCTTGCTCTTCCCACCTCGTATCTTGCAACTTGCATCTTTTTCTTATGACTTATGACTTTTCGATAGCCTGATAGAAACCAGCAACGGGCCAGCTACCTCTTCAACCATCGGCCCGAGCCACAAGGACACCGGGGCGAGAACGATGTTTTTCCTTTGAAACTGGAACGAACAGGTGCACGGAGTCCCGGAGGCCCGCGAGACTTCTCAGAGAATACTAAAAGAGTCGAAGAACGAAACCAAGAGCATCAAGAAGTTATGGATAAGATCCAGCCGACAATCGGATGGAAAACCTCCGGTTTCCCGCGTCACCTTGCTCTTCCCACCTCGTATCTTGCAACTTGCATCTTTTTCGCCCCCCCCCCCCCCCCCACCATATCCTGGTCCTCATATCATGGTTTCCCGACGCATAATGCGACGGACCCCGTTCTCCCTCCTCGGAAATTGAAATTCTCGGGTGGAAAGCATTCCGCCCCGCTCAGGTGGTCGTATGCGGAACAAGCATTGCCCTGACAGTGCTCGAGTGGGGCATTATACCGGATCCTTGACAGACAGATGTGGGGAGGGAACCTTATGCCAACCTGAGCGAACCATATTTCAAAAGGAAAAGCCCGATAAACCAAGCGGTGGCGGTAAACAGTTGTCGCGGCGCAGCTGTATTATTAATGCACGACTTCAGCCTGCCTATTTCCTTGCTCATGAAAACGTTTTCGCTCTCGCACCCCCACCTTTACCCCATGAACGGTTGATTACAACCCTTCCAATACGGGCTTCCCCTGAATCCCGATCGTCCAACGATATGTCTTGCCTTCCGATCTGAGCGAAGGCTCAAAGGTGACCCAAGGCCGTCCATGGCTTTACTATTCGCTAGATTCTCCTTTGTTTTATGGAACAGACGAATGGAGCGATAATACCTAACGTCTAGCGGACAGCTCTCTCGGCTGTTTTTTTGTCGTGGTGGACGAGGCAGGTCGTCGGTCATGGAAAGGTACCACCTCCGCGGAGTTTATCTCCGGACGAACGATAAAACTCTTATAAAAAGAAAACGAGCACGTGGCTTGAGCAAAAGGCGAATGCAGCAGTAACGGCCACGGTTCTCCGGTTCGAAGCCGATTGGAATCATCTTCCAGCCGATCGAGTCAAGCGGTCTTTGGATGTATGACAGTTTCCAGCTCGGGTCGTGTGGATGCCGAAACTTTGTTTCAAACGCTCCCGGGGTCGATAATGACCCCGTTGTCTTTTGTTCCCACGATCGCGACTGAACAAACGTCAAACGAGAGCTGAGCCGTGGAACGGCAGCTCCTGAAATCTTCCTCCGGGTGGTGTCCGAGGGAGTAGACTGCAAGTGGGTCGGAGGCGATTGAGGAGAACAGAGATAGCGAAACGGAACGCGACACGGGCGTCCGAAGGAAACAAGAGCGATCGATGGAATGCGCGCATCCCCGCTCCACGGCTTGGCCGTGACAAGACCTCAGACCTCGCCACTGGATGTTTATACGAAGGACGCTAGGGAGCAAGCGAGCATACATACAAATAAACAACGACACAGAATCGCTGTGACACAAACATGAGCCCCAAAGTGTTTGCGTTCTCTTTCTCCCTATGTGAGTCTCCGGCTCCTGAATAACAGACACCACGGTGGACCTAGGGTCGAAACCCTCGGGAAAAAAATAGAGAAAGCACTCTAGCTCCTTGCGAACTCATCCACGTGGAATTTCACTGTGAAGTGCGCGAAACGGCGCGGCGTCACACCAAGAAAAATGTCGACAGAGACGGAAGCGCAAGACTGTCTTGACGTGTCCAGGGAAACACGAAGGAAGGTCCAAGTTGTTGCACGATCGAAACGGAACGTGAGGTCTCTGCTTGAGACCGAATCGAAAACCTCGACCACGTTGCGTGCACCCGCACGCAAGTTTCCGGGTGGATCTGAGTCTCGTTCAGAAGTGTTCCTAAAACCCCGAATCGCTCTCCAAAACGAGTTTGAGGAGTCCAAAACCGTCCGAAGCGAAAGCGAGTTTGGAGGGATCGACGCCGAAAGTCGAAGCTCTTCGCACAAGTGGGTCGACGCGAGCGTGAGCCAGAATTGAGGCCGGATTGAAGAGCCGTCAAAGTCAAGGACTTTTGAGATATGCAAAATCCTTTGAGCTCAAAAACAAATCTCTCACAGCCAATAGACGCCATTTCTATAGAAGTGGAGGAGCTCTTGTCGGCTGAAGGTTCCGCCCTGGGAATCCGAAATCCAAGACGGTGCCGACAAAAACTGGAAGTTTGGGAAAGCTCTCAGCGCCACTAGGAGTTGATGTACCCAACTAATTGAACCGGAGCAAGACTCACGGACTGACCGTTTCATTCCGTGACGTTTGTAAGCGGGAAGTATGGGGAAAAAACGCTTCTCCATCCGCTCAGTTGTCCACTCCATCCCCCCGCCCCTCAGACGTTGCCCCCCTTCCTCCCTCCCAACCACGGTTCGTCCTCATACCCCTCCTGGTCGCCGTGGTGGCCGTTGTCTTCGTGAGCTCCTGTTTCTGAGTCCCGGTCTAGCCCTACAACGCGTCTTGTATTTCTCTTGCTCCGTGGAGCGACGTGTCTTCCGCGGAAGGAACATTCAATTCTTCTCGTTCCTCCGTTGCGACCTGACTGACTTGTTCATCAATCTCGAAGCGATCCTCTGCTTCGTCTCGCCCTATCTCCGCACCCCCATCTTCCGCGGAACCCCCACGCCGACGGAACAAAACAACGCGACAACTGCAAAGCAATCCGAACGCGATCACTCCAGACGGAAGCACACACCTAAACTAGATTGCCGGATCTGCTTTGTTTCACAAAACTCCGCGTGGTAACGGAACGAAACGAACTCCCGAGAAAACCAAACTCCTTCTCGGAGACGGACGGTTGCATCTGTGTATTTTTTCGCACTCAACTTTCCAGTTTTCGGAGGGTTCCGAGTTTGCAGAGCCAAGAGTTTCGAGAATGCTGCCGAGTTGCCAGAAGGCTTGAACATGTTTGTCAACATGGCAGTGATAGGAAACACCCCCTTCGACTGCGACCGAGCACTCACGCTTCTCTTCTTCACAATCACGGATATCAGATCCACCTCGACGCGACGCATGTAGTCGTCTTCTAAATATTATACATTCGCAAGGGTTGTCAACACGGTAGCGAGGAAGTGGGCGAGCGAGCGAGCAGACGGGAGAGCGATCATCATCATCGACTACACCCAGCTGATCTTTTAACGACGCCGGAAGAGTTTTCCTTTCAGACTTCGTGAGCATCACGAAGATATCTTCGGTATGTCGACGCTCCAAACATCCCCCGCAATCGGGCCTATGCCCCGTCGAAGAGATGATTTCATCGAAAATAGACCGATGAACAGCAAGCCGAGACTTAAAACTCACCGATCATATTGGCGGCGGGCTCCAGTTTGGCGGAAAGTTGCAAGCAACTTGCCAACTCTATATCAGCTGCACCTTCCGGCTGCGAAGACCGGTTCCCAGGGAGAAGGTTTCCTCCGTGAGGTTACAACGTTGTGAACGAGTTTGCCTCGATTACGACGACACGTTCGTAGTGGAACTCAACAACACTTCGCTCGAAGAAGGTTCGCCTCGAACGTGCTGCACCATCGAGGGATTGCCAAGGAATACGGCGAGTGGGGAACCGACTCGACAATGACTCACAGCGAGTACGGCTCTCCCACGTGATCGCGCACTCCGGGGGCAACCGCCAGGCGGCGCCACGGGTTCGGGCAGGGCAACCTCACTCGGTTGGGTTAACATTCATCGAGTCCCGGACCAGAATCGGACGGGGACTCGCCCGGCTCGCTGCTTTGTTGCCTTGCCAAAACTCCTCGTTGGGAAATCACGGACACCCTGCATAGATGCGCATCGATGCGGACCCTTCCAACGATGGCGCCATCGTCCGACATTACGCCCGGCACGGCGCGGCGGGACGTTGTGGACCATCTTGAGCAAAGTTGCCTCAAAGCGCTCCTTCCATGATTTGAAACCCTGAAATAAGGTGGCGGCGTCAACGAAGCGGAACTGCAGAACTGATGAATCAATTTCTTATACTCGGTCGCTCGGGCGGGCGGGCGGCTAGGCCTCGCTCCTGGAGAGGCCTTCCGGGTGCTCGCGTTCCTGCAGCTGGCACCGTCTCAAAGGTAATAAGCGGAGATAACAAGCTTCCATTGGGGCCTAATCAGGAGATTACCAGAATAAAAATGCTTCTAATCATGTGAGAAGTCTTCTTTGTCGTCGTCGTTGTTGTCGGTGCCGTTGCAGTTGCGAGTCTTTGTTATGATAAGTAATCTGACGTAGCCTTTTTTTTAGTTTTTTTCGCTGTGCAGGAACGAGAACGAATCCGTTCGCAACCGCGCGTGCGGTCGTCGTCGCCGCAACCGACCCGGCAGACATCGCCGCGAGTAGATCCAGCTTCACACCCAGCGCTGCGAGCTTCTCGTCCGGCTCCCTTGCGTCTCCATGAACTCCAATAAGCAAAAATGTCCGGAGCCACGACGCGGCTCTTCCCCTCGACCTTGATTAAGAAAAGCTTCTCCACCGAAACATTGAAGATTCAAGAATCATCCAAGGTTTAAGATATATCCAAGATTCGACGCTAGGAAAAGTTGAATGAAGACGGACGCCGACTTCAAGACTTCAGAATGTGGGATGATATGGGGATGAAGGGTGCGATCCGCTGCGGGGATTATTCTCGGTCCCGGAAATCGTTTCAATCGATTTCAAAAACAATAAAAACGCTTCGACGTGACAGGTCGTTGCGGTGAGACGCTTGATCGGCTGGCGATGCAAGCAATCGTTGATTCGGTGATTTCATTTGCCACATTCTGAGAAGCAGCCGCTGAATCTCAGAATGTCAAGCTCCACGTCGAAATGAGTTTTCGTTGACATTTCGATCGTTTTCGTCGTCGTTGTCATCGACCAGCCTCGAATCACATTCGAATATCGTTCCTCGACCTCTCTTGGAATCTTCCGCGGACCTTCGTTTCATCCCGTTTATCTGGTGAGGCTTGCGAGATTCTCTTCTTCCTCAACCACCGCGACTGCCTGCAAGCTCGGAAGTCCATGTGTGCATATTGAAAATTTAGTCGCCGTCGTCGCAGCGGCAGCAACAACGGCACTGCACAGCAAACAAAGGAACGAGTAAACGAACGAATCAACGCACACGTTGGCGATCCGGAGGCCACAAGGGAAATGACGCCGTTGTCGCATGCAGAAGCGTCACTCGCTTCGCTCGTTGTCGCCTTGGACTGAAAACTCCACGCAAACTCAACCTCAGCTCCTCAGAACTATTCACAAAGAGAATATTCGAGACGCGCGCTGACTCTCTGAACGTTTGTCCGTTTGTTCATTCGTATCTACTTTCGTCCGTCCGTCCATTCGATCGTCTGACAGGTAGCTGCAATCTGACAATTGGGGGTGAGAGGGATTTTGCATTGCGTCGCTTTTTCGCGAGGTTTGTGCTTTTCCCGATGACGAATGCGTATTCAATTGCAGACGGGCGCCTGGATGAGCAGGAATCAGTGGCTTCCTCGCTCGCACCAAACCCTCAAATGCTCTTTCTGCCTCGCTGTTGTATCAAAACGGTTCTAATCAAAAGTCGAAGCGCAGCGCTGTCTGATTCAAATGACTATCGAGTGAGTAGCGAACGTTGGAACCGCGTGCGATAGTCGCGTTCAGGCCAATCTCAGCGAGAATGCATCGGTTGAACTCAGGATGTTTCAAGGTATCTGCGGGAAATCGAAGGATTCTAGAATTTCAAAAAGCAAACGCAGCAACTCGAATCCCGGACAGAAGAAACTTCCAGTCTTAGATAAGGAAAATCGGAAAACTTGCGGGCGCTTAGCGTGAACGATTTCCAATGGCACCGGGTTCAGACACCGAGTTCGAGCGCCAGTCTTCACGGTTTTCGCGGCAAACGACGCACGAAAGCAGTCCGTAAAAGGCGCCTAGACCTTAAAATGGAGGAGGCCGTTCTTCGCTTTTCTGTATCAAACGTGCAATGAAACGATGGTGGTTCCGGACTCGGACCACACCCATGAGAGGACGAGATTAGGCCTCCGCCCCCTAGAAGAGCGCCTTGACGGACCCACTTATCTTATAATCATTGCGCCGCTGCTGTTCCTGCATTCTTTTATCTGACTTCGGAAAAGCCCCTCTAGACAGATTGTTGGAACTTCACTGCTGTAACCCGAAGGGAGCCGAGGATGCGTCTTGACTAATCTCCGTTTGAATAAATTGGGGAAGGAGCCTGCCAAGAAGTGAAGAATTTACGATGCTACACGTTCTACCTCCCCCTCTAGCATGATGTTCGTCGAATCGACGAGAGCTACCGAGCCGGAGCAGCTGATTGTATGCTGAATACCACCATGGGTCCGCTGGACTAAAATCAACGTAAGTTCATTTTCGGAGGTTTTTGCACGCAGTTGTGGTATGATAGTCATTGGTCTGCGATGAGAAGCGGACCCTCAGACCATATATGCTCTCGTTTTAGTTCGAACAGGAATATCTGATGAATATTCGTGGAAACTTCCGCTGAAAAAGCCGGACAATCGGGTATCGCATGCCGCGCAGTCGCGTGTCCGAACCGTGCTCAAAAGTTGGAAAACAGGCCAAGATATAGTTTGAAGGTGTTGCGCTTCACCGGAATTTATAAGGACAGATAAAACTTCGGCGCTATCTGAGTGGAACCTACAAATCAGGGTCTTTATAGCCATGGGACGCGACTGACCGAAGAAGAAAAGCGTCGAGGGGATACCGTCTCCGTGAACAGGAGCAGAGATAGAACTTCCTCGATAGACTTCCGAAATATAACGAAACCGATGTTTTTGGAAAATTCAGGGCAAGACTCCCTCCTTGGTAAAAGAAAACAACAACTTCGAAGCTCAATGAATATTATGTAGTCCAAGCTTAGGCCATGTCGACGCCTCCGACCCCGTACCGATGGCATGTTCCAAAAAAGTCAGTGCGCAGGAGGCACGGTCTCACACCTACCGAAAGCACATGCCGAAGTGGATTTCCTTGGCTCGGGCCGACGACATCGCTCGGCGCCAACTCGAAGAAGAAAGGGCTCCGAGAAGCCGCTCGCGCGGGCACATCAAGTCTACTTTTCCAAGCGATTTGCGCTGGTTCTCGGCCGCTGATTGCTTGGTGGCGGTCATCATCCGATTTGAAGAGAACGACCCGAGACCTTTTGTGATACTGGGGATTGGCGACGGCTGTGACGACGGCTGAGGCTGCCATTGCCTTCGGAGCTTCACGCCTTCTACCTCACATCCATGCGCCACGACGCAGCCGTACGAGAGCATGACGGAGAGAATGGAATAGTGGGCACAACCATCCCCACGTACTGCTCGAAGTCTCTTTCCCAATCTCCGTGTTTCCTCCCCCTTTTCCCCGTTTCCAGTGAAGGTCCCTTCTGAACCAGATTCGACGCCGACGTGAATTCACTTCGACCTAAGCCTTCGTGCATGACGTTCAGGATCGTCATGCTGGAGGTCGTGTTGGTGGCTAATCCCCTCCCCATTGCAATCCCTCACGTGCCCCCTTTTCGCGTTCCCGTGCGCCCCCACGGCCGCCATCCCTGCGCTCTCCCTTGGCCCTGACTGCTTATGAGTCCGCGTCACGAGAGGCGGTTCTATTCATGTGCTTTGCCAGTGTTTGTGCTTATTGTTCATCTCCACAGCTCACCAAGCTTCTTTCTTCCTTCACTTTGTTCTCCTCTTCTCTCTTCTTGGTCGGGCTTCGGCCGTGCGCATTCATTCCTCATTTGCTTTCCACGGCTGGCATCTGCCCCTCACGGACTTTCGCCTTTCCTCATCGAGGATTTTACCACGACGACGTCGACGACGTTAGATTCCCTCCAGTGATTTCCAATCCGCGTTCAGCTCCCCATCGCGCGTGGCGGAACAAATCAATCCCCGTATTCAACAATTATGCCTCATTTTCGAGTACACCACCGCACCGCCTCGATTGGATCCCACCACCTCAGAAATCACTTGTTTCAGGCTTTTCGAACGAGGAGGAAGTCTCTTCTCATTGATACCTACGTCAAAAAAGTTCCACATTGTGTGCTCCTCCGGAGCCTCTATGAACCTCAACCTCAAAGGACACAGTTTGGTAAAATGCATTAATCTTCTTTTCGATCGACCTCAACCTCATTCCGTTGCTTTTCGAGGTTCAGCCGTTCGCCGAACTCGGAAACGAAGCGTCAATATCTTAGTTTTGAAAGGTCATGGCTGATGGTCTAAAACAAAGAAGCAACGAACCAAGAAGAAAAAGAAAATCCATTAGCGTCTGTTTTTGTTAGTTTTGAGGACATCGCCGTGCCCGTCCAAGTCGCTAAGGACCGACCTAACGTCGGATACTGTCGACACCTGGTCCCGAACGAGGAAAGAAATGAAACAGGTGACCTTGAGCCATCGAGGGTGGGAGCTTTGTCCGTGCGCCTGTTCGTCTTTTGGTTCGTCCGTCCATTTTTCCACCCGTTTAAAGCCCGTCATCGGGACGTGGCCCTTGAAACGAGGCCATCAAGGCTCCGTCAGGGAATCCGTTCTGTCGTCGTCGCTGACGGAAGATCGGTCGGTCGGTCAGTTGAGGAGAGCGCGACTCGAAGCTGGAGTTGAGGTGGAGGACAGTAGCAGCAGCCGCGGGGCCGAGTGTGTCTGCTCGTTAGTGCCGATGCTTAGCCTTTTCTTGGTCACCTTCTGATTTTGGCTGTTGCTACGAGTCTTCAATCTGTCCAACGTTTGGCGCAGCTTGTGTGATATCGTATCATGGCCGGGAGCCCTCTAACCACTCACCCGCCGCGGCACCGAACGTTTTCGGGTTTGGTGGGCCGGCCGCCGGGACGCTCTCGAAGACGAAAAGGTTTCTGACAAAGTAGATTCGGTTGCTGAGCAACTGTCTTCCGTGCCATTCTCCCGAACGTTGCTCTTTTTCCTCATTCTGTGTTCCTCCCCTGAAACCTCCCGCCCCCCTTTCTCGTGGGGTCGCGTATGGCAGTTATGGTGTTTGAGCCGAGGAAATCACCGTGACGTTCGGCTCCTGAACTTGGGCCGGAACGAAGATCCGATGGAAACGTTTTGTGAAAGATAGAACCCTGTTGCAAATTCTAGAAGGCTCGAGTCAGGCGTCAAACGTAATATCTCAGCTAGAATGTATCAGAGTATTGAGCTGAGGAAGGCTTCGATGCTGACCTCGTTCCATTTCTGGTACATGTAAAAATATCAGAGCGTTTTCTATTTGAAGGAGAAATCTCTTGACGAAGGTTTTGGAACGTGTAGTCAGTAAAATACTAGGTAAAACGAACTGAGACCAGATAAATGTTCGGCCGGCCTTACGGGGAGCCACTGTTCCCCCCTATCTCCGGCGGCGATTCGGCGGGGAGTAGGCTCGAGCTTTTCTCCCCTGATTCCCTCTCCGGATTTCTTTCATTTTCTCTCTGAGGGAAGTTTTTGAGAAAAATCCGACTCTTACCAGCGGAAACCATGGAACAAGCGGTCTGTTGGTGCTTAGTACACGTGGTTATTCGAATCTTGAATTCGCGTCGATTATCACCCGCCGTCAGGGGTGAATCCGGGCGGGCTAGTGAGCTTCTCATGGGATCGTGTTCAAGGCTAGAAGCGGAAGATCTGCATTGCTCGTGACAGGTATCAACCGTGGACATTTTCCAGCGGCGCGGCGCTTGCGGTGTCATTTGAGCGAGGTTTATTGGACTGGTCAGTTCAAGGTCCGTCGCAGTCGAAATAGAATTTCGCTACTTCGCCTACAAACAATACATGCACTCTTGGGCCGTTTTTTCCAGCGCGAGCATCACCGCTCACGACACGTCGCCGATGATTGCTCGCTCCTGCTGCAAAGGTCGCTGTTGCCATTTGTGGCCCCTTTTCAAACCTAATCTCATCGGGGAGAAGTTTCGATAATTGGAAAGAACCAGTTGAAGGTTCCGGCGTTTCTGCCATTCGGTCTAGACTCCAGAGCCTCTCGGAAATCTTCGATGTTCTCACGCGGTCAGTCGGTGCGCTAGCACACTGGAGAGGTTTCCAAGGTTTCTCCAAGATTTCCGAGGCTTGAACGCAGCAATTCCTTCCGTGTCCTCCCCGATTCCGTTTCGAAGAATTCATACTGCGTTGTGGAACGTTTGCGAGTCGCCTTCCGAAAATACGAACAGCAGGCACACTATCTCGTTGTTCTTAGCGATAGTAGGAACGATGGAGCCCTCTTTTATTCCGTTTGCATAACAAGCAGAGAGGGTTATGCGAATAAGCCGGCTCATGAGCCTATGGGAGAACGTAGAGGGGATTTATTCTCTAATAGAAAACAGTTCGGAGTAGGAAAAAGAGAACCCGTGTTTCGCCCCGGAGTACGAATCCCTGGACAGTGTATCGAGGGACGCGGTAAAAACGACATGGAATCAACAATGCTCCCTTCGAGCTGCTCCAATTACCGACTCTAAAATCCTAGAGATTACGCCTTGCGGCTAGAGTTGCGGCGAACTGCATCGGAGGGAGACCTCAGTTTTCGTAAAGTTCTCTCGATCAGCTGAGCGGTTCCGAACATCTCTGCAGGAACGGGAAAATGACGCTCCTCCTAATTTCAGAACGAATTCAACTCGGAGCGATGGTACAGAAGTCCTCAAGCTCAACTTCTCTTTGACACGGAGATTCAAATTTCAAAATGACAGGCGAGGTTGGTGTCTCCTGAATCGGAAACTCGTCTGCAAAGAATCGGACCGTGTTTCATTGTTTCACGGAGAACACCTGTTGATTCAACCCTCGGTGTATTCCGATGACGGTGCGCTGAATCGGACGAGTTTTTGAATTGAAAAGCAGATTGCTGTGTTCACAGATTCGTCCGCAGAAGTTCCTCTGAGTTTAGTTTGCCCATTCATATTGAGAGCAAGTAGCGAAACGAAGACTGCTCTCCGTAAGGTTCCGAACGACTTCAATCTCGATATGGTGACATACTTGAAGAGAAGGAAGCGCCGCGTTCAGCGAAACATCTACCAGCCGGGATAGTTGTGACAATCCCTCGTGGAGATAGAAAAAGAAAACACAGTTCGCACACTCTGGATCATTGCGGGACTTGACCCGACTTACCCCCTCTGCGACTCGAAAATTCGGAAAACCAAAACTCGGTATGAATTCCCAAACAAAGTTTCCAATGCCATGCATCGGGGGAAGCTGAAGTGAAGAATCAGAAGAAACGACAAACGAATGGGAAACCACCAGGGAAGAAGGTGCTCCTCGCAGTTGCACTTTTGTTCCCCCTTCTTCTGCCTACCCCTGTCCCGCTCGTTCGCTCGCTCTCGACCGCCAGCGCCGCCGTTTCCTGATGGCATCTCTGTTCCGCGCGAAGCCAGCTCGAAGCCTGCCCTCTATCTCGGCTCGGTTCTCCTTTTTCTTCATCGTCGTCTTCCGATATTGTGTACAGTCTCTATGCGCGAATCACATGGCTGGGCAGTCGGTGCCGAGCAGTCCGACGACAAGCTGGAAGGCAGAGGGCGACGGCAGAAGCAGCAACGCTTATCATCCGACGCGACTTTTTTGGATCCGGTCCCTCAGCGATTTCCGGGGCGCATTCGCCTTCATTGACGTCATTTTCTAGCTGTCCTGTGCGCTGTTACATCGCTATACCCTCGTTAGAGAATCTCCACCTGAACTTTCCGACGGAGTCCGAAAAATCTTTCTCTCCTCCTCTCTGACTTTCTCCCTCACGAATTTCACTCTCTCTCTCCTTCTCACTCTCTCTCTCTCTCTCTCATACAGTTCTCTCGATTCCAAAAAACTCGGGTCGTTGTGCGGAGATCATCGGAATCGGACTCCTTGTGTGGAGAAAATGCTTCAGAATGAGAGAAGAAGACTCGGAGAACTTTCAGTGCCAGGAGAAGGATTCGAGAGGAAGATAGATAGTAAGGAAGAAAATCGACAACGCTCGAAGACCTTCCGACCTCTTAGTTGGCTCGAGGAACGCTGCCAATAGAGGACTCAAAACTCAGGAGTTCTTGAAAAGGCTTCCAAACCATCGCTGAAGCATTGTTGAAAACCCGGAGTACCCTTTCTCCATAGTCGTCGGGGAATAGATACCAAATTCCAACTGACGACGAGCAACGAGTCCCTGAAAGAGGGACTCCAGAGGGAAAAGTCGAAGACTGTGTATTAGGGTTTGATTCCTTGTCGACGACGAGTCGTTTTAGTCCTCGTAACGAGACGATCGAGACCTTAGTGATTCGTGGGTTGGCTGTCTTGCTCGCTCGCTCTCTAGCTCGATAGCCCATCGGTCATAATACGTCGTGCACCTCAACCGGTAATTCTTCGATGATACGCACGTGCGCGAGCCATCGTCGAGCATCGGAAATTTTCGTCAAGCCTCCCGTCGAGAATCGGACTCGATACTCCGGCTGCTGCGCTCGCCAGAGTCGTTCTCGTCACCACGCCAGCTTCAAAAAGATTCTTCTCTTTCTTTCTTTCCCCTGTATCTTCCTCTAGGATAAACTAGATTGTTGCTATCACATCTTCCCGAGTTCTTCCTCGCGCGTGAAAACGAAAGGACAGCCTAACACTCTCTGCTCCGTTTATTCCAGTTCATTCATCCGCCCGTTCCGAGCTGAAACTTCTTCCGCGACTTTCGTCCACTTTCCAGATGGATGGAGAAGGCGACCGAGTGCTAGATGGATGGATGGGTTGATGGATAGAAAGATGAATTGATAGAACGGAAGAAACAAGCTCCGATGGATGGAAGCGACCCCATGCTCTGGGTCGAATATCGCCGCTGATCATCACCGTGTTGGAGAACGCGGACAAGGATTTGCAGTTCGAACGTCTCGCTTGGCGCTCACGAAATCTTCGGGCGCCCCGGCAAGCGCCAGTTCCAATTAAGATATGTAAATCAAGCCTTATCTCTACTTTCCTGCTATTCTTATCTCTAAACACACTCCACTGTGAACTCCTGCCGGCCCGCCTACATATTGGCCGGCGAAACAGCGGACGGGGACCAAGGAACCCTGACTGACTGACGAAGGAAGGAACGCGAACGAGGCTGATTGTGAGTGAGAGCGAGTGAACGAATGAACGGGAGAACTTCGTCACAGATGGGCTCAAACACCGAGGGTTCTGCGTGTCCGAGTCGACACACGGAACAGACAAACAGGCGGACCGATGGAGGATCTCATTCTACCCTCGTTCCCCTTTTCGTTACCGATAGGGAGCCTAGTCGGAGAGCCTAGGTCCAGAACTTCGCGATCTGAATTCTCAAAAACTGGAATGACGACATGTCGGATACCTGTTCTTCATTTCTGGCTCAAGGAGTTCAGGGGACGGAAGCCTCTCGATGCGGAATCCTTCGTCCGCTGTGGAACTATCTACGTTGACAAATGCATTTGACCTCTTCCCGCTCCATGCTCGTTATCGTCATCGTTGGCGTCGTCTTTTCCGCTGTTTGTTAAATCACTCGGTGCAATTTCGTTGAATAAAGCAGGAGAAGAGCCGCGCTCGCCCAGAGCAACAGCGAGGAAAATCGGTTCGCGGCTTCAAGTGGGTCATGAGTCAGAGCGCGGACGCCGCAACCACGACAGAGTCTGTGGCCTTTGGTTCGTGCATGTAGCGAGTTGGTTCGTGTTTATGCAAGCGAGTATGTATTTCACGCGCGTTTCGTGCTTCCACAGGAGTTTATCAACGAACGCGTCTTTGTTTATGTATGTGCGCGTCGCCAAGCTCGAGTGAGTGTCGCCCAACGTTGTGGGTGGCAAATCGTGCGTGCTTCGAACGGGTGGCCTCTCTTGCCCACCCTCTTCTTTCTCTTTCTCTGTCTCTCTCTCACTCTCTCTCTCTTCATCTGAAAATCGTCGTCCGAAGGGGGGCAATGCGGCGAGTTCGGTTGGTAAGCGAGCGAGCGAGCAAACACGACTAAATTGGAGGAGGATCTCCTCTCAGCCCAAAATCAAAGTCTCTCGAAGCGAGCTGCTTCAAAAGCGACCTTGAATTTTCGGCCCTTGGGGCTCCGTGGGGTTTGAAACGTTTGAATACTCTTACCGAAAGTTCGCCCGGTCCCCTCGCCGGTCCCTCCGGTCCCCTTGCCATGGAAGTGGGAGCAACAGCGGAATTTTCAACAAGCTTCGCGAGGAGGTCCTTCGGTGTCGCGACAAGCGAACAATTCGGAACGGAAACGGTGGTTCCGGAGAACTTTTTCATTTCTTGTCGTCGTTCGATCAGAGAGATGACCGCTATCAGGAAGTAGCGACGATCGCCAGCTCCATGGAAATGAGCGACGCAGCGTGGGTGGCGAAACTTTGGCATCCTGAAATCCTTCCGATCGCACTCTTGGATACAGGCAGAGGAGACAGCGAAAGAGGCGACATTCTGAAGTTTTTCCGCGGTGTTGTTCGCTTTCTCTCTTTTTCCTCCGTACATACATCTTTCTCGATCTCTATCGCACTTGCTGAGCGGTCGGTGGGTCGGTAGCCCAACAACTCGCTCGATCTCTATGTGCATACCGGGAGTCGCTTCAGTTGAACGTGGGTTGTTGGTAGACATCATCTTTTTCAGAGTTCTCACTCTCTCCGTCGTCGTCAAAAACCGAGGAGCCAATGCTTCGTGACCCGAGTCTGTGGCATCGACACCGCGCAAATATACGGACCCTATTCCCGACCAACAAGCAGAGGAGCTAGCTCACACCCGAACAGAGACCAGCGTGTGGTCCACGTAGTAGCGCGGCCACACGAGCACCAGAAATTACCCCTCGGTCATCAACGCGCGTGGCGAGAAAGAAAAAGATAGAGAAAGAGAGGGGAAGCATTAAGTGTGCCGCTTATCACTGAGCGTGCTGTTTGTCTGCAGCGTGCAACCCTTTCCGGAATCCCGAACGGAAACGGCCGTCCGATTTGACCCGCGCTTGCCAACCGACTCTCTGCTCGCTGCAAGCATCGGGCTACGACTTCGTTGGTAACTTCGCTGTGGACACTCTCCGCATGCACAAAATGCACAACGTCGTGCTTGCGCATGCACGCGGGTCGAATGCACGTGTAAATTCCACACATGGACGACTACGACCGTGTTTACTGAGTTGGTGAATGAAGAGTCAGCTCGACGCGCGTTGTCGCGATGTCAGGTCGCGTCGGCAAGCAGTTGGTCGAACAGCATACGGTTCGTTGGATGAGTTTGTTCGAAGTTCGGGAGGAACTCCGAACGGATGGGAGTCAAATAAAGGAGATCGCTGCGACACCGAATGCTTCTGTCGGCCGTTCAGGGTTCATAAAAACCGACGTCCTTGGAAGCAAATGTCTGCCACGACAAAGCTCGGCCTTTCCGTAGTATTGGCACATTGTTAGACATTGGTGTGGGCCACCGCGAACTACTGTTGACATAAAAATGGTTTTCGACGTCATCGTCGTCGTTGCCGTCGCCGCCGTCGTCGTCGAGTCTTTGTTCTAGAAGTGAGACTCACGTTTTTAGGCCAATTCCACGATTGCACGGACCCTCTCTCTCTCTCTCTCTCGCTCTCGTTCCCGCGAACTGCTTTCCCCCTCTTCTCTCTTCCTGCCTATTAGCTGAATCCTCTGTTCCTCTTGTTTTGTGTTTTCCGAATCCCGCGGGCCCCGTATTTCAAGTGCCGCGCGGGAAGTTGCGATTGTTACAGTTCTTAGAGTTTTTCTTCGGCGACTTGGCAGGTTGTAAGACCGCGGTCCCTGAGGCCAGCCACGAGCAAGCCACGGTCGGAGCTGGAAAACACCCGAGTTATGAATGTTGTATTGTAAAAGCAGACGGCGAACAGCTGCCCGTCTGGACAGCGCCATTTCGAAGAAGGGGAGACGATTCTCCCAACGAACATCCCGGGGGAGAAACAGGGAAGGAGGACGCGAGAAGAAGAAAAGCGGGAGCAAAGAGTTAGCGAATGGATTGCCTCTTTCATTCCGATGTCTCCCGGGCAACGCTGGGATGACGGAGGTAAAACCAATGGATGACCCAGCGGAAGCGCTTCGGCGTCAGCGTGTCTCTCAGCGTCGAGACCCTTCCGCATTATTCTGCTTGTCGGTCGGTTCTTCGGTCAGATGTCCCTCTCGTTCTCCTCCGCCTTGTGTCGGTCTGTCGTTCAGCCCGTTTGTCTATGTGTCCATCTGTGCTCGGTCGGTCGGTCGGTCGGTCGGTCGGTCGGTCGGTCGGTCGGTCGGTCGGTCGGTCGGTCGGTCGGTCGGTTGGCTGTATCGCGATGACAAACACATCGATGTTTCGTGAACAAATGTACGATGTCCACCCAGCGAGCAGACGGTCAGGCAAGACTCTCGGAAGAAGCGTCATCGTCATCTGTCAGACATGTTGAGCACCTCTTCGAGCGTTCCATTACTACGTCTCGAGCAATAGGGCGAGAGTGGACTTTGACCACGGACCATGCCTCATTGAGGTCTATGCTTTCTATTTCTGTGAGGTTTCCACCAACGGTGTGTCCCCGCTCCTCAAGCCGGCCTGATCGCTTGAATTGAGAGCTGAGGCGACATAACGGGTTGTTTGGTGGCTGTATAGCCGGCCAGCTTTCTCTTCATCGGGCGCAAACAGAGGGACTGTATATGAAGTATATGACTTCGAGCTACTTCGAGGCCATTGCGGGCATAATTATGATCCCACGCCAATGCCAGGTCCCTAATTTTCGCGGAAGGCAACTTTCGGTACCAAACGATATGCCCGAAACTCCTGAGTTGTGCGATCGCATCCTCGATCATATCCAAATTCTCGGTGTCGGTACTAGCTGAGCACCACTTATGGTTTATGGTTCATGGTTTATTCGCGTCTCATCCGTAGATGACCCTTTTCACTTCAGGGGCGAGCAAGCTCCGCGGACGCCGGTCACAGTTTTTCAGGAGAGTGGACACCGTTGAACCCACTCTGACAGACACATCAAGTGCCGGTCGATGCATGCCTCCACGCAGCGTTGAGTTTTTGCGGAGCGATCCTGTCGATCCTATGTTTTACAGCAACGTGCATGATGTGTTTTACGTTCGCAGTGTGGATTCGAGGACTTATTAGCGTCTACAGCCGATCATATGTTCACACCACGCACCGCACATGTTAGAGGCGTTCGCTAATTTTCCCGCAAACATCACCTCGGGATGCATCCCTTTTTCTCCTTGGGTTGACACACAAATCATCGCTCAGTCAACGCGGAGTCGGCCCCTGTTCTCTTTCGTACTCGCTACCAAATAACTTCTGGCACGCTTTCGGATTCGAACCTGGAACCTCCCGAACAACGCAGCCGGTCGCCTATGGCATCCGCCATGGCAGCACGCGCTTGCACCAAGCACGTTAACCATCATGCCACGCAGTCGGTCTCATCAGGCTCTGGGATCCCCGAAGAAAGGTGATACTTGATCGGATAAAAGAACTGGAAGATACGCATCTCTAATAGCCTCATCCAAACTTACCTGCGGAGAAACCTCTACGTTGATCACAAAACAATTGGTCTCCAGAGAATGGATTTACTCCACGTGGAGTGCCTAATCCTCCGATCTGTGACTGCTTGATGCTCTCCTGACCTCCAGCGAAGCTTGTAAGCGCGGCTCCAGTCCTTGGTGACGATGAATGTTGTCTTAATCAGAGTCGTCCTCGTGTCAACGGTCGCTCCAAACAAGGGGCGCTAATAAGCAGACGCGAACAGAGCTTGTCCGGCCCGACGCAACGTGAGAAACTGCCCAAATACCACGAAACCACTGTGTAAACAGAACAGAAGCACAGTGGTGTACTCTTCGCCCTTCTCCTAGCCGACCCGCGACTCGCTTTTCACTGAACCTCGAAGTCTGGTCGCGCCAAGCGCTGAACTTCCTTGAGTGTCCACATGTTCCTAACTTGAACTAGAACTGATAGCTGAAAACTCATAATTTCGAACACCGGAGTGGAATACATATTCATTTCGAAGGGTTTCCCCCTTCCAATCGAACCTAACCACAGGTGAAACTTGATTCCGCGCCGTGCAGGCTAGAGGCGTAGAATGCGCAGAAGGAATTCGATCCTTGCATGTTTGCGGTATGAGCATGGTCTGACGGGCGTCGAGCTTCAAGTCGTTTCCTTGCCATCATGGGTAAAGGGTCTTACCAGGGGTTTTCCTTACCAACTCGACTGGCTTCTTGAGGAATCCATCCTCTCGACGACCGGTACCAACGAATTCTTCCGATTCCTGAGCGAAAGCGAAATCGACCGACGATGCAGTCTACCCACGATCACGCCTCCGCACAGGTATTAATACTGACTAGTTGCTGATCGAGACCATTGGTATCGCTCTCGACACCAAGGAGCTTGCGGAGGGTGAGGATCCGTGGGGGACGAGAAATGACCGAAGTTTGCGTGGCCAAAAGTCAGCTATTCCGTATGTTAAACACTGGTTGTGGCTTAATTGCAGGGCGAGCGGTCGGGTGGTCGGACAAGCGGGTGGGCAGACCAGCTCCGGGCGGACGGGCGGGCGAATAACCGCAATGGCCCGTCTGCCTACTTCGTTCCCTAGTTGGCTAACCGATGGGGTGCTCAGAGGCCAATTACATCCTTGCTTGACTCAGCGTTAGCGGACGGATGGCACGCACTCACTCACCGCTTTTTGTGTTACTGTTTCTACCTAGTAGAATGTTTATGGCTTACCGAGAGGACCGGCATTGAGATAACGAACCGACAAACGGATACCGGCGGGCGGTCGGACAGACGAGAATTCCGCGACGACAAACGGGGACCGACGAGGAAGCGCCGAGGGACCTCCGTAACGGACGGGAAACTCACCAGACGAACTCGACGCAGAGAAGCGAATCTTGCAGCTTGAGGTCAACTGAGGGCAAGCCCTGATCTGACGGACGGCCCGTACGGGAGTACGAACAGAAGAATCAAGTGATTTGTGGACAAGGTCCCTATCGAATCTTCCGAGAAGGGCAGAAGCTGCAGCGAGACGAGAAACGGATCGGAAGGCCAAAGGCAACATTGTGAATGTTCGGCGCAATGTTGAAGCTCCACTCGGTTGCTAGGCTTTCGGTTCAGTTGGTAGTTTCGTTTGATCATTAATGTCTTTTTCTCGTGTCCTACCAGCAGCCGACACTGTACCAACCATGTACAAGCAGTTCAACCAAGCAGAAAAGGAACTCTTTTCCCTCCCTGGTCCCTCGTTTTCTTCCCTACTCCCTACATTCCCCTTTCCTCCCGGCCTTCCTGGTGCGGCCGTCAACGTCTGTGTCGCCGTCTGCTCTCGCGAATGTGTATCCGTCTATTGCTCGTCTTCAACGAGAAGGAAAAAAAGACATGCGGCGGCGGCGCACACTGCAATGCTATTCTGCGAGTTCGACGTTTCAAGTTTCGTGAGAACCAACACCATGAACACCCGCCAAGCCAACTCCCTTCCACTCTCACATCGGAGTAAGAGGTGAAATGCAATGGGGACAATCGAGTAAGGAGCAAATAGGTCGTTTTCGCGGGCGGAAGGGCGAGTAGACAGCCGAAACAAAAGCAGGAACGAGAAAAACGAGAGACACTCTTGAAGCAATCAAAATGATTATGTGATCGATTCTCTGGAGAAATAACATCTAACCTCTCGATTATTTGATTATTCTCCCTCTTGCTGCTTGATCGAACCAGGGAGAGTGCTCGGGACATCGGGGATATTGAGTGGAGGCGCGAGTCGGGTAAAGAGAAGAAACGGTTACCTTGTGTTTCCTCCCCCGCCATGGCCGCTGAGAGTCGAACGAGAGCAGAGTGCAACATGTGTCCGTGAAGCCCGAGTATTTGCGTTGGGGCCATGGGTACATCGTGTACGGTGGCTGCATCGCAACAACGATCATTCCATGGGGACCCACGAGCCCGAAATCTTGCGTCGTGTTTTTCCATGAAGTCCTACAAACTCATCGATCCACGGGGAAACAGGGTATGTCGAGGATATATGAACAAGGTTTCCGGAGGCTCGGCGGCTCGCCATGACGGAACACCATTCCTCGGAGAAGACCACGTGCGAATGAATGCCAAAAGCGAGCCAGTGAGCGATTTCTTTGTTGTCAGGAATGAAGTTTGTCGCCGAAGACTCGCATCTCTCTCGCTGAAGTTGCGAAAGTCACAGAGAGAGAGAGAGAGAAAGCGAGAGGAAAATCCGAGGTTTGGTTGCTTGGATGGCCGGCCAGCCAGCCAGCCGGTCTGCGATGCGGCCTGCTCAGCGATGTGGTTGCCTGTGCTACGAAGACTTCTGCGAGAGGAGTTCAACGGCCCACACGTCCGAATGCTTGGCGTTCCTCGTCCCAGCAAGTTCACGCAGTCACTCAGTGTGTGCGTTCGTCCGTCCTTCAGTATCCGGAATTCCTTTCAGGAGATTGAGGCGACCCCAAACAAAAGTGCGTCGAATCGAAGCTCCGGCAGCTGCTCCGAGGAAGCTACCTCGGTGCTTAAACGACACCGATGTCGACGACGGCGATCAAATCGGAAATATCTAATTTGGTTTGAACTCAAATCCGCTCAGGAGCACGAGCATGCCGAATCGAAAACACCGGATTTCAACTCCCCTGCGTCGGGTAAGCTCTGAGCGGATTTGAATCGTCCGCTGCGAGCATGAAACAATCGAGAAGCTTCCAAAAACGAGAAGGCATTGTTCCCGATGATGGCAAACGAATACTGAGCGGCAGCTTATGTCTGCGAAGCTGATATACATGCGCACATACATGACCCTCTCATTCGAATTTCGTATCCGAATCTGATTTGATCTTTTGGCGTGAATATCCGGAAGAATGCTTCTTCCAGGTGCAATCTACAGATACTGCATGCCTTCCAATGACCTTCCAGACGCTCACCTGCACGTTTCAGTCTCGCAGAGCTGCGAGGAAACGACTTTGCACGAAGTTCGGCACCGTACCGACCAACGGATCGCTCCCTGGCAAGGGGAATGTTTGCACAGTCGCGTAGCTGGCGACGTCGTCGGCGCAAAATGAAGCAGGCACTCACTTCAGCCTTCCGATGCCGTAAGGTGGCTGGGTGGCGACGAAGTGAGCTCGCCCGTCTGACTCGCAGTCAGCTAAAAAAGCCAAGCAGGAGAAGCTAGCAAGACCCCGATAAGCAATGGTGAGTGATGCGCTTGCTGATACGGAACCATCGCCGGGTCATAGAAGACTTGGATGAGGGAGCTCGGCAGGCAAGTTGCCATGTTTCCTTGCCCTGCTCCCTGCGAAGCATGGGAGGCAGAGGGTTTGGCTTCTTCGTGTCCTTCGGAACGGCCCTTCTCGTCGGAAGGGAGGATGACTTCGTGCATACCGCGAATACTGTTTCGGCTGCACAAAACTTTCGCAAAAGTAGTGACAGATGCCTGCTAGCTGCTTTGATCGTGGTTCGCATGGCCTTGGGACTGGAACCTTGGTCCTAAGGACTGAAACTGAGCTCTCGCTGCTGGCATCTCCGAAGAGGAATACAGTAAAACCTCGTTACAACGAACACCGTTATAACGAATTTTCAATACAACGAACGAAAAATAATTTTTTGTCTGGCCCGTCTGCCATAAGGTCCTATGTTGAGAGACTCTCGATACAGCGAATTTTCGTTACAACGAACGGATTTTCCCGGTCCCGTGGGGTTCGTTGTAACGAGGTTTTACTGTAGTGACTTCGCATGCGCGGGCTCGATGTGGCGGAGAACGTATCTCGCTCACATGGAGTGGTGTGCAAACGAAGCCAATGTTGAAGATGATCCAACAAATCTCATCTCAGATTTTCCTGACCTCGGCTATTCGAAATTATCTCATAAAACCGACTGGAAAACTTCTACGGAGCTGCTGATGGGAGTTGAGATTTTTCAAATAAGCGGGCAGCCGGGCCTCGATGGAGGAACCAATCGCAACGCGTCATGTTTGAGCAGCTCAAATGTTCGTGTAACCCGTAAGAGGAACCTCCGAGACAGCCGTTCTCCTTGAGTGAGTTCGTCCCGCAGGTGGTTGGGTGACCGACCGACCGGTCGGCCGGTGGGCCCTATGTTGTTCCTGACATTGTATGAAGCTGAAAATCTCATTTTTCATTCTTAAGAGCCGGTTGCGTAACAGGCGGAAAGTTGATTTAAATTGTTGGGGAAGGAGCGAGGGACCTCGCGGTGATCTCTTATTTCACGGCAGTGCGCCGTGCTGCCAACCATTCAACGAAAATTTAGCGCTTAACAAGCTGTTCCCGTGCCGGCACTCACACACTCAGCGAACTTCGAGGAGTTCATCGGTTCTGATAGATCAGGGCCGAGATTTTGCTCTCATAATCAAGGCAGTACCTAAAGAGCGGAGAAGCGAAGTGAATAAATGAAGTTGCGAACGTGATTCAGTTCACCTCAAGCAGACCCTGAAAAGTCTAATGCTTGAGTGGGAGCATCTTGAAACCCGTGGAGCGTTTGACAAGCCAGATTTTCGATACCTCGTTGTTTCTCTCGGAACGAGGAACGCCCGCTCCTCGTCCGAGTCCCGACGCACGTTGAGCGGGCGGGCGTGCGAGCAAGAGAGCGGCTTGCCAAAAACTTCGGCATCAGACCTCACAAACTACTCCATCACTTTCCTTCACACGTATGCAACTGCCGGCTTTGCGCACATTAGCTCTACTTTCGTGTTTCAAACTCAACTTTCGGCAATGATAACTCACGTTGGACTCCGGCGACCACTTTCGTCGACCAAAAGTTCCCCCTTCGTCCAACAGCCCCAGCGCTGCGAATGAACAACATGGGACCCAGTAAGCTCCCTCTCGGCACCAACTTCGGAGATTTGAGAACGAATGAAGCGTACTCGATACTCGATGCGGAGTCCTCGAATCCACCTCCTATATCACGAAGTTTAGTTCGAGCGAGTTCTGCTTCTATGAGGGAGAGGGGGCTCAATGTTCGTTATAACGAACAAGTTGTAGCTAGTATTACCCGCGACGCGATATTCGACAGCACGAAGTGACACAGTTGTGGTGACAGTGAGTTGCAGGGTCCTCGATGACGTCCCTTTCCCGACCGGAAGGGTCGTCGTCGACGTCCTGCAGCCGCAGCAGTACTAGCCAGGAGCAAATAGGCATACATATTGTCGCTACGATAATGATGATGTGACACTTGCTACATACGGCCGCAAACATTCTCCACTCATCGCACGTCGTCGTCGATATGTTAATTGTTTGCCAGGGAGCTAAGAACCTCCGCAAACATGACTGACACGCAAAATGTATCCTCGCCAATTATGCTGGCCAGCTTGTCCGCGACACGCATAACCGGATTCAATGAGACACTTTGACACGGCTCACGCGTCCGACAGTTGCATAAATTCCGTTCCACTCGAGCTCCCAGGAACTCTGAATTCGGAGCTGGCTTTCGCGTCAAGATGAGTTTTCTGTTCAATTTCATGTTTGGCGAAGGGGGCCCGCGTTTTCTGCGTCGTCGATTCAAACCAGGAGTAGGTGGATTTCAGCCCGACACCACGCACAGTGCTCACCTAGGAGAAACAGGAGAAGACGAATACTCCTCCGAAAGCGATAGCGGTGGTGGTGGATCCCAAGCTCTATCCCGACCACATGACGGGCGTAAGTCAATTACTCGGGCGCATCCTGCAGGAGTATAACAAACAGAAGAACGATCGTGCGTGGAAACATCTCGGAATGCGTTTCCTACTTCCTTCCCAAATGGACCTCACGGAATTTCGTCGAACACGCGAGCGAGCTATGATCCAACGTTTTGTTGCAAATAGAGAGAATTTGTCGCTCGTAGAAAATGCAGGAGAGCTTTGTTCGGCTCGCTCGACATCGCGCTACGCTGCTGCAACACGAGCAGCTAGGACCTGCAAGGAGGACTACAAAGACCCCGCAAGGAGATATGGCGGAAGGCAGCGGCGGCGACGGCAGCGGCACGGCATCGCACGGCAGTCAGAGGGAGACAGAGAGGTTCGTCGCGCAGTTTTATCTCATACAATGAATCATACATATGGCGCGCTACCGAGAGGCAAAAGCGGCAGTGGCGGCACGCAGTACGCTCCCGAATAGGAACATTTGAGAATTCAGCTGCGGATGGTTCAAGGTTATTCCCGAATCATCCACCGCAACGAGGAGGGATGAAGAAGTTGTTTCGTTAACTCAACCGGCGGATACCACGATGCTAAATTGCGGCAACTGCCACCGGGGTCTCGGTCTGTCCGTTGTGATTGAGGTTGAAGCTGTCGCTCTGCGTCGAAATTCGAGACGGTCGATCCTAGCAACGAAACTACGGAAAAATATGCGATCAGTGCACTCATACCGAAAAAGCTCGAATTCGCAGTGGATGGAGGCTTACACGATCGTCTTGGTGGACGAATAAATAATTCCAAACGAGGAAGGGTTTCGGGATGAGGTAAGAGGACTACACAGATGAGGGAATTCATTATTTCCTGAGAATCTACCCTCCGTCTTGAGAATTCGCTTTCCTCCCAGAGGGTTAGGTCCCTTCGAAATCGGAAGCAGAATAAGGAACCTTATAGTTAATGTTCTTGACCGTAACACGGAGCCCGCAGAAGACATCTCCACAGAACATCAAAAACTGGAACCTCATCTTTTGCATTCGATAACTCTTCCGGACGGCGGCTCATGCCGCAGGCGAACAAGTTCTCACGCTAGCAAGCGCTCAACATCAGAACCTTCGTGGAGTGTTCCAGCAATCGCGCATGTCAAGCACTGGGCGAACTCGATAGGACCAATCGGGCCATGTCAGGGCCCGGCTGCCGGACCCGATGGGAGGACCCGGTCGTGGTGGTAGTGGCTGTGGTGGTGGTCTTGGGGCATATCGGGGAAGGCATTGCTTCCGAGTAGGGAATGGCCGGGAGAGCCGATGCGAGCCGGGAGGTTGTCGTCAACGGCTGGGATCATGGGACCACTTCCTCTTGGTCAATCATGATGCCGTTGACCACGTGTATTAGTCGAGCTCAATCTGTCAAGGCAATTCCCGCACGTCTTCCTGCTTCTCGCCCTCACTCCCGTGCGTCCGCGCGTCCATCGTCCGTCAGCCGTCCGAACACCGAAGGAGCGAGCAAGCGAGCCAGCGAGAACGAGACCCAACACGAAGCGGAGAAGTAAGTCGGCGGGTGAACCAGCCGAACCCAACTGAACCAGCCATCCAGTCGCGCTCGTAGCGTGTTTGACGGCGCGTGAATCTTCTCCATTAGATACAGTCGCCAGCTTGGTTTTTTCCAACTCCTGCCCGCCTGGCTGGCGGCCTGCCTGCTTGCTTGCCTGCCCGCTCGCCTGCCGACACACTGGAGGAGCTGATTGCGAATACAGGGGACAAACCGACAGCAAGACGAGCTTCATTATCAACAACGGGGAGCGACCGTCGGAGAAATCGGGAGAGAAAACCAAATAAGATCGAGAGCCGAACCGAAAGCTGGACCCGCAGGCGTCCGCTGCTGGAGGAGAACAAACTATTCCACACTTGGTAAGCAAGAACATTGCTCGGTTGGTCACAATTCGGTCGCTAATGCCGCTCTAATAAGGGGATCAGTCAGTATGAAACTCGTTTCGAAACGTCCCGTCCCAAGAAAGGCTTTTCGACATTCTTCAACTTCTTGGGATTCACCCTCCAGAGGAGAACAAAGGACGAGAGAGACAAAGAGAGATGAGCAGAAGGAGGGAGGAGGAAAGACGAAGAGAGAGAGAGCAAGAAAAGGAGCAAATTTTTGGTTCGCGAACATGTCGGCCGGTTCATCCGTTGCTAACAACGTTTGAGCCCGATTGTAAGCGTTCATCGCGGATATTTCATCAGTGTCATTAGTTAATTGTGCCGCTGCAGGTACCACAAAGCGCTTAACAAGCGGCTCTCCCACGTGGGAATCCTGAAAAACGTTGTCTTTTTATTTCACTTTCCTCCTTCTGCTCCTCCTACGCGACTTCAACTGACTCCATCCACTTCTTCGGTCGAGGAGGAGACTTCCTCGCGCAGCCGAATTTTATTTTTTAATGCCGAACGAGCTGTTGTGAATAGAAGCGATCATTAGTAGCCCTTTTGTCGTCTCGGTACGCGGCAGCAGCCACTCCCTCGGCGACACGAGTCTGTCTGCATGTTGCCATTCGAAATCCGTCGCCCGTACGTTGGCGTTGTCAATGCACAAGAACGA
This sequence comes from Neoseiulus californicus, assembly GCA_028455905.1. Lineage (NCBI taxonomy): Eukaryota > Metazoa > Arthropoda > Arachnida > Mesostigmata > Phytoseiidae > Neoseiulus > Neoseiulus californicus. Next base: position 782,556 of record JAMQGS010000014.1, read on the forward strand.
GATTTCTTCCTATTTCGAGATTGGACGTTGTTGATTTCAGACGATGTATGTACTTCAATCTCGTTCCTGCCGGACGCCTGCAGGAGACTTCAAGGACTCCGCGAACCCCACAGGAAACGAAGTAGAATAACAGCGGAGCGAAGGGAATCGCTGAGAAAATTATGTAATCGTCTCAGAGTTCATCATCCTCCTCATGATTCGAGCCCGGTGTTCGATTGTATGCGCAGGCTTGATTTGAAACGAATGCGACGGAGCGGGGTTTTCGCGGAGCGAAGTTTCGCGTACGTTTTCGACCAGCTGGAAAACGAATTGTTCCGCGGTGATATGCCGTGCACGGACAAACCCCACTTTGAAAGGAGTCCGAGCGGTCTTTCGGTCGGTCGGTCGGTCGGTCGACCGTGCCGCTCGACCACTCGGCCGACCGGCGGCACACTCTACGCCCCGGTGGCGCAGCGCAGGGGCGATCGGCACGATTTCAGCAGTCGAGAATGGAATAACTTGAATACATCCTCCGAACAAGAGGAAGTTGCTGAATCGTTTTCGAACTCTATTCCGAATCCATGGCTGTTCTCTACTGAGGCCGCGAGGTGGGTTGTTGAATTCGATTGAACTCGAGGCGGTGTTCGCGATTTCGTGACGCTGAAGTTTCCCGACGCGGGGCCCTAACCCCGCGTACTCGACTGATTTGGCTCATTATGATCTTCATGCTCGATTTCCATGCAAGCTTCGAGGGAACAAACTTCAACCCGTAGGACCCGGGTGACTTAAAAGCACTACTACATCAACAAGACGCATTCACATCAGAAAGAGGATTCCCAGCAGAAGCGTTCGCCGAAACCACTTGGCGCGGAGAGGATACTTAATCAGGTATTCAGTCAATTAGTTTATCAGTCAGATCGATGGTCAGGTGATCGGAAAATCAGATGAATTCGGCGTTGATGAGGACGTTTGAATAGTGGCTTTGACCGAGTGCTGGGATAATGATGAGCGATGATGAGCGAGCGAAGCCTCAACCGGATGAGTCTAGGACGGTGGTTGAGCATAGGAGAACGAGGATGAGGAGGAGATACAGAGCCATGGGAACCCTAATAGTGGTGAAGTACCGCGTTGCGAATTCCTCCGATGACGATCTTCCCTTTTTCGAATCGGAAGGCATTCGCGACCTCGAAACGTTCCAGCCCGGGAGTCTTCGCTCTCAAACTGGGCCACTTCAGGAATCAACCCGACGATGTTGGTAGAAGCTGTTTGGGCGGGGAACGGTGTCAGAGCTCGGTTTACACTGTACCTGACGTTACGTTTAACAGTCTGAGGAATCTCTGAAACGGGATGACATTGAACGATACGATATTTTTATCTGAGAACTCTTCCCACTGAGACAGCGCACTCCACGCTCTGGTAGGCAGCTCAAGGAACCGATGGAGTTTTTATCTGAACGATGGATTACGACCGAGCCCGACCTCAAAGTTTGCGGCTTGAGCTGCAAAGGGAAAAGCAATATTTGAATAAAAAATGTTTGTTCGTATTCGGGCATGCGATCGTACAAACGTAAACACTCTGTGGACGTATGCGTGAACAGCGTGGGATATCGATAGACACTACCGACAGGCGGGGTGGGGACCAACAGAAGTGGCGCATAATGAGGCAAGCAAAATGGACTTCGGTTGAACTCTTCGACGAAGAGCATTGCGTTCGAGAGTGAGGAAAGAACTCCTCCAGGGGAAATCCAATCAAAATGTGAGGAGGAAAAGTTTTCGACCGAACGGGAGCAAGAAGCGTGGTCGAGTCTCGATCGACCGACATCTCCGCCGCCGCCGCCGCCACAGACAAACAGCGCAGAGAGGGAATCGACGAAGACGTGAGAAGAAGAGGTGAGTGATGTTTTCGCTTTGTGACCGAATATCTCCCCTTAGCGCATGAAGGGTCATCCACTCAGCCATCGGTTTGTAGTGTCGACACTTTGCACTATACCCACTCCAATTGCTGAATGTGACTCCTTGAAAGACAAGTGGACGGGACGCAACAACAACAATAACAGAATAATGAATATCCAACGCAGAAGCGACTCATCTGTTCGGAATGATCAATCAATACGATTGTGCTTCACAGAAGAAGAAGTTATATCAGCAGACAAGATGTCCTCAGATGGCGCAGGATTCAGTTGGGGAGGCCCCGAAGTTGCATACAACCACAGCCAGTGACAGGATCCGGTGTGAAAGCTGGTCGAGCAAGATCAAAGCAGCTCGGTGCGAAGTCGACTCCCGGATAAAAACTGGACACTCACACTCGGCCTGAGGTGCAGCTGTTTTAACTAGAGCCGCCGCCGGCGTCGCCGAGTCGAGCGATCCCGGCGGCTTGCTGCCTGGCTGGCTAGCTGACTCGATAGCGTTAATAAGATTGATATTGAAACTTATAAACTTACTTGGGGAAATTTTCAACTCTGACCCTACCGAGGGGTATTTCTCCGCCCCCTGGCCGTTCTGAGAGCCCGGCTCGAGAGGACCGAAGGCTCCTCATCTGACTACCTGTATGATCCGAGGCTGGTTTTTTATGAGCGTATGCTCGTATCGTGGCTTAAAGCTGGGAAGTGAACCCAATCGTTTGGCGCCGCTCACTCCTCCAAGATTTTTCTCCGTTTCGGCACTGCAGGAATCGCTGAGACTCTCGCGTCCACAGGATCTACCCTGACCCCCATAATTAACTCGGCCATTCTCGTGATCTTTCATTTATTTCTTTACTCGGGTTTCCCATTACCTTCGGTTGTTGCAGGTAGCAGCTCGCAGCTGTGTAAGAAATCGATATTCAAAACTTTTCAGCAACCATTGATCTGAGGCGGATGCCCGGGGGGGAAAGAGAGGGAAGGAACTGCCCAAGTTTCAGGAAGAAGTGTCAGAACCATTCCCGTGGATAGGGTATGGTCAGATGGCAGCAAAATGGATTTTTTTTGTTCCAAGAAAAGTGGAAGAACCGAGAATATTGACATCATTTGATGAAGAATCAAACAGGGAGTCATAGTGTGGATCCTTCGTCGTCAATTCGAGCATTCGCAAGCACCGCTGCGGAACCGACGGAAACCGTTTTTCCGTTTTTTTTGTTGTGACGCAATTTTTGTTGGAAATTAGGTCCCCGGTTCGAATTTGCCGCCTCGATTCGCAACGGCGGCGGCCTCGGCAGCGACATCGAAGGACCCCTCCTTCTCGGCGACGAGCTGTCCTCTCCCAGTCAGCTTTCCACGGTCCCCTCTACCACAGGAGGGAGTCTGCTGCAAACAACGAACGCGTAGTTGCTATTTCGGCCGAGAGACAACGTTCGATCAGAGTAGATCAGCCCGGTCAGTAGACGACCAGTGACCACGATCGCTTCCACCTTTCCTTCACCACCACCAGCAGCCGCACGAAGCAATGTCTTCGATGTCACAACGTGCAAACCTTGCCGGTGGTGGAGAGACAATGCGACTGTGTGATGAAGGAAGGATTGCCCTCAGGAGCTTCGCGTACGGATTCTCGGTCCTCCTGCTTGTGCCGGTGTACTTTGTCGGCGAAACTTTCTCGTCGCTCATAACGGATTGGTGGTTTTCAATCGGCTTACTGTTCGTGGCTATTGTGCAGTGTTTGCTGTTCATCAAGTTCTGTCCCCTGTCAAGTCGCCGCGCTGGATTCACCGACTACCCGGTAAGTGCTGATGTTAGATGAGAAGGCTGCTCAGTTAGGTGCGCTGCTCTCAGCTGGCGTACCCACGCGGGTTCGTTCGTGAGTCATCCGATGCGACTCTACTACAGACCGTGTAAGCGCTTCAAGTGTTTCAAGTCTTCGCGATCGGTTGACAACCGCGGGAAATCCTCGGTTTCCGAATAGTTCGGGTCATGGGTGTCACACTCCACGAATTCGAACACAACGTTCTATCTGTGCCGGCGCGGTGCCGCGCCAACTACGGTCGCGCTAGCGCGCCAAATTCAAATCGCTGTCAGTGATCACAGCTGACTAGAACTCTGATCGTGTCCACATTGTGTTTTCTGATTCTTTGAATCTCGGAACTAACGTTACTTCTGAATGAGAGTCTGAAAAGGATCAGAGAAAACTTCTGGAGCGCGCAGCGCTCGACTCCTGTCTACCTGCATTTTGTTGTTGTGTTGCTTTTCAAATTCTCCCCGCAAGTCAACCCGGAAAATTCGTTGACGGATCATGAGTTCATGTGGCACCTCAGGGTCAGATATTGCAAATCTGAGTCCACGGAAAGTCGACGGTGAACGGTTTGGAGAACTCTCACGGAAACATACAAAACATGGACTACGGTTGGATGAGTTCCCGAAAAGTGGATATCGGCGGAATCCAGTTTCGGAATCCGGAAGTTTTTGCGATCGATTCACGATGAGATTGTTATGGGAAAGGCTCGGAGTTTCGTGATTACTGCGATTGACTAGAAAAGGCGAGAGAACGCGATCATTGATACTCTCTCTCCGGAGAACGATCGTTGAATTCGTAGTTTTGTCGTTTTGTCAACACCGCGACGCTCTTTTCGCGGAACTCAAAACAGGATTCTGGCCTGACTGATTGTGAGGGATGTTCTAGTTACCGAAAGCAAGCTGGATCGAGAACAGTCGAGAGGTACGTGGTCTGGCGCGGCGTACTCGTGCCCTTACGGATTCGCGTTTGCATATACATGCGCTGTGCGTTGCTGTTTATCATCAAGTCAACGCTGGATCGTCTCACTCAGCTCATCGACGAGGATATTCCCATTGTTTGCTCTGCCGGTGTACCGTTCCTGGTCTCCTCCGAGTTGAACTGGAAGAACAAAACTTCCGACCTCAATCAAAGTCCCCCAACTTCGAAAATAGTGCAGCAGCGGACATTCCGATGCGCTTCCTGAACAGTTTTGGTCTAGCCTTGCCGCCCCAGCCATTGCCAACGGATGTGGAATAGGAAGGCCGGAGTCGTTTCGAGGAGTGCGTGTAAAGTTTCATTTCTTTTTTGAGAATTGAGTTATCCGGTAGCACGAGGCTGAAGTTGCGTTGCAGTCCGAAACGGCGCCAACGGCAGCCGAACGTACGCTTCAAGGCGGTCGGGCGCCGCGCCTATGCCGCTTCCCTTCTAGTACAACAACAGCAGCAACAACAACAACAACAATCTATTGTAGAAGCAGTAGCAGTGGGCGGCGGAGGCGAGCGTGCAGGCATGCAGACTGCAATGCAACGCTTCCCTTGCTTGGAATAATGAGCTCAACGTAGCGAAATACGAGCGTTGAGAGCCTAGGAGAAACGCAAGGCGAACATTATTCCTCTCCTCTCGGTAGTCCTCGCCGCTCCTGAACCGCCGTCCTGAACGCCCAGACCGGCTGGGACCGGCAGGCCAGCGGTTACGGTTATCGTTCGGAACCGAGTGGTCGAGTGACCAACAGGTCAGCCAGGCGTTCCAAGGAGTTGGCCGACGCGAGTTACCTTCGCGACCCCTTGCGCGCTTTCTCGGATTACAAGCGGTGTAACGTTCGGTCGGTCTAACGCCGCCGGCCGGGTTGCGTTCACTGTGAGTTGCTGCTGCTGCTGCTCTGTTAAAGCAGGACACTTGATCGCAACGATCTTCGCTGCATGCACCGCTGCTTCTCTGTTTTTTCCCGGTCGCTGCCGACGCCGCCTCTGTTGCAGCTGCACCGGTACGTGCGTACACCGTTCCACTTATTCGCGTTCCCTGGTACTTTGGGAACAAATGCGACTCCTCTTACTGTTGCGAGGACCGCCGCCGCCGCAGCCACTCGACCTCGCCATGTTCCAATCAGCTGAACTTGTAGGCTCCGAAAATTTCGAAAGTCGTTCTCGATCGCGGCCTCGTGCTGATGCCGGAACGATCGTCATCTGGATCATAAGCGGACCTCATAAACGGATTTAGGTTCCAATATTCTCGCCACCGGAACCTGATTTGTTACGTTTATGCAGTTGACGAGATACCCTAAAAACGAGACGATGGTCTGTTCTTATATTTAGTGAACAGTCACGTGCAGTTCTACCTCACTGACCGCCGAGTCATCGATCAGTTTGTCACGAAGTTTTGCTACAGGTACACCACTCGTGTGGCCAATTCGCGACTCAATCCTTCGTTGTTCTGAGGTGTAGATCCAAGTGTGGCTCCTCGAATGATTTCTAGTCGTGGTCCCCGAGACCGGCGAGAGATTTGGTAGTTGTGTTGAACCCGGACCGGAGCGGAGGCTCCCGGGGTCCCTGTGACCAGAGCTCGGTATGAATGCGAATCGACTTCCGCGTAATCTATGCCGCAGGATTATGGCCGCTGAGTTCGACAATCCCATCACAAGAGCCGCTGCCACCGGCACCGTCGACAGCGATTCCGCCGATTGGTGATTTGGGCCATTGGTGAAGTTGTCAAGGATTTAGTCCGCTGGACTTTTCGTGGAACGAGTTTCGATCGAGATCGGGTGCGCGATGTGTGAACATGGTTTAAAGCTGATCAGCGATGGATAGGGACGATGCTGGTCGTTGTGGGGTAGCCGTTGGGGTTGGATGAATGCTTTCGAATAGGAAAAGGACAGGAGGCATAAGCGAGGTGGATATCCTCCACAACTTCGTACTTTTCGGAAATAGCGCTGTAAAAACACGCGGCTGAGCCCACGGCCGTGAAGTTTGCCCAGAGAAAAGGGCAGATCCGAGCCCGGTGCGAAGTCGGGCCTCAAAAGACAACAACTTTTGTTCGCGGAGGCGATTTCCGAGCAAAAGCAACTTGATGCGCAACTCCATGTGGGTTATAAAACTCGTGGTTCCCTTGCCGCCCGACTGGGTGGCTGGCTGGCTGGCTCGTACGCTTGCTTTGTTGAAACGTCGTGGCCGGTGGTTCGGTAGACAGTGAGTGAGCTTGAAAGCGGCTCGGCTTGCCGAAGAAACACCCGACCGGTGAACGGACAGGAATGTTGGGACTCAAGGAAGAAGTGAGCGACCTGGGCAGAGAGGGAAAGCGAGCAAACAGCGCGCCTGTCTATTTGTCGGAACAATTGTTGCTCCCCGTTGGTATCTGGTTCTCGTTTGGCTCCTTTCATCAAGATGGGAGAATTAGGGACAGCTCACAGAAAGAACGGCGGCAGCGATACAGGAGCAACAGAGAGGGAGGAAGGAGCAAGCGAGCGAGCGACGGGAGGGGAGACGCTCCAAGGATACGCGAAGGTAATTCCTCCATTGCCGAGTGTGTGAGTGTGTGTGTGTAATAATGCGGGATGAAGAACTTGGACCGAACAGGAGCAACAGAAGAAGCAGGTGGAGGGCGAGTGGCTTTGGAACAACGAGCAGGTGGAGGAGGAAACCCTCAAAAAGAGAAAGAAGAGCACGAAGAAAGCGAGGCGACAAGCCGTGGAGGGCCGCTGTCTCTCATGCAGAGCCCGCGGTGTCCAGATCTTCCCACGGAGCCTCGTCGGCGGCTGTGTGGTTCCCGTTGTGATCATATTTTTTGTGCTGCCGCTTCTCTACAGCCACTGCCGCCGCTCTGATTCGTTCCCGCTCGCTCCGCTCACTCTGAACTTCTTTCAAGATTTTCTGTTACGGGAATCCGTCTGACCGTCTGTCGGTTTGCAAGTCCGTTTTCAATTTCGTGCCTCTCTTCTCCCCGTCGTCCTCCTCGTCGGTCGTCGACGTCGAGCTCGAAAACGACCGATGAGAAGAGAAACGAGGGGACAAGGAGCGAATCGGGAGATTCGAACGAGACAAAGGGACTGAAGAGGGGGAGAGAGAAAAAGACGGCACACGGACGCTCATTTTCTGTCTGGCGAGGAAATCAGGAGAACAGGATAACGCGCAGGATGAGAGCCGGCAGAAACTCCGGTCCGCACGGTGACTCGAATCTCGACAGCCTCGTGATTCGTTTCCCTTATTTCCCCATCACGGAACTGGCCCTACGTTTGATCCGCTCAAAACTTGTTCGTTACCGTCTTCTCGGATTCAGCAGCGGTCCTTACGGAGCTAGAAACTACGTCGTGTTGTCGTTCTCGTCGTCGTCGTCGTCGTCGTCGTCGTCGTCGTCGTCGTCGTCGTCGTCGTTATCTTTGGTTGCCGCTGCAGGCTCCGTCGCGGATGCAGGAGCAGAGATTCTCTCCTTGGTGTCAGGTGCGCGAGAACTTTCGCTCTCCGAACTTCCTCGCGGTCCTTTTTCTTGCCTTCGGTAGTTTGTCCGATGGTTTTTTCTTTCTTCACTCAAGTTTTCGTTTCCCTTATTTCCCAGGGCCCCAATCTGTTCATTATCTCCTCCTTCGGCGGTTTCCCTCCGATCAATTTTTCCTCTTCGTTCGCTGTCGCGCTCGTTCGCTCGCTCACTCCTTTCTCTGTCTTCTCAAGGATTTTCTCCAACTTTTTCACTCTTTTTTTCGGTCGTCATAATCTCCCGTCCGTTTGAACTTCTTCTTCCTCCGCTGTAATTCGCTTCCCGTCTTCATTCTCATCCACTTTCGCTCTCTTTACCGCCGAGGAAGTATTTTTCTGTCGGTTTCGCCTCCGACGCTCACCAAGTTCTGTGATTCCATGTCTCCCTCTCTCTACCTCTTTCGCCCGTCCTTCTCTCCCTCTTCCACAAAGTCTCTCTCTCGCTATCTAATCTCTCCCTCTCCCAACCTCTCCTTTCAAATCTCTCTCGGTAGTGCTCTCTCATTCTACTCCTGAATCCATCCTCTCGATACGTCCGTTTGTTCGTCCAACGTATTTTCGGTCGTCAGTTCGCGGGGCTGTCATCGAGCGGACGAGTTCAGCCAAGCAGCCGGCAGCACAAAAGATCACTCACTCAACGGAAAGTGGAGAACGACGCTACGACAATTGTTGAAGGATGAAAGCCACCATCAGTTACCAAGGTGGAATGGTGAGGTGACCATACTCAATGGTTTCTTCGTTCGTTTTTTCCCAGTTTTCTCTTTCATCCGACCAAGCGTCGAACGAACGCGCGCGAGAGAGTTTTCCGAAAGCGTATCTCCTCACTCCGATGCCTGTCGGCAGCACCTCTGCTTCCCTTCCTGCAGCAGGTGGCACCAAACGGAGGATATGTTGTTGTTGCTGTCGCTGCAGCTGCGTTTATCAAGACCTGCATTCGGATGGACCGCGACAGGAAAGACGTGAAACCAAATGGCCGCGACGGAAGAGTCCGGAGGGACGTGCAGGGCTGCTGAAACGCACGCTCGCATCGTGGGATACGAAGAGGCGAACCTCATCCACTTCCCGTAAATTCCTGCGTAAAAACAGGTGGACCATGTGAATGGCCGAGGGAGAACGAAAGCAGAAGTAAGGATGACAAAAAGAAATGGACCGAAAACTATGGCGGGGGAGGGGGAAAGTTTGGGTAGGGTTGGGGAACATTGGATCTCATGCTTATGCGGACAGAAGTCGGAATGAAACGTTGTTAGATAAACGCAGCCGGTCCAAATAGCTGCACATCATGAGAACGAGATACCGATTGCTCTACATTTCATACATTCCTCTACATGGGTCCTCTGGATTGCTTCACGCAATAGTCTTCGAGAGAGCAGCAAAGCGAGAGAGAGAAAGGGATATATGATCCGGGACGGTCCTGTTCTCCTTGAAATCTGATGATGAAGCCTCTTTCGATATCCCTCCCCTAGTCGAACGGGCTTTGAAAGATATGATGCAAACAGTCCGATTGTTCATATGGCTTGGCGCAGTCGGTCGATAGCCCCTCAGATGCATCGCTCGGCATTGAGTTCAGTGGCACTGGAAGAGGAGGTTCATGCGCCTGGAGTAGGATACGGGGAAGGTGGGTGAAGGGGGGGGGGGGGGGGGGTGGGGTAGCACCAGCACCGGTGAAGGGAGGTGATGGTCTTCGTGTTGCTGTGGACGGGGAGAGGACGTCGGATCGAGAGGATGAGATGGTGGTGGTTTCACGCTGGGCAGTTCAGATTTTTCTCCGGGCAGCCCGCGGCGCAGCCTGCAGCATCCACTCAGCATGGAATAGAATTCCGTTTCGAGCCGTGGATGGAAAAAGCTGAATTTATTTCTCACCTGGGAGACAGACTCTTCAATCCACTTCATCTGAATCCTCGTAGACCGCCAACACCGGCCGTACCGCCGCTCAGCCAATATCAACGCGACGACGCCGACGCCGTGATACTGTGGGTGGATTGGCTTGTCGAACCCACCGCAGTGATCCAGACAGCTTCGTTGTGGAGCCGTCGTCCAATACTGATGATGCGAAACGAGACTCCGAGAACCCTCGACGGCGACCCTCACACAAGGAGTCCTGAGATTCCTCGGTTTCAAGGATCGGTCGTCCCTGTCGAAGGAGAAATATGATCCCGGGACGCAAAAATCCGAATTGAGGAGAAATGTTGGAATGTCGAAGGGGATGAATACCAAAAAGTTCGTCAGGAAGTTCAAAGACCCTCGCTCGAGGACCATAAAAAGTGGCTCTCGATCTTAACGGAGAAGGCGAACTCCCAGATTGGCCTTGGTAATGACCTAAAATTGCTTGTGACGAAGACCTTAATGAGTTGGAGAATAGAAAGTACGTTCGTTCCTCTCTCACTCAGGAGAAACGTATGCTGGACAACCAACCCATTGGGACGCAAGCGGACGTTCGTGACGGCCATCAGTTTGTGTGCTTTGAATGAGGAGCCGCCGAGGACGAGCAGCAGGAGGGAAAAGTGGGCGTGGGAAAAAAGGGGATTGGGGAGGAACAGAAAACGGAGAACCGGAGGAGGAGGAGGAGAACGAGGACAGTGCCCAGAGACGTCCAAGTAGCACGGACGGGAACAGGAAGGCCCGGCAAGAGTGAGAGTTCGTTGTTCTTCGGAGGACCTCTTGAACACGCTCCTTGCCTTCATGTTCCATCCTCACCGTGTCTCCTCTGCTCCCACCTGCTTGGCCCGTCGTCGTCGTCGTTGTCGTCATCATCGGCGTTCCCTTTTCTCCTCCTTTCTCAACTCCCAGCTTCCGACCCTTAGGCTCGCGAAGGTGCCCTCCATACCGTAAGAGCTAGTGAATGCTTTTCTCGCTTGTTCAATTTTGAAGGCGCTCCGCTCTGGCTCATCATTCGTCGTTCTTCGGCTTCGTGCTCTTTTTCTCCTTCCATTGACTGCGTTTCTCCTCAATTTGAGCTTGCTTGCTTCTCCCGAACCGAGCATGGAAAGAAATAATGAGACGGACAACGATCGATGGCGACGCGCGCGCTTGCAATAATTTTCAATCAGCGTTACGTTTATAACCTCCTCGGGATGAGTTGCGCATTCCTCCGTGCAAACTTCCCTTCCCGTGATTTCTTTCTCATAATCTCTCCCTCCCGTTCAGTCTTCAATTCCGTAGACTTCGATTCGAAGATTCGAATCCTCGACGGGTGTTCGCGCGTTGCCGGTGCCGAACTTCTCCGCCGGCGGCTCCTCCACCGTTTCCTGCAGGAGGCTGGGAAGAAGGCGAAGGAGTAGGAAGGAGAAATAACGCAGCAGAAAGAAGTGGTTTTTCATTGCTTCATTCTCCTGTGACTTGATCATATCAGACGTAGATATGGAGAAGAGAAGAGGGAGCGCGGGGAAAGCGGGTCTCCAACGGTTAGGCCAACACAAACGCCTCTTCCGTCTTCTCTTTTCCCCCATCCTTCTCGTTTTTCCTTTCTATCATTTTTTTGCACGAATTTCTCGCGGTGCCGACTCCGTCTGTCCGTTGGTCCATCCATCCAAACCTCCTCCCGCTCTCCTTTCTTGGCCGACCGGGCTCACTTTTCCTCCTCTAACCCTTTTCCTCCTCTTTCGCGTTATTTTTCCTTCGCTCATCCCCTTTTTCGCCATCCCTTTTCGCTCTTCCGCCCCCACCTCCCCTCCCTTCCCCCCCCAAGGTTTTCCCTATGCTCTCGCTCCCCTCGTTTTGCTCTCTTTCCTCTCGATTTCCCTATTTTCCCTCGTCTGCTCTATATTCGTGGTCTCCGCGCTAGAACGGGCCATGCTATCTTTCTCGTGGAAGCCTCGGACCTGGAGTTCCTTCGCTCTTGCCTCCGCTCTACCGTCCATTCTCTTGCTGCGAGCTCTTTCAGGAGAGCGGGGAGAGTGGCGTCGGCGTAGGAAATTGACTCGATTTCTTTCCGTCTTCTCCCCGTTCTCCTTCCCCTCCTGCTTCTTCCTACCTCTCCGATCTCTTTCTATTCTTCGTCGTCTTCGCTGCCTGCGCCGCCGTCTGCCAGATTTGCGAATGGTGACGCCGGCGAATACGTGCCGAGAGACCTGACTAGACGTTCCTGCCCGGTCATCCACCAAACGGGCGACCCGCCGGCTGTTGCATTTGGACACTCGGTTTTTTATTGTCCCGTGAACTCCCGCGACTCAATGAGAAATTCAGCCCGAACACAGGACTCTCATCTCTCTGAAGATCTCCTCTCAGGGTAATTCTTTCTCGAAACACTGCGAGTCTCGTTGGTGTTCCTGAAACGCCGCGCGATGTTCTTGAAAGAGTTTAAACCGAATTTTTGGGCAGCACAAATTCACTCTATTTGTTTCGCATGCCTGGAGCCGCGGAGCCGCTTCATATAGCTTCTGCTCGTGCTCGGTTGATGGCTCCGGGAGGCTTGGATACTAACTTGACATGAACGTTGGGGATTGAAGTTTGTGACATTGGTTGAGGGAATTGGGTGCACAAAAGAGAGATTTTCCTTGGGAACTGGAGCATTCGACGACAATAGCACCGACCTATCCGTTGAGAGTTTTGGAAATCAACGTCAGGAACTTCGGGCCTCCACAACTTGTTCGGAATTTGATACGCTCCCCGGAGGGTTCGAAGTTGGAGAAAAGCCGAGTCAACAGCCCGAAATCGACTCTCAAATTATGTCCTCTTTGGGGAGCGTTTTTTCCATCAGTTGTTGCAGACTCCAGGTTCCTATGCAAGGCGGAGAAGTACAAGCCCGGAAATCGTCGAGATTTCATCTCGCGATGAATTCGTCAGCTTATGAATCAATCGAACAGTTGAGGAATCTCGCGGATCAATCAGTCAATGGATTAATTGTTCAATCACTCAAACGAGTGAACATGCGACAAATCATTGAAGAGCATTGCGGATTTCGTGAGAAGGGTTTTCCGGAGAACGTGGGCCGTAACGGTGCGGCGAAACGGAAATCCAAGACACCGCCAGCTCCGTCTTTGACGTAATTCTAAACAGCGCCAGTCAGTATTGTTCAAGTCATACAATGCGCGAATTTCATTAGAAACGCCTACAATGATCCGGAACGCATCAAACGCTGTGGGCGAGAACACACAAAGAACTGTAGTAATTTCCCCCTGGACTCTGAGGAGCATGAGTCGTATGTTGTTGTTTGCACTGGAACAAATTTGTAGGCTTTGACTTGCAAACACGGTAACTCCAGAACGTCTTCAGCCGGGAACTCCTACGAAAAATAGCAAAAAACAGGAAATCAGACTTGTGATAACTACAAAACGACATTGGAAACAACCATGAAATGTTGGTTTGTAGGAAAAGAGGAACTAGAGAACGTAATCCGTATGTGCCGAGTCGCTGCCATGTTGAGCTCAACGACTCAAATGTGTTCCCGTTCGAAAGACAGAGTTTTTGTTCCGGACGAAGAAGGGAAGCAGAGGGACGAGGAGCGAACGAAAAATGAGGACGCGAGGTTTATTTTGTATTCGAACGGAGATTGAGCGCAGAAGATTTCGCGCAGTTGGACACGAGCTGCCAAAACAGTTTTTCCTCTGCGAGTTGACACGCGCGTTATCTATATTCGTGCGTTGAGCCTCGAAATTTCAATATCGCGACAGGTCATCCTTGACCGGCCGGTCAACACCGACTCAGTTATCCTTGGGTGACCGAATATTCTCGGAGTTTTCCCCTTCGTCGCCCTCGCTTCGGCACCAACTCCTAGGGATTGCTTTGAACGCTTTTTGATCTGGTCGGGAATATTTTCCGGGAGTGGTGGTTTCTCTCCAGACGGCTGAAAGTTCGATGGCTCGATTCTTTTCTTATGTGCTCCTTCATGCTCCCACCCATTCGCCCTTCCGTGTTTCCCTACAATCAAATCCTCTTGTTTCTCCATTTGCTTTTTTCCATGCTCTTCCCTGTAGCGAGCCATCTGGCTGTCTACTTCTCCGCTGAATTCCCCCTAAATCTCTCTTACCATCGGACGCGAAAATGCTTCTCCGACTCTTTCGCCGACGCTGTCGAATTTCCTCACGCTCTCTCTCTCTCTCTCCATAGTGGACCGCACTCGGTCATTGTGTGCGCGACAACTTGCAACAGAGTAAATGTGAAGACAAAGAACAGAAGAGCGATACGACGGCGACGAGGAAAAAAACATAAACGTTATGGTGGTAATGTCGATGATGGCGGTAGTTCCCGAGGCAACGGGGAAGACATTAAAATGGCCGAAAATTGGAGTGAGTTCGATTCACAAGCTGGAGAGGTGGTTCGACGCAAGTTCAGCCCTGGGTGAGATAGTGAGCCGGCGCTCTGATGGACCAGATGGAGCTCTTCCCAGGGTCCTTGACGTCGACGTTGTGGAGGCAGTGGCGGTGGTGACAACCACGTCGGTGGTAAGGCGACAAAGCGAAACCATGTTTGAGACCTTAGCAACAAGCGATGAGGAGGCCGAGATGCGCGAAGTGTCTTACAAGACGAAGATGAAGCAAGATAATGAACGCACAAGAATCAATCATACCTATTGCGCAGCACAACATGACGAGGATTTTGGCGGCATGAGCGGAATGCCAGAAATTTATAGACGCTCGAAGAACTTGGACAGCCAGTAACAAACATTTACTCCACCCCTGTAATTGAAGGCCATGCCCTGTCCAAGCACAACAATGCCGTTGATTGACTCCTTAGGAAAATTCTTGACGATGATGAGGGAATCAACTGCGTGCCTTCGCCCTGGTCTGCGTTGCTGGAGTCGTTTGCCGGTTGGGCCTGGTGGGCACGTTCTTTTGGATTAAGCTTTCAGAACACAGAGGAACCAAAATGGGGCAACCAAAAAGGCGGGGCGGGATGGGAATGTAAAAAGGGTTCGGGAAGGGGTAAGAGTGAGCAGACAGACGAACAAGCATGCAGTCAAACGAGCTCGGTGAACGGCGGCTGGAAGCCTTCAAGTCTCTCGGGGCAGGGCAGACAGGACAGAGCGAGGATTCGGGACTATGGAGGGAGAGGAGAAGGACGAGTTTCCAGTCTCCAAAAAGACCTGGGAGGCACTGGGATTCGACAGGGATCAAAAAAGAGAGAGCGAAGACTGAAAGGGATGGACGTGGAGGAGCGAGCACCCTGACAAGGGGAAAGGCAGTCGAGCGAGGACTCGCAAGGTTGGAGGAGCCCAAAATGCTTCTGGTGTCCGCATCCCCTTGACTCTGCCCCGTTGATCTTTTCCGCCTCCTTATGCCTTTTATGCGTCCCCATCCTCCCCCCCAGCCATCCTGCTTGTTCTCTGAATCCCCATCGAATCCCCTATAGTTCCCTCTTTCGTACCGCCGTCGTCGTCGTCGACGTTCTCGAGGGAGCAAGGCGTTATCTGCACCGCGCAGACTATTGAACGCCCTCAGCTTAGGGTCAACAACAGTGAACGGCGTCATACATCGTCGTCGTCGTCGTCGTCGTCGTCGTCGTCGTCGTCGTCGTCGTCGTCGTGGTGCGCTCGTCGAGCGAACGCGCGAATATGGGAGCGAGCGTTTGCATGGAAGCAAGCTATCAGCAAGCAGGCCAACGAGCAAGCGAGTGCAGACGTCATATGCAACGACATGAAAAACAGACGAACCACCCGACGGATGCACCGACAAATAGATCTATGTGCTCACAATCACGTTGCGTGGAAATAACTTCTCCACGTCCTCGGCCGCTGGTGGGATCAGATGAAGCTTCTGCTTCCACTCGCTCGGGTGATCGCTTGATCGGTCGATGTGCTCTGCGGGTGGGTGGGTGAGGAAACGAAACAAAACGAGCTGTGCAACCAGGTAACAAACGGCTCACCGGGAGTCATTGGGCACAACTACAAAGGAGAGGAGAAGAAGAATACAGAACAAATGAAACAAAAGCAAGCAAAGTCGACCGGCACTGCAGCGGTCGCGACTGCCGACTTTCTTGGGTAAATCAGGCGAATTAGAGCTTTAGTTGCCGCGAAGATTCACCAGCGAGTCGCCGACCGAACGAGTGAGCGACCGGCTAACCAACAAACCTCCGAGCGACCTCCGAGGAGCTCACCTTACAAACAGTGGGAACGAGGTTTTCTTCCTCAGAGGCCGGGCGAATACACTTTCGGCTTGGGACTCGCCGTTTCCGCAGCGCTCCCTTGTTTCTCTTCTTATCCTCCTCCTTTGTGGAGTTAGGAAGGTAGACCGAGCAGTTGCTGGTTAGCAGGCGCGATGGTGCGGCGCGGAAAGAGCGAGGCAAGTTCCTGCATCTACCGACTACCGATCCTGGTCCAGGTGATCCTCTCCGGTGAGGGCTTGCCGGCGGGCGGTTCTTCATGCAAGCGACGAGCGGGTCAGAGCCACCGAGAAAAAACCTTTCACGATTGCATTACACAACGAAGAAGAGAACGAAGCGAAATAAAGGAATAAGGAACCAAGGAAAGCGGCAGAAGCGGCTAAGCAGACGCAGCAGGACGAGAGAGGAAGGGAGGAAAGAAGGCAAGCAGGCAGAAAAGGAGGGCAAGGGACAAGAGAGCCTGAATAATGAGTGCATGACGATATAAAAGATAATCAAGCACGAGAGCAGCTCGCTATCACTGCCGCTTGAGTCAAACTGCCGCGGCTGCCGCCTCGAATGATGCCTCAGCTGTGCGACCCAGCCGAGGAGGAAGACCGCTGCCGGCAGCGACAGCAACAGCCGAAGAAGAAGGAAGTGATATAAGAGAGCTCGGAATGGGAAGAAGAGGTGGGAAAAGCAGATGGGGACGAACGGAGGAGCGAACGATTGAATTCGGGCACGGGAATCTGGAGACACGAGTCTTGCATGACTTGAATCAGTCTGGACCTCGAAGGACAGCTTGCGAAGTGCTTCGAATCGTGGACTCGGTCAGCTATGACTCTTTTTTCCGTTTCAAGTTCGCTTCATTCCGTTTTCCCCGGAAACATTCCTACGTCTCGTCGCCCCGGAGTGCCCTGGACCCTGAAGAAGGACCTTTGCGCCTTGGAGGTCCTTGAGGCGCCTCGGCGGGATGCCGCATCACATTTGGGCCCATAGGTAGGATCCTTGTGTACCTCACGTACCTCAGCCTTCAAAAACGACTCAGGTGATCAGATAGGTAAACGCATCTCAATCGAATAGTATTGTATACTAGCTATAATCTATACAATGCGCATCGTACATTTGTAGTGCCGCTCGGTTCGGATACGTCAATGAGCCGCCTTACAATAGAGGTACGTCGGTTGCGCGGGTCGCTGCTCGAGCTCTAAGAACAACTGAGCGCGGCGTCGAGTGAAATTTTTGGTGAAAGTGTTGATTGCGGTGGAAACGGCGACGAATAAAGCGTTTGAGGATATTATTTACTCCTCGGAACGTGTCCCCTAATGCGTGAACACACGTGCTAGTTATCTGTGCAGCACTGACGTCGACAGCGGCAACGTTGCTCCTACAGGAGCCAGTGGTGGCGGTGGTCAGGCTCCTCGGAAAGTGATTACTCTCAATTAGCCCGGCTAGGACACTTGCACCACGACATGAACGAACACACACTCAGACACGCGCCGCACTTACGCACTTTGTGCCTGTAGTTGCTCCATCCACTTTACCCGAGCTCGACAATGCGTAACGTCGGAACGGGCGGGCGGGCGAGCGAATCGTTTACTTTTTCTTCTCCAGACATCAAATGATAACTTTGCTGAAGGTTGTTATGCGGAGGGTCACGCCGAACGTTGCTGATTCAAAACACACACATACACACACTCAAACAGAGGCGAGCAAGGAGAGAAGAAAGCATAACAAACAGTTCGTGACCGTTGCTGCTGCGGCGGCAGCAGCAGCTCTATTTTCCACGAAAGGAGTCCACGTTGAGGAGAACGCAGGAGAGCGAGAAAGCGTACAGGACAACGACGAGGGAACAAAATAGACAAGATGAAGTCGTTTCCGGGTGGGACAGGACAAGGAAGGCTGGAGGGATTGAGCGAGGGAGTGAGGCAAGTACGAAGAACGAAGCGGCACGGGGAAATTGGTCAGAACAAGGCAAGGCTTGGAGCACGGAGTGAGTGCTGTTGCTATTCTACATGATTATGTGTTCTCTCCGCTGCAAAACCCAAGTCGCCGGGAGTCCCCCTCCCCCCTTCTGGGCTCCTTGTTCTCTTCATACGTGAAAGAGACGAAAACGGAGAAACAAAGAGCCATTGGCTCGGTACGCTCGAGCCACGCTTGTAGGTCGGCAACGCAAGAAGGGAAAATCGGCATTCGAGCGAGAAGTTCATGCGGGGAGCATCGAAAAAACCTAAGTGTCGGCGACGGGTAAAAACGAAGAAGACATCGAGGAGCATTAGTTTCCTTCAGACGACCTGTGAGTGTGGCATGGACATCGACTGGACGAGCCATGAGTTCTCTCTGGACAACCTACGATGGCTCAAGCAAGTAAGCGAACGTCCGAAAGAACGACGACGACGACGAAGCAACCGACGAAGCCACTGGGTGGGGCCGACCTCGTGCAGGTCAGCATTAAGCCCGACTGGAGATAGGTCAGCCAATGTAAGGGTGCGTCGCGGGGAAAGGCAGCGCCCGGAATAGGATAGAAGGAAGAAAGGGGGGTTGTGAAGAGGGACCGGGGCCAATGTATGGGGGACGAGAGGGGGACCGAGCGCATATATAGGGAAATCTGTCCAGCTTGCCCATATGTTGCATGGCCGGCGCTGATGGCCTTCTGAGCCTCCTTGGCGGAGGGCCTTCGACCTGGACGTGAGTTCTCGGCTCGTCACTCCCACTGCAATAAGGAACGAAGCGGGCGAGCGAGCGAGCAACGGGGCCGACCGACCAACCAACCAACCAAGCCGGAGGGTTGGTTAATCATTCGAACAGTTGGGCCTGGGAAGCAAAACGACATTATTCCAACGAACTGAGTCTGCATTTGCTTCCTCAGCCATCAGCGTGAGCACGCCGGGCCGTTATGACGGAAGGCGGAAACTCCCTTCGGTGAGGTTCAGTGATGTCGTCGGGCGATATGGAGTTCCGACCTCGAGCCGCCAACGACTCGAGTCTCGTCCGTGCTGCTGGGCTATCTCAGGATTTCTTGGAGGTAGAAATTCTCTCCCTCTCTCTCTCTCTCTCTCTGTTCCTCTTCTCGGTGCGTGTCTTGGCAAAGGAAGGTAAAGGACAAACCGAGTTTTAGAAAACGATTCGGCGAACACAGCGAATGAGGACATGTTGTACATAGATGTCGACGAGTACGGATCTCGGTTGCTCGCGTCCAAGACCTACATCTTGTTGATCATAACATCGCTCATTGTACGCGTAACTGCATGGCGCCAAAAATATCCTCTACTCCGGACCGGAAGCAGTGATTTATCGTCATCGATGAAGGTCCCTCAGTCTCATGATATGTATTATGGCTCCATACCCTGTCGAGGGAACGAGCACAGTCCTCGGGAGTCCAGAGGAACATTCTGATAATATTCATAATAGAGAGACGAAGCAACAAGAACGAGACCGTGGCGGCGGCGACGACCACAACCACGACCGCGAGTATGGGCATGGCCATGACCACCCGAACCACAAAGCACGCCGAGGACGAGGACGACGACGACGACGATAGCCACGAGGGCGGGGAGCATGCGAAGGCGACGAAAACAAAAATTCGATGATGGGGCAGCGTGCCCGCGCGTTCAAGCGCGCTGAGACTAAATGAGTGAGAAGCCATCGCCCACATCGCCGGCTGGGGCCTGCTCGTGATAGAGTGAATTTTAATTATGCTATCACGATAAATCGTTTTCAACGTCCTCTTCAAGCAGCGGGGTGACTAGTCGCAACAACGCTCGGCCCCGGAATCGTTCCAACTCCGAGTTGGCGCTCGCTCGGGGGACTGAAGGGTCCGAAGACTTCTCTCCAACGGGGGCCCAGGGGGAGGTGGGGGGCAGGAGGGGGTCTAGGGACGGGTTCTTACTCGGAATCCCTTCAACTAGCTGACCGAACGCTTGTCTTGCTGTCGAAAAGGAAAACAAGAAGTCGGGCAAATGGCTAGCTGCCGTTTTCGTGTTCGAAGTCTTCTTCGCTGTATTTTGTCAACGGATGAGAACGCCGCTCTTCGAAGTTGTCGGACAGACGGGCGACGGGCGGGCGGGCGTGCGGTCCGTCGCAGTGCTCGGCGAACGCCCGACCGACCGCGTGGTTCGTATGGATAATCGCACCCTCGCTTTATGTTCAAGCTGTTGTCAAGCTGTCCGTGAGCTTAGCTCGTAGACGTTTACGAGTCCATCGTGGTGGGCTTAGCGCAGTGAGGGGACTAAGCTGTCATGTTGTTGTTGTTGTTGTCGTCGTCGTCGTCGTTGTCGTCGTCGTCGTTGTCGTCGTTGGTGTTGTTGTTGCCGCCGCGACTGTTGTCGTCGTCGTCGTCGCTGCCGTTGTCGCCGACGCCGCCGCCAGTGGTCCGAGGACCTCTCTCGCACGGAGGAACACGGAGGAAAAAGCGGAGAGGAAGAATTATCGTCGGTCTTGGTACGGCAGCGGGCGAAGAGACACTTTGAATCCTGCCCAGGAACAGACAGCGTGCGTTTTTTTCCTCCATATATTTATGGTGGATGCACCTGCTCGGTCTGCTCTGGAGACCAAGCTGTCAGTCGGTCCGTCACTTAGAGGGTTTTCGGTGGCTGTCACTCGCCGTGTGGCTGTTAAATAGTGTGGCGCTACGAAATTTCAGAACACTCGACGCCTCCTTGCCCGGTCTCAAGTCAGCTGCCCGTAAACGCGGCCCGAGAGAGGTTGAAGGAGGGGGTTAGGGCGACGAGCGCGGTGAAGCACGCTTGTTGATCGGGCTGCTGTTGTTAGCGATTCCGAAACAACATCGACTAGGCCCGATCCAGACAGCTGCCCAACCATTCGGCCGTCTGTCCTGAGGCGCTTGCTGAGCCTTAGAACGATGTCCATGCAACGTACGGCCCTGCACCTGGTCAGCAAGACATGTTTACTTTTGAAGGGAGGAGCTGGAGGCGAAACCGTAATCGTTTGCACACCCAAGACAGCGTATCGTAAGCGATCGCTCGCTCAGCTCGACTGCGCCCGCCGCTGCTCCTATTAAATCCCTAAATACAAAATGAGCTCAGGACGTTCAAGGGATCGAAGCAAGAACTAATCAACCCTTGACCGACTCCGGTCGAGTTCCGCAGGGTGCGTGCGTGTGTGTGCTCGATCTATAAAACAAGTTTAATTATCGACAAGACAGCTTGCCCAAGTTTCTGATGCGTGGAAAAAAAATACTCAACTCTCACCGAACATCCATCGGGATGAGACGAGGAAGAACTCAGCCACGTGGCAAGAAGATCCTGAAGCTTTGGGTAGCAACGGAAAAATAGGATTTTCACAGAGAGCCCTGACCCCTCTCCACATCCTGAAATTTTCTTCTCCTTCTCTATCCAAGTCTCTCTTCCTGCCTCCTGGTGAACCAGGAGGCTGCTTGGATACAAATCTGATCGAAGAGTGACCGGCAGCAGATGCCATTGTTCCTGTTCTCTCCGGACGAATTATCCAAGGAGTTGATCCTGACTTGCGCTTCGGGTGTGTAAGAGCAACGATCCGCCATGTTCTGCCTCGGACCGCCCGCCG
Source organism: Neoseiulus californicus (assembly GCA_028455905.1). Taxonomy (NCBI): domain Eukaryota; kingdom Metazoa; phylum Arthropoda; class Arachnida; order Mesostigmata; family Phytoseiidae; genus Neoseiulus; species Neoseiulus californicus. The sequence continues at coordinate 804,238 of JAMQGS010000014.1, forward strand.
GCAGTTCGCAGTTGAATCGTTTGCGGAGACGGACAACGTCGAGAAGGTTAGGCCTGTGGCTGGCAGAGTTCCGGAGTTTCTGACGTATCGATCATTGTCTATCGTCGGAGACGAATTTTCAGCCAGTGCCCGTTCCTCTCGGAAGTTCCTCCTAGATCCACCGACGTGGCTGGGCTTGAATAGTCTGGTTGAAATAGTAAAACGGTGAATGCAATAAAATCTTCGGCCATCTTAGACGGGCGGGCGAGTCTGAACTTTGTGAACTCGAAACCTACCGGTCCTCGCCCCGGTTTGACAGCTCAGGAAACAGCCGTGAATGGCATTGGTACTCTCGAGTTGATACATACTACAAAATATTCGGAGAACGGAGTATGTCACGAATTAAGGTCGAAATTCGAAACATGAACGTCGGAATCGAACTCGTGGCAGGAAGCTCGCAGAATGTTCGTGGACAGCTTCTTCAATGAAGAACCGTTGATGGGGAATATGGGCAGCGCAGCTGCGGGACGTCATTCGGTCCCTTGGCGAGCGGTAAATCTTCCTCGTGAATGGAATACCTGTGAATACTGGAGGTGGAAGGTCGACGTGGTTCGTACAAAGCCATTCCGCGTTGCGTTGCGTCAGCCGCGAGGCTACAGTGTGTTGGATCCATCCGGGGCGAGATAGGAACAGCCAATGTTGTATATACATCTGCGAAATTCTTCCGGCGAGTAATCGAGGAAGGGCCAAAAAAAAGATGATGAAGGACAGCAAACAGGGATGAACTCGAGGTCATACGTTACGTGCGGGTTATTTAGAGAGGATCGAACTGCTGCTGCTGCTGCTGCCGCTGTTCCTGCCGCTCCTGAAGCCGCCTGAGAAGGATATCCGAAGGAGGAGAAGAAGAAGACGCCCTCGGAAGAAAGATACAGAAAGGGAAAAGTCTTGAAATAGCGACCGTCGTAAAACTCCTCTTTTCCAGGCCTCAGTTTTTTGAACACGATTCTTTATGTGTCCCTCTACGGTGTGCGTTACCTTCCGGACGTTCTTGTTTATCCACTCCGCCGTCTCCACCGAGAGCTGGAGCTCATCGACTGCCGACCGGTCCAAATTCAAATCGCAGAGCTTTCTCAAAATTCTAAAGCGACCGTAAGGATCAACTTCGGTATGAATTCCGCGCTCGATCAATGGATGAATTGATGAATGGATGGTTGAATTCGACCGAATCGGATGAGCTTGGGGACGGTGTCAGGACGAGACGAACTGCAGTGCGCAGGAGTAAAAGGCCACAGTAGGAGGAGAAGTAGTGGGAGAAGAAAAATAGCGAGAGAGAGAGAGAGAGAGATTCCTACCACTGGTTTGGGCAGCCTCGGGCGAAGCCCCTCTCGCAATCGTCTCTGTTAATAAATAATAGCGCCAATTTCCAACTTATTGGCCCTGCTGCCTGTGTTCCCGGACTGGACAGGCGGAGGCAACGATAGACGGACGGAAGGACGGATGGTGAATCGCCGATCGAAACTGCACGATCGGTTGTGAGCAGACAAACGAGCGCGCTCACGGGTAAACCCACTGTATAATATACATTTTGCATACCGGTCCAGAAGGTCTACACAGCACTCGGCCCCTCGACGCATCGACTTCGAAATGGTGAATTCGCAATTAAAATGCAAATCTCCATTCAAAAGGAAATGGCTACGGCTCAAAATAGTCGGGTGGGTTGCCCAATGGGTGGTCCCGAGCTGGCGGATGGCGGATGGAATAGAGTTTTGTGGGAGCGTTTGCCGGGGAGCTTTTGGCAGAAGCCTCGCTGGCAGTGACGGCACGGACAGTGAGCTCTGATAGTATTAGGCGCAGTGGTAGTAGTGAAAGAAGCGGTTGTAGTAGACTTCAGGCAGCTATAAATTGACTAAGATCACTACCCCTAGACAATTGGTTTCAAGTGTCGTCGTGTTCGAGCCATCGAGATGAGGGAAACGTCTTGGGAGACAGAGGGAAGCCGTCCGGCAGTGGGAAAGCAGCCACTGAGTGAGGCGATCGGACGGATGGACGGAGAAACGAGTTGGCGGGCGTGCCGACGGGGGGAAAAAGGGAAAGGAGGCAGGAGACTGAGAAGAAGTTTTTCCTTCCTTTTTGGCAAACGGAATTTTGCCTCTCAAACGACTCAAAGACGAACAACCAGTGGCCGAGTAGAAGGCGAACAAGAAGCTCTCAACTCGAAACTCAAGAGTCTTCCGAGCAGAGTTGGGCGGAGGCTCGCAAAGTTGAGCTGGAAAAGACAGCAAAACGAGAAGGAACGACTCCCGGGTAAGGGGGCAGGAAGAGTGTGGAGTGGGCCAGAATACAGAGCCAACTATCCGCCGATGTTCACGTGCTGCGAACGACCAAAACAAAATTCTATCGATTTTTGCTATGCGGAAACGATACTGGAAAATAAACCTCTACCCTTACTCGCTCAGTACTTCTATTACTTGCACGGAACGGCATTCTTCCGTCTTAATGTTCCAAGTGTAAAACTTCCCAGTTTTAGAAGTACAAACTGGAAATTCCTGGGAATATTTTCATACTGAACTTTCACCTGATATGAAACTTGGTCTGATGCGGCCATCCGTGAAACGCACCTCAGGCGCAACGAACGAAAGCAAAGGGAAGAATAATCGAGTGAAATGAGCACAAGATATGGCGGACAGAAAAAGTGGGAAAGACACGTTTCGCTGCCCGAATAGTAACGGCAGCAGTCGCGCGCGCTGTGCGATGCTGTTTTACGTTGCACCTACGAATGGATGTTTTATCTCCAAGTTGTGGATAGTATGAAAGATGGGGAGAAAGGAAGCCACTCCTGAGTGCAGCTCCGCCGTTGCGTCGCCGCTGCAAGTGTTGCTCTCGGCAAAGCGATACGCTTTGATTTGCTCTGTTCCAGTGTGATGATCGCGGAGTGAAGTCAGTTACCCTGGAGAATTGTATCGGCTCGGCACATACACACTCACTTACTCACTCTGTCCTTCACAGCCTTTCGTTTCCCCAAACAGCCAGCCTTTTTTCGCCCTCTGCCTTCGTCCTACCCATCGCCCTGGTCCCTTGCAGCGTCTCATCTTCGCGCAGTGTTCTCACTGTGCCGTTGTAGCTGTGGCACCAGCAGGCTCATTTTCCAGCGAGTATTTGTGAGCCCGCTGTACATGTTGCTCCGACTCGCGAGCTCTTCCCTCCTCGTCGTCGTCGTCGCCCTTTACGTCCGTTCGCCTGTCTGTTCGCTTGTCGGTGCGTCCGGACACACGTTTAGCAGAAAGCGTTCTGAGCGGAGTGCGGCAACACAATGAGCTTTAAATGACAGTATTTCCAGCCACTAATGACGTCGATATGTTGAAATAGTCGTCACATAGTCGTGTTTCCACTATTTCAACTACTAATAGTGTCGCCAGACTCGCTAGCTGCGGTAATAGATCCCGCAGTTGGTGGAAATGAAGGCTCCGTTGTTGACGCTGCTGCCTCTGGCTCAGCAGCCCGTGCGGCAGCCACTGCTCCAAGCAGAGCTTGTGGCAAACCTGTTCTTCCAGGAGTATCGCGGAATTAGTTTTTAGAGTCTTCGTGGCCGTTGGCGGCGCTGAAATGGCCGTTGGCGTCATATTGTAGCTAGCTTTCCGAAAGCTCCTCCTTATCGTCCGTCCTTAGTTTTGCACAAGCTGCAAAATTACCAGAGGGTTAACAAAATCCTTTCTATATTAAATTTCCTCGCTGCTTTCCAACTTGTTTCCTCGTTCCTGGCCGTGGCAGTGGTCGGTGGCTTTGAGTCGGGTTGCTTCCGTGACGGACAGAGACTTCCTTCTGCGTCCAACTCGAGTACTTGTTGTCTTGGTGGTCAGGCTGTGGCGCCGGCGGTGGAGAAGAAATAGAGATGGTAAGCTTGCCAACTCGCAAACATATCGGCCATGTGGACTCAAAAGCACGGAGTTCGGCGCCGCCGCCGCCGCCGCCGGTGGTTTGGAGCCGCAGCGGTCGTTGTGGTTTTGGTATCACATTTGAGCTGTGAGTTGTAATGGTGTGACAGGATGGTCGGTTTCGGCTAAGGAGTGCGAACACCGAACGGCCGAACGACGACTGGCGAAAATGAAGAGAAGGACTACTGAGGCGGATGAAGGCGAAGAAGAAGGAAGCCGAGGAGCTAGCTGCCTGCCTGAGTCCTAATGACGGCGAAGATGTGTTGAAGCAGTGGAAAAACCGACTAACCGCTGGAACTGACAGCTGAGGAACGGTGCGCAGCCCGTCAGGTTTGCCGCCGCCGCCGCCGCCGCTCGAAGCAGACACCGAGCCATTCCGCGATTCCCCAAATCGAGCTGTTCTACCGCTTCGAGTTATTGGTGGTCGAGTACTTGGCGCAATTATCAGCCTGCGATTCGATGGTCGTATTTGAGATTCTCTGGAACGAGACCGCGGTTTCGAATTACGACTTCGCAGATCGCGGCACGGCGGAGCTCGAAACCCCGCAAGGGCACTTGCGACGCCTTTCCTCCGTTATCGCGCACCGGTTCGACGTCGATCGGGATTTCATTGTTTCGCTCTAAGCATTCGACTCCTTTGCTTTAGTATTGGTGTTGACGCTTCGTGTGCTCCGCTGCTTGCGCACTCCCGCTAGGCACACTTGCTTGAGGTCTCATGCATATTTCGAGCAAGCTCCTGGAAGCTTTTGTTCCGAAGGTGACAATACCACCACAGCCCACGACGACGACGACGACGACGACCACCACAACCACAGGCACCACCAACGACGCCAAGTCGTACAGCGTTGAGCTTTGCCTGCAGCGAGGGTTTTACAGAAACTCCAGGGAAATTCTGTTGCCGAGCTTCCTTGGAGAACGCTTTCTGAGAGGCGTGCGACGCACTGTGTGATCCAGTCAGCGTCAACATCTGCAGCAGCGACAACAACAACAACTACAATGGCAACGGCATCAGCTGGGAAAAATTTACACACTTTGTCACAGTTCTCGTCGACGTCCGAGACTTGCGAACGAAAATGACGAGAACAACGCCCGGAGAACAGCGGACGAACCGTCGCGTCAGAAGTAATGACGAAAACAGCCGAATCTCGATATTAACAGCGAAAGAAAAAGGAAGATTCAGATTTCCAGCTGAATATTCAACCTCGTCTGTTTGTTGCTCCGATTGCACGGGAACACGGGTGACCTCCAAATTCTCTCCGGAGCCGAGGCTCCGACTACTGTTCGGCAGAAGGGAGAAATCAGGTCGGTCGGGCGGGCGATCGGTCGAATGCTTCATTGCGTGGCATCGACGGCGCGGCGCGGCTTCAAATCATGAGCTGCGAGGCTTTTGTCGGCTTGAGCTCCCTAATGTCTGCGCACGTTCAAGTTGTTTGTTTCATCGGCGTGATCTGGCGAATGCTTCCGTTTTCCGATCGTCATTTCGGGGAGCCGTAGGGCAACGGCAACGTGTTCATCGCGGGCTGGGAGCAGCGACGCGGCATAAACTGAGAAAATCCAGAACGACTGAATCCGGGATATTAATGATCGCCCATCGACGTCGCACTCGAGGTGGGGTGTCGTATACGAGCGGCCGATGAACCGAGCGTGCGAGCCACCGACCAAACGAGCTAGCTACCGAGCGGGCGAGGTGGAGGAAAGTTTACGGCAGAGGAACCAATGGAGACAAAGCGAGAAATAGGGGAGCGGGGTCCGGATAGGAGAATTAGGCTTCATAGCGGACGAGTATGATGAGAATTAATGAGCGAATCGTATGATGAATGTCTAACGCACGGTTTGAGAGCGGCTCACAATCCAGGGACCCTGATGTGAGGGGTGCTTCACAGTTTTGCGAGGCGCCGGCGGCGGACGCCAACACGAAGAGGACCGACACGGCTCTCACGGATGAGTTCTAATTTTGAGTTTCCACGTTTCGGAAGGGCTTGCCGTTGAGGGGCCAGCTCTGCTGACTTTGACAACACGGAAACTTCCGCATGAGACCGGTTTTCGTGGGCGACGAGAGTCGAGCGATGAGCTCAATGTTCGCCTTTCGATCCAATGTCCGCATTTATATACCAGGGCGTACACCAACAGTGCCGCTGTGGGCCTTATGGGTCATTTTGCCCGTGGACGTGAAACCCCAAGTACTTGCCCGCTTTTTAGCTTCCGGACGTCTGATATCAGACGACCCTCGCTACGCTCGAGGCGTCGTCGACTGATAGTATCGAGCCTGGACGGGGGACCGGGTCGAACGCCCCGACGGCCACGCGAGGTGACTATTCCGTAGCATGCCATTTCCTGCGTCTGGTCTCTCTCTCTATCTTGAGATGGGCCCGGCGCTGAAATCGGCCGCCACAAACTCGACTCTATTACGGAGCTTTGCAGATCAGAAGTAGACCTAGTTTCTTTCTAGAAAATGGTGAAATTCGGCGTCTTCGGCGAAGTAACGAAGGTGGTTGACTCTGGACCACAATATAAGTCCCGATGAGTTGGACTCGTGTGGAGTATTGTCACAGAATGAGAAGGAGTCGCAATCAGGTTCGAACCAAATTCGGAATACTGTCGGGTGTCTGGATTTTTCTCAAGCTCAGTTCCCGGGCTGAGCGCTAGAGGCGATACTCTTTAGGTGTTCGACAAAGCTTCCAGCAGGCGTTTCTTTACCTTCGGTTTGACCTAACTGCGAATTATTGGCCCCCTACTCCCTATCCTGTTGGCTTGCTTGCCTCGTCGTCGCGGCTGCTGGTGCCTGTCGTTTCGGAACACTCGCCATTATACCCTCTGCGGGTGGAAAGTGAGGGAAAAGTGGTGTGGAACAACGTGGGAAACGTCAAACGGATAAAGAGCTGAAGCGGGAGTGCGTGCTTTCATTTTTCAGCCGATACTCAACCTATCGCCGCTTTCCGAGGTTCGTAGACGGGATACGTTCTGTTAGTCTGCCAGTCGCTCATTCGCCATTCGTTCGTTTGTTTGGGCACAGAAGTCGTTTCCGTTGAGTTTTTGCCCGGTAAGGGATTTGCTTGCAAGACGACGACAACGACGGACGTTGGTCGATCGGTCGCTTGGCCTCCAGGACGGACGCACGGGCGGCCAACCAACCAACCACCCGGCTATGCGGGTCGAGTCCTCCTCCAGAAAGACTGATCGTCAAGGTCGCCCGCCGAGCTCATTCGATTCGGCGCAGGGGATATCGAACAACCAAAGCTTCGACTTCCTATTTGCCCACGACAAGCGAGCGACCAACCGAGCGGGCAGCAGACCGGCCGAGCAAGCAAGCGAGCGAGCGACTCTGTTCCCGTTTGGACTCTTCTACCGCTGCCTTTCTGGAGGTCGAAATACCCCCTATCTCGAGTCGGGTCTCCCTGTCTGTATAAACCGAACGGAACCACAAATGCGACTTCGATGAAGTAGACCAACGAGTACGCGACGGCTGATATCTGACATCTGAAAGAGGCTCTTTTCAAAGTTCCAGTGAAGGTCCTGCCTTGGAGAGAACTTCGTATTGCGCATGTAACACAAAGATGGAGAGAAATCGAACGAAAAGGTCGACGATTAGGTCAATCGGGAAGGGAACGAACAAGAGGACGAGTGAAAAGTCGAGGAAGACTGTGAGAATCCTTATGAAATCCAATCGAAACTTCGTCTCATGCGAATCCGGAAGAATTCCGACTAGATGAGCCAGTTCCGGACCCCGACGATTTACCTGAGATCCCTCATTCCGGGGGCTTTGGGGAATTGATGCATTCGCGAAAGCCCAGGTTGAAGACTCGGATTCGATGAGCGGTTCGCCAGGTAGAGTAGTTCGGATAATTCAAGCGGTGAGCACTCGTTTAGCTCAGACGTCGCGTCGCGCCGTGGATGGAGCAGCTCCGGGAGGATGGAATTGAGATACGAGGTGCTTCAAATGAATCACTGCAGTTGAGGAAAATGAAAAAAGTACTCGACGTCCGACTCCGCGGGCCCTCGCTTGAAGCCGACGGCCGGCTTGTTGCCCCCATGCAGTCCCGCCTCCTCGTCGCGCAGTCGCAACCAAACGAGCTTCGCTAATACTCGTAATATGTAAAACAGTGGGGCAAGACACGCTTAGCAACGTTCAACTACGCTCCTGTATGAAGCAAAGCAAAACGGGCCTTTCGGCGAGTAAAGGCCCCCGGGCCCGGCAGCCGCAAGCGGTCCCTCTTTGCTCTTTCAGTTCATCCAGTTGCTCCTCGGGAGCTCAGTGCGGACTCCCGAGTATGCTCAAATTCGCTACGCACCCGAATAATCCCTAGCTGGGCAGACCGACGCTTTGGAGTTTCCCAGTTCTGTTCCCGAATCATGCCTCCATTAAACTCTTTCGAGGTCCGATGACGACAGAAAGGCTCCCGAGAACTTGAACTTGTCCCAAAGTACCGGCAAGCGTTGCGAAGTACAGATGGAACTAACCGCGAGCGAGCTCTGATCCTGGCTGCGCTTCAGAAACAGCGTGCTTCGTAGATCTGCTTAGAGTTTCAGATCTGAAGTTCGGCCTTGTCGGTCGGGGGAGGGAGATGCGGATGGGGACATGGGGAGATATGGGATTGATCGAAAAAGATGGGTATCGAGTGAACATTCGTGCCTTAGATGGCTAGGAGACGGGACGAAAAAGGGAAAGGAGAGGAGAAAAGGTCGAATTTAGCGGAATCGCAACTCTCCAGTCTCATGGAGTTCCTTTGACTCGGGTGCTTGTCTTTGAAGTCACAGTTCCCGCTCCCCTCGGAGTTTCGCTCCCCGTCTGCCCCCGGCATCCCTTTCCGTCCGTCCGTCCGTCGGTCTGTGCGTCGGTATCCATCCGCAAGACTCGCAGGTTCGCAGCTAGTTACGTATTAGCAGGAAAGTCCCGTTCGCAGGCCACTGGGCATCGGTCTATCCGCTCGCTACGCTATCCGATCTCCCAAAATGGAGGTTGCCCAGGTCGCGCGAACGTGGCTCGCAACCCGAGTAGCAGTCCGAGGAGCAGCCACTCTGAGCCAGGACTGAAGGCAGCCACTACCGCTACCAGTGCCGCTCTACTACTACTACTACCACCACCACCAGCAGCACTACTATCCGTGCCCGACTGCCGCCGACGAGTTGCGACTCCTTTTCCCACTTGCTTTCCTTCCTTGGTTCCCTCGGCGGAAAGCTGAATACCGTCTCCTTCTGCTGGTCGCTAACTCGAGACCGGTTCCGCTTACAAAGCAGAGCAGCGGACGAAAGCGAGATCAAAAAACTACACGGACGACGGGCGCCGCAGGACGGCCACAACAGAGAACGACAAGGCATTCGATGCCGGTCCCTCGAACTCGATCTCCAGCTCTCGATTTCCAGTTCCTCGCTCGCTTGCTCGCTCTCTCTCTCTCCTCGCTGCCGCTCCCTCTTTCTTCCTCGGTGTGTTTCCTCGGTGACGCGGAGTTACCCGGGAAAGGCCCTCGAAAATCGGACCCGAACCGGAGCCGACATCGAGGAAGAGTTGCCGCCCCCGCGATGTCGCAGGCCTTCGATCTTGGGACATTTTGTGGGAGACAGCATCGTGGGAACCCTTTGCAGTGGGAGGCAAGAACGCTTGATGCGCGTTCGATGCGATGTACTTGAATCTATTTTCGGAGCGGGCCCTCGGAAGGGACAGGAACTAGTCAGATATTCCTCGGAAGGAACCGATGGCTGGCTGGCTGGCTCTGAGGAAGACGAAAAAGGAAGGAGCTCTCAGAACGCTTCATGAACACCAATGTTGCAGCAGCATTCGTGTTTTGCTGCCATGTGCTTTGGCAAAAAGAGTAAGTGTGTGAGTAGTGGCGGCGGCAGCGGCGAGAAGATGCAGCGCTTTCTATGTATTCTCTTTGCTTCCGCATCGTCCATCGCATATAATATTCCGTGTGCATCGGCGACTAGTATTTGATAGGCATCGCTGAGCGATCAGGCCGATTGACGTAGTCTGTCAAAGAAGCACACCGCTGGAATTCGCCTGTTTCTCATAATCGACTGCACTCTGCATTTCGTCAGTAACATCGTCATCCTTCCCTCCATACTTCCTACGACCCACCGACACGACGTAGGGAGACTACATGCTACCTAAACTCGATCTCCGTGGAGAAAGGACCAAACAGAAACAAAACATTGGAGATTGATTTCGAAATTTCGCGCTGGGAACTGAGTGAGGACGCTCCCTGACTCCCAGTCCTGTAGTCAGGCCAAGGAGTCAGGACAACACGTTTTGCGCCGTGTACTCTTCTCATAACGCCCCCAAGGTTGACAATTCCCGCTTCCACCGAGAGGTTCAGTGTACTCGCATTTGAGTTCACAAAATCGTTGACACACCGAATAGGAGAGTCAACGAATGAGTCAACGGTTTAGCCGAGGGACCACCAAAGACGGCGTTGCCGCCGCCGCCTCCACCACCGAAGGACAAAGCAAACAATCTCGACAGTCAGCAACAGGAGATTGACACACAAACTCCGTACGGCATATGTACATACATATGCTGCTGGTATGATGTTGGTATGCACGTGCGTTCCTCGCACTACGGGTGATGGCGTCGCCCACCCCCACGTTCTTCCAGGCATGCATGCGAGTGAGCGTGCATGCTCGCTCGCTCGCTCTTTCTTTCTCATGCACGTACGTTCGACCGTGCATACATGAAAACTAAGGCGATGCAATACACTCTATCTGGCGGTGATGACGAGCACGAATCTTTTCAAATCAGATGCAGCCGAGTTTTTCGCCATATCACTCGATCGGAAGCGATCAGAAATCAGCTAGAGGTCGCAGGCACGGCCGCTCTTCCGGGAATGGGAGCATTCTGTTGAGTGCCGAGTCAGCAAAAACGAATCGAATCTTTCGAGAAAAGTCATTGCTTACGACATTCGTTCAGTGGCGGCCTCTCAGTGAGGCGAGGTTTTCAGTTTCCGGACTTTCTACACCGAAATCAGGACCTTTCAAGGACGAGCCGGTGTCGGTCAGATGAGGGGACAAGTTCGGAAATTGCGACGCGTAAAAAAATTCGACACCGAGCGCCTTCTCGCGTGTTCAACATCTTCCTCTTCAAACAAGCGTCGATTCAACCGGCTCGGCCATCCACCCAAGCGAGCCAAGGAATAAGCGGGAGGCAAGGAATAAGAGGTGGTAGAGAAAAGCTCCTAGAGGATTAAAAGTTTTGTTCGGGTTTAGTGGTTTTCTCTCATGTCGCCTGAGTGGCCTTTTTTGTCTGCTGCTGTCGTCTATTTTTTGTTCATCAGAGGGGCGACAAGGAAGACATGCCTGGTAGCCAGCCGCACGCCCGGCCGCCCGTTCATCCGAACCAAGGAGGACAGACCATCCTGGGCAGGAGGGCGAGTATAGTTCGGAGCCACTTGGCAGCAGAGTGTGTGTCTCCTGACGAGAATTAACGAAAACGAAAGGAACTCCATTGCAGGAATGTCTGCTAGATACTTGGGTAGGGCCAGCAACTGAGTTTCGGCCGGGGTTTCCGGGGTCGGGGGGCCCCCTCTCCGAAAGGAGGGCTCCGAGAGGAGGATCCCCACGCGGCAGGAGCCTCCAGTGGGGGTCCGACAGGCAGGGTCCGACCGGTTGTCAGGGTGTGGTGCAGTGCTGTGGATTGTTGGGGGCAACAGCTCTCCAGAGAGTGAGGATTACCTCAGTGAGGTGTACGAACGAACCAACGACGACTGAGTGACTTCTCCAAGTCGATGGAGGAGGAAGTGGCGGATGGTCAGCAGCAGTAACGGCAGTCGGTATTTCCGCGACTCCTCTGTACAAGAATGTAAACTGCTCTCTCCCCGAGACCGCCAGCGAGCCAGTCTGCCGGTCGGTCGGTTGTTTGTTGTAGTCGTCGTTGTCGTGGATGTCAATAGGTGGCATTCTTTATTTATCTGAGCGTGGAATTTTTCCGTAGTAGGCGTTCTTGAACTCCGGGCGACACATCGTTGGTTGGATCCATCCCTATCTAACCATCTATCTGTCTTTCCTGCCAGGCTTCGTGGCAGTAAAGGCCGCGGTCTGCTGTGTTTCTCAACGGCTAAAGCGGCTAGTGAGAGGAGAGGACTCAAGAAGACGGTGGCGGAGGAGGTTCTTTATGTGCCGGCAGGACTAGACCTAAGGCCCGGGGGCAATAGAACATCACTTCAATAGTAGAGAAACTACGCGAGAAAGGAACACCGGCAGGCACCGCCAGTGACGGCGGCGGAACGGGGGATGGGACGCGAATCAGCTGCGGGAGAATCAGGAGGAGAAGGAGGATGAAAAGGACGAGGAGGTGATGGCCGAGGGGGCTGGGGTATTACGATTTCATGGCGCCTCCGGCCGACGAATGGAAAAGACAGTGAGTCGGTCTGCCCGGTCGGCTGTTTTCGTTCCTGAGGGCGGCTCTTCCTCGAAGACTCCTCGTCAGATTGGTATTCAGGAGTGGCTGACGGACGATTCGTGGCGTCCTGCTTTCCCATCTGGAGGCCACAAGGGGCCTCCGAGCGCAGCCACGCAGTTGGTAAAGGAGCAGTCGGACTCTCTCGCAGCGGTCTGGAGCGCGCTCGGCCCACCGGTATCCTCGGCCTCGACCGACGGCCCATCCGTCCGTCCGTCTGACCGAGCGAACGAACGAACGACCTACGGAGAGGACGAGGGTTGAATCGTGTGTGACGAGATCTGAAAGGGGCCAACCTCTGGGGATCCTGAGAAATCCTGAATCGAAAGTCTGGGATCAGGTCGGCTCGATGTTTCCCATGTTTCTTCCTTGATCTAAAGTTGTGGTGGCCGCGTTGGCTCCGGATCTCTGTGAGTTGACGCATCGTGATTCGTCGAGTTTTGAAACTATGTGGTCACCTCTGGAAATGATGGAAGAGGGACAGTTGGATTGCGACAAAACTCGAAGACTCACCGATTGACTTGCTGATTGACCGATCGACCGACTGACTGTTCATGTCGTTCATCCGTCCGTCCGTCCGTCGGCGGATGGATCACTCCGAGGGCGTTGGGCGCATCACGAACGAAGATCACTAGTTCTTCGCAACGGCCAGGAAAGTAGATGGCCGTTTCGCACGATGGTTCACTAGCTAGATGGCAAGTAGGAGATGGTAAGCTACATGCCTGCTTGCCCGCCTGTCTGACTAACTGACTGACCGACCGATGGACCGACCGACCGACCGACTGAGGTGAGCCGAAGAGGCCGCCCGGGGCCACTCCGTCATCAGTACACTACCGCCGCCGTCGGTACGACCATCACACCGCGGACGTTGGACGCCGAACGTCCATATTGATGATGTAGGGACAAGCAGACATCTCCGCTCACTCGTTCGTTTTCTCATTCGCTTACTTCCTCATTCCCAAATAAGCAAGCAAACAGACAGACAAACCGGCCGACGAAAGATAGACTCCGATCCAGGCTCTGATCGTCGAGAAGGTATACCAACGTCGATGGGCAAAAGAACCGCCTGCAGTGGGGGCGCGTCCCGTACCGATTATCTCATTGATTATCATCCTGTTGCTACTGACCGCACTTCGTCCGACTGCTCGGATTGCCTTCTCGGGTGCGAGTTGAACTCCAATCATGCTTGAGGACATGATTCATCGGATGCGTGTATCAAATCATTCCGAATCTCGGATTAGATAGTTCAGAAATGAATCGCGCGGCCTGTCCCCAGGCGGCGCCCGGAGTGCTAGGGGTGAGTCATGGGACTCGTTCAGGGAGACGGTTCGGTGTCTGAGGTCTCCTCGCGAAGGGACTCTTTTCGGTAGCGAGAAATCAGACAGCCGCTTGTCGGAGCAGCTTGAGCCGCCCGGGTCCATCGGGGCAGTCGACCGAGCAGGCGACTGACCGATGGTAAATACCCACGGGGAGACTCTGCGAGGTATCCGGATATTCCTCGCTCTGTGATTCTTGATCTCTCGTTCCCCCTCCTCGTCGTCTCACACATTGCCGGCTCCGAGGTAGGTCCCGAACCATGGTGGCACGTGGTTCGGGTCCAAAAGCTCAACCTGAGATGCACTCTTCTGTTTTATTGGTTCTCCATATCGGAACCTGGACTTTGGTCTGACAGCCCTCGTGGAGTTTTTTCATCGGTCCGTGTTTGAAATCATGACTTGAACTTACCTCGGTTGTGTATCGTGTACATCGAGTCCGAAAGTCTATTGAAATATTCGTGCACCGCGTGATCGTGGATGCTTTTGAGGATCTGGAGTGGCCACTTTGAGCGCAAACTGCGTTCAGTGGGATGTCTGCTACCAACACGAGCTTGTCGGCGGGTCTGTATCATTACTATAGCATCGGTAATTCGAACCGGGCGACCGGTCGGTCGGTCGGCCGAGCAAGCAAGCGAGCGAGCGTCCACCCACGACGATATTGGAAGATTGAGCGACATAACTGATAGATAATGAAAGCAAAGGACGTATCTGTTGTTCACAAGTTGCCGATGTTCGATCCGGGCACTCGCCGATCGATGGGAAACCACTCAGCCCCCAATCAAGTAGACTACGCACGCTGTCCGGTTTTTGTGCTCATCCGCTATTATCGATGTTTCCGGAGCCTCCTACGCCATCACCACGTGCACCAGAAACACGGAAGTTTTTCTTCCTCTCTTTCATATTTTTTTTTTCTCACTCGACTGTGGTCGTTATTGCCCGAGTCTCTGGGTGTCGAGTGTTTGTTTGGTTGCTCCCTGACTCCCTCCCTCCCGCGATCGCTCCCGCCTCAACTCACAGTTGAGCGCTCGTTCGACGGGCGGTTCCGTTGGAATCGGAATGAGGAGGAACCGGTACCGTGGCCACTTCCGGTCAGTCGTCAATATGTAGATGAGGTAAAAACTGCACCGACCGACCGACCCTCCTAAGCTTGACATTCTCATTCGCTCCTCGTATCGTCCCTCCAGGAGGACGTATCCTTTTCCTTCCTTTCGCGCTGTCTCCGGATTTCTTCGACCGTTCGTCCGTGCGTCCGTCTGTCCATCCATCGGTTCGTTTCCTCTCTTTCGGTTCGCGCTGACTCTATGAACGCGATCTCGTTGTCCTTCTCCTCCTGCCGGACTCTAGCATTAATTCCAGCCCCTACCGCGCTATCCCTGGATGCCCGTACAGTTTCCTACCTTGTACTCTTGGGTCACAAACCCCGTTCGACCCCGGTAGTGTCGCCAAGAGTTTCTTACCTCGCCCCTCCGACCCTCTTTCCCACCCTGTCCGCTTAGTTTCTCTCGAGTACGCTCCGGTCCTCCTGACCCCTTCTTCTGTCCAGAGTCTGCCCAGGGTCTTTATTATGCCGAGGATTGACCCACGTTCCCTGGGTCGTCGTCGTCGTCCTGCTACTTCCGTCCATTTCGTGATTCCTCCTCGGCTTCTCTCGCTCTTCTCGGTTCTACCGAACGCCATCAAATTAACAATCCTCCAGAGAGCTTCCGCCCTTGTCTCTGACGCTGTCTGTCCTTCGCTGCGGAAGAAGCTAAAAATTATTTCACCACCCATGTTCAGTGAGTTGATTCAGGAGACAAATCCTCGTCCATTTTATTTCTCTCGTTCCGGCCACACACAGAGCTCGGAAAAACCGGCTTTCCGCCGAGCGATCCCAATACGCCTCGTGGATTCGATGGCAACGATGTCCAGACGGGCAAGCTCAATGCTCGAGTACATCGAAAACACGACGATACATTCTGTGAGTTCAGCTGAGATGGAGCGTGGGAATTAATTTTCGAATTTCCCCGGTCCGAACAAAAGCCTCATGCATGGTCGAGCCCAAACACAGTCGGTTGCGAGGGAGTCCGAGCGCACCTTTGCAGAGAAGAAACCACGATGCCGTAGGCGATGTCATCGTCGAACTCGTCGATTCGATAACAACGGTCTCGTGACAGCCAGTCTTCCCTCTCTCTACCTTCTAGCTTGCGACAAGTTGCGTGGACGAACTTGCCTTCGCATCCGTTTCGCGTATTCCTGCCGTATCGAATTAGTCCGGAGCTATGCTACGTCGACATGACAGCTACGGCAGGCAGGCTGGCTAAGAGCCGGGCAGGTACGAGGCCGTCAAGCGAGAGAGAGAGAGAGAGACACAGAGACTCCGACGTTCCCCGCCGGCTCTTCCATCAGCTCTGACCTTCGCAGAGCATTCGACTCGGACCGAATGTTGTGGACAATTCTTATCAGAAAACTTGTCCGAAGACCACTGATCGAGTGAGTCCACCATCAGAGGGCTGGAGCCGTTCTATGCGGCGAGTTCTTGGGGTTTTCGAGGTGAACTCTTCAAAGAGCTGGAATCGAAAATTTCTCACGAAAGAATCGATTTCGTACCCCGAAAGTTCGTCGGAATCGTTCTTGTTAACATGTCCGTGTGCGCTGTCAGAAGTCTTTTGGATCCGGGACGAGGACAAACGCTGGGTTGTCGTCAGCGGATGCCTTGTGTTCCTCATCAAGTGAACACGTTTGGACATCGCCTCCACTTAGGGGTATAATCGCCTCGCACTTGAAACATTCAGGGCCCGGGGTAGACCCTGGTGGACCGGCTGGGACGAATCAGGCCGTGATTTTTCTAAATTGAGTGCCTCCATTTTCTCTCCGGCTCCCTCTCTGCCTCCCACCTCGCCCTCCTCGGTCCCTCCGCAACTCTCCGCGTTCGCTGTCCCAATGGCTGCGCGTATAACGTCGAGATAAGGATGCCGTTGCTAATGCAAATGTTTTAATGTTCATACATAAGCCGCGTTTTCTGGACATCAAAACCTAGTTACGCAGTTATAGTCGTTTCGTGCTCGTAATCATAGTTGTAGCGGGTTTCTCCAGCCACACAACCCCGCAATCAGCGTGCGCGTCTGGAGAGTTTGACGCGTCTGTAAAGATCGACGAGCTCGCCACCAAACACGGATTGTACGAAGGAGTCACAGAGCCGGCCCTCGAGGGGAATCTGATTCCGTGTATGAGTGCACTTGTGCGAGCTATTCATGAGTCTGCTTCCTTTTTCCCGGATTCTCCCTCGGAGAAAGCTGAGGGGAAATTCGTTAACCGGCGGCTAAGGGAGGTGATAACTCAGGGATGGGAACATACAATTTTTTCTTTTTCATTTCACCTCTTGAGGAGGTGCGAATCACTCAGGGTGGAGAAACTCCCCGGGAGTGGGCAAGGGGAGCGAAAAAACATTTGTGGCCCAACGGAATCCAAAGCCCGTTGACCGCGGACTACACGTCCCTTGGTCTGGGCAGGCTGTCCGCCCGCCCGCCTGGCTGCCACTTAAACGGTAATCGAGTTAGACGAAGTCTCCGCGGCAGCACATCGGGGGCTATACAGATCAAAAGTTAAGAGGAGGAAGTCGGCTGCAGTTTCGTCCGTTTCTTCAGGCTTCCTTGGGCGGTGGGCTAGAGCGCCGCCAGCTTCCGTTCGGATGCTGACGTTTTAAGACTTGTCCGCCGACGCCGCTCATTCAGTTGTTCTCCCGGAGCCGCAGTTCTTCCTCTTCTTCTTCTTCTTCTTGCTCCTTTCTTCTGACTCTGACAAACTCAGGCACGCAATTACTTGAACGCCGCCGCCGCCGTCGGCTCAAACGGATTCCCCCATTCTTCCCCCGTCATTCTCTTTTACCAGCGACAGCAGTTCCTGAACTCGCACCTTTCAACGATTTCGGAAAGTGCTTTTGGACCGCATCCGTCATCGGATTTTGGGGCTTCCCATTTCTCTGATTTCCAAAATCACCTCAAAACGGTCGCGTTCGCGGAATTGGAGGAGATTTCATCCCTCGCTGGCCGTGAGGTCCGCGGTTACGTTCCAGCCCAAGTTGAACTCCGATCATGAAGTTCGACAAACCAGAGCCCCGACGGCGGTTTAGGCGAATCGTGGCGAATTTGCGCCCTGTTGAATGGATTATTAACACTCCCTCGTAAGTGCCGCTCGTTGTAATCCTTATCAACGTTGTAGTCCTCGCTTCTCCTCCCCTTGTTCCCTTGCTGTGCTCCCTTCGATAGCGAGCGATGCTATCGCCATCGACGCGGCGAGGTTGCGAAACAGTCGTATTGACTCCTCCGAGTGCGGTGATCAGAAGTGATGGCATTGCCCCGCTAATCTTTAGGCTGACCATGGGTGGTCAGTGCGCGAGCAGAACTTGGGCGAAGCGAAGCGCCACGAGAGGCAAGAGAAGCCCGGAAAGAGTTGCGTTCAATCTGATACCTCAGTGACTCGGTTAGCGCTTGCCCCTAGTGACCCTCTCCCACCCCGACCTACTTGCCCTGTCGGGAGACTGATTAGACTGGGGTCGGGAGAACTAGGTTGATTCGGGTGAACGGGAAAGCGAAGCGACGAGGAAGGAAACGAACGAACCCGCGGTTGGTCTGGTGTTTACAAAGTTGTTTCAGCGCGCGAGCCCACGGTGAGATAAACGTTCCGAAGGTTCTGATCCTCCACGTCTCTATGCAACATCAACTGTTATTCAACTGAAACGATGATGACGTGGGGGAAATAGGATAGGATCGAGGGACGGGATCGGGGAGAACCGTGTTGAGGGCAGGGGTCAAACGCGGGGGCTTTTGCTAGAGGCCGATCAACCTGATCCCTTGACGCCGAAACAGTCTCCAATTTTTCTCCTCGGTCCCATCCCGCGGACCTTCAAGGAAGTTCCCCGTCGACGCGTCGGTGATTCTGCTGCACAACTGGTATCAGAAGCAGCTTTGGGAACGACGCCGAAGTAGTACAGCGCAACGAAGCAACCAAGCGAGCAGGGGTAAAGGCTTCAAACGGGCGGTCGACCGAGCAGCGGGCGTGGGGGCAAGAATCCTTGTCAACAGTTTCTCGCCTTTAAACTCGCCCGCATTTACATCGTCGTGTAGGTGAATTGCAGCGGCGGAAACGCCGACGGAGAACCGAGACGAAATCCACCCGACTCCATCCAGGAGTCGCGTTGACATCTTGAGCCAGCGGTATTAGATCCGCAACCGCGTGGAGCGGAATTGGCCTTTTTGAACTCGGTCTCTCCTAGGGCGACGACTTCCAGAATCTTCGTTGGTGTTTCCTGAATGACTCAGTGTTCAGCTGGTGGTGGCGCGCACGTGGCTGGTGGCGGATATCAAAATATGTCTCGAAATGTCTTTTCGGCGTCAAACCTCCAAGGACGTGTTCCAAGGACGGCCTGGTTGCGGTTTCGGTCGCTCGCTAGGTCAGCCGCTCCCGTTGTGGACATACATACATGTCGCGGAAGATGAGCTTGGGGACCAGCCCCGGAATCGCGTCTGGGCTTGCAAGCTCGCTGGCTGAGATTCAGACAACAGACCTGCAGGCCTGGCCGTGCGGCTTCAGAAAATGCGATTCAGCGGGAGGAACTGATGTGAGCCTTCGTCGCGTTGCCGCCTCCGCCTCGTCCTCTCGGTCAACATCCAGCAACAATTCTCTACAAGAGATTCTATTCAAGCAAGGCCGACAACGCTTGCTTGCAAATTCGCCATGCATTCGATCTCTGCGTTGGCCTCCGGCAGGACGGCAGGCGGACGAACCGTCGGTCGTTCGCTCTGTCCGTCCCTTCGGCCGATGGTCGAACGGTCCCCTCGGTGGACGAACACAACGCGTAGGCCGGGCAGGCAGGCAGGCACTCTTGCGATGAGTGAGTGAGTGCGTGAGGAGCAGCAGCAGGAGAAGGAGGAAGAGGAGCGGGAGCAGTGGCCAGCGGCAGGCCAGCCAGGCGGCAAGCAGGACCCGGTAGGACACGGTCCTCTCGCTGGCCATACATCAGATGCATACGCACACGGTCACAGCAGCAATGAGCAGCTTTACGCTACGTTAAATTTTGGAATTTTGAGAAAAATGAACCAACACACAGGAGGACAAAATGAGCCTACGATCTCCTCTCCACGTTCTTTCCCTCTCCTGAGCCGGTGTGCTTGCTCACCCTCTCGCGCCTGCCTCCCCGCTGCCATTAGGCGGAAATGCGTGCAAACTCTGGAATACTATAAGTGACTCTACAGGGAGATTTTGGGTGAGAACGTGAGGGGATGGGGGATACGCTTGAGAGGGATGGAGGGGGGCGGACAGGGCACGGGATAGACGGGGGCGAGCGTTACGCGTGGAAACGTTACTCCTAAATGAACAAGCGGAAGGATTTAGTCACTTACCGAGTTCAGCGTTTGCGTTTAGCAAGAATGCGTTGCTCGTCGTCGCGGTAGTGGTGGTGCTACTCCTAGGACGGCAACAAATTTTTCTCTTGGAAATAGTTTCCCGCACTCCCAGAAGAAAGAAGGGAAATGAACGAGGTTCTAGTGCGTCTAGCGGGTTACTACTTGAAATGGAACGCTGACTCGGCGTTTCGGATTAGTGTAGCGGCAACACTTCTGTATTTTCTCGTCGTTTTACTCTAGGAAGGAGCTATATTTCTCGAAGTGCCTGCCACCCATCCCGTGGTATGTGTCTCTCTCCTCTTCCTTCTCTCCCGCTTTCTCCTCCTACCTTAACCGGGACGGTGCGAGCGCCTCTTCATCTTTGTCTCATGAATATTTCATCCTCTCAAGTTATGGATTCTCGAGTAAGTTACATACGAACAACTGACACTCGACCAGGTGTGCTCGGAGTGCAGCGCGGTGGTAATGATTCGGGTGGTTGAAACTTTCTTGTCCGGACGGCTCTCGTCTGGGAATCCCGGAAAACGAAGGAGTACAAGTCGGAATTTGCGCGGAAACTTTCTCTAACTCAGTCCTCCCTTCTATTCCAGGTAAGCATCCAGATTCCCCGCGAACAGAATTCCTCTCGCACCGCGTGAACCAGAGGTGGTGATGAGTTGGGCTCTCGCTTCGCTCGTGGTCGACATGGAAAGAGTGAGAATCCTCAAATTTTTCGAACCCATTCAGACCACACTCCCACCGTCCAACTCCGACCTCCCGCGAATCGGGGTCGCGGACCTAAAATTTCGTCAAAAAGTCAACGAGTTCGAAATTGAACCAGGGTCTACCACTGCAGACTGTGCCAACAAGTGTCTTGCCGACTGCATCGCGACGGATTCCGCTCCGCCACCGCCGCCGAGCCTACTCGCTCACTCGCTCACTCGCTTGCCTGCTCGAGCCTGTTTCGCTTTTTGTTCTCTCTTTTTTGGATGCGAGTCTTGCTCGCTTGCTTGAGCTGGCAACGCTCTTTCGTCCGCTAGCTCGCTCGCTCAATCGCGCGTTTGTTCGTTCGTCTCCTTGCTTGCCGCCGTGGTCCGCTCACTCGTCCTCGCCCACTTGGCAAGCCTTGTGCATACGAGATGAGTGAAAGCTTGCCAACTTGTGCAAGGCGTGTGCAATTAATTCAGCACAAGAGAGAACGGTGGAACTTCCATAAGTTTTGTGTGAAAGCAGCCGCCATTGCCGTTGAAGCGGTGCCGCCCGCCAGCGTCATTCCATCCCAGCGGGCGTTTGTCGCCCTCCTGCGCAGATGAAAACGCTGCAGTACAGCGCGGACACGGACTTTCATCATTCAAGGTCGACCACGAACCACTGATCGAGCCATCAGTTCCTCCTGGGGCCAGTCGTTTTTGGGTGCCTGGTGTCCATGCTGCAGCTGATCGAACTTCTCGGAGCGATGAAACTCGATGAATGAGGCGTACGATACACAAAACCTAGCGCGCTGCACAGGACTTTCCGCGGTTCAACTTCTGCTGGGCTTCCCACTCCTGTTCGATGACCTTCGTCCTCATCGGAGCTTTTTCTGCAGTCATGTTACAGCCGCCGCGAAGTCTCTCTGAACCCTCCCGGCGGTTGCGGCAATCAATTTTTGACTGACTGACTGTCTGACTGACTAGCTGTCTCTCTGTTGTACGAGAGGTCTATAGATGTGGCCATTAAAATTCATCGCGGGAGGAGGAACCGTATTTGCGTTCGACGGGGTATTCGCTCTCCCTTTCTCTGTGCCCGAACGTTCTCACCGCATGCACGGGAACCGAGCCGCCCCAAGGGAAAAGAGTGTTCCAGCAGAAATTTTGGCTGACAACGCGTCCTTTGAAGGAAATATGAAACACATACGCTCCTCAACGCTCTCAAACTCACTCCATTCCGGCGGCCTACGGTGGTCGTTGTCGTCCTCGTCGTTGTCATCCAACTCCATCGTGGTATTCGTCCAACAGCGCTCATTCTGAGATACCTCGCGGGGATGGTTACACCGGCCTACCTTCAACGCATGCTTACGATGGCAGAGCGCTCGGAGGACGACCACGACGGGACGGAATGGGGGAGAAAGTAGGGGAAAGAGGAGAAATCGTCCGCTCAAGCTATTCGTCCCGTGAGGTGCTACATGTTGAATTCAGCAAACCGCAGGGCGGCGTTTCCGAGCCCACAGCCCCGGGAATCGGAGGATGAATTATTCCGCGGGGTTTTCCGCGAAATCCACGTCGAATTCGACCGGCAAACCTGGTGGACCTTGCTTGGCAAGATGGCAACTGGCAGCCGGACGCTGAGCCGAAGATTCGCTGCCCGAGACCGCAGGGCACATATCGCGTACGGTCTCAATATAGAGTTCTCGATGGTCGCCGCCGCCGTCGGATTCGTTTTCTCTCACGGCTTGTTTTCCCTATCTATCTGGCTGACTGCTTGCGTGGATGGCTGGTGGGAAACTGGTGGGCTATCTAGCGATCTATCTGCCTCTCAATCGCTCGTGTTCTACTCGACTCGACCGAAAGGCGGGACGGGCGAGCAGTCGGAGACTATGAGCTCGCGGATGTCGTATGGATTTGTTTCGCTACTATTTGTTCCAAAGACGTATTTTTTTTCTGTCCGCTTCTTCTTTTGAACCCGTTGGGAATGTACCGCGGGACGGTATTTTCGAGATTTGCACGACAGGACCCGCGACCAGCGAACCCGTCAACTTCTTCTTCCCCGTGTTCAAGGGACGAGGAAACGTTTGGCGAGCTCTCCCGTTTCTTCTTCTCCTTTCGTCCGCCGACTTCAGTCGTGGATCCCATAACCTCGGATTGACCTCAATGTGAAAACACAGTTGACGAGACCTCTGTACCACGAAGATCTCGCTACGTGGCCGAAACTCGACGGTTCGCACCTTGTTTCGTTGAGCTTGAGCTTCAGATATCTGCATGTAAGCGTCTCGGATAAGATGGTTGATATTTTCCGGGGATTCTTGTCCCCATCGCAGTGCCGGAGACGAAGATTGGAATAACGTCCGAGAGAATTCGGTCCGTCACGCCCGTCAAGACGCATGGGTGGTGTCTCGCCCTTCTTGAATATCCTACGAGCATCGACCAGACAAGCGACCTTTCATTCTTTCACTTAGCGCCGCAGTCGCTGTCAAAGCTTCTTCGACTGCTGTTCGACGCAAACTGGCAGAGAATCCGTTCATAGAAATGATCAAGTGGCGTAAGAGGCAGTTGGAGGAGAACGCGGATCAACGGCGGAATGATCTTTATCTTGAAGCATGAGGCACCATCATAACGTGTTCGTGAGTGCGTGGTGTTGTTCCTGCTCCCGAAAACTTCCTCAGCTGTGGATTCCTTTGCAAAGATGGCTGCGAAGTCAGGAGTGAGAGTGCGAACGAATCACATCTGACTTCTCTTGCCTGATGAAGTCAGGGAGGAAGGACTCGCCCAGGATACGTGGATATGCCGACTCCAATTTTTCAAGCACACTCACCCAGCACGGATTCGTAAGCTCAGAGGGGGAGCCACTGACACGTGAGCATGCTACTTTATAAACCAAAGGAAGACAGAAGCATCCACGCGAAGGAAGGCACCGACGAGCAAACTCGCAAGGGTCGCCTCAATGGTGGCAACGGCGTTTTGTACGTTTTGCGTCGAGGGCTACAGCAGCATATCTCTCTTGGATACATCTAGCCGCAACGCAGAAACCATCCAACCACCTCCTGCGTGCACGCTCACGCCTATACGTACAGCTATATTTGATTAGCAGCGTCTTTCGTTCGTTCCTTCAACTAATGCTCTCGAGACTTGAGAGCAACAGATGATTGGCTCCTGCAGTTCTGCCAGCCTGCCCAGCTGCTCGTCCGTCCCTCCTTCCTCCCTCCCTGCCACCCTCCGTCAGCCCGACCGACCGCCTGTCGAATTCCTCAAAGGAATACGACCTTGTTGCAAACGCAATTTGAATAGAAAAAACGCTACCCACACACGGGAAAGCGAGGAAGCGACCAAGAGAGGGAGAGGGCGACCACAAGAGAAAGGAAGCAGTCAACATCTAATCCAACCTCATACAGTCCCTCGGTTACCTGTGGCGTTTCCTAGTGGAACTCCGTGGCAAATCGGGTTTTCATGGAGTTTCGCCGCTTTGGCCGATCGGACGCCGACTCATTCCCCTCCGAAGAGAACGAGGAAGGAATCATGGGGACGAGGTACCAGATCAGCAGCGAAGTGTTCTAAACTTTGCGGGACTCGGACGCTCTGAAACGCCCTGCTCGTATGCGCAAGATACATCGGTGAGATACATGACTTCGCTGCTAGCACGTGGCAGGTGAAGTGTTGGCTTCTAGGAATTGAGTTGCCAACGATTGACGGACGGATCTCTTGCAAGCAATCCTCGTCCTCTGTGATCCCTGCTATTGACTCGGTGCCCTGATCCCTCCAGGTCCCCCTCCCCCACCCCTCCCGTTGACATCCTGCTTCTCCAGATTCCCTGATTCCCAGCCTTTTCCCCTGCCTCAACTCGTCCCCGCTCAACTTGCCCTGTCCTGCGAACATTAGCAGAAAGAGCAGGCCCGACCTGGCGGTTTGGTTGAGGCGAACGTCACCTTGTTCGACCTGAAGTCTGAGCTGAGAAATCGCTGTGTTGGCAATCCGGTGTTGCAGACAACTGCCAAACCTCTTCGGTGAAGCAGGACTTGTCACAACTTCCGAATCGAACCCCTTACCGGCTTGCTTACTTGCTTGCTTGCTCCATCACCTACCCGAACACCAGACACCGACCGCAGAAGCAGCAACTCTTTTATTTCTCACTTTCACTTCCTCCTTCTCGCGAGCGTCCAGGTTTTGGCACGGTGTTTTTGTCCACAAACACGAAGCGGGCCACACGTTTGGCCATAGACGGCTCTTCTGAGTGGGAAATCGCGGAATGGAGAACCCTCGTACGGTGAAACCCATATGGGAAACACCCACGTGGCAAAACAGGCCAACAATGAAAAGTCCCGCGGTCGGGTCGGTTTTCCCTGTGCCCGGGGAGCGAAGCGCAGCGGCACTACACAGCACAAATATCACGGTGCTCGAACATGACGAAGCGGCTTTTGCAAGATTTGCAAGAATTCTCATCTTGCGTCGCGTTGCTGGACAATTTCAGGTCGCTGACGAGATTTCGACGAGCGGGCTCCGTGGTCGTGCTGTTGAAATGTCGGTTGGGAACGAACGGGAACTAATATGATAAGGCAACGCTAGCTCCGCGAAACAAATTCCTACGAAGTCAGTTTGCAAAATTATTTATTGATTGGAATCGACGGACGTACTACGTGCCAGGGAGATGAGCAACCCTCAGGAGCAGGAGCAGGAGGAGGATGAGGAGTGGGGCGACAGGCAGGTTGTCTCGCTGGCGTGTAGGCAGGCATACGCGACCATACGCTGGGCCAAAGGTGAAGCGCCACATAGATCTCAGAGGTAGCTCGACGGCCTCGGAACATCTCGATTCTAGTGCAAAATCTGCGATCCGCCGACCGGGACGAAGCTGTTGACAAACCATCGATGTCCCCTTTTGTCACCTTCCCGTTGCTCTAACACTCCGAGTACCGAGCAATCCAGTTTCCTACCATGCTTCATAACTTGCTTGGTACTGGGGAAAAAGCTTCCGCGGTTCCGATTAGGAATCGGAATTTCAGGAGCAGGAGAACGCTTTCCGATGATTGAAGCCGGTGCGGTGAGTTATCCCGCGGGCGTTTGTTCTAGTCATCACGAAGGAGTAGTCGTAGTCATGGTTGTCATCGTCGGCGCTTTCCCGAAACACGGTGGAAGAGCACGTGCTTTCTTCGCCGTCGCAGTTGTTCCTCAAGCCAAGTCGATTCAATGCCGACTCGAGTGCGCTGGGTCTACTGGGAAAACGCGAGGTTCTTTTTCTCCGCTCCATGCCGTGTCCCCGTTTTTTTCGTTTCTTCAGTTTGGCTTGGAGACGGCATTGCCGATGCGGCTGGCAGAAGCTGAAGCCATCGCGATCGTATCATGCGACTGTGACAGCGGATATCTCGTAACACGCAGAGGATGTCAAGCCAACGATATTATAAGGCTCGAGCAACAGAGTGAGCGGGCGGCCGGGCGAGCGAGCGACCGACCCACGAACCGGTCAGCCACTCTGTATGCATATGTGCAAGAGGAGAAAAAGGCCAGAAGACCGAACGACCAACCGACCGACCAACCGACCGACCAAGGGATGGACGTTCGGTCGGTCGGTCGGGGGCGACGACGACGATGAAGGACAAGTGCGTCAAGTCAAAAAGACCAAGACATCCCCCGAACGTCGACGACGCCGCCGGTGGAAAAGTTGCTCCACCTGCGGCTGGTAGCGCAGATTCCGCGGCAGCCCGCGGCGCCTCAGGCGTGCGGAGGAACTTAACGATGCGACAACCTGTAAACAGCGGCAGGCGACAGAACAGCAGATGTGGGATATTGTATTTGCCTGTACCGCATGTTATTTCGTCTTTAAACGGCAGTGACATTTTCCCGACCGCCCAATGAAAGCAACGCAGGAAAAGATTTTCGAGGGGAAACCTGTCGGAGCAACGGCCAGGAACAGCGAAATGTGTAGTGGCTTCGTTGAAGGTGATCCAAACAAGCCCATGAGAATTGCACCTTCGGTGCTCCACCGTCGGTGTCAAGGTCGTTCCTGATTCTGATTCATATCGATCGAAGAAGAAATATTTCCGCCTTTCTTGGAAATGTTTTCCATAGCGAAGGTCGTTTCGTGTCTCCGGGCTGTTATGCATACTCTTTCCGTTGGGAGTGCCAGACGTGTTGGGACAGAAGTATCCGAGACGGGGAAATAGATTGCTCATGTTATGCATTGTCCCCGTACGCGTCGGCAGGAGCCTTTCTCGTTTCCAGGCCCTCCATTCTCTCCTCGTAACCACAGGTCGGTTGAATTAGAATCCGGCTAATTGGTTCGCTCTCAACTGTGTGGAAAACCTCCTTTGATTCTCTTTTCTTCGTTTCCCCCTTTTGTCGTTCATACTCTCCTGTAGTTCTTCTCTCTCGGTTCGTTCTCCTTTTCGGCTCCATCGTCAGTGTCCGCAGTTGTAGTAGTAGTAGTCGTCGTCGTCGTCGACGTCGCTGCTACGGCCGGCGTCGTCGTTGTCGTATCGGTTCCTCTCAATCGTGGCCGTGGTGGTGGCTGTGGAGGCCCATCTGGTGTCCCATCCTACTTTGTTCTGCTCGTCGATAAAGGCCCGTTCGTCGCCGTTCCTCGTCGTCGTCGTCGACGACGACGAGAACGCTCCTAATTAGAGAGAGGATGTCGTCGAGCTGGCCGTCGTCCTCATCGTCGTCGTCGTCGTCGACATCATCATCGTGTTCATCCCGACTGAATTCCCAACCCTGTCTTTCCGTTTACCCACTTTTGGCCATTGAGATGAGGTCGCCTTCCGATGTTGGCAGTGCTGATGATGACGAGGATCAGGACAGACAACTGAATCCCACCCACGTACTGTAGAGCGGACTCGGGCGGACCCGCGAGCGAAGTCGCCTCTTGATCAGGACGTAGTCTTCGTCGTCGTCGTGGTAAAGGATACAAGGGTCGATTGGTTGGTCAGGTGCGCGGTTGACAGTGGGGCAGAACGAACTCCGGCCACAGCTCCGGGTCCGTGTGGGAGAAGGAGAGCTGAGCAAGGTCCGATTTCGAAGCATCGGAGAAAATCTGACCATCTGTTTCATCGTCTTTCGGGACCCGACTGTCCAACCGATGGCTAACAGAGGCACGGTCGCGGAGACAAACCAACCAGCGAACGGACAGACGAACGGTCGAGCAGGCGGCCGTACGGACGAAGGGGGGTCGGGGGCAGTCGCTCGGGCTCAGGAGGGGGGAGGGGGGCGGTTACCTGGGGGTACGGGAGGGCGTTTCGGTTTCAAACGGCCTACACGCAGCGCAGACGAGCAGGCAGGCAGCCGGGCGGAGTTCTTGAACAAGCTTGTGTCGGGGGATTCGGATTTCGCTTGTCCGCTTGATTTGGAGAGAAAAAAAAGAACACGCCTCTCTCCAAAACTCTATCCGCGACTCCATCTTCGGACGAGCGGCTCATTCGCCGGCGATGTTGGATCCTGGACCAGAGGCAAGAAGTTTGAGGTGCTCCATTATTTGGGGGCTGTGAGCCACTCCGCTTGATATGTCGGTTCAATAACGAGGACACCGAAGGAGTCAATTGCATTCGATGACGATTCAGGAACTTTTTTTTTTTCCTTAACCCACTATCTCCCCCGGGGGCCAGGCCCCTGGGAGGCCACTAGGGCTGCGCCCTGTCTGCGGTCGGGTCGGCTATGGCCTAATATCTACTTCGGTATTCACCCGAGAAGAGAGGGAACCATAGAAACCTCTCTTGAAGCAGCCGGCTCTGGGATTCGAACCCGGAACCTCCCGCTCGAGAGGCCGCCGTGTTTCCACTGCGCCATCCCGTCGGTCAACTTCTGATCCTCCCCGCCCCATTCAGCGACGGAATGATCAGAGGGCCAACATTCCCACTCGATGTGAATCCAACAGTGCAGACTCTTGGAGATTTTCAGATTTTCGGGTTTTTCTGAAAAAAAATATCAACATGTCGAACGGCGTACGAGAAGACCTCCCGGGAACCGGGAATGCACTCCTGAAAGTAGGAGAGCAGGTGCCCGTGAGAGACTCGGTGTCGGTCGTTCATTCGGTCACTTGGTCAGTTAGTCGTTCGGTGTGCGCAAACTCTGCAACACGACCTCCTTGCCGGTAGGATGCAGTGTATCATTTGGTCTAGGGGGAGCAATAGAGACGCGGCGTCGGATCTCCGACGCGCGGAGAACATTCCGACCCGTTGGTGCGAAACAGGAGTCGGAGCCCTGTTGCAACGGGCCTTTAGTCTTAGCGGGCGGATGCGCCGATCAAGAAGATTATTCGCTTTGCGTCTCCTCTTAATTTGCTTCCCAGCTTGAGCTCATCCACCTGCTACAGCTGCCGCCCCCGTCGCCGCTGCTGCTGGTGCTGCTGCAAATACGGCCGGCCGGCTTCAAGCTTCGCCGTATAGTAGTTGCTCTAGTTTAGATTCTTCTCGTAACTCTTAATGACCTCCCCCTATACTTAGAAGGTGCGCGGTTCAGCGAGCTGGCCAACCGAGGGCCGAGATCTCTCCTTAGTTCGTTTCGGTAGAACTGCTTCAACACCAGCAGCCTGACGAAGAAAAGCCGCGACGAAATATACAATGGAATTCGCTTCATCAGCCCACCTCGAAAGCAGACGATCTGAACCCATTAGCGGGTTCACCGACTCATCCTCGAGTCGAAAAGTACCAAATATCAGATGCTTCTACCGGTACCGCTCGATATCAGTTCCGCGTGTCAAGGGAGGTAATTAAAGTTTGAAAGAAGTACCAGTCAATTGACATCTCTGACAATGATGGACTCGCTTGTCTGACGAATGGCACCGGTTCGAAATTTCTCTCGCCATGAGAGGAGAGAAGTGTCTCTCATATCGTTCGAACTCAGATCGTTGAAAAGATGCCAACACTTCCAGATTCCTTTGAGCTTGAGTTCACGAATGTGTTGACGGATGGGTTCCCATAAAATGGGAGAAGAAACGCGGGAACCCCGGGGTTCCCTCCTTTTCGAAACTTCGAATGAAACCCTGATACACAAGCAAGGCCAGGACAAGCACAGGAAGTTGTTCGGGAAGACAGATCTATCTATTCGCAGACTGGGTGGGGAGACATTTTAGAGATGTCTCCGATCGGTCCTCGAGTTTCACGGGAGCCTCGCCACCGCAACTCGCTCCCACGACTGAACTCTTAGCGTTAAACGTTGCCTCGCCTCCAAAGGAACAGGCGAAGAGATGATGAGCAGGCGGGAGTAAAGGAACACGTTGTTGACGGGGCGCGCCCGCGAAATGAGAAGGTGGAGGCTGGGAATGACGAGAAGACGGGGCAGGAGGGCTGCTCTTAGCTATCTCAATTGAACTGCCGCCGGCATAACGCAACCCGTTCCCTCGTCTGTACAGAAGCCGTTGTCGCCGCAGTCGTCTTCGCCTCCTCCTTCCCGCGCGACCAATAGCGGCTCCGGCAACGACGACGACGACAGCAGCTTTTCTGGTACAGAAACCAGGCCTCGATGCGCGTTCCCGCGTGCGTGCGTGTCTACGTTCCTGCGTAAGCGCGTGCACGCGTGCGGTTGCCCGCTCTGGCTTGGATATACAATGTAGTAGGTACAACGCTATGGGATGTGACTGTGTGTGTGTACCGACTGATTCACGACGAAACTCAGCCGCCCGACAGAGGCATCCACGACGCCCGGGGCTTGAAGAGAGAGAAGGAGGTCATCCTCTGCGTGTTGGCGCTAGGGGGGCTGTGGCGGCTTTGTCTACTTACCTTGTAGGCATATACAGGCCTGCAGCTGCTTGCGCTAGTTTTGCAGGTGCCGTGCCGCTGCTTCGCGCTTGGCTGATTGATTGTCGAACCTGTTGACTCGTCGGCGACAGCCATGACGGCGAGAAGGGCGACGACGACGACGACGCGGAGCTTCTTTCTCTGGCTGGGCTTCCCGGACGGCTGCGTACATGCGTCAATGCCAGAGTACTGGCAATGCCTATAGCCCGAGAGCGAGTGAGTCTTCCCGTGCTTGCCCTCCCACGTACCTTTTCCCCAAGACCGTGCCGGCGGCGGCGGCGCCGACGACGACGACGACGACGACGACGACGGCATCGTTGCCTTTCAGAGCAGAAAGAACGGAACGAGCTTCACTTTCAACGACCGGTAGCCGGTGGTGG
The DNA here is from genome assembly GCA_028455905.1 of Neoseiulus californicus. NCBI lineage: Eukaryota > Metazoa > Arthropoda > Arachnida > Mesostigmata > Phytoseiidae > Neoseiulus > Neoseiulus californicus. Next base: position 835,001 of record JAMQGS010000014.1, read on the forward strand.
TGTAAATGATGATGAATAGACCGACAGAACGCTGTTTCCTCTCCCCCTCGCTCGTCGCCTCGTTTCTCTTCTCCGCGGCAAATAGCAAATGGCACGACCACATCGCGAATGATGATCATGATCTTGATGATCAGCATGAACAGATACGGAACCCGAAAATGTCATCCAGGGGCTGGGAAATCGGGAAAGAGGAGGAAAGGTGAAGGACACCTACCGGTGGATCGGAGCGAACGGTTTCGAGATATGGACGAGTGGAATTTGGTGACAAGCATGGGGGAACATTCAACGTCCGCAGCCGTGCTCGATCGCTGCCGAGCGACGATCGGTGAATGACGAATGGAGCCAAACTCCATGCTGCACGATGGGCATGCATCTACGACCTGAACCACACATGCGATACATCGATGTGGGAGCGAAACAGAATGAGCGTTCCGTGTGACTTACTGTAGGTATCTTATACACTCGCTACTTTGCTAGAAAATAGGTCGCGATGACTTCGCGCTAACAAGGTCGACAGCAGTAGTGGCGTCAAGGGGGGCGGGGGAACGCCGAGACACACGACACCGAGAAAAGGCAAACAGATGTCGGGGAGACAGGAGAACACAAAATCGGAAACACAAAGAACGACCGAACAACCAAAAAATCTCACTACAAAGAATTGGAATAGGAGATGAGCAGCTGATGTTGCGTTGAAAACAACTTTGATGATCGAAGCAGGAAAAACTATGAAGTATTGACGGAGTAGCAGATGGCGCTGCAGGTGTTTGCCGCGACTGCTTTGTGCGGCGTGCTCAGCGTCGACAACCCGGACAACCTTCGCGTCTGATGGGGAGATTTTGGTTCGCAGATATTCCCGTCCCTGGCTCCTGTTTCCTGACCCCCTGACGGGGTCTTGGCGAGGGTTGATCGTGAGGGGCCACCTTGAGGGGGAAACCTCTTGGGAGCGCTGAGAATCTTCTCCCTTCCTTCACTCTCTCTCTCTCTCTCTCTGGCCTCTCTTGTTTTCTTACGCGTGGAGACAGTTTATCAGACAGCTTGAAATTCTCCCTTGGACAACTGTTTCCTCCCTGGTCCCCGATGCTTTCCGTCTCTTGCCGAGATGTTCTCTCCTATTCCTCTCCTCAGAGTTCGATCCACTAAGGACGACGAAGGAGGAATAAGGAGCACAATATGAATACGAGGATCGGGGTGGCGGACTGAAGTTGCTGCGATACCTAAATAGCTGTTGCACTACACGGTCGCCTTTTCGGATCCTTCTCCTGAGCGCTGCCTCGAAGAGAACTGCCTTCCGCGAAAGGAACACAGACTGAATCTGGACTCCTGGCCTTCGCGCGGCTCGAGAGCCAAGCCACGGAGAGACTCCTTCGCAGTCGAACTCAGGAGAGCGAGCTTCGGAGGAAGAGTCTTGTCAGGTACGGACTGATTTCCTCCCAGCGGCACTCTCTGTGTCCTGGCTGTCGAACTTCCAGCCTTCCAGGTAATTCAATCGATGTTTATTCGATCTTGTGGAGTTTTGAAGACACGCAGCTAATTGACTTCGAAGCCCTCCCCGAGCCAACTTGGCTAATTGATTCCCGTTCCGTTTTCGCGAATAGTCGAAGAGGAATTCTTTCAGCATCTGGCAGCACTTCATAGCAGACTTCTAATTGGAGACGGAACCGCAGGTGCTGCAAGTGAAGGGTGTTATACGCTTTCCAGGCGGCGCTGCATCGTGGGTCAGCCGAGCCACACCGCTTGATTAGTTGGCAGAATCAAGCCGAGCGAGAGAGAGTGAGAGGGAGAAAAAATGAGGAAGGTCGCTGCACCGTTTTCGCTGATCTCAACTCCCGCCGGCTGCACCGAGAGCACCTGCAACGGTAACATCATGGAATAAGATCGAGAGAGAAAGGAGGAGCGAGCGAGCGAACGTCTTTTCGATGCGGCGGTGGTGTTGCGATATGGGGTTTGCCGACCGACCGTTCCTTCGTTCGTTCGTTCGCTCGTCCGTCCGACCGACCGACCGACCGACGTCGCCAGAGAGAGCGGCAAAGTCTTGCGCGCTGCCAACAAGACTATATGCTGACCTCATCTGCTGGAGGCGAAACCATCCGCCCCGACCGCAAACCACTCTACATAGCACAACTGATCTATGACTCTTTCACCCTGTTGCGTTGACTATCCCGCCGCGGCGCACTCTTATCTCTCATCAAGCTGCTTGTTCCTTTGGTCTCGGCTTGCGCGCTGTTGCGGCCTGTGCTTCATTTGGGTCGATACCCCACGGCTTATCTGGCCTTCAAGGCTATTGCCATGGAAATCTGCTACGGTTGCTGCTCGAATACCCTCCCTGAGTGCGGATGTTTCTTCGGCCTTCCTGGCGATCCTTCTTAGGGCCTTCGGAGCTCAAATCAACCGACAGATACAGTACCCACGAAAGACAAGGAACGACTAGCTATCATTTCGGAGTACTGTTTCCGAAACTTGGCGACCCCCAGGTTCGAAACCCCCTAGATTTCATTCCTGGACGGTTTCCCCACGGAAACATTGAGTTGAACAAAAGAGGTATTTTCGTAAGATCCGAGGTCATAGTGACTTTTGCTTTAATCGACGAAAATATTCTTGCCAGACCCAACTTCTAAGACACACGAAGAAGCGTGAGGAACATGAGAAGTTTGAAAACTGTGACGCGAAAAAACAGGGGAACTCAAGAGACTTGAAACGAGAGAAAAACGATTTCTCATTGAAGATTTCAGCGAATAAAACGTCTCGCAACCACCCCATCGGCACATCGGGATGTGTCTATAGCATGCCCCGCGACCCGCCCGAGATACCGCCCTCAATTTGGTTCCATTGTCTCTGAACAGCGCCTTGGCAGTGGTGGACGGTCTCCCTCTCTCTCTCTCTCCTTCTCGTGGTCGTCGTCGTCGCCGTCATCGTCTGCCGCCGAGGACTTCCAATGGGGGAGGAATCCACAGACAATATGGAACAGGGGATCCGTGCTAAGGGTTCCAGAGGGCTGGCCCGAGGGCCAAGGGGGTCAGATGGCTGTGGTAAAGCGGGCAGGGCTGGAGAGCGAAAGAGGTTTTTGTGTTAGTTGTTGCTTGTAACCCTTTTTATTCTGAAACGAAGCAAGGGAGCAAGCAAGCGACCGACCCAGGGAGCGATGAGCAGCCGAACGTCTCGAGGGGTTTCAGGAAAACAGCGGTGGCGGCGCCCGCCGGTTGCGTCGACGTCATCGGCGGGGGCGGCGGTGGTGGTAGTGGTAGCAGATGAGTCCAACTCGCGCGAGCTTCCTCGTCGCGAGTTTGGGCGAGGGCCGAGCGGGATTTGAGGGATTGCTCAAAATCAATGTGATGGTTCGCCAACAACAAAGGAGTTACAGTGAACAGCGCTGACGAGCGAACCGGCATGGGGATTTGTGGGAAACTGCTGTTGCGGGGAGACGGAAGCTCGAGGTTGCGCATCGGAAGAACGAGAAGAATAAAGCCATCGAGAAAAAGAAAAATGCGTACCGAAACGACTGCTACTGGAAGAGTTAGACATCCAGCCAGCGAGAAAGGGTTCGAGGGTTCCGAGGTTTACGAAACACGTCAGAGACCTCGAGCGAAAAAAAGTTGTGCTGAGGGCGCAATCAGGGACCACGGACGCTACGGCCTCCGTGCTGCCAAGGCTACAGCTGTACCGAGACAAGATCGACGAGAGGAATCGAGCGCTCGGAACAGATGGAATTAAAACTCGATCTGTTTCATTTTGTACCTGGGATCCCCTCCCTTGATTCCTCGCTATCGACCCCTCCTTTCTCATTGTTTCTCTCTCCTTTGTTACACCGTACACCGGACGACGAAAACAGGCTCGTCCGCAATCGTTCAAGGCCCTGGATTTCGTGGATTTCATTCGATCTTATGGGATTTCGATGGATTCAGGTCGATCGTTTTAGCAAATGCTCCCGCGATCGCCATTGCTCCATACGGGATCGAGGGACGCAGCACGGGAGAGGGGAGAACAACAAGAATTTGATGGATGACAAGGATGACTACTCGATCGACGAAGCTGCAGCGCTGCCCGAACGATTCTCGCTCTCACAGCAATCGATGTAGGGTGATGATACGCGAGTCATTTGGTAACGGGGATAGAGGTGTCTTTCAATGGAGGCGATCAGATGCTGATAACGAACAATGAAACTCCAAGCCATAATAAACGCCAGTTGCACAGTGTGCTTGAACAGGACCCCGTGTCGGAAAGCGGGAATGAAGAGACGAAAGAAAAAACACAACGCATGCCTCGAAGACTCCTGCTCGTCGACGGAACCATGGCGGGAGACAAGCAACGGATGGGACGACGAACTGGTCGGATGGACACGAAACGCAGCGACGAGTGAGTCGCAAAGGACAAGCGGTCTTGGCTTCGGCAAATGGCGATAAAAGGAGATAGGGGGAACAGGGGGCGGGGCTCCGTAGAGTGGCTGCGCAGCGCAACAGTCGCTACGGGGCCGCTACGAGTGAGGGAGCGGGCGGGCGAGCGAGCGACTCTGTTGGCGGCCCGCGTGGCAAAGTTGATTAGGACGCTGAACAGGAGAGAACAACGCGAAGAGACGAACAGGCCAGATGTGGAGGGTGCATGGAGACTCGGGGGGCATCTGAGTGGGTGGGAAACGTTTCGGAAAAGACGGTGAAAGCACCGGGAAGACCCGTGCGGGGAGCACGAGGAGCGAGAAGAGGGAGAAGTGGTGGAGCGGCGCGGCGGACCAACAATGGAGGCCCAAGGCTAGAACGACGACATCGACAGCGCTCTCAACGTTGACGACGACGTTGACGGCCGCGGCACGAGAACGCGAAACGGTTAATCTTTTGTGATTATCCTGACAGCCATCCGGCAAGCCGAACAAACAACGACAAAACTATCAAGAAAGAATTCGTTCCTCCAGCCGTCAAGAGCCTATTTCTTGTGCTGCGACGGGAGGGTTCCGGCATGTTGAATGCCTCGACGTCGATGCCGACATTCTGTCGCGATATTTTTGTTTCGTATGCCGCGTTCGAGAACAGAGTTTCGGGGACTCAGTGGATCGAAGTGGGGGAAAGCATGGGAATCGCTCAGTTCAGGAAAATTTCCGTTTCCGCATCTCACTGATCAGCGATTCGCGCCAGGTAAATGCTATGGCAGCCAGTATAAGCCGGAGCGGCAATAATCGAAAAGCAATTTTCGGGGAGGAAATTAATGCCAACGGAACGATGACATTAGCAAAAACGAGATCTTCCCTCTGCGGAAATTCACAACAAACGATAAATGTTCGCTACCAGATCGCAGCAGTAGCAAAGCACGACCGAAAACTACCTGCGTGATCAGTGTCGACTTGTTCGTATCGCTGCTATAGGTCCTATGCTGTTCGGTCTATCTACACTATATGAAATTCAGCTCAGATACGGATTGCTGACCGGATTCCCTCCCGAGTTGGGAATTTCCCGGGGGAATGTAAATTTGAGTAAACTCCCGAGACGTGAACCCATGAGCCTGTAGATCTTCTACCCGAATCTATTTTCCCGATCACCAGGACAGCCGGAATCAGTGTATGGAATGGATTCTTGTGATTAAAGTAGGCATACGATATATGAGCTTCAGGATATATGTATGTAGGCCTGGGGATAGGAAAAAGCGCAGCGCTCTGAAGAGCATGCTCGCCCACAGATCTCGACGCAACATTACAGCTGCAGCCAGCTATCCAGTCAACATTGCTCACATCTAGCGAGGGCGGGCGGCCGGCCGGCGACATTGCACGGCATGGATGTCACGTGCGACGTCGTTCGAACGTTGAGAACTCGACAGCAACGGGTACGGCAGCGCGGCATTGGGAGGCTATGAACCTCGCTCGCTCGCTCGCTCGTCCGCTCTACTCGTAGAGAATGCAGCTGAAGGGGTCGGCGCGGGAGAAAGCACGCGACTCAGAAAAACTCGCCAAGTGAGTGCGTGAGCTCAGGTCACAGGAGAACAGGGCTAGACGGGAAGTCAGGGCCGGAGGACGACGACGGCGGCGTCACTGGCGGTGACGGAGGGCAGAAAGATGATGGAGGCGGAAAGATGACGAGATTCGACATTGCGGTAAAGACGTGACGCTGGACCGTCGGCGCGGTCTATCCGTCCTTCAACGGACAGGCAGGCAGGCGGCCAGGTCGGTCGTTCGACCGGTCGGTGTTTCTTCACTGACTGGTGGCGGCGGTGGTGATTTATAAAGGTAGCTGTACGAGAGGTAAGAGGGAGGGAGTTCGAGAGGAGGATGCCGCGATGTCTAGTCAATATTATTGATTATCTTCATTGGGTCGCTCACACGGTGCCAACCGGGCAGACGAGCGAGCGGCAAGCCGCCTGCCGAGCCGTCTCTGACCAGAGCGGTCTCTTCGGTCATGCCAACGTAACCGACGGCAAGGGTTTGTTCGGACAAAATACTTGACCAATCAACAAACAGGGCCGATGCAATTGCTGTCTAGCCTCTCAGGTTTTTTTGTACATACCTCGTTTCCGATAAGCTAGGAGAAAAGTAGATGAGCCCGATGGAACTTCTGTCGAGTACCATTTACGTGACACTGACCGGTTTCGCGTGACACTCATGCAAGAGCAACTCCGTACCAACTACAATCGGATACGAAGTTTCGAAGTGCAAAGCGGCGCCTTCAACATCCCGTTTCGGCGGACTCGGCAGCCATTCGCCGCCTTTCTTCAAAATTATGGCCTTGCTTTCTGATGCCCACATATCGTCGATGTAGTCTGTGCCCAGCTTCCGATAAAACTTCAACCCCTGTTGTCTGAGCCTTGCCAGGTATCTCGTGTCCAGAACGAAAAACCGGGCAGATGCGGCAGAGATAAAGCCGCGCTAGCGACCGTACGGGCGGCCGAACCAGGAAGAATTATAACCTTGAGGTCACGGGACTTCCAGCTTTGCGACCGGTGAGCTCGCCGCTGACTTCTATTGGGTCTCTAGCGCCGCCGCCGCCGCGCTTTTCGAAGAAGCCGTCGTCAAGGAGCGAGATAACTCCCGTGAGGTGTCTGGGGTTTCGTGAAAGAGCTGCTTGTGCTGTCGCGCTCAACTGCAGTCAATCCGAGACACTGAAAGGGAGATACACCGAATATCCTGACAGGTACTCCGGCAGCCATTTGATCTCGTTGTGTCGATGTGTCAGTCAGACAGTCAGTGACTCCGTCTGGTCGGTCGCGCACTCAGTTGCCAAAACTGAGACTCGGAGTAGGTTCCCAGAGATTCCCCTAAGGTCATTCCGGCAATGGTTCCAAGGCGAGCCAGGTGGAGAGGCAGCTTGACATCGGGGAGCCGATGGCCCAGCGCGAGTCCGAGCCGGAGTCGAGAGTGCGACGAATCGAGCCTGCGGCGGAAGAGAAATTGACCTGAAATAGAAAAGGATGAAAGAAGAAGGTGGCGGCCGAGCTAATTTTTCCATCGGCCTCGCGAACGTTTGCTCAACATCTGCTCCGGCGCGGCGTTCCCCTTTCCGCTCCTCTCGGTTTCTTGTCATTCTCCTGCTGCCACTGCTGCTGATTCTCCTTCTCCTCTCCGGTGGCGGCAGCTTCCTTCTCCTCCTGTCGTACTGCCGCTATTGCTGACCACCGACCGACGCTCCTCTGCCGCAAAATAAATATATTTTATTTTAAGCCATCCACTGAACGGATTTGATTTATGATTTCCTTTTTGCCAAACGCTCGCCATATCCCACCGGCTTCGGGCGGGCAGGACGGTCGCCCGGTCGAGCACGGCCTCGGGCTGCCACCTCACCGCCTTTTGCCCTCCCTCCCCAAATGATAAGTGAATAGCAGATAAGAGCCGCCAAAAAACGATAATTATTTTCAAATCTCTCCGTTCTTTCCCATCTGCGTGCGTGTGCGAGTGTGAGTCGAGTGCGCCCCCTCGCTCGCTCGCTCGCGAGCGGCCCACCGGCCTGCCCTCCCGTTTGCCTGAGTGCCGTCCTTCCAGCGTGCACGCATTTCTGCGTGCGGCTGTCAAGAAATAAAAAAACATTAAACGACGGAAAAAAAAACGTTCAAACACAGCGAGCCGCAGCCTTCTCTCTGCAAACACCTCGCGCAACCGTTGATATCAACTGTTTTTGCGGTTGAGGTGCGATCGAAGCGATCCAAAGTTCTTCATGATACGATTGCGCGCGCCATGCGGCATCGGGGTATGTCGAACAAACTCCAGGCATTCGGGGGAACGCAGCTCAAAATTCCGATCGGACTCGATTCGAATTATTCCAACGATTCCCTCCTTCCACCTTTCCCCAAAAATTTCGTTTGAACTTCGCGCAGTTTGCTCATTTTGGCAAACGACGTATTTCAGCTCCCACATCGCGCATTAGCACTGATTATTCGCCCCGAAATTGAGAATTTCTTTCTTTTTTTCAGATCGTCTGGCGGGCATCTATCCTCGGCTCGACGTTCGGGATGGCGTCGCTGACAGTTTGCTTCGGACCGAAGTTCCTGACAGGACTCGGTCTGTACGGGATGATGCTGTCGTTTTTCCACTTTTCTGAGTACATTGTCACTGCCTACATAAATCCCAGGTAACTAGAGCTGCATGCCCCCTCTTGAATCGGTATAGTACGCGCTGTCTAATCAGACCCAGCGGCATCAACTTTCAGGAAAGAAAATACTGCCTTCTGATGTCGGATTCGCGAGAAAAAGCTCTGCACACATGTCAGGCGTCTTTGCGTATTGTCGAGTAAGGGGTCCGACTCGTTTCGTGCTCAATGTATTGATGTACATTGTCGGAGCATTCCTTCACATATTTTATCCGCTTAGTCAGCCGATCGGAGGAAACACCCGCCCGTCTATTTTCGCCAGAATTTTCGTGCCTGATTTTGTCCAATCGAGCCAATAATGAGTGAAATGGGGCACCAGATGATCAGCCCGGCCGCTCAGTCGGCCCAAGCTGTGTTCTCTCATGTCAGCTGAACTCTTCCTCCTTTTCGTCTTGCGCTGGTAATTTTTGGCACCCAAGATGCTAGGGCACGGTTGGAAATTTTCTCACTTTGTGAATCGCAGCCCGAGCGGCGACGACAACGAGGACTGCCGAACGAGAACTGTCAGATTTTGGCTCACTTACCCGAATCTGCTCCGGCTGCCCTGGCGGCCCCGCACTCCGATGGCGGCCGGTCACCGAGTGAAAGCGCTTTTTCACTCGACAGTGATGACCAATGACATCAACAGCGTCACAAGGATTTTTTTCCGGCGGAGCCTCTTCGAAATATCGAGCGATTGGGCCATTGTCCGAAGAGGCGTATTGAGGAGCAACACCGCAGTGTTGTCCTTCGTCGGGGGCTGCGTCGGCGAGGAGGGCGGCAACGACGACGACAACAACAACAACAGGAGCACCAGCGGAGGCGACGCGGGGGTGAAGCCCGACGCCATTCAATCAATGAAGACTCCGGCTGAGCCTATTTCCAATACGTACGGGATGAGGTGTCTCGACACGACGACGACCACCACCAAGGCAACAACAACAACAACAACGAGGCTGTTTTGCGCAACCACTACAATACCGGATTCCCTAGCGGATCGGATGCTCTTCCCCGGGATACACTCGCACCTAACCCATCATTGGTGACTGACCGACGACCCAACAACCGACCGACCTTCCTTCCTTCCCGGAGCGTCGGCGCGACGCAGCTAGCGGCCCCAAGTATGCTCGTGCGAAAGAGATTTGTTGCGCAAGGAGAGAAAGCAGGAGTACTGAGTGTTCCTAGTTGGTGTTTCTGCTTCTGCCCTCTTCTCTTCCCGTCGTTCTTCCAGTCTCGTCTTACCGCCCCCTTCCCTCGTAGGCAGCCTACCCTGACTCCCAGTGTTTTGCTCGGTCCCATCTGGTTTTGTGACATTACTATTCAGCTAGGGGTTCCGTCGTCTGCAGTCAGAGGGGAGAAAAGGGGAAAGGGGCTCCGCGTTGCCCATCGCAGCCGGTGGCGTTGCCGCGCTTCAGCAACACGGAAAAACTGCCTGAAATTCAACGAAGAGAAAAAAAAAAACACACGAATCCAACGTCTTTTTCCAAGAAACTGGCTGACGGCTGTCTCGAGTTGGATTGAGAGCGGCAGCCTAGTAGGTTTGCTGCTGTTGGATTGCCCTTTTATCCCAGGCCCCCTCATTCGTTCCTCCGCCGCACGGCCGCATTCGCTCCACCTGCGTGTCCCACTCGTTGCAGCAACCGGGGGGCTGTCTTTTCCCCCACCTGTGCGCGTCCCCGCTTGCATACCGCCGCCAGACTGAAAACGTGAAGTGCGGTGACGGAACCTCTGAATCTTCTTCGATTTTAAAGCGTCGCAAGAGCTAGCAGGGAGGCGAGCAGTCAGTCAGTCAGTCAGTCAGTTGGCCTCCTTGGAGGAAGGAACGAGGGGAGGAACATATAGCGCAACTTGACGGTCCATATGTCAGACCGCTCTCCAGGCCACCTTTCCCGGGGAAAACTCTTGTCTAGCGTAGCTGGCAGCGATGCTTTTTGTCTGCAGGTTCACTTCCTGTAGTCTGCGTGCGCACGTGCTGCAACCAGGAACGATTTCAAGATCGTTGTCGCAAGCGGGATAAAATGATGTTACCCGTTTGTAGATCGTTGCTGAAATCGGGGAGTTGACTTGATAATGACGGAAGGAACGTAACTCAGCGAGAAGAGGAAGAAATCCGAAATTCTCCTGTTTCGCGCCTCTAAGTTCTTCCACCCAAACTCAATCATCGTCGGATACCGATTCCTGGAGTCTTGACCAACGTTTCGTAGCGAGAGACCAATCGAGGGAATTTCAGAACTTGGAACGAAGGAAAAACTCCCCGGAAGCCTGCTGGGTCTATAACAAAACTCGCGAAGATTGGAAGCAGCAATCCACAGCTTTCAACTGGCCAACAGGAATCACGCTGTTCCTCGATCGACATTGGTTTTGTAGACATCGATGTATTTCCCTCGTTCGCGGAAACGTCGTCTGTACACAAATCGCCCGAAGCCGAGGCTCGACACGTATTTCAGCTCAAATTTGATCCTCGATTGTGAAACGACCGTCGCAGGGCAGACGCAGATCGATGCTAAGAAGAGCACGTTTGCGATTCTCGTAGAGGAAATAGGGGACAGAGTGAACGAGCGCTCTTCATGATGGAGGCCATGCGCTTTCCGGTGTCCAAGCTCAAAACGCCAATGAGACTCGTTTTCTCGGCCCGTATCCTGAAAAAAAGAATAGAATGTAATCCGGGATGGCTTCTGATAGATATTGGTTCGTTTCTTTGCAGATCCCTGAATCTGGATTCTTTCTTGCTGAATCACTCGAAGGAGTACCACACCGCCATGTTGGCGAGTTGGGTCGAATTCGCCATCGAATGTTATTTCTATCCGGGTAAGGAATCGTGCCCTGTTTTCCGCACAATCGACAAAGGTCAGCAGCGGTGTTGGCCTGGATTCGGTTCCGAACGAGATCGTGGTTTCGTTCAAACGCTTCGTTTGAACGAAAGGTCGCAAGGAGCCGTATCTAGACCGGCGCTGAACTGTTCCAGTTGACCTGACTGTTGTTGTTTCTTCCTTCCGCAGATATGAAACAGCCAGGCCTCATCGCCTACACCGGCCTGGGCTTGTGTTGTTCCGGCGAACTGCTTCGCAAATGCGCCATGCTGACCGCAGGCTCGAATTTCCATCACCTGGTGCGAGTGAAGCGCGAAGAGGACCACAAACTCGTAACTACCGGAGTCTACTCCGTGTGCCGCCATCCGAGCTATGCTGGATGGTTTCTATGGAGCGTCGGAACTCAGGTAAATGTCTAGGTCGACCAACTTCTCTTGACCCGTTTCCTCCGATTCGATCGATTCCAATTCGAACACGATGACAATGTCGACGACGAAAACAGACGAATGTCCCGAATCGTGTCGACCGCGCAACCGGAGGAACAGGACACTTCAGGTGGTCGAAGAGCCCACCAAATTTTCAACAGGTCCACTATGGACCATCATTCGCGATTCAATGTCGCTCGCCGTTACAGCTGCCCATGATGATGAGGACGTCGATAATGATGATGAAGTGAACGTGCGCTGTATTCTGAAGCTCGAAACGGGTATCGCTCACCTCGCTGATGCTCGATGCTCTAGGCAGAGAGGAATCGGCGGTGAGGATTGGGCAGTGCGTCAGAGCAGTGGGCGGTTAGGTGGCTACATGTTGTGCGTGCATAACAGTGATGACAGCTGAATGCTGCTCTGTATGAACTGCCCGTTCTATCTCTCGGTTTTATAGAGCTCGATAGCTCTGTCTCACGCGCGGGGAACTTTTGATCGTCCAGAAGGTTTCAGCTTCGATTCGTCCCCATGAGAATCATTCTCTTTCGCGCATTGTGTACTTCATATCATCACAATCAACGTCGCTCATAATCCCCGGAACTGGAAGCAGGCTCATGACCGATCAAGGAGGGACATTGTCCTGGTTGCTGATCGGAGAACATAGGGGTTTACCCGAGGATGGACCTTAGTAGGCCAACCACGTCGGCGAGTCTTTTCAGCTTTTCATGGACGTCTAGAACTTTCTCAAAAATCTTCCCTGGAGGCCTTCTGGAATCGCTCTGAAGACTCGCTAACTACTGAGATGACACTTCTAACGAGCTCCCTGATGGATCCGCTGCGCACGTTCGCGCAAGGCTTCCTTTTGTCTTGGATCAATGTCTGAAGACAGTTTCGAGTTGGTTGGTTGGTTGGTTGGTTGGTTGGCTTGCTTGCTGACTGACGTACAGAGCAAAGCAACGGACGACTGGCTGTCTCAGTGACTTAGTGGATGCGTCGGAACAAATCGTGTAAGTCTTCTGTTGAGGACAACAACGAGATGTTGAGAGTTCCGGCACAAAATCCGTGAGACGCGGATGAGAGAGAATAGGAGAACCGCGTGGAAGGAGGGACTCGAAGAATCACTGTGAGGGCCAAGCAGAGAGAGAGAGAGAGCAGGGCAAGGGGAGAGAATCGGGACGGTTGGGCTAGATAAAGGCGAACTGCTTCCGTTCCTTGGGACTTTCCAATTGCTCCGCCTGTTTGCGCCAGCGGATGACGAACGGAAGCCAACGTCCTTGCAGGGAAGTACTAATAAATGGGACGCCCGCTTGTCTGTCTCTCTCTCTTGCAAGGATGGGAGCTTGTTTTCGAGGAAGAGATGCTTACTCACTACCACCGCCAGTGGGACTGCCGGCCGTCTCGTTCCGTCCCGTTGTGCTTCATCCCTTGAGCAAAAGACAGCAAGAATCCTTAGCCCCGGTGCGGCGTCGTTCTTTCAACAAAAAGAAACCCTCCAGTTGCCTCTCGTGATCCTCCCTCTTCTGCCTCTCTCGCTCATTCGCTAGCCGCCGCCTACAGGTATTCTCAGGTGAATGGTGGACAATCATGTCGGCTCCCACCTCACCGACGCAGGATCCACGACTCGAATCTATTTCTCACCGACATTCTTCGACTTTTTCGATTCCGAATCCGTCAAAAGCGGAACCTAGAATTTGAGGCTGATTTCCAGTCGGGGATCGTCGCCGATCTCCAGATCTTGCTCTTGGCGAAAATCGTCGGGAGGCTAAATCAAGAATACACCACAGCTGCTCCCTTCAGAATCTGCTGATTTGAAAAACCTCTCCACGTCTACAGTTGTTGGGTTCTGCATAGCGGAAACACGACTCCTGACGTTGTCATGATTCGAGAGGATTCTACTCCTCGGGAGAAAAGCGAACCGCAGGTTTCCCCCTACTTCGGATGTAATGCTCGCGGCGACGTCATCCGATCACTCCAAAACAATGTTCGCCGACTTCCATAACAACACTTGTTTGTTTCCTTTCAGTTGCTCCTAAACAACCCGTTCTGCACCATCGCGTACACCATGGTCACCTGGGTGTTCTTCCGCGAGCGAGTCGAAGACGAGGAGATCACTCTCCTGCAATTTTTCGGCAGCGAATACGCGGATTATCAGAAACGAGTCGTTACAGGACTGCCGTTTATCCGAGGCTTCAAAGCGGACTTATGATTGAAGGACGAGGAGGATTCGCTACGGTAAGGAGCGAGTGCACCACGGTCCCCGCTGCTCGCGGTTCCCAGACAGCGATGTTACTTCTGTTGTTGCTTTTCTACTTGAACACGTTCGAGGGAGCATGGCCACTCCCGTGTCGTTTCGGATGAGGAAATCGAAAAACAGCGCGACTGCGTCTACTTCCCTCGAAGTCCGACTGGGCCCCCATCCTCGCTAAGCGAACGAGGGCATTTCACATTTATATCTTCTCCCATTCTTTCGATTTTTTCATTTGCTCTCATTTCCCCGTGGACGAGCGCTCTGCGATTCACACTGTCTCGTGACCCCGACTACTTAACCTTGTCCATGGAACTGCTTGGACCGAAGCCGCGCACAAAGTATTCATCTGATTCCCGCTTTCGACACACGTATCTTCATTATTCATGTATCAAACCATCCATCTATCCATCGGTTCCGTCAGGCGATCTGGCGAAACTTCTCCCATGATTGAATGCTTTCGAGTTTTGAGTCCTGAGTTTGGACTGCCCGAATATGTACTTCTTGCGGAGCCAGAACCAGTCTGTCATCCAGATAGAGTGCATATTTTGCATGTGCAAGGCATGTTAGAGATTTTCCTTTTTTGTAGAGAGCTTTACTTCATGAGTGCCACAGTGAACAATAAAAAGTTTGGTTTTCATCCCCACTTCGTTCAGTCTCCCGTTCTTCCAGTTATGTTCATAAAATTCAGAATAGAATGCTCTTTCTCTCGCTTTTCGTTCCTATTTTTTCGCAGCTGCAAGCCACATTTAGGTTCTTTCTCAGATCATCCCTGAATCACTGTTCCCAGAGACTACAGATCAGAATCCATTTAGACTGATGGATCAAAATGCATTTCCAGCGACGCACACCGCTTTATCCGAACGATTCAGTGTTATTCTGTTCCCTGAAAGCGAATTCATAATTTCTTCCAATTAATCGCCGGGAACTACTTCGGGTTGGGGAAAGGCAGAGGGCCAGCTTTCGGCTGATTAGTCCTCAAGCAAGACGGACATGTAAACCGTTCCAAAGGGGGCGGCCCTCCGGTCCGAGGGACCGAGATACGAACCAACGAACTGCCATTCTAGCGTGTGATACCAGCAGTGGGCTGGTATGTGAAACCATATGTGGTACCATTGTGATTCCACTGTGGTAACGCAAACATGAATTGGAATGTGCAAGTAACGTGACGCGAGTCTGCGGCACTATGATGCAAGATGCGTTTGGATCAACAGCGTCGGTCAACGTCATCGATCACTATGTAACTTCATGTTTCCTACGTGTATCAGCGCCGTTGATCAACGCCGATGATTCACAGACTCCACGAGGTGCCAATCAACGGCGTTGATCGACGCCGTTGATCAACCGGATTGAAACGGTGTAAATGCGCCCCTATGTGATCATGACATGTCATCCGATCCAAGTTGAATCATGTCATCTTCGAGCGCATCGGATGGGAAAACGTCGAAGCATGCGTGAATGCAGTCGAAAAAATAGTCCAGGGTTTCGCTGCGATCTCCAGCTGCGTCTCACTCCTCTTCCGTCAACATGATTCTCTCTTCTGCTGGACGACATCTGCTATATTTCTGAAGTCAGAGTTCGAAGCTTGAGTCATTGAGTGGTGGGCCCTAGGCTCATAACGGATCGATTCCCGGCTCACAGGTTTCAAGTACAAGCTAGTCCCAAACCTCAATAACAATTGTTCCGCGATCTCCATCAAGCATCGTTCAAAATGTATGCTGAATATGCGCCGATGATCTTCGGGGACCGGTGCATGTCAGGGAAAACATCCCGTTCTGCCCCATGACGCATGGCATGAATCAAACAGTACGGTATTCATAACGCACCGGGTGGCATCTGTGGCTCGTGGCACGAAAACCGAGCGTGGCTGCTTGGCGACTCCAACGCGACTTCATCGACAAAAGTGGAGAAAGATTGAATCTTCATGGTAACCGTTTTTACGAGCAGATCTCGCTTTTTCTCGAAGCAGTGCTCGACGCTTCCGGGGTCGCGTTACGTCGACAAGCGCGCTCTCGATTATCTGTTTCCATATACAACGTCCGAACAGGCTGGACAATGTGTCTCATAGAAGAATTCCCAAGCCATCCTTCTAAGTGCTTGTTTGTGCCACTGCAACCTCCATTTTTTCCCAGCATCCCGAGCACTCGGACATGTATGATGAATCACGTAGCGGTAACTCCTGCTTTCTGTTGTGACTCTTTGTGAATGCATGTGACCATTCAATGGCACAGACCAAGTCGAGAACTACAGGAGGAATTTCGTAGACAAGTGACCGATAGAAGTCCGAAGAGAAGCGACGTGTACGTGTTTCTGCGTGTGTGTGTGTAAGTGTGTGCCAGTGGTGCAGAAGGCGCCAAAGGAGGGAGTTGCGATCAGGGGAGAAGAAAAAAGGGAGCCTTTCGCGAAGACCAAAGAGAGGAAACCTTCGTCGGAAAAGACCTCCGTATTAGATGTGCAATTCGGGCACGTTGGTGAGCTTTGGTCAGTGCGCGTAGGCTTTCTTTTGCTCGCTAGGCTCGGCCACTGGCTGCTTGTTTCTTTTTGTTCAACCGGTGCGGCGGACTGACAGGTCAACCGATCGTAAGGCTAGCAGGCTGAGCAAACTGGGCAGCGGGTGGGCAGGCAGGCAGGCCAGTTGGAGTGGCGGTTGCTTCTTATTGGATTTCGTCGTTCCTCAGCCGCACTTCTTTCCACCACCGCCGCGCCGTTTGGCATTGCCGGCGCCGCCGGCACCTCCGCCAGGCAGTGTTCGTCCTCCTTGACGATGCTCAAGCTTCACAGAGGAGTCTGACTCCCGAAGTTGGAACTGAAGCTGAAGGAGGATTTTTTTCCCACTAAATGTTGAGACTGTCGAGCACAACGGCGGCGGCAGCAGCAGCAGCAGCAACGCCATGCCGGAGAGAAATGTTGCTCAAGGGATGTGAGCTATGAGCCAGTCAGCAGAGCTGTAAGCCACCGCGCAACCCGCCGACGATCCAGTACCCAAGAGGAAAAGGGTTGCCGGCAAAGGAGGCTGAAGGATGCCGGTGGGGACACCCTGGGAACATTGAGGGAAATATCGTTGGCCGGCGAGGAAACAAGCGAGCGAGCGAGGGAGCAGCCAGGCATCCAAGGTGGGATGGAGGCGTTTTGCTACGTGACCACGACAACTCCGCCCGGTCGTTGCACACGTTTGTGCAAAGACGTGCCGCTGCCAGGTATCCTGGCCGTCCGCTGCTCGCCCGCAACGCATTTCCTTATTTTTCCGCGGCACCTACAACGAACAACGATAGCTTCTAGTTTAGTGGCAAGCTGACCGAAATAACGCCGAAGAGGGCGTCTGCGGAGGAGGGTAAAAAACAAACATCGGCAACGGCACAACGGCTGAGAATGGGAACGACATCGCGAAGGACATCGAGAGCATCCGGAGAATCCGAAGAGCGCCTCAAGTTTGTGAGAAAGCTCTCTCCAGCCAGCCAGCCACCAGCCCATGACAGCTTCCGTGCGTCGTGTGCTTTTCGCTGGTAATGGTTTACCTCAACAATGAGCCTAATACACCCTTGCTGCTGCTGACACCTTTTGCCATGCTTGACAACACGGCACCCGATAGTCACACGGTTTGCGTAGCTTTGTTGTTCATGGTAACCCTCCAGAAGCGAGGAAAAGCGGCCAGCAGGAAGCGAGCGAGACGTGGACAAAAATCCGGTTGTACTTTTTGATATGAGGAAGAGCGGCAGCTGCAGTAGCAGCAGCCAATGAAGGAAGATGGTCATGAGAGAGCAACCAAAAACGAAGCGTTCTGCCCCTTCGGAAAGAACGGATGTCGCCCGCAGCCACTGTGTTAACATGTCGTCGATGTTTCGTTCGCGAGCCCGGTCCGGCCTGGCCTGGCCCGACCGTCGGGCGAGGCGTCCACCACCGCAGACCTGAGCTTTGTGGAAGGGTCGATGAGGATATTCTTCCGTCCTGAGGAATATCCCTTCGATCGAGAGAGCTTTGCACTCGAGCTCCGGCCGCAGGACAGACTAACCGCTTCATTGCTCGACGCAGCTCTCGGAGGAGAATGTCAGCGGTGACAGGATCGAGGGTGGGAACGTAAGGTCTCGGAATCGTCCCGCGCGGATTAAAGTCAAAATAAAAACCCATGAGCTCGATTGAGAGGAAAAATCTTGCCTCGGAGTCGATGCGGAACTGAATTAAGGTTGCATAATGCACTGAGAAATAACTTCCTTAAGCTTTCTTCGTTTTTGCTTCTCGCTCTCTCGACTTCGGGCTCGAATGATACGACAGCACGGCGGGTGGGTGAATGGGTGGCGGCACGGGCGTTCGCTCGGTCGCTCGGTGGACCCACCGACCGCTCGCTGGTTGGGTGAGGGTTTTCTTCTCCCCTGGTGACGAATAATTTGCACGCGATTTATTCTCGGACGAAATTGAAATGGAAGAGCCCGAGGGTCAAGGATGGGGGTGAGATAATCAGAAATTCGGAGCAGCTCCACTGTTCCGCAACAGGAAGCCATGACGAAGTTATCGATTCAGATCCGATGAGGGATTGCCGTCCGGGTCATCTTCTGCTTGATCGCAGCGTTGTTTCCATATCAAGCAAGTCCTGGAAGTTCCGTGACTGACGTGATTTCCTTTTCATCGTATCCGTTGGTTGTAACGAAGTTCTTTTGTTCCCGCGTTCATTCGCAAAGCGGAGACTAGAGCAACGGCGATGATTTTGAGCTTCCGGAAGATTTTCAACCAAACAATGTCAATCCATCCAGGAGATCGTGATCTCATCCTGAGGACTTTTTCTCAGCTCGCACAGTGGAGACAGGAGAAACTGAGGGGAGAGGGGGAGTATCCATCGCAAGGCCTATTATTCTGTCACACAATTTGTCCTCTATTCATCCTCGAATGATCCGCTCTCCGCCCGTTCATTAATGAAGCCAAGAATCGCCTCAAATTTGACGATTCCTTCGCACACAATGACTGCCTGTCGTTGAATCTCGACTCGCTACCAAATATGTTCCATCTAATACGCCGTATAGGCAAATGCCTCGTCTCACGCACCCTAGCACACCTTTTAATCGAGCTCAATCGGTGTCGTAATGACCAGGCGGAATAACTGGCTCGAGTCATGCCTCGGCGCTGAAATATGCAGAGCGAAAAATCTCGCACCAAGAAACCGGTGTTAAGTCCGCAACAGGTCGCCTGTTGGCGTTCGAGTTCATTTAAGCTACCAGTGGAGTTTGTAGAAGAGAGCTGGGTCGTCATCGCCGCTTGAGCATCAGCTCGAGCTGTTCAGGACGCTTTGGGTCGTCGAAATTTTCAAAGGAAACCACCAAAATAGTGTATCGAGCGGTGTTAGGCGATAAGTTGGGTGGAGTTGGTTATTCCGTCACGGAGATCCAAAAGTCTGACTTTGCTGTCCAACGGTCCCCGGCCCCTTCCGATGGAAAGTGAAAGGCAGGGGATTTGGACCGAGCTGACTTGCCAGATTGAGCGGCCCTGCACGTGTTGTTAAAACAAGCATGAAGACAGGCGTCATCGAGCTCTCATATGAACCTCGGGTGATGCTCGCGGAAGTTTCAGAGGCAGAAGTCCCTTTGAGAGCCATATGAGTGGCCATTGCACAAGAGAGGGAACAGTCTTTCGTGATTCTCCGTCGATATTTCCTCTTTCTTTCATTTTCTTCGGTCGTTGCCGATCAGTCGCCGTCTGGGATATCCAGCGATAAAACAGTTTCCGCAGGGGTTATATCCGTGACTCGAGTATATGCTGGAGAAGAGTAGGGTCTAGGATGCTCACGCTAGATTCACTCCGATTTCAGGGAAGTCTGGGAATCGGAACAGAAGATGATGGAGGATAGCTGTAAACAATGTCAAGAAACCAAAAAGCAGAAACAGCTACAGAAGCGAGGACACGAACACACACCTTTGATATCGCCACAATCTCCGCATTGTCCGTTCCACAGCGATTCACCTAAAGCGCTTCCTCCTCAATCGCCGTCTTCGTCGTCGTCATCGATGTCGTTGCCAACGTCGACGACTATGTTGCCGCCGGGGTCGCCGCAACACCAGCATCTTGCCGCGCCGTACGTTTTTTCAGCGGAATCAGAGCCGCTGTTAGCCGACGGCCGAGATTCGCACAGTCAGGCACAATCTGTCGACCCAGAGCTCACGTCATTGTGCTCTCAGTCGACGCACACCTTTGATTCTTCGCGGTCTCCCACTACAGCTGGCAGCTCACCGTTCGCCTACTTCGGTCAAAGTCTACAACTGCCACACCAGCAGCAACAGCTCCAAACGCAGCAACAATCGCCTCATCAACCGTATCCGCAACAACAACAACATTATCTACAGCAGCAACAACAACAGCAACGGTTCGCTCCCCCAACGCAGCATCAGCAGCAGTTCCTTCAACAGCAACAGCAGCAGCAGCAACTACATCGACAGGAACACTATGTACAACCGCAACAGTTCCCAAGTCATCAAATTATGTCGTCTCCGATGGGAAATGTTCAGTGGACGCCTTCATACACGGTTCCAAATGGGCCGAACACCTTTGGAGGAGCTGCCAGCAGTAGTGTCGTGAATTCGATTCAACTTCAACAAAGTCAGCAGCAGCACTTCGGGGTCTCGTCCCCGGTTCTGCTGTTAGCATCATCGCAGCAAGCCTCTTCGACGTCGACGATGTCCTCTCCTCTGAAGTCTGAAGAGAATTCTTTTTTAGCGTTTGCTCGGGGTCGCAAGGTGAATACAAGCTTGAGACTGGCGACCGTTCGTCAGCGCGGCCCCGTGACAGAATGGCGCTTGAGGCAGAGAACACGGATGCGTTGGCCCAGTGGCAAGCCTGGCCATCGTCGGACTTTTAAAGCGCATCTGAGTGCCTCACTGAAGCTGGATAGGAGCAACGACGATTCCGATGGAGTCGAGCCCAATACGGGCGATCGACAGAGATTGTGGTCTCTGAAACGGAAACGTCGCTGCAGATACAAAGTTATGCCATCGTGGCCGTCGTGGGATAGTTCTCAAGAATGTCACTGTTGTGTTCATACAGCATGGAATCTCTGCGCGTCGGATGTATACTCTCAACTGCCACTCGAATGTTCCGAAATGAAGGTCAGTACCGTTGAAGGTCCATTACGGTCGTACGCCATTTGTTGTTTTCCATTTCTTTCTTTTGTGATCTGCGAGGTCGGAACTTGTTTTCGATGATTTCTATTTCTCTTTCAGAAATCACCTCTGTGCGCGGATGTGGCCGACCACTACAGTCTGGGCTTCTATTTGCCGACGGTTCACGTGCGGGGAGCAGGGTTTAGCACACTGACATTGTCTTCACCTGTTTCCACCTGCGTAACACAGGAAGGTCTCTCCGCCAGGGTCGCCGTGAGTGATGCGGCGGAAGAAGAAACCTGCTTTACCGAGGATCCGGCCGTAACGAACAGAGCTTTCCGACCGCGATTATCCGAACTGCCCCTAGTCATGCGTCTGCTGAAGTCAGGGTCGACGGCTCCTATCGAATGCGTTTGATACGATGACAACGACGGCGCTGTACAATTGACAGACCAAAACAGCAGCCATCTATTCCTCTACCAAGCGGTCCGTTACGAAGTGTTCCATCAGTTCAAGCAGGAGACCAAACGGATCCGTACGCGTCTTTTTCTCAGTTTCCGCATCCACTGAAACAAACAAACATTCACTCGACCGTCTGCTCGTCATTTTAGCTAGACCATCGCGCACAAAAACTTACTCAACGCCGCGTGATTCCTTCCGGAATCAAAGGTGAGCAAGCGAATGAGTCCTGGAACTGAGTTCATTGTGCACTGACATGGCGTGAGTCTTACTATTAGTGACAACGGAGGAGAAGGGGGAGGTCCAAGACTGCCTAGAACAGTCGCCGTCGAACAAGAAATTGAGTAAAAGACAGAAAGAGGCAGAGCACTGTTTGTGTAATTTTTTGTCTGCAACAGAGAAGAACAGCAAATGGGGCCGGGGAACTGAAAGTGTGCACCACTGACGGGAGCGGTAAGGACAGGAAAATGGCCACGGGTGTAAGGAACTACTGCGGGAAGAAGGAGTGGTGGGCTACCAAGGGCGAGGTAGGGGAAGGACGCCTCGTTGGTCGCCCCGAGGCCAGGGACGGGGGGCGAGTCTTGCTCTAAAAGTCCCACCGCGCGCTTGTTCCGGTCGTTTTGGCGAGATGTCTTTCTTGGTAGGCGCAGCCTCTGTCGCCGACGCAGTAGTTCCTAATGTATTCAGCAGACGGTGGTAATTTGATGTCCTGGTTGAGATTGTCCAGATTGTCAGCGATTCGTGCTTACCAGCAGAGAGTTCGTGGGCTAGGCTCTCTTTCCGTTCGGTTGTCCGCCGTCGTTCCTAGTCGAACTGGGGCCCACAAGGTAGGTAGTTCGAAAGTCAGTCAGTAAGTTGGGTGAGCACACGGGCAAACCCACTGATCAGGTCTGCGACGGCAATGTCGACAGCAACGTGGGTGTGTCCCTGGTCGGGACGACTTGACTGCTTGACTAGCTGACTGGCTGACTAGTTGGCTGTGTGGTCGGTCGTCAAGAAGATAGCTGGTGCGGACCGATTTTGAGCCGGCAACGATCATCACCGAGCCTCGGTGAGAAGTATCGGGAACACCATGAAATTTCGCTCGAAGCGCCTCGATTGCCCTGACACAGGTATTTCAAATGTTCCCATCAAACTGTTCTAACAGTGACCCCGAAGCTGCGCGTGGACTTCTCTGACCGGGAGCCATGTCCGCACTCAAAGCTTACTTGACAAGGATCATGCGAGCTGAGGAACGTGAATTTGCATCAAGGGTGTGAAAACTCTAGTTTCTTAGCTGGTAATGGCCCGGGCCTAGAATAGATGTTAGTATTTGTAACTATTAGCGTGCGAGGAAGATTTTTACACATAATCGTTTTGTGACAAAGGCCATGTTCATTTCAGTCGGGAGCTGTTCGGCCGAGTGAATTTGACTCAAGTGGACGGGAGACAAGGGTCGAGAGGTGCTGTCCATCGCGTCTCTTAGACCGCCCGAAGATCTACATACGGCATCCGGTTCGTCACTCCGCGCGAGTGTTCGCACGCGACAGTTCCTGGGTCTGCAAAACGTCATCGATCGGCGCACTACCGGAATCACCAAACTCGATCCCTAGCCCAAGTAGTCCGGCAGACTTTGATGTATCGAATGCATTTACGAAATATTCCTGATAAAGGATCAGATGGCTCCCACTGAAACCAGAACTCTGTTCAATAGGATATGTGTACAGGGTGCCTGAAACATTTCGAATCTCGATCTTGAACGGGTCGGGGTGCGGGTTTACGACACATCAGAGACAGTTGGGCGCGTCGATAAGTCCGCACGGTGATCGAGAGTCGAGACGAATGGTCTGACAGATCGAAAGTTCAAACCCAACGGAATATTTCCGGAGAGTATGCGATGTCGATCTCATCTGGAATAATCTAGACGGAATCTCGGAGTGAGCTAAGAGAAATCGAAGGTAATCACTGCAGCAAAACGAGCTCCGTTTCTGAAGAGGCACAAGAGAACGGAAGCTCTTCCTAGAAAGATAGCAGACTTATCCTAACACCGATGACAATCACGGCATGCCAAAATGCCCCCATTTTCCACAACAAAGCAGAGAAAGAAACTGAACAGAGTTGAGTGAGCCGCATACCTTATTACACATACCAGATCTTTTAGGACATCATCCACTCCCCTTGAGCCAAACTGACCGTTGTATCAACGGGTGGTTCGATTCACACTCATTGACTCAATTTTGTAAGCCCATCTAGGTAGACCCCTCACATCACCGCGGACATCTCTTTAATAAATATTGATCCACTAACCAACTAGAACCCGATATCAGTGTTTCAGAATTGTGAAAATCCCCAAATGGGAAGAGAAAGCAGAATGATAGGTATATCTTGCGTCGAACTCGATGTCGTGGACAGGAATACTGCCTTATTGATGAGCGACTGAGTCAAGCTCTGAGGAAGTTCCCTACTGGATTCTTTTCCCAAGACTTCGCAAATCTCTATGAGCTACTGCCGGTTACGGCGATGGCCATTGTTGCAACATGATGTCGACCCACAAGCATTCAGTTCTCGATTTAAAGTTTATCTTATAATTCATGGGTGATTCGCATATCCCTGATACGGCCTCTATTGTTACCGTTACCGAGCTTCCAGCGCGGAGCTCGGAGTCTTGAGTCATCATTGGAACTACCTACGTCTAGAACAAGCTGATACCATGTGCCTCCTATACGTGGAAATAACTTGCGTGTGGGGCATGATTAGGTAACATTTGTACGAGGTACGGATGGAGAACTCGACGGGGGGAGGAAGAATCCACATGATTTAGAATCAGTTCACGGAGTGTTCGATGCGGACTAGACTGCATGACTCCTGTACGCCGAGGGAGCTCCTGAATAGTGATTGGGTGTTGATAACGAAACAATGCGCAGGAAGATTCACCACGAAGCCTAACACTCTCAGAGCTTAGGGGGAAGATGAAGTCATTGAGTCATGAAACGGAGCACCGAAGCATAAAATTTGTTATAGAATGACGACGACGGCGACGCGGATGTGCGGAAACCGATTGGTTGCGGTTCTTGAGACGCTTAATTAGTTTGTCCCGCAGCTGCTAAATACTTTGGAAAACCTTGGTTTGACCTGCGAATCCATTATCTCATTCCCCATCACCTAAAGCTGTCTGTGCCATTTTGAGTCGATGGAGGAGCTTATTGCTTGGAGTTCCGCAACTACACCACAATGGTATACTTTCGACATTTTTTCTTCGGGAAACGCCGGCACACAAAATTCCTCTGATTCCTTGATCTGGTGAGAAAAGGGTATGGAAACGCAACACCGGTTGTTGTTGACGTAAGGCTCGGGCTGATAGCGAAATGTACAGATGGGAAACCCGGGAGGAGCGAAGCACGTAGAGGTCAAACGTGAGCCAGTTCAAATATATCCCGCGCGAAACCGCTTTTGGCCGCAATTTAGCAATCACCTGATACTTCAACAATAAGCGGGGCAGTGGACGTCGATTCCGTCGGATGTCCGGTTCATATATCGGATCAGCAACGTGTCCTGACGGCATCGGGCACAGCGAGTGGCCGAACGCTTTTCTGAAATCACGCCGTGTCTCCCTCTCTTAACTTCGCCTCCTGAAAACAGTCACGCAAGACAACCGCATCACCGCGCTCAAAGTCCTGTCTTCTCCAACCGACTTGATCTGTTCTCGAATGGTTTTCCACCGGTAATCAGGGCTCCGCTTGTATCACCCGCCTCGAGCTCGCGTTCAGATTCACTTTTGAAGCACGAGACCGTGTTGAAGCCG
Organism: Neoseiulus californicus; assembly: GCA_028455905.1. Lineage (NCBI taxonomy): Eukaryota > Metazoa > Arthropoda > Arachnida > Mesostigmata > Phytoseiidae > Neoseiulus > Neoseiulus californicus. Next base: position 860,331 of record JAMQGS010000014.1, read on the forward strand.
TTAATCAATACCGGCTATACAGTGACGGAGCAGCAAGCGATGCATCTCGCCGGGCGGAAGGTACATCGCCGAAGACTCCGGCTGGCGCCGATGTGGTCAGCCCGTCGGCGGGCTGGTTGCCTCGCCCGTTCGGGCGGGACAGAAACTCGTTGCGAAGCTGGTGGTGGTAGCGGTGGTGGGAAAAAAAAGGCATGCCTCCTCTGTTGGGCTGCATTTGACGTCGTTCCTCCATAGCATTAATATTAAATAGCGCCTCGCATCACGCTATGTGCCGTCTGCATCGTACAGACAACAGGGTATCTCGGCCGCTCGCTATATTGAAACTGCCACAACTCCGTTGCCCCTGCTAGAACCATCGTAGAATCGTCGTCAACTCTCGGGGAGTCTCTCAAGTTCGACAGCTCCGTCAACTCAACACGGGATCGATCAGGGATTGGAGGGCTACTGGTGGAGTATTCCTGGGGTCATCACCTAATTCGAAAGTTCCTTGAACTTATTTGAGTCGTCATCTTGGGCATGCGGTCCGGCTCGTGAGTCCATCCCTTCCCGTTCCTTGTGGTGATAGCATGAGTGGCAATTCTTCTCATCCCGACACCATATTTTGTTCGAATTTCGTTCTTCGATTTCCCAAACCTACCGAATTTTTGAACGGACGGGGAGATCAGACTTGATTGCACCATTACCCACGAGTTAGCTTCACTCCCCTCAAAGGGTTTATGCGGAAAAATTTACATGCAGCGTTGCCAAACACCTCACGAGCTTGTTCCAATCATGATTTGCCATCACCTTACCACGCGATCCATTCTCCCCAATCAGCCGGCGGAAAAGCAAGCGGGAATCTGAAGCTTCGCAACGACTCATTCATATTATTCTTTCTTTGTCAGTGAGGGTGAATCGGCATTCGTTTCAAATCGTGAAGGATGAAGTGATCCATGAAGGATGATCAATGAATGAACGGATTCGGGCTAATCATTCTCAGAAATCGTGCGAAGACGCCGTCGGGGCGGCCCTAAACAAAGCAAGACGGTCCGTCGGAATCACTGCCAGACCTTGAGCTGTCCTCTGCGGGAATATGGATTCCGTTCTGAGAGTGAATGCTGCTCTCCTTCAGCAAGCTATCAGTTTTGGTTTTTGCGGTTTTGTCAACGATTACCATTCTAAAGCTCGACTGTTGCAATCTTCGGATGCTTATTCTTTGATAGAGCGGCTTGGGAGCTACTTTCAAACTGAAATATCTTAGGTGCTACCGAACTCAAGGTTATCATTCGAAGCGTTGCGAGTTTATCTCTTGTAAATAAACTAAGCAAAAGGTGGGAATATGAGTATTGACGAAAGGGGAACGACAAACTTGACTATTGATGTGTTGGTCGTGAGATTGATACTACATGCATATGCCTACTACCAGAGTACCGAGATCTACCTAGACAGTATGTTGAGAACTTTTTAGTGAACTCATAACTGTGTAAAAGCTCGATGGATTGTATCGATGATTGGGAAGAACATTATGTAACGTATATTATTATTATTATCACTTGAGAGCGGCCGACTATGATGGGATTGAAAGCGGTCATGAGAATAATTGATGTAAGAAGTTTATGATGGAGATCAGAGACAGGAGGAACGACGCGAAACGTGTTCTGCATCTTGCAGTGCGTCGGAGTCACGTCGACTTGATTGTGCTGCCACACTAATCGTGTGTTCTTCGACCGTCTCAATGACCTTTACTGGAGCCGGCGAAAGATCTTGATGAGTATAACATGAATAAATGGAAAACGAAGATTATAATAAAAAGAAAACATCGTTTACCTATTAAAGCACTCGACTTGAACCTCATCTCACCTAGTGATTGCGGCTCCAATAGAGTCCGGGTACCGAGGCGTGTATCAGGCGGCGCACAGCGGCCAAGGGCGGCAAAAATTCGCCGTAGGGTTCAGGCAGAACTCAAACTATATTTTTTACCGCTGCCTGCCCACTGTGCGGTGGGTATCTGTTTGCTTCAGATTCAGGAAATGATCCGCTCTCGACGGTAAAAAAATATGGTTCACACCTGGCGCGAGCCGAAAGCAAGGAATCGAGAACAATAGAGGCCGAAGCTTTTGAGAGCCACTAATCGATGAGCCGAAAATTAATTCCGGTCGTACCAATTCATATTCATCGAGGCATTCTCCTGCGAAAGTTAATTGCTAGCGACCACTCACGCAGTATCTAGGCTCAGCCCCGATGGAGAACGAGTAAAAACAGCCGAATCGAGGAATTTCAAGGGTGGAAACTGCTGCTCTTTACCTGAAATTCCATCTATCAATATGCCGTGGAAGGGAGCAAGGTCTCTGTTACCGACAAAACTCTTTATTATCCTCCATAAATATTGTGAATCATCTTACAGTTCGAATAGAGAGCGTCCTGTGTTTCTCACGAACAAGTTATAGCTATTTTTGTTTTGGTCTCGGGTGCCAAACCCAACAAAAATGTTGTGTCGCGTATTGTCAAGCAAACCCCAGTCTACGCCCGCCAGAGACGAAGAGCTATCATACAGCTTCTGATCGTGGTGAGGACGCGGGGATCAGGGGCGACGTTCGGGCGCGTTCGGGAACGACAGGGAGAAATACACGTTCTATATATAATCATTTGCCTAACGTTTCTCTTCATCATTCTCGCATCACAGACTCACAGCCTATTCGTCGTCGAGCCGCGTCCTCCTCAGACGGATACCCCACCAATGCTCGCGTTATTGGAGGCTCCGATGTCGACACGCACGATCTCGAGCAAGGAACGAAGACAGGCGAACGAACAAAACATGCAAATTTTCTCAAATTCGACGACATCATCGCCGGAAGTTCAATGTTTCCACAGGTTGCAGAGTGAACTCAATCGTGAAAGCGAGCGACGAACGACCAAGATGTATCAGTGCGAAGCTTTGGAACATTTCACGAGAGTTCCTGATAGATATATTGATTTAATCGCGTGTCTCTTTGGGAATTTGTAGAAGTTCTAAAATTGTTTCGTAGAAGCTTTCTCGCTATATTCGGTGGTCAGAGTTTGAAAACTCGTATTCTGTATTGCGAGCAATCACGTAAGCACCGCGGGTCCGGTTGTTTCAAGAATACGGCGCAGGCCGTAGCGATCATTACATTTCGTTAAAAGTCACATTGTGTGGGATATTCTGGTTGATATACAGTAAATTCGCACCCAGGTGCAGGCTCTGATTGAAGGCATTGCGATACCGACCTGTTACTGTCGATGGTGACCTTTTCAATTGTCTGCGTAGCCCATCGGAGGCGGTGACACATGCTTATAGATCACGTTCGAGTCGACATTTTCGACTTCATCGGCAACATTCGAAATCGATGGATCCTTGATTTTCGGCTAGCGAAGACGGACAGCATGCGTTGATGACGTCGAGCTAGAAGCCGAACTCTAGAGATAGACACGCTTTCCAGTGTGCGTTTGTTTCGATTGGGTCAGCGATAACCGGCGGTAGCTTACTTCATCTTTGTACATGAAACTTCGGCGAGTGCTTTATAGCGTCGTAGACGTTACGGGGCTGATACCGTGGACCAGCAGAGTCGGTGGCAGATCGGCTGTCAGGATGGTCAGCTGCTCGAGATACCTGAGTCGTTCCTTGTCTGAATTATTGCGAGCGCCTTTCTGCGGCAGATAAAGGAACGACACAGCCGTTTGCTCACTGTGCTCCCGCATCATAGCATTGCACTCCGAAAGGTAAGTGTCGTTGGCGATAGGTGCAGACTCGCCCTGGAATCGAGAGAAAAAGAACCACCGTAAATCACTTCAGCCTCCTGACTCGGAACTACTATCCAGCTACGTGGAACAACCGGCGGTCCGACCGACAACAATAAATCCGAGGGAAAGCGGCTCGAAAATATCGAAAGGAGAACCCGGCTTCCCTAAAACGGCTTTCAGCTGAGAGAACATCTGAAGTCAGACAATTCTGGGGCGAGATCCCGGCGGATCGAGGCCCCGAGAGTCGACATCGTATTCTCTCTAGATCTCGAGACATGCAGATGTAACTTTTCAATGTTAAAACGCAATCCACCGAGTGAGTCAAAATTTCTTACCGGAGCTCCCGTTTGCTCAAGTTTCGCGGTCAGGTGGTCGTATCTGACGGTGATGATGCGTGCATCGATTCGGAGCATGTTCAACATGCTCTGCCAATGCCGTTGGTGTCGAGTGGTGTCGTCGGTAGCGTCGGCGACACACATGAAGATCCGAATGGTCGTGTGCTTCTTCCAGCCGGGCACCATGTGTAAGATGCATGACAACTGCATTATGTACATCCAGTTGTTGTCGATGGCCGTTACGGAGGCGTTCGGTAGGAGGAAGTCTACGGGCCAAACATCGATATGCAGCGGTGTTGACGAACGCACGATGGCTCCTTTGTCCAGTCTATGGAAATGTCGAGCCAAAACCACGTTCTTGCTCATGAAGTACAGAGCGTCATCCACCATCTGCACGAATTCGATCTTGCTCATGCCGTCTCCATTTCGCATCGACAAGAAGACATCGTTGCCGATTCGAGCGTTCTTCAGTTCTTCGAAACGGTGTTCATTGAAGAAATCGATTGGCTCGGTGTCGTCGTGGAATCCGAAGAGAATCGTGTTCGGCTTCATCGCTCCCAAGCCAGCGATACGCACGAGGTGGTGGAGACCGTCGAGAATCGTAGGCGCGAGGGTGACTTCAACGAATGCCTTCACTTTGATCTTGTCCAGGAGGCTCAGCCACAAAGGATATTCTTCGAGGATCGGGTCCGTGGGGTAGTCCTGAGGACGGCCTTTCTTCACGTGGCCGATGACGTAGAGACCGGATTTTTTGAGATCATTCGCGAAGAGAATCAAGGGTAGCGCAGTTCGCGGATTTGCGCACATGAGTAGGAACTGCGGTCTCCAATACTTGACGTGGTCTTTTCGCGAGTCCAGCAACAGGAGGTATTTCCGGACCTGAACAAGAAGCGAATCTCCGATGAGTTGAAAGAAAATCATCCCCTATTCAGCAAGTCGCTCACAAGAGCGATCACATAAGCGACGGAGAGATAGAACTCTCGGAAGGAAATCTTACCTGATGGAAAATCAACGCTTGGGAAATCGAACCCCAACGCACAGGAGGCGACCTGATATGCAACGCGATGACGAGAACGAGACACATGATTATCGCGATGGCTGCGTAAAGGGGCGAAACGACGAACATCATAACTCCGCAGCCCAACAAGCCGAAGAAGGCGGTGGTGGATGAGAAATACTTGAAGGAGGGTCGGAAGTTCGGCGCTGAACTCAAATCGAGAGCAAGACACGCCAAATTGGTCGAGAGGTAGGACAGGAGGAAGAACACTGACGTGATCTGCGCGATCTTGTTCAATGAACCAATAAGCAGAGTACATTCGACCAGCAAGAACGAGATCAGTACGGCCATCCACGGATTTTTCCCTGGAAAACGTTGGCGTCAGTGACTTGGTGAGCTTCGACTAATGGAAGAAGAAATTTCCACGGCTCAGAAGTCCGAAATCGGTGTTTCGTGTTTTTGCAGAACTGTCAAAACTCACCTCCACGGTTATACTTCACAATCGGAGCCGTTAGCGATCCGAAGAGTTCGTCCTTCGCCAGAGCCTCCAGGACTCGGGAACTGCCGATCAAGTTGCTGAGAGACGATGAGAACGTGGCCAAGAAAATTCCAGCGGTTACAAGGGTCGGCACTGTGTCGATGTACTGCATGTACAGGAAGTTGTTCACGAGTAGTTCTCTTGTGCAGGTTCCAGCTGTCAGTAACATCAGGATAAGATAAGTGACAAACGTGAAGCTGACGGCCGACAATGTTCCTCGAGGAATGGACCGGGAAGGATCTTTGAGTTCGCCAGACATATTGGCACCGGCCATGATTCCGGTAACACCTGTGGAAGTGACAAGGTAGACATAAGTGAAGGAGGCCTCCACGTTCCCCGGAACATTCGAGACGAAGGGATTCCATTTGCGCAGTCGTCCTCGTTTTCAAGCTTGAATACTCCTTGGCAGGTATCTGAGGACGAATTACCTGAGAACAGGACACCGAACACAATCGAGAATGACGTGATATCGCCGTTGGTGTAGTCCATGGTGTAGTTTGACAACAGATTATCGGAGAAGGTGGTCATGTTCAGTCCCGTAAACCAGAAGCGCGTGTTCTCAGGAACGAGTTTGTTCTCGCTCGGGAGAGGTATCAAATCAGCACTCCGGAAGATCATGGACAGGGCCACAGAGAACGTAACCGTCATCACGCCGGCGAAAATCACAACGGTCGTCTTCGCAAACAGGGCTGCTCCCACGAGACACACCAGTACATTCAGGAGATTGATGCACGATCCGTACAGCAACTTCCAGCTGGCGGATTCTTGCAGAAGAGGTAGAACTTGTCCTGGAAGATTAGGTTTGAATAAAGATCAAGGTACCCATAGATCGGATCTGGCTCTCAGGCCCAGGCGGAAATTCAGTTCGACAGCGCTTATGAGGGAATCCAATGGTAAGTTCAACTTCTGTGAAGGAGATCCCTTTCTTTCTGCTCACCGGTAGGTCCGAAGTTAACAATGAGGCCTTCAACGCAACCTGTGATGTACAAGCCCGAAGAGAAGATGTTCGCAATGAAGAACAGCGTACCGATTGAACCTCCGAATTCAGGTCCGAGAGCACGACTTATCATGACTGCAAATAAAATTCGGCGGGGTGAGATTGCGCTATGCTGTCAGCTAGGGAGCGTTGATTTTTCCGGGGAGAGATTTTCAGAATTCTTCAGCAACGGACGTTCACTCACAATAGGCTCCACCGCCCTCGACGGCACCATTGGTTGAAATCGCGCAGATGGAGAGTACAGTTAATACCAGGACACCGTAGGCCAGTATCATTTCCACGATACATTCGGCGAGACCGGAATGCCCAATCAGAAATCCTGAAATGAGCAATGGGCGGTCATTTAGGCGGAATCACAACGAAGTCACTTGAGAGAAGAAAATCCATTTGCTTAAACTCTCAACAGGTTAACAAGTCCACACACCTATACGCAGAAACAAAATCGCGCTGAACATCGAAAGGCATACTGGAGTGAACACTCCCGAGAACGTGTTGAGTCTCCGAGCAGAGTCCGACCTGCAGTCGTCAGCCATGGCCACCGACGTTGACAACGAGTCTCCATTGGATTGTGGAGCGCCGGAGAGCGACCTGCAATGCAAGAATTCAAAAATGTAGTCCTACGTCTGAATGATTGAATCACGAGCTAGGCCTCTGCCACGGTGGCCCGAGCCGAGCTGGGAAAGCTCTGCTTCGCCTCATTACGGCACTCATTCATGAATAGCCGAGGAGTTTAAGCTCAGAAGGAGTCCCTCGGGAGTTGGGTTAGGACTCCGAACGGGCTCCCGGGTCTGGCGAACGCAATGAAGGTCACTCACAGAAGTTCTTCGTCATCCATTGTGCTCTGGAAAAAGCGGGAACTCAGCGGCACCCGAACACGTCAAACAACGCCCATCAGAGTATCTTTACGACTTTTCGAATCCTGCGGCGCGTAGCTCACCGCATTTCTCTCACGTGATGCTGGAGAATCCACCCGGAGTACAATCGTTATAACCTGTCACCATGCTATTTACGTTGACGATGATATACCAAGCCGCTAAGACTAGGATTCGATACGCGATAGATGATCGGCTTATAGAAGAGAATCACGCTTCTCGCCGCCATCCGAAAGAACAAAGAAAATTGAATCGAAAACAACAAGAGAAAGATGGTAATAGCGAGCGGAAATTTATGCAAATTCCATCCGGTGAATCTCATTCGTTTTCCGAGCCCGCAGGTGACATCTGACAGCTCTTTTGAAATCGTTCGGGAGTAAGGGTTTATCCTCTCGAGATGCGACATTCGATGGTTCCGAATCCATTCCAAAGTGAATCCTGACCACGACTGTCGGGTAACTTTCGGTCCCCTGCATCCGCATGGATGAGTCTCAGCGAAACGAGTCTGACGCATTGTGAAAGACTGCTCGACGATAGAGTGATTCGACGATAGTCGCACAAATGCGAGCGAATCTTTTTGGAAAACTTCGAGAACTTCCACGAAATTCAAGCGAAGCCAAAAGGGGAAAACCAAGATAGGAAGTACACGGGTTGCGAATGGTAGATATGAACGGGAAGCCTCGGGATTCCGATAAAGTCGACACGCAGCAATGATCGATCTCCGTCACACAGAATCGCAGAGTCGATCAACGCCTTGAGTATACGGGGAAACTTTTTCGCTCCGTTCAGATGCGACGCTAATAAAACTCGTTCTTATAGGAAACCTTTGGTTTGATCGGTCGATCATACGCGGAGTGACACCGGCGTGCAGCTGTAGGTGTCAATCATATTTTCCTAAGGAACCACCATGACAGCGGCACATTCAACATTCGACGACACGCAGTCGACAAAGCAAGAATGACGTAATTTTGCGTCGGAAGCCGACCTAATGGGACCAAGTACTCGACACTTACTTTGGCAAGAAATCTGTCGGAGGAACTTCCCCGTCCTCTTCCATGCGATTGTACTCCATGACGAGCACTTACTGCCCCCAACTGACCGACGCGGACACCAACTGGCCAGAGAGCCTTCACAAATCAGCTGAGCACCGACTGAGTCACAAACGTCAAACGGCAACTGTCATCCGCCCGAAAGCTCGCAGTGACTGCCGTTCCGAACGGAGGTTGGCAACTGACGACCAGTTCGCTCGTTCAGTCGAGAGCCAAGTTAACCCCGCTGCTATCCCGGAATCTCTGTAAACCTCGAAACTTTTCCGGCTGCAGCGGTGAGCAGCCCATAACACCAACAGCGGCGGCAGCAGCAGTCATGTAGATAGATGGGAGGGAGAGAGAGACGGATTTGATGGTGAGCGTAGCAGACGACGCCGCTGCGGTCTACCATAGACCATTGACTCGATGGTCCATCGATCTTCGATGCGATCTCCTAGACGCAGTCGGCATCTGGGAAGTCCCATCCCTACGCGGCACTGAGACGCATCAGCGTCAACTCATCCGCCGCGGTCGGCGAGAGACGATGCGGCTAAGGGAAAGAGTCTGATGCCGCGTTGATATCGTAGCTGGAGCTACAAAGATTCGACAACCCTCACGCAAACAATGGTGTCTTTCTCTCTCCATTAAATCCACCGCTCGTTCTCTCTTTGCCCTTCGTAGTACTCTACACTCATTGAGCGCGTAGGATGAATTAGATCGGCATCTCTTGGAGCTCCTCTCCGCTATGCTCACAAAGCCTGCTTGCGATGCTCGGTATTGAGCGCGATTGAATTTTCTCACGTTTCGAGTGTGTCTCGTCGAGCAGCTGAATAGGAGTCTCTGAAGAAACTTTTGGACGAACATCACGGATCCAATACAGGAATGCGAAACTCCTATGAAATTCGACCGCAAGATTCTTGTTCATTATCACTCATTCGGATTGTTGCGGAACCGTATCGATTATACAAGGAGTCCGATTTTTCGAGATATGGGCGAAATTTTGACGAGCTGATCGATCCAATAGTCTGATCCAGATTTGAGAAAACTTCGAAAAAGCAATCGGCTCAGGCGAACCGCCGGCAAACCTTTCAGGATATTCACAAACCCCCTGTGCGTACGTACTTCATACGCTCTTCAGCATCAATTGGCAGAAGCACGTCTCGAAAGCCGTGTGGGACACGTCGTAAAGCACATCAATGCTGAACGGGGATTATCATATGACCACGGGGAAAATCTCATGAGAAATTTTGTAACCATCTGTCTGCGTTTGAGCTTGCCCTGTTGGTCGCTGAAGGAGCACTAGATTGTCTCATCATTGATACAGATCTTCTCCGAAACATCGGGCTCGGCTGCCGTACCGTCATAGGGCGTCCCGACGGGGAGATCTGGAAACTCGCGTAGAATCGAAGTAAGAGCACGGCGCAGAATCGAAAACCGCGAACTTCTAGGGTTACTGTACAATAGTGCCGGCTGCATCGATTCATGGCAAAGAAACATCAAAATCAACCGGGGAATATCACGTCAATGGACTCTATCGAAAGTATACCGGGGATTCCCTGAAATCCTGAATCCTCAGCAAAGTCGAATCGACCAATCAGGTTGACAACAGGATCCGTTGAATGGGCGCACGATATGGGCGCCTGTCAGATCAACTGAGCTGACTGCTGCAACGAGCTTCTTACATATAGCGCTGTATCTTCAATCAAGAATAATACTCACCTTCACACTGTGAATTCAAGGGAAAGAGATTCGCATTCATGGGAATTTATATTGAAATATTCGATCTATGCATTTCAAATACTTCACGCAGCCCAAGAAGAGTTCAACGATTCCGGTGAGTACTGTACATATGAAATGATCCGCAGAAACGCAGCCGAATGATAGTCGAATGGAGTAGATTTCCGTTTGGGTGGAGAACGGCATAGTTTAGAAACAATGAAACGTGACTCTCTAGGTACAAGAATCAACTTGGAAGCTGTACGAGATCTCCGAGGACGAAAGGGATAGGATCGAGTGTCATTTTACTGCACCACTAGAAAGTACTCTAGCTCCTGTTTGACCTGAGCTGATTGCAACCGAAAACGTTCACCGACGCCATCAGCAGCCTCAAATCGAGGTGTGGGCAGAACGATCGTGGGTTGTTGGTCGGACCATAGGCACAGAAACGTACGAAAACACGACGAGATAAACCGAAGGCGTGCGAGGGGAAATTGAACGAGATACGAATCGGCAAAGTGAGGTATCAGCCATCGATGACTTCCAGGTGTTTGAATGAGAAGAGCAATTTTCAACGCTGCACAGTTCCGTTGACACAATTGTGAGCCTGACCATCGAGCGGCTTAGCAAGGAGAAGAAGATCGGGGACTCTTCGTTCCCGATCTGTATTTTCCTTTCTTCTCCACGAATCGAGCATCACGAAAATTCGCGAACCCGCACTATTTCTCCAAGTTCAGTTCGGACTCGAGGCGTCCAAATCGGTGCAATTGTCAGCTCGGGAGAAAACATCTCAGCCTCGAAAACGAGCTGTTCGCCGATAGACTTTATCTCACGGTGATAGTTGTCCGGAGAACACCGAGAGCTGATAAGAATGCGAGCTAGATCAACCGTGAAACCACGGGAGAACAGTAGCAGAGCGTTTCCGAGATGTCATCGATAACTTGTCGATCTAGAAATCAGCTGATCGAACTCTCATACGGCATTCCGTATCAGTCGGTAATCGGGGCTTAAGTTGAGATTTTACAGTTAGTCATACTTGACACATCAACCTACCTGCACAGCTTGGTTGTCTTCAGAAGCGGTGTCCGATCGGAACTGCGGAAGCGTAGCACACTTTGTGCCAAACTGCTCAAACTCTCAATGGATCCGCCGGAAAATGTCAAATTCTGAGCGGGCCCGTTTTCTAGTCCGCCAACCACAACAACTTCTTCCTTCTGTCTCATGTAAGCCATGTCTTGGCTCACGTGGAGATCGCGGCGCTTTCAAACTCGCTCCCCCTTGGAGGAGATGAGAAAAGAGTCCCGTTGAATCAGTGGATTTCCTTTCCGCTAGAGTGAAAAAGTGGAACGTCGCTACGTATCTAGACTGCTTCGAAGAGTCGCAGTCGTTTTTTCTTCTTCTATTGTCGGTGTGTGGGGTTGGCTGTCATTCGTTAGAGGGAGGCCTTTAAGGCCTCTACAGGTCCGCCGCCCCCCGTTCGAGCGGTTCGTTCTTAGAAGCTGTTACTGTCTTTGAGGTCAAGATTACACGATTCGGATCTTGATAACGGAGCCGAGTCCCCCAGAAACCAGATTACCGTCTCGTCTCGTTTAAATTCGAGCCGACCGGGAAGGACGTATACTCTCAGCGGAGGATCACAGGTGAGGAAAAGGGAAACGGACGGAAAGAGATTTTCTAGAGATGTTCCCTACACCAATTCAATCAAAGGGCCGCGTAAGAGTTGAACGCTCGAGATAACGTCTGATAAAATGGATGAGGCGATAAATTCGGCAGTCTTTCTGGTGTCACCCGATCAATCAAGGTCCCCACGCTAACGTTTAGCGCAACGAAAATGAATCTGAAATAGTTCGAGGTGAAGCTCCTGGCGATTCACATCGAGTTTATGGTATCATTTTCTGGAAGAACGGGTGCATCAAACATAAGCTCAAATTTCACAGTGTATCGGAGCGCCCGAGGGGCCTCATGAGTACGCGAGCGCGTCATCATTTACCCGACAGTTTCGGCTCCCGCCGCCGCCGCCACCATCGCCGCCGCTGCCACAGCAGCCAGCTAGCAGCCGCAGAAGAAGCAGCAGCCAGAAGAGTAGTAGAGAGTCTGTATAGTAGTGGTGGTGTGTTGGTAGTGTCTGTTGTTGGTGGTTGGTGTTGTATCGTCTCTCATATCTCGCGTTTGTCGCCGTAGTAAACGGCGGCGAAGCCACAGAACTGTTCCTCATGGAGCCAATGCAGAGAATATGAATGAATAGATCGGAGGAAACTCTCCTGGTGCGACACTTGTTCGAACAACAGACTCGGCTCTCGGCCGTCGCACGTGAACTGTTTTCGTTGAGCTCCCATTCACCCCTCCGACGAATGGCAGCAGTGCCAACAGCAGAAGCTCCATTCACAAGAGTCTAAACAGTGTCAGTGCTGCTCACGGGTGGCGATTGCTGTCGTTGTCGTCGCCAGCGTCGACGTTGAATTCGAGGTGTGGATCGTCGTCGTGGGCTTCGAGAGGAGGTAACGATTGTTGTGCTTTAGAAGGACCAGCCAGCGGCATCCGCAGCCTCAACCCTAGCTACAGAAGTTGGCATAACGTCACGAAGTTCGTTTCCAACAAGAAAATCTGCTCGTTACAATATGAGTTTCCGGTCAGCAGTTCGTCAGTCGCCCGTTTCCATACTGTTGTAGGTGAGTGTAACCCCTTCCGAGTCAACTTGTTGCTTAGCGGGTGAAACCGACACCCATAGGGGTTCATAGTGCTCGCAGCTCGGAGCAGCTGCTTCGGTTTCGTTCACGACGAGCACGATCTGAAAGTGGGAGGATCTGTAGTCCTGCGACGTTTAGTGTGTATGGTGGAAAAATATTGAAGTCCCATTGTTGACATTTTCGTTTCCGTTGTCGTTCGTGGTGGTGGCGACGTCGGCGGTTGTGTTGGTGGTCAAGTCGAAGGGTTTTCAACGAAGCCGGAGCCGATGTCCAAGACAGCGCTCTTAGCAGGGGTCACTCATTGAAAGAACTCGAACGAGTAACCGATAGCAGTTTTGAAACGCCTTTCGACGGATCTGCAGTAGCCTTTTGGCCGTTTCCGGCCAGGTCAACTTGCTGCTCGGTCCTCATATGTTTTGAGCGTTCAAAAAACTAGCGAGTGACGCATGTAAACAAACAACAGATGGACCCATGATCGTTGAGCATGCAAATCGTCTTTCTCTGTCTTCCACCAGCTCTCTAGTCGTGGCCAAGCTGCGGCGTTCCCATTTTGTGACAATTGAGTGGTTCGAGTGGAAACTTGGTGAATTTCCAGAAATGCATGCTGCCGCTGCCACCGTTGGCCTGACTGACGACTGACGGTGGCGACTGCTGCCGTTGTGGTGGTTTGACATCCGTCTCTTGATAGACCAAAACCACCGGTCGGTATATGCTTGGGATTAACTCGACAACAGCTACTGATATTTCCCCAGAAAAGTTCCGGTCGCCTTTCGGCTCTTTGTCATTTGACGTTTCCAGCGTCTCCGTAGAAGAAGCCTTCGTTTCAATAGCCGCTCTCCGTCTCGTCACATAAAGCTATGGGCCGGCCCAAACCGCTCGCGGCTACGTGGAGGATAGTTTGAAACTTTACGTAAAGCTTCAAAAAGGGAAAAGCCCTTGAGGTCAGATATTTCGAACAATCTCTCGGCTTGGGTTTAACCCAAGATTTACAGCGTTTTGATGCGGGGAGAATGATGTTCCCCTTCCTCTACCGTACAATGAGCCGAGGAAAGCGGCTCGAAATTACGATTTGAGCGCTCCGCGAGGAGAATCAACAGGTGGACTTCGGGCTCTCAAGGAAATCTTGGGACTCTGACTCTACCGCAGCGGAACAAATTCGTTTCTCGACGAGCTCCTGCGACCGTGGAAGTCAGACCACAGCACCGAGAAGCTCACAAACTCAATTGTGCGGTCGACGAGAACTTCAATCAGTAACGACAGGACGGCACCATGCTCTGTAATCAAGCCGACACCGTTTCTTCCGAAACTCGCTCGATGACATCCAGAAGGAAAGCTCGATTCTATCGGAAATTGTCTCAGGCGAAATGTTTGGTCCTCTTTTCCAGTTACACCTCTCTTGCGAGCTATCTTGCGGCGGCCCGACCGGCTGTCCATCTGTTTGTCTGTCAGTGAGGCCGTCCAGGCGTCGGTCTGTCTGTGTCCAGTTCGTCAAGACCGCTGTCGTGTGGCTAGCTATCTATTTATCGAAATTTCCATCTACAAGTCGTCAGTTCGGCTCCTCGCAGGTTGGAAAGTGGCCGTACGCATGAGTGTTGGAACAAGATGACGACGGAGGCGGCGGCGACGACGGAACCGACAACGAAGCAATCAAGTGAAACACTGGCGGGCGCACCATTGTGTTTTTGTGTCCGTGCGGACTGATGCTTGTTGCTGCCTCTGCGATCGTTGTTGACGTGGTCCTCGCTGCGGTCGCTGTTGTTGTCGTTGTCGTCGTTCTTGCCGCCGCTGCCACCGCCGTAGTCGTTGTTGCCGTTGTCGTAGTAGTGAGAAAGCCGTCTAAAACGGCAGGAATTAACGTTGCCAGCGAAGTTGTCACAGTCACCATACAACTGTCGGCCGGCTGTTCCATTTTTCTTTGCTCGGAACGGCGCCTCGACCGAGAAAGACAGCGCACTTGGTCAGCCGGGGTGGCAAGCCGGCCGGTCGGCAAGCAGGCAGGCAAACAATCAAGAAACCAAGGAACTAAGAAACCGGCAGTTCGGTCAGCTGATGCTACGGTGGACGGTAAGCTAGTTGGCAAGCCGGCCGACGGGCTGAATGACCACTGGATGGTCGGCCGACTTGCCGCCGAACGCTTGACCAGTATCGCCGGTGAACTTGGTTCACGCACGGAAGGCGACACTTTCGGTAGCTACTACGGCCATTGACGGCGGCGGAATCGTTTGATGCCATGATCATCGTTGTCGTCGGTAGAGGTTTTATTCGAGCGCGTCGCATACAGTAGTACTCGGTATACTCGATTCGAGCACATTCTGTCCCTTGACACGTGGAATGGAAGCGAACGCATTAGAGTGATCCTGGACGCGATGAAGCTGGCATATAGCGTGTGTATTCACATGTTTCAGTTTGTTCATGCTCCTTCTGCAAATAGCTTCCGGTGTTCCGGTCGCTAATATTGTCGTTGAGAGTCGTTCATCAGGGCGCTTGAACGTAATCTCGAAATAGAGTAGGGAAGAGAGAGGGCGCAAGGATGAGTAAATAACGCGCGCACTTCCAAAGTGCTGCGGATGACTACAAGCTTCGTTCACAGACGTTGATGACACGCTCTGTGTTTGTTATCACTTGCACCGTACGGCGGCCAGAACCGGAACTTATAGCACCGTATCGCGCATCGGATACACTGGCGTACACTTATGGCTCTCGTCGCTTCGTCCTCTCGCCCGGCTCTGAATCAGTCAGCCAGTTTCTCAACGTCCTGTAGGTCATTCATTGGATCTTCCTCAGCCTATGACGAGCTCGAGGAATTAGAACACAGCGAAAGGTGCTCGTGAATTATTGCCTCACGACGGTCCTAGCGCACAGGGAAGTGTTGAGCTCCAGCGGTACTCTCATTAATGGAAATTTCTACAAACACTGCAGCTAGTGAAATAAAGAAATGTCCTCGTTCTTCCCCCCCCCCCTTCCCCCCCCCCCCCGTGTACGTAAGTGGTTGCGGGCTTCAACTTCATCTCTTCAGTCGTACGCGTTAATAATAAGAGGATGTTGACAGCTTGTCAACGGTCGAACACGTTCCACTCTTTTATTCGACACCTCTCCGAGGTCGCTCCGGGGTCCAGAATCAATGTACCCCCGTTTCTCACGAGATCAGTTGGTTTCGACCGCCCTTGCCCCGCGTTCCTGTCGGGGATCCCTTTTTGGAAGATTTCTGGAATTAGGTAACCGGTGGCTGA
Organism: Neoseiulus californicus; assembly: GCA_028455905.1. NCBI lineage: Eukaryota > Metazoa > Arthropoda > Arachnida > Mesostigmata > Phytoseiidae > Neoseiulus > Neoseiulus californicus. The sequence goes on from JAMQGS010000014.1 coordinate 876,469, forward strand.
TGGCAGTCCAGACGTCGTCATCTTGACAGTTCGCTGTAAACTGATCCGTACGTGACTGGAGCATCCGAAGTGACATCAGAAACGGCGAGATTCAGCCGCGATAAAAAATTCATTCACAGATCCGGTCCTTCGTTTTCCTGCCACCGTCTCACTACAGCTAGCGACGCTTCAATCGTCGGCTTTCCTTTCTTCCCTCAATTCTCTCTGACTGTCGCAGCATTCACACTCATTTGATCATCGGTCTGTTTGATCGCGCGTTCGTTCACTCACTCGAGCTGACAGATGCGCACACTCCTCGCCCGCAAGCAAAGCGACGGCGCTCTGGCTGGATAAACAGCTGGTATTCGAGTTGGACGAAGTAAAATGAGATCCCATTGACTGTTGAATCAATTGTCCCGTTCAACAACGGAATCATGCGAGTCGAGTTCGCCCGAACCGCGAGACAGGTGCTCTGAGTTGCGGCCGCCACGACCGCGGCCGTTTCCGGATGGCAACGTTGGCCGACGCGCGAGCGTGATGATGTAATAATTCTGGTAAAAGTTACTCCATTTGAATTTACGATGTGAGTTTCGCACGCTCGAAACGTGGTTTGAAACGGCGACGCCTTCGTTGCCGACGGACGGAAGCGTTCGATCGAATCAGCTCTGATTGCGACGTCTCCACCACCGGTGGCGTCCCGAAGAGGCGTTACAACGCTCTCGAATGATTTCGAGCAGGTGATGTCAGACTGCCGACGGGACCGATCTCGATGCCATCACGCGCCTCCTCGCGGAGCCTGGACGATATCACCAAATCCACGGATAAATTCGTCTGTTACTACAAACTTCAACTTCAACTACTGACTACAAACCAATAGAACCCAGGTTCAGGTTTGAGCTAAGGTAGAACTTGCGAAGAAGAACACATGGTGTTGTTATATGTCGATGATCTGAGCGAGAGCAGCGCGTTCGTCGGAAAGAGTCAACGACTCTCCCAGGGGGATCGAGTTTTCCCGAAATATGATCGATATTATCGCAACCGTGGTCAGCATCGTTGTTGGCGCGACGTAGTCTTCTAGCTGATGGTCTAAATTTGAAGGCCATTCATTCGGAATTACTCACATACAGACGCTACCGCCGCCCACGAATCATCGTTCGTGCGCGCGTTCAGTACTTCCACCAGAATCGGTTTCAGTGAGAAGCGGTAGAGGTCCGTCCGTCCGTCGCTTTTTCTTCTTTCGCTTTGTTGCTCGGTCGTTGTTATTTTCACGCAGTCCGTTGTTGCTTCAAAATGCGGTAACCCTAGATCGCGACGGCTTCTCCGTTAGGCTCGGGCCGAGTTTGAATTCTTACTGCTAACGCGAACCACAACCACCACCACCCAATGGACACTGGTGGGAGGCCAGGGCCGCCCTATGGCAAGTGAAATCTGTGGCTCGGACGTTCCATCGCCAGTTGGGAGGATTCCGTATTGTGTTCAGCCAGATCAGGCCGGATCCGAGTCCTGAAACAGTGGTCAGATCTCAAGTGAATCGAGTTGCGCATGTGCGACGCGCGTGCGCTCGCTCCCCATGGTGCAAATGACGGCTCAGGCATCTTCGAGCCGTTTCGTGGGACCTAATAGGAGGTGGACTGTGGCACCCGGACCCGGTGGATTGTACTTGTTGACAACGGTTCGTTTCACGACGATGGCTGTCGTAGGTAACGTGACAGGATCATCTTCATTGTTGCGAGCAGAGTCGATCTTCTGACGGCTCTGTGAGAAGAACCTAAATCCCATTCTGTAGAACCGCTTCTAATCTCTCAACGAGAAAACCTCTCTCATTCAGAATTTCGATGGGGTGGTGTATGCTTACAGCGAAGAGCGATTCGGGAGATTCCTACGAACGATCCGATTTGTGGGATACTCACGTTCCAGAATCTTTCTTTCTTTGAGACATGATTCTCGTTTCGTTCTCCCCTTGGCTCACTATGGGTGCATGCAGAGAAGATTGATCCGAAGGTGCGGACGGCAAGATGAATTCTTTCCATTCGTCCCTCGTTCCATATCCAGAGCGGAGTTGGCACGAAAGCGAAACGATCCAACGTCAGTGTTTGGTTCGCGCCGTTTTTGATCTATGGAGGCATCAGGCGCGATATGCGCACAAAGGAAAAATTCGTGACAATTCACCGCTTTCTGCGATAGCCGAATGCCGATACTGGAAACTCACCTGCAATGTGTGGTCGTGCGGCTTCGTACAGGTTGCCTAGCCTTGCCGAACGGTGGCACCACGCGTGCGCCGCCCGTGGGAAGATTGGGTTGCAATACAAGGCCAGCGTAGTTTACGAGAAGATCCACGCACGCACAGTCGAGGTTGGATCTGCTCATCGAATCACTGACTTGAATTCCAGAGGAATATGCATCCTACAAATCCACCCAGAGCTTCCATGACTTGCGTTCAAGAAGAAGACCTAGTCGTATGCGAATGAGTCTCTTTCGAAATTTTGTAGGCAGAAAATTTTGAACAGTGTACATTGGCCAGCGCTCCATTTTGAATGAATGCTCGGATTATTCGTCGCGGCTCGAGAGGAGGAGTGATTCGCTGCTGAGATGTCGATCGCAGCGTAAGATTTCGATGGTGATCCCTAGAGCAAATACTTGAACTTCAAGAGCTAAAACTGAGTCTATGATTGAAACTGAGAAAAGCTGAATCGGCAGAACTCGGACTCCGGCATCTACTTGGAAAGAGGTGACGGTTTCGGCAGTCCATGGAACAAACCGGAAAGCCTCATGGGAAACTCGAAATAGATCACGAAACACTTTTCGGTGGGAATGTCGGAAAAGGAGGGGGCAGCCGATGCTTACGAGAGAACGCAAAGTATCTAGCAACAGTAGCGACCTGAGCCAGGACTCGGACTTGAGCCCAATCCAATTGTTTCAACGAGCTTATTAATGACACAGCTTAGCTTAAATTAGCATTGAAAACGCGTCATTAGGTCCTCCCAAAGGTCAAGTGTCCCCCGCGGGACAAAAGTTCGTTCGGTCGCGATGGTCTTCAGATCTGGTTTTCGTTCTGGCATCGCACGTTGGGCCTGTTGATGGCGACACGGAATTATTTCTGCAAACTTTTCGCCACTCTGGGTTACTGAGATACAAGTTTATGGTGATCGACTTTTTCTGTACCTGATTCTCGTCCAGAAATTCGCCAGTTCCCGAATTCAGAATGCTTTCTCGATTTTGAATCAGTTCGGTCTGGCGTTCTCTACCCGAACCTAGACCTGACGAGAGGCTGAGATCATGACGGAAGCACCTCGGTCCATGACGCCTCTACGTGCCCTGTCGTGAATGGAACAAGTGTTGTTGGTGCAACTGGAGTGAAGCCTTCGTTTGAGGCTACTCAACTCGAGTAGAAGCCCCATCTCGAATCATCAATGGCTGCCTGCAAAGAGGCGATGATCTCTCTCGACTGCGGACGTGTGCGTGAGTGAGGGTGCCTGTCCCGAGAGCGAATTCGCGTGGGTAGCTAAATTTACCATGGTTTAATTAAGGCAGGGGATGTGTTGGAGCGGGAATGTTCTCTTCGCTCCAGCAGCTGTATTGACCTCTGCTCCATGCGTGTTGCATGTTAATTTCTGGAGATTTCTCTGGCGGGGGGCAAGCGCACCGAGTCCTCGCTAGGGAAAAGTGATTCCAAACGGAACAACCATTCACGACGGTGCAAGGATCGCTATTATACTACGAAGTTATATTTTCTCTGCCGCGAACGTTGGCACTGAATTTCACGCTTTGATTACAGGGAAACAACTTGAACTTCAACGGGCGCGGGCCATCGGAAGACACCGAAAATGCTCCGGTGTCGTCCAGAAGATCTCCAGTTTTGGGTCACTTCCCTCAGCGAAACAATAGGCGAGCTCCCATAGCGGCGTCTTCTACATCGTCGTCGTCGTCGCCGTCAACCGTCAGTCATTTTCCGCACAGCGATCTCGCCCAGTTGAGGCCGAAGAGACCTCGAAGCGAACCTCTTCATTCGAAGGAGCCCGTCGCCGAGCCGGGTGGCGGAGGAAAAGTAGAAACAACAACAACAACAACTCGACTGTGTAAAGAGTTCCGTTCACGAGGGACCCCTAGGGAGTGGGACGTCGACCCGAAGGTGGAACAGCGTTTTCCCACCTGGAAACGTACTCCTGCGACTCAGGGATCCAGTCTCCTGCAGAGAACGGAACGTCTGGCCTTAAGGCAGCCAAGGTGAGCATCTCGATCGCCGTGCCGTCTCGATTACTTTTATTCTGTGTCTCGCGCTTCCCTCGAGACCGTGGAACAACTTCAATGATAACCCGTGATCGAAAAAACTTCTAATTCGCAACTTTTCCGTTCTAGCAAATCACTGAGTAGCGGTACATTGAACGGGCCACGTGCACCACGAGAGCTTACCGCCCTGGAGGGGCATTTGCCCCTGCCCCCTCTGGCCAGGAGGGGTGCTAATAGCACGAACGCCACTATGACCGCGTCCCTGTCCGACGCTTTACAAGGCCAAAACGCAAACTCCCCCGACAGGTAAAGTCATGCATCGTGCTTTTTTGTTCCACTCTTGCAATCCACTGTGTCGCTTGCTCTCGTAGCTCTTCTCCATGTTCATCATTCATTGTCGTTGCTTTCGTTGTTGTTGTTGTTATCGCTGTAGTTGTTGGTTTGAGTCGATCAATGAATTTATTTCCTCTCCTTCGTTCCGGGTCGTCCATTGGGACAACCCGAGTGCTCGAATACCTGTGGTGAAAACCTGCAGTTCTTCTGTCTCACGCGCATTCCACCACTGTTCACAGAAGTCAACGTGACTCCCCAAACACCCAAGCAGAAGCACTTAGACCCCTTCCGCCCCTCCGACCGCAACCGCTTGATCATGAAACGGTGGGTTCGCTTTTTGCGTCTGCGGAAAATCAGCACTTGGTGTCTCCGCACGCTTCCTGTGTTTCGTGACTTTGTCGTGATTTCAATGCAACAACCGCGTGTGTTTAACACTGATCTTGTGCATTGTCTTGCGGTCACAGTTCGCTTCTCACTGCGTCTCCTGTGGTCCACCTTGGGAGGCGTGTAGTCGCTCCTACTCGATTCGAGTTAATGAGTGATCAAGGTCATGGTGAGCGGCGTTCAACTAATTCGATGATTGCTGTCGATATAGGTCGCGCTCCAGTCTTCGCAGCTGCTGAGGGTTCGGGCTGCCGAGTTCTACCGTGCTAACGGACTGGCTGAGCAACAAGCTCAGCAACAAGCCCAACAGCAGGTTCCACCCTCGAGCCGGCAACAACAACAACAACCCGGATTCAACCGCCTGTTCAAGTCAGGTTCTATGTCCCATCTCAGCGGCAATGGAAGCAACATCACCAACAATAACAGTGCAAAACTCCCGAACGCGAATTGCGCGATGAGCAGCAATCCGTCAGGCTCGTTTGGACCTCCGGACTTTAGGGCCTCTTATGGTGAGCATCGGCCTCCTAGAAAGCATTTGTTTTGTGCTCATGAAAATTGGTATAATGAAGGTCGAAGTTCCCCCTACTGATGAGAATACGGCTGGCCCATACTCACTCGCGATCTCGAAAATTTCAGGCATGGGTCATCACCAACGACGGCCAGTGGCAACCACGTCGTCTCACAATACTTCGTCGCACTATCACTCACAGTTGGCGAACCCACCAGAGAGGCCTCAAAGGACGCATTCGGAACGACAACCGGGCTCGAAAACCATGACGCCGTTCCTAGATCGGAGTAAAAGATCTTCTCAACAACCGCAACAGCAGCAACAACAACAGCAGCAACAGCCGCAGCAACAACAGCAATCGCACGCGGCTGGGAACGGGCTTGGTCCAAGCGTCTCGAACCCGCCTCAAGCCTCCCGGAACCTCCACCGGTTCGTCTCTCGGTAATGCTACTGAACCTTCTCTTCTTGAAAACGCATGTCACAATGATCCTTATCATCGATATATATAATCTCAGAATTCCTTACCGTCCCACACAGTAGTTTCGTCTATCTTCTTCCCGCAACTAACGTCGTCGAATCGACTTCTTCCAGGAGCAACTCGAGTTTGGATCTGGAACAGCATTTGGCCTTGGGAGGGGTGTCGGTGAACACGCGGCGGAGTCGGATTTCGCCGGGATCCTCTGAGAAGAATGGGAACGTTTCGCTGGAGGATTACTCAGCGGGTGGCGCGATGGCACCCGGCTCAAGTGCCTTCCAACAGTCCGCAATAGCCGGGCCCGCAACCCGTCGGAGAGATTATGGCAGTGCTTCATCCCTCGATGTACTCGGCACCACAGGTAGGGTAGCACCAGCTCGAGTTTCCGCACATTGTCAATCTCCTGGAAAGGACGACTCTCCTGTCCTGTTTCCTGAGACCAATCGCTTGACGCGGCATGTTCTCTCCTCCGATTGCAGGCGACAGTTTCTTTGCAATGATTCGAGAGTACCGGAACGGAACGAGCGCTGCCGCTGCCGAAGCGAAAAGATCTTCCGCGATCCCGGCAATACCAATCGACCAAAGGAGTGCGGGTCCCGCCAAAATCCAGGAGTATCTTAGAGGAAAACTCACTGGTAAGTGCACCGTGCCCCTTCTGGAATCGAATGGAACTCAGATGACAAAAACCGCTACTTTTCGGGTCCGGAAGCCCCTGGATTTTCTCGGTGTCGGAGCAGTCGGTTCATCGGTCGAAGTTCACCTCTCGGGAATGTTGCAGGGTCAGCCGCGATCGCCGCGACGGCAAATCTTCACTCAGCTCCGGGGGTGACGGTCGTTAACCTCGAGCATCATAACGCACAGAGTCAGTCACAACAACAGCAACAACAACAGTTCCAACAGCCTCAGCAGCAATCACAACAAAACTCTCGGGGAGATGTGCCCGGTCCCAGTTCATCTTCTGGTGCCAGCCATGAGAGCGTTTCGACAACGGATAGTCCGAAACTCAAGAGCAAATTCCAGCGACTAATTCTGACCGGGGACAGGCACAAAGGCAAAGAAAAAGGTGGGCATTGCATTGGTCAGTTCTCGATTGCAAACTGTTCGTTCTGTCGTTAATATCTGCTGCAGAACAGTCCGCGGGACGATGCAACTGTTCCGATGTGATTGATGGATTGTCTGCGGCGTCATCCGTCAAGGAATTGAAGTCGAACTGGAATCCCAGACTCCGTATTTTGAGTTTTTTGAGAATACTCGACGTGAAAATAATTGGATCAGCTCAGTGTTCCTCGTGCGAAATTGTGTGCAATAGCACCTCGTGCTTGGCTTGATGTTGGAGCATTCCACACCCGCTGGTCTAACGCGTGAGTGACGGGGAGACAGAAGGAGATCACGAATGGCCTACCTTGACTGCGAGTTTCTCTCCGAGGCCCTCGATTCTGCCGTTGGATATCAATGAACAATCACATCGACTGAGCGCGAGCGATCCTACCCAATACTCGGGACCAGTTCTGGAGCGTATAACTATCAGAGAGAGTGCAGGAGAGCGAAACAACTGACGTGAGTCTTTCCTCCGCGGATGCCGACTTCGGACACCATTCCGCTCCGAACCACTCGAAATTTCTGATTCACGAGGCGGAGCCCGATTCTCGACCTGTATCAATCCGAAATAGTCGAACCCCGGGACCTCCATCTATTCCCAACCTTTTAAGTTCTGGCCGGAATTCGAAGAGGCTGGATATCCCGGAATTCAAAATGCCGCTCATGAAAGGCCGAGAGCTCCGGACTCTATCGACAAAGCCGGGGAGCCGCGTTGCGTTTTCCCAGGTGTATAGAGGAGTGTAGAGTATACATATTGCGGTCAGCAGTTAGGTGGCGACTGAGTGAACGAGAAAGCGAGCGAACGAGCGAGCGGACGAACGAACGAGATGGCGGGCGGGCAGAAGGGCGGGTTGGCTGACTGGCGGGCGAAAACCTATTGAGCCGAGTTGATTCCTTCCGTTCTGTTTGGTTCACAATCGACTTGACTGACGCTCGTATAGACGCAATCGGGCAAGCAGGCAGGCAGCCAGCCTGGCCGGCTAGCAAGCTGTAGCAAGCCGTCTCGGTGTGAACGCAGCACGTGTGTTGGCCGTCATGGCTTCTACGGAAGAGGGAACAGAGGCTCCTTGGAAGAGTTTTGTTCGCCGAATGCTTCTCCTCGGCCAGCAGTCGTTGGGGGATCTGGTGCTGCGTGTGATGGTGCTGAACACGGGTGGCAGCAGCGGCGGCAGTGGGGCTAACAGCGGGAGCGGCAACAGCGGGAACGGCTACAGCAGCGAGAACGTCGAAAGCCGTATGTTGCAGTTTGACTCGTTGATTCCTACTATAGCACGTCCGGAGATCATTCCGAGAGCGAAATGCCTTCTGTGTGTGTGTCTGTCTGTGCCAGAACATGAACTCGTCGAGAGTGTGTGTGTGTGTGCGTGTAGCTCAGAGAACATATGTTGCGACGGAACGAACCAATGATTACGTGATGGGCCAGCGTTTCATCGAAAACGGATGTCTGATGGGTATTTTGTGTCTTTACAGCAGGTACAAGCCACAAGAAGAAAGTGGTCAAAGCGGCCAAAAGTGAAGACTGGTCACACAAAGACGAGGAGGTCCCAAGCTGTAGTACAGCGCTCCTCCAACCGGGTGGGACGCGCCAATTAGAGGATAAACTTCGGAAGAAGCTTTTTGCCCATTACGATTGCCAAAGTCTTTGCTCGGACCTAACAGTGGCCTACCATCTACGGAATGTTCTTGCCAAGAGAAGGAATACAACAACTGGTGCCAGTGCTGCCAGTCAGGTGCGTAGATTCGAGTTTTCCTGATAGGGTCCCCGATGGCTTGATGATCGATACCCCTTCGGAAGGAAGGAAGGATATTGCTCGCATGACAGTTTAGTGACGGCTTAGTTTCCCGCTTGTTTCAGAGTGGAGATAATCCCGAGGGCGACGCCGACCAGGGTGATGGCAAATCAAACGATCTAGTGCAAAACTGTCCGTGCTTTCGAAATGAGCTCGGTGGAGAACAGGAACGACAGATCGCCCTCAACAGATTCACGGCCAGTAAATCTGTCGCCTCGTTCCACAGCGACGACAGTGTCCGACAGGTAATCCAGACGGAAACATTCAAGCTCTCCTTGGTGGTCCCACAAAACATTTCTAACGATGATTCACGTCTATTCCGACCTCAATATCGCTCGTGTGAGTCATTCGACGTTGACATATTTGATTTGTTCGTCTTTGCAGAAGGCCAAAACTCCAGAATCGATCGACGCCCATAAGCCCATGTCTGCTTGTGGACTTTCCGTTTTGGAGAGCACCGGTGGCGCTGCAAAGTGGAAGTTCAGACCTTGCCCTTATGAGGTGCCGTCTTCAATTCTCGAAGGCATAGATCATGGGGCAGTTTTTTATAGAACGTTTTTCAAAGGCCAAGATCATCAGAACTGGTTGGGGGTCGACGAGAATCTAGGTCCAATAGCGATATCCATCAAAAAAGAGCGCGTCAGCTCCACTCCCCAGCAAAACCAGGCGATGGGAGTGACTGACCTAACGCGACCAGAAGCGCCCAACAATCATCATCATCACATTAGCTATAGGTGAGCCTGCTCTTCAATATTTGCGGGACCGTAGAACGGTTCACAAAGCGGCCCATTTCGCCCTGAGAGTACCTCATCGCAACGTTTCGCTTTTTCAGAGTCATTATCCGCACCTCGGGACTGAACGATCTCCGGGGGACAATTCTCGAAGATTCAATTCCCAGCCTTTGGTCGACGTCAGGATCCAATTCGTCGCGCAAAGGCAGAGAAGGCACCACGTTGGCAAAGGAGGTCATAGAATTCATCGCACCTGAAATCCAACTATCTTGCCTGCGACTCGCGACGCCAGCCGCAGAGCCTCAACTAGTGAAACTCGACGAACAGAAACTCAACTCGCTATACAAAGTCGGAGTGATGTACTGTCGGGCGAATCAAAGCACCGAAGAGGAAATGTACAACAACGAACATCCCGGTCCGGCTCTGGAAGAGTTCCTCGAAACGATCGGCAGACGAATCTGTCTGAACAACTTCGCCGGCTACAAGGGCGGGCTCGATTGCAAAACTGACACGACCGGAACGCATTCTGTGTATAATACATTCGAGGACTGTGAAATCATGTTCCACGTCAGTACGATGCTACCCTACACGCCGGCGAATCGACAGCAGATTCTCCGCAAACGTCATATCGGCAACGACATCGTCACAATCGTTTTCCAGGAGCCGGGATCTCTTCCTTTCACACCAAAAAATATCCGATCACGTTTCCAACACGTGTTCATCGTCGTACGCGCAATCGAACCATGCACGGATCGAACCCGATACTCAGTCGCCATCAGTCGGTCTCGTGACATCTCAATGTTCGGACCACCCCTTCCGGAGGGTGCCACTTTCAATCGAGATAAGAAATTCACCAACTGGCTCATGGCTAAAATAATCAATGCTGAAAACTCGACACATCGCAGCTACAAGTTCGCAACCATGGCTCAGCGAACGCGGCAAGAGTGCATTCGAGACCTCGCCACCAACTGCGTGCTTCAGACAACGCTGTTGGATAACTCAAATGGGAGATTTTCCTTGCTGAACTCATTCGGTGGACGCAGCTCGAAAAAGGATAAGGTTGGCCAGAACGTGATGCAGATGATCAGTTCAGGCAATTTTGTCCCTGATCGATGTGTGCGCGAGGCGCTCAGCTGGCAAGTTCAAGTCGAGGACTACGGCCAGAGCGGCCTGCTCACCGATGTTCATCTGGCAATCTCCGCGGAAAGTATCGCCATGATCGAGATGGCTACCCATCAGGTGGTTTTCGGTGCGCCAACTTCGACCGTGCTCGGTTTCACATCTCAACCAGGGTCTGTCCGGATATTCTATCACCAGGGCGAAAGCTTCCTTGTCAGAACGAAGGAACGTGAAAACCCGGAATTTGACGAGGTCAGGGAGATCTGCAGTCGACTAGAGGATGTTTCTGGAGCCAGAGAAACATTACAACTCAATATCGACCGGAACGAACATGGCCAGCTGGGCTTTCATGTGAACTATGAAGGTAGGTCCCTGTAATGATCCTGATTCGCTTTCTTCCTCGCTCAGATTCATGTTCACCTCGATCTTAAAATCCTTTCCGAGCGAATTCAATTAGCTAGAGCTTTTCTCGCACTCAAAATCAGTGTCATTTCCGCAGGCATAGTGCAAGAGGTCGAGAAGAACGGTCCTGCTTTCGCCTCCGGACTTCGACCGGGCGCTCGATTGGTTGAGGCGTGTCATATCGCCGTCGCCACCCTGACCTACGACCAGTTGGTTGAAGTTCTCAAAACGTCAACCGTGGTGTCTGTAACGATCGTACTGCCGTACAGTCAACGCGACGGTATGTGTTATTTTCTTGTCTAGGGCGACTCGTGTCGCTCCCGAAATTCGCTAGCGCCGTGGAGCATAACAGCGAAGCATGAGCATCATCAGATCAATCACTTACAGGTGCCGTTTCTGACTTCACAGGGGTGCAGTACAACGTCGCGAGGCGAGGCTGTGGACAACACAATTGTTCATACCTCGAGCAAACCCTTGGGGAATACGACTCGGCAAGGTTGGCCCTCGCGCAGCGTAATCCCGACCATGCTTTCCCCGCTTTACCAAGGTAAATAGGGTGACAACATATCAAATCTTCCTCGATCGAATTCTTCCTTCCGGATCGCGAATTGACCACCACGGTATTCCAGGTCACAACAATCTCCCCCACCGCCTCCACCCCCCATACCTCTGCGTTCGAACAGCGCCACTTCCATGGGACCCAGGTCCGACCCCTCGACATCTTCGGCATCGCCCATCGGTTCTTCAGGCCTCATGAACATCACGTCTGGCTCTTGTGAATGTAAACCTCTCTCTGGAATGCTGTCCACCATGTCTAGTAGCTCAATTCAGAGCAGTGGGAGTCAACTGCTGACGACAGGATCGAGTCCAGGACTGTTGGGCCCGATTCGGATGTCTGCGTCGGCTCAGCAGATCTGGCCTAACGATGAAGGAAAACGGAGTCCACTCGATCGGAGGACCACGCTGCCCGCCGTCAGCTCGCTCTTCAACTCAGCGGCCGGACCCCAGGTACGCCGACTCGAGCCATCTCAAAGATTCACGTAACAATGGCCGGATCATTCTCGAATGCATTCGAATAGAGACATCGATTCGTGGAGTTCCAGTTCCTTGATTTGACAATTTATTCCAGGTGGCTAGTGGTCCGGTCTTGCAATGCGAAGACGAGCGGCTAAGTCCGTGCAGCAGTGCTGGCGGAGCTTCGAGCGGCGCCTCGTCACGAATCGGAGGTTGTGTGAATATCGTGACTGTTCAAGCGTCGCCAGCAAAGGTCCAGCTGCACTCTCAGCACCATCACAGTATATCGCCCGTGTCTCAGCTTGGCGGAGACTCGTCGGCGAGCAACAGCAACTGCAATACACTTGACAAAGAGTGGAGGTTGAGCGGTCGCGACAGCTTCGAGGTCAAGGAGGAGGACGTCATGGACATCCAGACACGGAGTCCCCACCTCGGCAGAATCAGCCAGGCCTCAAGTTGTGCACCATCGCTGATGTCGGCTCAGTCAGGCCATTCAGGAGTCAGCCGGGGATCTGGAGGACCGGTGACTAGTGAAGATTTCCAAGATCTGGCCATGAAGGTGGCGGAACTGCAGAATCACTTAGCGCAGGAGCAAACTCAAAAAGCCACAATGGAGCGACGCGTGCGTCAACTCGAGGTATGTAGATTGGAGATCTTGGTCTCGACGCGATGTCCGCTCGAAAACTTCGCTATTCTCATCTGATCAAGACGATTAAAACTTTTAAATTCGTTCCCACAGGAGGAGAATGATCAGCTCAAACGAATCATCACCCAGGACTCTCATAGCCAGCTGAAGAAGCTAACTTCGTGGTTCAATCCGGGTCAGTCGCAGCCACGATGAGGCAGCACGTGTTCAACAGGCATGAGAAGTCCGGACTCAGCTGCAAGTGTGGATGTTCTTTACGTTAGTAACCTGTTGTGCAAGCCTTTTTCTCGATGTTTTGGTTCGAATTTGCCGAACACTCTATGAGTGATACGATCGATGCTATGTTCTAGCGATCAATCATCGAAGCGAAGATGGGGAGTTCGCAATCGTTCCACATCAGACAAGTAGGGCGAATCGCCTCAGTGTCCGAAACTGCATCTCCTTCACTTCCTCATTTCCCTGTTCTCTTTTGCGACACACGAAGTATACTCTTCGAGTGCATGGAAGAATAGATTGGCCTGAGATTCAGAGAAATCCGCTACATCAAAACGCGTTCCCGCGTGATTGCGCACCCACCCTCAGTAGTTGTCAGTGTATATAGCTCGAGGCGAGGCCCTCTCCGAGTCTGTTTCTCCGCCAAAATCGGATTCTCCGCCCAAAAATGTGTGGATTTCCGCTTCTGATTCCTCGACAGACTCGGGAGTTGTTGAACGACTTCCCTCTATACGTGTAAAATCGCTATACAAACATTTTCAACCACTTTTACTGAATCGTGTACAAATTTTCGTCCGCATACTCGCGCAGAGCTGTGACGCAAAATATTGCTGAGCGTGTTCCTGTCGTCTGGAGACTCATTCAGTACCTCCTGAATGTCTACCAATCTCATGCCCCACCCATATTGGTATGATAGTATCAATCAAAATGTGGCCCTGTTTCTCGATGTTTACTCTTTCGATACCACCACCTCATTTTCATGGACATTGAACTTTCCAAGAACATGAGCACTAGCAGTATTTATTTGACGTTAAGTGTTCCGAACTGTTTCTTCCACAACCCACTGAATCGCGGATCAGCGAATTTTCACCTCCTCTTAAACCAACAAATGACCATCATGTGACTTGTGACGTAGCTTCGAATTGAATCAAGTACAATGCACTTCTCGACGCGAACAGTTACCGCTGCACGAGGCCTCCGTGCTTCTTTGCGCGAAGCCGTCCATTATTTATTGAACGATCAATCGTCTAATCAATCAAACCAGCCTACCAATCATCCAATCAAGGAGAAGGAAAGAGTATTGCCGCGTACTTTTCTGTGCATATTCTATCTGTATACGGGGCGCGTTTCACTCGGCAAGTGATTGAGGAGTGCAGTCAGGTATGTTGGCGATCATTATTGCCTTCAGGGCTTCGAGCGGTTCTCATCCGGAAATGAAGGCGATACAAGTCCGAAAAAGACTCGGTTTGACAGCGGCAAGCTCTATCCATCGACTGGACACTCGACATTACATGGATTTATATAAAAAAAATTATATATATTATATATATGAGAATCTTACCATTATGTATACGCTTACATGGATACAAATATATCTATATTGACCGTTGACTTAGAGACTGTACAACTGCATCGATGTTTATATCTCTGAGGTGTAAACCGACAAAATTGGTTCAGCCACTTGAAACTAGAGCCTATATAGTGTCGTATTGCATAGCATAGAGTACTTTGAACTGTATTCTATGAACCTATATATAAATATATTTACATTGGTACACCTTCAAACACGTTTACACTGTAACAACACTAGTATAGTAGGAAAATATTTAACTGGGCATCGATCTGGAGGGAATATATGAAATCCTCCAGCTATGTCAACATTCTTCAAATGACAGTTACTCCCCACGGTGAATGTTGATGTGAGTTCCGCTACGGTTTCTTCTTTCATTGGAGGTCCGTTTTTGATTGCGTTTCGGCGGTACGCTATCCAGATGGTTAACCGAACAAGCTACCATCGTTTGCATCACGTGGAAACGGCGAATTTGACGGTACCGTCCGGCAGTGGAGGTTTTCCGAATGGATGAGAGCTTACAGTCACCATCGCACGCATCGAAAACCGATCTAAGTTCTCCTAGCTTTCCGTTAATGAATTGAAGAACCAACCAAATGGCGGACATGAATCCGGACGCGACAGGGATCACGCAACAGAGTTGAATCAAACTGCACAGTTCTCGATGGAACCTTCGTTTGTTTCTTCATGGATCTGACAGACGCACAAGATTTCGAACAGAGACGGGGAATCATTTCCCATTTACGCCCGCGTAGAGGTGTTCGTCAAATAATCGTACAAACCTACCTGTGAACAGCTAAAGGAATCGTCAGTTCTAGCTTTTTTGGTCGAATCGTCGCCGAAAGTCCAAGTCCCTCCGAGACATGGGGACAAATATTAGACTCTCTCGTCATACATCCACGTCTTGAACCTAAGTTTCCCGAGATGTGATCGTAATGCATCGAGGGACTGTGCTTGCCTCTGATCCATTAAAATACTGTCGCTGAAGGAATGAATGAACGCAGTTCCGAAATTCTGGGGACGTCTACTATGCGGACGATTTGGATCCTCGAGGACCAGGACCCTTCGAATTCCTGTAGACCCGCTTCACTAGCCACGAACCCGGCCAAGCACAAATCAGATCGTCGCAACGTTTCAATTTCGCATCGACGTCCACGGAGAATATCTCTAACTCTGTTGTCCGCAATCACGTCCTAATCTGTGTCGCTGATGTTGTTCCGGCGTTCGTCATTTGAACGGAAGACCTTTGTTGTTGAGCTCGGGCCGCACATGACCTTCATAGTTGACCTGTCTCGCGTTGACCCTCCCAAAAATTAACCAACGTGATGATGAACTTTGTACAATCCAACTTTCAGCCAAACTCCTCGAATATGAAGAGGAAAGATTGCCAGGGGCAACTCTCCGATTCCATCCCCCCAGGATGGTGTTGGGCTGCTGCGGAGCTGAGCGATTCTGTGTGTGAATCTTTCCCACGTCCATGTTCTTCCGTCACAAGCACCCGCTAGTGCCTCTATTTGAAAGGACGAATGATTATGTGAATGCAAGTCCGATCGCTGATTGATGTACACCTGACATGAACATAGATGACCTTTGTCACGGTTGTATTAGCGCGCTTGTCAGCAAGACGGTGTCCGGCTCTGCGTTCTTAGTCCTAGTGAACACTCCATATTTCAGCCATTGCTCTAAAGATTGGATTCTCGCGTCGCGTAAGATAACGCATATTGTACCATGTTGAACGCAACTGTGAGATTATTGTCGAGTTTCGGAGCGGAGCTCGTTCGGCACGGTGTTCGGTAATGCGATTCAAATGTTGAACCGTTCTCACGACGAGTTCAGTGAGATTACAACTCGTTGCAAGCGAGTGCCATTAACTTTTCTCTGTGTCAAGCACGCCCCCGGCTGTGGCGGGTCGAGGGTTGCCGCGGCGGTCTTTTTGGGTTGTCATGCCAACTGATTTCTCGCAATGGAATTATGTCAAATGCGTTGGCAACAGTCTCGTGGTCCTAAACGACCGGCTTTGTTCGTCGTACACAGTCGCCGGATGCGAGACGATGGAGTTCCGCACCGTATCGTTATTCAGAACTCGAGCACTAGAGCTGTCACGGTTTTCTTCTCGAATAACCGCATCATATTTTCTGAAAACAGTGTTTACGACGTTAGCGACGTACACATGATCATGATCAAAAACTTCCTTTGAGCTGTTGAGTTTCGCGCAAAAACTCCGTTTTCGCTGAACTTGAACGAGGTTTCGGTCCGATGACCAGGGCGGATATCTACTGAAGAAAAGTACCAAAAAAATACAATCATAGACTTCGACTCGTCAACGATACATATGTAGCTCCGCACCCGCTAGAGCTGAGCTGAGCGTTCGCATCGTTGATCGATGAGAACCGTAAACAAATTGAAGTGTAATATCATTATGACTTTAATACTGTAATTATCATTATTATATTGTGACGACCGTCCTCTGTGAGCGCGAAATCTAGGCTGCAGAGAGACACGAAGACTTTTGTGAACACACTGCGAAAGCCAATAAATGTGTCTAAACCTGATCCGATATCGACTTATTTTTATATCTCCAGCATTAGCCTCGTGGCTCCTTTTTGCCAGAGCAGGTTTCGGATGAAACCCCGCGTTTTTTATGCAACTACGCTCGCCCGCAGTGCTTACTGGTCGCGCTTCATCGGACCGAGATCGCGATTTCAATCTAGCGGATGAAATGCAATGATTCGACTGGAAGTTACTTCAGGCCGAGTGGGTTGCTCCAGCCCTTGCCGAGCTCCTTGTAAACGAAATTGTCGAGCCGAATAAAATCGGGGGCTGCACCGCTAGAAGTTCCCCGTTCCGAAAACCGAAGGTAAAAACTTGAAGCAAAAAGTCGACAACATGTCCAGAGAAGAGAGATTTGCAAGGAACAGCAATTTCATGCTCAATATCTGCGAATTCGAGTCAAGCGCTAGTCCGGTGCGAACATTGCAATCAGATGAAAGGATAGTTTTGGGAATGTCTCGCAGTTCTAAGTCCGATTCGGCACATATCCCGAATATTAGAATACTAGAATCACATTCTTGCGTAGTTCTCAAAAACATAGAGAAGCGGCGAAGATTCATGCTTTCAACATATGTGCCGCAACGGGAAGACAGAGCTAAAATGACCTTCCTCGGCTGTCTTTCGGCGCGATTCCGTCTACGCAATGGAATCCGAGCTGATCTAGCCGGCCTATATTGCGTGGAGAAATCGTGGAGTCGTAAATTCCGTCGACGCTGCCACGGAAAGGGCTCAGTGACTTGCTCAGTGGTTCCTGCCAAGTTTGAGGGAACGCAGTGCTGACAACTCCACAACATATTTTTGAACGGATGATC
This sequence comes from Neoseiulus californicus, assembly GCA_028455905.1. Lineage (NCBI taxonomy): Eukaryota > Metazoa > Arthropoda > Arachnida > Mesostigmata > Phytoseiidae > Neoseiulus > Neoseiulus californicus. The sequence continues at coordinate 894,101 of JAMQGS010000014.1, forward strand.
CTCTGCCCGCTACGTCATATCAGCCGAAGTCGCGCCGAGAGATCTCACGACAGCAATCGTGATACAAGTTACTCAGGAGGAACTCAGTTCCGTGTCTGGAAATGACGTATCAAGCCTTGGTGAATCGTAGAGGATCACCGCCACCTTCCAAATCGATAACAGGGGTGACGTGGCCGACGTGGATCGCAAGTCATGATCACAACGCCCGGCTCTCTGCTTTAAATTCCTTTCCCCCAGTTCCAAGCTTTCTTGTTCGATCGTTTGAAGATACAATCATGCCCAGCGCTTCAAAAATCCTATCTTGCTGATGAATCTGATAATCTACGAAACAGAAGGGATCGATGCTCGCGGGGAATCAACGATGATATCGAGGGCGTTACCCGACATTCGATATCCTGTTCATCTGACATCGATGAGCTCATTCCAAACGGAATTAGAGTTTCGAATCGACGACATATCACATTCGCATTTTGAATATTTGAGGAAGAAACCCCGGTCTGCGCTGTTCAATAGCCAGTGAGATCCAATGAAAGAGATTCAAGTCCTTCGGTTTCCGCCCTGTCGTTCAGCTCCGGATCATGGAGGAAGGCTTCCTCATCCAAGTAAATCGTCATTGTAGCAGACCCGTTGCATTCCGGCGGATAAATGTGACGTCCCGAAAGTCGCGGTGTAATTGTAGCATGATTGGTCCGAATTCGCGCTCGAGGAAACTCGGATGCGTCTTCTGAAATCACTCGGCAACCGAATAACAGATATTGGCCACTCCATGCGACTTATGCGTCACGCTCATCGTCTTGGATGGATTCCATTGCACTCCTGTCGTCGTCTCTAGCCGTGAACCCCCTCTCAGTGTGCGGGTCTGGGGGTCAGCCTTTTTTGCCACTCCGATCGTGGGCAATCGAATTCATGCTTCTCACTCCCCCACACGAATGTTTGAGAATGATGCCAAAGAGCAATGCTGACGCGCTCTGCTCGGTGCGATTGAGGATGCACGTCAACTCGCATCTCTTGGCGAATCAGTACTTGTTGCCGGGTGTTCCGACCCGCGTCTATCTCGTTCCGAGTGTCGGTGCATTTGTGGAAAAAAGGACCTGTAACTCTGGTTCTTTTCGTATCACGCTGTTCTGCTGTCGATCGTCGGTCGCTGGGTTGCTGACAGTAGGCAGAAAGGATACGCGAATGTAGTCGGATGCTATTCGTCCTTCGCGAGCAAAGCCACGATTCGGAGTCAACGAACGCGATTCGAGATGCAATCTCTGATATGTGATCCTCATGGTGTCGAACACTCGTCGAACACAGAGCCGACAAAGCCGTGAAGCGATCATGTTTTTTCGAGTGTGATGAACAGAATGTAACTCAGAACGATAGCCCGAGGAATGCGGCAGGATTTTCTGTGGGGGGGGGGGGGCGACTCTATCGTATGGGGGAGGGGGCGATTCGACACTCCGGACTCAGAGGTATAGGATTTTAACAAGGGAACCAAGAACTATGGGGGGGGGGGCGATCGTGAGTGCGGGGGGCGTGTGTGCGGTACTCGCCAAGAGGCCTCTGTATTTAATCACCTCGCAACCTTCGAGGGAGCACCTCTTCCAGTTATGAGTGGCTATCTGTTGCGGAAAGATTTCATGACAAAGGAAAGAACGAGCCGGCGGTGCGTTGAAAAAGGGCGCAAAAACCGCATCGAGACCACAGTGTTCGATTTGGGGAAAGATCTACAGTATTGAGAGCGGTCCTCCGAAGTCTTGACAATATGGCAGGTGGAATCGAAGTCTTCCGCGAGCGCTGCGAGGGGCACGGGCTATCGCTTGCCTGAAATACGGACCTCAAAACCTATTGAAGGCAAAGTTCACATGATCAGTAGTCCTCACGCCACGGATTCATTTTCAATCCATGGAATCAGAGTCTTGGGGAATCGGATCGACGTGAAAACGGGTGAGGGTAATTTGATCATCGACTCCGAGAGAAGTGTCCTGTCTGAACGCAGAGTAATTGGACGCGCTAATACGTAGTCCTGATTTTCCATGGACAACTCAGGAATCACGTCGTAAACGTGATCGCAAAGATCGTCGACCGTTTCTGAGTGCCGCATGCCACAGTACCACAGTGTCCCGCGGCTCAGGCGCCCACCACTCAAGTATTCGCAATTCCGACATGACTTTTTTCCACCTATTTTGCCGTTTTAGCCCATAGTGCGCCGTTCGAGCGTTTGCTCTGATCGGGCCCGAGCTAAAATCGGGTTTCCGCTGTATAGATTACTCAAAAAGCAGTCCTCGACAAACTCGGACATCCCGGGCGCCTCGATTGGAAATTACTCGATGCGTCAAATCTTAAGAGTTTACCAAAAACACCGTTATTCCACCGTTAATTCGAACTCCGATTTCGCTAAGCTCTTTCTGAAACAGAACATGGAAGCTTTAGTGTGCGGTGCGAGATGGCTTCAAATACGATTCCCAGAGTGCTTGCGTGCACGGGGGAAGCTGCTGTAGTGGTCAGCCTGGAGTTGGATACTTTTTGACAAACATCGGGAATGTTCAGCCCCGAGCAAAGAGGACTAATGGATTTGGTTAGAACTCGCCATCCATCGCAAACGGGCTCAAGCCCGACATCGTTGTTCGCCGCCGTTCCTGCTGGGAGCCTTCAAGGTTGAGGTATTGATGCCCGCGTCGTCAGAACAGAGTTCCGATCGTGCACCGCTGATCCACATTCGGGACTAGGATATCGGGCGCGTGGAAGAGCTGTTTTGAATGAAGTCGACCCGAGCTTCAAAGCGGGAAGTAGCTCATTAGCACCCGCCTATCTTTTCGATGGAACTGCGCGGGTGAAGGGAAATGTGAGCGCACGTTGAGATGGAGCCGTCGTGGAACAAGGACAAGCGAAACGTTCCGTCCTTCTCTTGAGCGCCCGCGGTGATTTCCAGGGTCCTGTACTCTTCTCTGTTTATATTGAGGAAGTGGCAAGGAATCGAATTTCCCTGGTCGAGACGGCTGTTTCTCTCTGTTAGCGCTTCGGGTACACAAAGATGTCGTCGAGACCTGTACAGCGAACGTTGCGCCAGCTACTTTGAAATTCAATTGAGCAAAACAGACTTTCAGCTTAACAGCCGGAACACGGTCGATTACTCAAGTCAGTTGGAGCTTATCCGTGACATCAATCCATAACAGCTACCTTGGAGCGACTGGACGACAGCAATAATAATGATAATAATGAAAAATAATCGGTATACGGCTTAGATTGTGGTTGCGAGGAGCATGTTCGATTCATCAGGGTCTCGAGTCGAAAAAAAACGCTTTGGAGGAGCGCAAATGCGTCATCTATCACCGCCCAGAGAAGGCTTCGAACACTTTGATGATTAATCGGACCCTTCTGATGAAAGGTGAAAGCTCGGCTGAGCTCCGCGGGACCAGACAGAGGAAAAAGGGCAAAAACCCGATGACGGTCCGCGCTGAGCGCTAACTTCCTGCTCCGCGATGCATCCCTCATCGACACAGTGAAAAGAACAAACAAAGAGAGCAACTCTGATCCCTCGAAACTCCTCATCTGAACAATAGGCATACAACGCCAATCCTCAGGAGCTGATTTTCCCCTGGAGTCACCATTGACGTGAGAGAAGAAGCACGAAATTTCTTGATTACAGTTTGAGTGAATCGGAGAAGGAGAGACGGTCTCGGGCGAGGGCCTGCCGGGAGAGGGCCCACGAGGAGCCGATGGGGAAGTACACCATTGCGGTGGTAGCCGTCGTCGTTGCTCGTTCGGCCAAACAGCAGACGCTTTTTGAGAGGAGACCGCGTGTGTGGGTCGTCGGTGCGCTCTGTGCGTTTCACTCAGAGAAACAAACTGGATGTTCTAGGAACTTGGAGAGCTGTGGCGCCAATCGTTTGAGGTCATATTCTACACAGCCAGAAGCCGGACTCCGGTTGCGACCATCAAACCGAGAAGGTCCGGCTGCAGTAGTGCGCTTTCAGGATGGACGTCGTCGCTTCGTACCTAGGCTGCACTGCAGCGGCCCTGCGACTCCTGCTCGGTGTCCTTTGTGGTGAGTTTGAAGAATTTCCATTTAGAATAATGGTTCTCGGGTTCGGTTTTTTTTTTGTTTTGCGAATCTTTGTGGAATCGATGCGAATTTCTGTTCGGATTGCGTTTTGCAGTACACATACGAGTCATATACTCGGCTGTCGACCGACACTTCAATGTCACGAGATGATAGACCGCGCATCTGCGCTACATTCCGGATGCAGACATGTGCATACGAGTTGTGACGAAAGGAAGCAAGCAAATCTAACGCTCGTCTTTATCTCGTTCGAGCCGAGGAGTCTAGCGCCGTTCTCGAACAGTTTTCGACTTCTGCTCGCGCCCGCACTCGGTCAGCTGGTGCCCATGCAGGAGTTTCGCTGGGAGATGTCAGCCAGCAAGCTGAAATGGGAAATAACGACCGCAAATGTCGATTACGCGCGCGAATCGCGCATTACGATCGGGCTGGCGTGGACGTTGATAAACCGCTGTTGATTGCAACGACGTCGATCTCGATCGAAGTTCGCCAAAGCGTGGCCGGAGGCGAAATTGCCGCGCCACTGTTAGTTCACCAAATCGCATGAACTCAAGCGGCGAACAGTTCGAGACGTCAAGTTGTTTCGAAGGAACGTGGTTTGACTTCAGGCATTTGTCTCGCTCACGAAGACGTGGCGTTCGTAGGTCGATCGATTCATTCACTCTCCTGACGGTTTGCTGGTTGACACTCCTAAGCCGTAGTAGATGTTCACACTCAGCGAGAAACATTTGTTTCATCCCCCCGCCGAATCGTTTCCTCATCAAGTCCCATCGCTGAATAAGCATGCGGAATGGTTTTTCGCAGTTTCGGCTGATGGCCGATTCGAGCTCGGCAACGCGGGAAGAGTTTCGACGTTTTATCTAGGATGCTCTTCGTACACGTTGATATCGTGCTATGTTTCCGGTCACTAAAGCGATTAGGAGCTTCTATGGGCGGATGAGACACGTCGTTGTTGTCAAGGGCGATCGGGGGTAGTCAGGTGTGAGTCCTCCCCTCGCTCTCTCTCCCTTCGATCCTCACGGAGGAGTCGAGGACTCTCGCTCGATCGGGCGCTCATCTGCCCCGCCACTCGATTGATCTCTTAAGCGCTGACCCACCTACCGGAGGGCGAAGAGGTTCACGAGAAAACACTGATGAAACTTTTAGAGACTTGTATCCGCGCCCGAACAGCTTCGAGTTGATTGCTGCAGCTGCCGCTGCTCCTTGCTCCATTATTGCCATAAGCAATCAGCTCAGCACAATCACTGGACGGCTCCGCGGTGTTTCGTTAGGAACCGTGTTCGAATGCTGTGTCAGTCCGTGACCTCGAAACATCGTCACGTTTACATGCTTATGAGCTCGTCACAATCTCGAGGGAAGTCGTTTTGTGAAATACGCTTCAATGCGTTCGGAGACAGTTGTTAGGATTTCATGTCCCAAGTGATTCCGTCAAGTTACGCGAACTCGAGCTCCTTTGTTTTCTCTCCCGATAAGCAAAAACACTTGCGATCCATCTTGGAGTCCCCTGAGGATCGACAGCACAATTCATGCTGCCTTTCTAGTATCTGGATCGTTCCGAGAGCGTCTATGAGACCATTCGATACTTTCTTTCGAGTAACGCGATCCATTCGCGACTTGAAAAGAAACTCGAAGCGTTCTTGAGAGAATGCAAACATAGGGAGTCGAGCGGAGTCTCATCGACCGGTGACTCGGCCGGCTGGTTGGCTTGCCCACTCACTGACATTGTTTCGCTTGCTCCTGTTCGAATTCGGATCGAACATAGAGACACGCACAACGGGGCCAGTGAGGCAGCGGAACGCCATGTTTTCAAACATTCGCTGACTTTCAGGGGACGAGCCAGCTAGGTTTATCGTTCTTGACCGACGTTCCGCCTTGGAACTCCTCATGCATGGCTAGGTTCAGGTAGACAAGAACGCGGCATTGCTGGGGTTGCTGTCGTCGCCATGCAGCTCGTGGGAGGCTCCCGACCTTGAGGTTCGTCTGGGATCTCCAACCTACCTCGCCATCGATTCGCTCGTGGGATCGTTTTCTACCCACAGCGGTGGAACAGAGTGCGAGGCGGTATGACCCGATGCAAAAAACAAAGAGCTCCCAGTCTCGTGAGAGAGGCAAGTAAGTTCAGTTGCTCCGTGTCAAACAGCGAACAGCTGAGCGGGAGAAGAAGCGTGACCCGAATCAGCGTCAACCTGTAGGGTTTTATTCCTCGCAAGTTCCTCCGCGAAAGTCGACAGGAACTTGAGTTGGCCAGAGGTTTTCGTCGGGATTCGTCTATTGCGAATCATCTCCCGATTGAAGGCGAGCGGGATCGCAAACTGGTGGACAGGATAACAGACGTGACAGAGAATTTTTGAAATGTGGCAATGCAGCTTCTCGGTCGAAACCGTCTAATTGCGAGCCTCCGTGGGAGAGGCCGGGGGATTAGTCGAGGCCGATCGATTCGACGGAGTTCGCACGACTGCGTCACAGACACGGAGGAGATTAACGCGGCCACCTTAGGTGTTGAGACGGGGAAAAATCGCAACAATTTTTTTTTGGAACCGATTCAAAATCATGCGACGGGAATGTACGCGCTGAGACAGTTCTATATTTTTCACTGTCGCTGGCTGAGGCGTTCACATTCTAGGGCAATTATACAACGAGACAAGCTAAGCTTGTTCATGATTCGAGTTTTCTTGCGGTTTTCAAGAAGTCTTTCGCGAGCAAAGGGCGAAGACGTTGTCGATCTGTTCGCGCAGCACGGTGATTCAAAATTGAAGAATTCGTGACCTTAGCTGGAGTCAGGAAGGGGGGAAACGAACAAAAAACACAGAAAATCTCGAATTCACCGCGGATTACAGCTTTTCATAACGCATTCCTGGAGCTGGTTTTCCTTGTTGCCGCGTTGCCGTGATCTGCGATAAGGTCGCCACTTTCACGCCGTGTTACTCTCACTTCTTCCTTGTTCTTTTCTCAGTGCAGCCATGTTGGCAACGCTGTCTTTTGGGGTGAAACTCAGCCAATGTTCGAATATTGATTGAGCAGTCGAGCTACGGAGCCAGCGTTGTGTGGTACCGCTCCGCCCTACCGGTACCGGAGTCGAAGAATGATACACTTCAAGGGAGTTCTGTGCACACACCTGCATTATGCTTTTTCTTGGATTACGAAGAGTGTCCTAAACGCTCGCCAGAGATCTGCCATGAGTTTTCGATGTCATCGGCAGGGACCACCTGTACCCCTTGAAATAGTCCACAAAGCGAACACGGAAGCTTTTCCGTGGGCAAGGAATCATCAGGGTTAAGATCGAAGTCCAGACGGCAAGGTCCTACATCATTGTTGGGATGTTTGCTAGGAAAACCGGAGCGTGACTATTCGCCTTGAAAGCTTGGAAGTCTTCTGGGACTCATATTATCTGGTTTCTCTGGCAAACGCGGCTCAATCGCGAGCCTTTGACGGAAGAAACCGTTAACTCGGGAGAGACGCCTCCCTCATTCTGTTTCCGTCGTTGTAGAGTGTCTTCTTCCGTTAAGAGAGTTTCATCTAGTTTCTTTTTCGCCGTAACAAAAGAGAAGGAGGTCTTCACATTTCTTTCTCCATCATGAAGTGTCGCGGGTGTTTGTTCTTCCCCGCTGTCCGCCATACTCATGGACTTGTGAGAGGAAAATGTTCTCGTTTGGCACTCTTGCGCTACAGCAGCAGAGAATCAAGCCCTTGAGCTTCCTTTGAAGAAGAGGATGCGTCCACTTATCTGGTGGAAATGTAATCGCGTATGCCGCTCACCGTGTCGCTGCGGACTCTGGACCATTCGGGATTCATTCACAGAACGATGCAGTAGGAAATAGCGTGGAAAGCGGTGTCGATTGTGTACAAAACATGCTCGACGAGTGTTCTGATGACTTGCTATTTTGCCCGGGACGGACGAGAGTTGTTCCATGGGACTTTCTGTGAGACATTCAGAAACCCATGGCTACAGACATCTCATCTCATACATCGAGTGCCGCTACGTTCCGAAGTGTTTCGATACTGTTTTGATAGAAACCCGCGCTTCTTGATCTGATTTTTGTGGGGGGAGAACGGTCGCGAAGTCTCTCGATTCCAAACGTACGGCTATTCGTGTAGCTTTGCATCGATACCGCGTCATTGAATTCGGGTCATTTCGATGTTCCTCCATCCTCGGTTCTCTCTGTTCTAGCAAAGAGCTCCAGAGCTACAGCATACTCCCGGGATAAGTGTACATTCATCTTTCGCGTCCGGGCCGTGCAGAGGGCAATCATTCATCCGTCTCCCTTAACGCACTTCCTTACATACGAATGGGAGAGTTCTTCGCTTTCGGGTCCAGCATAGTTTCTTCCAGGCACAAATAGCCCTGCTTGCCGTGCTTGGGTGTGATGGAAATCGGACAACATTATTTGGCTGGCGACCTGAGAGTCAGCCATGGTCTCATGGATTGGCTGCGTGACTCGAGCGAGCTGAATTCACATGCGCTGGAAATTTTGGCATCGGAAACCTTACGGCATGGTTGATGGGTGTCAGTTCTGCAGCAAGCTGCAACTACGGGGCTGTAATGGTCCACGCATCCGGTAGAAATCTGTTTCTCGACGCAAAAATTATCTCCGATCTCTCGTGTTAGGCCCCACGGGTCCACGTAATTGCATCAAACGAAAAAACTTTCGGGCCTTCTGGTTTGACCGTAATATTTTCTAGGTCCGTCTCGTCGCAGGCGTCTCGAAAACTTGGCAAAGAGGTTTAGCAGAGATCGAAGTTTCTTAGTTAGAGCCGTTCTAAATACGTTCCAACGGAGTCAGCAAGTCGTCTCGGCTGGAACGTGAATTATTGACGAAGAGGGAGAAGAAAAAAGGACCCGAGGACTCAAAGAGACGGGCGAACTCATTGTTTGACGGAACGAGGTGGGCACAACTTGAAGATTTCAGTGCTCCTTGTTCTTTGTCGACCATGCCCCGCTCGAGGGTGGAGCTTCGTCGATGACTCGGTCCTGATACCGGTGCTTAGGCTGCTGTCACGACACATGCTCTCATTTTTTCTCTCTTCCTTCCTTCCTTGGGGTGTGGGATTTACGACGAGGGGCGTCGATCATTACCCTCTATTGTAGCCGGCATATCATTAAAGGCGACTTTGTTCAGATTCGCTAAAACGACAACCCTAGCCGTCGCTCTCGACGGTATTCCCATGACCCCAACGATTCAATTCGGCGATACGTCACCGCTAATCGCGAGATCTTAGGAATTCTGAGAGATTTTCTGAAAGTCGTCTGAGATCATCTTCGATCATCGAAAAGTCGTCATAACCCAAACACGCATCACACTGCCATCGTTCAAGAGCAGGAAACGCGACTCAAAACGAACGCTGCCAAAGCTTCCTTGAGATTCCTCTTTCTAAAAAGATCTCCCCGATTTTTGAGCGATTATTGGAAACTACCAATCCATCAGTTGTGTATGATTGATCGATCCACTGCCGGATAGTACGTAATTGAAGCGAACGGTGCATACCAATTGATGAATTCTCCGGAGAGCGAGCGGCGGCTGTTTCTGATGTCGGCCCGCGAGAAGTCGAATCCTCTCGAAGTAATGATTCGGGAAAACCCTGAAGCCTATAACCACTTCAACGGAATTACCTACTTCCGGCAAGACGTCCAAAACACAACACGCGACCGCCGTATCGTCGAAATTGCGGTCGGTCTTCCTTCCAGTGGTACCAATCGTGTTTTCGCACTAGGAAAGTTTCACGCTGAAACCCGCGGAAATCGAATTGCTGAGCAAGGACGAGTGAAAACGGGCTTTGAGATTGAATCCATTAGATGTTTGAAGGAACTTTCAATGGCGGCCATTAGAGTTCTTCTACGCTGGAGCCGTCCTGCATTCTCCAATTTTGCATTTCCCGACTCAAATTCTTGGGTAGCCGGATGTTCTGGAAACGTTGGATAAACTCATCGGGAGGATTATCCTCGACTTCTCGGCCAAGATGTCGTTGTGGCTCGATTGTCGCCTTCGGCAACGAGTCGAAGAGTTTCGTCGGACTTGCGCCGAACTTACGCATCGAACTTCAACCGCTCCGTTGGCGGCGCCGGCAGGCGGTAATCGGATACAGGTACCTGAAACATTGTACCAGGAAATCAGCTTCCAACTCGCTCAGGGAGCCCTCTCTAGCATTGGATTAGACAAACAAACACGCGGAACAAGACTCAAGTCTGCCGTCCAAGCTCACGATTTTGGAGCATTCGAGTGGACAACTGTCAAGATCTGTGTGATAAACTGGGTAGTGTCCGCTTCGCGACCACCAATGGCACCGACGTGGGAACATCTGCGCATCTGCCACACCCCGAAGCTACGTCTTGTTTTTTCGGCCAACTTTTGGACTCGTGACGCGATGCTGTCACTTCATCTTCTCTCTCTCTCTGAGGGATAAATTGCGACTTTTGGAAGTCAGAAGAGGTCGACTGGAAGTTTTCTATATCTTGAATTCTGGAAAATTGACGAAATCAACGATTTCCGTGACCCGCATTGAGCCACATTACTTATTTCGATTCTGCACACAATTTACCCTCCCGTACTGAGAGTGGTTGTCGAGAATCGGTTCATGGGGGTCGACGTCCTGCGACCAACGCGAATATGGTGGCCGGGGGTATTGTGGGGAAGTTCAGGCTGCATGGTTGATAAGCTCAAATCCGACTTACTATGATCGAACCCAAACCACCTCGAATAGACTATCGGTCGCGGGACTCTTTATTCGAACATATCTTCGAAAACCTGCATTTGATACCACGGCCGCCATCTTGGAGTTGTACAATGACGCATCCTCGGTTCAGAGCCTGCGCAAGATCTCGGTGATGACCTCGATCCAGGATGAAGAGCGATTTTTGTGAACGATCAAACTCATTGTCCTTCAGTTTGTCGAGGTTGAGGTCCCCTTACCCTCCTGGTGTCCCGCCGAGACAGTCGTCAGCGACCGAGGGGTGTGCCGGATACCCTCGAGGGTTCTCACTGCCGTTAGTTCGTGTCGGCCAGAATACGTTTAATGAACCGATCGTTTGGCTCATGGCTACCGTTCGAGATCAAAAGACGTGATTGGAAGCCGGTTCCAGTTACGACTCAATCGGTCGCGTGTCATTCGGCGAGCGGCTCTCGACTTTATCTGAAACTTGAGGGCTGAAGGCTCTGCCAGATCCCAATCATTCTGAAACCTTCTTTTGAGAACTCGTCCACCTTTTCGACTCAACACCGTCCTCCAACCCAATCTCCTCCGAGCTAATTGGGAGCGCGTTACACGACTCTACCTGGAGGCGAGGTTTAATTGACGAGCGGATCCTATCGGTCGAGCTTCGCTGAACTAGACTAGCTCGAAAGGCGCAACCGTATCTACTAAACGGGATCAGAATGGGTCCGAGGTCAAACCTTGTCGAGCGCAATAAGTCGTGCTGCTTGGAAGCCTCAATCGAATCGTTTCAATAACTCATATTTTTCGTCCCATTGCAGGATATCCCCTAGCCATAGTTTACCGTCGCTACATCGCCAGCAGGACGCCCTTCATCCAACATTTGTACTTTGCGCTCACAGGGATCGCGTTGATCATTTCAAACTATGGTTGGGACACAATTCATTCCCTGACCAACATAGCGGTCGTTTATGTTGTGATGTTGGTGGCTGGGCGAACCAAAGCCGCGTTGGCCTTCAACTTCGTATTCACGATGGTATGCTCGCCGAGAACACTATTTGATCGAAATCGGTTACCCCTATTCACGGGTCCCGATCAAGAAGTCGTACTCATTCCCTTGAAAGCTCTCCGCAACTAATGATTCTCCCGATTTCTAATTCAGGGTTATCTACTGGCTGGCTATCTTTACACAGCCACCGAGAACTACGATATCAAGTGGACGATGCCGCACTGCATTCTCTGCCTTCGGCTGATCGGAGTGGCCTTCGATTACTACGATGGCGGGGAGAAAGATCTCGTAAGTCCTTTGCAATAGAGCTCCTTGAATTTCGGCCTCTGACCTCCTTCTAGTCTCCTTTCTTTGTTACGGACACAATGATGATGATAATGGTGATGGGGCTATTGCTGCTTCTGATGATACTGTGGATGCTGATGCTCAGAGAGTTTGATGATGAGAGCCGGCCAGACGAGTTCCTGTCGAAACTTTTTCTATTCCTCGCTCGCTGACTTACCGAATCAGGCTAAAATGTAGGAGGTAGTGGTGTGCCCAGACATATTCTGAGTGCAGAACCGCGAGCTCACAGGCCCCGACCACGATCATTGTTCCAAGCAAAGTTTGGACGCGCTGCATTCCAGTGCTCGATCAAAGTGGGGTCAAACAATTCTTAATGCTGGAACGGGTTCGAGAGCTCTGTTCCTCCCTCCTGGCAGTCGGTTGTCGCTGGAGTCTCACTCGCGGTGACGACTTCTGTCCGGAAACGAGATCGAAGTGACAAACGTGTGAGATAAGTCACCCGCCTGCTTGCCTTGGGCAAATATAGCTCCCGGACATACGGGGTCAGCACATGGGATAACCCCTGAGAGCGCCCGTGGATAACCACTGGACAGCGCTAAGAAACACTCCTATGAGGAAGGTCTCAAGAGCTGACTTTTCAAATTTCGGAAGCTGGAAATTTCATTCACCGCGGATTCCTCCCGGAACTATCCGTTTCTAAGTTTTCTGAGGGTGGCTCTGTGAGGAAGCCGGGACACGGTTTCGATATTTTTCCGCGACCGCAATTAGTCTCCGGGATACAGTTCTCCCCGAGAGATCATGCGAGATTGGTCGGAGGACCTTTCTCGCTACAATCTTCTCTTTCCTTGGGAAGATCTCGACAAAGGGCCTCCGCATTCCAGTCCTTTCCATCCTTAGCGGGGAGCACAAAAATTAGGTGCTCGCACGGATCTTCGTCGCAATGATCATCACTATTATCAGAATCCTCGCGTCTCGGATATTTTTGCAGAATGCGGCGTGGAGAATATAACCTGAATGCGAGCCTTGGAGTGTTTCGAATGTTTTTTCTTTTGATAATAATCATCCGTTCTGTTACAGCGCAAGAATGAGCTCGATGAAGTACGTTATGGTTCGGTTAGATGAGTTCATCAAGTATTATTTGCTTCTGCTATCCGGCCGCAATGTTCTGTAGTTGTCCACTCAGAGAGGCCTACCTCGCTTATCTCTAAACGCTTCCTTGTCGCCTGGCTCCCCGTTGGCATGCGTCCCAGGAGGAAAACTACGTGTAATTCAGAAAGTCGAAACATCTCGTCTGCTTTCCACTAGCTCTATTGAACCCTCTTACTCGGCGAAACAGTGGTTCTCGAACTCGGTTCCATGGAGCCCTGGGGTCTCGCGAATACTCGCCATCGGAGAAACCCCGCGGATCCCCTCGAGGCTTCCGCTGGTCGGGAAGTTTGTGAACCACTGCCGTAGAGCGTAAAATCCGGTCACGTAGGACCTCCCCGTCCAATTCTGTCTATCTGTCCGTCTGTGATCCTGTGTTGAGGTGTCGTTGCGTTCTCGAATGAGAAACTAACGCTGGAGTCTTCTCGCAGGACAAACTACCGGCAGACCGGCGCTCCACGGCTTTGGTGAAACTACCGACTCCACTTGAGATGCTTGGGCATTCGTACTACTTCGGCGGCTGCATGGTGGGACCACAGTTCCCCATGAAGCGCTACCGGGACTTCGCCGAAGGCAACTTGTGGCCGGAGCAGAAACGCGAGAGCGCTGACAGGTATGTAGGTTCTGGTCGACCGCGTAGCGGCTCATCCCGAATACCGACCTCCCTTCCAAACTGAATGAAGCTCCCGGATAAAAGAGAGTTTCCCGAAGAACCCATGCCTCCGAAGGTGCTCGAAACGACGGAGCGCCGTCTCAATAGATCTGTTCTTTGGTTGAAAGTGGCGAAACTCTTTTTCGTTCCAGTGTTCCGTACTCAATGAGCCGGTTACTCCTCGGCCTTGGAGCGATGGTTTTCTACCAAATAGGCGTCATTTTCGTAAATGAGAGAGTGATGCTTTCTGAAGAGTTCCTCTACAGTTGGAGTTGGACTACTAAATGGCTATACCTAGGCCTTTACTCAACTGTGATGCTTCACAAATACGTGGCGTGTTGGCTTATGGCGGTGAGTTGTACATATAGTCAGCCGATGGTGGTCGGATCGAGAATATGCGGGCCATTTGATCACACATCGATTTCAGTCCTCTGTCCATATACTAACGCATCCCAAGCGTTCTCTACCTAGCTGCTTGGGGAAGCTCTGGAAGTTATCCCTAGCTTGAATTGTAGTCTCTCAACTTCTTTGAGACCGCCTTGCTCCCTGTCTCTCGCGCGCCCACGTCGGCGGTTTAGCCGGAGGCTGAAGTTATGTCTCGGTTGAGCCCAAAGACGTTTCAGTGGATTTGAAGTGTGCGGGCGACACTTCCATTGGCAGGGCCCTAGAGCAGCTGACTTTGATAGAGGACCTAGCATCTCGGGTTCAGAGAAAGAGAGGGAATATTGAGGAACGAATAAAGTCCATTCCTCCGAGCGCATTTTTCCTTCGCCATCCGTCCGAAAACGTTTCCCGAAACTTTGGGAACACTTCGGCGGTCGTTTTTGCCCGCTCACTTTCTTGCTGGTTTCTCCTGGTCTTTGTGGTCTTTCATCATCGTCAGAACCCATGAACTGCACTCTAGAATGGGTCTCTCCTTGATGTTCCCGTTTCCATGGCTTCATGAGACTTTCTCCGCGGTTCTTCATTATAAATTACCCCAAAGTCTGGGAGATAGAGGACTCCTTGCTTCCCATAGGCCCCATGTTCGAGGAAACTTCTCCCTCATAGAGCCTCTTAACTGATAAGTTCCTCATGCGCTAGGCTTTAGAGCACTTGTTTGCTCGCTTATATCTCCTCAACCGATGCATGGAGACCATTTGCGGGAACCAACTGACCTTGTTGGCCGACTTACTCTTCCATAACTTTGACGAAGAGCTGTTTCGACATTTCCAGGAGGGGAGCTGCTCCTTGACGGGGTTGTCATACAACGGGAAGGACGAGATGGGCAACAATCGTTGGGATGGCTTGCCTAATATCGGAATGTGGCGGTTTGAAACAACTACCAATTTCGATGGTCTCATCCGATCGTTCAACATCAACACAAACAAATGGGTGGCTCAATACGTATTCAAGCGGCTAAAATTCCTGGGTGAGTGTCCCAACCTTCGTTGAGCAAACTCTACCTGAGCCGTCCATATTCTGTGGAACACATCTTGGATACCGGAAGATTCGGTTGCGCCTCACGTAGTGATTCGTTTCTTCTTCATAGGCAACAAGGATCTCTCGCAGATTACCGCTCTCCTCTTCCTCGCATTGTGGCATGGTTTTCATATCGGATATTACGTCTGTTTCATCATGGAGTTCCTCGTGATGAAATTCGAAAGAGATATGTCGTACATCATCGACATCACGCCTCCCCTTCGAACTGTTATCTACCACGAGAAACTCGAGGTTCTACGCCTCATCTTCATGAAAGTTTACGTCGCCTGTTTGTTCGGCTTCAGTTTGGCGCCGTTCTCACTCCTCAAAGTTCAAAAGATCCACCAGGTGAGTTGACAAAGGAGTTTTTCTGACAATGAGTGATCTTCGTTGTACCTCTTCTGTCCCATGGGGAAAAGTGCGCGACAGTCTCCTCGGTATCTTCCTCGATGAAGCCTCTTGGGACTTCTCGTCGCTCTCATGCTCTAAAGTGCGTTCCAAAGCTTCATACCGGATCAGAGACTCAGGGTCTCCAATCTTTACAGGTGTACGCTTCGTTCTACTATCTGCCAGCGATCCTGCTTGCCGGTTGGTTTGTAGCATCGATGCGAGTCATGCCAATGCTCAAGAAGATGGCAAGACAAAATGGCCCGGCCGAGACAACACCGAACACGGCTGGTGTGAAGAGAGATTGAAAGCTTTGGCTGCATCTGTTTTCGTTCCCGCATCCTCTCGGCTCCTGATTTCATACCGATCGAAGCGTGGAGAAAAGATTCCATTTCGTTATCAATCATTCATCGGTTATCATAGATGCAGTTCGAACTCCTGAAGTACGTCGAGGTGTCCTCGTCCTCTGAGCTTCTATACGCAGAAGTACTGCTGAAGAAAGCGTTGCGACGTTCACTCCCGAATTCGTTCGTGATTTTGCCTTACGGTGATCCCAAATAGGTTGTAATATTTTAGTTAGACGTTGATCGTAAGCCCAGGCTACATCCATGCCCTCGACTCGGCAACACCAAATATCTGACCTGAAAGCACCGTGCAGCAGATGTTCCTCGTCTGAGTTCTGCAGGTATTATGCGGGATTAATTTGAACCATGCCAATAAGCTCATCGGCTGAGGCGCTACGCATGCAAAGATCTGGTCCGGAAATACCGAGCATCGGCACTGCGCGGATCGAGTATTTAATATTTGCCTCTCATTTCCTCTCTCTCTCGCATCGAAAACAAATGGACGAAAAACAAAATCCGCTGATCTGCGGATGCTGTCGCGAATATGCTGGATCCCGTATCAAATCCGTTGGCGATCAAATCCTTTCTCATCGATTCGTGTTCGGGGATCGGTAGCTCAATAGATAGAAATACGATGTTTCTCCATCTTACATCGATTTGCGAACGGCTCCAAATCCCGAATCACTGGAAAGGTGCGGTCCCGGGACATCCAAAGATGGCGGAAAGTGATCTCCTCTTCAGGAGGCACACGGGACTCGTTATTTCGTCGACCCAATGTAACTCCAAACGCCATAATTGTGAAGATCTGCGCTATCGATTGAGGAAAGATATTTTTTCTGTTCGTTTTGCGTTCGTCTCGGATCTCTCGACGAACATTCCGAGGACGCGCAATTGAGTCCACAAATTATCCAGCCTTCCCTGAACCTAATCCTGAAATGGAACGTCAGAGGTCTCGGCACCTCTGTCTCCAAACTCCAAACTGAACTAGGGTGCTTAATAGGCGCGAGCGAGATTCTCCTTCCAGCAAGAAGAACCCTCTGTCGTCTCTGTAAAATAATGTGATTGTCGGATCGCAATCCGAGCAACGTTCTCTCCTATCTTAGATTGTTATCGCTTCATAGAGCTTTGCACTCTACCGAATGGCCCCGGATGAGTTGTTGCTCCTTATTGTGCTCGTCGACGGACAGCAGCCCTGGTGGTGATGATGAAGTCTTACTTCAAAGAAGATGAAACGCAAAAACAAGGGGTAGATCTTAGCGAGGGGTATGGCTTTGAAAACGCAGATGATTTCCGGCTCATCACAGCGATTGAAAGCGTTCGCTTTTGAGTGGTTTTTAGCAACGGTCTAGCGACCAATTTGATTTCCGTGTTAAGATTCGAAGTTTCTGCCTAACAAGGTTAGGAAACATTGAGAAAACAGCGGTTATAGACGATGAGAGAAGATCTCCGAGTTTTGATCAATCATCATTCAGATAAGCAGCAGTGTTGGATGAAAGCAGATAATCATTTATCGTGGAAGCGAGCAATCTTTTGTATCACTCGGAAGCGGGAGGGTAAAAATGCCCGAGAGATGGAAGAAATAAGTAACTTAAGCGCGCACAGCTCGACAACTCCAGTCCGGTACTTGCGATCTGTTAATAAATATGTTTATATAGCAAAGTCATGGTCATCATTTTCGGCGCCTATGCCCCGTCCTCATCAGCGTTGCGAAGGCCTGACCTTCTCCTCGAAAGAAAATCCCTCAAACTCCCCCGAGTCTCCTCGACAAGAGGCCAATCCGCCCGTAAAGTTGGCTTGTATATCGCCTTCTTGGTTCTTGAGAGAACGCGTTCGGCTACGACTTCTTCAATGATGCGGCGGACGTTTTCTTTTTCTTTTTCTCCCATTTTGCCCGCCGTGCAGGAGGCCAGAATGGCCTTGGCGTCGGAACGCCCGGAGTTCGCTGTGAGAGCTCCTTTCTCTGGACGCCGACTTCAGGAATGAAAAAAATGGATGAATCGAAGAACGGAGACTCCGGCGAGTATTCTCTTCCGCGCTTGGAACGAGGACGCTTCATCATTCAAACAGAGAAAGGAATTCAAGGAGTCAGGGCTCCTGGCTGTGCTGCAGAAGGAAAGCGTTTGAGCCAGGAAACATCCAGCTCGATCTATGTAGCTCGAGAGAGATCTAGATTTGTGCGGGGGACGGGATTCCTCCCGGCGGAACCGCGTTCGTCCGTTGTCGGTTATGTACTTCATCGCATGACGTGGGCCAGATGAAAAATTCAAGATATTCGCAATCAGAGCGATTTATTTCCATGTAGATCTTCGATGTCCGCGATTGAGGTAGAAGTCAAATGGGAAAATTCTTGAGTATGAGCAAGTTCTTCAATGCTATCTCGGACTACTAGTGAGGTTGGTCGTATAATTACAATTTACGATTCCACGAAATTTTCGGAATCAAAGCGCGCGACTGAGGTATCACTAGAAAGCAAGCGTGACCGTGTTGTGCTTCTTGTCATATCGGAAATTATGGGAGGAGAAAAGATCGCTCTTGAAGAACGGAGTCAGATTGGTGAT
This sequence comes from Neoseiulus californicus, assembly GCA_028455905.1. Classification (NCBI taxonomy): domain Eukaryota; kingdom Metazoa; phylum Arthropoda; class Arachnida; order Mesostigmata; family Phytoseiidae; genus Neoseiulus; species Neoseiulus californicus. The sequence goes on from JAMQGS010000014.1 coordinate 912,633, forward strand.
GTTAATTCGTGCGGCTTCTCTTTTCAAGTAGTCGACGTTGACAGACACTTGCTCTGGTTCGATTTCCAGCCGGCTGCGCTGGAAACTCAGTTCTTCTTGAATCAGCTGCTTCAGAATGAACAATAGAAGTTCATTATTGTCCCTCTTATAGGTCAGGTACGAAGAGAACGTTTTGGACATCTGTCGCATCACCGAGAATTTTTGCGTGGATACGAAACTATCCAACATCACTCGGATAGCCATGTTGACGTCATCGTCGTTCACGTGCTCTCGCAGATGCATTCGCGCGTGCGATTCCGCAAGACGGATGATCGATTCCAAGTGACGGATCGTGATGGGCATCGAACCGGTCGTCATGGACTCACGTCGCAGATCCGAGTACAACTGCGAGATCTTGTCCTGGTCCATTTGATGGAGCTTGGGCTCTATCTTATCCTTTGCGTAGAGAATATACTTCTGTAGGAGATCTTGTTCGATCGGTTCGTACGTCTGCGTCACCGGTTTAACTTTCTTCTCGTCAGCACTAGCGAGAGGATGATGTCGAGCGTGAGAATCTACAACGAATCTGGCCAAACGCTCGTCTTCGATGGGATCGACGGTGTCTCGCACGACACAGAGCACGTCGAACCGAGACAGAATAGGATCGGAGAGATTGACGTTCTGGTGGAAGGTCATCGAGGGATCGTATCGGCCACCAATCGGGTTAGCCGCGGCAATGATGGTGCATCGAGCGCGGAGTGAGGTGACGATTCCGGCCTTCGCTATCGAGATCGTCTGCTGTTCCATGGCTTCGTGGATTGAAGTTCGATCCGCGTCGTTCATTTTGTCGAACTCGTCAATCAAGCACACGCCCTTGTCTGCCAAAACCAGGGCACCTGAAATAGCGAATGAAGTTTGTGAGAACCTGGACCAGATCACCTGCATCATGGCGCAAGTTGAAGGTCCTTAGATGGGCACTTATTGCAGTTGCTTTACTCACCAGCTTCCAATGTCCAATCGCGTGTAACGAGACTCTTCTTGACGTACGCCGTCAAACCGACAGCGGTAGCGCCCTGACCTGTCGCGTAAATGGCCCTGGGGGCGATTTGCTGGACGTATTTCAAAAATTGGGACTTTGCTGTTCCCGGATCTCCGCAAAGTAGAACGTTGATATCACCACGAATGCGATGTTTGTCTCCTGGGTTTTTCGAAACACCCCCAAAGAGAGACAGAGCGATGGCCCTCTTGATGTCATCGTGGCCGTAGATGGAAGGACCGATTGCGGCCATGATCCTTTCGGCTAGATTCTCTTCTTTCGAAAGTTTCACAATTTCTTTCACATCTTCGTCCGTGAGGTATTTACCGGCTGCTTTCTCGTCTTTCTTCAGAATGTGGTTAGCGACGATGACGGTCGCGAATACTGGAAAACCGTTTGCCTTGTTCAGGGAGCCTTCGAACTTGTTGCTGTAGATACCCGTGATTTCGATCTCATCTCCTGGCTTGCAAGAATCGCAAAGGTCGTTCAGCAGGATAGCGTCTTTGGATCTCGGCAGTCTTCCAGCGGTGACTTTGCCCGGGGCTTCTTGGATTGTGATCCTCTGATAGTCTTGGAAGATTGTCTGGGAGACGTTCAGAATGAACGGCCCTGTGCTCTGACATTCGGGACAAGATGTCGGCTTCACCTCATTGTCTTGAGACTGAACGAACGGACCCAGGACGTACTTGCACTTCGCACAATCGTATTTCACCATGCGGAGCTGAGGAAGCACGCCCGTTGTTGAGGTCACAACCCCAGAAGTACGGATCAGCTGGTCAATGTGGATCTTTCGCAATGTTCGGATCTCTTCAAGGATGGGGAGCTCTGTGATTCTCACGCGGATCTCATGATGGATCCGTTCGTAGTGGGGAAACATTCCAATGACGATGTCTTTGGCTGCCTCGTCGAAAATCGGCAGAACCTCTGCAGGCGCTTCGGGCAAGAAGTACGCAAGAATCTGTTCCGACTGGGCCAGATTGTTGTACGTTACTTCTAAACTCATTTTGTTTTGTTCGCACATGGCTCGAATTTTCTCTTTGTAGGTGTTGTGACCTTTGTCGTCTATGTGGGTTCGCAAGAAGTTCTTGAAGCGATTGAAAATTTCTGTCTTGGGTCCCAACTGAGTTACCCACTCCTTGATCGTGTGACCTTTCATGTCCTCGAGGTTCTCGATAGATTCGACCATGTCGTCCATGCCGTCGTCTTCTTCACCGGCAGCAGCTCTTTCGGCGAGTCTTCTGCGCCGACTCGGACGATCATCCACTTCGCTGCTTTCCTCTGAAGTATCCGGATACTGATGTTAGAGCGGGAAAACGATAGAATATCGAGTTCGTGGAAGGAATGACTGATGTTGGAAAGTTTAAGATGTAGCAGGTTCTCACCACCAAACATTTCGAGTCCTCGCCGCATTCCACCGGGAACTCGGCCTTCTTCACGATCTCTCCTGCGCATCTCTTCTTCGGCCGCGCGACGATCTCCCTCTGATAGTGCGCTGAACTCGGAGTTTTCATCGAGACCTCTCGGGTCGTACCGGTCCAATTCGGGAATGTGGCGATAGTCGCTGCAAAAGTAGGGGAAGGATAAGATAAGACAAATGATAATCATAGGAATGGAGGGAAATCCATTTGGGGGGAGCACAGTGTCACTCAAAACACGTATATTCAAGCAGATCTCGTTAATATGGAACACGCTCCTCGGATGGGCAACCACCAACTAGGGATGAAGCTTTTAGTAAGCTACTCACTCAGCCATGTTGTCTCCAAAAAGGTCCTCTCCTTCATCTTCCTCTTCCTCCACGACCTCGTCACCTCCATCGCCACCTATGAGCTCGTTCTCGTCTTCGAACGGAGGTAGATCTCTGCCGGGCGACGAAGTCAAAGGATCGAGTTCACTGCGGTTGCGCTCCTCGGGAGCATCGGCCTCCGAAGGAGGGTTTGACTGCCTGGAGCGTCTTCCGTCACCGCGAGGCATCTCGTTCTCAAGTGTTCAATGTCTAGTAACTGGAATTGTTCAGAAAACTTAATTATCCGGGCATTTAGCGTGAGCCCAGAACGGTTTCGACTGGCGGGATTTAAATGACCCGGAAAGTTAAATGTCCCCTGACCGACTCTCAATGGCTAGGGATTGAGATAGTTTCGCTTTCTATCATCACTGTTCCTCGAGAATCATCAATCACAACTGACTACTGGGTGCTACTACACATGAAACGGGATGCCACAGAATCTTTACTAGTATGAAAATCTTACTTTGAACAGCAGAGCGCACTTTCTTCGACTGGATCCAGTGTTTTGGCGCCAAGCGGTTGACGTCTCTCGCGCCAAAAAGTGGTACGCTTCGGCATGAGGTGTCGATTCGACTTTATTTCGTCGAAAAGCGATGCAACTTGAAATAGTTTTCTCAACCCTGGAGCGTCCATGGCGAGACCACCCCGAACACTTTTCGATCTCCATGAAAACCCCAAAATATTGCAAAAAACAGAGATTACCTTGGATCGTGGTACATTCGTGGGACCTTTTCGAAACTATTCCCGGACCTCAGTTTACGAACACGAACAGGCATCCTTTTCGGCGAGGCTTAAGGCTCGTGTGTCTCTGTGCAACAGAAGACTCCAAATTTCGGTAATTTTGCCTTGAATTTTGATTATTTGACCTCGTGTCAGTTAGATTGAGACCACCCGGAGCTAGCGCGAACACGATATTCGAGGTTTCGGGGTCTATGTATTCGAATTTGCGTGATTTGTCGGCGCCGTCGCTCGAGTCGGCACTCCGGCACACGTGGAACACACTATTCCGAGAAGTTTTCTCATTTCGTTCAAACATCCGAGTCCAAGAGACTCGGGTTTTCGTCCTCAAACTCGTTCAGTAACGAGGTGTAACTTGTGTCATCGCAGCATGAACGTTCTGGGAGACTGTCGGCCTCTATTGATTGTGAGTTCACCTGTGTTGATAGGTGGGAACGCGGTATAGCGACAATTTTCTCGATGGTGTTTATCTCCAACTTGAGGTTTGCGGGAGCATTTCTGTGATCGACGCTCTTGGTCACCGTCAAAGTGTTTCATATTGACGCGTCGGAGCCGAGGCTGTAAGCTTACATGATCAGATTCCATGGCACACATGGCGGCTGCCAATGCTGATCTTCACGAGATACTAAAAGGCAGCGTGTTGATCTGAAAACGCGCTGTCAAAGGATGTCTCGAAAACTGAAATGATTCCTCGCTATGGTTCGCGGCCCGGTGGCCTGATGGATCACGCAAGGTCTCTAACAGAACAAATTTCGAGCCGTGAGCGGGATGAAAACAACGGCAAAGTTACCTCAGAACTTTGTTGGCCAAGGACATTCCGAACAGAAAGAGCTCTTTTAGCTATGGTTCGGAATCGCCATGTTTATGCGACTCGGACCACGCAAAGATACTGACATCCACAGAATGGAAATTGGGAAAAAATCCGAGGAGAATCCACGATGAGATTCGACTCATATTCCACCCGAAGCTCGCTTGCCAGGTCTTTCGATCGCTGAATGATACTGTCCTTTAAAGCTTCGAACAAGAAAAGACTTATTTCATTCTCCCTCAGATGCCCTAAGCGTCTGAAGGCCGTGAAGAAGTCGACATTCCTCTAGAGAACGTGAAATGTGCTCAGCGAACCACAGGGATCTCCCTCCACGAATCATTCTGCAGAAGACTCGTAGCTAATCTGAACCTTCTTTTCCATTACAGCCAACATGGTTGCCGTCAAAAAGACGAAGAAGACCTTGGAGTCGATCAACTCCAGACTCGCTCTGGTGATGAAGTCCGGCAAATACGTGCTGGGACACAAGCAGACGCTGAAGACCCTTCGTCAAGGCAAAGCGAAACTGGTTATCATCGCCAACAACACACCCCCTCTGAGGAAATCTGAGATCGAGTACTACGCCATGCTGGCCAAGACCGGCGTTCACCATTACAACGGCAACAACATCGAGCTCGGTACTGCCTGCGGAAAGTACTTCCGAGTCTGCACACTCAGCATCACCGACCCGGGAGACTCAGATATCGTGAAGGCGGTTCCTCAGGAGCAATAAATGTTGTGCTCATGAAGAAACGAGGCGTGACTTATCATTCTTGAAGTAAACCATATCCTCTACGGATGACGTATTCCCATTCGAGGAGCTCTCTGAATCGGTTCAGCGATGGCGAGCCGGACTTGGATTCGTTCGTGCGCGTTCCTCGGCAGTTCAGGGCGGGCAGTGTGGTTCAATGGTATAATTCAGTATAGACCTGAAGACGTCGCTCCTGGACGCGAACATGTGAACTCAATTACAGAGATCTACTACGGATGAACTGACACGAAAACAGGATGGTCGTTTGAAGGAACCTGTGCTCAGGGCCTGAAAAACTAGCAATGGATTCCAAATTTCGCGAGTGCTTCCTTTTGATGGGCTTGCTAACTCAAAGGCTGCGGAAGCGGAGCGCTTCATAACGCGGATCAACATAACCGTCCTGAAACTTCAACTCGATCCGACGGAGGAAGGGTATTTCAGAAATAACCGCGGATTCTCTGCGTGTATCCGGGAAACACGTCTTTCCCGCTTCCAGAGAAGGGACCGGGGTTAAAAAAACTAGATCCGCTCCGCTGACGAAAGTTCCCGTTCCACTGGGAACCGAGTAGAACACTTCTTCATACAGAATTCGGACGCCCCCGGGAGGATCCCTGAAAAAGCTCACAAGGTTTAGCTCGAAGGTTGATTTCGCCGTAATATTCTGTTCCTGCGGAAGGAACTCGATCGTAAACGTCACACGCCTGACGACGAGTCTGTATATGTGGTCTCTGCAAAGTCGTTCTCCCGCCAAAATGATTCCCGGTGTGTTGATCATGTCTCCCTAGCGATCGGCGGAACACGGGTAGGGATGCTAATCTTGTTCAGGTCCTTCTTGATTCCGTTGCGAATCCTTGTCCCCATTTGCGATGTCCCCCAGCTTCCGTCCCATCATTACCTCCTGTGGCTCTATTTGAACCGGAGCGAGCAGATGAAGGCTGACGGATTTTACGGGAACCTCTTCGACCGACGGAGTCTATGAGATACCTCGAGCGAAAATTTCTAGGAGCTTCGAGGCATAATTCGAAGGCTATGATTGGAGGAAGTGGGGGCGCATAAGCTTCTGGGAGCGAGCGATGTAATTATCGCCTGTGTTACAGTCGCACGTGAAAACACGTTCGTTTGCGTGAGAAGTTCACAACAGGGGGGTAGGGGGGGGCGAGGAGGTGTGGAGGCTAATCTGCCAGTACATTATCAGCTTTAGATGATCCGAATCTGCATTTGAGCTGTAGGTGTTGTGGAGCCTCATGGGAAACCGAGTAATATATATCAATTCTAATATCTTCGTCATGACTCGCAAACTCTGAAAACTTCGAGATCAATGCTCGCTCAACAACTTTATTCGAAACTACCATATTTTTCTAAGAGTGTCTGTACAATCTTCAGAAATTTCATTCGCATTGGCCTAGGAACATACACTTTCGAAATCACGACGCGTTTAACACAAACCGTACACTTGAGGGCCATCCAACACAGTAGTAGTCTATTGAGAAGGTCATAGCACGCTAATTCGCTGCATTGAGTCGCCGCAACATGATACCAAAGGCCACTCATACTCTAAATAAGATTCAACAGCACGAATCACAGCGCTCTTATATACAAGTATCTCAAACCATCCTCCCTTTCGCGGTTCGAACAGGAGTTGACCTGCCTCCGACAGCATCGGCTGCTCAACTTTTTGAAAGGTATCGAGCACCCATCACATTCCTTCGCTCTAGTGGAATAATATCAAAGTGAGCGTCGATCAATGCATCATAGAAGCCTTTCCCCAGAGATTCGAAACTACTGGTGTTCGGGGATTTCATGTTTCATTTTCCGCGGGTGATCTGTGCTACCAAGAGCGTTCGAAAGATGGCTAGGATTATCACAATCGACGCATTAGAGCTCAGCTCCCATGGTCTTCGGCCAGCAACGCAAACGGGTCTTCTCAAGCACGTCGGGACGAATTTCCGTTTGGGGCTTCATTCCCGAGCGAGCTAAACTGGACTAGGATTGTAGGCACTGATTCCCTATCAACCCGCAGGACACAGCGCCTCTCTCGCAACTTCCGGGGAACCATCGGTGACATGATGACCCGTCAGATTCTTCGCCGATTGCTATACCATCCGTGGAACAGATTAAATTCCCAAAATAATGTAAATCAGAACGACGAATCGACACACGAAGGCTTCGCTCATCGCGAATCCCGTCGGAATCCGACAAATCAGCCGGAATCATTCGAAACTGCCAATTCATATCGGTTGACTATGACGAGTAGCCGGAGATAATCGCAGATGTCTAGCTAAGTAAGGCGAACCCGGATCATGAGATTATCGCCAGTCGTCAGCGAAATCGAAATAATTCGGTAGAGGCGAACGCACTTGCGCACCGATTTGTCCTGAAACCTGAAGATGCAGACAAAGCCGCAGGAGGAACATTCCGTAAATTCGTTCATATAACTTCACTAGAAGCCTCCTTTTCCGCTGTCCTCGCCCGAATACATCTGCCAGACGGACTTTGATAGCACTTGGCCAAAGATGAACATTCCCAGAGCAGCGTTGAGTAGAGCATAGACGATTACCTGCAAGTTGACATCGGTGTTTCAAAATTGGTCAACTTCGACTACCGTGAACACCACCAGGGCGTCGAAGCGATCCGGGGGAACTGAGGCATGGAGGTTAGGGGTCAAGCTTACCACCCGAGTCCTGGTGTCGGTATAATAATAATCTTCAGAAATCGTTGTACAGAGCAACGCAATGGCTGGGAAGACGAAGATGAACAGGGCGGCCATAGAACCGATGCATGAGATGGCAACGCTGATGTTGGGCACGGCGCACGCAATCAGCAATGTTGTCCAGAACCATGCGAGCGACAAAACTATGCGCTTGGTGAATCGTCCCCTTCGAGACGCCGGTCTCAGCCATGGGGGCAGTAGGTCGTCGAGAGCCGACCTGTGAGAAATCAATTCATCTCAAAATCTGGCGAAGTCAGCCTTCGAATTGGCACCATAGGTTTTGCGCAGCCTAGGGATGAATGGTCTCTAGCAATGAATGGCGCAATGTATTTCTGTGTCTCACCGTCCACAGAACATGAGGATGGGGTAGGTGGTGATGATCTTGAGGGCCAGGGCAACGAAAGCGATGAGCACCAACGGGTGCGATGGGTTGTAGGCCACGAGGATGTCCGCGGTGACATTTGTTCCGAACGTGAGGTATCCGTAGATGCCCGCCACCGAATACACGAGTCCACAAATAACGATAGCGGAGAGAATCGACTTCGAAAAAGTCGCCACTCTCTTATCTTTCATGCACGCGTAGATCGGGACGGAACTTACGTGGCACTGAAAGAGAACAAGTTATGACGGGCTCCGTTGGAACGACGTAGCCGAGCTCGAGCTCAACGTTCGAGTCTTAAATTCGATGTTTGAAAGCATTAGGAGACTTCAGTTCATCCGGTTCGCTAACCTGGTAGCCGAAACAAATGACAGGGATGACAGTCAGCACATCTTCCCAGTGGTCAGGTGCTGTTTTGACCTCCGGAGGAATTGGAAATCCACCCTTGTAGTATTCGTAGGTTACCACTCCCACGATGTAGAAGACAGCGAAGACTCCGAGAGAGCTCGGCCACTTTAAGAAGTCGATTCGTTTCGGGAAGCAAAGCGGTAGGATGAAGAGCAGGCCTATGATGATTGTCACGTACTCTCGCGTCATGTACCAATGCTGCGAGGACGCCGAGCCGTACAGCGAGGAGAACGATCGGTCTGACAAATCCCCAATAATGATGATGAAAGTGATGCAAGTTCCGTAGCAATACAGGGCGATGAAGACGGAACAAATCCTTTCCATTCCCCGGCCGCATGTCCGCAAAATCACCTGGTATGACAGGGAATTATTCGGTGAGCAAGATTGCCGATCCCATACCAGAGAACAGCTCCATCATATGTAGATAGAATGACGAACGCCCGAAATCAAAACCTCACCTCCTGATAAGTCGTACACGAGTGCCTCTTTGCGCAGAATGCCAGGATGAGCAGCGAGAGTATTGCAAAACAGAGCAGAAACTGCGGAATGAGAGATCTTCATTAATCTTCCAGAAGGATAAGACCTCCAAACGGAAGATCTTTCTCGCATTCTGTCGAATGATGGCTTGCAGGCGAGAATTCCGATTCAATTTCTCATTTCTCATCGTTCAACTTACAGCCTGCATGACCATGGAGATGAGAATGCCGCCGGCTTGGTCGTAGGCTTGAGGAAAATCCAGGAGTCCCGCGCCCAGGGCTGCGTTAACGATCAAGAAGACCGATCCAATCCAGCCACCCCTGGCCTATCAACGGGGAAACAACGAAAAGTGGTACGTTCGGATAGTTTCGGGAGATTCAGATGATGTCCGTAGATAGAACAATGATAGCAGAACTCACCTCTGGCAGCGGATCATCCGGCGATATCAGATCGATGATTTGGCTGTGGCTGAATGAGTCTAGATCATCGACGCTCTCTTCAATCTGGTGCGCATAGACACCCCCATGTGTGCCGTTTGTCGACCCACTGCTCGCGCTGGAACTCGAGGCGCAAAGATCGCTCTGCTGATCGGCGTTCCGTGCCATCGCGCGTGTTGCTAGTTCACACGATGAGTCTGATGACGGAAAGCGATGCAAACTGTATTCCCTCCGCCGATATCCTCAAGATGCCGGTGCCGAGGTGTACCCACCATTCCAATCCCGTCATTCTGCCTGGATGTCCTGCAGGCTGCATGCTGTTCATATACCATGTATATTGCAAGCGCGAGGAACTCACATTTTCGAGTTGATTCGTGCCTCCCGGGGCGCAATGAAAAGCGGTTCAACGGCGTTGCACAACGTCACGAGTATTCTTGTTTGACCAAGCTCCAACAGGTTACCGATCCGTTGGAGTGCAATCACGATCTCAATGGAAGACGAATCCCGAACTTGATAAGCGGTTCCGGCTCCCGTATCCCTGGAGGGACGAGCTGGATGTCAGAATATACAATTTGGGCCTCAGCGCTACCTATCGATCAATTCAGCCAGAACACGTCGGTTGCGCACCAGTCGAGAACTCACCCGGGTCTCTGCGGAGATTAAGAGATCATTCTGACGTAGCATCGAGCCGACATAAAGGAGCACATCGAACCGTCACCGACAAATTGGTAAACCACTGCCAGAACTTTGTGATGAACCATAACTTGTTACACAACATCGCGGAGGTTGCGAAAGCTGACGATCAGACGTAGTCCATCCAACTTATGGAAACCCTACTTCACGAACGGCGCGAGTTGAATCAGCTGTCACCAGAAAAGTTCGGGAGTTCGTTCGTCCAGCTCAGAACAGTATCCTTTGGAACAACGAGGAGATAGAATGAGGTGGACGAGCCCGAAGAACCCGATTCCAGAATGGGGCAGCTCGGAGAGTCAGCGAGCTGAGCGTGAATCATTCCCGTCATCAACGATGCAGCCCAATATCACGATCGACATAACGGGATGCCTGAGGGGCCACTGTCACTTTGAATTTCGGGAGCTGCTCTCGATGACAACCCTCAAATTCTACCATTCCGGGAAGAGGGATATCTTCTCCCAATATGAACACAAGGGTGAGATTGGTCAATTGCGACGTTCGATAGACCTTGGTGGAAATTGGATGTTTCGAGCAATCGAATCGCTTCACGCTGTTTAAAACTCGGACCAATTGGACGGAGAGGCGTTCACCCTGGTGCTGCTCCGCAGTACGAGAGCACCCGTCGAGTGCTACGAGAAACCCAGATGCGGTCAATTATCTGCACTCACTGACAACGTCATTGATTCTCCGGACAAAAGATCGAAATTTCGCATGATTATTCCACTCAGCCTCAGGTCTTCTGTTCGCTAGTTTCGGGTGATTTGGACACCTCAATTCGGCGCATCGGGCTGCTCTTGAGGTCGCGTCCGGTGGACAAAGCGATCATCGCAACATGAATCGACATGTAAAGATGCGAATGCCACCCTCTTGGAATATTAGAGCTAGGACTCATTCATCGCAATCTGTGTGTGTGTAGTCCAGTTGCATACTTTTCATCCATCAGCATTCATATGGGAATGAAGGACCATATGTCATGTGAGGACCAGTTGACTGCCTTGGCGGTCAACAGATGCACAAGCGTTCAAAACCCCATATATGAAAGCGCATCTTTTATTCTGCTCATTTCAGTTGAGCAACATTTGGGCATCCGTTGGGTGGCTCTTCCTCGTCGTGAGGAGCGCAAACCGTACGATTTACACGCGAAGTAACAATCGTAGCAGACTCGAGAAGCCCATCTGACGTCGTCAGGGTGCGCATCTGTCACACCGTTCGCACCATGCAAAGATTCATGAGTGAGAATGGTTCGGTTAAAATGGTTTCCCGAGATATCGAGTGCCTGAAATTCTCAGCTGGCTAAGACATTGAGGAAATGGTAAACCTCATCGCTGTCGAGAACCCCGACACGAGTTTGGCAGGAATCACAGTGAAGCGGATGGAACACCATATTATCCTCTGAGTCAATCTCTACATGGAGGCCGTCTTTCTTCCGTTTCCGCACGCGCTTCTTGATGAGAGGTCCTGGAACTTCAGTCGTCGTTTCAGCCTTGCAGTTTGACACGAACATGGCGCGGTACTGTCCAGCGTTCGTTTCGTGAGCTTGACAGTCACGACACAGCACGGTCATGCAGCCCGGGCAGCTCAGAACCGCGTCGCTATTCGGAAGGGGTAGAGTTCGCTGAGCGGGGCTGGGATACATGCTGATTTGTCGTTGTCGTTGAGCCCATCTTTCATTATCTTCGTCCTCATCAGGGTCGTAAAAAGCATCGTCATTCGGGTCTTCAGCGGCAGTTCCGTCGGATTCTTTTGGCGGGCTGGTCGGATCTTGACCGCCACCTCCTAGTTTCGAGGGCGACAGTTTGTTAGAATTGGCTTCGGGGTTCGACTGCCCCTGTCGGCCCGATGATGATGGGCCGTTGCTTTGACTCGGTTCCTTCCGTGATCTCTTGAGACCGACTCGCTTGTCAAGTTCCTCTTGCATTTCATTTTCGAAGTCCTCCAAGCACTCGTCCGAGCTGTCACTGCCTCGGACGCTGTCGCTGTCACAAGGATCGTAATCGGCGTCGTATATCTTCTCGAACGGTTCCATGTCGAGTCCTGAATCAAAAATTCTGACCTAAGATCGTGTCATCAAACCTCCCACGGATACACTGACAGAAGATTCATATCTCATGTCATACAGCGCTTGCTCCAAGAGCCATCCCGCCTTACCGAGTTTGAGCTTTTTCTTCTGTATTCAGAGAACAACACGAATACGACGTGATCTGTTGGATCGCAGCAGGTAATCTCACGGCACTCAATAAGTTATTCCTACCGCCGCATCGCTCCTAGCTCCTGACGCATTCTTGATCTTTTCGAATGTTTACTTGACGGCAGTGCCCGCCGGTTGTATGGTGTTGGTGGTGGGTCGCGCACGATGTTGTTGAAAACAACGTCGCACAGCGGAAAGCGTCTGCTCGATTCCTTGAGCGCGCCGCCGCCGCCTGAGAAGTTGACACTTGGAGCCGTAAACATGCGCTACGTGCATGGGCTCCTGATTATTTGTTGCCTCTTCGATCTAAGGGGGGAAAGGGGCTGAGGCACATTCGTTCCCCGTCATCACGTCGATTGCAACTAAACGCGGCATGCACTATGATTGCGAAGGGTTCATGGACCGCCCATCCGAAGCAGCCGCCCTATGGAGAGCAGAGGAGGGAACCTTGCAGAGGATCTTACACCTTTAGGGCTGTGGACAATTCCGCTCTGGGTGGGCAATCTTCGCCCGTCTCCATGGATCAAATAAGTATCGATAATCTACCGCAGGAAGTTGGCGTGGTCATCTGGCACCCGGGGCGGTCCGTACCAAAGTGTTTTCGAATTCCACAGTGGGGCGCCCCCCGCCCCGTCGTTAGTCTTCTTCCGCTTAAGACTCGGGTGCAGGATTCGAGTGATTCTCAGGCTGTCCGAGGCGTCTTAGTTCTCCGGGTGTCTGGAGCGTGAGCTCATATCGACTCCTGAATTACCTTCATGGGCTCCAAGGGGTATTAGCATCAAGAACCTGAGATAGCCCCGGTAAGCACAAGAATGTGAATTCAGATACACTGGTGAATAATCGTCTCAGGTCCGACAGTGATGTTTGAGACCTTCGCGGCTGTACGTTCTCGCGCCCTATGTTATGGTGAGCCACGTCCATACCCCTGGTGATCATGACCGCGGAGACATCTTGGAAACACCAGGGGTCCATGAAGGCCCTTTGCTCGTCAGTCTGTGAGCTCTCGAAGCGCTTGCAAGGTGACCAGGGCCGCATTTGGGAGTTCGTCGCCCTTAGGCACGGAGAATTCGCCGCCCCTGCTCTCCGGAACTCCTTTCTCTCCCCTCCCCTTCCACCTTCGAAGAGGTGGGAACCACGAAAATATGAGTGCGAGTTTCTCCAACTAGAAGACGATTCTTCCCCTTAATGTGAATGATCGAATATGACTATGCTCTATCACAGCGGATGCTGAGCTTCGAGCGAGCTTATGTCTGAGCCGGCTATCACGGAAATCTTCGTTTGTTCGGTCGATCGAGAGATTCGAATTCGAGTCGAATTCGCGACTTCCCTCCAAATCCTGCCGCCCCCCGGAATTCGCCGCCCTAGGCCCGGGCCTAGTTGGCCTATTGGGAAATACGGCCCTGAAGGTGACGACTCATTGTGAAAATGCAGGTTGAATGTGATGAGAGCGCCGTTTGGAACAGACCCCGAGCCATACTCATTATTGGGGAAACACTCCTCAGCATCAGTTATCCGGATTCGTGTATTAAATATTGAGAGTCGATATCTCATGTGCATACAACTGTGGAATAATATTGCGGACCTTCGGCGAAAACCTTGCATGGAAGTCTATTGAGAGAGACACACTTCATTTTGTGTGTCTTGACTGCTCTGTTTGGTGTTCAATAGAGGATTCCCGAGTCCGTGACTCATATCCAATTCACATTCGCGCTGGTCAAGTTGCGATTAGAGCATCCCACGCAGGGGTGTCTGAAGCGACACATAATATAGAAGTTCTCCGTGGTTTGTTCAAGGCCAACTTGAACGCACGAAGTCTCACGCCGATGGCGACCATGGCGTTCGATTTGTGAAGCGTTCCGAAACCCCGGGAGCGATTGAGGCTTCTCGTGATTACACTTTTTCCTCTTCCGAGGTGATCGTGTCAACTGGTCCGTAGCTGAACAGCCTGGGCGCCCACGCGAACTAACATAAGTTCGAAGAACCCGGGAACTCGTTGCTTGGCGTAGGCGTGTAACTTTTCTCGACAAGCTGATGATGGCCTCATCCTGGATGATCGGCGACTCCAAGACTATCATTTCAGGGCATCATTGTAGGGCTGAAGGTCAGACGAACTTGTTCCTGGACCACAGAAACCCTCCTCGTGAGAAGAACCTGGCAGGAACCTCTCGAACAATCAAGCGGTTTGGATGTTCAGTATGAAGGGTACGTATAAATCTCGTGAACCGGTTCATCTTCGACCGAACAGCTGAATGGCTGATTGATCCCGAGTTTCTCGACGTCATTCCGGGTTGCGGCCCCCTTCCGTTCATGTGACCCAATCGAAAAAAAAAGTCGATCCAGGTTACTTCCGCCTGTGATTCAGCTCCGGCCAGATCCTCGTTCCTCGGAGACTGTCCGCGTGATATTAGGTGGTGGATTTAAGGGTGCAGCGGCGCAGCATCTGCAGTCTTCGAGCTCGTCCCCGACGACGACGGAGACGACGGCCTCGAGCGGCTCCTCTATGGGTGGAATAGACTCGTAATTGTGCTCAAGCCGATCTTTCTAGCGGAAAATAAAGGATAAAAAGTTGCGTTCCCCAGCACGGGGGCGACGGCTGGGCTTCCTCCTATTCCAAAAGCACCCATGGTAACAGGTTTTGGATCTGGGACAAGAAAACACTGACTGTTGAGTAACAGGAACCACGATTCGATCGGAAGAAAAAGTATTCCATTGAACGTTCGTCTACGTATTCTCCAGATGGATTTGGGAAATCAATTCTCTGTTGAGGAATATTCCCTGAACTGGAGAATTGCTTGAAGTTGGGATTTTGATACAGTCTTGTTGAGCATCGTCTTTTCGATATCTGGAGTACCCTGGGGAGCATGAGCGAAACCGGTCATCGAGTAATTACATTTGTTCGAGCAGCAGTAACTCGCATCTTCCGCCGCCAACAAGTCCGGGCTCTCTTCTCCCCTTTGTCCCTCAAGCTCCCCGGTATACCAGCTTCCACTGGGCTCCCACCAGACAAACCCTAGGAGATAGAGAAGAAAAAGGTTCATTATTTATTGGGAGCTGTTGCGATACAAGTCATTAGTTTTTGAAGGAAAACTAAGGCGAAGAACGAGAGGACGAGAAACAACCGAAGAGGAGAATAAATTCAATCGAAGGAAAAAGTCGGCAACAAAATGATTACAATAAGCCGGCGAAAGTTTTAACGAGCCAAACTGTTGGGAGAGCAATTATTAGAGGGGACCACTGAACGAACCAACGCCGGAGAGCGTGACTTGAATTAAACAGAGGACGGAGCATGAAATGAACACAGCGGTCAGACAACAACCTCTCTCATGCTCCCCTGCCCTCGTCCCTTCCTTATCCTCTACGGAACCCCGTTACCACGCTCGTAGAGAGTTTTCTCCGGGACGCACCGCCACAAAGAGTCGACCATCTCACTTTTGGAATGGATCGCTTACAGAGCTCGTCATCAAACCATGTAGGCTTCAAAATCTGTTGATACTTGCTTCAATTCGTTTCCAATCTCGAAGACACGTAAACCGTAAGCCAGGAGTTGTGACGACAATTTTCTGCGGATAAACTACGCTGTACATCGTTCCCTGTTTGCATAGGAAACGCATAACGAATATATATTCATGCAAACCTCAGAAGTTTTTTTGTGCGCGAACTTTTGGATGTCCCGTTTGTGGTGGTGGTGGTGGTGAAGGTGGTGTGTCCAATTCGTTCTCGACGTCGCAGACACACTCACTCTTGCCGTCCTCCCTGCCTCTGCCGAGAAAAAGTGAATTCGCCTTTTAAACTTACAACCCTTCCTTTTGAGGCAGCTCCCAGACTTTTTTGAATGACGTCCGCTTTGACATTCATATGGAAAAATCTCGTCTTGGCTAGCGCAGTAGAATTCAAAAAAAAGATGCGGCCCATGGAACACGTCCTGGAGGAGAGAAACGAGGAAAACGAGTTGGCGGTGAAGGAGTTACGAGGAGCGAGGAGTCAGCAAGAGAGCAATAGCCACCGAGAATAGAGAATATGAAGAGATACGCGTCCTAGATGTCCTGACTCGTGACATCGAGGGAGATTCCGCGAGCCTGGATCTCATCAAACATATTCGATGGCTGATGTGCCGAACAGCCGCGTTCGAGTATCTCCGATCCGTTCGGAGTCATCGAAATCTGGCTTTCGAAATATGCAAAAAGTATGTACAAGGCTCGAATCACATGATGTTTGGTTCTGATTCGCGAAAAAATGCCCTGAATGGAAGAAAACTGGTCATGGGTCATCGATTTCCGTGTTCTGTGGTTTCGAGCTCATGTTGTCGCAAGTCAGAAGGCCGATGCATCAGGACATTCCTCAATCCTGTTAGGATGGTTTCGTGCTCGGTGCCGAGCGTTGCGCACTCGGGGCTGTCAGTCTCGTGCTCTCCTGCCAGGACATTCGATAAGGGTATCCTGCGAACGGGTGTCGGAACAACAATAATCGCCCGCTGTTCACATTTTGACACCCAATGAGCTTGGTTCTGTTTGCGGCGGTGGCCGTGGGGCGCGGTAACGATGCATCAGGAAAAAATCAAGCATGATGGGGGCGGATTGTTTTGCCTGTTGTCCGCGTGCATCTATAAATCCTGCGAGACGACTGGCAAAAAATTAACAACATTAAGGCGGGACTTCCTGCTGAGACGATGCTTCAGCCTCACTCTTTTTCACGGCGACTCCATGCTTGTTCGCCGAGAGGGGCCGAAACCAGCTCATCGTGTCGAGCTCACACTGGATAACCGTGTCACACACAAATTCCTTACGCTGCGGCCGTTAGGGAGTTAGCAGGAAACCTGGAAAATACTCTCAGATCTCTCGCTAGGAGTGAATGAGGGGATGAACGCAGAAAGCGATGTCATATTCGCGGTATCCGTGCAAACATGGCCCACCTTTTCGTGGCACCTGGGTCTACGTCAATTGAGGAGGGTTTCCCATGTCTCGTGAGGCATTAATCCATGCATAGAAGAGACCCATTCCGTTTCCCTTCCGTGCCATCGGAAAATTTCCATGCTCCCAAGAGCGTACTTGGGATACTGGCGAAAAAGTATGATCCGCATAGACAGTGGCGGCGCCAGAAATTTTCAATTGGGAAGCTGAGATCTGTCTGCTTATGAAATTCTTTAGCTCCTGTCCGGAGCTCAAACACGGTGCGGTCTGTTCTGCCTTGTATGTATACTATCTTGAGGAACTGATATCGATGTAGATAGCGTCCAAAAAATTTTGGGAAGGTAAGCGGGGATAGCTTCCCGCTGGCGCCGCCACTGCACAAATAGTCCAGATTTTCGGATTCTCGTGTTATTTTCCGGACTTTCCTCTCCTCCGATCCACTTCTTCGAGTTCCGTATGTTTGTTGCTGCATGAACAGAGTGATTGGAATCGATGTTTCGTTCGGCTAGCCATGGGTGGTTGTGTGACGCACAAGTACTAGGCACCCAAACCTTAAAAGGCCAGAATCCAAGACGAGAGTGTTTGCAGCGGAATGATGTATCGTGGCGCAACTATTCTGACGCAATTCCTGACAATAGTAGTCCAAAGGATGAGGTTCAGGAGACTTGTGCCATGATTCAGAATGCGCGCTCATCTCCTCCCTGCTCTACATGCACGGCACCGAAATGCAGAACAATACCAGAATCGACTCATTGTTAACAGGTGGCGGAGGAGGACACCGAACCGCGGCTTCTCTCAAGCCAGATATTTGTGGGAGAACAATCAAGCTGGTAGAAATTCGTAAGTTGTCAAACTCCTCCTCCGTGTCATATTGTTTAGGGTCTTCCAGCGCTGCCGAGAACGCAGATGGCGTGCCAGTGAGGAGCACGGCACTGCGAGCCTCGATTCGAACAAGATCAACATAATTCGATGCGATCCCGCTTGTTTTCGATCCACCCACCGAGGTTTTTAGGCTCTTGTGTCATACATATCCGAAACCGAACGGCCCTTTCGGTTTTTGAATTTTCGCGCCAAGAGCGCCTACCCCTCATCTCCTCGTGGAAACAGCAGCGAGCCCAGCAAAGATCAACCTCATGGTCTTTTGCATCGCTAAGGTACGTGGCTTGTGTTGAACTGTGAAGAAAATCGTCGAGAACTTCCTCTAGCTGCGTTGATAAGTCACCGAAAAGTCTCGCAATGGCTCAGCCAGACCTGCTGCATCGGGCAAAACGGAAGAATGTCACTAAACGCGCCGTGAGAGCGTTCAGAACTCGAAGGAATTCTGTGTGTTCGACAACGTGCTCGGCTCGACTTCCGTTCCCGGATCGTACGGGCCGCGTGATGAGTTTCCATCGGACTTTCCGTGCAGCCGCGGACGCACAACCGAAATGCCATCTCCAGTCCTGTTCTTGGCAACCGACGAAGTTGTCGTAGTTTCGAACTGGAAGTTCTCAATTCGTTTGTGATCAACGACAGGACACAAGATGGCGGCAAACGTGTTGCCCCGGCAGGCGGTGCTCGCGGGTGGAACACGTTGTTGAAACACGTTACGACAGCGGTTGCAACCTGGCAAGAGCTCTCGACGATTCCTAACTGAAGTCATTTCGCTTCAGGTCCGGCCTCGTGATGCAGGTGTTCGTACAGTCGATCGACGGGCAAACCATCCCGTGTGAGGTGGAGGAAGGCTCCAGTTTTGGAGACCTGATGCACCAACTCGAGGATGTGACCAAGGCAAGTTTTCTGAAATCTTAGTTTCCAGCTTTCAGGACTTCTCAAACCGCACGGCAACTCTATGATTTCATGGGTTCGACAGTGAAGACAGCTCTCCTGCTAGAGCGTAGTCCATTCTCGTGGTCTCCGATTCTTGTTATGAGTTTGCCTTGGTTTTCGAGATTTTTCTGAACCTACATTTTGCTCATAGAAGTTGCTCCTCAGGTTCCATTCGAGCAGATGCGCCTCTCGTGGGGCATCCACTGCTACAACGAAGAGTCTGTCTTCACTCCTCTTCTCAACGAGAAGACACTCGTTCTCAACGCTAGGCTTCCTGGTAAGTGACGATATACATTGAGTCTGATCGCTAGTTTGTGACCTTGGTTCAGAAGAGAGCTTTCCCTCGAACCGCTTGATGATCAATGCATGAAGAATCGCATCTTTGTTCTTCTATGGGGCAGTTTGGATAGCCTCCTGGATGGAAACGGATGCAACACCGAAGGGCGGATGTTTGAGTCGCCTGCGTTCCGGAAACGCTTCCGACATAGAATCTTGCTCACATTATGTCATGAACTTATTCGTTTGTCAAACTTTCTTCACCGAGTTACGAAAGCATGCCCAGTGCGGCGGCTCCGGCTGAATCCATCGATGATGTTAGAAACATGATGATGTTCTCAGGTGGTGTGATCGAGCCTTCGCTCCACATTCTTGCGTCGAAATACAACTGCGAGAAGATGATCTGCCGTAAGTGCTACGCCAGACTTCACCCCAAGGCGCATAACTGCAGAAAGCGCAAGTGCGGTCACTGCAACAACCTCCGCCCCAAGAAGAAGCTGAAGTAAACTCCACGCTTTGCTTGCGACCCCGTCGCCGACCGAGCTGCGGTGAAAATTATGATGTCCATCAGGAGAAGTATGAGAGCAACAGTCGGTCGGCGACAACGAGATCTGGGGGTCACGCACAAGGAGTCATCGAGGACGACTTGGATTTGTCACCTCAATCTGGAACGATTCCAATAAATTTTCGTTGACGCCTTAATATCAACGTGTTTTCCATCAATTCCGTAGAGATAAATCTTCCAGAACCTGAACGCCCCGCGAAAATATAGATCCGGTGATGTTTTTCAGCTTTCAGTGAACGGACTTGAACCAACGACAAACTAGAAATGAGTCTATGATCTTGTTGCCGTCATCACCGTCGCTGTCGGAGCAAGGTTCTCAAAAAGTTGAAAACAATTGTGAAGCTTGCCTCGAGATCGGTCGTGGCGGGGAGTAAAGGGTGAAGATTTTAAGAGCGTTGCCGTCGAAAAAATGCCGAGGAAATCGGCTGGGGGACAAGTTGCAATGCGAGTGAGAGAAGTTCGTTAAGTTTAATGGGGCGAAGCGGCTCATCGCGCTAGGTATGATTTCAGGCACGCGTTCCCGTCTTCCTTTTCCTCCGCCGTCTTCCCGCCGTGGCGTTATCCTCATTTTGCTCCGCCCCCTCCGCTCCAACGATGTGCTTTACGCGCGACTCCTGAGCACGCTTGCGCGATCGCTCGCCTGCTCACTCGCACGTTCACAGGCAAGCGAAGTGCGAGTGGCAATTTGCTGTCGGCAAGATTTGCGACGAACAGAGTTTGTGTATTGCCACGAAGCGACGCACTTGCTGCCGAAAGACGACATCTCAAAGAGCAGGAAGTCAGTCAACCTCCAGATACCGTTGAATGCCTGGCCGCAAATGAATTATGGATGGAAAGGAAATGGTATTCACACTACTCAAGCTCGCTCGAGAGCTTCGGCAGGCACCGAAGTATGAATATAGTCAACTGCTCACTTCGGGGCTGCCTCGCTAGGTACAAGTTGTTATGCATGTAAAGATCAGTTAATGTTCTCGGGGTTTCCATGAGCCTATCAGGAAGATCAGGCCGCATGAGTCGCCGTCTTGAAATCACTCGAGAGACTGAATTCAGCACGGCAGTAACACATTGACTTTCGGGTGCTGTCGCGATGACGGGAATCCGTGTGATGCCTACGCGCGTTCGTTGAATGCAGTCAAAGCTGGATTCAAGGAATGCATTCATGCTCCCGCATCCCGAAATGCGCCTTGGCTCCGTCGCAAAACACCTCAAACTGTTTTCAAAAGCTCTCCCGAAGTCCCCGACGGAGACAAGGAGTCTATTGAGGGCAACAGGAAATGTTTTCTCTGAAAAAAGTTCGATCCCTCTCGACCGTTGGCGGCGAAACGACGCCTAGCCGCCGACGACGATCAGTTCGCGGGAAGATTGGTTGTTGCGAGACCGGCCGCAACATTGTGATCCGTCACCAGTTCGAAGGTGTCAGGCTTTCGACCTTTTCACCCTCACACTGGGAGACGAGTTTGTGAGCCTGGGAAGTTGATGGAACACTGGACAACGCGCTCATGGTCAGGCTTCAGTGAACTCTACGTTGCGCGAAAATCATTGATTGTAAACAGAAAGGCCCGTCGCCTCCAACACTCACAATAGACTAAAGATTTCGCGAAGATGGCTCAAAACGATCCAAGATGCAACTCTTGCACCACTGATAGATGAGTTTGTCATCTACTCATCCATCTAACGGATTCATCGTTTTCGATGGCACTGCGGAGATCGGAATAGAACGGACTAAATTGGAGGAATCAAACACGAATCAAGGAGCAATTGGGATAGTTTCTAGACTCGGTCAAACGAATTTCGATACTGGCGGCACTTTCCTCGTTGAGATGATTACAATAGAAGACAAATCTCATTTTGTGGGTAATCGTTACCTTCTCAAAGAATCGAAAACAACGAAAGCGGCTGTCACCGATGCCATACCCTGAGCGAAAGGAAAAGTTCAGGAGAATTCCTGCTTTTCGGAGAAAGCTTTCTCTTTCGCTGGAGCCTCGATTTATGGTTCTTGTCAGTCTGGAGGGTTTTATTTTTCCGATTACGTTAGTTGATCCTTCTCGAGTCGGCGACAGCTCTCGAGGTCTCAAGTAGTGCTAATCCGCGAGGTGTATCACCGTGACGCCCTTCTTCTGCCTGCCTGCTCGGCTGCTTGTCTGTTGAGCGGTCTAGCTACGAGTTCTTGGCGGGTCGCTTCGTCGGTTGGCGAACGAGTGGGTGCCTGCCTGCAATCTCGACTACTTCCCCTACGGTCGCTTTTGTCCCGTCTACTCAGCTGGCTGCCAAGGGTAGGAGAAGAAGTCATCATCTCCGGAAGGAACTGTCCTTTTTTTCATTCGTGCTTTTACACTGTTCTGCGTGGACTGCGTACCGTCGAAAGTTTCACGATCATAACCGTCGAGGGGTTGGCGAACGCTTACGGAATCTCCATTCGGGTCTTGCTGTCGTACAACACGGTACGACCGCATGCCAGCCGTACAGGGCGGCTCCGACAACAACCTTTTCGACGTCTTTTGTTGGCCCAGGAACTGACGCTAGATTTACCTCAAACTTTATCCGATCAACCATATCGAGAAAATCTCCGAAAGTGCTCCAACCAGTGATCAAGCGACTTCAACGCCATGAGGTGTCAGTTTGAAACCTCAAACTCCGAAGTCCGCCAAACTTATCGGATTTGCAACCTTTCTCGTGGAGTCGCGAGCCAATGATTTCGACAATATTTCTTCCCGCTCCGTCATAGAGTTCAATCATTCTTCAACAAACATGCATACCTCAGCCAGGTACATCAGCTTGGGACTTGATGTGCCTAAGTGCTTCGAACAAGAATCGTCCGATGTGCGATTAGAAGCGCAAACGCCGCTCTTCTTCAGAGTTGTGCATTAAATTCGACATCTGTTTTGCTTGGGAGTTCACGCTGGGCTGCCCCGAATCATTAGAGATCGAGCGATTTGGTCGCGCGCATGCAAAAGCGATCAAGTAATGGAAGTTTTCCATAAGATCCACTTTTTCCTCCGTGTACACCTCATGATACGTCGTCTACTGCTCAGGTCAAGAACAACCAAGCTCCGGGTCAAGGAAACGCTGATGGAGCATCTGCAGCTCTTGTCGACGTAAACGAGAAAAACTCCACCGAAAACATCTTTTGCAGGATCGCGAAACAATGTAAATCAGTACAAAGGATTCTTTCCTTCCGGGAGTCGCGTTCGGGAATCGGATGACTCGGAATCGCGTGGTCTTTGCGGAGATAATTTGCCAGCTCAGCATATTGTTCGGTGTTCTAGCTCACAGGTTCTTGAACGAATGACCGAGGGGGAATCAGACCAGAATTTTTTTTAAAACTGACTGTTAAAAACTTAGTTTTGTTCGACAGTCCGAAATGAGTTGGCACAGGATCATTACTGCTGCCGCCGCAGTCGCGCGTGCTACGCCGGCCGCATCGGGCGGGTGCTTGGTGGTCATCAGAGCGTCGATTTCTGGGAACGACCCCGAAATTTAATTCTTCCCCGTCGAGCAAAGGCTTCGAGTGAAGCCGCAAACTATTTAACGTACTGCGCTTCGAGTTGCTAACCGCGAAGTTACGAAGAGAATAACGGCAGTAATTCTCTCAGATGCGGCAGATGAGGAAAAACTCGAATTTCCATAGATTCGGATCACTTCGGAGCGTGGACGCGGCGCCCATTCAACTTCAGATTCTGTTTGGGAGCGTTGTTCGGCCAAAGTTTCCATCGATGATCGATCAAACAGAGTGAGCCATTGCTGCTTGCCTTGCGCGCATAGAATACATCAGGACCCCCGACGTCAGAATCGTTTGGACAAACGAACTCACAAATATCGCTGAATAGGTTCCCCTATCGTCATTCCCTACGGGAGAGTCTCAGAAAGTTCTGTCATTGATTGCAGACATCATAAGATATTCTCACGAGCGTTTTATGGATAACGGGAATCTTAAAAACTATTCTCATATTTTCATTTGATTACAGTGGGCATTACGACTTTTCCCATGATCAGATTGCATGCTGAGCTGTTTGAACGTCATCTTGAGGAGTTTTTGTGGATTTGATAATTCGTTGAGGCATTGATGAACGACCTCGATCAAATTTCACCGGAAGAAACTAGACTTTCCGTTTCGATCGCAGCGATCGTTGTCGAGTTTGCCGAACAGAATGCACACGAAAGCGGGCCAGTGATCGCAGCGTTACTCTGTTCTCTGTACTCGAAGGTTTCCTTTCCGAGGAGCATGATGCGTAGCGTCCATCCAAGAATCGGATGTTAAGAACTGTGGCAGCATCAGCCCAACGGATTAAAATAATCGCAGACGATTCAACAGAGACCATCCGATTTTATTATTTAGCAGTTTTTCGTTTTATCGATCCAACGGAGAGAGAAAAAGCCGTTGAATGTAGAAGTATCTCCAGAAACCGTTTCGTTGAAGGTTGTCATTTGAAATAAATACAGAGCAAACCAAGATGGTGCTTGTCATGACACGACATCGCTTGAGGTCTGAGTCGAAGGAGGTCCAGAGATTGGCAGAAGAGTGCAGACTGCGGAGGAGGAACGGAAGGGAAAGCTCCCAGAGGGAGACATGGCGACTTGGAGTTGGCAGCGAGAAGCTCAAGTAGAATAGCAACCTATATCGGGCTTTGGACATGAATCCATTGTACAATTCTCAACCCTACACTCGAAGATTCACTTCAGTTTAACCGTAGAAGGGTCCAGGGGCTCCGTACGCTCCGTAAGCACCGTAACCTCCGTATGGGGCACCGAAGCCGAGGGCCACCGGGGCCTTGGCAATGACCGGGGCCACGACGTGGGGAGCGACGTGGAGGCTTCCAGAGGGAGCGGCTTTACCATTCGCGCTATCGTAGACGGCGGCAGCGGCGTAGGAGGTCTGCAAGGGAGTCACGGAATCATATATTTAGAACTCGATAGGGATTGAAGGGCATCTGTTGCAGGGAAAGAACGAGAAAACTCGAGCATCCGATGGTCGGAACGATTTTCCGATGCAAATTCCGAACTTCGAGTTCCGATCACAACAACCGATCGCAAAGGTCGCTCGGGAACCGAATTGACTCTTAGAACATTTCCTCCAGCGGGCCTTCAGAAGTTTATCAGAAAATATCTCAAACACTCGCCTTGGTTCCAGGTTCGTTGGTCTTGATCTGAGCGCGGAATCCAAGCTTGTCAGCCACGTAGTGCACGCTTCTGTGACGGCCGTCGACATCTCCGATGTAGTAGGATCCGACAACGGCTCCGTGGGATCCGGATTCCTTGCGTCCGTTCACAGCTCCGTAACCGTTCTGAATGTCGTAGCCGAAAGCGTAGTTTCCGTGATCCTGAAATCCGAAATTAGGCATTATCCATGAATGAGCGCGGACCTGCCAGCATTGCAATCAAGCGATGTCGGTGAAATCATCACAAATGTAGGCACAAATGACGGGATTCAATTACATCTTGCTTCCTGAAGGAGTTCGAGTGTCCACCTCCATGGGGGATGGCAGCGGCTACAGCAGCGCACAAAGCGACTACGCAGAGGAAGGCCTTCGAAGGAAAACGAAGAAGATAAGTTTGGTTAACAAAAGTTATCCACATCCGTTGGCAGCACTGTGCACTCAGCGAAACTCTCAGCGAACTCGACGCGAGCACAACTACTATACCTGCATGTTGTATTCGAAACGGTGATTTGTGGGTGGTTTGAGTGTTTTGTCCAAGTCTGTGTAGCTTTTTATACTGGCGCCGCTCCCCTCAGCCTAGGTCCTTGGGAAGTCAGTTCCGGCGCTCGCTTCTGCGCCAATAATCTGGGCGCAGAAAAACTTGCCGTTTTTCTCCCAATTTTTTGCCTCCAACACGACCAAACAAACTCAAGACATCGTCAAGTGCATTTGCGGGCTGTTTCGATCCGTCCGGGCTGACTGCGACGCCGACGCGACGTAAGCGACTTAGTGAATTGTATCCATGACGAATTCCGTAATGCTATCTAGTGATTTCGACTCGATTGAGAATTTGAAGCCCAGACAGAACGAGTATCGATGACCAAAACAAGAAGTTGGACGAATGTATAGGTGATCGAACTTTTCCAATAGCTGACACCTTCACAGAACCGGGAAAGAAAGTACCGGACCTTCCTCTCCGAAGTAAATCGTCTCGATCGAGTCCCCGAAATGAAGTCAAGCAATCGGATCCCTGAAACTTCAGGACTAAGGAGCTACGACTCCCAGTTGAAGGGAAGAAATTGCTATCATGTTTCCGCGGAGAATGAGCACCACTTTCCGGTGCCTAGACTCAGCTCGATTTTCGGAGCCCAGTATCCGCTGTCATGCTTGTCGATAGCAGTGGTAATAGTTCATTCACAGTTCGCAACGGAACTTTGACTAACGGATTTTCGTCCAGAAAAAGCAGCGCAGTCACACCTGATCGCTCAAATTGCGATGTGTGGTGAGAGCAATGCATCCGGTAGTGTTGGAACAGAAGCCTCGGGATTGAAATGTTCAACCGGGTGGAGCTAGCCCAGCATCATAATGGGGGATACTGATCTTTTCTTACGTATGATCACTGGCGTACCCAGGATTTCCTCTTGGGGGGGGGGCGCAAACAGTTTCAATTTTTCTCCGCCCGCGACGATCATCGTGAGAAACTTGTTGGTGAATAAACGAATCATCATTTTGTCTATTTACTCCATGAAGTAGAGCTTTCATGCGTTCATCAACGTCATCCGAGGAGGTGAGCTATAGTCACGCAAACGACTCTCCAGCTCACTTCGCAACTTCGACCAAAAAATCTTGGGTGGGGCATTTGCCCCTCTTGCCGCCCCCCCCCCTTGGGTACGCTACTGCGTATGATGATTGGTAACGAGCTTGATCCCTGGGTTCTGAATCAAAGGTTTATGGAAAATGGGGAAGGATAGCGGATAGTATCCGGAGCATTTCGCTCTGCTGTAGCTTCTCCCCTGATAGATGATTGAGAGTCATCCTCTGCAGTTTTGGAAGCATCATGGGCAGCTTCCGTTATCTTCTCCTGATAGACCTGTGTGAGAAGCCCTCCCGATCCGGGTTCGCGCAGCTGATCCACCGAAGAACAGTTTGTTTCAGGTACTCGGGGCCTTCAGAGTTTTCGCCTTCGGTCCTTAGGGCGATGATATAGATATGGTATCGCATTCCCATGTGGGCTACATGCAAGAATGCGCCAACCAACTGGCAATTTCGTCCTTCAGATAACACTACGCAGATACTGCACTCAGCATGGGGCCCTTCGGAAATCATCCTGTTGAAACTCGCGTAACTCATTCGCGGTCTTTGGTAATAGCTCAAGTTCAAACGGGCGTTCCGAGGCAAGTGCTCCGAAAAACATACCCGCTTCATGAATTCAAGATAAGCTCTCATTATTAAATTCCAGAAAGTCAATTCCTTCATTTTTTAACTCGTTTGATTTTTAACTTATTTCCTGGAGCAATGTTTTTCTCCCGAGATTCTGTTCGAACAGAAATCAGACAGCTTCGGTGGGAAAAATATGAAACACAGCCGCTGGAAAATTTCAACGTCACAGAAATTCTGCTGAATGTCACGGCCCCAAACGTAAGAATACGGGTTCTCGTTTGCTCGGTGACAGTTCCCAAGTGGCGTGCTTCCCTGCGCGTGAAGTGTTCTGTCAGCAGGAGAGAAAAAGTTGACCACACATCAAACGTACGCGATGAAGAAAAGTAAATTGCCCTGTGACTCCGATTCGCCGCCGCCGCCGTCGTCGTCGTCGATCTGAAAAATAAAAAGTGTAGATAAAACTCGAACGCACGCGGGGTTCGCACCCCGAAGGCTGAACCGGTTAGAAAAGCAGATTGAAATGTGGTATTTTTAACCACCGAATGCTACCGTTCTGTAATTGGAGTAGGCGGGGTTATAAAAAAATTATGGCAAGGAAGAAAAAACTGTGGCCACCAACGAACCGGTTCAGTGGAGCTCATTTCAACGATATTCTGGAATATTAGAGTTGTCCATATCTGCTTTTCCACCCTGCTGCGCCGTTCGACACCCGCCTTAGCTACTCCAGAGTGACCGCTTCATAGAGATTGTGCGATCATTGACAATCGTGGCGTATGACCGATTGTCGTTCGAGAAAAATTCGCTACCTGAACCCGCGAATCCATCGCGATCGTTGCTCAATCCCTCAATCCAGGGGGTTCTCAAACATTCTGGTCGCGGCATCCCTCGGCACCCCAAGCTTGGAATGCAGGTGCGACACACAGATTGAGAACCCCTGCCTTAAACTCTTCATGGGGAAACGTAATGCTTGGTTTGCCATGCTGACTTATCGAAAAGAAGATCCATCGGAGTAGAGCGCGTGTGACCTACGCCCACGTCGGCGTCGCGTCAATGGGAACGAACATTCGCCAGAGTCTGATAGCTCAAAGTGTTCAGAAGTGCGATTTCCTCAAATGCTAATTGTTGTGACGTTGCAAACTACCAGAAAGCTCCGCGTGTAGCGGAGTCGGGTAGGCCTTCAATGTGGGAAGATGGAAGCACTGAAGCATATGATTCTCCACCGTTGTTTCTGAGCAGTCCAGATTTTTCAGCGGGGATTTTTATCTCGTCGAAAGCTCCACTTACCGTAATTTGACTAAACATTTAACATTTTTGAGCGTAACATTATTTTCGGACGACAGTATAACACTTGCTTCTCACCGGGATCTCTGGCTTTTGAGGTCGAAACTTTTAATTGATAGCTGGGGCCTTGGACTTGAGCATTGGATTTCAACCCATAACCCGATCTGGAAGAATGGTCCAAGCTGGCTCGAAGCTGAGTGCGAGTTCATCTACAGGTCCCGTCCCACGCTGGCAGGAAGCATTTCGATTCTGCAGACAGGACATGTATTGTTGTAAATATTACCCGTTCCGCATCCGAGGAGCGGAAGACAAAGTGTCAGATCCTCCATTCTTGAAACGCATAACGAGAAGGTCTCGGCTGAGCTGGACTTCTACTGACAGCTTCAGTGTCTTCCTGCAGAAGCGCAGCAGCACGCATCATTACTGGTTGGAATGATTCTTTTCCCCGCAGATCTAAGGCTCAAAAGCGGTTTTCGTTCAAGGCGGGAATATGTCTGAAATATTCGCCTGTTTCTCCGTCGACTCTGTTCCCAATCTCAGCTCGTTTTTCTCCCGTTCGCCTACAGTGTTTGGCAGTTTCGAAGGCGTTTGTGGTAAGCGCTCCGATTTCTTCTTGGGGCTTACTCTGCTCTCTAAGATGGCGATGAAGCTCATTTTTTTCGTCTTATCCACAGCCAAACCACTCGCCACCGAAATCAAGTTCTGCGCGTGGGGCGGCTCTTGATCCGCTAAGCTCAGCTCGATTTTCCTTTCCAAGGAACGAAATGACGAGAACAAGTGTCAACCGCATCGTCCCGACAAAGAATCGCGAATAGGCAGAGCCATGATAAAATGATTCAACGGGAGCATTCATCGACGGTTGAGGCGCTGCCCTCGCAGAACTGATCCGTCTCGGTTGAAATTGGTATATGGGCGATGCAAGCCAACGGTCGAGAGCCATTTCGGAGATTTCGAATAGTGGAGACTGGGCAGGGTTTCCTCCAAAGAGCAAGAGACGCGTTCGGAAATCATGACGAAACTCTGGGCTGTGTCGAAGCCCGAAGAATCAAGAGACGTTTCACTTCACGGCGCGTTGAAAACAGGGGCGAGGGTGAGGATGTACTCCCGCGAGCTGTGTCGCTCGCCTTGATTGTTTACTAACTTTTAACAGCTCAGATCTGCTCAAAAGGGTGAGCAGAGGTTTTCGACGGCAGGGATATAGTCATGCACGCATGCATGCACATACACACAGCATTTGAATCGGAGCACTAGAGTCTCCAAACAAAAAGTCGTCATTTTCAGGTGACTCGGTCGAGTCGTCGTGCATTTGAAAGAATTGGTTTAACTATCGGACGAGGTGACGAGTGCAGGGATCAGGAATGCGACCATGACTTCATGCGGCAGACCGTTGAGCTTGTGTTGCTACTTGGAGTTGTGTTGTTGATGCCTCCCGCGATCGCACCAGATGTCAATTCGTGAGCAGGAAACTCTTGCCCATCATGGGACTCTCATTCGTTGTTGTCGTTTGCTGTCAATGGAATCTTTGAAGTCTGCTGGGTCGCTTCTGCAGAGCGGCCACCTTTTGGGAACATTTTCTCCGGCGCTTGTTCTTTGCGAATAATTTCTGCTCCGACAACCACACTGATTCGGCAAGGAGAAAGAATCTTGGTTATCTAGTGGTAATAGAAGAGTTATCTCACGAAAATTCAATAGATGAACACCGCTAGCTAGAGATCTGATAATTCGATACACGCCGAAATTCAGTTCAGCGTGAGCAGTTATGCAAGTTAACTACTCTAATGTAAGATAACAGTAAAAGCGAACTTGACCGCTCAATGTGGGGTAGCGTGGATAATCCAAGACGATGGCCTGAATCTGAATGACCTCGAGGAAGTTGTAAAATTACACATGACCTACACGGACGAATTCGATTACGAACGCGGCAGGGTCGGATTCCTGACAATTACTGAAGCGAAATTCAGTGGGAGAACGGCATCGCGGAAGCAGATCGCGACATCCAATGACAGCTTCAGTCAAGCGCGTAATAAGTAGTTGGTGTGATACACTAGCCACAAGCTTGTGTTCCTATCGGTTTCGAACAACTTATTCGGCATTAGAGGAAAAAGTCCCTCAGTGCGATTCTGTGACGAAAATTTCACATGCTAACAGCCCGCCAACCACTGGCAACGTCTTATGTAGGTGTAACGTTGGATTCGGTAATTCATGTCCTAAAATTGGTTTTTATCCCGTTTCTGTGCGATGCGAGATTCGTAAGAGGTTACACGAGGACTTCGGAACGTCGTCCGATTGATTCCTAAGAATCTTCTGAGACGGAAGGTTTCTTGTTCGCGGGTGCCCGAGGCAATTAGAGATTCGCGATATGGGATGCTGATTAAGGGGAGGAGGGAATCGAGAAATTCTTTCGCGCATTCACCAGGCGCCATATGCAATTCGGATATTTGTTGGGAGCGTTGATGAAGCCTGAATGAATGCTGGCCGTCGGCAGCGCCGCCCTCACTCGGGCTCAAGCCTCGGAGGAAAAGTTTTTGAATCCACCTCTAACCCCAAGAAGCACCCGTCTCCATCAGTCGATAGGAGCGGAAGCTCGGCACGGAGAGCTCTTCTTTCTCACTTGACTTGGCTCTCAACAATCGAATCATCCATTTTGCCAGGAAAAATCCCACTCGAATCGACATCTGCGGCCGTTGCTCTTTGCGAGCGACACTCCTACAAGGCCGCCCCGGTTTTGAAGTTTTGAAGATGTATCAAACTTTCGCTACGAATCGACGGCAATCTTCGAATTCTAATCAATACGACTGAGAACTGAGGCCACTTCGTGGGAATAATCAGAAAACGAGGTGCTCATGTGCCGCGAGCAGTAAGGGACAAGAAGCCATGAATGCTCATTTTGATGTTCTTTGACCTTTACGCGACTCCTATCAGAGTCGCAGCTTTATTCCGAGACTGCTGGTCTGTTTCTGTTTCACGAAGTCTCAGATTCCAACGCAGGGTGACAAACGATCCGGGTTCAAATCAATTCGTTGGTCTCAATTCCAAAATCAGCAGATTGAAACGCCACTAGCGCTTTATTGAAGCATAAAAACAAAGCACTAATGATCTTGAGTTCTATGGCTTGAGGGGCAAAGGTTAGAACTTGGATGAAATTAGGCGTCAACATTACGGTCTGCTTAAGAACTAACCAATCAAGTTAGCTTGCTTTCCACCTCTGTCGGCTGCCACCGACAAAAAAAAAACTCTCTATACGCTGGCCGCCACCCAAGGTTCTTCTGTTTCGCTATAAATCCCGAGTAGTGAACGGGGTTTCCCACAGTCAATTCAACAGAATCTACAGCAGCTCAAACATGAAGGTACTAGTTTGAACGATTCGCTGGCGTGGTGTGATCCTTGTGCTCTGTCGGAGATCGTGTAACTCCGAAGCTACCCGATGTGGATTGAATTTCATGGCGAACTTCCTCTTTGGAAGAACGGACTCGATTCTGATCTCGAGTTCACAACTGCACGAAAGGTAAATCGCGAGAAATGAAACGCATCCAACGTTTTTCATATTCTGAACTCGTCCCATCAGGCTTGTGCGATCTTCGGCGTCGTTGCCCTCGCTGCTGTCGTTTCCGCCATCCCCCACGGAGGCGGCCACTCCAACTCCTTCAGGAAGCAAGATGTAAGTTTCCGAAATTTGGAGATGATACCAAGATTCGAACCCCGTGTCCAATCATGCAAACCTTCACGAGGGAACAAGGGGCATATACTTACTAGTTGTGATTGGCATTTACTCGCCTTCTAGGATCACGGAAACTACGCTTTCGCCTATGACATCAAGAACGGTTACGGCGCCGTGAACGGTCGGAAGGAGTCCGGATCCCACGGTGGGGTCGTAGGGTCTTATTACATCGGTGATGTCGATGGACGCCACAGGAGCGTACACTACGTCGCCGACAAACTCGGATTCCGCGCTGAGATCAAGACCAACGAGCCTGGAACCAAGGTACCATACATTGAGAGGAAAGCCGTCCTCGATCATTTTGGTTGAGAATCAGCTCCTTGGAGTCTTCGTCCAGGAGCTCGGACGTTCTCCCTGAGTTGTTCGTCCTGGATCGAAAGCAGTATTCTGAATCAATCTCCTTTCCAGACCTCTTACGCTGCCGCTGCCGTATACAACAGCGCCAACGGCAAGGCTGCTCCGTCCGGAAGTCTCCATGGTGCCCCTCATGTCGTTGCTCCTGTTGTAGCTCCCTACGGCGGATACGGTGCCGGTTACGGTGCCGGTTACCTCGGTTGAGAGAATTAGTGTTCGATGCCAACTGAAGAATTCGATCGTAGAACGCTCTAGACCTATCTGTGATCCAACCTGTGCGATGTTTTTGAGCTTCCTCGTTTCCGTCTACTCTAGTCCCTTCAATGCGCCGAGTAAGACTGGGCTGCACTTCAAAACTTTGACTTTCGAATGCTGACCTCAGTTTCTGTTTTCTTATATCTTCCGATTTCCAACCTTCTTCTAGACCTGTTGCGTTCTTTGCGCGTATGAAATAAACCCACTCAATAAATGAACAAATATCAAGTAAAGCATCGAGGTTGTAATGATTCAGCACTCAGTTCCGAGTGGAATATCGACGAGAGAGTCGACGGAGCCAGGCGCGAATTCGAGTTGTTGCCCTATGGCGTCGAAGTCTCTCACGCTGCGCTGTTTCTCATCCGTGAAACTTGTTGAAAAAAAGTCGGCCAGGCGATGACTGCCTGACTATCGGTTTGACTGACTGACTGACCGACTGACTGAACGCCCGTTTCAATGTTTTGAGGGTACTCGTCGGTGTTGCTGTGTCGTCGTCGTGGCCGTCGTCACTGCAGGATGGACCCTGTTGGCCGCAAATTGGTCCATCTTGCCGCGGGGCTTCGGGAAGGGGCGAAGAGAATAACAAAGAGCGCTTGTTCGTTCTTTGGTCGACCGGCTTGCCAAGCGGACGGGCGGGCAGGCAAGCCGACTGGCCCGCAGTCACTCAGTCAAACGGGCTGGCCATCGTCTTACGAACTATGAAAAACATCCAACAGGCTTTCTTGGTGACGAGCGAACGCAGCAGCCTCTGACGCGGGTGCCAACAAAAATAACATGAGGAACACTGGGAAAGGTGAGACGAGACATCCCCCGAGGATAGAAAAAGCTCCTTCCTCCAAAACAACAACACAACACCGTATTCTTCACTACTTTTACGACTACAGCCAATAAGCTCCTTGGATTTCCTCGTATTTGTGCTGTTGGTTTGTTGCCGCTTCATTCTATCTCATTCCTTGTGCTTCGGCAAGCCACCAGAAAACGAGGACATCCCTCGACCACCGTCAATTATTTGGACTCAAAATTCGGTCAGCCACCAACATGGATCCGCTTTCGCCTCAAGATGATGATTGAGCGCGATTCTGTCCAGAGCGATGCTACTCCCTGAGTCTCGGTTTTCTGAAATCATCGCTATTCAGGGGCTCGGTCTCTCCACGTTCTTGTGTGATATTGTGGCAGAAACTCTGAACTTCTGCTACGTGAAACATCTCATGTCGTGAGTTTCTATCACGGCAACATGGTTTCATCGCAAGTTCCTGGGCGGCGGAAATAAAAGAGGATTTGAGAAACAAAAACAACTTTTTACAAAAGCGAGTAAGAAACGGGATTCCCCTCAATAGCGGCCGAAACTGGAGCGATCGATGAGATGAAGACTTCACGCGGCCACCGGTGTGGCGAATAGTCCCAATGTTTCGTTGGGAGTATCGGGACGCAGCGAGGCGGCCGGGCCAAAGCGAGGGTCGGGGTGAAGATCATCGCAAACAGTGGCAAAGTCTGCAAGGTATTGAGGCGAGGTGAAGGAATAGCAGCAGCAGCAGTAGCAGCAGCCGCGAAGAAAAGGGGAAAAAGCGAATTGCCACGAGACGGTTTGAATACCTCGAGAAAGGAGGGCGCGTCCCAAAATGTCAAAAAGTGAGAGGGGACAAAAGTCACTCTGAACCACAACTTTGAGCGCTACAATGGAAGCGTCTCGAACGTCAGCAGTCATCCACGCGTACGAATATTGGAAAGCTCATTTTGCTTTTTTTTTGCTTCCTCTTCTTTTTCTTTCTGAACCCTTACGCCAGCGTGTTGCGCACAGTCATGCCCGGGAACACCTCTCAAGCTCGTGGAGAACTGTTGAAAGAGAATTGCGTGAATAGATGAAAGGCCGAGACGAGACCCAAGCTAGTGGGTATCGCGACGGCGGAGGAAGGGCCAGGGCGACGGAGGTGATTCAGGATGGCGAAATTCCAACTCCTGGGCCGTGATTCACGTTGCCGTGTGAAATGGCAGACTCCCGTCGTGATTCAGCTGTTCCAGCGATCTCCTAGATTAGGCGGATGCGCTCGTAACGTGGGAGGGCCAGCAGCGTTGGTGGAGAGTTGCGTTTCGATTTTGTGAGCGCACGAGAGAAAAACGGCGCAAAAGTGAGTGACTTTCAGAAAGTTACACACTCGCACACTGTCTCCGGACTTCGGGAAACGAGCACCGCTAATGTAAGAGAGTGCGAAAAGAAAGCACCGCCGCTTTGCAGATGAATCTCAAAAAAGTTTAGGCTCGTCGCAAAAGAGGAGAACAACGGCCAGAGATGCAGGCACGGCGCCCCCCGCCACCGACCGACGGAGAAGGGGCATACGGACACAAAGGGAACCGACGGGGACAGGGAAACGCGGGTTAGGAGGGACAAGAAGTAATATCGATTTTAATTCGATTTTGTCGCGCGTCGACGCCCTGCTCGGGCAACACGAGGATAGGACCGAGTCGGAGGATCCTCCAGCCCGGATTGTCGTCAGACCGGCGTTCGAGTCTGCCTTGAAGACTGCCTGTTCGCTTGCCTGCCCGCTCGCCTTCCTGCCCGCTCCTCTGCTCGCGTGCGCCGGGATCGGGCAAGATGACAAATTGTGGTAATTTAAAGCAAATCATGCAGAAGGAGATGAACGAAAAGCTGCTCCGAACGTCTTGCATCCCATGTTGCCGCGGCACAACACAGAATACGCTATCAATTTTGAGTTAGCGATCTTTTTGGATGGATGGAGTAAGTGGAGTGAGTTTCTCGTTCCACCGGGCTTTGTTACTCTCTCGAGAGAGACCATAGGTCTTCTGATGGATGGATGGATTGACGGAATAGTAATCGAAGATTCACTCGTTAACGGCGTGCATCGTGCCATCGGTTCCTTCGACAATGTTCTGTCACGGGCCCGAGAAGCTTTTCCGCGATTGTTGTTGAACGACTCCTCAGATCCGTGCCCTTTGATTAATCGACCAAGTTATTCGCCTGACAGTCGAGCGATTCCATTCAATAGCATTGAGCCGCACGATACCGAGAATTCGGGCCGAATCCGGCGAAGGAGGAGGTTCAGAGTTTTCGAACACGAAATATCCTTGAATAATTCCGATAGAAGAGGCAACGGCAGGTTTCCACGACGCGGTGGCAATCCCACGTCGTGAGTTAGAATGTATAGAAACTTGTATACGACCTAGTACAGTGTTCCCATGGAGCTGCCGCAGTGCATTCGCGATGAGAGCTGTTCGTCGCTCCAAGTTCGTCATTCATTCATTCCTCTGTCTTTGCCTCCCTTCGATTCTTGCGCAAGCGTTTGGGTATGTATACGTGCACGCGTATGTCGACGAAACGAGCACGACAGTGGAAGTCAGCCATGTTCGGAGGCAGTCGAATGGAAGAAAGTCAGCAGCGAGCGACGCTGCTGCCTGTATCTTTGGATCAGGACGACGGAACGACGCAGCGACAACAACAACGACAACAGCAGCCATGTCCTCCTGGTTTGGCGGCATCGGATCGTTCCTCGCTTCATTCTCCTGCTGACGGTTCTCCCTCGACTTTCCTGAAATGAATGAATCGCATTGCTGCAACTTCGTTAAGGAACGCTTTCAAAAAGAGTGGAAACGACGGGATTTGAGTCTGCTCGCCGATGGTTTGCATTTCTTGTTCAGTTGCTCGCCGTCTTTCGTTGCTCGACTCCGTTCTTGCCGCAATCTGGCATGCAGACCACGTGTTCCACCCACGGGAAGAGGTCTGCCTGCCCGCTTGCCTGCCTGCCTGTTTGCCCGACTGACGACCGAGAGTACGGCGACCGTCCGGGGACTAAAAGTTCTCCGAATTCATCACAATACAAAACAAGTTTATCAGCGACGACGACGACAAAAGCTCGGCAGGTGAAGCACCCGCGACGAAGAAGAGGGATTCGCAAAGATTTACAGTCGTCAAGTTGAGCCTCATCTGCGTTGTTTTTTTTCCGTGTCGTATCGAATTCTTGGCGCTTTTACTTGATCGGGGCGAGCTGATACAACCTCCGATGGGAGGGCATGCGTATACGCTCACGGGAAATGCGCGATCCAGCACATTTCGAGAGCTAGGAGCCCAACACCCGAAACTCCGACGAAGACACCGATATTTAGATGATTTCGTACCATCAGGGGATAAGCGTGGCATCGTGATTCCGGATAGCGTCCGATATACAATTTCCTCCTCTGATTGAATTCCTTCCAGACCCATGAATACATGAATGAGTTGTGCTTCAGGAATATCGCTGCCGAATCGAAGGCAATCAAAGGGCTTTCTCTCAGACTCGATCACTTCTGGCGTCCAACTCCGCCAAACCTACTTCGGAGCGAAATTTTCGCAGTGGAAAATCTCAGCTTGCTTCCCGGTATTTCGCGGGTTCACGGTAACGCTCTTATAGAAAAGCTTTCAAAAGCATTCCGATGTATAAATCTCCAACATGAATCCGTCGCGGCCACTCCTTCCCATCAGGACTTGACGCGCAGTGTACGTTACGACCGAGCGCGCTTCACGCGCATCCTCAGCTCGTATACAGCTTCAACATTTCGAAAGGTATCGCTCTGGCTTCAACGCAAGGACGTAAATGCGTTTCGCCTTTTACTAAACGCATCCGTGCGTGGGAGCTCTCTAAAGAGACTATGGCAATTTTTGCAGCCCCGAAAGGGGCGCCTCAATCAAACCAAAAGCATAATCCGGATTAAATCCGCCCAGCTGTGGACCAAGGTGAAATCACTGCCGCGAACAGGACTCCACTAGCAGACAGTTTGGCTGGTATCCATCGCACGTTTATTGACCTCAAATGGTCATCATCTATGATTGTCATGTTAGACAAGGCCGTCTCAAATTATTCCGCATCCCACCGGTAGCTTCGAAACGAGGACCCGGCGCACGTGGCTCAGTGTTGAGGCCGTACCTTTCAGGGCCTGTGTGCCTGAGCTCCTGTTATTGGTGGAGGGAAGGGAAGGGCCCAGCCAATGAGCGCTTCCTAAAGGTGGTCCCGAAGGTGAAGGTATATTTTATGAAGACCTTGCGCAAGGTCCCTGAGAGCGGGAACGTAGGCGGGGAGGTTTCTGCCGAGCAGGAAACATGGCGAATTTGACTTTGGAAAAAGCCGAGATTCTCGGCAGAAGTTTCCGCGAAATTGGAGTCGACCAAGGAATATTTGGAAAATTTCTACGGAATAGAAGGTCAGGCCATCAATGGCTTCTGGAGAAGTTTTCGAAACAGATTTCGATGAGGCTTCAAAATTCTAACAGCCGAGTGGAATTTGATTAGCGTTCTATGTTACGTAATGATCCAATCCGGGCTGTCAAGAGGAATCAGTGTCTCAAAACTAACAAGCGCTTAACGACTGTCTTGAAAACAAAAACCTGATCCCGGAGAGCTACTCGCTACGCCAGTTAGTCATCAAGCTGAATGGTAAGTGATGGCTTTTGGCGAAGCTGTCTTCAGCACCTTCAAAAGTTGCTGTGGGGAGCCTGCGGTGCGGGTTGAGAGCAGCCTGCTGCGATTCAAAGACTGCTCTGATTACGAGACGATAGTCTGCAAGGGTTTTCATGATGTGCTCCCGCAAGAACAGGGTTTTCTCCACCTGCATTCTACACACTCTTCCTCCCAGCGAAAACATGAACAGAGTGCACAGGCGTCATGAACGTGCTACGACGTTTACGGGATTTTGAAGTTCCGCCAGACAAGATGCGCCGAAAGCTTGAATCTGTTCTCGCCATGGCGCCATGGTCGGGTTGAGGCCTGTCTAACTATCCAGTGATTCCGTGCCAGGGTATCAGCGGCGGCGCATCTCGGTACAAAAAGAGAGAGCTCCTCCGAGGGTAAGCTGTCCGGCACATCCATTCCGGAACAGAACTCCTGAGATTAATGTTGGCTGCGGCGCCGCGTCAGTGAAACTGACAGCTGCCGTGAGTGGCAGTCGAAGCATCCAGTGACCGCAGGTGTACAAACTCCTGGTGAAGCAGCGCTTTCTCCTGATTTGCACAACAATGTCCGAAATAGGTGTCCCTTCGCGGAGCTGTGCAGATGTCTCAAAGAATTCACTCGATGGGATCCCTACACTCTGATGTCCCCAGAATGCGCTTTGCGCTGAAACTTTGAAGTTCTTGGGAGTGTTTTAACGCGTAGGTAGGAACTGATTTGAAGAACGATCTAGGAGTCACTTCTCCTGCACGATTTCACGCCCAAGGACAGATGGGCAAGAACATTCGATAGTTTCCTGAGACAGAGAGGACATGCTCTCTGAACTCGATGAAAAGAAGGAAATTTCTAATTTCGAAAGGGAGATGGAGTCATCCGAGCTTTGGCTCTGTAAGCATCACTACAGAACGACAACCGAGGCTCAGGTGTGGTCTGTTGAATTGAGCGACGGTGTTGTTGGCGGCGAGGTAGCTTCGAAAGCCCCGTGGCTCGGACGACGGAGATGGCCTACGTAAGAGGACAATCGAGTGAGCATTGTTCTCAGGAAGCTGCGAAAGACTTGCAAAGATGTGGAAGCTGATATTCACGACTGTGCGGCGGAGGGGCAGCGGAGGCCAGCATCACGAGTATGTAGGATCACAACCTTGGCTCAAATGGACCTCCATGGTCAGGAAGAGAATCCACAGAGGGTCTGCGGTGCGTCCTCGGATCTCAGTGAGGTGTTTTTTTTTGGATTTCTCTAGATGGACCGTGACTCCCTCAGCTCCCGTCCCGGAAAACTCAAAATTGAACTAGCGCTTCTCACTTCACCCAAAACGCGAGACATCCAGTATGGGAACCGGAGATCTCAATGTTTGCAGAGGGACTCTACGCATATCTTTCTCGAGAACACTACTCACCACTAGAGTAGGCTTTGTAGTGGATGTGCTCTGTTTATATGGAAATCTCTTCTTTCACTGTCTGTGTGGGTCTCACTCATGTCAGCCAGTTCGTCTGTCGTT
This sequence comes from Neoseiulus californicus, assembly GCA_028455905.1. Lineage (NCBI taxonomy): Eukaryota > Metazoa > Arthropoda > Arachnida > Mesostigmata > Phytoseiidae > Neoseiulus > Neoseiulus californicus. Next base: position 952,407 of record JAMQGS010000014.1, read on the forward strand.
TTCTCAAAAGAGGTTTCGGATTCACCTGACACGGAACGAGCGCTCGACGAGTAATTGCGACAGATTGGAGCATTTCCGTCGCTCACAAGACAGTTTTACCAAATCCCCCCTCGACAATCTGGAGAAGGGGAGCCGCGGCATCTCAACATTGACAAGGTGCGATAATCTCTTCGTATGGTGCAGCGCAACGCAATGCGCCGCGGCGTGTCGGATAGAGGCCATCGGTCGTGTGCCCGCGACTACATCTGTATCTCGAACGAATCTTTTATTGGTTGAGGTTACCCTGGAGCTCGACTTTCGTACTTGAAGTTGTCGGGACTACTTGGAACCATTCTGTACTTGGGCTACAATATTTTTGGGATTTTTTCGGAATTATTCTGTACTTGGACCACAATATGATATTCCAGTACGGATTGCCAACCGGTCCATCACGGAGCAGCGCCAAACCTGGAGATTCTCATCCGTGAGTTCGGCCTTCGGCCCATCATCTGGAAGGACGATGAGCTGCGAAGTATCCTTAACAAGGGGAACAATCAGCTATTTTCGTTTGCAATCGGGGGCATCATCGATAACGACGTTTGATTCGATTTCCCATCTCAGGTACGATTCGTTCGCATTCAAGGACAACATCGAGATGCAGAGCACTTCCTGTGCAATAATACGACGATCGATGCTCGAGCGCAGGCCAGCTTGAATCCTGAACTTTGCGAGACGAAACCAGGAGTCGCCATTGATGGCAGTAGTTGAGGCCGAACGGAGCGAGAAGAGTTGTTATTTTCAACGGGCCCGATAGATCAGATTCTCGGAAAGACACTCAGACCGGAGAGGAAGTCCGGTGAGCTGTCCCACGTGAAGCCCGTTCAGAGGTTCCGAAAACACCCACCAGGCGGCGCCACAAGCTTGTCCATCGGATGCCGGCTCTTGCAGCGATGATCGCAACCTGGTCTTTCCCCGATACCCATGCACATTATTGGAATAATCTCATCATCGGATGAGCAAGGGGCTGAATTGCTGGGCGATTGGTCAGTTTGCGTCGTCTCGATGAAGTCGTCCATGATTCCTCCACTACTTTCGAACATCAGCGTAGAATGCGCTCACGAAATATAGAGTATCCGCCGGCGATCCCGTTGACCATCCTCGCATTCAGTGGCGGATCCAGGGGGGGGGGGGGAAGTGGGGTCTGGCCCCTCAGTCGGAATATACGGTTAAGCAGGGAGAATATCATGAATCATCCCAGAATTAGATGAATGTCTGTACTCAGCGATTATCGAAAAAACAATTCAATATTCAACCGTGTCATTGAAAAGGAAAAGTACCCCGGGTATACTGGAAATCTGAAACCGCCCACCCCCCTCGAGCCGTTCCTGGATGCGGCACTGCACGCATTGGCTTGCGGATGGAGGGCCACATATCCGAGAACCCACACTTGAACCCAATGAGCCTGTGATACCGTGAACCCCCTTTTATGCGGTCTCCGAAACCGCAGAAATCTAATTTTCATGCAGGAAACGGGGGTCTGCCAGGAAACGCCAGAGCTCGCTCGCAGAATTTGCGTGAACAGCTCATCGGTCAACAAAGACGCATTTTGGGCGATAATTAGAGTTCTCCATGGATATCTAGACCCACCAGGCCCGATCAAGACTTTTCGGAGCCGGTCGCACCTGCGCGTCTCGAAGCATTCCTGTAGGTCAGGGGTTCTGGAACTCGAGATGCCGAAAGTCCCGCAATCGACTCCAAAAAAAGTCTCTATACGGCTGATTAGGTCCAGGTTCGCAGAGAGCTCAGAGCACCGCTCAAAATGCCTCGTAGTAGGCCTTTCATGGGCAAGATTGGCATGATAAGTGTCTCAGCACCAGATCAGGGGATCACTAGTCGCAACCGACATCTAGCAATTTGCGGTTGATATTCTCCATGAGTCATTGATATTCCACGGTTCGACTGTATTCGACCGGTAGCTCGTTTTCTACGATTTGAGCTGGGTCATGTTCGGTACACTAGTTCATTGCTCCGGGGACGGGAGGAAAAAGTAGTCTGAAAACTTGTGGAGCGTCCAGTCTCCAACTTGAATTCGCCACGTGAGAATGAGGGAAGATGTTTCTCTAACCGGAAAGCTCATGGAACAGATATCCGGATGATTCGAAAGCTTTGCACGGAGCTTGATCCCCTGGAAAGAGTGATTCGGATGCTCCGGATTGTGACAGGGGCTTCGAATAACACCAAAGTCAGTCATCGCAGTTTGCCGGGGAAAATGGGGCGGTTATTTTCACCGACGCCTCACCCTTGCCTTCGTCGGAGAGGTCGCGCTTCCGCCACATACGTGCCTGCACGGAACATGCATAAGAAAAGAAGATTGAAGGTTCCTTGAAATTCGGGAAAAAGTCTTTCTACGAGCGAGTGTCCGCTACACTCGGACGAATAGGGGAGCGCCACGATTGTAGGCGGAATATGTGTGAAATTTCGGAGAAACTCTAGACGGAACTTTGCGCTCGAATCGACGCGCACCTGCACATTTGTCCGAGCAAATGGGGATTCGTAGAGTAATAATCCATATAGAAATTCTTGTTTTTCTCACACAGAAGCGGTGGAACAGTCGATGGAGCCACCGGCATCCAGCGTTCTCCACCGCTGGAATTTTCGCAAAACCAGCTCTGTGTCACTTGGCTGGTTTGCTCTCCCGTGGCCGCAGCTCGCTCAGTTGCTTGCCATATTTTGTGTTTGTCGTTCCCGCCGTCTTGGCCATAGTCGTCGTCGTCAGTGTGTGGCCGTTTTGGCCGGCTCCTGCGGTGTTGCGAATGGCGACCACACAAGAGCAAAGTAAGGTAAGCAGGCTTCGGGTCGCCGTGTATATATTTGCATCAACAAGCAACTCCTGTGCTCACCTCTAATCATTGACCAGGGAAAGGGATCTCCCGGTACGCCTCATAAAGGATAGCATGGCTGTTTCTCGTTGCCTATCCCCAACTTTCCCGTGGCTGCCCCAGAGGTCGGTCCCGAGCCAGTCAGCAAGCTGGGCATGGACCACCAGCCGGCTCCTTCAGTTCCCCTTTCAGCAGGCGCAGACTTTGCCCTCAGGGACGTAGAGGTGAGCAAATGAAAATAACTCCCTCGCTCGCCTGCTTGCCTGCCTCGCTGCGCGCCACGCTCGCTGACTGGCTGCTCGGACGGCGGCCACCGTTCGCAGGTGCGGAGAAAAAAGCCTCTTTGTTCCGCAGTAGAAGAGAAAAGAAAAGCCAGGGGTCGCCATGAGGGCTATCTGATATAGATATCGATATGGAATGGGGCCATCAATCTTGTTTCGTAGGCCGGCACAGTGGCTGCATGACCGTTTGGTTGACGGGCGGCCCGTCACCGTAAGGTAAGAGGAATCGTCAGGTGTAGGCCGCCACCATCCCTCGTCCGCTATGATTGGCCGTATCTGTCAGATTGCCCGATCTCTCCATGGGAGCATCGACGATTCGACGAAATTCCTTTGCGGGAAAAATTCCGCTGCGAAGATCCGATATTTCCCTTTTTTTTCGGCGGAGTTCTCAGGCTGCGAAATCGTTTTCTCAAGGAGATTCTCGTTTCGGATACTTCGCAACAGAAGTTCTTCGCAAACTTATCGCAGGTTCAGGTTCCAGTTGACGAGGGTGATCTCAACTATGGTGATCGCTGTGGCCAACATCATTTGTCGGCTTATCGATATGTCTTGACGAATCGTCGTACATGATCAAAGGAGCGAGAGTTTTCCCAGAGATTCCAACAATTTTCAGTCGCGACGAACCTCGAGCCCGGATTTGGACGCAAGCGAGACCAGTGGGAGTGACAAGATCTGCGACTAGATCCGAATCAAAGAGTTATCTCGTGATCTCGAGTCATATCACCCTAGCATGTTTTGTTCCTATGAGCAAAAAAAAACACCCGAAGTCTTCGATTGCATCGAATATCTTGAATATATTTCTTGTTCACTGTAACCTTGGGCTGTAGTAGGACAAATTTCATTCAGACCGGGATCCCTGACCAAACAAGTTCACTGCTGGACCAGAGACGGTGCAGCGATCGATCAGTGTAATTAAATCCGACAACGACGACTAAGGCTGAGAGTTTTTCACGGTATTTTTTTCCGAAAATTCACGGCATTTCACGGACCGTATTGCTCGAAGGGGAGCGGCCATCAATTTCTAGGGATGACCCCGGCGTAGAGGAGGTATGGGAAGCAATTTGCGTACATGATTGTACCATCCACCCTGGAAGGATTATTGACGCGTCCTTCTTTCAGTTGTATTCGAGTGTCTTCAGGCAATCAGGATTCCTTACCAGAACAATCGGAGCGTAGGAGCGATGAATTAACTTTGGATCCTTTCCTCTCGTAGCACCATGCAACGCTATATTATTGTTTCCGCGACGCAAGGGTAAGGGAGGCAAAGTATTGAAGCGTCGCTCAAGAACAGCAGGATCCGATCGCTAGCTTGCAGCAGTTGGGATACAGCAAGGCCGTTGGTCTTACTCTGAGTTCCGTATGATCTCTAAGATAGTTCGTTAACGGAATGGACGGAAATGAGTAGCCACGATAATTTCAGGCGGAGGCTCCGCATTTAAAAAAAATATTACCAGATTCGCTCGGTGGGTTTGTTGCATTATGCCTTGACAAGATGAAAAATCGTATGAAATGAGTGCTGGTGATTTGCAATAGCGACCCCGCGACGATTTGCTTCGCTGCCGGGGTTTTTCGGTGCGTCTGCTGACGAGAATGCTGAAATCAGGAAAAATGAGCAGTGAAAATGAGGAATAGAAATAGAGCTCTTCCTAAGGATATACTCCATGATGAAAAGATCGATCAGAGTCATCAGAATCAGGATTGGGAACATTCCAGCCCAGCGTATTATCACATTAAACCATTCCCGGGAACCTGTTTCCAAGCTCCATCCGCAACGACGTACAACATAACATGTCCTCAGGAACTCGATACCATCTCGATCAAGCTCTGAATCGTGACGTTACAAATTCCTCATCCTGGAGTTCCACTTTTCTTGGCGATATCCTTGACTCATTCGAGATATTTCTCCACGGGAATTCCCCCGTTCATCCAGGTTCAACATTCTGACTTTGTACGGGACTTACACCGCACACAACACGTTGAACAAGCAGTAATAGTGTCCATAATGATCTGTGCAGCTTACGGCGCTCATCTCTGGGACGCCGTACCTGCCCGGTTCGGTTTGGGGTTTCCTGCAGTCCGTACGGGACCCTCTCCTGTCCCTTCTCCTCTTCCTGAGTTGAACGTAGCTCCTGCCTCCACCTTGGGGCCCTTACGTGGCCTGAAAAGGTTGCGCGCGCACACCTAAGCGCCTTCAACGTACCCTCACCTAGGCCCGTGTTGCTCGCAAGAAAGGCCACTCCACGGTTTCCTGCTGCCAGCCTCACGCCACGCCAGTTTTCCAGAGTTTGGACCGGATTCAGAGATGTTTCCAGTCATCTCCATCGCTGTTGTCAAGTGACCCGCAGTGCTAGTGCTTGGTGGAACTGACACGCTCAGGCGAAGTGAATCCTCGGTGGAATCCCATAAACAAACCAACACGTGAACTTATCAAGTGCCATCATATCAAGCGATGTCGCCGCGTTCCGACGTGAGTTCCACTATCTTCCAAAAAATTTCAGCGTTTCTATGATCGTACTCGCGGCCGTTTTACTAAACTATAAGGTGGTTTTCTGTGTCCAAACTCACCTGACACTATGTGATAACGACGGAAATGTTGTAATCGCGTCCATGCGCAGAACACTGAACAGCATGGGGTGCGCAGGCGGGATTGTCTCGCGATTCCACTCCGAGGACTTGTTGGATTTTTCTTCCAAATTCGAACGTTCCCTCCAATTTCATTGTTTTAAAGTTCCTCGACTCTAAAAGACATGGATTCGTCGAATCTCCGCGGTTGTATACGATGTTCCAGAGCACTGCTGTCGCGCTCATCCTGTTCGTGTGACGTTTCTGCGCGCTTCGGAATCGAACCCCACCGGTGCATTGAGGAGCAAGACGGTGTTCACAACTTTTGTCTCATGCTGGCTTTCCGAGAGAGCTCGCTAATATCTCTATACCGGCAGTGGACATATCCCGAGACAGAAGTTGGGCAGAAGTGAAGTCCGGTTTGCGGGTCGTACACTGCCATCAAAAGACCACAACTAGCTGTTCTCGCTCCGAACTTGAGCTGGTTACTTTGTATTTGCGGGTGATCGTGTTAGAGGAGGCAGAGAGGCGACCGGGGCCTGGCTGCTTGCTTCGATGTGTACTTTGCCGGTCGGAGCGGAACAGTGTGTGGTTGTGCGTTGGCATCGCTTCAGGAGCTCATGTTAATCTCGTTGGGCTGCTAGCAAGCTGGGATAAACAGGGTTGCTGGCAGGGTAGGCAGCCACCAAGTCTGCTTGCCTTCCTGTCCGCCTGCCTGCCTGACTGCCTGCCCGCCAGCTCGAAGGATCCAGGGACAGACCGACGGACCGACAGCCCGCCCGCCCGTTCGACCGCCCGGCTGCATAGCTGCTACCTGCAGGCGGGCGTGGAGGCGCCAAGGTACTTAGGGCTTGGCTTAGCTTCAAAGGACCTGATCCCTCGAACATTATAATGGCATCTTCTTTCCTCATCATCGTTGTCAGCGAGGCCAACCGATTAACGCACACTTGCCGTATGTCGTAGATTATGTAGTGCGAGCGTGCGCGAGCCGAAATCGCGAACTTCGCGCGTGCTGAGAGTGTGCTTGCTCAATCGAGCTTCAACGAACGAAGTCGGCGACTTCGGTGGCAGTGGTGGCGGGCGCAGATCAGCTTTGTAAACACGAAGCGAATAACTGGAAAATCAATGAAATTGGATGCAATTGACTCGGTTGATGTTCAACAATGATACGGACCAGGAAACATATCACAGAGAACACTTGGGGGCTTTACGACGACGACTACGATGATACTGAGCCATGTCGCTCGCTCCGACTCGTGGACTACCCCCCCAAGCGACTTGGCTGCTCTCAGACTGAGGGTGTAGGAGAAAAAATTGCGAAAGCCGATGGATCTGGGATGTCCTCACTGATAGGTACACCGCTTGGAGCCCCTTTTTGAGCGGAGATCGTCTCCTCTCACTCAGCACCTCATTGCAATGCTTCATCCACAGCGTCGGTCGAGGCTTCTATTGGCGGCAGTCGCCGCGTCTCGTTGGGCATCGCGTTTGTAGGAGTCTTCCTCGACGAGAGTATGACTAACCTGCTGGGGTTGTTGGCCAGTTCTGAGATGAACGAAGGCTCCCAGCTTAGGCCCGACTGGGCATCACCTGATGGCGATTCGGTTGGATTAGATGCCCGCGCAACTTTGCCACCCAAAAGATTCGTTTGTAGATCCTGACTCGATGAGCTGACTTTGGTTCCGCTCAGCGTTACCATCGATATGGTATCTAGATCCGCTCGCTGAGCGAAAAACACCCGAGACTCTCAAGATCCAAGTCCAGAGTAGGAAAATCCAGGCCTGCCCTTCCAGAAGTGGCGATGTTGAAGTGGTGGCGGAACGAGTTCCTCTGGCGTTGGAAAACTTGCGAAAACTCGAAGCCTCTTCCTCGTTCTATCCGCTCTATGATTCGTCCGATGAGCGACGGCCCCAGTCGGCTCTTTCGTGTCAACGGTGGCATTCTTTGGAATCAATCGCGTTTGGATCGCGACACTTACCCAGAGAGGCATGCACACTCGGAGACACAAGCTCTCCCAGAATACAAAAGAGCTAAAGTTGGATGGGCAGAGGTCGAACAAGCATGAAATTACTTCGCTTTGAAATAGTCGTCTCCTGAGCCCTGTGTTGACCATGATCCAGCCACTTGAGATAGTGGACGCTACTCTTCAAACTCGTTCCGAGGTCTACCCCGTTGACTGTCCGCCGGACAGAGCACAACAATAAACGGGCCGCGCCAATAGATTGAATTCGGAACGCCTCGCCACGACCGTGCAATTCATCCGCTCCCTTCGGTTACGTTCCTATAATCAGGCTCAGGAAGTTGCCTCAGGATTTGATCCCCCTTCCAGGAGCTTCCTAGGACGGCACGTAGTCCAGAGCTGCTTTCAACCGAGTTTTCCAAGACGGCGTTCTACAATCGAAATCACACAAAATGTAGTAGATGGGAAACTCTGATGATTCGCCGACGTTGGGAAGCAGAGGAACGCGTCCCTTTTGTCTTTGTTTCGCAGACGAAGACGAAAATGTAATCAACGACGGGCGTTTGTCCGTGTATTTTGAACAACAGGACAGGCAGGCAGGCACTCGGCTGGCCGGGCAAGCAGGCTTTTCTCAGGTGACCAGCGAGGCGACAACTTTTGACAGAGCGGAAGACCAGGTGGTCATCGAAGAGGAAGAGACGAAATACCTATAGGACGTGAGTCTCCTGAACAGCAAGTGTCTGTCTCTCAATACCCTCCTTCCATTCCTGCGCTTCTCCTGTTATTTTCGCTGCTCCCGGACCCTCCGCAGGGTGTGCTCCTGGCTCTTCTTGACCATCGCATTGACGTCCTCAACGAACGAAAACGAAATTCCCACCTTGTCGACACATTTCATCTCCCCGAGTGCCGCTGACCAAATTTCAAACCTCTGCCGGTTTATGATACAGCCTCTGTTGTTTACAACCTTCTGTCTAAGACTCCTGGAAAAGGAATCGGAGCTGTGAACTCCAACTGTGGTAGAAGGACGTAGGCATAAGACCCTCTCCACCTCAAACGACTCCTGTCCATCTCGGAATGAGTTCATATTCTTGAATGAAAAGCGCATCGCAGAGCCGAAATCCTAAAATCTCGAAAAAAAAATAGGAAAAAAGAGAACGCAGGAACGCTATGAAGTCATCAGGAAGGCAGCTGAGGTATCGCCGCTGCTGGTGGTGGTGCCGCCACCGCCGTCGCCGTCTGTCTGGGGCTCAAGTCGTTACTATGCATTGCACGAGGCACCTGGATCCTGCGCCTCTTTCACGTTCGCGCTGTCCAAACAAAGACGAGAAGCTTCGAAATGCTGCAAACGAAGCTTTGGCCGGGCGCTGAGCCAATGCGGCACTGGGCTCGATCACAACCGGCCGACGGCCACCGAGCGCTCGACACATCGACGAGCGCGACAAACTCTTGCTCGGATATTTAGCGAACGAGCGAGCAAGCGAACAAGCGTGTGTTGTAATCTCCTTATCAATCGTCCGACAAGGAGCGATAATCAAATTGTCACCCTGCCCTTCTACCTGAAGGGAGATACAGACACCGCCGACCTCGAAAACTTGGAAACTTCTCGAGAACTCCTCTTCGCAGAAGCTGGCACTTCAAGAAGATTCAGTTCTACTCACTCGTCTATCGCAGGTTCACATTCTTCGACAAATTTTCCTTCATTCGTAGGATATCTCTGTCTCTGGAAAACTGCTGTGGAGCTTTTTGTCCAGCCTCAAAGAACATTGGGAACTATCGATGATAAGATCTTTGATTGGCCGAAAAATCTGCGAACGATAGAACGCCTCGTTGAATCAGTTCGAATCTATTCAGAGTTGGATTTTCCGGCTCTCTTTATCTCACTTCTTCTGTCCCTCTCTCTATCTCTCTCTCTCTCTCTCTCTCTCGGTAGGCTGGTGGCACTGGTTCTCCTGACTGCTGTTAACCTCCGCTCCGGCTCACCGCAGACATAGAGAACGCAGCCCCCGCCTGAGCTTGGCTTTGAATAAAAAAGCCGCGAGCATTGAGGTGACTTCATTAAGTTCATTTGGCTCACCTGAGCTCGTGGCAAAAATCTCATAATTTCATTTGCAATGATCACCTCCGTCGCTCCCATCTCAAACTACCTGGGGCGGTGAGCGATGCTCTCGGTGTCCCTTTCAGTCCTTCTCGCGGTTTCTCAGCCAGCAGTTCCACGCCGGGTCTTCTACTTCGCAAGCGAGCAGCTCCCACACTCGACCGAGTGAGCGAGCGCGCGGGCGCACGGGTGAGCCGCGCAGCCAGCCGGCGGGCGGGCGGGCGGGCGAGCAGTGGGAGTCCGGGCTAGTATCCCGGATACGGAGGTGTGGACCACGACACCTGACACCGTCGTCTTCACCGTTGACAATAGACTCTCGTCTGGTCGTCGTCGTCGTCGTCTTTTCGTTCTTCTTTTCCGCCGGTCTTCGCTTTGGTCTCTCCTTTTTGGTGGGCGACCCCCTTCTCCCCACTGTCTCTCGGTTGCTGTAGACCCCCGACGCTCTTGCTTCCTCTTCACCTGGGCAACCGAACAAATATAGCTGCGAACCATCCATAGAATTCCTTCCCTCCACCCTGTCTGCCTGACGCGATCGAACTGCGATTCGGCATAGAGATGTTAATTGTTCCTCATTGGCCTAATCATCTGATATTGAGTCGACGGAATTCCGAAGAATTTTCATCAGTAAGTTGTGGGAAGCTACGGAAGAAGAGCTTCAATCGAACACTGAACATAGGCTTCCTCCCGTGATTCAACCCTCAAGAATCATTTCCGAGTTCAGGAGTCTGGATCCCGCCGAGAGTCTCAAGAAACGCGAATAACGATATTCTTGTTCTACCTGGTAGAAAATTTGGTTTTGACCACGACAGAACGAAGATCCAACTCGATTTCGGTTCGATTTTACTTTGAATGGGCTTCGAAGTCCGCATCAGATTGCACAATGGCTCAACGAGATCACTTTGTCCAACGATATCCCGATTTCTACTGGCGGCGAACTAGCGGCGAGATAGTCTCAGGTCAGGGCTATCTGAAACGCACACAAACTCAATGATAAGTGCCCTCCTGACTTCGTATCGGATGCCATTGATCAGTTTGTGTGCTGCCGCCACCGCTTCTCCTCTAACGGGCAAATGTGCTCGGTACCTTCGTCCCCGCCCCTCGCCCGTCCGCCTCATTCTCCTGGTGGCTCCTCATCCGGCCTCTAGCCTACCTAAGCCCCGCTCACTGCGATCCGGCATCGCCTACACTGGCAGAAGCAAGCGGGCGGGCGGGCGAACAGAGGGAGTAGGGAGATTGCCCCCTCGGCTTGCGAGAAGCAAAGCTAATAAGAGCAGCTGAACGACATACACCTGGCCGTGGCAAGCGGGCGAGTCGATCCGAGTCGCGGAATACCACAATGGGATATCGTTAGGACACCGAGATGACTCGCCGACTGCCGAAAGGCGAAACTTTGGCGTCCCTTAAATACAAACAGGAACCCATGAAGGAATATCCTGAACCGGAATCGATCTGTCGTCACCGAGAAGATACGCGGAAAGGTGAGAAAAGGATGAAAACCGACTTTTCCTGTATCGCTCGCAGGATGTCTCACTAGAACTTCTGTCGCCTTAGATCTTCACTGTCACAGATCCTGAGATGCCGTAGAACTTGAGAAAGATCGGAGACGCTCTCGAGAAACTCGGGGAAGATCGGACAGTTGACCGAGGAAGGATCAGGACACGGTTCCTCGGTTCGCGCATCATTCTCTCAGGAGAACGCAATGCGTTTCTGTACATATGTGTAGGTTCGCCGATGACCAAGCGCAAGCCTGCGGCCTGTTGGAGCTCGTTTCGTGCCGCTTCATAATGGTCTATAATATAAACTCTTTCCCGCGAAATTTTATCGCTTCCCTCCAGGCGCTGCTCCAGTGTATATCACAGCGTGTTCGTCTGCTCCCTCTTTCTCTCTCCCTGTCTCCGCTTGCCTGCTCGGCGGGCCACGCGGCCCAGACTATGAACGATTCCGTAGCTCAAGGAGCAGAAGCTGGAACTCCTTGTGTTTCTCGTTCTGTTTCTTTTCTCCTCGCCACCGAGCGACGTCGTGTTCTTGTTCCATTAAAGTGCTGTATACCGCAGAACATGCATCAGAGAGCGGCAGCGGTAGTTTCATTCCACTCTGTCCAATTTGTTGCCTCGTTGAATCGTCCGAGTTCGCTCACTTCCTCGCTCAGTCAGAGAAAGAGAGAGAGAGAGAGTCTGAGATGGTGACCTAGACTCCGATCGGATTCTAACGTACGTTTACTACTGATTAATCGATCCAAGTGAACCGATTCCTCCTCGTGAACGTCAATTCGATTCGGGCCAGACTCTTCTCCTGAGTTTTCCAGATTTTCCCCGGAAGGAGGAAACGAACGCCAGCCGGCACGCTGCGGGGCCGTCCGGTCGGCCGGCGATTCCAAGGATATTCTATGAACGATCCCTCATGCGCTCGATCGAAAGGTTCGGGGAGTCGGTCGCAGCTAAGCAGCCGGACTGCCGGCTCAGGAGGTCGGTTCTCCTTTCTCCGGTATTCGTTCTCTTGCCCGAGGACCGACTGACTGACTGACTGTCCGTCTCTCCGTGTGCGTGTGAGTTAAATTTCTGAAGAGGAACTCAGGAGATTTGGCCAAAGGCCAAATCAGACTGAATAGCTTTTGCCTTCAAGGTGGATCCTTCCTCCTTTTCTACCTCCAAAAAACCCACGAGAGAACGAGGAGGAACAAGGAGGAGGACAGGAGTGCGGCGAAACGATGAGAAAGTAAAGAAGCAGTAGGAGAAGGCAAACGTTGAGAAACGTAGGACGCCAGGAGAAGGAGAAGGCCGCAAGTACGGCGACTTACAGTGGTAGGAGAACGTCCGGAGGATGAGGAGTATGAGAAGCCGCGGTAGCAGCAGCGGGAGATCAGGCATGGGCCATGGAAACGAATGAAGCACTGTATGGAGAGGAAGATGAGCGACTCAGGAGAACGGGGGAGCAAAAGTAGAAAACTGACAAAATATTCGTCTATAGCAAATGCCAACTACCTTGTCCAGCTGCGCCTCGCTCGACTAGCTAGCGATCTAGCTTGCTGGCGTCCTGGCTGGCTCTCTACTGACTCGTTGGCTCTATAAGAAAGCTTAGAGCATTGCAGTGTTCGTGCAGCTGGTGGTAGGTTGCGATACACCGCACAGAAAGAAGTTTGGCTTCTCCTGCAAATGCCGCCCAGCGTTATTTTTCCTTTTTTTTTCGGCACAGGTGTGCCGACAAGCCAACAACCAGCTTGCCAACTTGCCTGCCTCGCAGCCTGCCTGCGTGCAAGTCTGCCGCCCTGCTTGCCAACAAGACCAACCAGCGGCCGTAGCAGATGCCTCCCTTCTCCGTGAAAGCCATTCTGTGCACGAGCTGCGCAGCTCGTCGTTTGGAACCTTATTCGGTCCCCCACACCTGGCGGCGGAATTCCTCTCGTTAAGGAAATTCGATCCACGACTTCTTGTACCCTCTGTTCCAATACGCAAAAGCATTGAAAGCGAAGATCGAAGATATCTCGGTGGTCATCCGCCAGAACAGCGTGCAATGATTCCGATTGGCACTCGGTGTTAATCGAAGCCGCGATTGAGAGGTTCGAGAAGGTTAGAGCGCAAGGCACGGTGAGCTATGACCTTTCAAGTTCCGGCGATCGCGTCACGTCGGAGCAGCGGGAATAGTCACAAATGAGTGACCGTACCGCAGCGCTTTTCGATATCTGCATATCTTGCTGCTATTTTTTCGCTGCAAGATAAGAATGTTCCGAAAAGCCAAAAGTTTCCTCCGCTCGGCCGCGCGAGTTCATTGTACCTGAGAGGATCAATCTTCCGCCAAGCATATACGAAGTCGTATTTGTATGCATGCGTCGCTGTTCGGATATATCTGCTGCTGCTGCTGTTGTTGTTGCTGTCGCGGCGGGTGCTGCTGCTGCTGCGGCGATGGAGGTAGGCTCTGTTATTGTTGTAAGTTGGTTGCTCAATTGCCCAAACCTGCAGTTGATTCCCGCTTCAAGCACGCGGTCCCGTACGAGGGCGAGTAGGAGGCCTGCTCCGAGCCCGGTGTAACGTGGAAGTCAGCTCGGCGAGCTCGCTAGCTGGCTGGCTGGCCTAGCTGGGAGTTTCCCTCCAGCTCTGCAGGTCTGTCGGTTCGTCCGTGACTCCACGTAAGTGAGCGAGGCTGGCAGCTAGCTGTCCGTGTATAGGTTCGCCCGGGAGTGTGGGCTGGTGCGCGTGTGAGTGTGCGTCGGTATATCCGCCGCTCTCCCTGCAGCGTGCGGCTGGCGTTCGTACCTTCCCTCCACCGTTGTGAGCTCCGCGGCTCTTCGTACCTGCGGCGGGCCCCTAGCGTGCTCATTGGTGGGAAACTGGCAGGTGAAGCCGAGCTTGCTTTCCATTGGACTGCTGCTCACCTGAGGCTCCAGGTACGGCTCCAGGTGAAGCTCCAGGTAAAGCTTCAGGTGAGACTCCGCCTCCTGGGGCCCACCTGAGTAGGGCCCACGAGTTAGATAGGCGGTCTACCTGAGCTGAACTCATCGATAAGCAGCAGAGCCACTGTGAACCGTTGAGCTGGTGTCTTCGCACGGGTTTCCGCATTTCTGGAAAAGGTTTTCTGGAGCAGGACTTCGCTCCAACGCTCGGCGAACACCTCGGAAGAAGGATTTCGCACTCGGATCTGATTTCGCGGCTGGAAGTTGATTCCCGCGACCCGGTTCGGAGCGGAACTGACCCACCAGTTATAGGAACCTCCAATGAACGCCTTCGTTCCCTTCGACAACTGAAGCCGAGGTGGGCTCATCTCCGAGAATGTGTTGAAGGTTCGGAAATATCCCGGGAACCAATTTTCCAATGATGACTTTTTCCTTATTCTTAGTTTCTTTCTGCGTTAGGAGGCTTTGGGATGGAGGATGAGAGTTATCTAGATCAGCGTTCACTGACAAATCACAACTTGAGAGTGACGTAATTCCCCTCGAGGAGTTATTACCACTGGGCTTAGTCGGAACTTCTCGCTTGGATCTTGTCTCACGACAAGCCTTCTGGAACGATGTCATCGAGTCTCTGATCGAATGTAGGCCATCATACACCACATCTAACTTCTGGCACAGACAGAAATACGATAGTTGCATCAGAACCTTCCTGATGAGGCTGAACGCGAGTCGGCATACTTGTGAGCGCCGTAGGCTCATCAGCCAAATATTATCTCGTCCCGAGTTTGAAACTCTCCTCTTACTTCAGAATGATCCCTGGGATGCTAAACCAGTGCGCGAGGTAGAATCCAAGGATGAAGGAATTTTACTTCACTGTTCATTCTCAACAACCGCCCTACCATATCCTGCAATCGGAGGAGCCATCAAGGAAGTTTGACGCCGCACTCATTCGCGGCGGATTGGAGACCACTCCAGAGCTATACGTGTAAACCGGAACGATAACTCGGTGAGGCTGATTCAGATTCTGGCCAGACTGTTGCGATGGCCGAGTTGCCAGCATGTTGTCTGCCTCCGGTGTTGCCATGTCATCGTCGTCTCGATCGGGCCCAGAGGCAAGAGGTTCCATTTCTATCGGCGCCCACGACATTCGGAGAGGTTTCCTACACTCATATAACCACCTGGACATCCTCTACTCATATGCGCAACCGACCTCGACGCGGGCCATCGAAGGGCTCCCTGAAGTGCTTATCAGAATACGACGCAGAGACAGTGGCGGCGTAAGAAACGGGTTCTAGCAGATCCAGGGGCCATTGGCTGTCGTCGCATTTTGTTCCACAACGCTCGGAGAGATGTTGAACATCCTATTAGCACATGGAGCGAACACTAGAAGCATCGAAGCCTCGATAGACTCGCAGCCGGACCTGTGCTGCGTCAAGTAGTCCCTTGAGTTTCGAGTCCGATGTCCTCTTTGTGGTATGTCGTCAGTCCCTCCAGTTGGCATTGGTATGTCTCTGTCATCTTGAGGGAGCGCAAGACCCCCGCTCATGTCGTACAACGACGAACAGACAGGGACTGGAGAGAGGAAAAACGGGCAGGGGAACCAAGTGGGAGCTATGGAAAAGACCCAGGAGGATCCTTCCTACCTGTCCACCTCTCCGGTGTCCACTGAGCAGGCAGGCCAGCAAGCAACCGCCTGCCCGCCCGCCCGACCAACCGCCCGCCCGTCTGAATTTAGCTATCATTTGTCTTGTGATGTCAACCCAAAGAAGGTAAGCCTGGACTCCAGCTCGAGAAGAGGGTACGGTGGCGGTGGCTGCAATTCCCCCCCCCCAGAAACAAAGGGAAAAAAAACTCCTCTGAACAATCTCGTGTCCCTCACTTTCCACCGTGCACGTCGTACTCGTTGGTGGACCCTTGTGCTGTTCGAGATTGTCTTGTCCGCTACCGAGCGACATTTACTCTGGCAAAAAGTGCGACCGTACTTCCACGGTGTCGATTACCTGGCGGATGAGTTTCTCATACGGTCCCCCGCTCCAGATCGCTCCCCTCCCAACTCCTTGACCCGAGTTTACTTTGATTTCGCACATCCTTTTTTCTCTCTCAGCTACGAGGGGAAATCGGAGAGGAGATCACGGAATAGAGATGAAGGACTCATCTTTGTTATGACATGCACATTGAACTCGACCTTCGGAGGAAATCGGAATTCAATATGGTGAAAATGGCCGAGTTTACAAAACCCGTCACGGCGTGAGAAGATTCGTCGTACCTTGTACGGTCTCGACCCTCAGAGTCGAGTGCGCGCAAGAAGTATCTCCGTCAGTACTCATGGACCTTCAAAATGAAAAGCGCAAGCGCTTCACTGTTCCGACGTCTCGCTGAACGAGCAGCAGGAGCTGCACTGGCTATCATGGTGGGATTGTTCCGAGCAACGAAGCCAGCTAGCTCTAAATAGATGAATTCAGGATGTGCCGTCTCACCGTTCGTCGCAGCACAACAATGGCACAATGGCTTATCTCCTGCTCTCTTTTCTTCTCTTGCTCTATCAACCTTCTTTCGCTAACTGCTGTTCGGCCGTGCCCTGTCTGAGCCAGCCAGCCAGCCAGCCGGCTCCCAAACCCTAGCCCCAAACTCCCATTGCCACGACACCCCTCCATTTCGCCCTTCTCTTTCTCGTTCAATTCTCTCGGTTGTCCGCCTTTACTTTCCTTCATTTCTCGCGGCAGCTCGCCGTCCGCTATCTATCTATGTTGCTCTGTCCCTCCCGCACCTTGATCTCGAACTTACCTCGGTGTCTTTCCTGGTCGTTGTCTCCTGCTGCTGCTGCTGCTACTGTCTCCTGCTATCTCCTTGGGTCTACCTTCCTCGTTTGTCGCAAGCTCTCCCTTGCTGTTTGTCCTGCTCCCTCCCGTATTGGGGAGATGATTGCAATGGAGGAGAACGCTGGGAAACGTGAGCTACGGCCTCGGAAACTTTCTCAGAGAACGCTTCGGCCGCAGCAGCCGGAACGCAGATGCCGCGCAGAATGTCAATCCGACGGACAGTGATCTTTGATGACGGAATATTTTGAACGGAGGTTTGAAATTTTTCGATTTTGTCGTCCTCGTTTTGGAGTTACGGAGAAACCAAAAATGCGTCTTTGACTCTTTGTCTAGTGCGCGCTTTTCCCTTGACTTCGTCGGTCGTCCATTCGCTGCTTTTCCCCTTGGGCTGCAAACCAGAGGTGTCGAAGAGTCGTGAAATTTGACGCCGCAGACAAAATAGCTTCAGACGGACTCTCATCCCTCACCCGAAGTCCATTCGACGGACTCACAGACCGAGGAGCGCTCCGCCGACCTGCGGGCGGAACAAAAAGAGAGAACTCTCGCGTTTGTCGAACTTTCATGAGATTTTCTATAAGGAGAGTGTTCTGCTTCACTTCCCAGTTCTTCTGCCTCCAGTACTTACCGGCTGACCGGACTATGGGGAGAATTTTCTACATGGATTCAATGATCTTGTTCGAAAGCGAGAGTCATGACGAAGGCGAAGGGACGATTCAAAGATTCAATCATCCAACGCTGCTCGGAACCTGATTGTTCTGCTCGCGTCGAGTATGCATCGAAAGTGAAATGAATATGAGGTTGCGAGCGACTATAAGAACGAGACAGGCAAACAGGCCAGACACCCGGAAACCGGATAGCTCTGTATAACGAAAAAAATCTCCCGTTCCCGGAGAAGATCGCTATGGAGGTGTAATTTAGTGACGCAGACACGACTAGCAACACCGGTGCATTTAACCTGCCTCAGACTCCAAGCTGCTCCTTGTATTGCTCCTGCGTCATAACCCCTAATGAGCTCGGGCAGCATACCGTAACGTTGTTTTTTGAGCGGTCGAAAACATCCGGGTCCAAGGTCAACTTGGCGCTCCCTCGAGACTGCTTCTGAGCGTTTCCTTCACTTTGAGCCAAAATGTACAGATTTGCGGAGAATGGATTCTCTACGCCCAACACGGGAGGTCTCCCGAAAGTTTGACAACAGAGGAGCACAGGGAAGCAGGGTAGAAAAGGGGTAAGAGAATCGACGATCAGGGAGGTCGGTTGTTCGTTCGTTCCGGGAGGAGAATGGAGGTAAGCAGAGTATCGTTGGAAGAAATCCTGGGAAGTGTCGAACCGGGAGAAGTCGGAGGGAGTTTAACAGAGTGAGCCCAGCCGGCTGGCAGGCGGGCAGACAGGCTTTACACCTGGGTCCTGAACGAAATGAGCTGCTGACGACGGTGAGGTGAGCCGAACGATCGCATCATATATTTATATTCTTACGCGCTTACCCCTCTTTAAGCCACTTCCTCTTCCACGTACCTACCTGACGGACAAACTGACTGAGTCCCTATCGGATTCGCACACTCACACGCCCGCAGTCTGCAGCCCTGCAGTCATCCAGCTGCAGAGCAGGCGTTGAAGGCATGCATGTGAGCCCCTCGGGCGGTGCTACAGCCAAACTGAGCGGCAAAACGAGAGTGAGGAAAAGAGAGGAGGAGACGCGCGCGCGCGCGGGGGATGGGGGCGTTTAGCTGATGACTTTGGCGGTAAGCTCATCGAGTCTAGGAAGCTCACTTGCCTGACTCCTGACTGACTGCCTGCCTGCCTTGCCGCCCGCTTCGACTCGCTTACCTTCACCGTGAACAGCCATGGCAGGCGGCTGCGGCTGCAAGAGGTTTTTAAGTCAGTTTTTGTAGCTCTTTCTTGCCCCCTTTTTCTGCCAGCTTCTTACCTATGTTCCCCGGTCCCCCTCCTGGCCGCCTCCATCACCGCCGCCCGACGCCCGGCTGAACATCCTCCCATACCTCTGCTGCTGCTGCTGCTGCTACTACTACCTCCGGCTGTTCCTCTGCTGAGTAGCAAATAATTAGGTGTTTTCTTCTTATTTTCTCCCATACGCTCCCCTGCTACCTGAAAATCAATGGCCTTCGAGCCCAGTTGTTAGATACTCTCGATGGATGGTCTTTTCGAGGGGTGGGCGCAGGACGCGGGCGAATGCAGCCACGACTCCGAATACCTGAAGGTGCCCGTCTGGGAAACGAAGTTTGAGTCGGATAGCTCAATTCGATCCCGTCTGCTCCGGCTGAGAGGAAGCAGTCCGTCCGAGTTGAGTCGAGTGGAGGCGGGCAACTATCGGAATCAATTTCGGAAACAGATAGACTGTGAATGGGGTCAGGTCCGAGTGGGAATCGAGTTTGAATAGGTTCCGGCGGACCTGCACGAGAGTTTCGATGGCCTTAGACCGGCTCGGCCTCGCCAAAGAACCTTCATAACGACATGATGGAGAGAATTTTCAGCTTGCTCGCCGTTTGACTGCCACTTCTTCCCTCGAAAGCGTTCCTGCTCGTCCTCGAGACAGCCAGCTAGGCAGTCAGCCAGCCGAGCAAGGAGGCAGGCAACCAAGAAGTCTGTCGTGTAGGCATGCGGGATGACTCCCGCCAGGAGCACCGAACATATCATCACAGGTAAACATCCGGGAAACGACGACTCGAGAAGGCGCTCGCTCGATGAAACTCAAGTACGGGGTAGTGGAGTCAAAAATTGTTTGATGGTCTTTTCGCCCACCCGTCTCCCCACTCGTCTACCTATGAAGTTCGCTTTCGCCGTCGTCTTCGCGACGGCTGCAGCGCCTACTATGTCCCTCTTCCGACTTCCTGCAAGCTGTTTCGGAAGGTGGAGGTGTTTCGAAAGCAGAGACAACACACACAGGAAGGCAAAAAAAATGCTAGGCTCGTGTCCTTGTTACGAGGCGATTGGCAAACACTCGCTCGGCTACAAACAAAAAAAGGCGAGACGAGTGAAAGACACTCCAATTTCTCACCCAAGGTCAGCACGGATGACGATTCCGGCGATTTTTTCCTCCGCTGGAGTCCGACTTCATCTCTCCCGAACACCAAACATGACATATCCGGAGGCCAATGGATTTGCCGCAGGTGAAGTTTGCGTGTGGAAGGATCCCGCTAGCTGAGAAGTTCCGCCGCGCTTGCCAAACTCGGCGAAGCTTTTTATCGGAGAATTTTGAAGAGAAGAAAGTCTATAGCCGGGTATTTACTCGAATGCTTGAGCGAGCCGCGAAAGGTTGAGGTGCACCGAACCCAGTTGAGCGAGAAACTGTCGGAGCTCAAAGAGGGACGGAAAGGGAGCTGGTGGAGGCAGAAACGGCCGCGGATGGTAGGGACCGAGGGGGTTGGGAGAGCGGGGCGAGACTGTTCCAGGGGACAAGGCTCACCCAGATAAAAACTGCTTAAATGTGATTGCCAAAAGAAAGGAGTCAGCGGAAGCGAATGACGATCGTCCTGAGCTCCCGGGTCAGGTAGCCATCAATATCAAGGATTACTTCCTCCGTGCGAGAGATACATTGAGACAGAGAGAAGATGAACTGCACCAACTATGCAGCTTTTGAAGGAAGCCGAACCGAGCGAGAGACACTCGGCGTACGGATCGCTGAGCGTCTCGATTCTCAGTCGATCATGTGAGACGTTTTTCTACTCGCCGCCGCGCCGTTCCGGGAGGATTCTCGGGCGAGGATCTTACCTTGAATTTTGCTAGCGATGTGGCAACGATTTGATTGAGACGATTGGTTGAGAAGCTTAGACCAGAGCGACTATAAGTGGTAACAGCTTCAAAATATGGGATGTATATACTCAACTTCGTTTATTATCGAGGGTTTACGGTCAGGTTAGAGAGCATCTGGCGATAGCGGAACTAGGTGTGGGGTGTGTGGGGTTTACAGCTCCGATTATATAGCGTTACGCTGCGGTTAAGAGGAACAAGGGGAGAACTGAGCGGCGGCGGTCAGGAAAGCAACAACAACAGCACACGCGAGAGATAGGCTTTCTTACCATAATGAGCTCGAGCAATTTGCGGTAAACACGACGGCGATGGTTGAAGGTTATAAAGCTGCCTGCTTTGCCCTCCCGAACTTCGTGGGTCGAGTCGACTGACGGAGCAACCAGCTGATATCCTCTACGTGTGCCATTTGCTCGTTGTTGAGGACGTTGGTCAGCATCGAACCGAAGTTCCCGTTAGCGAGTCGAGGGAAGTCGTTGCAATCCTACGGACGCAGGTGGGTCAAGAGAAGTTGCGAGAAACGCGGAAAATAGTTGAGAGCACAGAGCTGGCGAGCTGGCATTTCGGGAAGGCTGTCATCGAAAATGGGGAGAAGATCTGACAGGGTCAACTGGGGATGGCGGCGCTCTGGAGCCAGGCAGGTGGCGACGAGAGGTTGTTGGGGGACGAGAGACGCGAAACAGAGCTGAAGAGCGGGAACCAACGGGCAACTACCTGAACTTTGAGGAGCTCAATCACAGAGAAACATATTTTATTGGCAAGCAGGTACGTCTTATATCAAACAATATCCGAGCCCTTGCCACCGCGCCGGTGGGTCGATGGGCAGACGGTCGACAACTGGCAGGAAATCGAACATCAAAGCTGAGACCGTCGACTTTCGCTCTCACGCGGACTCAGTCGCTCGATGATTATGGTGAATCCGAATGCGACGTTTTCGGCAATCCGAAACTTACAAGGTATTGACCATGCTCAAGAGAAGCTCTTTTGAGTCGAGTTCTCCATGGGTTTGCTCAGTCTGAGGATACTCATCGATGAGCCGTAAACCTGTGCCCTTCGTCTTATTTCGGGAAATTCTATGCAGATGCTGCTTGTACGTCTTCTCCTCGACATCATCGCCGTCTACGCTAATGAGGTACGAAAGATTCTACCATAAAGCGTATAGACAGTGAAAAGCTGCTTTAACAGACTGACCATCCAAGGCGAGAGAGCGAGCGTGCAGAGTACGAGTATAAAATGCACTGTATATACTACACCATTATCTATCCGTCGTATGCCTGATGAAGGTGGGTAATGACGTCACGCTTTATATCTCGCCCTCGGCGTCCCTCGGCGGGAACAAAACCGAAAGATCTTCGGAAACCTACTGCGGGTAGCTTCGGAAGCGTCAGTGAGAGGATGCTCATGTGCGCGCAAAGCCCGCGCGCAGCTGATGACGACCCCGGCATTCGGAGTCAGAAACCGACCGGAGAAGCGGCTCCTCCGACCCCCTTTGAACTTCAAGTTCTCGACCCGCTTTTGAAAGCGATCACCTGAAAATTAGGGAGCTTTCGTTCGGCTGAGCTTTGTTGAGTGTCCGAGAGTCATATGGCAGGGATCACTCGACACGCGGTCAGAGTCGAGTGGAATGGCGCGGGAAAGACGAGAGGTTCCAGCACGGATGCTGATTGCTTCCTCCGTCGTCCTCGGTCCTCGCCGGTATCAACGTCGCGTCGTTATAGTGTCTGTTTCTGCCTTTCGAGTTGCAACTTCCAAGATGTTGGGCACGATTCTCTTCTCCCTTAGTTCTTCTATAAACGTGCGTTCGTCTCAGCCCTCTTCGGAGCGGGTTTTTCTCTTGAATGCAAGAGGTCAGTCAGTCAGTGAATGTACTCGTACAGAGCGGGAAACGGCTTCTGAATGTGGTCCTTGTCCAAGTGTTGTTCAAAAGTTCCACGAATCTGCGACCACTCGATTAACACAGTCTGAGCCAACACCATTAAACTCCAGATGTTCCTTGTGCAAGCTAAGTTGCCACCCAGCTAGCCTTCCCTCGTTCTTTTTGACCGTTTGATTCTCTCCACTAAGGAGTGGTATCTCTTCTCGGAAGACTTCTTGAAACGCTCCCGGGTCTCTCTGATATGTTGCGAAGACTTTCTCTGCGATTTTGGCGCTTGGCCGCCTCCGAAAAACTCACATGACCACGAGGGCATGAAACATAGACGGTAAAATATCCGATTCGGTAAAATATCCCAGAAGTCCTCCGTTCCCAGACGGTTTACGCATCATATCGATCAAAGGCATCCTCCTCCTCAATCGAACAAACGAAGTTGGTTCGAGGGAGCGTAGAGGTGTCGGCTATCTGTCCGCTTCATTAGAATAGATACCGTGCGATGCCTCGGCGATTTGCTCCGTCGGTTAGCCGGACCCTCGGTAGGTAGAGGATACGCAGATTTGGAAACACAGCACCCTGAACACACATACACACAATGAACATATCGTTAACTGAGTCGGTGGTCGAGAGTTTAGACGTGTTCGGCGGACATAGTACTTTTAATAGCCACATTAGTCTAGACGCAGCCGCCGCCGCCGCAAACAGAAACAGCAGCAAAGGTTGTTGCGGGTGAGATAGTCTAATGGGGCAAGAGAGCCTGTGGCCACTTCATCATGAAAGCGAGAGAGGACATCATGCTCGTGCCACTGAAGCTGCCACTGCTACTGCACCTTGTCCATCTGGGACTTCCGTTTCCGTCTGTTTATCTTGCTTCAGGCCCCGACCCAGCCTCCTTGACTGGAGCCTCCCGGCCCTACGTCCGCTTGTCCGTCCGTCGGCCGCTGTCAAGTTTACCCCTTTCTTCTCCTCCTACGCACGTTTCCTACGCCGGTCCTGTGTGCTGTCCCTTGGCCCGCGCACTTTCAGTCTCCCTCCCGCTAATTTTGCGCGAACTCTCCATTTACTCAATAGAGCATCAATCACAAACTCGGTCCTGATACCTTCTGGGGAAGTCTCTCTGCCCCTCCGAGCCGCGCCGCCGCCGCCATCATCGTCGTCCTCCTCCTCTTCCTCCTTCAACTCAGGGCTCCCGTCTCACCGACGACGTCTCTTCGGTGCTTCCGCCGAACACCCCTATTTGGTTCGTTCGTGGCGGGCGCTCAGCTAAAACTACCTTCGGCTCGTACAGCTGTTACCTCTTTGCCGCCCCTGTAAGTGTTTCTCTCCTGTGCGGACCATTTTTGCTTTTGTTCTCCTATTTGAGCCTGTTTGCTTTCTTGCTCCTTTGCTCACTCACCAATCGGTCGGTCGGGCGGCCGATCGGCCACCGAGCTAGCCAACCAGCCACCCATCGGCTCCGAGCTGTCCCAGGCGAGTCGAGCGTAGCGAGTGCCGCTTCGCCAGAAGTCACTTCGTTCCCTCGCTATGCCTCCTGTATGACGAACATGATTTATCTGATAATTGCGAGCGACTGCCCTCGTTCCCGTCAACAAAAAATTGCGACTAATAGGTGCTTACCGTTCCAACAATCGAACCCAATCCTCAGCTCCGCCGGGCGGGACCCAGATTACTACTCTTAATATGGTTCTGTAACTCTGTTCACCGTGGAAACATCTGTATCAACTGATAGTGAGTCTTGATTACTAAAGGACCGAGTGATGCTTCCTCGCGCTGAGCTGTGAAATCAACCGAATCGAGTCTTTTCATCAACAAAACGGGGTCCGGGGCGTCAGCAGTGAGCGCGAGCTCGGAGACAAAAAAAAGTCCATGCATTTTGTGGATGGTATGCCCCCAAACTTTGCGGGTAAACGCGGACAAACCGAGCGTTGACGCTGGTGGTACCAGAGGTAGATGTAATGTTCCCTCTCTTTTTTTTTAATTCTAACTGAGACAGGAAGGTAAGTCGACGAGCGAACTCACTGAGGGTGAAGCTAGCTCATCGCACGCTAAATTGAACAGATTCGGTTCGGAAGCGAGCAAGGGGGATGGATGGGTTGCTTGCTCGCTCGCTCGCCGCCTAGCCTGCTCGGATAGCAGCCAGGCAGTCAGTTTCGCTAGCAGAGACGAGCGGCGCGCTCTTCTCTGCAGGTAATTATAATATTTAAAGTTAAGCCCCGCAAAAGCCCTGAACATTACCTGGATGCTGGTGGAGGCTGATTGCGGCGAGAGAGGAATGATGTCATTTGGATCGACACAGGAACGCAATGGGGAGAAGAGCGGAGTCACCACCGCACCGCGGGATGAGTAGAACGCTTTCGCTGCTTCGTTCGTTCGTTCGTTTGCTTACTCTGCCGTTGGACCGACAGGACGAACGATTGTCTAACTCCTATCTGAATAGAGATATCCCACACGCGCGAGCTCTGGTGTCTCATTACCTGCGCTACCTATTTGGCTCGTTGATGAAGTTAATCGGCTTGCGGTGTTCTCCGTTCAGCCGATCGAATCAACGTCCTGTATTTTGAGAAAAGTGCTCCACTGCACGTCGATGAGGTGGCAATGACTTACGATGCCTTCGAATCGGCCCCAAACCGATTCATCCATCCATCGATGCGATCCGCGTGGCTAGAGCTTTAGGTGGATCCATTTTGCACGATTCGAAGTACGTCAAGCAGCCGCAGGTGTCGGAGTCACGTCAAGGCTGGCAATGTTTGTAATGTCAGAAACGTTTGCTGTAACTACTTGTGGACTGAAGCCCCCGAGCGGGAAAAGGTCGCGGGAAAAAAAGGACAAGGATGGGAGAGGGGGTAGACGACACAGCGGACGAGTGAGTGAGCGAGCTGGCAGGTTGGTTGGTCGGTCGGTCGGACTGGGGCTCGAGTCTTGATGATCTTTCTCTTGGGAGTTGAAGCGACAGTCTAGCGGCCGGCAAGGGATGAACGAGAACATCTCCTAGGCAGGAGCCGGTCAGCAAACTTTGCTTCCCTCGGTCCTTCTGGGCCGACTGGACAGTCGCTCGCTCGCTCGTCCGCCCGCTCGGTCTGTTGGCTTAGTTCTTCTCGATCGCTTCCTCTGTTGGTCACTGGGTTGACCGTGAGGTAGGTTGCCAGCGACTCCCCCGGACGTCGCGCACCTTTTTGTCAGCGACGGTGAGCGCTGACTGCGAAGGGAACCGTCCATGACAAAGTGAGATAGACGTGCGGTGAATAGCACGAACTAAAGCAACGAGTCGCCACCACCGTCACCGTCGTTGTCCAAGGTGGACGCTTATCGGCTACCGCTGCTACTCCTGCTCGAGGAGCCGCAGGAGCGGAGAACAAGAAGTAGAAGCAAGCCACAATGGTTGCGATCTGACTGAACGCGGCACCAGCCCACCTTTACCTCGATCGGCTCGGCCCTCGTCTCGCTTCTGAGTCTTGCATGACTCTCCTTCCGTCCTGACTGAAGGTTCTTCCTGACTGACTGACTGCTTGGCTGACTGGTGGGTTTCCTGACTCTGTATTCGTGACACCGTCTTCATTCAGCTCGGTGCGTCTACTTTTTTTCTTTTTTTTTTAGCCTACGTTTGCCCCTTCCTTGACGGAGGTACTAGCCGCAGCAGGAGCACACACTGGCTTCTAAATTGTGAATTCCTCCGTAGCTCGACACCGGAGCAACGGAGGTACGTGAGGCCGAGGAATGTCAGCCCTGAGCAGAGGGCGAGCGGGCGGATCAGGTATGCTCCGTGCTGCGGGCGTCGCATACCTCCTACCTTAAAATGTCAACAGCTCGCGAGCTACAGCAGCAGCAACGTCAGCTGAGGGCAAAAGAAGGAGTCACGACCCTCATGTCGATGAGATGGCAATGCGCAACCATATTGAACATAGTCTCCCGGTGCTCCCCAACTCATGTCGAAGAGTTCCTCGGTCGCTTCAAGCTGGAGCAGAGTATTCCTCTGATGATCGTTCACTTCAAAACAAGTTTTGATCATTCCGAAATGAGGAATTTTCTATTCGCCAAAAGTTCTCCCGGAACGAATCCGAAAGACTTCGCATCACCATACCTGGATCAGCTGTCGGCGTCGACGTTTCCTCCGAGAGAAGGAACCTTGTTTTTGAGGAATATTGAGGAGCGGAACTCGCCGGGGTAGTTGCGTGCCTGAAAAATAGCAGGTACGCTAACATCCTCTGCCGTCCCTGAGCTCCATAATCGAATTAGCACCCCGTTGGCAAGCTCACTAACAAAAAGGCGATCAACGCGAGACGCAGTGCATAATTTACCAACTTTGTCACATCCCATAAGGATACTACATCAGGTTAACCTCCTGTGATAGAGGGAACCGCCGAGCGCGCAAGCGACCGATCCGGTGAGAATTTGAGAGACACGGGGACGAGGAACAATTAGCGGAACACGACCGCAAACGGATCCGAGTTGAGGCCCCGCTCCTGGGCTAGAAAGAGGAGGAGGGCTGTATCGACAAGTTTTGGACTGATATCGCGACTTTGATCATCATGCCAAAACTACGGGGAGTTTTCGTCCATGGATAACCCGTGAGGTTTGAATTTGAAGTGATTCCGCGGTGGATCGCTCTTGAGGCACCTGGCCCACCGCTCAAAGCCCCCCGCCCACCCGTTCCGAGTTGAAAGTGAATCACAAGGAAATCGGCGTAATAGTCAATCCGAGCGAAGTCGGAAGAATGACTGGGGCAGGGGACGAGGGGCCTTCGAAGGGGTAAATGGGTAGTTGGGTGGGTAAATGGCTGGCAGGCAGGAGGGCAGAGCTCGTAACGGGTGGTCGAAACGAAGAATGGTCGGGGTCGGTCACCTGCACCGCACTAGAAGAGCACTTCACCTGAAAAAGGCAAAATAAAAAAGGCAATCGAGATCGGTCGTTCAGACCGGCTTTAGAAGGGAGTAGAATGGCGGTGGAGGTGGTGCTCCTGCTACCGCCGCCCGCCGCCCGCCGCCGCTGTTGGTGAGGGGCGCAAGGTGAGGGCTTGTTTGGGGCAGGCCACCGGGGGCTCACCGATGGCGAATCGGAAGGAAAGCTTGAGAGTATGAGAGAGCCAACGCTGCGGGTTCAGGCAATCGATTGCCCTCGCCACGGTAGAAAAATCCTGAGAGTCGCGGCATTGGGAGAACAGAGAGAGAAAGAGAGACGGAGAAAATGGAAGGAGGAGGAAAAAAATTCACCTCGAAACTCGAAGAACGACCGACAGTCAAATGCTTGGAAAAGCACACAGAGTCTCGACCGCTCGCCCGCTCAAGGGGCCGGCCGGTCTGTCGGGCAGGCGGACGGGCGTCCAGACGAAGACGAACGAGGCCGGCTCGAGTTGTTTCTGTCCTGGAAACGAAAAGATGATTCCTTCCTCAACAGTTGGGAGAGAAATGGAAGACGAAGTCTGCGCGACGCGTCGATAACCGCCTTGGAAGTCGCTGCAGGATATTCTTCACATGTTAGGTTGACGAGTGCTATCTGCATTATATCAAGCCTCATAATCTCACTGGTATCTTGTTGCTCGACCCAGTCTTCGATTTTTTTCCAGGAGTTGCGAACAGTGCGCGGACATTCACCCCAAAACGGCCCGACTGAACCTCTTGCCTTGAAACCTCAAAACAAACGAGCGCGTCTTTGCAAATGAAGAATCCGTCCGGAAATTCGGGGATGGCGTAACCAACGTCAGACGAGCGCCAAACAAATCACCGAAAGCGGCATCAAGAAACAGAATTAGAATACAAGGGGCTCGGAGAGGATGAGAAGGGCACAGGCCTAGGGTCAGAAGAAGGATTAGAAGGGCAAACGATGGAGTCTGAGGAAGGAGGGACTCGAGGGGCAACCAGTTGAGGGCTGAATCGCAAATGACCGGGCAAAATAGTTCGCGAGCAACCAGCTCAACCGACAGACACCCGAACAGACGGACGGATAAATAGATAGATGTTTAAGGGAGAAGCTTCTGGCCCGAGACTGATGAACACCGTTTTTCACCCTTTCGTGTCTTTCTTTTTCAGCTTTTTATTGTTATTATCCTACGAATGGTTCCCAAGGCCCCTGTTGAACGGACACCAGTAGATATATCTCCTTTAGAGGATTCGCCAGCGCCAGCGGAGGCAGATCTGGATACGAGCGCGCGTAAGAGATGAAGAGCCCCCTTGGACCAAATGACTCTAATGAATACCACTAGCCAGGAAGCCAGTCGAGCTGCTAGTCAAGTCAAACAACGCTAGCTTCCAGCACCGAGCAGCGGACAGACGAACGGTCGAAGATATATCCAATCGCTTCTTTTTCAAGTTTCAATGTCCGTTCGCTCATTACACCCCAGGGACACCGCAGCGCCTGTCTACCTGCTGCCGATTTTCCCCAAAGAGAGAGTGAGAGAGAAAAAGGAAACGCAGAAGGAGGGAGATTTGCCCTATCTCGATGTCTGCTCGGGCTGCATATCGTGCTCAACACTCGACCTGCCTCCAGAAGAGCTGTCCAGATGTTCTCATACGGAGTTCACGCTTTCAGGACAGTTTAGAGATCTGCTCGATGATTTTCCAGACTTTGAACTTTCGATAGGTCACGATTATCAGCGACAAGTCGCTCGCCGTGACGCTGATTTATCGCAGTCGCTGATTCCCGTGACGAGCGTGTTGACCGGAACACGACTCGCGTCGGTGGTCGATCCTCGATGGCACGCGGGGGCGCTAAAATACGTAAATTTACCATGGATAGCCAGTCCACAGGAGGATGGGGTCGAGGAGGGGGGAAAAGGAGAAGAAAGGGATGAAAGACTGAGGCGAGACCTCCTGCGAAGCATTTTTCGCAAGAGCCCCGTCGATGAGTTCGAGCATCCAGCCCTAGAGGATTGAGGGGAGAGTAGGGGATCAACTTCAGCGTCAGAGAATTCCTTCCGCGATTCGTACGTTGCAAGTGTTAGCGGTATTTTCCTTATCAGAGATCTTTAGAAGCGCTCCTAGAAGGCGACGCCGCGCCGCCACCGTTGCTTCTGCTGCTACTGCTTGCTGCTATCAGACGAGCAGAGGAAGGCAAAGGGATTATTTAAGTTTACCTTCTATGCCTTCCCCAGGTTGACATTGATGGATCGAGCCGGGGCTGCTCCGTTTAGCCCTTACCTCCAGCAGCCGTGGCCACGGGCAACGAGCTCGCTCGCCCGCCCGCTTCGACTTGCTTCGTTCGGCACGACTCGACGAGGGGGGAATCAGCCCTCCTGGTCGGTGGGTCCGTCCGTCGTCGTCGTTCGTTCTTTCGTTCGCTCGCTCGCTAGGCAGCCAACCAGCTATTCTATAGAGCCTTTGTGTTAAAGAACGGCTACACACCTATTTAAGCTTGCTGAACGCCAGTAAGCCAGCGGGCGCAAGCGGCCGACTAAAAGCCTCAATGAAAGTCGATTCATCGTCGACGGTGGCAGCGGCAGCAGCGAAGACACCTTTCTGCTTCTCTTGACTTCGCAACGACGATCGTCCCAACGACACCACCAGTAGCGGGATCAGGATCACCGGCAGTCAGTCAGTCAGTCAGGCGGGCAGGGGTTCCAGTTTGGCGGCGAACAAAATCTTTTCATAGCACCTTGCTTCATAGGACCATGATTGATACGCAGGACTCTCCGCCGCGCCGCTAACCTGCTCTTTACCGAGTTGGCGGGCGAGGTAGGGCCACTACTACGGCGGCGGGAGAGCCAGCCGACCTGGGCTACCGAGTGAGTGTGCGAGGGAGGTTACGACTCCGGAACCTGCGCGGCGATCAAATCGACAATTCACCGGGATCGGTTCCAACCGTCGCGTCTCGCCCCTTGTGAAAGTTCCAGTGATCTCTCCCTGACTTTTTTTTCTATCGTTCTTTTAGACAGATGAAATGTCCCAGACTCACTCATAGAATAGGTTTGACGTCTGACTCGAAGCACGAATGGCGCTTGCAAAAGGAGCCATCGCAGTTTGTGACTCTACTGCCGCCGCGTTGCGACTCAGGGGTTCTGATGAAAAGGCAAGCGGGGAAGAAGGTTTGGCTGATTTGGTTTTTCGCTGTGCGGGACGAGCGGACGGGAAAGGACAGGACGGCAGACACTCCCCCTTCTCTGCAAGAGTCAGCTACCTGGTCGCCTTCCTTGCCTGCCGCTCAGCAAGCTGGAATGGCAGGCAGGCAGGCAGGCACGCAGTGTGGCAGTGGATCGCAGAGCCCTCCCAGACCCCTGAACGGGGCCAGAGGGACGGATCAGGAGTTGACAGATGATAAGAAGCTATTGATAGCGTTAATTATATACAGCGGCCTCTTCTTCCCCGTTCTCCTGAGGCCTGGTCTTGAGCAGGTTACCTGATGGCCGTCTCACTGACCGGACCGTCGCCGCTCGCATTGATGCCTGTCCGCTGGCTGGCAGGCAGGCTGGCCGGTTCGCCCGTTTGTTCGGCTGTGCGATGCTCCCTCCGGTTATTCGCTTGCTCGTATCGCTCAGGCAGTGTCTCTGTGTCCTCAGTTGGGCCTGCTCGCTCTCATGTGACCTCGCTGACATATTCAGCATCACATAATCCACACAGAGTCAACTGGCATCATTGTGGACCGCCATTGAGCATGTTGTATGGATGAGACCTAACGCCGAAGAGAGAGACAGAGAGAGAGATGAGGAAAGAGAGAGGATCCGGTTCCTGGATCTGTATTCCTCTCCTCGACCGAATCCTTGAGCCACCGAGCTCGATCATTTTGACGAGCGTGAATCTCAGAGCATTTGGGAGCAGTCGAGTCCCTTGATTCTGGTGCGAAGATCGCTTGTTCATTGTTCAAGTCCCAATCGGATGCCCCCACTCGAATAAGAGCATCGACACTCGCTCGCCTCAGGTGCTATCGTCCCACGTCACCGGGACTTGCCACGATTGCTACTGCTGCTTCTGCTGCTGCTACCGCCTCTGTTCCTGCTTAAGCAAAGGACCAAAGAAATTAATGGGGCTATCAGCTTGCCTCCACAGAAGACGGATGACACAGTTTGCCGGAACAGGGGTAGGATGATAGCATGGCGCAAGAGAAAAAAGAGAAGAATCGTCGGAGGAACGGGAGCCGAGAGAACTATGGCCACTCGCGGGGACGGTTCTGGGATGTGAGACAGGGCACGAGCACAACGAGGAAGACGGGGGGAGGGGACACAGGTAAACATTGCCGGGAAGGAAGCCCCGGCATCTCTTGATGCATCCGACTCATGCCCGAGTCATCGCTCATCGTCTTGTTGCCTAAGACATTTATTCGTCTTACACCCAACACCGTGTTTGCACCGTCTGCAGGGAACGGCCATGATTAGAGGCCAGAACTCGACACAGAGTGTCCTGAACTCTGATGCGTGTGCATATCGTGTGATTAGAATACAGGAGAATGAATAGGATCCTGAATTGATTTTTTCATAGAACTTATAGTGAGAAATGATTGTCTTGAGGAAAATCCGCGGAGTACGCAACTAATGGGCTCTAGTTCGGAAGAGAACGTCAGGGTATCGTCTACCGAGAGTATGATAGAGACGCTCTCGCATCTGACGAGAAAATCGAATGACGAAGGGACCGAGGGAGTCTTATGGTACGTTAAACCACGCATCGGATGATCGAGAAGAAAACGGTCGAGTAGCTCATGCTATCCACGTGATCCTCGGTGAATTGCTGGCCGGTCATCAGAAAATAAATCCCGAAGAAAGCCCACGACTCCGGGACGCCCACGATCCTGAAGAGCGGTTTCCTCCTCAGATCGAATCCCACGGATGGTTCCGATGAACTTTTGAAACCAAAACAAAAGCTGAGGCGATCCGCTTTCCGAACCGCTTTGGCTGCATTAGATATTCACCAAATCGAGGAAAATACTGAATGCAACAAACCTGTCCCGTGGTGAACTGCTACGGATTCAGATTTCTGAGCGACGACCATGCTCGGAACTGCTATGATTTGTACGCACGTCCACAGTTCTGTGAAATGCTCCGGCTTGGAATAAGCCACAAACAATGAAGATCGGGTCAGTTGACAGCGCTACGGACGAGGAAGTCGACCATTGTAGTGTTTAAACAAAGTTTTCATCCGCTGCCGGTTGAGGGAAGTTTGCTGCGATTCGGCCGCGCTCTTCAAGTCTTCCATTTTTCTGAAAGTCTGCTGGAAGCGGGATCATTTGTGGTAACCAAAAAACGTTCGTTCGGATGAAGAGAAACTGCAAAAACGAAGGTTTCTGTTTTCTCCGCAGGGGTCAACCATGGAAAGATTTCGTTGCGTTCATCCTCACAACAAATCGACGTGGTGTCTTCTTGCAGAATCCTTCCAGAACGGAATTCTGAAGTACTCGCCTAGTTTACTTCAACGAACAAATCATATATCGATATATTTTCTCCGTGGAGCCCGTCGCGCAGCATCAAACAAGTTACGAGTTTCGCAGTGACCTTCAAGTTCCAATTTGAGTCATTGCAGAGCGGTGAATGTTGGAGCTTGGCCTCGATCTACAATCAGTCAAGTCAGTCACACCAATGTCCGATTTGCTGCCAGGCCAGTATAAAAAAATGGATCGCATCGATTTTGACGGTGACACAAAAGTTGGAAATGGGTGATATGTTGATCAGGCCTTCGATTCGGAACACTCATGACGCTGGCAAGATCTTGAGTTCGCTGAAAGAGATCTCTTTGGCTCCGAGAATCGGAGAGGGCTTCGGAATAATCGGAGTTTTCGGAAGAGGCGATGGAATACACGGCTTATTGCTTGGTTATGTTATTTATTAAAAGCTCTTCCCAAGTTGGATGTATAAAATCATTCCACCTCCACAGCCATTCTTTCGTTCATCGTTTTCACAGGTGATCAACTCTCGCTACGAATCATGTGGGGCCTCGCCCTATCTGGCACACTTCAAGTATAATCCGTTCCATATTCTCTGTGATTCTCACCCAAAATCACTCTAATCTACGACAGGTTTTGATGAAATCGTGATTGGATAAGTAGATTCCGGACTTCCGATTCTTCTTCCTTGAGGCACGAAGATACATTCCGGAAATGCTTTTGGGAAAACCGTGCGGTGTTTTCAAAAGTGAGCGGGATTCTCTCTGCCAGAACTTCAGAGTTTGCAGAAAGAATGCAAGAAGCAGGCGGTGCGATAGAGCTTCCGGAAGCAGAAGGCAAACCCTTCCACTCCAACATAAGTACGGTTCAAATGTGCCCATCCTCAATTCTATCAATATGTAGAAAAATCCATTCCATGAACTCGAGACAATCAACGGACTGACTAACTGAAGAAACGTGAAATAAGTGCATTTCGCGTTACCCACCAGCCCGCGTGTTGGAACAGTCCTACTCCTAATCACTCATAGAGACCGAATAAATACTCCTATCATAGATTCTCCGGAACAAAATTATGTGAACATGCTGGAATTCCGAACCCTCAGACACCGTGGACAGTGTTTCCCTGGATTCGCTCCCAGGTCGTTCGTCCATATGTTATTCAAATGTTTCTCGTATTATGTAAAGCTAAAGGTATGTTCGCATGAAATATACGTTTCAAGGATCCCCTTGTGCGCCCAACTGGAGATGCCTCAGGAATGTGAAGGTCTCCCTCCATTCTCTGTTTACGTTTTGCATTTGAATGCTACGCAAGAAATAGGAGGCTCCGCTTGTCGACTCCAGTTGTTGAATGTCGCCAGGTGGGTTCCGCCAGCGCCGGTCAGTGGTGTGTCCCCACTTCGGAACATCCGAGCATCGATGAATGAGAGGTGAAAAGCAGTAGACTGTTCCAGTATCGCCTTAAGGAAACCGAACACAGCTTATTCTGACACGCGACTCACAGGCGAATCTTCCCGTATGGATGCGGATTCCCACCATACACAGGATGATACATTTGTGTTGGGCATTTTGGCCCCGTAAGACATGAAGACATGGAATATATTCGATCCCGTCGCAAACGCCGAGAATGCTGTGTTGAACGCGGGAAGAGATTCGCGAGAATACGCTTGTGACATTTGGGATGATTTCCAAGGTTTCGATAGGACACTCAGCGGCGAGGAACTCGAATCCGCACTGCTTTTTGGACGCAATGCCCTCGAGAAAACCGACCCGCTGTACGAAGAAAACCGCTCTGTTTGGTTAACACATCGACGTGCACACGAAAGAAGCCGAACTTGAAAAGTTATCATCTATCTTTTTTATTTATTCGGTTGTTTATAATCATGCCTCCTCGTAGACGCCGGAACTCTTGTTGACGGCATTGGGCTTCTCCCCATTTCGTCCAAGAAAGTATATCGATATATTACGTGTTTCGCTCTCTCTATGGTTGCGACCAACCATCATAGCTGTGTTGGACGCCGGAGGTGGCGCCCCGACTCGAAAAAACCTCAAATGAGGAACACTCCCAAGGTGGAAGTTGTTTCCTTTCGGAGCTATCGTTGGATGCATTTCCCAATCCGAAGTACTTCCGAGTCGGCAAATGCAACACTCGACACTGGAACAGTCTCTGCGGCATCGGTCGCGACGGTTTGGAAATGTCGGTACGAGCTATTGTGACCCCCGTTCGAATTGGATGTGCGAAGTTTAGAGGAGGTTGGTTACCGGGAGAGTATTTAACTCCAAGCGACTCTAGCAGCTTCAATTGTTAAGAATTAAAGGGGCGCAGTATCTGGGGCCAGGATTGTTCAACTCTCGCATGCTCGTTCGCGCGTCAGCGACAGGCTCCGTTTACGCTTTCGGAAAGTCTTATCGCCGCCACAAAGTAGTCTCACATGAATCCGACATCAGATCGATCGATTCTATGAGAGAATTCATCGTGAAGTTTGTATTTACATTCAGGCACGCACCACACACACCGAAGTTGACTGTTGACAAGATGAACAAGACAAGTCAGCCTCCATTGCGGGCTGATCTTCCCGCCTCCGACTATCACAGCGACAGCGGAGACACGTTGGTTTCGCCTGAAATATGAAGATGAAGAACTGATGAGAACAGATGCACACGTATCGTATAGTCTAACGGCCGCTCGAGTTGATTGGCGGAACAATCGCGATGCAATGCTCTGGGAAATTTGACAGAAGACCCGAAGAAAAACGTTCCCGCATCTCCGCTTTCGCATGAAATACGCGCCGTTCGCGGAGGTATCGTTTAGGAATTAAGAGTGCCCTCCAATGATACTGTTCGAATTTGAACAAGCTTGCTACCCGTAGCGAGACATTTCGAGATCCGCTCGGTCTCTGAGTGTCCGAAACAACGCGCATCACCTGACTTTGAATCAGCCGACTGTCACGCTAACATAGATGAGGAAATGACTTCCCCGAATCTGGGGCCTTTTCTGAGGGACTCACGGAAGAGGTGCCCGCGCGAGGGGGAAACGTAAGCTCAGTAAATTGCGCTTAGCGTCAAGTTCGCCGGCAATCGCGAATTCAATGACAGATACCACAATAGAAAGCTCGCCAGAAGACGTGTGTCCTACATTCGGAGCCCTCTGGCTACATGAGTCAGCTTGCTTGGCCGATGGCTCGGTTGCTCGCTGGTTTGCGTGTGCGTTCGCAGCCACCATGTGGGTTCCTATGCCTGCGTCACTTGTTCTCCGACCGGTAATTTGAGCGCGAGCATGGAATCACTGCATCACATTCAGAGCACCCAACGAGCGTCGGCAAAACCGAAAATCTAAGCACGACGGAAACTCGACAGAACACTCACTGCTCAGAGCGCAAGGCTTGGAGATGCCGGGCGTCACGCACGTGAATAGACGATGATACAAGGAATAAAAGACATCTGAAGAACGCTCACCTCCGCTACGGGTCGTGTGCCCCCTTGTCAGGAGCAGAAGTGAATCCTTAGCAAGCACATCCGCCATCCTCCTTCGGTTGTTCGATAGGGCCGTCCTTAAGATCTACGTCGACAATGTCCTGCTTGCTTCGTTCCGTGTTTTCCATACCGGGTAAAGCGTTGGCCACTCGTCGGAACAGCTGTTTGACATTGTAGCCGGATTTGGCTGAGGTTTCTATGAACATTACTTGAAGCTCCTTGGCTTTCTTCTCGCCGTCCTCGGTTGTAACCTGACGTTTCTCCGACAGGTCGGTCTTGTTGCCGACCAGCATGATGATCACGTCCGTACCCCGCTCCGTGCGCACGTCATCAATCCATTTTGAGGTTTGGTGGAATGAATTCGAGTTGGTGATGTCGTACACAACGACGGCTACCGTCGAATCACGAATGTAGGACGGAATCAGCGAGCGAAAACGCTCCTGACCGGCAGTGTCCCAGAGCTGTAGGCGCACTGTGCGATCTTCGAGGTACATGGTTTTTGAGAGGAAATCGATGCCGATCGTCGCTTGGTAGGTATTGTCGAACGAGTCGTACATGAAACGAGTGATAAGTGACGTTTTGCCAACGCTCTGTTCGCCGAGGAACACGAGCTTGAACTTGCGCAGGGGGTTGCCGAAATCCGAGTTCGTCATCGTTTTCGGCGGCGACACAATCTGTCCACCAAGCAAGCTATTTACAACAACCGACACAACAATTCCCCTCCTGCGACTACCAGCACGAGCAGTTCGATGAACGGAGGGACTTTTGCACACTATAAGGATGACAGTTGCTCGGTCTGTTGGCCAATCAACACAACCACACTAGCAGCGTCTTGTAAGCTGGTTGTTAGCGGCAGCCGCTACCAAGCCACACGTCAGTTGGCTGCTCGTTGCCGCTGCTGCTGCTGCCACACCTCAGACCGTAGTTCCGTTGTTTACCGGGCGGATGAACGCATTGCGCTGCCACTGGGAGGCCCTTAGAGCACTTGGTAGTCGTCGAACCTGGGGCGCGGATTAAATCTTTGGCAGCCACGGAAGAAAACCTGCGCGAATCACCGTCGTCTCAATGAAAGGGACTCAACTGAGATCTAGTTCCATTTTTGCGCGATTTGGTTGGTTCTCCAAAACGTGTTGTGGGAACGACAATCGAATCTATAGGGCGACAGGCTCCTGGGAATGCTTTACACAATCATCTCTTTCGTCGTTCAGATCAGCAAGTTCGGTTCTTCTCGACGAGAACTCTGGGGATAGGGTGACTGATTCAGATTTTGCGACCAATATATGTGTCGGAACATCGGTTCCAAAATGTTCTAACCACATTGAGGGGGTCTGTATTTACCTTGCGGATGGAGCTCGCGAGTTTGAAGCTCGGTGTCAGATGATTGTAATCCCTTACGGGCGCGTCGCGACGGGTATTCGTTATCAGCTCGGCGGGGATCCCTCAAGAGACTCACTTACCTGTCCTTCGGAGTGTTTTCCCGAGCAGACGATTAATACTTCGTGGTGCTCGATTCACTTCCCGACTGTCGTTCAATTCCCTCATCAGTTTTTAGTGATGCTCCCTCCGTTGTCCGCTCGCCCGCATGCTCCGAGATCACTGAGTCCCACATCTGGACGTCTCGTTTCGATTCGGAATCAAATCAAACGAAAAATCGCTGTGGCTTTCATGGAATATCCTTGATTCCTCGGTCCTTCCTCCAGGGTAACCGATCCCGGGCGAGATGCCGGGACAGACGCTATCCACAACAGGCTACATCCGTCTTTCGGTCCGTTTTTCGGCTCTGCACAGCGAAAAGTCTCGCGACCGACCCCCGGAAATTCGACGGAAGAAGTTTTGTCTCGAATCGCTGTCAGCTTGTCCTATGCATTTATGACTTTTGGTGCGAGAGCGGTCCGCTTGCGATCCGGGCCGTATCATCTCTCACGTCGTAACACGGGCTCGGTTTGATCTCATGTGGATTGTTCTCTGGGCTCCGTAACTTTTGAAAGCTCCTTCGCTGATCTAGTCATCCACGGGTTTGTTCTTCTCGGAGCGGTCGAAAAATAATAACGCATCCAGACGGAGTAGTGGTGCTGCGGATGACATGACTCAATCGGTATCGCCAGTTTTCCGATTACGACTCTTGTTGACGCCACCCCACTAGTCACTTCCCTGGGTCTAACATGCGTGTTTAAAAGCCGTAGAGTGACAAGAGCTTGTTGTTGGTGGCCTGGCGGAAACTAACCCAGTGGGAGTCATTTAACAAGCGGCTGGTCTATTTCCACAATATTTATCTCCTCCTCGCCTGTCCCCAACTGGCGACGCTCTCGCTCGTCGTGTCCGGGTTTCACTGTCACCATCGGAAGGTTTTCTTCTTGGTTGTGCAATTCCGTAACGAGATTCTTGAGCCTTCTTTTTGTTTTCGTTCGTTTTCTACCACGGTTTGTGACGTTCCCCAATATGATTCCGATGATTACGCTCCGATCGTTTTCCGGCTCGTTTCTATGTTCGCGATTGGATTGTGAGCTCGACCCAGGATGACGAGTCTTCGGAGCGAAATCAGGAATCTCGCTTCTTAGAACGCTGAGATTCTATCGAAACGATCGGGTTGCTTACGATCCCTCCTATGGTGTGACTCTCGGCTCCGCGTTCCGC
Source organism: Neoseiulus californicus (assembly GCA_028455905.1). Classification (NCBI taxonomy): domain Eukaryota; kingdom Metazoa; phylum Arthropoda; class Arachnida; order Mesostigmata; family Phytoseiidae; genus Neoseiulus; species Neoseiulus californicus. The sequence goes on from JAMQGS010000014.1 coordinate 991,396, forward strand.
TAACTGGTTTGCGGTGCAGCAGTTGTCTAATGATTCTCGAAGATCAGTCGAGCTGGCGTCGCGTTTTGGACAGAAGTCCTCTTTCTCCCCCCGCTCCGGCTCCTCCTTTTATTATGGGCAAGATCAGGCGTCGCTGTCTCGTTCCCTTATTATTAAATAGTAACGGGGTTATGATATTTAAATTGCAACAGTCCTAATTGCACATCTGGTCGGTGACCAGGGACCGTTATTACATTTGAAAAGCTGGCCACCCGGTCGGCTAACCAACCGAGCATCCGAACGCCTGTCCCATTGCCCAGCCTTTCACAGGATCCCTTCTTTCGTTTGAGCAAGCCATGCAAAATGTTGCCAGCTAACCAGCCTCTTGAAGAGCAGGCGGACTGACATACTCGAGTCAAACGCCAAAATGAGGAAGAAGTCCCCCAGACGCAGTACAATTCACAATGGCCCATGGCCACCTCTGAAAAGGGGCGTCTATTATACAATTTGAACCGTTGCTCACAGCTCGCTCCCGGCGCAAAGCATGCAGATTTCGAGTGGCGTTTCACTTTAATTTTCCAAGAGGTATCTCCTCGAATTTCTGTAGCTTGTGCCAGAAGAGCGATTCGCTCTCTCACTTTGCTGCGAGCACCTTCCCAGCTGCGTCAAACCCTATCATGGTGGCACTGGACGTCAATGTTCACTGCGGATGTCATGGGTATGCAAAGAAAACCGGAGGATACCAGGCGGAATCGGGAAGCTCAGGTCTAGAACGTCGCAATTGAACGTTGATGTTCCCGAGAGAAACTGCTTCCGAAGAAATGGAATTACATCTTTTCAGATCTGGGCTTTCACGTTTCCGAATATTGTGATAGATGAGGGAGAGGGCTCGCTGGTTAGTTGAAAATATGAGGGGAGATCTTGAAAGCCAGAAAAGTTGAAGGAAGGTATGCCACGAGTCCATTGATCACGTTTGGTTCGGAAGTTTAACCTCTGGAAGTTTGACTCATCGATCGACAACGTTTCTATGTTGGGAATGGTAGATAGCCGAATGTATCGGGTGCGGCTTGTCACTCATTGAAAGTTGAATCGTCGGTCCTTGTGCGACAACGCATCGATTCGAAACGCTGACGAGCCGCAGATGAGTCAAGGAATCTGTTCCGCTACCACTCATTCTCACTACGTCGGCCGATGGGCCTCGAACGATCCTCAACATGCACGGATCCGTTCGCGAAGACGTTCCAAACCAAAGTCTATCATTGATTGGCTCGTTAAACTGATTCAAAGCGTCAGATGATCCGCGAAAACAGACGGAACGGGCTACAATTCTACAATAGTCGTCGAGAGAAGATCATCAAGAGCAGTCGGTGCTCCTCTCCCCCGTGAACAAGAGAGTGCGTTTCAGAATGAAAATTTGTAACCACTTCAGGCGCCAATCAGTCGATTGCCAAACAAGAGTTATTGCCCAATGGAACGATAGCACACTCTGTTGCCCAACATACGTCCAGATAGCCTGTGCAAAGTTCCGGTTCGTTCTCTCTACAGAATCTGAGGCTTTCTCGGCGGTCAGACGAATACATTCCATGTTTCCGTTGGACGAATCACCATCGAAGATATATCGGTCCAGGCACTCTTGGACAATGCATTCTCGAGGCGGGTTCGACGCAAAGCCGGTTGCCGTTACGTGCCTTGGGAGTCTCAGGCCACTTGAACTCACTTTCCGCAAGTTGTCATCTCCGCCGATAATCCCACTCAAAAGACAACGGGCAGACAGTTTCGACGTTGGTCGTTCGTGAGATGGAGCCTGACGATTTTTTGACTCCCTACAAAAGACCACAACGACATTACGTTGCGAAACCAGAGAAAAAAAAACGCAGGCCATGCTGCTGCCTGAGTTGCCTATCGATCCTAGTGCTAGCGGTGATCGCGGTGTTTTCCGTGGCAGTGGTCTACCTGTACGACCGGATTCAATACCTGGATTCTCGGCTCGAGATCGTGGGAACTGCACACAACTCCCCCGAGTACCTGGACTTCCGTAGTAAACACGTCGAGTGTTTTGTGACCGTGCCCAGTGCGAGGATGTTCATGACGAAATCAAACACGCTCACGCCCAACATGACGAGCCCTGACTTCACTCTTTCCGGATACCGAGGACAGTTGCAGCTTGATGTCGTTCAGGCCTCGACGGCCTCGGAATACCTCAGCATAAAGTATCGACCGATTTCCGGCATCACGTTCCCCATGCACAAGATGATTTCGATTCTGCTTCTGAACCCTCAGGACGACGATCTAGGGATTCAGAAACAATTCAGCACGCGCGAAGAGATCGGAAAAGGTGCCACCATGTTCGTTGAACCCAACGGATCGTCTTGGGGGACGAACTTCTGCACCCTAGACATAATCAACCGCTTTGTTAACAACAATTACATCTGTGTCGAGGTCAAAATCACGGATCTGAATCCTTGAGTCCCGGCGACCCGATGGATTTGTGGCCTCGAAGGAGTCCAACGAAGACGAGTTCAGCTCCGTCCTTTGAAATCTCGTGCGCAGACCGTTCGATGACGATGCCGTCAACAATCCTATCGTCAGTGATTCAACAGCGCTCAACGAAACGTTTAGATAGACAATATATTTATTCCGTTCCTTATTGAAGGAACAGTTCCGCGTTCGCTTGTGGTAAATGTGTTTTGCTCTCGGTGAGAATGGGATTACCGTTTCAATAAAGTGAATATTCCACCTCGATGAATCATCATGCTTCAACATTTAGAAGAGCACGCGGTAAACTTATCGGTACCGAATAGAAACTCGGAAGTTTTCCTTCTCGTGCCTTTTGTGGAGGATCAGAGGCCGACCAGTGGTTGCCCAACGGTTCAGACTCCGTACCCCCCGGGCAGAAAAGGCTTCTGGAAGTCGATTCATCGGTGCGTCCTCCTTTTTTGTATTCAATGAAGGTGTGCAACGGCCATTGTATTAGAGAGAGAAACCGGAGGAAAGTGGTGGCAAGTTGAGAGGGGAGGTAAAGACACACAAGCGAAGCCAGCCCCATACAGGAAGCAGGCAGAACGGGGAAAAAGAAGAAAGTCTGAAAGGTAGGGATGAAAGGAGGAAACTGCCGGGAACGGTCGGAGGGATTGAAGAGAGAAAAGTAAGGAAACAATTGAGAAGCCTTCCTCCGTTGTACTCAGGTGCGCAAATGCTCCTTGAGCAGCGGTTGTATGGACGAAGAACGAGGGTTGGGAGAGAATCGAGGAGGACGGAGGAGATGCGAACGCGAACCGAGGAGAGGAGAGAAAAGGAGTAGCTCTTCAATGGGCGTAAGTCTGTCTGCTGTTCAAATTGTTCCTCACCGACTGACTGCCAGCCGTGCTGGCTCGCCAGCTACACCTGCGCCCCTTTCATGGACTCCGTCAACTCAGTCTGGCGCTTCTATGCGGTGCCGTTTGGCTCGGCGACCGCGGCCGCCATTTTCAGGCCCAAAAGGAATCTCGCGATCTTTATAACGCGTGAATTCAGTCTCCAAAGGAAGATCCGGCGAATTTGGTCAGTAATTGACCATACCCCAAGCCCCCTGAATGTGAGATCGGATTCCTGAATGATTTGATTTCGAATGCCATCTTCGTGAAGTCGATGTGTCGGTTAAACTTATGGGCTTGAAGTTGAATGTGTGGATTGCACATCAACCCGGTAGGCATTGGCGCCAGCGACGTGAAGGCGCAGATCCCGTGAGAAATCTTGGTATCTGAGCACTAATCGACATCCACGTTCGTCTGTCTGTCAGTCGTTCGGCTCATGTTCAATGACGCTGAATGGAAATCATCTTGTTGAACATCTGACATCGGTCACCGCCGTCACTATCCAAACAATCCCTTTTCTTTCATGATTTACGAGGACGGACAGCGGGCGGTGGCTTGTTTTCAAAAAAGAGTTCCCCGACGTTTTTTTTGAATGGATTTTCAGAAGAAAGTTTGCAGGAAACTACAAATATCATGCCCGAATTTCGCCTTGATCAGCTATCGATGAGCCTGACGCATCCATACATCGATATGTTCAAGGGATTAACATGCTTTTCAGGGATGATTCATCATCAAAATTATGAAAAGGTGTGGATGTGAGTGAATCCCATCGGTGACGTTTGGATACGAAACGAAATCAAGGAAATATTTAACTCGCACACCGGAACCCACCTTTGTTGAAAGAGGGAAATGCTGCAAAGCCAGCAAAGCGTTTAAGGGTAGCGGCAGCCGAGAAAGATCCCGGGAGAAATGCTCGTTCTGTGCTTTACTTCAGCCCCTCCCCCAGTTTTCCCTATGGAACCCCCTTTTTATGGAGGTGCCAGGAAGGGCCATTCGAATTCATGGTCCGAGCCCAGCGCTTTACCCTGACGCTCTTCTTTTTTGCTTCTCACCTTTTGCCACCTTCTCCGTTGCCTCGCTCACCTGCCTACCCTTGCCCCGGCTCCTGCTGCTCGTTCTCCTTTCCATCCCTGCGGCAAACAGCGCGTGAAAAGTCGTCAGGTACCCTGAGTGCAGGTTTTACTTAAGAGCAGGAGCCCGGGAGCAGCGAGCAGGCAAGCAAGCGGACGAGCGAACGAACGAGAAGGAACACCTATTGTATTGCATGGTCTTTCTTCGCGAGTCTTTTCCCTACATCCAGCCGAATCGGCTGCCTCCACTGGAATCGATTATCTTCATGATTCCACGCCAACACTGCTTGCATCGATAGCACAAACCAGCTTTGGTGGAAATTCAGGTTGTGCTTCGACGAAGTTCCTCACGTCGGAATGTTTGGAAACGTTTCCAAAACGATTCAATCGAAGTCCAAGAGTGTTAATCGTGAATTCCGCAATTTTGTTCCCGCTTCCGTCCTCCGCAGTTTTCTCCAAGTTGGTGCTTCGTCAAATCGGGAACTGGAGCGAGGCAGACCTTGTTTGTATCAGAACATGAACCCGGTCTCCTCTGAGGGTTTCCTCATCCATTCATCGTTCCTGAGGAGGTTCCCGCGGCTCTTGTTCCTTCGTTTCCGCTATTTTTCGCGGTATGTGTGTATGCAGGTGTCTCAAGAGACAGGGCAACCGAACACATTTGAGGCTGTGCTCCTTTGAGCCATGCAGGAAGATGAAATCGATGGCCGGTATAAAACACACAGGTCGCATACGAAAAGCAAGGAAACGAGCGAAGAAAACGAATAACTTGAGCTGATCGTCGTCCGTCGCTCGCTGCCTTGCTCGCGCGCGGTCGGTGGGTTCGTCTGTACGTCGAGAAGCCGCCTGCTTTTGTTCGTGGCCGGCTTCCCGCTCGCTCACATGCTTGCTCTGCCTGAATTTATGATACCCTTGACTTTTCGCTCTTGTACCTGAATATGGGTACGCTTCAAGTTACAACGTAGCTGAGCCGGGTAGGGTTGCTGCCTAGTTTCACGACCACAAACTAAGGAGATGAAAAACAGTTAGGTGCGTGTGCTTGTGTGAGCTGCGTGGCAAGTGAAGGGTTCAAGACTCTGTGGGGGCGAGAAATATAACAAAACAGAAGACAAGTGAGAGGCAGGGTGCTCGCTCGGACGGGCCGACAGACCGACAATAAGAGCCGTCGACTCCGAAGACTGAAATGTGTAACAGCACAGGGTATAGAACGAGAGCCGGGAAGGGGCTCGCTCCGAGGAGCCAAAAAGTCGAACGGTCCTACAGCCAGACTCGGTCGGTCGCTCGGGCTGGCGGCCAGTCAGCCAGCCAGCCAGACCACCGATCCACAAAAGTTGTCTAATTTCTCCCAAAATCCAGCCAACACTGATCTGATTTAACGGAGAATTTTAGTTTCCCGTCTTTTGCCCCTTCACTCGTTTCGCTCGCCTGTCTGTTCGTTGGCGAATGAAGCAAGCAAGCAAGCATGTAAGCAACCAGTCAACGAACCAGGGTAAAGCCCTAACTCGTGTCTGGCAGCAAATTTCAGCTTGCTACGCGTCAGTGTGAAGTGGTAGAGGAGCTTTTTGTTAATTACCATCGGGAAGTGTCTTCGAGAGCTTACCCGCGCGATCGAGAGTGCTCAAAGCAATGATTCGAATTTTTTTCTCGCGATGGTGTACCCCACCGAACGAAGAAGATCCGTAATCTGACCTCACCCGTTTTGATACGGCATTGCGAGTAAGTTCGGAATTAGAGGATATTCAGCAAAGGGTTCGGAGGTCCTGAATGAAATGTTGAGGAAAGAACTCCAAAGTCGCTGTCGAACTGTACTGAGAATCTGTGGATGATTCGAAGAGAAAATTCGGTACAACACAATGAGCAGTTTTCAATTTCCGAAAGAAACCGAAAGGAGCATTGTAGACGGAAGATTCAGGCTCAATCAGAATACACACTCCACGGAACCCCAAAACATGAGTAGAGCTGATCAAGTCTTACCATGGTTCACGAGGTGTTGCGATGCTGTAAAGTGGACGCCGTGTTGGTGGTCGAGATGTCGATGTCGTTGGAAAGAGACCACGGGGTCATTTGGGGTTTCGATCGGCAGGTCTTCTCGGAGACGAGAGGACACGTTCGCCGTTGTCAATGGCGGAGTGGTGTGAAAGGTTCTGAAAGAGATCCGATGGCGGTGGCAATGGTGGCATGCGAGCGCATCGGTTGAGCGCATCGCTTCTCCTCCATCTTCATCAGAGGTTAAGTGCTCGCTCCGGAAACTAAGGCATTACTCCTTCCGTTAGCCGAGCAGCTAGTCAACTGACCGGTCTGGTCATCCTACTGCTCTCGTTCTCCTGTCCTCCTTTTCTACTGGTTCTCATCCAGTTTCTCTTTGAGCTCTTCCTTGACGCACACTCGTCCTGGGTAGCGTTCCTGATTAACGCGTAATGAGAGATTCCCGGCCGCTTCCCGGACCCTGTGCCAACAGAACTCGACCGGCTTTTATTTACGCTGCTTGTGTTCGAATGTACGTTTGTGGGACCACACACGGAAGCAGCTGTTCTTTCCCGAATGACGTAAGGCCGCCAAGATGACGTCGCTCTCTTTTCCGAAGTCTTGCCCTACAAGAGCCGGAAAGTTCATTGAAAATGAGGGTGGATAATATCATGGATTCCCGTGTCACTGATTGTTACTTGGATGAAACTGTATTGACGATGAACATTTTGATTTTCAGGAGAGTCGGTCCCTCACCAGTCTGATCCTGGATAGCTACCGTTAGGATCGCAGAAACAAAAATGTAAGACAGCTTCCCGGAAGCTTCGCTTTTGCATCGAATTACAGTCGATAGGCATATAGGTCAAGCGCGAAAAACTTTCAGAATGAACTTTCGACCACATGACCTCCGGTCATAACCTTCGGCTTCACAGAACAAAATCGTCAGCAGCTGCCACCCGGTGACAATCGCGAAGAAGTTCCGGAGGAACAGGTGACTCGCTCCGTAGTTTCCAAAAAGGAAAGACATTTGATCGTGGAGCGATCGGACTGCTATGGACGGAAACCGACACCGTGAGTCGCCATCGGAGCAACAGGAACGGACATGGAAGTTTATACTTTGTTGTTGTCCTGCCAATTGTTGGCTGATGATGTCGTTTGCTCTGGTCTTCGGCGCGGCGATAGTTCTAATTCCCGTTGGTCGTTGTTGTCTCTATCTCTGTTTCTCTCCGCATTCGTACAGGGTGGGCATGGCCATGTTTATTTTGGTATTACTCGACAAAGATCGCGAAGGCTAACCGAAGGCCCAACACTGGTGGCCGCCAGTTCGCTCCCTCGGCTCCGTCGGCCCAGGCTAACGATGCGAAGCGCCCATCCCTATTTGCTTATTAGACTGAAACGATGGAATGAGAGCCAGCGAGCGAACGAGCGACAGATAGAGGATCGCGAGTCCCGGAGTGGCGCAACTAAAGAACAAAAGAAACTCCGGACCAGAGAGTTGTCGGGATGTTTTTTTTTGCTCCTTTGACGTCGTCGGTACTTGTGGAAGAAGTTAGTTAGCAAACTGTTGTACCTCCATGGATGCAGGAGGAGGAGGACGGAGGGGGGAGGAGAAATAGAAAGCGGGAAAAGCAGACAGAGTAAAGCAAAAGGTTTTCGGGGAGGTCGGGCAGACTTGGAGAAAGCAAGGGGCCGACTGACCGGCGTAGCTCTAAGCCGCAGAGTCTAATCTGGGATTTGGCTACCTGGCCGACTGGCCGGTTGGTCGGCCTCCTTCTTTGCTGCTGTTGCCGTTGTCGTCGTCGTCTACTCGACGCTCTAGATCCTCTATTTCCTCCTCAGCTTTCTTTTTCTGATCAGATTGTGCCAATCCTCGTTTCTATTATAATAAGATAAATACAGGCTACGCTCAACAACGGGACTACAGCTATCCTTAAGACCTACGGGTTCTTGAGTGCTTGAACGGAGCAGCGACACAAACACTACTGCTGGCAACTGTTTTCCAAGTGCGACAACGGGAACAGCTCTCGCGGATTTCCCTACTTTGCCTTCCTTGCTTGCTTCGGCCGGCTCGTTTCTCACCCTGCATTCGATAGACACCGAACTTCATCGCAATGGGTCTAACTCGATTGTTGACTCAACATGATGAAATGATTTGGTTCATAACATTTCTTGACGATGTACGCATAACTGAAGAGGCAACAAACGACGGATTCCTTCGAGACTTCTCCCAACCTTGACTTCCGAATGTCGATATGCTCCGGACGTTGCGAATTTGTCCGGTCGGGGTGTCAACTCCAAGTCAGGTGAAACGCTTCGGTCTAAAAACGCTCTCCGATATCGCTTTGTCATGCTTTGGTTAGAACATTCGCCTCCGTCATCCGAAGAGGGGTGGTGGCCGATGCTTCCATAAAAACCACGCACCTTGCTTGTCGTCCTGAACTCAGGATGCCAAGGAGCATGAGGCGGAAGACGACGAGAGGAAGAGGAACGGGAGAGGCAGCCGGCTCGACCAGCGAAGAGCACCTCGAAAAAAAATCCAGGACGCATCGAGAATCCGCAACTTCTTCTGGGGGTCTCCTCGGTCGGTGCAGCGGTATCCATCTCCATAGCCTTCATTCTCTTCCCCTTGGATCCTTCATTCTCTCTATCCGGTTTCTCTAAAAATGGTGCGATATTTAGAACGACAAGTCCTCCTACAACATGATTTATACGGGTTTTTAGAGCCGTTCGACTGACCAACTGACTGGCCGAGCGGGCGGCCGGCCTTCCAGCCACAGCAAACAAGTCCCTTCCGAATCCATGGAGGATCAAGAATGGCATCACGGCTACAAAGGTGCTGCCGCTTTCTCTCGGTTGTCCTTTTTCCTCGGTGCCTCCCCTCTCCGTCTCTTTTTCCTCGGAACACTCGCGGGGCGAGTTTTTGTGTGTGATCTGCTCCATTCGACGCAGCACAAAAAGTTGTATTCGAAAGTCGACTGTCTTCTCGTTTTCTTCGCCGTTCGCGTCACACGGAAAGCTCGGTCGTCGTTGGCGATCCGATGCCGGACGAGGAATCGCAGCGAGCGATCATGGATCCCCTCCTTCGTTGACGAAACTCTCATAGGACCGTCACTCACGCTCCTCGAGAGCTCATCCTCGACTTCTAGCTCTCCTGAATAGAGAAAATCATTCAAATCGACCGAAACAATGATATAATTCCAGAGAATAAGGGCCTCGTTTTCGGATAGGAGGTGTCATCACAACTGAGAAGCATTGAGGGAACTACAGGAAGGGTGAGGGAGTGAAGACTAGGATTTATCTGGAACGAACCAAGAACATCTCCAAGGCTCACCTCGACATCGAGCCGGAGTATCGGATGAGATTCGGGCATTTTCGGGCATTTTTGTCCGCTTGGCTTGCTGTCACGTCGGCGGTAGCTCTTACATCTACCTCCGAGAGGCCTCATGTGATGTGATGGAGATTCTATCGATGAGTGAGGGATATAATTGTGGCACGTTCGAACAATCGCCGGCTAAGACGGCGTGCGTCCATAGCCACACGTTCTCGTACGGCTCCTCCGGGAACGGACATGCTCGCATCAACACCGAAGCCATCTTCCTCTCTCGTTCGTCCGTTCGTTTGTTCGTCGACCGGGCGGCCCTCCGCAGAACGGACCCTCCATCGTCCGATTGTATCATCCGGCATAGCTCGCATAACCATCCGAGAAAGCAGCGAGACCCGTTACTGACGCCAAGCAGTCCCAGCTCTGACGGCCTAGATACCAACTGCCTATCATACTCTGACTTTCTTACTCCGATCGAGCAGCATGGATTCATCAGAGTCAAAAACGCGTTATAACATAAATATTCGTCGATTTTGATTTGATACGAGTGTACGATTTGAATCCGTGATTGCTCGGCGGATTCGCCGGAACCAACATCTCTGCGACAGGCTCTCGTGGATGTTGTTGAGGCAAAGACAATGTCGACTCTGTGAAGAACGAGGCGTTCGATTGAGGCGGCTCAATGAAAGATTTAGTGGGCAACAAACGCGATAGAAGTTACTCGGCGACACCTATGAGCGATATTTAGGCGAACGACGTTCCAACGAAAGCAGCTTCATCATGATATGCCCAACACCCTGCCTGCGACCCTTCGCCCGTCCAGCCCGAGTTAAAGATGCTACCTGTAGGCAGCTCACGAACAAACCATTGTAGGGCTTAGCGAATCCGCACGGCGGGCCCGTGGGCGCTCACATAGAGGCACACAAACATACAGACAGACCGACCGGGAGCCGGTTGCCGAACGACCGACCGAGCGAGCAAGCGAGCAGACTTCACGGATAGACAGGGTCGCTAGCAACGAAGGCGTTAAATTGATTTAACTTCTTCATCTCATCTAACTAATGCAACCCGCGAGCGCGCGCGCTTTCCCTCACTCGCTTCTTCCTGTGATTCGGCTTCGCTTGCAAGTTGTCCCACAAGAGGTACCAAAACATTCCATTGGCTAAGTGCCCCCTTTCCTCGATTCCTCCTCCTATTCCTCTTCTCTCGCACGGCCCATGGACTTCTATCAATGCGACGACGCTTCGTCTGGCGCTCCTGAATCGGTGTCCATGTTGGCTTCACAGCAACGGTCACAGACGACCTGTTGGAACCCCTTGACTACCCGCTATCTGCTGGGCCGGAGTCAAGGTCTGCACTCCGTTAGCAGAAAAGACAGAACGGAGCTCATGAGGATTGGTGGATTGATTTTCCTCACTTGTTGACGTCTGCAAGAATTTCCGAAACTGAGAGACTCCGGAGTCCGACGAAAGGATTGGATTTTTCTGTGTTCCACTCTCCACGATTCGACGTGAGCGTGGAGAAAAAACTGGTGCCCCGCTGGCAACGTTTTCCGTTTGATGCCTTCATTTGCGCTTGCTCGTCGTGCGTCGATTCGGTCGTTTGTTCGTCTTTTCAGGAGACCGCGAATCAGACAGTCGTCCAGTCAGTCGGTCAAACAGTCTTTCGAGCTTTTGGGTTGCCGCGGAGTTTTGTTTGAAGCCCGACGATGGAGACCAGTACCACCGCAGCCGGCGCCAACAGCTAATGGAACAACGTTGATTATAATAAGGTTGTCGGTTGCGATTTTTTAAAGCCCCATTCTGTTTGTCCGTCGGCTTCCCTGGCCGTCTGCATGCATGCATGCCCGCTTGCCTGCCTGCCGTGCACCGCTTCTTTCGTATCAGTTTTCCAATGTTACTCTCTCTCTCTCTGGCTCGCTCCTTCGCAATCTTTCGCTGCCTCTTGTCTGTGCTGCGGTGAATGGTTGCGTTTGCGGGAGGGACCATGCGGACTATGGCTGGAGAGGAACATGGGGACCTGGGATGAGCGACCCAGTTAGCCCAACCGTCCGGCTTTTTCCATTACGCTTGTATTTTCCCCTTTTCTTCGTGGCGTTCTCACTCGCTCTTTCGGTCGCTTGTGTCTCACCGTATTGCTCTTGGTTTCGGTTTTTATTGTAGCTGATGTGAATGTATGTATATCGTTCGAAGGGCAACTCGTGTTTTTGTTCCGGCCTGATCCTCTCTGTTCATCCTCAACCTCGGTTTGCATCGTTTCAAACTCATTTCAGGTCTTCAGGAAAGCCCTTCGTGTATGTGAACCTCCAGTCAGATGGACAGAATTGAATCGACTCTCATGCTTTTTAGGCGAAAGTATGCGAGACGTTTCCGGAATCGGTCGTTTCTACCTGTCACAAGCTCAGCAAAACATCGAAGGAAGAAAGTTTGCCGCAACATTGGTCTCAAGTTCCACGACAAGCTCTGGGTCGCATTTTTTTATGTTAAGGCCTGACTCGGCTAACAATCCCATGAGCTAACAGGAAACCAGGAAAGCGACGGACTTGCTCGACTGCGCACTAAGGTAAAGCAGTGAGTGAGGAGTTTGGATCCCGCAAGGTGACAGAGACCACACGAAGACTCCTGCTGAGTTCACCTGCCGCGGACGAGGGGAACCGGGAAGTTAGAGAGGGGTCCCGAGAAACTCCTAAAAGGCACACCGGGATGCCAGCGAAAAGCCATCCCGAAACTCGAGGGAAAGCCGAACTGGGGGCATCGAGGCTCAAACGTTTCAAGCCTCGACATAATGAACGCCCAGGGGCGTCGATCGTGCATTCCTGCACCACCTGAACGCTGCGACCATCAATGATGGAAAAAGCATTGGAACTTCAAAAAACGAGCATGGGAGTCCTCAAAAGCTCCGGCCAATGCTGATACTTTTGTCGGAATTGTGACGATTCGAGAAGATCAGCGAGTTTCTGTTCAGTTGCGCGACACGAAGAGGACAGAGGCAGCGGCATTGTTGTGTGCATGAGTCAAATGAGATTTGTTCCGCACCGCAGAACGCTTATGCATGTTAACGTGAGCGTGTGTATCGTGTGTTAACAAGGATCTACAAGTGTGGAAGGTTGTGCTGGAACATAAAAAAGTTCCTCTGTTAACGACAGACAGAGAGATCTCCGGACGAACATTGGAGGTGTCTGCATTTTTGTCCGGAACCAACATCTCGACAACCGAAGCGATGGAGAAACCGCTGTCTTTTAACGCCTCGATCTGTGCCAGATCGTTTGCTAGGCTTTGCTAGCACCTTGAAACGGTGCAGGACCGCAACGGTGTTTGTGGAAGTGCTCTATCATCTGTCTCGAAACGGAAAACAAAAAGCACCTTTGTTTCTGGAACACTCGCACAGAGCGACATCTCTGTCTTCCGCGCCACGACATTGATTTTCAGATGAGCGTGTGGGTTCTCGTACTCTGACAACAATCTGGAATCTTCGACGTTGTCGACGTGACAAGGGAAACTCAGAATTTCGTGAAAAAATCAGAGAGTCTAACGACACGGATTTGTTGTACGAGTTGAATTCCCGTCATGCGCACATGCTCAACGACAGTCACTCGCTACGATGCCTATATGTTTTCCCACCGCTTTCAATAATGAGAGGAAGAAGGAGGGCTTGACACAGCTTGTTCGATCGAGAAGAAAGAGTTTCGGGGCTCCAAAGGCCGTAAATTTCAAAGCCCAAGTCCGGCTCGGTGTTTTTTTACCGTAAAGCTTGTTCATCCTCGCGGGTTTTCTAGCGTGGCGTCATCAAAAATGATTGTTTTTGGATATTATTCCGATGGATCCCAGTGGGAAAAGAAAGCCTGAGAAAAGGTATCGTCTCACGGCCCGAGTACATTGAGCTCTTCCATCATCATCATCGTCGTCGTCGTTGTCGTCGAGATGTTAAATGCTGAATGTTTATATGTCGAGAAGCGCTTAAGAAAAAGAATCCGTTCAAGCCACCGAGCGTAGGGTTCAATGTTGTAAATCGCAGGAAGTTGCTTCTTGGTTGCTGATGGAGGAGCTGAACGGGCTCTGTCGCTTGGTCGCTCGGTCGGTAGGTTCGTTTGAGAGAGACGAAGTCAGGTCAATTCATCTGTCAGTGAGCGGAGCCATATGCGTGTGTACAATGCCTACGCTCTCTATCCAATGTCCCGACCAATATGCGGTACCTGGGCATTGTTTGCGGTCAGGCCGCCCCTCATGCCGACAAGATATTGCACTTAGGGACTCCACTGGGGCAAAACCACTTCACCGCGCTCTGCGTCACTACGAGCCGCTCGCCCGCCCGCCCGCCAGTCAACCCACCTAAGAACCAACGACCCGCGGCCTCCGCGCCAGGTAGATAGAAAGATTCCCGCGTCCCGTAACATCAACATCCTCGAGGAGCCGAGCCCTGCTCCGACACATCGGTCGACTCCGCCACACCGGCTACACGGAGAGTGCATTTTCGGTTGTTCTCGGCATTGTTCGCGCGATTCCATAGAGTTTGCATATCGAAGATGTCGATTGAAACGGAATTCCTAACGTCAGATGTCGGGAAAACGCCGATACTTTTCGGGAAAAATTCCGAGGTCGGTGAAATCGGACACGTACTCGATGTTATCAGGTGGTTCCGCAGGTTGAGGATCGGCCATCGTTCTACATAGGTAGATGGGCTCTTCGAGCGGAAACCTGTGATTCTGACCACGTTTCATGTCTTCGTCCTACGTTCAAGTCTTCGGCGTCTGCTACCGCTCCCGCCGCTCTGCTGTTTCGCAAAGCTTGTCGAAACCTTTCTTGTCGCTTTCTAACAGATAGACTTCAGCGGAGGAAAAGCTTTCCGGAAATCATTGGAGGTTTGAGCGAAACTATGGGTCCTCTCACCGGCATTGAACGATGTAAACGTTGATTTACTATGTAATGTAACTTCCCCACCCTCTTTCGGGCAGAACAAGGGCAGGGTGCTGTCTCAAAACCGTGACTCCTTGCTTGAATTCTACCGCGATCGGAAGGAGATGATGTTACGGACAAGGTAAGCTTTGGCTGTTTAGTCTACGCTCCGGTTGTGTCGTTCGTCCGATTCGTAAACACTCGTAGCGAGCAGATCGGAGTTGAATAGCGGAGACAAAAACTGAGAGGCCCGGATTCTACGCTCGGTTCCCGAAGAGATCCCCGTGAGAGAGGTGTATTTACTTTTAATAATCGGCTCTTCCGCGCGCCGATGGATGTATATATTTATATTAGTCCACGCCGCACTGTGGGAAGCCAACAAACGAGCCTGTGTTACCTATGGCGCGAAGAACAGAAAGGACAAAACACTTCTTGTTTCCAGAATCGATTGATTTTTCCGCGCACCGGCGACGATTCCTTCAAGCATTTCGACATCAATTCCGATTCACTCCGGATCTTTGGCAGTGCCCCGGAATTCTTGAGATACTCAAGAACCCTCGTATTGCGTGTTGACCTCCAACCTCATGTTGCGCGCTATTTGACCGAAAAGCTGGGGAAGTTGGCATTGCTACAACGCAGTCCAAGAAATCGTAGCAGGAATTCCGCTGCGGGAGTGGGGGAAAATCTCAGTGCTAAGTTTAGCTTCGTTTGGCTTTGCTTAGATTGTCACACGGTTTACGCAGCGGATTCTAAACACCCTCAACAACAGCTAGACATCAAAGTGACAGCGGCCTGTGAAACTTCCCGGAGAGTTACGGCCTGAGTGCTTTCGCCGGCCAGAGTGAAATAGATCCAGAACTGGTGGATCTGACAGCATTCAGATTCGCTTTCTGCCACTCGGTTGGCGTCAAGGTTATTTGAGGGGTAGTTGACTTGGTCCATTTTAGACCGCAGTTAGCAGGTTGGGTGTGTTCAGCTCCGTATCGGGGGGGAACACACGGTTCGAGAGCTTAAATCTTAATCGCTGTTCTTCAAATTGGAAGGGGAAGGCGGCCGGTTGGTCGTTCATAGAATTCTCGGGGTTCACGGGGCGGGGGATCGAGCAAGTGGAGGAGTCATTAAGATTCGAGACTTGGTTGAGCAACGCCCAGGTATTGAAGATATGGGAGATACTTATGTTCCTTGGAGACCAGCTCCTTACCTCCGATCCGAGAGATACCACCGAAAATATGACCCCACGCTCTCCGTTCTTTTTGCACGGACCATGGAGGTGGAATTATTGATCTTCGAAAACTTCCCGCCGTAAAGACGAGGCAATCGATGCTCCGCTCGTCGGGCACTTGATTCCGGACAGTACATGGCATGGGCCAGAAAATCACTTCTCAAAAAACATCGGCACCGTCTCGCGAAGATCAACCAAAGGCCGACCGGAGTCGTGGGAGGCGACCCATTGACCGGAGCGAGAAACGAAACACGGATCCGCGGCCGGACCCAGATTGATTCGATGATGCGGGACCGACGCGCGGGATTGAAATCGTCGTGCAAAAAGAGCGGAATTTCAATACTGCCATCACATCACATGTCGTGAAAGTTTGCGGGGCTTTCAAATTCATGACGCTGATCCGGGACGTCTTACTAACTTAACTAGGAATGATAAAGAATACATGAATAGGAGACGACTTCTCTCTTCTTATCCACACGACATATATTAGCTGGTGAACGAAGTATCCCTCACTTTTCTCGTCTCTTTCCGCTGTTCGATGTCTCTTGGTCAGACCCGCTCTCGTCAACATTTGAAATTCCCGAGCGCGCGCAATGACCCGCGCACTATACGGTGGTCATCGGTCTGCTAAAAGCTCTTCGCGGGCGCTTCAAAGCGAGTCAAGCTGGTTCGATTTTCCGCCGACTTTCATGTTTGGCTCTCGTACGTCATGAGGAGACAAGTTCCCGATCACCGGGAAGATGAAAATACAGAACATGGAAACCCGAACAAGGAATCAAAAACCGTGGATGACTTTGAAGCCTCAGCGCAGAGCTGGATTTTGGATCGTCCGAGTGCGCATTCTCAAGCGCCGTTGAGCAAGTGCCTGCATCTGACGAGCATCACAGCCACCGCCGACATCAGCATCGAACTTCAAAGTCGATGACGGTTAGCTAATCGACCGTCAACTAGCAAACCGATGGCCACCAAACCTATTCCTTATATTTCACCCACTTCTCTTTCCTGTCGTCCGACCCCGAAATGCCAGGCGAGTCGCTACTCGCGACACGCACCGGCTGGATCACCCACGCGTTTCGGAAACAGAACGTTTCGCTGTGTCCAACAAAGTGACTCGAAGTATCTCAAAAGTCTACAGTGGTGAGGACTTTGATATCTACTCGGGCAATTCCACTTTTCCCAACTGATCCGAGGCGAATGGTTCAAGGAATGTGTGGCGACATGATCTGTACTGCGAGCGTTGTACATCGAGTGTACAATGCGCTGCGGACTGGCTTAGGAACTTTGGGGCTCGGACCGCCTCGCAGCTAGCGAGAGACAAACGCGGGTGCTTGTTCTCGCTTTCCACACGTCGAACATGTTACAGAAACAAATGTTTTCCACTGGCACGAGTCCACATGTCCGCATGCTACGGCTCTTATCGCTGTTGTCTTTGTAGTTGTCGTCATGTGTTAACATGGTCAACCTTACTGAGCTCTGGCGGCATGGGGTGCGCCATGTGTGTAACTATGCCACTCGCTTAGGCGAGATCAATGAGCCAGCAAGCTTCCATCAATCTTCCCCGATTTCATGCTCTGTCTACGATGTGTTCGCGCTTGTTCATTAGATGGCAACCTTAGCGAGAGTTCCGGGAAAGTCATCCGCGGCGCTTGATTGCCTTGAACTTGAACCTCGACTTCGTCACGATCTCCGACGCTTCGCAGTTACGATGATAAGACTTTGGAAGTTTGATCGTCAGTCACGCGAGCAATCGATCCACCAATCTGTAGAGAGCTGCCATCCGTAGAAGGCTACCTGGATTCGCTTCCCATCGCGGGAAAAGACAGAAGCGGCGGATGCAGCATCGATCGCACGATCTTCCAATCGACACTGATAGTTTATTTTATTGGCTCGGGTGTGATCCAAACCAGGTACCTCCTCCTCCGCAGCTGACCGAGATGGAAGTCGCCATACCCACACATCCACCCCACCAGCTCCGAGCTGAGAATGAAACCAAGTGGGGAAAAAAGCAAGTCCTGACGAGGAATCGACCGACCGAGCGACCGAGCGATCGAGAGAATCCCGATGCGGCACCGTAGCAGGAAAAAGGCGAGCAAGACAAACGTAAATAAATATTGTATACACATGCATGGCCTCTAACGGTGCGTGGGCTGTCGCCACCGCTTCGGCTCGCTCGTTCGGCCACTCTCCCCACTACGTTCGTTCACAGAGCTAGCTAGAAGTCCAACGAACGACAAGGTGGATAACGGGATGTCGGCGAAACTTTGTCGCCAAAACGGTACAAACAGGAACCGACAGGAGCGTCACTTGCTCTGGGTCTTCGGGTTCTCTCATTCGCTTCGGCAGTGGATTCAAGAGAGTAACCTGGACATGCTGGGATCGTTCACGAGAGAACGGCGCGGTGTTGAACATCTGCCCTCCGCTGAATGGACGCAGGTGACACACCGATATAGAGTACGAAATCTTTCCTCGCCATCTTCTGCCGCGAAAGTCGACGGGAAAACGTAGGGGAAGTTTTTCAGTCCGATGCACGCAGAAACGTTCAGCGTTGATTCCGCTCACTATAAAACATGGCAGAAAACAGAAGCGAAGAGGTAACATCGATCAAAGTCGATGTTCTCTGACCTTATGTGCTTCGAGCAACGTTCATCTGACATGAGACCAAATCTGGGAGACAATGAACTCCAACGGTATCGACGGGGACACGCGGGGAGTACCGGCCGACCGAGCAGCAAGCAAACGTGCATGCGGGCGGATAGAGGGGGCGTGTGAAGTCAATGCATGCTCGGCCAAATAGCTGCCGCACGCTCTGAGTTCCCTTGAGGTAAACCGTATCGGTGCCAGCGGTCGCGGTGGTCACCATTGGCTAGTGGGCTGGCTGACTGGCTGGATGTTCGATCCGTTGGCTGGTTGGTTGGTAACAAGTTGAAACAAGTTCTCCTCTTTTATCCCTGAGGACTTCGGCCAGCGGAGACCACCGAAGCGGGCTACGCCAGCTAGCTCATCACGGTTGGCTGGCTCACGAGTTCCTCTGTTCCGAATGCAAGCATATGCTCCACGGCTTCTTCCAACCCTTCTTGACTCGCGTTCTCTTCCTCTCTCAGTCTATCCAGTTGGGATTACTCCCTGCAGCCGGCTGTCTCTCCTACCACGCGGAAAACGCCGGCCGGGCGGGTAGGCAGACAGCAGGCAAGCCAGCCAGGCAAACGGGCGGGAACGCGTTCGGGCGTTTTTTGTCTCTACCGAGCGTTCGATACAACCGAAACATTCGAGCATCACAGACTCGCTTCGGAAGACACAACGAGAGGAAAACCCTGCGCATTCCGTGATGATTCATCGCAACAAAACGCGTAACACCGGGTACGGCGTAATCAACGGAATTCAGATTTACGTACCCGCGAAACTTCTGAGGTTTCGTGACTGTGCACCTAGTCCAGCTCGATTGAATGATTCCCGACCGATCGGAGGTGATAGGTTCTTCAGCAATTCGCAAACATGGATTCTTCGCTTCTGTGAAGATCGTCTCTTCACGAGCGAAGGGAGTGAAATGTAAAGTAGACAAAAGAAGGTGCTCCCAGGGGGTTGGTAACAACCGAAGAAAAAAAAAACGTGCGCTCGTATCAACACTCGCTCACCGTATGCTATAGGCAAGCAATTGCCTGAATCCAGCGAGCGCTCGTCGCTCGATGTATTCCCCGGGGGTGTGGCACGAAGAGGGGGTGGGGCTGGGGTAGAAACGCAGATGAAGACTGAAAGCATTCAGGTACGAAGTCAAGGGGTAGCGTCGGGTAAGCAATGTTGCCGTTCGCGGATGAGTTTACGTGTTCCCTCTGAATCGATGAATTGGGGTCGGCACGCTCGCGCTAGCGCGTTGTTGGCCTGCTCGCGCGCTTGTCTTCTGCGAGCCAGTAATGCGGTGAACGAGCGAGCGACAAATATCGACGATCTGCCCGCTTGCCACCAGAATCGATATAACCCTGACGACAACAGCAACGGCAACTACAGCGACGACCACGATGACAACCACGAGCACTGAGGACAACGAAGACTGCGAAGGAACTCAACCAGAAGTTTGCGCCTGCAAACTTCGTGTGATGTGCGCGTATCGACTCGCAACTCAGCCGCCGCTCTCGAGCATGCACGTTCTTTCCCGAGCAGCGGTCTTTCACGAGCGAGGCTGTTGATCTTCGCGAACAGTGCGCTCCCGTCTTCAGAATTCAGAAACCACCGAAAGTTGGCTCCGATAGCAGATCCGTTTTCCGACGGCGGCGGGAACACGCATTGACATTACGTTCCTGTGAACCCACTCCGATGAGTAGAGCTTTCATGCGGATTTGGATTTCGCTCGGAGCGCGAAATTTCGACCAGCGATGTCGGAATTCCGTTTGCGCTGGCTGACTGAGTTTCGGCTCGAAGTCGAGCAAGGACGCTCGATTGCATCTTGAGCAGCACCCTCTGCTGGTGACGCTCACCTCGCAATGTCTAGTCTAAACGGTGTTTTACGAGCGGAAAAGCGTTCGTCGAACAAATACATACAACATCATGACGATAGACGGATGAGAAGCATAAAACGGATACGGCGAACAAGTGAATATATATGGCCTGTCTGCTTAATCGCTGTCAGGGAAGATGTGATCGACGTGAGATGCCGACCGGAGGAGCGGACGGGATGAGCCGACGAGTAACGGGCGAGCTGGATGAGCAAACTGACTGAGCAACCGCCATACCGACCGACCGAGCAAGAAAGCAGGCAAGCAAGCAACGAAGGGGTTATCTGTATCTTGGCGGGCTGTCCGGTCAGCAAGCCAGCCACCGGCTGCCTGATGTGATGGGGGCCTACTATGGTAACGTGAGGCCCTTTGCTCTAATTGTTATGATACCTCCATGGCCTCGTCCGTCCGGCCGGCCAAACGAGGTGCGAGCATCACCAACGACAACAAGGGCGACAACAGCAGCAGCAGCAGCGACGACAGCGGCGACAACGGTGAGAAAAAGACCTAAGCCCGAGTTAAGGATCGTCTCGTTGCGGTTCTGCGTAGCCACTGTAGGCGGAGATTCATCTCACGGGACGATATTCAAGAACCACCTCTGACGAGCATGGGAAGAGTGAAACTTTCACTCAGAAACGAAGAATTTGATGTCGATTCGGTGGATGCTTCGGTGTCGTTTGGGAGGCAACAGCTTGCGAAGTCCTGGCACGAGGAGTTTCATTTGCAATTTATGCCGGACGCCAAGAACCGGAGCGTGGATAAGACGATTGGGCCCTGATTGGAGATGGCTGCCCGACCACGCAGCCTCCTCAGACTTACGAGAAGCCGTGACACCTCTCTTGCTTCGTCAAATAGTCGACCGACCGACCGATCGGCCACCCGGCCGAGCGACCAGTTAGCTAACGTCCAATGCGACTGGCTTTGGTCTTCCACGGCTCACTCGAGAGCTTTTTCCTTGTTCTCGCCGTTGGCCGATCCTGGCTAAGAACTAGGAAAACAAGGAACAGCGTTGCTGGACAACGCTGTGTCGAGGACGGGTTCATGAATCGGTTTGACAGCACTGTTATGTTGCAAGGGTTAGATTTGCCAATGGTGGCAAAGCGATTTGCGAAAACAGTCCACTTCGCAGACTCCCTGAGGATCGGACGAAATACCACTTCTTTACAATTCGACCAAAGAACGAGGACTCTGAGGAAAGTTACGCTCGAGGTTATGAGGAATTAAATTACCCGGAATAATCTTAGAGTCCGGGACCCGATTGCAACCACCTGTGAGTGAGATAATGAATCCGACCGAGCGGGGCAGCGAAACGAACAACGAAGCGACTGAGGATGATGGACAAGCGTTTGGAGAAGCCTTCTCCGGTCGACACTTCCTCACCGTCGCGCCTGGCTCCTTGAGCAGCGCTGCCGCAACCGATGGTAGACCAACCGCTTGCACTACCGCTATCTGACGGAGTGAGGTTGAGAACACAAGACGGAAGGGGGAGGGCCGACAGGGTGGTTGTGTGTTCGAGATTGACAGAGAGCGCGCTCAAAGGTTCCTCGGCTCTCGTTTTTAATAACGACATACAGATGTGAGCGCCCCCGCCGGATTTGAACAGGCAAACTAGTTACAAAAAGACCCTTATTGCTTTCCCGAAGTTGGCGCGAGCGACGAGAAGACATTCTCCTGCGAGCCGACGACGCCGCGCGGCCGCCACCCCTCCGTGCTAGTTCCTTGCCTGTCTGCCTGCCTGACACTCACTTTCTCGACTCGTCCTCACCACTGAGCTATCTCTTCTCGCTGTTAGTGCTGCCGCGGCTAGTTCTGATCCTCCTGTCTCTCATAATACTATTCTCCGATTCTTTTTTCCCTCGACGCCCCGTCGCTCATATTACTCTTCCTCGCAAAAATAATCGACATACACCGCCGCAACGCTGAGGTTAAAGAAGAAGTTGAGACTCGACAGCTGCAAGTGTGCATGAGTAATCGAGACACGCCACTCATCGCGATGAGAATAAATTCTTCCGATTCCATGCTTTTCAAACTGTTCAACAGTTTTCCTCTGTTTTGAAAAAAAAAACGTCTTATCCCGAAAAATAATTCGGACATCAACTTGAACTCGGCGCGTCCCCGTCGGAAGTCTGAGTTGGAACCGTGAACTTTGAGGAACTCTAGAACAACATTCGTCGTTGCCCGCTCGGAAGTCGATGAACACGAAGTCGATGGCGAGTTCATGAAGAACAGCGCGCCTCGCCGGTAGATAGACAGTGGGAACGTCGAGGAGGCCAATAGGGCTCCAACCCACGAACGATCAATTTCCTTGCCAATAACGACTTTCTCTCGAACTCACAAGAGAGGTTGACGGGGCCAGGTAGGGTAAAAGGGGTCGAATATGGCGAACGGCGAGGAAGGTTTGCTCGACCTATAGTGGAGGTGCGAAACGAGCCAATAAAGGTGAATTAGGAGAACGGCTCGAGAGAAGGGGGCATCTGCCGAACGGAGCGGAGGGAAGACGCAAACTCGGGGCCCGAGCGAAGGACGTAACTTCGAATATTCAATCCCCGGTTTGTTTGAACGAGGTGCTCCGGGCTTCGTTCACCTTGATCTGATTCGGGAAACCTGGCGGGGAGTTTGATTGAGAGACGTGGGGGCCCAAGGGTTTTCTGTAGACCCAATCGAAGGTTTTCTCTCCTTTTCATGGGCTTCTTGAGCACCGCTGTTCCGGGAATCCATCGTGTTCAAATCCATCGAGATTTGAAGTTTGATTCGTTTCTAGAGAAGTATGCGTATGAACAAAGGATAGCAACTACAACTGCACAACATAGGCAATAACAACAACAACTGCACAACATTGGCAATAACAACAAGAACAACAATAGTGAATCGGAGGAAGGAAGATCGTCGGAGATGGCACCGATGTTGGTGGTGACGCGCAGCGCCCGATAAACGCTCAACGTGTGGTCAAGTCAATGCAGCACCGTGTCAACGTGTGTCCGAGGCTGTGGGAAATCAACGCGGCTGTGGGACCGCGTGCTGTCGCTGATGGAGGATCCACGCAAATCGAGTCCGTACGAGTACGAATACCAATATGTGTGGCTTCACGGATCCGAAGACTCCGAGGTTTCGGTGGGGACTGCGGTATACCTCCAATAATCGATGCGTTCCGTACCTTGGAGGTGCGGCGGTCCCCGGCTCGCCCCTTTGTCGCTGGCAGTCTCGGTCGGTCCCTCGATCCCTCGGCCCCGTTCCCAGATTCTCTTACCGCGCTATGTCCCCCTGGCCCCACTTCTCCTGCGGGCGGGCGGGCGGACGGGCTGGTGTTCATCGCTTGCCGAAGCCCCCGACCCCGGCTCTGAAGGGATGTTTGCACGATCGATAGCAAAGATAGAGAGGCCGGCGGACTGGCTGGCTGGCCTGCGCGGCGGAGGGAGCAGGAACCACTTTCCAGCTCTTGGGACAGACGCCATTTTGTGACGACCGGCAGCAGAGAAACCAAGATTCTGAAAACATTGAACGAAGCCGTGTCTTCCTCGGCGTCTCTCATCCGCTAGCCCTGGTTGGCGGTTCGCTTATTCTTCCACTGTCAAAGGTACGCCAGCGATCCAGCCAGCGGTGGGCGCCCTGATAAGCGGCTGGGACATTTATGTGCGCATGGGTAACTCCATTTGCACGGCTTGTACCGTTCAGGTAGCTAGCTGCCCTCGTCTCGTCCCTTGCCTGCCTGCCGGTCCCCCGCCCCCCGTACCGCGGTGAGGTGAACTGGAGCAGCCCGGAGGAGACTGATAAGGGGACCCTGGGCCGCGAACACGACTGCCGCTGTCTGCCCGCGTGGACGGAAATCACATCTCTAAATCTTTCAAATTACTCCGCCAACGCGCATGGAAGCGCGTCGAAACGATCACCTGCGAACTAAACGAACATCCTCCACTCTGACCGACTGAGCCGTGCCTACGTGGACACCCAGCGTTTTCACTTGCAGCGCGCAACAATTTTCGTCAGAGCCACGAAGGAGCTCGCCTTCAAGTTTTAGTGAAAGTATCGAGAAACAGTGGAACGAACAAAGATAAAAAACAACGAAAATAACTTTGTCAGTAATCGCGATGTCGGATGCCAGTTGGGTGATGGCATTGAAAGTGAACACTGGGATCGATTGCGCCGCAATAGTTGAGTGGCTTTCGTTCTTCGCAGCGACGAAGATTGGGTGGATGGTCGCAGAGCATTGACTTACGGTCGGGACTCCTCAGGTCAATTGCTTCGCAGATATCGCTCACATTCTCAACCGATTGCATCCATTGTGATCTGGCAGTTGGACGGCCGGCCGGTGGTGGCTCAGTTGGAACAGTGACGGATCGTTGAGATAGAGTTGCGTTGGCGGGAAAGTTTCGGGAAATTCTCCTCCGAGGTGATCTTGTTGTTCTATGAGGTTCCAGCAGAACTGGGTTTCTGAAACCCCACCGAGTCAATTGGTGCTCACGTAGACTCTACTCCAATTCCGTTGACAGATCGAAGCTCTTGAGCTGTCTGACTGTATGACAGATCGAGCTCGAATCAGCGCAAGTTAAAAGGACGACAACGGAACTTTAGTGTTACCTGTGTCCTGTGCCGCTTCGTCCTGAATGGATGGACTGCTCCCAATAAGATCCACGACAGGTTTTCGAGGGGAGTTTCCGGGGCGACGATTCAGGTTTGATGGAATATCATTCATGCGACCGTTCTCAAAACGAATTCGTAAGAAACTGGACTGTTCCGCCTGCAGAATCACTTCTTCTCAGCCCATGGTGGCCCAATCCATAACTTGTAGATGTTTGTGGTATTGACATGAAAAGGACCTTTTCCCTCCTCTTTTTTCCACTACAAAAACTGCTGAAAATCAACAAAACTCACTTACTCCGACCTCTCGTGCTTTCTTTTCTCACTTTTTCTCTTCCTCTAAATACCTCCCTATCAGATAATGGATGAGTCAGGCCACAGCAACAACAACGGTGGTGGTGGCGGCGATTCAAGAGGACCCGGATCGTCCACGCCGACCTGCTCGAACAGAGGACAGCTTTCTTCTCGATGGCGCGCTTTTCCTTCCGCCCGTCTCCGATGCACGATCCCGGTGGGGAAAAGAACCAGTATTTCTAGAAAATCACAAGAATTTCATTGGATTCGCGCTTCCCGCTCGCTGATTCGGAAGAAAATCTCCGAAACAAGGGGGGATTCGACAAACATGAAATTCTCCATTCATCGTTTAGAGCAAACAAATCGGATCCACGAATCAGGTCGCTGGCTGGTTAGTCAAACAGCCCTTCCGAGGAATAGACCGGGGGGCTACTGGATGAGGACGTTCGCTGAGGAATTTTTTTGCAGAGCTCCAACTGGGGCTCTGTTGGTCAGTGAGTTTGAAGAGGTGCTTCATCACGTGAACAAAAGTATTGTTGAAAAAATCGCCCATTGAGAAGAAGCAGCAGCTGCTGCTCTCAAGCTGCCAAGTCTGCAACTGATGACATGCCGCAGGTCAACAAAGACGACTCTAAACAATTGCCTCGGAGCACTTCTTTCCTTCTCTGCCGTGGCTTCCTCCTCCTGCCATGCTCAATCGACTGACCCACCGATCCGATGGTCGCCTGGCCGCCCCCCGTTGACACCGCATCGCTGGACGTAACGTGTCCGAAATACCGCGACTTCGACCGCACTTACGGCCAGTCAGGAGTCAGGAGGTCAGGCCGATGACAGGGCGAGAAGAAATCTGCGCAGAGAAACTCTGGAGCAGACGAACTGTCACTGCCGAGAGAATATCGCGAAGACATCCCGTTAATTGGCGAGGGTCAGGATGTCCGTGCATGCCATTCCTCCCCGATGCTGGCTCGTCAGATTCTTTTGTTTCGAGGAAGGGCACGAATGGTCGCCGATGGGCATAAGTCAAGTCGCTTGCGATGGTCATCGGTATCGTGGTATGCGAATCTCTCGATGCGGCGATGGCGTTGCTGAATCACTTCGGCGGCGAGAATCTAGAGAGTCGGGAGCCGACGGAGAAGAAACGAAATCGGAAGCAGCGAGCGCGAGACATTGCCGAGGGTTCCGAGGGGGCAGCAATTAGCAGAGTCGAGGCAAAAACGAAAAACTCATTCAAACAACTCATCGTGTCTTCCAATTCATCGAGTTCAGACATTCTGCACATTCTTGACGACAGATTTCTCACATCTACGACCCTGTGGATCGACTGACGATGATCACGACGACGCGACGCGACGGTGGTGGCTTTTGAGCTCTCGCCGAGCGCACAAGGTGTCTCATCGATGGGAACACCACCCTTTAACTCTCCTAGTCCGAGTCAAGCGGCCGCGGAGTCGATCGGAGCAACAGAAGCCAAAGGCGGTGTCGAGAACGGAGACACCGAGAAGCATCTAACATAAGACTCTAAAAACAACACCTCCCACGTAAAAGTTCCCAAGCCATTGGCCTCGTTCCAGCGAATTGCTTTGTTTATATCGATCACGAGCAACGTCACCTCCTCGGCTGACACAGATTTTTCGTTCCCAGATCTGTCACGCCGACGACGATCGATGCAGAACACGAGAATTCCCACAAGGTTGCTCTCCATGTTCGCTATGCTCATCCAGCGTGGTGCTCGGCGCGATTGCCGTTCAATTGAGAGAAATTCCCTTATTCAAGTACGGGAAACAGGAAGAATTTCGTGACGCACACGAATTACGTCAATTCAGACCAAAGCACACCATATCGCGGTTCCGGAAATCAAATCTGAAACGTTCGATCCATGTCCGCTTGCTCAGGATAAAGCGAGAGTTGGATAGAATCCCAATCCAGATCCTCTAGGGAAGGATATTCCGAAAGACGGACTCGAATACGACGCGAGAACCGTTTTGTACCACGAGAACCGCCAGGCAAGGGTAACTGTTTCAGAGATTGAGGGTGTCATCTCCTGCTCGTGCGTGGAGAGCCTCTTCAGGGGAGTTTTCCTCATGATTTGATCGCCGCACCCTCGCTGTCCCGGCTAACCTCGTTGGTATTTTAAGGATTAAGGAATACTCGTTCAGCTCCGTGGTAAGCTTGAGCCAATTTGTTCTACCTCGCCCGGGAGCCTGTCGGGGCGCTTCACTATCTACCTGGTTCTCCGCCGACTGAAGAGAAGACTGACGAGCAAGACACCTTAAAATAACACGGGGTACGATCAAGACGAGCGATTTGGAAGTTGAAGCCGCCGGTTCCCCTTTCGAAGCCCTTGAACGAACAGATTTACCGGGTTTAGCCGAGCCCAACATTTCAATTTTGGGACTCTTCAAAATTTTCCGAATGCCCTCCCGCTCGGGTTAGGTTTCGTTACCCTGCGATGTTTTCGGACTCGAGTTCTTGTTTCAGTCCTAGTGGATATGCGGGGGCGGCCGCGGGAGATCTTCGATCCGAAAGTCTAGTAATCCACCGAGTTTTCGAAATCGTCCAAGCAAACCAGGAAGAGACGAATGAATCAAATCCCAGCTTGAGAACGACCGCCGGGAAACGAGCGGGCAATGGCGAGTCATGGGGAATGTTATGAAACAACGGGAGCTCGGTTTAACAACGGGAAGTCAACCGTCAGACACAACAGCACTGGGATCCGCAGACATGAACTCAACCCAAGAACAGAGAAAACTCAACGAGAGCGAGAGCGGCTCGGAGTGAGCGAGCCACTGCGTGAACGACGACGCAGACAAATGTAGTGCCACCGATTGGACCCGTCGCCTGTTTCCGGACTCGACGGATTCTAAACCAGAGCGCGGCGGCCTCAACTAGAGTATCGCTCCGACTGAGAAGGAACAGCAGTGACGACTTGATCGTCACTCAGTCACTTGCTCACTCATTTGCTCGCTGTTATATAAACACAACAGACGACCACTGTTGCCTGCAGGCTCAACGACAACTCCACCGACGACGGAGACGAAGAACGATATAGATATGGAGAGAAATGGAAAGAAATCGAAAAACACACCGACAGTAACTCCGATGACTAGGTTCAACGTTCCCGCACTCCCGCTCGGTTGGACGACATATTCGTCTTCGCACCGTGAGAATCCACCTATCGCTCCCGATTCGTGAGAAAAGCTTCGATAAACCACAGAAAGAAAGCAGAATAGAATTTAGGAGGCTCGTCATAACGAATTACGAAGGACCTCGAAAAAAAGCAGGTTCCTCGCTGACTTGACGGAAATGTAGTGCATAAGTCTTCACGGCAGCGGATCCAAGAAGAGAAAGTGGGAAGCAAGGGCAAGAGCACCAACGAGGTAGCGCTCGGGTAAGGTGTATATTGCGAATTGCATCAGGTGCTAAAGTTTCAGAGGAATTCGGCTGAATTTAGTTGTGATGACACCTTCAGGGCAAGTCGGGCCGTCGCGAAAAAGGACCGTGCGGGAACCGCGCACCTCAGCTCAGGAGTAGCGCCGGCATACCTCTGTTTAATATCGGCAGGGCTCCTTCTTCTCCAACACCACCACCACCACCAGGTCTTTGGGCACCATCACCGTTCGCGGGAGTAGCGTCACCGGTTCCCTTCTCTCTCTCTCTCTCTCCCTGCGAACACCGGCTCCATTTCGGCGCGCGACCACCGGCAAACGCTCTCACTCAGTCAGCTAATAATTCGTAGTACTTTAAATTCCAATAAGCAACACAACGGAGCAGCGGGCAGGGTGCTGGCCGGCCGCATCAGGTTATATGAGACCTCGGCTCGGCCAAGCCACACCACACCTGGCTGGGCTATTCCTTACCAAGCCTCAACGAGAGGAATGAGAGTCGTGTCTTCTGACTTTACGGTGAGTGTCCCCAGGCGTTTTTAAGGAGCGTTCCTCGGTCAGTTATTTATTGACGTGCAAGACCGACCGACGGGGACCGATCCTGCTTCGTTCGTTCGCTCGTCCGCTACCGGACTCCCTGGCAGAGTGAATCGGCGACAACAACTCGGAAGGAAAGCCACTCAAGGCCTTGCTCGTTC
The DNA here is from genome assembly GCA_028455905.1 of Neoseiulus californicus. NCBI lineage: Eukaryota > Metazoa > Arthropoda > Arachnida > Mesostigmata > Phytoseiidae > Neoseiulus > Neoseiulus californicus. The sequence continues at coordinate 1,020,633 of JAMQGS010000014.1, forward strand.
GAGCATCCCAACCAATCGAGAACCAATCTGTTCAGAATCGGTAAAATATTGATACGGTGATGAATTTGTTCTCTTTTCTCGAAACTTAACCGATTCCGAATGGAATTGTTCACCTGGCATTCGGACCGTAGATCTTTGATGCTCCGAGAGTTTTATCATGTCGATCTCCCTCACTCCGGCATGTGTAGAATCGGGCGTGGCGTCGACCAACTGATCAATTGATCTCTATGGAAACATCGAGACATGGAATGATATCGCAGGGTAGTCTCTGGAAGCGTATGAAGCGGATCGAGATCAGACGGACGAGCGAACGAAACCCAGAGAGACACGGAGAGAGAGAGAGAGAGGTAACGGTGCCCTGGGATTCCTCTCTTAATCACCTTGGTGAATTTTTTGCTCCTTTATAGTCTCCTTCGTCCGCCCGGCGCCGCTTGCTCATCGTCTCGCACGCCGCAGGGCTACGACGCCTCGGGGCCTTGCCGTAATGAGCGCCGCCCTAGGAACAAGTTTTGGATGACGGCGCAGTTTTTTCAACGCTTTAAAAGATCGTCGTCATCGTCTTCAACTTCGACTACGCGCCCACTTCGTTTCTTTGGCGCGCACCATCGTCGCGTGAGCCAAACTTACTTCCGACTCTACTCCCGTGTTGGCAACTGCATCGAACCTCGCGTATCTTTCCCTCGAAGTTTGTCGCTGTTGCCACGCCACGTACTCTCCCGTGGCTCAAATCCATCCGCGAACATTGAAAAGCGACGAGGACGTAACTACGAAGGGATTTTGTGTCACGAGCTCTCCTGAGCGATGAGATTTCCCGAGGCGTTTCACTTTTGTGGGGATTCGGGCGGGTTGGGCACGGGATGCATGTGAATGCGCGTGCGCATGTCTCGCTCTCGTCGTGACTTTGCTGTCCTGCTTAACTGTATCGAGTGAATTTGTTCATTCGTTCCGAAGCCAAATAGAATCAATTTGGAACGCTTCTTGGACATCGTGAGAGCAGTCGGTCCTGTTTCGAGGCAAATTCAAAAGCAAAACGCTCCAAGCTCGGCTCATTTCAGACTACCAGAGAGTCGCAAATCAATGTGAGCTTGACGATATACCTTGTCTTTGTCATCGGTCTCGATTTCGTTTCATCTCGTTGTCGGCGTTATCACGAGCAACCAAAGGCTGGGAGTACGCCCGTCAACATTTGAACATCGACCTCGAATGTCGCGCTTTGAAACAATTTGAACCAAAGTTTCTTCCATAGTCCCGTCTGACTCGAATACTATGTACAATATTCAACTTTTATGGGATTCGGGCGCGGAGCAACGGCATGCGCATCCTCAACTCGTCAGGTATTCATTTCTGAAAATTTTCTGCTCCCCGAGGATTTTCTACCTTGAGATTTTCCATCGATCTCCGCTTCGCTGATCTTACCATTCTTCAACTAAAGCGATCAATCTATATATGAAGTTGACCGCAGAGCGCTGAAACTCGACGAGGTATGTGCAGCCCCGAAACCATCCGATGAAGAAGGGTCCAGCTGCAGACCCGATGAGCGAGCTAGTGACACAGTGAATGAGAAGTGTATGTGTGAGCGAGTGAGAAAGCTACTCAGGAACGCCGGGAGAAAAGTCAGGGCCACGTGCGCGGTGAGTCCGGAAGCCAACATTCAATGGCGGTGCCGATGGCTCTGGCGATCCGACGCGCTCAGTCACAACCTTCCTACTCGTGCTAGCGGCAACGAATCGCGACGAATGCTCGCTTGCCTGCCTGCCTGCCTTCGTGTCCGCCTTTGCATTCGTGCACTCATTCAATCTCTCGCTGCTGCGGCTGCAGCTTCTTCTTCGTCCGGTAGGAGCTCTCTTCTCCGGTAGGAGGAATCTGTCTTAGTTTCGTTCCTCAGGCATGTACATGCATATATGTATGTATGTATGTATGCATTCACGTTTCCCAAGTCACCATCTCAACAACGAGCGGTATTGACATCGGTAAACACTGCCACAATTGCGAAAACGAGTAGGAGACAACGGTCGGTTGTGTCTTCAACGCTATGCGGAAACGAGTGGAAGAGGGTCGAGGTCGATGTTTCGCCCCGGAGCCTGCGACTCAGGCAACTAGAATCGAGATTGTATCATTCAGGGAGAAAATGGAGCTAATCGATGGGATTGAACTGTTTGTCCCTTGCGTGGATTTGAAGCGGGCGCTTGGGTTCGACGTCTGGAGTCTGCTCATTTTCGGCGGCTATCACCGTAATTTTGCCCAGAGTTTTCGAGTCGAGTTGTTATAAACTCATCCTTTGATATATCCGTCAGGAATTCGAGATGGGAAAATTTCATCGTGTCCTTGAGATTTGATCAGTTTTGTCATGCTGGGTCGTTACGTTCCTCTCGTGAAGAGCGAGGATTCGCGATCACCTAATGACGCTCGCCTAAAAATCATCTGTCGAACCAACGGAGTGAAGAAGGACAAAGACGACAATTCGACGGCAGGCAAACGCCATTAATTTTTCGCCTGCGCTCATCGGGCGGTCCCTCGAGAGGATTTCCTCCGAAAACGGATCCTTTTCCTTTTGCTGCTCCTGGAATGAATGGTTCAGTATTGCGCCATGCTGCGCTTTCCTACGCAAAAGCTGCCCAAATGCCGGAGACATTTGAGATTATTTTAATAGCCACCCTGTCAAGAAGTCAGTCACCGAAAGCGAGCGACCAAGGAATAGACAGCCTTTCTCCACTTTTTCCCGCTTCAGCGAGGAGGAAGGAAAAGGAATCGAGGCGGGAGAGCTATCCCTGCGCAATGCAACCGGCGACCACCGAGCCACGCGAGCGAGCGACCTCAATTCAAATGGAGCCAAAAGAAAAACGCCGCATTGAAGTTGTATTGAAGCTGCGCTCGAACATTTACTGAACATGGAAAACGAGGCTCTTCACAATCTCAACGACGAATGGTCGAGGCTTCGCCGCCTTACCACGACCACCATCGCCGCAGCCGCCATCGAGCCAGCGCCTTGCCAACGAGGGCCGTTGCGCATCCATTTCATGAGTTTGCGGCAAAATTGTGAAATTCTTGGCTGAATCGACCTCCTTCCTCTTTTCTTTTTTCTTCTTCATTCTCTTCGTTTCCCGCAACGCCGTACCCTCTAGCCGCTCCCTCCCGCCAGTCTAATGGTTAAAAATGATGGATTTGAAATGGCCATCATTTATATGTGCTTCTGCGACAGCAGCCTCTGGTGGTGGTGGTGGTGCCGTTGTCACCGCCAACGCCGCGCCGCCGTTGCTGGTCCTCGTCGTAGTGGTAAAAGTAGTAGCAGCGGCAGCAGCAGCAGCTAGTGATCCTCTGTAGCGTCGTTGTCCTTGTGACCGAAAAGCAGTCAGCGAGGAGAGTCAAGCGGGGGATCGCTCACTGAGTCAGTCAGTCAGTCGGTCGGTCAGTGAGTCTTCGAGCACGAAAGAGAGAGATCACCCACCTCTCAAAAGAGGCTTCCCTACACCAAACATGGCACTGGCTGTATTAAAAGCATTCCTTAGCACCTCGTCAATGGTGTCTGTCTCTTTTCTTCTCCAGCCCTCTCAACGATCCCCTCCTTCTGTCCCTCTTTCAAGTACGGTCCGTCTCGCATGACATCTATATGAATTGTGTGAGTTCAGGGCTCAGCTTGACTTCCGCCGTTTCTGGAAATTCGATCCCCGTGGTTCGTTTTCCGGCGCTAGAGGCACCAGATCTTCAAGTAGATTCCTCTTTCGACCTACGATCGAAAACTTGGTTCATCACCTCGGAGTTGTGATCAGACTCATATTTTGTTTCCACCGGACGAAACCCGTTCCTGCAGCGCCAAGGTCAACGTGGGGTTATAGGGCCTTGCCGATTCACCATGCCCTCCGGACCTCCAACGTATTTTGCGAATTTTCCGTTCACGGTTCAACGTATTTCGCAAATTTTTCATCCAATCCGTATCAATTGGTACCTACATAGCGTCTCGAATCCGTCGGGTAAGGGGATGTTTCAGGTAGATACACGCAGAAGGTGTAAGTGATACAGTTTGTCGTATTCTCTCCCCCAACGCTATAAATCGGCGACCTGGTCGGTGACGATGAGCTCGTGGTGGGAGTCTCCTGATAAGCTGCCGCTGGAAGAGCGGAGGGGGAAGAAATTGTGGAACGACGACGAATAGGGAGTGTGACACCACCACCGTCAGTCCGTTCGCTCACCGGCGAGGACGACGATGACTGCAATGAGCGAGAGCAAGTCGTGGAGACTCGGGCTAGTATCTCCTGAGTTACGGTTCGCTTCGGTAATGAATTGAATCCCGTCGTAAAATATTCGCCCAGGTACATCAGTTGGGGAAGGCGAGTGAGCGACCGACGGCGACTTCACTGCCTGCGAGCGAACGAACGAATGAGCGAGCGAGCAAGCGAGTGGTCAGGCAAGCAAAGAGCAGCAAGAGGTTTTATGTTTAATTCCCATAGTCTATTAATCATGGAAGGCAATTATAAGGCAGGCAGTGCGCGAGCCGAGTGGTCTGGGAAATGGCAAAAACCTAAGGACACTTAAGGCCCTTGCTCCTAGAGACGACGACGAAGAAGAGATCCTTGCTTGCTTGCTTACTTCTCGCTCGATTTCTAACTCGCTTGCTGTGCTGCGACTTAACCGCGAGATTATTGTTCTTGAATCGCAATGGCTCTCTTTTCCGATCCGGATGCCGTAGGAAACTCCTGTCGAGAACGATTCCCAGGATGAGAAACAAAAATTTTACCAATTCTACCAACATTTGGTGAAGTGACGGCTGTGCGCTCGTACATTTGGCGCATTCTCTAAAATGTGTGGCAATGGGCTGGAATCGGGCCCATCGATGTGCTTTTCTGTCCTGAAACCTGAAGGACTCCTCATCCATCCGATGGATTGGCCTGAAGGACCTTCTGGTCGGGATTCTGTTGCGCATTTTCTCCTCGAAATCCGAATTTCGTTGAAGTTCTGGAACGCAAGGTTGTCCCGATTGCCGCGCCGGATGACTCGAGAACGAGTCTTCTCCAAGAACTGTCCCGCCTAGCATGAGCGGTATAATCGTCGCGATTTTTATAATTCCCATTATACGCAAAGATAATAACAAAATTATGTCGTGCCGCTACTGCTGGGAAACGCTGTGTGCATATTTGAGTGAGGAGGTGCGCGCAAGGGGATCAAGACCTCATCTCCGGATATGCTTCTTCTCATACAACTCACATACCGGCCGGCGAACGGACCGACCGACAATCCAAGCAAATGGTCAGCCAAACTCCGGTGCACCGGACATCTCCACGGGCACATCGTCTGTGCTAGTGCACGTGTCAATTAGAATCCACCGAACAACGAGCGAGTTGACAACAGCGATTCGGTACATTGGCTCAACGTCGTTTCTCAAGCTTTTGGAAACGAGCTTGCTCGAGTCGAGTCGTCTTGCGCGTTGCAAAAAGGAACATTAAATTATACCCGAAGACGGCTGCACAGCTCCCGCGGGCGCGTCGTCGATCCACGTGACTCTGCAATGCTCACCTCAAAGTTGAGAATCTCCCCTACTCGGCAGGAAAGCAAAAAAAAAATGATGAACCCACTTCCCATGACCAAATGGCAAGCATTCATCCCCTTCTCGAAGTCCGGTTCTCGCCGGAGACTCGAGGACATGTTAACAAGGTGTCAAGGTGATCCATTCGGTCGGTGGGGGGAGGAGGGAGAGAGCTCACGGGTGGAGTGGGATATGGAGCCTAGAGAGGGGACATCACGGGGCCGGGTGGTGTTAGGGACAGGGGAGATGAGGTGAGTCGGATAGCGGAGGGGTGTCGCATGATACAATAGGGATGAAGGTAATCGAATTTGTAAGAGCGACTCACTCGTTCACTGACGACGGCTGGCAATCACAGCAACGATGCGTAACCAAAACTTTCCTCATTTTCTCAGGATAATTTATTTATAAACATATCTCCTGAGGGATTTGGAATGGATCGACTCGAACGACGACGTCCGCTCGTTTCGCTCTTTATGCTTTTCATCGAGCTTCTTGATGCGTCTCGGGATCGTTAGCGAGTCATGGCGCTTGCCTATTGGGCGGACGACCTGTTTCCGAATGCTGCCCCGTGCGCTATGGATATGATTTAACCCACAATGTTCAGAATTCGGACGTCATCGATCGAATATTCGCACCGTCATCGTTCTGGTAGGGACTCAATGACGAAACAACAGGTTATTCGGAATGAAACAATCGGAACGGCGAAATACGCAACTCCCCTCTGCACAGCACTGCAAAGCCAACTCCCTCGCCTGCGTGGCGCTCGCCCGCGTTATATATTGAGGACGAGATAATATTAATAATTACAGTCAGCAGTTCCACTCGCGAGGAATACACTGCTTCGTTTGCTTGTCGGTCTGCGTGTTGGCGTGCTCCCTGTACCGTCCGGTTGCTTCTTGCGCAACCGTTAACGGGATTACGTTCCGAGTGAATCCTATTCCCCATTGATGCAAGAGACGCAGCATAATCCACCTCAGTCGCTCAGTTTTTTTGTTTGAAAAGCTTGAATACATCCTCGAAACGGCTCCAGGATTGCTGTTTGGGAGGTTTCCGTGGCGAGCATGCTGCTTCTGACATCTTCGACCATTTCAAATCGATCGTAGGGCATCTGATGAGATTTGAGTTCAAACACAAAAATTTGAAGTTCCCAGATCTTGCTCCCTTTTGGATGGCTGAGCTGCATACGGAAGCGTTGCAACATATTTCACCTCAATCAGCATCATATGCTACACTGTTTACGTAGTCCTGGTCACGAGAACAGAAAGTTCTGTTGAGCCTAATGGGGCGACTGGTGCAAACCATCATCCCCCTCAACGTCTGTGATCCCGCCTGGGATGGCTGCCTCCGCCATGTTACTCTGCTAACAATTCAGAGTTTTCATTTTTTCTTCATATTAGCGATGGTATTTTGGCTCGCACTCATTTGACTTCGCATTCGCACCCCCAAGCGCACTCCCAGCGCACATATCCTTCCCCCCTCTCCTCCCAACCCCGCTGCATTGCTGTCCATGGCCCGTATAGGCCTTCCATCCTCCTAATCGTTGTTGATGCTGTTCCCCGTGATAGTTGTGATGAGCTGTTGCGAGAATTATACGCGGAGTAAGCAAGAAAAGTCCACGGGACTCTGTTTCCTGTGTTCATTTGACTTCGCATGCTCCAAGTGTAAGCCAGCGCTAACATGAGATGGATCACTTCGAGTTGTCGTTAACGGAAATTGACGGAAACGAATTCTTGCTAAAACATTGGGCCCCAATCAAACGGTTCCGTTGAATTTGTCGGCTGAGTATCTCATTGTGAAAAATGTGCGACTACGGTCTCTACTTCCGTTCGGAGGGACCGATCTTTCCACTGAAGGTCTATGACCAGAATGAAACCACGTTTCGTCGGAGAATTTCTCTCTGAAGCAATCGAAGTCCGCAGACAAGAGAAGCGATCAGACGCTAATAAATAGACACACGAAGCCGAGAGATTCTCGTAGCGGCGGCGCGAGCTACAAATGCTGTTTGTCTTGTTGCCCGTGGCTTGCTTGCGTGCCTCCCTCTTGGCTAAAGAGCAAGGTGGGCAAAACTGAGCGAAACTCGCAGCGAAGGTGGGCACCCACCTAGATAGGATTAGTTCTGACTGACCAGCGTGCAAGTCCAGCCAGCCAGCCAGTCGGTCAGCTTGCAAGAACAGCCATAAAAGTCCGCTTCTTTCCCTGTGGGTGAGCAGAACCAACGCGGAGAGCTTCTCTTTTAGCCTCTGTTGGTTCTATGGTGGGCGAGCGACGAGCGCTGACTGGGTGACCGGTTAGACATAATCTGTACATTAAGATAATCTCATTCACCTTAAACATCTATATAATGGCCTCGGAGACACCCCGCTGACTGGATCGCACCCGGAATCGTTGCTCCTTTGCCCGTCTTTGCCTCCTCGCTAAAGCCTCTGCAGGTACAGAGGCGGACTCTGTCCTTATTGGGACTTCATCTCGATCCTGTCCGAGATTTCGTTTTAGGGAACCCCCAGAAGTGGGCAATTGAGAGTTCCGTCGGACGGGACCCGAGCTAATTTCCCGCGGAGAATTAGAGGACATACGAACAGTATTTAGCCAGCTCCGCAGCGATCCTTTTAGAAAATTAACTCCATCAGTGTCAGCGCGCCCGCACGCGGTCACAACGCATTCAAATGCGAGAGTGTCTGCGAACATTGGACTTCGTGTGAGTTCGTCAGGCCGCAAGCATGCCCTGCACGTCAGAGGAGTTGGCACAGATACTCAGTGCACGGGATGCGAGTGTTGGTTGTTGACGGCGTGGCGTGGTGGTTGTCTAGTTGTCGTCTTCAATGTACAGAGTTGAAAACGGAAGTGGATCGCTGGACGAACAGATGGATTCAGAAACCCTCCAGGAAGTCGTTGACGTTCTGTTGAGCCAAAACTGCGCTGTTAATAATCTCAGTTGCTCGCCGTTGTTGTCTCCGGTCGCTTGTCGTGATGGTGATTGGTGCATCTCAAAACGATGTGGCTCACGCTGGGGACGTGACACTCCAAGCACATACCACCGCTGCGATGCTCCGATTGTGGTCGTTGGACAAAACCTGAAGATTGTTTCAGAAGTTTGCAGCATGTACTCACGTAGTTGTCAAGCATTCCACAAGTGGGAAGAGGGTCAAAGCACAAGGAGGGAAGAAAGAGGAGCACGGGAATGGAAACAAAGTATCCTAAATGAGTTTCGTGAAGGCAAATCAGAGTTATAACAAAAGACCACGAGAACTCGGTCGGTCGTGGACAATAGGTTCTGTTGTGTCCGAGTGGAATACGTGGTGATTTAGCGAGGAACTTCGTACTTTGCACTTCGATCCTCCTTTTTGTAAAACCTGAGGAAATGTTCGAATTCGGTGAACCATTGAGACAAGAGAAGCGTTCTCACTTTCTCCTTCCCCGTACCTCTTGCCGAGAGGCAGAAACGATTCGCGCGAACGGGATTCGTGATTCTCCTCAGAAATCTTCATCCAATCCAACAAAACTTTAATGTCTCCTGGTCTCAAGTGTGAGGTCAGAAGTGTCTCGATCAGATATATCTTCGAGAAGCACAGAGCACGGAACTGACTGATGTGAGTACCGGATAGATGAACAAGGAGAGGATGGACCGGGGGGAAGGAAGGAAGAAAAGAAGACTTTGCAAAAAGAGGGACCAAAGTTTGAGCTTGAGCTCTCGGCTTAGCGGAGAGATGATATAAATGGCGACAGGTCTCCTATCTCGATGTCGCTGCTGTTGATGCCGCGCCCAATGCTGTGATGACTGGCACTGGGTCACATCAAAGCAGAAATCCAAGGCTGGCTGCTATTTTTCTGCCCGCTTGTCGCGTTCTCCTTTCGCCGGTGTTGCTGCTCATGTTGCGCATCCGCGGCCCTGTATAGTGGGGATGGCAGAGAGATGCGCTCTCACACTCGTAAACGTGACGGATCTTTCCGATGAACATAAACTTATGTCATAAACGCTCAATCCGCTTACTTGACGGTTATGACGGCGCGGAGACGCGAAGGGTGCGAAACTCTACTCCATAAAGCGACGTTCGTTCCTTCTCGAACAACTGCTGTTGCTGCCCCACCTTCTCTTCGATCATCCGTCGCCGCGAGAGCTCCTGCAAACGGTTCCTCGTCCGCTCCACTTTCTCTCGCGCGGCGAAGTCGCGGTGACGGTGACGCCCGGCTCGAGAAATTCAGAAATGCAACCGCGAGGTATAAAAGTGTCAAAACGTAGGGTGACGTCAGTCGCGTCAGCTTTTCCCGAAGAAGCTGGCCGCGATCTCCGATTCTTACTGCGGTGGCTGCTGAGCCTGTTGTTTTTAGGAGGTGCGACGTGCAAACCAGTCAGTCAGGCCGGCAGGCAGGCGAGCAACGCGCGACCGAGCGAAAAGCTTCACGGAGAGGGAGGGACAGAGAGAGAAAGTCAGAGAGTCAGAGAAGAAACCGAGGAATGAACGAACGAAAACGTCGGGCCCTCAAGGCACTCAGTGCTGAGGCCACGGCAGCAACTGTGGCTGTTTTGACGCCAGCAGCCAACCACGAACCAACTCTCCTTGGGGCTTTGGCGACGAGCTGTGTCACGCCTGTCAGGTCGCTTCGATGTCTGGCTCTCACTCTCAGACCAGATATAGAGGAAGGCTAGATCCCCTACGATTTTCCCCTGTTTTCTGCGCCGTTTTCCCCCATCTCAGTGCCCCATCGGCAACCCCTAGCCCCCGGCAGACATGCTACGAAACGGCTGTGGGTCGAAGAAGTACGAGGACTCCCTAGGGAATTGCTGCTGCCGCTCTTGCTTTTGCTGGCGGTGGCGAACGGGCGGCATTGGTGTCGAGCTCACCGATGTCATCTGTGGCGACACAACCACCTCGATTGCACCAATTGGCCTTTTTCGAAGACGGCCACTTGTCGTTTCCCCTTCGCGGCAGCTTCCCGCATTCTGTCGGTCGTCGTCCAACCGCTGCAATCCCGCTCCTCGCCCGCCGTGTTAGCTGCCGGCATGTCATGTCGATATGCATCCGACTCATCATCAAAGCCATATTCGCGTCGGGAAGAGCAGCGTCGTCGACTGGGCGTTTGAGGAGAGCTGGGACATCGGGGCACGCGAAATAGTTGGGCGATCGAAACGAGTACGCTGAGGCACTCCTCGAGTGGAGCGGTTTACTAGCTGGCTTGCTTGCTTGCTCACTCGCTAGCGAGCTCATGTTTGCACCGTAGTTTGCACAACCGCGCGGGATTTTTCTCCTCTTGCACCTTCACTCTCGAAGTACAGACGAGGTGAATATCCTCCACTCGATATCGATCGATGAGCGATTTTCATATTCTAAATTATAGCTAGATGTTTCTGTGAGGAACAGTGAGTGATAAATCAGAGATGGTCCCCATCCTGTGTGAAACAGATGTCGAGGTGCTCTGTATGGACGGTTTGCCAACAGTAGCTCAGGTACATTGAGCAATATTCGACCATGTGTGACCGCATTTGACAATATCTGTAGATGCTACGTCGAAGTTCCACTCCGCGGAATGAAGTATCGGTTTGGAGGGCGCAGGAATCTATAGGGAAGCAAGGCCGAAAGATTCCGGATGCAGCCAAGGCATACCGTGAAGCTCCAACTGTCAAGTACAAATTGAATGAAAAGCTACTCAGCTTATGCCCGGCTGCTTCGGAACGAACACAGCAACGAGAATTGGACAAAGGGAAGAAACCAGCACTGCCGGCGCCGCCATCATCCAAACAAAGAATGATCCGAAGGGGTCGAGCCTGTGGGGAGATATTTAACTTTGTTTTGTGACCACTGTCGGTGATCCATCTCTCGAAAGAGGCAGACGGAACATCCAGAGGACAGACGAACCGAGCGACCAACGTGGATCTCTGATGTCTGTATATACCAACAGCCAGACAGATCGACCGATGTACGGACGGAGACGAAAATGAGCCAGCCCTGAGGCACGTTCGCTTCCAAACACGATTAGAATCACACAGCGCCCCCGAAACTTGCCCTTCCGCTTGAACCCAACAAGGGCAGGCAAGCAGTCACACAAAAGTTCTTGTTGTTGCGTCTGCCTGATGCTTGCTCGCCTGCCTGCCTGCCTGCTCAGTCGGTGTTCCGCGGCGGATCCAACACCCTGAGACCGTGCCAAATCCCCTTAGCAGCGCCACAAGCAGCGAAAGCCGCAAGCGCGTCAGCCTTCTTAACAGTGGCAGCGGTGGCAGCGACGACAACAGCGATCCAAATCCTTTTTCTAATTTTCATCACCTTGCTCCCCCTATTCTTCGGCATACTATCCCACGCCCTCCGGTTCGCTTTCTCTTCTCTCTTTTCCCGCTCTCTTTGACATCAGCCTCGGTCGAAGCGTGCTTTCTCCGTTGAGCCATGCGAGAATCTCAATGAAGAATGCAAAATCAGTGATTACGCGCGCCGGTCTCGGGGACACGGCGAAGATTGTCAACAGATTGGGAAAGCAAGCGCCTCCAACCGAAGTTTTTGGGACGGAACTTAGCACCTCTGAGGTCTGGTGGTCATGAAGACTCATCGGAAAGCTTGAACGTCGCACCTAATACGCGTCTCTGTCAGCACGCTTTTCGGGTGGCGATTTCGGTTCGCTAACTCCTCGTCCAGGTCATGGTTGCGGCGAGCCCATGACGTAGCGGAGGTAGCCGCCGACTTCTCTTCTCGGCAGCCGAGATGGATTGTAATTCACCAAAAAACGATTCAGGACACGTCATGCGATAGGATACGTAACTTGAGAGAGCCCGGATTTGAGAACAGAGGAACACTTGCATACACATGCCTTGCCGGGGGCAAAACTAGTTTCTTCCCGGTAGATGAAAGCGGAAGAGCTCTCGGTGCGCAGTCACAGCGGCCGAGCTTTGCGAGCGAGAGTTTTGAACTAAACATTGACAACACCCGATTTCTTCTCCGTTTTTCTCTCCCCGCGTGGATTAGTATGCAAAGCAGGCAGGAGAAAGCAAGAACATTTCCGATGCGCCGTTGTCCCTGGTTCGCCGGGGCTCGTGTGAAGATTCCACCCTTGCCGAGTTCCCTAATTCTCCGCGGCGGCTGCTGCCACCGCTGCTGAAGTTGCGCTGTTGTTGCCAAGAATCAAAGCGAGAAGACAATGCAAACGAAACAAGCAAACCAGACAAGACAGAGCGACAATGAGCCGAGGAAGCGATTTGCTCGATTCGTTCCGTGGGGCCATACAGGCTCCCGTCACCGGACCACGCCACGTTCAAACTCTGCCACACATTCTTTTTGGGGTGGTCAGGTGAAATTTCGAGTTGTGTTCGTCTTCCTGCGGCACAGCACTGCTCACATCTGACGGACTCCGATCAAAAAGATCGCTCAGTGCCTCCAGCGTTTCCTATTTCGGAGGTGTCGCCACGAATCGCTCCTTCTTCGCTTGATTAGTGGATAACGAAAGTCAGGAGCTTCCTTCACGGAAACACTAATACTGTCGATCGGTTCCCTGGGAGGATGGCGTCGGTGGCGCGCGCACTGCTGGCGCGGGCGCGACACCGCGCAACGCTTCCGAGAGGAGAAAATGAAGAAAAAAATTAGCTGTCCATGCGGAAAAAGTGTTCGTCATATTAACAGCAAGCAGCCAAAGGAGCCGCGGCACTGTCTTCAACGAAACGAAAGAACGAACGAGCGATCGGACGAACGAACGAACGAACGAAAGAAGACATCGACGGCAGCGGTGACAATGAACGAAGCGTCGTTGTGTATTCGGGCGGAATCGCAGCCACACTCACTTACTTCTCAGACTCCTCAAACTCCGCTCACAGCCTGCCCAAGAACTACTAGAGGAGAAGATATCGAACGATTCTGTGCGGATCCTTTTCCCTCTCACTTGAAAGCGGCTGTCAAACACGTTCATTTGATTCTTTCTGAGTTTGAATCCATTACCAACAACCGTACGAAGGGTCAAACGTGTCCATTAGTTGACGCCGTCCGATATTTGTACTCATACGGTTGATGCATGAAGCGCTTGATGTCGAGTGGAATTCATCGAACACCGAGCAACACAGAGTGAGGTGGAAAAGTGACGTATCGAACTCTCCTTGACATCTCGGTAGCTGGAGCGACTGGCGAGAGATCGGGCTCCGCTTCCGACGGGGGGCAAGTATGATGAGCAATTAATTAAAACATCTTCTCGTCGTCGATCCGCGAGACCCACAAGAAGAAGCGGCGACCGTAGCAGCAGCAGCAGCGAAAGTGAGCAGCCAAGAAAAAGACAAAGGGGAAAGTAACCTCGTTATATTTGCGATGTTACACATTCTTACAAGTTTCAACTTTTTCCGTGTCCCCGGCGAAGATTGTGGAGATCAATCAAAGTATCGAAGAAAACTTTGCATCGACGATTGCCCCAGTTCCGTGACAGAGACGAAAATATTCATGACAAGACTTCACTTTTACAACATAAAGTTTGATTGAATGTCACAAAATGCCGAAAAAATCTTTAAGGTACGGCCAAGTCAAGGAAGGACCCTGCGCTTAGTTCTCGAGACGGATTCCTAGGGGGCACTGGAGCCTGAATCATATTCGACTACTCACGTTGTTCGTTGGTTGGTAGGTTGGCTGGCTGGTTGTTTCGCCCACTCGCCAGCCTGACAACGTCTGTGCTGGTGTTTTTGTGGTAGACGGTGGTTGTTTTGGCTTATTGTGAATTCTTCGTGCGCTCCGATGCCCACCCACACTTCTCGCTGGGGGCGACAGGAAAAGTGTACAGAGCTTGGGGGGACAGAAAGTGACTGCTGGATTCGGAAGAAGATGGGGCATGAAGACAAAGGGCTGACTCAACGGGAATATTAGGACTGGTCGTTCGCCGCCCGCGAACGGGTTGGGAAAACACGCGCTCGGGGGTGCTGAGAGACCGAGTCGGGAACGGTACTACGGCAGCGTTAGTTGTTGGCTCAGTACGGATAATTTTCGTTCTTTTACCCTTCGCTCTTTGGGCTCTGCTGGAGGCTCATCACCAAACTGTTGGGGTAGTAGGCTAGCTGGCTGGTTGGCTCGCGGACGTTTTTGGATTACGAGATTGTTTTCCCGCGCTCTAATGACGCTTGTGTATGAGCCGCACTCTGTTCAGGAAATATGGACGGGGAAGCGGGCGGATCTCTGAATGAGCGGGGGTGGACGGTAGGGTGTAGTTTCAGATGAAAAACAGTCTCTCACTGCTCGAGTGCGAGCAAGCGGCGGCGTAGACGGTAGGGACGGGGCAGCAACAGAGGGCCAGGGCTCGATTACGTGCGAAAGAGAGTGCTGTGTTTACTCGCAACGACGAAAAAAGGTTTCGAACTCGTGTTTCTTCGTTCATCGTCTTCCCCGCCGCTGGATGTATGCCGCGGTGTCTCCGCACTGTCTCGGAGTGAATATTAGGTTGGCGGACGAGGGTTAGGTTAGGGAGGGAGCGAGCGGGGGGGGGGGGGGGATCAGCCAGCAAGGGGATTGCAAGCCGAGTAACACACACCTTTGTCATTTGATATGTTGTTTCTCCCCGGAGAAAAGAAGCGATGGCGGCAGCGATGCCATCGGAGGCGGAACCACCTCTATCCCTTAATAGCGTGTACCTCGATGTCCAATGATCCAGTTAGGAGCTGGTTGGGACCGAGCAAGTCAACCACTGAGGCCCTGATCAAGATATTCGATGTGAGTCCCGGGCAGGCCGGACCGATGCGGGACGTTATTCCTGAATGTTTGTGGTCGGCGAATTCGTCGGTGGAATCACTCGCCGAGAGGTCCTGAACTTGTCCTGCAGTGCAACCGTGCAACATTGCACGTCACACCAATCGTACGGCTCCCGCTATCGGGTAGCCAATGATGCGATGGAACAGCAGGTCAGGTTGAGCTTTACAACTCGTGCTCTCGCAATCTCGCAACCTGCCAAAACAATTGCTCTGCTCACACGCGCAAACAAATACAGCCATACACCATTGGTCAGCGCCCTACCATATTGGCCTCCAATCCAATCCTGGATTGCTTTGGCCACAGCAAAGCTGCAACTCATTCTGCCAAAAGTTTTGTTTTTGCATTGGAGACATTGCGGTGAGATTTTGCTTGTTGTTGGCACACGTGTACCGGGCTTCAACTCCTGTGGACCGCCCCGTACCATGTTCATGCGTTTCCACATTGAGGCGAGGCGGTCACAATTCGCGGAACAATTCAAGATCTATCTTCTGACAACTTCCTGGGGCAGACTCTGAATCTCGGTGACCATCTCCAAAAGCCTCCCTCGGAATTCTGCTCGCAAAGCTGTCTACTCGCCCATCCTGCACCGCCACGTCGCCAACCCAGCCACCGAAACATTTCAGCAATTTTCCTGGGAGGAGAACAATCATTGAAACTGCTTTCCCCGTCTTTCCAGAGCTGCGGATAATGAGTACAACTGCAACATCAGTAATCTGCACGGGTAAGCAGGTGGCGGTCCTGACTCGGACGCCTCTGCGGCCTCCGAGCTCGCCATCGCCTGGACTGGACCTCAGCATTCCGCTACAGATCGTCGAAACATCACCATCACCCTCACCGCCACCCCTCCTACCCCAAGATCCCTGGCACGATCATGACTACGTGCACAAGGGCCCACCGCAGGTATGGCACGGCTTATGTTCCTTTTGACGACCCGATTTGGAGCCTTCACCCCTTTGATCCTATGAGAAATGTTTCTGTTCTCAGGTTCGAACTCAAACTCGGTTAGTTCTTCCGATGCAGAAGATAGTGATTGTCAAGCCACAGGACCTTCTGCACAAATCATCCAACGCAGTATCCGTGATCATATCCAAGCGACGTGAGCCGGCTGTACAGATAATCAAAGGTTCACGGCTCAATCGACAGCCTAGTGATGTAGACTGTGAAGTGCGTGAAGTTGTCACCAAAGTTGTGGAAACAGTGGCCGCATTGGAGTACTGCAGGGACATCGCCAAACGAGATCAACATATCGTCAAAGGTAAAACGAAACCTACGTAGAAGTTCAAGTTTACAGGAAGCCTCCGAAATTCGGAATTCGCGACCCCACGGTCGCTCCCAGACGTCACCTCTGGGGAATATCTCCTGCGGGCTTGTGATCAGATACCCAGTATCTGTCGTCAACGCGTCCGGCATGAATCTTGTCTCGGTCGACGCTGACGACTGCAGCTCCCGTGAACGGGAGACTCCGGCACACTCATATGTGAGGATAGTGAATGTATGTATTTATACAATAAATCTATATGGGCTCGTATTCATATTGTAATGGCACCATCCACTCAAGTTGACAGACCGCTTGCTGTGGACAGCGATGCCTGAGCTTGACGCTGAGGTTTATATGATGAATGCCACTAGAGCAGCGAGCAGACCGGCAGAGCGAGCAGGCGGACGAGCTGGCCGGCCAGCAAGCCAGCCAGCTCAGCTGAGCTATCTGGTTAGTGAGCCCGACAGCTCAGCCAGCGACGAACCCCTCGACGCATGGCTCTCTCATAATTTGCCATTTTTGCGAAGCTAGGGCCATTCCTTCGAGACAAGTGAGCGACTCTTCTTGAGACGCGGCCGTTAATCACACCGCCCGTGGCTCGCACAGCGGCTTGCTTCGTTTATTCTTACCAATCCTACACATTCAAGCTCCTTGCAATCAATAGCAGCACGGCGAACCGAAAGTCCCGACTGATTTCCATGATTCAAACTCCTGAGTCTGCTCCTGAAATCCGATGATACGTGTTTGGAATCGTATTCAGACTTCCAGAAACTTAGCGAGCATGCGGAAGAGCTCCGTCTATCTTCTCGTTGAGAACTGTGTCATTCTAGCCAGCCTCCAGTGGATTAGATGATCGCTTGTTCAATATACCTGAGTGGTTATTGCGTAACTGGGAAAAATGGCAAAAAATGATCAATGTTCTTCGCAATTCTGCCAGCTTGGGCAAGTTGGCAGACTAGGAGACAAGACATTTATAAGACATTAAGCCTGACTATCTGAGGATTTCTTACCAGTGGCTACAGAATCACTTACATACATTGCTCAACGAGATATTTTAGGCTTATGACGAGGATGACACCGCGGTATCGCGACAAGGAGGTAGCTGGAGGGAGTCGAGGCCAAACGAAAGGGAGTTGGGGTGACAGGGGATCGGGGGAAGGGGGGACCGAATCGCGTAGATCTTGTCTTCGTGTAGTACCTGTCAGTCATCTATCTATTGGAATGTTTTGCCAATTTAATATGGCTTCCCTTTGCTTTCCGCTTGTTCTTCTTGGAGACAACGATGATGACGAGTCGGATAAGATAAATCTCGTTGGGTCGTGGTCGGTGTCTCTCCTGTTGCTCTCATAGATTTCGTGTGATTTGAGGAACTCGAATTCCTCTCCGTTTCGTCATCTTTGTTTCAGCTCGGGCAGGCCGCTTCGTTTCCAAACGAGCACGAGATGAAGGAAGCGGTGATGCAAACCCTTGAGGAAAGCGAGTTCCGTACCCGATGCTCAGGTCTCTCTGGCCACGGCGGAGGAACAATTCGGTCAGGACGAGGGATTTTGTTGCATCGACATTTACCGATTCGCAGAAGCCCTTCAATGGCGCGAGAGGAAAAGAAACAGTCTTACTCTCGCTGATAACAGAGAGGATGAGTGGAAGACATGCCACTCGAAAAGAGCAATCGGAACGATGTACAAAGTGAACTCTCAGAAGACTCTGAGATGGTGCTCCGAACAGCAGCGTTTGTTGGTCGCGAGCGAGAACACGTGTGCCGACGAACTTTGGCCATTGAGATTCTGCTTCCGGCCCGTGTCGGAGTCAATAAGATTTTAGTGAGTATTCGAATCTTTACTCTCGGATACATAGGGAGCGAATGACAGAATTAGCGATCTGGAGAGAGCAGAAGCCAGCTAGTAATGTCTTGACGAGTGAGCGGAAGGCGCAATTGATTGATTGAACGAGTTCGCGATCTCTAGTTCTGTTACCCACGACCCCTGCTCATGAGTAATGGCCGACAAGTTACTCCAGGGAATGTGCTGCTGATGTCCTGGTCGTTGTGGCACCGTGCTCCCGAGCTGTAAGAACTGAGGTGATCTGGATCCTCCGGAGGAGCGAGATAATTGTGGCCTGATTTCTCCAAGTAGCATGATCGGTTTCCCGGACAGAAAATAATCTTCCGACGGTCCGATGTCAGGGGCGCAGCCTGAGACTTGAGAGGAACTTTGAGAGGATCATGAGATCTCGATTCAAGACGCATAGAAGGCTCCATCCATTCCCGATCAGTGCTGTCCCCTGACCTTATCGCCCTAGAGCAAACTCTACAGAATCATCTCAATGATCATTTTAACCACAAACTTCAATCGATCAAAATTCAAACCGGAGGGAGAAACGCCGTTTGCAGAGCGTTCCCCACTGATACACAGCGCGCCAGAGAGCGAGGGCCACGTCGGCCCAAGTTCTCAAGTGGGTAATCCCATCAGGATTTTGACTTTCGCGCGATCTGCTCACAACGCACTCAAAGTAGCCGAATCGCTGGATGATTGTAGCCTCGCTCAGTGGCCGCCTTGCTCAGTGACTGTCTGAGTGAGTGGCGAGCTTACCCGTGAAGTCATCGGAACTGAGACAGAAGAGAAGAAAATTTATGACGAAGGTGTCACGCGCTTGTTTCTTGGCGCTGCATCGGTTCGTTCGTCGGTCCGCCAATTTGCCATCACCTCCCTCGTTTCCGCCCCGGGGTTCTGTGCTCATACTTCAGATGTTTCCTTCCCACGTACACAATGCAAGGGTGTGCCTTGGTGAATTCCTACAGAGCTCGAGGAGTCGGTCGTTCGTTGATCCACGTGCGTATCCATCGTTGAGTCGCGCTTGCTGCGCTGGCTGAACTGCGCATCTCGATCGCCGCGTGCTGTTCCGGAAGTCGGAGCTTTCAACTTTTTATATGCCACTTCCGTTGGCTCGATGACTGCTTAGACCCGCATAGACACCCAACTGGCTGGGTCGACAAGCAGACCGACAAACGCTCCAAACGACGGACAGACGGCCGGCCGCAGCACCTCATGAACGAAAAATCCTTGTCGGCATCGAACAAAGTCACTTCGATTCATCCACGTACACCCCGCTTGACCTCCTTTGTTCGTGCTCCTCAAAAACGCCTTCCTGTCTATCGAGGCGAGCTTTTCGCGAGGAACATCCTCCTCCTCTTCGCTCAGCCAGCCACGCATGTCGAAGCAAACCAAGATTTCGTAACGCGATACACGAGTCTGTTCGAGTAAATGTGTGTCACTGTATCTGTGAATTCGCCGCCGCCCGCCGCCGATATAGTACTTTCACATAAATTCGCCGTGAGCGTGCCTCTCTACTTTTCCACTTCTTCTTCTCCTTCCTCCCAGATATCTATCGTTCGATTCGTCGTTGTTTCTCTTCTTTCCCTCGTGCTGGTCGGCCTATCTCAATTCGCTTTCGGAGCGATTTATGCTCTCCTCGGGTATGTGTCGAAAGACAATTGGTTACACTCCGCTCTTCGGCAAATCCGACTTCCACCAGGCGAGCTAGTTCACACAGGAGCTTGCAGCGGCAGCAGCAACAAGCCCGGAGATATATGCTCCGATACGACTTTACGGAGCTAGTTTGTCGTTCGCTCGTCGGATCGTGCTCTTACAGGCCGTCAAGTCACGAGCCGAGTAGATATTTCCGCGATAGAGATCACTGCAGCTCGCTTGTTGTGAGACGGACAAGCGAGAACGGCTCCTTCGAATTGCTGAGTCATAGTCATAGCACTTGTTTTTCCGTGGTTTGCGGATGCTTCTCACAAAGTATACGAGAACTAGCCCAGGTCCATCTTCTCCGGCATCCTTTTCCCTTGACAAAAGTTCCGCGACGAAAGTTCGCTGTAAATCGAGCAACGGTCCAGGGTTGACTTCGAATCAAATCATTGGGTAGGGCGGAAATGCAAAAGAGGTTGTCCTGATAGAACGTGTTTCAGTTCTGAAATTCCATTTCGCTGTTTTCTCGCCTCGAGGTGTCCGCTCACGAGCTCGCGCGGAGCATCCGAGGGGTCGCATTGAGCGGCGAGATATTTGTTGCTCGGGCGCGGGCCGCCGGGTCAATTTCAGAACCCCAAGCCCAGATTCGGAATCCACTGATCGGGTGGGTGAACGAGTGACACTCGATCCAGATCTCGAATGTGAAAAAGAGCAAACACAACTGGCGCATTGAAGATGGTCGGCCGATGATAAATTACCATGGAGAAATCCCCGTTACTCGGCCCGAGCCTCGTCGTCGTCGTCGTCCTCCCTCTCCTATCCTCCTTGAACCCCTCTTCCCGATTTCTCCGTTGGAAGGTGTCCGGTGTCCTCTCCCAAGCACTCTCGATATCCGCAGGTGAGAACGCTCGAAATTTCGGTGTTTGAGATGTATTGAATTTCCGATTCGATGGAGCCTCGCGGACGGAGCGAACAAAATGGCGGATGATAGATGTCCACTTGATTGTGGTCATGAGTTGACCAACGGGATGCGGCGCGCGCGTCCGCCAGCCCGAGCAGCATTCGTTTCCAAAATGACATAGTGTAGTTTGTAGAAGTGCTTTTGCCTAATTGTAATTCGATATAAGAGGCCCAACATGAATCTCAGAGCCATTGTGAGTCAACTAGATTATTCGATTAGGATGCTCACTCGCTGCCGCCGCCGCCACCACCAACGCCATCCAAACAACCCTCGCTACCAAAACTCCGTCATGTTTGGGGACATTCTCGCCCACATATGAACGAAAGATGAGAGTCGAGAGACCAAGAGCGTAGCACGGGGCTGTTGGTGAGGGCAGGAGTACAATGCATCATCACCTAAGGCCATAGTTAACCTCGAAGTCACCGTTTGCTTCTATTCATTCGCTAAGTCGTTCATTCAACAACGACGAGAGGGCAGACATGAGCCGAGGAAGCCACTCGTGCTCATCCGAAGCTCTCATCTCACCCCGTGCCTTCATTTCACTTGTCAGCGTCACCTTTTCTGAGTGGCCAGATCCTTTGGAGCTTTGCTTATAGAATTGAATGGTCTCGACTGTGGGAGAATCGAAGGAACTTCCAGACCAAGATCCCTCTGGATCAAAACATGCGCTACCAGGAGTGAACATGGCATGTTGTGCAGCATTGAACAATCACCTGAATCTGCACCTGTTAACTGCTCATCAGCGTATCAGGAGTGGAATGTTCCTGTTTCCTGCTTCCTTGAGCCTAGCTCGCGCACGTCTTTCGAAACCTCGGGCCGTTGCGGGAAGGCTTCCTCGATTCTTCCGCCGTTGTCCTGGAGTGCCAAGTTGTGCCTCACGGTATCTTCTCGTCTGACAGTGAGCGAAGCAGGATGACAGACGGTCATATCTCGGAGCTCGTGTGGTGTTCCCGCGTGTCGTGTTGCCTGAAGTGGTCGGTATGGGTCGATTGCCGTCGGGTCCCATTTAGCTAAAAGCCATTAGAGCACCACCGTGGCCGCTCGGCCGGTCGTTGTTCGTCACTCGGTTCTTCTTACCGTTGAGCGGCGTTTGATAGCGTGCCCGTAAGCGACCCTGTCAGTGTGCGTTGCGTATCGGTGTTTTTTTTTCTGCACCGAGCGTCGGCCCACCTTACCCCAGCGATGAGACCGCGCAAGCTAGACGTACGTGGGATTGGAGGCAGCAGGTCCCATGAACAAGCGAATGTGTATACACAAATGAACAAACAAACGTGCGGATGACAGCATGAGTATCCTGTATGTTTGCACTGGACGCTTGAAGGAGGCGCGCTTTTTCTTCTATTGCAGCGAAGCATGGATGGAGACGAGTCAATTCGAGCTCCTCTTGATTGAAAGACTCACCTTTGCAGATATAGCCCTCTAGGGATGCCTTGTAAAGCTAACCTCGCTGCCGCCGTCGCGCAGCCACCGAACGAGCTCTGGGGAGGGAAGAGAAGACAGCAGCGAAGTAGGGATACAACGAGAGGATGCTCACCCCACTTGAAATACCTACCTCACTGGCCAGGGCCTCGATAGCCGCCAGGTTCGGGTCCACCGGTTGACTTCGATGGGTCCGAAGCTTTCCGTTGCACTTCGCTGATCGCGCGGTTATCATGGTTATCGGTATGGTCCACAAATCTTCCGTGAATCCGATCCTCGATCGCCCGGGTCGGATGCACATACTTTCGTTGATGTCCCTGTTGTTCAATGCTCGATGCTCCATTGAAGTGATAGAAGATGGTCCCTATCGAGGTACTCCGTCTGGTTCCATGAAAGTTTCTTTGGGCAGAAATTCATCACTGTCCGAGGCGACTTTTCCCTGCACCAGGAGACTGATTCGGGTGTTTGGGGAAAGCATCTGGAGTAAGAGACCATTCGAACGGGAAAGGTTCCCAGAATTGGACCTGACCAACGTGAAACTCATGGGAAGAACTTATCCGTTGGTCCATGGATCCGAAAAGCCATATTTTACTCCTAGCGGTACAGCGTTATTATGTAAAACGACGCTCGGCTGTCATGACAAGGGTGGAATTGACCCGAGAAAGTTGCCCGCGTGCCCTCCTGCTTACCCTCTTGCCGCCCTGTCTGCCTCCTTGTCTCGGAAGCAGGCTGACTCCGAAGCCAGGCTCACTTTTCGTGGAGGCCGATGACGACAACACCAACAACAGTGGCGACGACGACGATAGCAGCAATGTTGGCGATGATCTTGCTGCATATGCTTTTGATGGATATGGCACGATAGGGTGAAGGACACACCCCTTCTCCTTCTTCAGCTCTGTCGGTGTGGACTTGACGCGCAATAGGCCCGCGGAATTGACAGGCGTACGCCCACAGGTCGCTCACGTCGCGTCGAGCGAGGAAGCGAACGGAAGAGCGGGCGTGCCAGAAAGATCTCCACTTCTCGGTGAGTCCCAGATCCATCCTCGCGCCAGGCAAGAAACCAGAGGATGGACTCGCATAACTTCGCGTGACCGAACCCCACCTCCGATCTCGGGTTTTTCTCCGCATAATGCCACATGCTACACGAAAGCGCCGCCGACATCCATCGCTACGACCACCTGCTCCTTTTCAGTGAGTTGTGGTGAGCGGGCGAGTAAGCGGTGCACAAGAGACGAGTCAGTTGGTTGGTCAGTCAGTCAGTCAGTTAGTGAAGTAGTGTTCATTTAAGAGCAAAGTTTCCTCTGAGACTTTGCGGGAGGAGATTCGGGGCGTCCGAGTGAGGGTAAGGGGTTTGGAGTGGTGGACTTCGAGAAGGCGGACGTCGAGATGGAGCATCCTTCATAAAAAGCTGTACTTACTTGGGAGGCCAAACACTCATCAGCCACTGACTCCATACTGAGAACATGAGCCGACCGAGTAGTCTAACCGAGCGAGCGAGCGAGCGACCAACCTCATCTTCATCCCAGTTCTCCCACAGCTCCTGCCTCTCGGGGACGCTAGGGACAGGGAGACGAGGGAGGGCTTGGCCGATTTAACACACATTTCAATTCAAGGAGATTTTTTCTCGTCTACCCGATGCCTTGCCAACCGCAAGCGCTACCACCAGAGGATGTTTTATTGATCGACTGTATTGGCAATTAATGTTCCGTCTCCGGATTGAACTACTTTTGCCTTGACGATTGTAGTTCCGTCATCCATGATGAAGAGGATCGAGTCTTCGGCTTGAGCTTGCTCGATTCAAGGAGGAGGAGGAATCGGTCCCATTTTCGGAACGAGGGTCCGAGATCAGATGAGGGGAAGGTTCATGCAGCCGGACTACTTCTTCAAAATAAGATGTTTCCATTTTGAGTGGTCCCCCCCGCAAGAATGAATGTCAATGAAGGGACAAGAAGCGCGTCTGACGACAACGACGCGACGGCGGCCACAATGGTTCGTGACAGCTTTTTGAACCGCTGAGGGAGTGTTTTCGTCACGGTGTAAATGTGTCTTGCGGTATCAAGACACTCTAGCGGTATGAAGTGACAAAATGGCCATTTCGCCGACCGGCTGACTTGGTCGAGTCCGTTCCGTTGAGCCCGCATTTCTCCCCCTGTCCCGCTCAGCCCCAGTTTTCCGTGGCGGGCTGTCGACTCCCAAATGCCCCGCCGCCCCGCCGCCCCTCACTTCTACGCCCACATTTTACAGTTTTCGTCCTGCCGTTTGGTTAAGGGGAATCTGTTGCCGAGTGCGGTTCGGGCATCGTCCCTCACTCAGTCGTCTGAGTTTCCGTTCGTTCGTCCATTGGTTCGACCGTCAAGAGGTCGTCGTCAGATCCCTCTGCTCTTACTTCAACCGTAGAGCACAAACCGACCGACAAAGACACAATCCCGAGCTTCGACCGACGAATCCGCGCTCTGGCAGGCAGACAGACAGACAAGCAGGCAAGCAACCAGGGTGTGGAAGTGAGGGAAGCAGCGAGGGAAGAGATGATCCCTCCAAAAGACAAAAGCACTTCGTGATATCCTCGCCGTTGTCGTCTTCCCGTTTAGATGAGCTTCTGTCAGCCAGTCAGCCGGTCTCTATCCGTCTGTCCGTCGTGGGTGAGTCGGTCTGTCAGCCGGTCTTTGACGAAAGCGGCGGCACTCGAGGAAATGGCGACAATGATCATTCCGTTGGTGACGGCCACGACCACATTGCGACGTGAGAAAACTGAACTCTGTGCTCTTCTTTTCTGCAAAACTATCCAGTCGCTCATCCTCTGTTCGGCTCTCATCCTCCCTCGGAGTCATCGGACTTGCTCATCTACACTCCTCGCACAGCTTTCCTTGGCCGCACATCTGTAAACTAATATGCTGCCCGCTGCGAGTGGAGATCCTTCCTCCATGACACGACTTCCTCCTTTTTTTCCGAGTGCTGGATCTACGAAGAATACTCTCGTTCTTGTAGGCTCTGCCTGAATTCCCTGGCCCCTATGATGGAGACCTCGATACTGTAGAATTTTTCCCTCATCCTCCTCCCGATAGACTCTTGGCGCCCGAGCGCCCTCTTTGAGGATGTACCATAGTATGTCTCAATTCCTCAAAAATTCACCTGGGTTCCTTTTCACGAGGATTCAAAGTCATGGCGAAGTATGCATTCTCCCCAGGGGTGAACGAAACCCTCTTGTCTTCCTCGGGGTTCTCGGGTTCGCGAAGGTGCTTGCGGATATGTTTGTTGGTTGACTTCTCTGTTTGGCGGAGCGAGGTTGGGGATGATGTTAATGATAATGACGACAACGAGACATTCCACGGTATCTCGTTTGTCTTCGTGGTGATAACGGAGTCATCCAAGGAGACCCATCAGATACGCATGGTCGGGGGATAGGTCGGGGGTTGAAGAACGGACCAGGCACCACAGAAGTCGCGTAACGGTCAGCGGGAGTTTCGCCGAGGACGAAAAACAACTCCAAACCTCGGACGGTACTTGTCTAATCAGAACGATCAGCCAGCCTCGTCTGAAAAGGTTTGAAGTCGGTTGGAACGGCAGATGGAGAAACACCGCATGCAATGGAGTTCTCAAGTCGGCATCTCACTCGTTCTCTCCCATGGAAGTGCATCTCCTCCTCACAACGTTCCATGACCATGCAGCACCAGCCAGTCAGCCAACGAGCCAGCCAGCATTACAACAGACATTAAGAGGTCGCTGCACGTCGGAACCATTGACTGAAAATGTCGCTACCGTTTCTCTACCTTGGCTTCGATTCGAGAAACGGTGGGGCAACAAGTCACTTGTTCCCCAGCCGGCCACGCAATCACTCGATTGATCCCAACAACTGAATTCGAGAGCGAAAAGCCGGAGAATTTCCAGCTTGGGATGTTTTCTCGCTTGAAAAGTCGACGACAACGGGGTCTGATCACATCTTCGTAACTGCAGAAGCTCGTTCCGCTGCACGCTCGGTGAAGCCCAAACTCCATAATGTGTGTTCGGCGTTATTAAAACGATTCGTAGTCCTACTTCGCAATCACACCTCCTAATCTGGGCCATAAATGGTATTTGCCAATTCACCGGTCGAAATCCCCGCCGAGTTCTTGCCGACGTTTATACCCTTTAGCTTAGGGACTCAAGGAGGAACTGGCGTAACCCTTGAGGCGTTGAGAGGCCACCGTGAAATTCCTTGCTATGAAATTCGTCTTCGGCTTCATGAGAAGCGCGAACTGATAATACACATTTCGGAGTTGCTTCCATCAGCCTCGCGTTGCGAAAACTCACGGTTCCGTAGTAGTAGTAGTAGTCATCGATGAAACCATGCTCATTGAAATCATTCCCGTCCGACGACGGTTGTGTTAACAATGGCCGGGGGAGACCGGCTCGAGTTGAAGTAGTTCTTCAACACCTGCGTCGCTGCCGCCGTCGTTGTCGTCGTCTGCTTGAGGAAACGAATTGCTCTGTCTACAGCAAGCTGAGTCGCTGCGTATCAGTGCAGGTGTAGGGATGGAATGAACGAAGGGAAAAGGGGCGTACTCCTCGCTGAAATCACTTTTCTTCACTCGTTGGCGCCTGCTGCCTGCAAAATAAATGAGTCGACGTGCCTTGGAAGATAGGTGGATTCTTCTCCTTTTTTCCCGTCTCCGCCTGCCCTGCCCCCCCTGGCCCCACCTGCTTCCCGTCGACGCTGTTCGTGTTCCCACTCCCGGATTGTGCTTCTGCCACCGTGCCGAGAGGGCGGCGAGGACGGCAGGTGCGCCCCATATAATGACTCGTCTTCCACCAAAGTCCATCTATCACGAGCTTGCGTAAAAACTCAACTCTGAGAGCTCTCTCCTGACAAGCGAATTTCTCGCCCCATAGGTGCACGTGGGCGGTTGCCTCCGAGTACCGAAAGCCGACTGGGACAGGGTTCCGCGGGAAGGTGAGGACAAGGTTGAGCGTTTGTATTTTCTTCCTGAAGGGTTTTTCGCACGGGCGCAAAGCGAGTCGAGCGGTCGAGCGTGACAGACGAACTTTTACACGGTTTTCGCTTCTGTCGAGCGGAGGAGGTAATTGCTATGACCCGACAGGGAACCTCAGCGGTTAGAACAGAGACATTTGAGTGGAGTTCGGCTTCCGGATACTCTGGCTTTACGCAGGTCACCGGCTGGCTTAGCTTCAGGACGCGGCTCGTTGTCCGCAGAGCTTGTTGCATGACTTACCCCAGGCATTTCTCTCGCAGCATTTCAAGCGGATGTGAGCGGCTCGTCGACGTCTTGGCTTCACCTCGGCTGACCAGCAATCTCTTAGGTGTGCTTCGTGTTTTACTACTCGGAGCCTGTGCTGTGCTGCGAGTTCTTTCGCGGTCCGCGTCGTCCAGGGGTTTGTCTGTTGTTCCGTCCGCCGACTGTATCCATACATGTCTGTTAGCTTTCGCACGTTGAGCCAGCCGAGGTGGCGACTCAGCAAAAGTGGCTTGTTGTCACAAACAGAGCTCTCCCCGCAACTCCCAAACTTTATGGCGGTTGCTGCTTTGGCGGAGGCGCCGACCGACGGTGACGACGACGCTGCGCTGGTAGTGTTGCTCGTCAGTGGGAAGGTGACGAGAGCCTCGGGGCGGATGAATATTCCGAAGGTGCCCGTCAAGCTCCGCAGCCGTTCTAGAGTAGGAGCGCGTAAAGAGCGGGGCGAATGGCTCCGTCGCTCACTTGCTTGCTCACACTTTTCTGTTCAGTCAACGCGATTTTCTCATTCCATCAGATTGCTTAACCCACACCTAGCGGGAGCCTGGCCCCGACATCTGCCGCTATGCAGATTCGATCAGATGAGCAAAACCACATCTCAAGATTTTCTCCGCTGTTTGGAGGTTGGCTAAGACAATTTATTAGAGATTCAACGAGAGACTTCAGAGACTGAAAATCTGCTGAGTGCTCAGGACAGCGGCGCTTAAAAAGCAGCGCGCTCACGAGTAGACGATCAAGTGGAAGTGGGAGGAGAGAAAGAGCTAGAGAAGGGAAAAAATATATGAGGAGAAGCTCCGGCAGCAGTTCGGACGACGAGGTGCAAGTGGAAGAAATGTGACCATGGAACAGGCGACGCGGTGCGCTCAGCCCCGATCTAGGGAGATGCAAATTTGAATGAAACTGGAGACATCCTTAACGTAGGAGAGAACTGGAGAGAGATGAAGGCAAGAACAGGGCGTAAAAAACCGCGAGCGCCTTTGGTCCGTGTTCGACCCTGGAGAGGAAGATGGAAAAACGGGTGCGGGAGCCGGCTCGCAACCAGTTCTCCAACACGCGGATTCCTCGATTTCATGTAACGGAAGCATCAAACGCTCAGCTGTTATAAAAACGGAATACATTCAGGTCCGAATCAGATCAAGCAGCCCCGTGATACATTGAATGTACCTTTGTGAATAAGTATTGTCAAGCAGGGATCATAGGAGATGGATACTCCTCAGTGGAGTCTTCCATTCACTCGTTTCCGAAAGATTTCACTAAGGCAATTCTCCCTTTGAGTTCCTCATTCAATTCGCTCTCCTTTGCCCCTCTCCACTTATTCGAGTATGCCGATCGCGGCTCGTATCCTAACCACAACATCGGTCAACTCGACTTACTTACAGTTTGGACCCTCTTCTCTTTGCTCATGGATGCAAGCGCCTGGAGAGGGTGGAAGGCACCGCGGCCAGCGGTCGCCAACGATTCCGTCAGATGCTTGCGGAGATCCACTGACTGAGTGCCGGCTTTGACTGTGTTCGAATTGCAGGATGCGCCAATCCTGCTTAAGGAGATGATGGACTGAATCTCTGATTTTAAAACTCAAGTTTCGGTTTGGTCGGCCGGACCAGTTCGGAATGCACCTCCTGATCTGATTCGTCAGTGTATCCGTCTTCCATTCGTCAATCCACCCACGCCAAAGAGCTTTCAACTATAACGCCGGGCCTTCCGATGCTGGTCAAGGAAGCGCTTGGACCGCTAGCCAAAACAGTCACAAGTCGAGGGGAATCCCGTGTCGAGGATGGCAATGGACTGCGCGGGCTCTCTCGTACGCTGTCGTGGTCGTGTATAGAAGGAAAAGCCAGTCCGAGTAGACGAGAAAGGAGGAGAGCGAGAAGTGAACGAAAGAGAATTAGAGGTTTATTTATTTTTAAGTATCGGCAGAGAGTCTGGGCACGTCGGAATACCCATGAGCTTGCGCCTCTTCTTTCTCTGCCTCCTCTGCCTGCCTAAAGTCTCGCAGTATAGGGACTGTCAGCTCTATGGACGCAAAAAGCTGTCTCCATAGGAGCCACCATCGCTCAGGATTCGCATGCTGCAAACAGGAGCACTGTGACCCGAGGATGAACCTAAGAGTGCAGGAGCCGGAACACGCGACCAAGCTTGCAACCTCACGAATCATGTTGGGACCGTCACTTGGAAAAATGTCTGCCTTCGCCTCAGACATTCCATTCTGGAGCAAAACTCCACACGAGTCTCGAATGTCTCGGATCCAACATTTCAGAGAATGAGCTACGGTTATCTTTCCTCGCAAGTATGGCGCTCGCAGCAGGTGATGCGCTGGGTTTGTCAGGTCGGATACCGAACAGACTTATTGACTGCTCGAAAGAGTGACTGACTGTTCGGCCGTCTCCCTAACTCGGAGAACGGAAGAAATCAATGTGTTCTTGTTAGCTCAGCGCGGCAGGTGACCTCCTTCGTCGGCCCTTCAGTCCCTCCCGTGTCCCTTTTTTGCCGAGTTCCAGCAAGGTTCCACTGCCACCTTCGGTCCGATTTCATTTCCGGGCTTTGCGGCGACAAATCCAACGACAGACGTCGGGACAACCTCCTTTCCGTTCACCCCCCCCCCCCTGGCTTCGTCCACTGTCGGACCGACTCCGATGTCTTGGTTTTCTCCGGATCGTTTTATCATTATTATTTATTTCATTCGAGCCATGTTAACCTACCGGGGATTAGCGGGGCTCACCTTATGACAAAGCTCACGGAGTTGTATCATCAGAGGTGCGTTCCCATGGCATACTATGAACCCCCGATTCCCTAAGTCTTCCTAGTCGTAGTCGAGGCGCTCGGCCTCGATTGTTTCGCGAACACCTCGTACGAAAGTCTGAGCAGGCATCCGCGTGCGCAAACTGTTGAGAATGCGTCAAGATGCTCGGGTCGGCAAACGAGTTCCATTCAATTTTGAGAAGACGTGAGATTGTTACTAATTGTGGACTAAGAATCTCTTCACACTTTCTGCCTGGCTGCCCGCGCGCGCGCCAGACAGACGTGAAGAAAATCCTCCGCTGTTTGCATAGAGTTCGTCCGTGAGCTCGAAGCGCGCCACAAACTCCTCCCGTTGTTCAAGATGCGCCTGCTTTTCATCTCCTGGGCGTTCGTGTCCCCCGGTGTCCCCTGGATTTCCACGATGCTCCTGAAAACACCGACCTCGATAGACTGGTCCACGGAGTTTTCGATCGAAAAGGTTCGAGGTACGGCCTCGAACCTCGAGTAGAGATTAATCGCCCATGATGGGGGACACCGTAGGGTAGTTCGACTGATTGTGAGACAGAGACAACGTTATAATTTTCGAATGTACAAGTGGGTGTGCTTTCGCGCTTGAGCCCAGATTAGAAGCCCAGCGAGCGGGATTAGATCGGCGACAATTAACATACGTAATGTGAGGCAGGGGAGTTTGAGTCCGTTCGTCCGTCCTCCCTGAACGCTGCGGCTTTTTTCTCTTTCTGTATCCTCCTGAGCGACCGTTTCCTTCGTAATTGTATCTCAAGACACCAAGCAGTCGAGTCGGCGGTTTCGCCGTCTGTGATCGAACATCGGACCGCACAAAACGAGAGAATGGCGCACACAAAGCGAGTGAGACGCGCGCAGTCCATGGACGTTCCGACGAGGACATGGATAGACTTCATGGGGCTCAGTGGTCGGCTGTTCGATTGACTTCGTCCGTAAAATCCGTTCTCTGTTTCGAAATCCATCCTTAATTCGATGGTTGGCTGGCAAATCCAGAGTCAATTTTTATTGGATCCAGTTGTCGAGCTCCATCTCTCGTTTCCCTCCCGCCATCAGAACCAACAGCTCGACTCTGCTCGAGTATTGTAGTTGTCTCGGAGCCGCGGCAGTTATTATAACTGCTTCGAGTAATAACATAGGGATAGCTGGCAACGGCCGCCGAAACCGATCTGAAATTTCGATAGGAGTTTTAACGATCAAAAGTTAGGCCTAATGTCGATTTAAAATCTGAGATTTGCTTTCGAAAGCCATTCGGTCGAGCCTCATTGAAGAGCAAATCGCAATCCGTCGGGTTTGGCGACGCAGTCTCGGTCACTCCACGAACGTCGTCGTCGTCTGGAAGAAGGAAACCAATCATGGGTCGAGTCGCGGCAGCGAACCAACTACGGAGCGAAAAATAAAACGTTGGGAACCAGGACACCCTAAAAAAGGAGGCCTCGACCAAGGAAGTCGGATTTTGGGGGCGACAGACACTTTCTCTGTGAGGGATAGGGCTGCAATCAAAGAGACGAATTGAGAGATTCGGACGGACGTGGCGTAGGGCATAAAATCGACCATATGGCTCCGATCTCTCCCTTTCTTCGGGCTCGGACAGGCGGCGGGTTTTCGTTTATTTTGACGTCGTCGTTTCCTCGGCAGAGAAGAATGTCCTCTCAAAATTCCACAACAACCAGTTCAAGGAAGCGCGAGGCGCCGAGAAGGTTCCAGCGGAAGGAGAATTCCAGGCGGGAGCACTTCGCGCGGTGACCCTGGACAAAGTTGTCATGGTCAGTGGTAGACGATTGGATTGCTCTCGACATTGGCTCAGACAACGCTCTCTGTGTGAGTCGACCAGTTGCCCCGATTCCATGACTTCGTATCGGGACACAACGTGGTCATCCGATAAGAGTGTTTGCTACCCTGCATAATGCTTTTCTGAACAACATGTGCGGTGTAATGGCCATCCTTGTTGCCATCCTGGTCGTTTTCGTCGCTGGGGCTTCGATCCGGATAGCCGCGGCGCGGCGGCGGCGACGGCGGCGGTTGTTGTCATGGCCCTGTCTTGGCAGCTAGGATCCGAAGCTGGTTTTGGTCGGCTTCAAACTGTCTCTCAGTGTTCCTCTCGATTTCTCTATCTTTTCTTTTCTATGGTTGTCTCTCCAGGCGTCGACGTGGAGACTACGGAACACAATTTGATGGGATGAATGTCATAAATTTTTATGGGAGTCCATCGACAATAAAACATGAAGAAAAAGAGAACTATAATTCTGAAGACGACGACGTCGACGACCAAGCCGAGACGTGAGTCCCTTATGGGACAACAACTCTATGGGATTCACTGCGATCGTCGTA
Source organism: Neoseiulus californicus (assembly GCA_028455905.1). Classification (NCBI taxonomy): domain Eukaryota; kingdom Metazoa; phylum Arthropoda; class Arachnida; order Mesostigmata; family Phytoseiidae; genus Neoseiulus; species Neoseiulus californicus. Next base: position 1,053,270 of record JAMQGS010000014.1, read on the forward strand.
GCGCCTACTATAGTAGTTCTACTATTGAAGCATCACCTCACTTGCCATGACCGAGCGGGTCGGCGAATTGGGAGCGAGCCGCTTCGAAAGAATCCGACAACGACAACATTTCAAATGCTTGTCGGCAGTTTCGAAGCTCGGAGGAAGGCGCGTTCCGAGTGAAAATACACCTGCCCGCGCTGCGCGAGCGAAGGAAGAATAGACTCGATACGGTTGCCTATTGCTCTATCTATGCAAACAATCTCTCCGCGGATATCTCCGAAGTAAATTTTATTTTTCAAGAAACCGAATGGAACGCAGCCACGTCAAATGACGGATTTTCGAAAGATGTTTTGTATCGGTTTGAATCAAGTGGGATGGAATTCGAGAGATGACGAGCAACCTGTTGTTCGCTGCTGTCGAAGAATCGATTCGTTGCGACGAAGGAAGAGAGTCACGAATTCCACAATTCGACCGAAGAAAAAGTCAAGCTCACCTGTCGTTTTCCCGTTTGATGCAAACGTCGCTGGTGACGGTGTTGTGTGGGCTCAACGCGCGAGGAAACTGCTCTGAAATTCATGATTCCCGCGGCGTTCGAGGCTAGGAGTGACTTCTGCATAATTGACCAGACAAGGAACGAACTTGTCGACCGAACAAGATCCGAACACGCAACAAGGTAGACAAGGTGCGACAGCGAACGAGAACACACCTCGACAACAACCACTTGTCAGTCAACAAATACAGTCGTGAAATACGCCGTTTCCCTTCAGAAAAGAGACCAGCAACAAAAGGAATTGAGCGACTCGGCGGAGAAGCTATCGGGAAAGAGACGAGCCGAGGCCTGGAGGAGAAGAAGGAAGAAAAGGAGAAGCAGGAGGGGAAGGAGAAGCAGCAAGATACAGAAGCCCCGAAGCAAGCAAGCCACCCAGCATTGGAGAGGTACGGCCACGCTGAGATTCTCCAACAATGTTCAAGGTGTGAACATCGACTAAACAATGTAGAAGAGTGATGTCTGATGTCGGTTCTCGCGCTGGGGAAGAAAATCTTGCGTGCGCGCCGAGTAGAGAGTTGCTAGTGGAAGTTGTAAGTGACCGAATTCCCGTCCGGCCAGATGAATGGACGCAACACCGAAGAGGATGAGGAATAAGGGTAGACACCGGTCGCGTCCGCCACTGGGAGCCGAAGTGAAGTACGCGCGGAATGTGCGCTCGCTTTGCAGATTCCCCGCGTGGTTGTTGGCCACTGTGGCTAGCCGGAAGGTACGACGAGTGGCCGAGCGAGCGAGCGAGGTGGCTATTCGCGGCGGTTTCCTGGTTCAGTAGCGCGCATTTATGCGAGCCTACTCCATTACGAATACCAACCGGCGGATACGATTGCGGTGGACGTTGCCCGGTTGGTTGGTTGCCATTTTAAAACAACCATTTGTCTCTATGAAGCTTGATCGCGTTTTTGCGGCGAGTGCCCTGATGATGATGTTGGGAACGACTGTCTGAGACCTCGTCGGCGACGACCGTGACACCGACAATGGTACATACGATGATCCGAGTCAGAGATCAGCCGCGGCTTTGGCTCCTTGTGAATAATAGCTGGTTTTTTATGCGGGCAAATTTCTCACACAAGAGAGGTGGAGGAGCCGGGAGATGAAGAGGAAATATACGCCGCTCACGGAGAACAAACCGGCCTCAGGACGACAAGTATGACGGCACAGGACGGCGTGTGTGTGTGTGTGTGTGGGAGTGGGTGTCGATAAAAAAAGGGAGTCTCTCAACTAAGAATGACTCGGCCGTTCAAAGACATACCGGGAGTGGATCCGGAAAGGGGACACTGAGGGGAGAAATTCACGAGAGGAAAAAACGCGGGGGACTTTGTTACGGGGCCGCCGAAGTTCGACGAACGCGGTTGAAGTGGCCGACGCTAAAAAAGATGTAATTTCCATGCTAATTACCAACTCAAGACGAGGCATTGTCTCTCCAGGAGAGGTCTATTATCTATCGCGGATGCCGATGCGACGTTGGAGGCCGACTACACACGGCGGAAGACCAAGGGGCCGGGACTTCTTCTCGGTGCTCGTTTAGCTCGCTCGCTGCCTTCGTCCGTTCGTCCTCACTGAACGAAGATGGCCAGCTCATCCGTTCGTTCGTTCGCTCGGTCGTCCGTCCGTCCGGCGAGCCATCGGTATTGTGATGTAGATGATCACTTCGAAAGCTTCCGCTGCTGCACCGACCGCTACTCTATGTAACATACCCTGCACGAGCACCGCGGCTGCCGCCGATATGCATGTCAAAGGTTTTTCTTAAGCCGTTACTACCGAGCGAGAGAGGGCCACGATGTCGACGACGACGACAACAAGAACGACGACGACGACGACGGCCATGATGGGGTTTCTGTTGTTGTAAGGGACAGCAACGACGGACGGAACTTCCTGTCTCATTCAGAGATATTATGGAAGTATGCCCTGCCACCGAGGAGCACCGAGACCAACACCGACTTTTGCCCCAGATCTCCTATGACTTGATGCATCGCGCGCCTAGAGATCGCATACGAACCGCGTCGCACTGAATTCCCTGATTCAGGAACCCTGGAAAACTTTCGATTACCTCGGGACCCTCTTCTTTTGGCGAAGAGATGTACTCCGATTTCCGACCCGTTCCTCCGCATTTCGCTCTAAAATCATCGACTCTGGAGGACATTCAAAGTTCTTGGCCGCAACTCCTCCCCTTCAAGCATTGGGTCGCTCTCAGTGTGTCTCAGCGCGGCTTGACCTCGCGGACGTCGAGCTGACGGCTCCCAAGTCTGCAACGTTCTCGCGGCGGGTTTGTTGGTAGCCAAGAGATGCCGAGGGAGAAGCAGCTAGTCAGGGACGCGCACGCAGAAGGAGACGACGACGGCAGCGGCCAAGCAAGAAAGCCACCGAACGACCGATCAGAGCATCATAAATATTAATACGCCAAGAGACAAGTATGCAGATATGTTGATGACTGCTGTCCCAACTCGCTGTCAGTCGCGTTCACTCCGAGAAACCGACAGATTCGGGCACGCGTCCGTCCGCGCACGCAGCACGCGCATTCACGCAGTCCAGCGAGACAAGACAGGAGATGCTGCCGCTACTTGAAACTCAAAAAAAAGAAGAAAAAATAAACAAAACTCAACTTTGAAATGTCCTCTTGTCTTCCGCTCGACGTTCTCTGTCTGCATACTTTGATTATGAGCATCACCCTCTCCCTTGACTTGTCCGTTATCTTTTCTCTTCTGCTTGTGCCCGTCCCTGACCACTCCGCTGTCCGCGGACTTCAGGATTGCTTGGAGCTTCTCTCTGACTTTCTGATTGTCCCGGACTGGACGAGCGACCGCTTCGTGTCTCCACTTCCCGTTTTTTTTATTTTCCCTCGGTAGGGGCCGGCGCGAAGATGCTGTCATCTCGGAACAGTTTTTTAAAAAATTCAATGTGTTTTTTCTTCATGTGTTGCGTTGTCGTCGGCTTCGAAGGGTGAGAAAAAAGTCTCAAAAATAAAGAACGCTGTCGGCTTCGATCGAACGAGTCAGCCAACCAACCAGCCAGCAAGTCAGTTCGCTTGCAAGCACGCCAACACGCCGAGCCTGGTCTCGAAAGAAGCTTCGCCGACTTCTTCTCACGTAGGAGCTACCTGTCAACCGAGGGCTTAAGATTCGTTCGTTGGCCATCATCGAAAAGAACACAAGCTGACGCGCTCCGTTGAGGATCGGCTGTCCCCCTAACTCGGCAGATCCTCTCCCTCTTGCTCCCCTTATTGTTCCCTCTTCGTTTCCTCTTGGTCCCCCTGGAGCGAGACATTGGCTTTTGGACAGGAAGAAGCGTCGAACAGTTGAGCTAGCCATAGGTTGGATTTTGCGGAGTTCGAACGGTCGCGCAGAAGGACACATATCCTTTTTCTCATGGTTCTCTCGTTCCCGGTCGCCGCCGTCGTCGTCGTCTTCCTCCTCCGATTCGCTCTGGACACGGGGGAGAATTGTAAATTCTAATAACGTACCTTAACGCAGCAGGGGAGAGGGTGTGTCGGTGAACCGGCTGTTCTACCTGGGGACGATGTCAACAAAGTCTCGTCTTCGTCTCGAGGCTTCGTTTTCCCTTCTTGTCTTGCCGACCCACCGTGTTTTCGTGGAGAGAATGTTCCCTGACACTAGAAGAGCTTCTCAGCCGCAACTCGAGCAGGTGGTGAGGTGTTCAATTTCATTGAGTAGCTTTCTCTTCCACTTGCGGTCTCAACTTTTTATGCACTGATTGGCGGTTTTTCCACCGGGGCTCAGATTCCCCTCGCGGTCAGCACTCACTCATCGGTGGTTTCGGGGACGTAGCTCAATGCTCACTCGGCGCAAAACCGTCGAAACTTCTGCTTGAGGAAAAGACGGAATCGTGAACTGGCCATGAGGTGATCGAGAATGCTCTTCGACGACCATCTCCATCTCCTGCGTTCGCAACTTGTCAACACATCAAGTTGCGATCACGGACCATATCTGAGTTTTTTGTAGCGGTGCACTATCTTTGACCCAATCAGTTCGGTTCTCACCTCAGCCGTCACATATGGTAGAGTTAATCCGGTGCTCCCATGGTGCGGAAAAGCAAAACGCGCTCTTCCCCCTTCAACGCCACTCCAGGCCGTCCTGCTTGTCGGCCTGCGTGTTAGAAGGGCAGCCCGTGTGTCCGTCCGTTCGTCCGTCCGTCCTGAGCGAAGGAACAGAGTCTCGAGAGAGTCCACTTGAGAGGTCCAATCATGGTGGATTTTGTTTTATACTAACAATGGCATGAAGAGGGGTCCCGCGACAAAGACGACAACAACAACGGCAGCGACAGCAGCAACAACGCTGACGCCACCAACGACCAAGCTCGCTATTCCCCGCGGAATCGTCACTTGAGTAAAGACAAAGGTGACCTGTCAGCCGGACCTGTCAATGCTGGATCGGGTCAGTCGGTTGGGCAAGACGACGCGCACCGCCGTGTTCTTACCACCCAACTGACCCAGCCACCGATCGACCGCCTGACCGGGAGACCAAGAAGTGGCTCCAAACGCGTATAACCCACTGGGAGTACGGACAGGCATACGGACACCGGAGGAGTCTCTTCAAAGTCTACATATTCGGAAATCAACGTGGAGGGACTTTTCCGATGGAAGCTGCGTAAAGGCACCACTCCTGGATTTGCTGTGTGTAGTTTTATATGCATATACATATTCATTAAAATAACTATCAAACCACCTACTCATACAGTGGAAGATGAAAGACGGCGCCGGACAGACTCGACCGGAAGCAGGGGATAATGCATACACAGTTGCTGCGTTCTGATATCCGGACAGATAGATTCACACTGGCTGTCAGCCCCTGCTCGCTCGTCTTCTCGTCCCTCCCCCCGACCCGAATGCCCCGTTTTCCTGCTTCCTTTTCTTGCCTGTTTTTCCTCTCCATCGTTCCTTGGCTGACCGCCTGGCCGACCGACCGAGCATCTGACCAGCCACGCATTCGAGCGAGTGCGCGGCGAGTTTCTGATCGCGGTGGTCAAAGCATAGAGGCACTCAACAGACTTGGTTGGTCAAGAGGTGGATTCGACGACATCATTTCGTCACAAAGGATGCATTGTCTGTCTTTCGTCTTCAAGAAGGATCACCGATGCCTCATCGATGTCTGATCCCTCTACTCCTGCTGCAGCGGCTCCGAGTCCACTATTATATGCCGATGTATTGTTGCAGTCGCGGAACTTCTTGTCTTCGGTGTTTGTTTCTGTTCGCCCGAGAGTCCACATTCTTCTGTTGGCCGCCAACCGATCGGCAAGCGATCGTCGTTGTCTTTCGTCACGCCGCCTATTTTGAAAATCGAAGGATTAGCAACGTATATGAGTGACGGGCACGTGCATTCATGCACGCAAATCCGTCCACTGATCCACTGGCTATCGTTCCCGCCTCATTAGAGCCGTACCGAGGCGGTGTCGGTTTGACACTCGGTCAGTCAGTCAGCCAGTCAGTCATATGGTCGTATCTCAGGCCGCTCTTGAAACGAGGCGAGCCGCGAGGATATTATTTGAAGTCTTACTTACAAGGAAGGTGCACAACCTCGACCTGGAGTTTCGCGGCCAAACTCGCACGGAGACTTGGGTCGGGCACACTGATATCAGGGACGTTTTCAGAATCGGCTAAATGAGTGAGGAATTTTTTTTACGGCCACACAAAGTTGGCTAAAATCGGCGATTCGGGGCGCTTCTACGCTAAAAAGGCTGGAATGGGTACAAATGATGAAATTTCAAGTTTGTATTTAGCCGATTTTGAACACGTTTCCAGTATGAGTGACATAAGCCCATGACTATCTGCAAGTTTGGTCGAGAAATTCCAGGTTGAGGTCGTGCACCTCCCTTGTTAGACGCACTCTGTGGAAGCTCATGCACTAATTGCTGAATCATTTTTTGTCGCGCCGGAGTGCGCCATACTTGCTGCTCCTTCTTTTTCTCCTTCTTACCCTCATTCGTCCTCGGACCTGGTGTAGTCATTGCTTTCTTGAAGCGTCGCGAAACGAGGGGCGGTTGGTAAGCCAGCTGGCCAGCCAGCCAGCCGGACGGCAAGTCGGCTATATGCATAAGAATCCAGGAGACACTTCAGGAGGTGAGAATGAAGTGAGTTAGGTGCAACAAGGAGTCGTTGTTGCCGACGTCGTTCAAGTCGTTGTCCGACATATCATTAAGGAGATCATTATTAAAGGCACTTTTTATGTGTTTCTTTCTTTTCTTGCTGCTTTTCACCCGAAACTCACTCTGACGCAATCATGGAAATTGTCTCGCCGAGCCTTTGTTGTTTAATTGCCGTCTCAGACTTATTCCTCTCGTTCACGAGCGATTCCTCTCTCCTCGCACGGAGCACGCAGACGGCCAGACTTGCATACTCCAGCTATCTCACTATCACATTCTGAAAGAGAAGTGTCGCGTGGGCAATTTGAAACAGGTCTCTCGTTGACTGGCTCTTCGTCTTGATCACCTTCGGCCACCACCCACTCGAGCCCCACAGTCCTCCCTGGTCCTCGCTCTCAGCAGTGAGCGTCTGGCGAGAAGGCCGAGAATGGTGGGCTGTTTAAAATTTCAACTAGACAATCGCAACTGCCTCCTCTGCGAACGTTGATGGCGGCGATTCCTCCGAAAGAGCGAACGGCTTGACTCCCCACGGATTCCTGTGTCCCCCGTACCCCGATGTCCCCTTCCGTTTCGAATCTTCCCTGGCAAGTGGAGAGCTACGCTATCTTCGTGTCTCAAGTCCATTCCCCTCTTTTTGTCGCGACTGTAGTCTGTGATCCTCTCTATTTTTTTTCTCATAGCATGTCTGGCAGTTCCGTCAATAGCAGCAGACTGGTAGCCTCTTCCGATCGGTGGTAGCGAGCTCGAGATCGAGACAATTAGCATTTTGAATTGTTCGACGACTGTCACTGAGAAGAGAGGAAAAAAGAAGCAGAGGAGAAGTTAACGTTCAGAGCTCACCGCTCGCGGAGTAACTCAACGCACGCGAGCAAACCAAGGGCCGAAGGCCAAACCAAGTGTGCGGAGACGTCGGCACGAATTTCGATTGAAATTCCTCTCAAAGCCCCCGAGAAATCTCACCGGACAACAGAAGCAGGCAGAAGCTCTGACCCGATGTGACACGATCGACAATCTCGGCGACCGCGGGCAAAAAACACAGATTTCTCCGTCATGCGTCGTAATTTGCGTTTTATTCACGCGACGCGGTCGTTTGTCAATTATAAATAATCGGCTGTTTGCCATAAAGTATTCCCAAACCTTAAACTGCTCAGTCCGGTGAACTAAGCCACAGGGATACTTCTTTGCCGTCCTCGCATTCCTCTGTGATTTTCGTCGGATTCGGGGAAGTCCGAGCAGCGTTGGTGAGTGCGCCAGCCACCGGTCGACCACTCTGCAGGCGAAGGGATGCAAGCAAAGAATGCTCGATGCGGCCGGCCGAGAGCAAAATGCGTCCGCAGAGCATCCTAATACCGGGCAGGAGCTCGCGGGCACGTCTTCGTCGTGTTTTGATAATTCTTATAAAATAGCCCGTCATAATTCGTGTGTGCTCATGTCCACTTCCAGCGTGGCCTGTTCAAACACATATAAACCGATGCTGGCGGAAGCAGGCGACGGCGCCGGCGCTTATGCGTGCTCACCAACGGCAACTATACTCTTGTTGCCAACACGGCTCCGCCTCCCCGTGAATCGCCAAGCCCTTCTCGAATGTTGCTGTGGACGAGCGGTCAGCCGAGGGCGTCTGTACGGAATCCACAAATCCGTTCAAAAATGAGATTCACCTTTTGAGATTCATCTGTTTGAAGCGGATCATCCCAAAATCGGTTGAAGGGAATCGAGACTGAAGTAAGTTGGGTTCCCGGGGCGACGACGGCGAAGGCGACCAAACCTCACGGAGGAGGCGTAGGTTAGAGTTTACGACTTAGGTGATGAGCGAACAGGAACTCAGAGTGGGCCGAAATTCAAACAAATGGACCAAGTGAAAAGTGATCCTCTATGAAAAGCCCATTAATTATCATCTGGGCCTTCATCACCTCTAATGCTGTCCCTCAGGGACAAGATGCCAATGGTAGAAACGATGGCGGTGGCTGAGGCGGTGGCTCTGGCACCTCTGCGTCGCCGCGTACGCGAACTCTCAACTTTCCTGTGTTCCTACACTTTGGACCCCTCACTCGGGTTTCACACCTCAAAACGAGTCCAAAAAAGCTTCTCAAGAAAAGGAGCTCATGAGATGAAAATGAAATGAATCACGAAGAAAGGGTTCTGGAAAGGATTTCGGCGGCCGGATCGCAATTATGCAGACTGTTGTTTGTGTTCCGCAGGAACCAAAAACGAGGTAAAGGGGGACGGGGAGGGGGAGAGGGGGGTGAAGGGGATCGGGGCAAGCAACACTACGAGGAAAAACGAGAGGAAAACGCCGCGAGCCGGCGGGAATCAGGGTTAGACGGGCAGGAGTATTAGTGAGACAGGGCGATGCGAGAATCGAGCCGTTTACATTCGCCTGCACCTTAGTAGAGGCTTTCAGTCGCAGCTGACGCCCACATCAGATCAACACTAGCGGCTAGCTGGGTTAGCAAGCCATAACATAGAGTTGCGGGCGTAGAATAATGTCAATACATGGTTTATTACATGCGATTTAGACAGCTCACTGGCAACGGCATCAACAACAAATAGTCCCACCTTATGCTGCCCGCAGCTGCCCCACAAGTCCCCCAAGGCCCCTCTGGCACGGAATTCTCCCGAGGTCCCAACATCCCGATTTCCTCCTCCTCCTCAAGATCCTCGCGTGCTTTCGGCCAAATTGAGCGGCAGTCGTTCCCGAATCCTTTTCTCGGTGATCCCATCCAGGTTCCATCCGTTCGAGCTGTTCCGTGTGTTCGTTCGTGTTTCTTGGCGTTCCCGTCCTCCCCGCCCTACTCCAATCTAACTGCACCCTTGTTCGGTGTAGGTAAGAATATGGCTGCGTTACGAAAGGGAAACGATTCAAAGTGCAACGATCCCGATACGAATCTTCCGAGGCGTGACTATGTCGTCTCCACAAGGAACACCGGTCTCCGAACGAAGGCTGGGCGCGGGCGCGCGCGCGCGAAGGAGGCTTTTCCCGCCAGCCACCAGCAACTGCATATGCAACGCCGAATCCCTAAATCCTTTACCTGGACGCAACGACCCGTGACAGCAAAACACGCCCGACTCGGGCCGCAGTGCTACCTTGTATGTATAGTGGCTCTATCCCCTTCTCTCAGTCAGTCAGTCAGACACAGTTGCGCACTCTCTACCTCCCCGCCGGGGATGCGGCTACCGGCAATGAACACGCCCGGCCGCCCGCCCGCCCGCTCACCCGCCCGTCAAACGACGCATACAAGGAGAGAAGCATGGAAAATAAAACGCATCCAAGCGGATGCTCGTCGACTGGTTCACTGAGTGAGTGAGGACGAAGAAATCACGAAGCGTGCGCGAAACATAAACACGCTCGGGCAGCAAGCGCAACGACGTCAGATACAATTAAAGAATTCGAGTATGGTCCAAAATGTTCCTCAACTTTCTCACGGCATAATTAATCAAACGGGAATCCGTCGGCTCACTCACATCGGTGCCGCGAGGTGACGTGTACATACTGGTCTTTGCAGCAACACGGTGCCATCCTGTTGCTACGTTGTGTTGAGGTCACTTGTGGCCGACGAAGTGAAGAGCTACCGACCGACCGACCCACCGAGCAAGTATGCTGACGTGCTGCTGCGGCGGCCAGCATTCGCCGTGGTTTCGGTTGTAGTGGTGGTCGTTTGAACTTCCGCTGCTCCTCAACAGAGTGGGAAGAAGAGGACGACGACGACCACGACAAAAAAAAAAAACGACACACACACGCTCACACGCAGACGGACTGGCTGAGCGACCGACATCATTCCTAACCGTCCCAGAGCAACGAACGAATGAATGAATGAATGAACGGACCGACTGACTGACCGACCGACAGACGGGGACTTTGGCTGGACCAAAGGAAGAAAGAAACGAGGAGCCATTCAGGTTATGGCCGTTGCAGAATCTTCTCTCGCTGCTTCTCTTTTCCCCTAACTCGATCTCTATGACCACCGGCTCGCTCAGGAGAAAAGGATGCTCAATGTAGTAAATTATTTCAAGACGCCTCCCTCTCTATCCAACTAGCCGAGGCTCTGTCGGTCTCGACTCCCTAAGCAATTAAACTTTAGCTTCGGGCGATCCTTTGCGCGAAGACCATCGCGGCGGCGGCGGCGGTTCCCAGCACCCGAGAACGAACTACTGCCGCTGACCAATATGACCAGCTACTTGAGTATCATAGGAGCAGCTGATTGCGTGGTGAAGAAGTGAGCGAGGGAGCGAGTGAGCAAGCGGTCGAGGGAGGAAAAGAGTGAGTGGGACAGCGAGCGGGCGTTCCAGATACACACGGCGAGACAGAGATAGTTCGAGGGCGATAGGGAACACGGCACACTTTCCCATTGGCATCGCCTGGATACTATGAGTGAAGCGAAGGCAATAAAGTAATACAGTTAAGGAACCGATGGCGACGCAGTTAAACTTTTAAGTCTACGAGTGGTTTAACCATTTGCATACATACCCCTTGGACCTCTCATTTTTCTCTGTCCCTCTCCCTACTCCGACCTACTTCGCTCCGGGTCTGCCCCAACTATCGCGGTCCCCCACTGTTCTGGTCGTTTGAGAGCTATATTGTGGCTAGTTTAGAGTTTGAGAGCCCGTTTCGAGCTGGTAATGCCTCCCATACGATGATCGCTCACGACGGACGCAAAGGTGAGACCATCCCTCCTCGAGCGCATCGGTTGCAAAGAAGGAGTTTTGAGATCAAAGATGGAATCTGGAGGAGCTTTTCGATCGGAATTCGACTTCTCTCCGGTTGGCGACAGGACGCACAACCGGGCGAGGAGTCGGGTGCGTATGTGTAACTATGCTGAAGACAAACGGGAAACGCTTTCATGGCCCAACTCCGAGTGGACCACGATACAGGAAGGTGATGCAAGCCTTTCGCGGACTGCTCAGCCACGCATTCAGTCGGTGGTTCAGTCAGAGGAACCATTCAGCTGTAGTCCTCTCAACTCGATGAAGGAAAGGAGTCCGTTTCCCGCGACGACAGCGAGAACAGCAGCCATGAGGAGGAGGAGGAGGACCACGAACACAGAATAACGTACAGACAGATTGAGGGCCCGACTCCGGAAACGAGGGAAGAGTCGATTTGTTCTTCTCTGTCTGGTCACTCGGCTGGCAGTGACTCTTTTCCGTCCGTCCGTCTCCCGGTACCGTATGTCTCCTTGAGACTCTCTTTGTTGATCGGGGCAAACGCCACCTTCCAGTTTGTTTCAAGCCCAAGTCCAGGCGTCAGATGAATCTCCCGGCTTCCGAAAACTCCGTCATAGTCTATCTATCCTTCTTTTCTGAAGGTAATTTGGAATTCATCCGGCTCGGGACTCGCCACGAGCTCATTGACAACGCTAGAGATGATACAATGGAACAACGAGGACTTGGGAGAGGAAGCCGCGACAAACGAAGTGCCGAGATGATGGCGAATAAAATATGGCGCTCTAAGACCAACTTCCGACTGGAGGCGTTGTTTCGTGTTGATCGCCCGAGCATACGGCTGACGACTAAAAAGCGGCGTCTTCGGCGACGACAGCGACAACAATAACGACGACGACGAGAACGGTCGTTCTTGTCGTCGTCTCCATAGAACTCTTACGCCTCTTTAAAGACTTTGGAGTCATCCTTTAGCGGCAACGCGACAACAACCGCATCAACAGAAGCGGCACTCGCGTCGGTGGCTACAGAAGCGAAAGCAATGGTTGCGACAACAATAACGAGCAATGATGATCACATTATGTTGCAATATCCGCTTCGTATTAAGACGACGCCGACCGAACACTGCGGAGAACATCGGAAGACGAGGAGGACTTTGCCTACTTCCGTGCCGGTCCTTGATCAGCCCGTTCCCTCCGCCGACTTCATCGTCGCTCTCTCGTTCTCTCTCTGTCTCTCTCTTACTTCGCCCCCTCCTTCTCCCTGCATCGTCGTTGTCTGCATCGCTTGTGACTTGGAGTCCAAAAGCGTGTTTTGAAATTTTCCGTCTGAGAACTAACTTCCAGAGCGTTTCGGCTAGCACTTGTTCGCCGACCGGGAGTCGCTAGCCGACGATTTCACCCAAACCACCCGGTTCTGGATCGAAAAGAACGACGGGTTTGGCGGGTTGACGAAACGCAATTGAACAGTGGTGTCGATGATGTGTGGCCGCAAATGGAAATCGGAAGAACGAACTCTGCCTCAACCTGAAGCTCAAGCCGACCATATCGTTAGCTGAAATGTCGATTGTCTGCATGCAAGCAGGCGGGCGGGTGAACGAGCAAGCAAGCAAGCGGACACGACGACATGTGCCGCTTGTCTCTAATGGTTCGCTGCGGAAGCCGGATTAGACCAACGATTGGCGACATGAACATCGACAACGGCGACGACGGTGGCAATGGCGACGGCGACGACCATGATGGTTGTGTCGGTGTTAGTGGTGCCGCTGTTGATGATGATGAAACAAAGCACGAAGCTGATAGGTAGTTGATGAATGGTAAAAATGAACGAATGAATGCCACTCTGACTGAACGCACTCTCGCACACCAACTCGACTAATGACTGACTGCCTAACAGTGTGTCTGCCTGGCTGATTGGCATCGATGCATTGCGGCAGGAGCCGAACAAACCTCGGTCCCAGAGAGGGATTCGAATCGAAAAGATTCTCCCGCAGATGCCGCAACGGAATCGAGTTGAGATTTGAGCAAAATACTTCGTTCTCTGGATTCTCCGCACGCATGCAAGACCTGTTGACCTATCTTTGCGAGACCCGTTTCGTCAAGAGCATGAGACATTTGCATCTCGACTCGCGACACCCACTTGTCAAACTTCGAAATGCCAGCAGGGAAAACCGGAGCTCCGTCCGTCCGCCCGCGGAGAAGGGGGAAATCGGGAGCATCGCCAACATTCACACGCTATCTCGGCGAAGTGCAAAGTCATGAAGCAGCTAATTGACGACAAACCTCGGTCAGATGGCGGTGTTTACAAAGTTGACTGGTGTCTCTCTCCTATTCATGCTCCTTTTAGGAGCATTCCCAACGGCTGGCTTCGAGATTCTACCCATGGTGATTGGTGGTGTGGTGTGGTGGTGACCGGACTTTGCCTACCGGATGATAATTCAATGCGAGAGAAATAGAATGCGCAAAGGGTCAGATAGTCGTGCAGCGCTCTGAAAAGGAACGCCGTTCCGGACAAAAGTGTCAAGTTTAGCCAACACACAAACTCCATTTGGCGTCCGCGGCCCGATGTTATGCCATCCCATCCAGTTGGTCCGTTGGCCGTTGACTTTGCTTGTTAGGAATTCAAGCACTGGGAGCCCAGCCCGAGAGAAATTGATGGAAATTGTCAACGGCCAGCTCGCGATACCAAAGGGAGACGAATGTGACTCACAGCCTGAAGCTCGCTCGCTCCCTCAATCGGCCGCGAATCACTGCGGCATGCGAAAGGGTTTCAGCCAGAATTCCGTGATCCGGAGACAGCCGCTCAAACTTTCCGTCGTTCTGATTGGAAGCCACTCCGATCGATCATTCGATCCAAGGAACTGTTGAAACCGCGATTCCGGCTATGAGACGAAAGATTTGAAATCTCTGACGGCGCGATCGGCTGTAAGCTGCGGCGCGGCGCCGAGCGCGGATTTCCCCTCGCGGAGGAGAGCGAGAAGTGCTTCCATTTGCCCACGAGCATTCGCAGATCGCTTTTGTTTTGACGATGCCAACCGGGCAGGCCGCGGTTGGCGAAGGAGAACCGTCGCACTGTGAGTGAAGTTTGAAAACAAACAGCACTCGAGTGGCACAAGACGTAGGAGTAGGTGGAGAAAGGCTGAACGAGGGAACGGCTCAAGCGGCGGCATTGGCGAGGAACACGGAGCTGCTTCCAAAAGACGAACTCTACGAGTAACAGCGAGAAAGCGGGAGAAAGATCAGGAGAAGTAGATGCCAAGCTTGGCTACGATCCTCATCGTTGCTGGCGTCGTCTTCGTCGACGGAATCGTCGTCGTCGTCGTTGCTGTTGTTGTTGTTGGTGTTGTGCGAGTGAAAAGTTTGTACTCGAAGAAAAGAGAGTTTTCTCTTAAATGGGAACGGATGAACAGTCTCTCGGGGGCTCCGTTCCGTTTGTAGCATGCTGCCGCAAACGCCGCGCCGTGGCTGTTGGTGCTGGTGCTAGTCGTCCGATGGTTCGCCGAAAACTCGCGAAAAACAGACAAATCTCGAAGAGAACGACTTCAGGCGAGGCGTGCGTGCGAAAATTTCGGCGACAAGCAGAGCAACGCGTGAAGTGGCAGTCTTCAGAGAATAAAGAGAACTGAACGTGAGATGTAACGGAAGCAGACTCATCGACGAGTTCAATGACGACAACCATGTATTCCGAAAGAGGCTCACGAGCCACGCAAATTCGATTCGGCTGTGTGCTGAACCAGGGAATCGGAAGGGAGGAGCAGAAAAAGACCCTAAGGATCCTCTTCCTGAGTAGGAGTCAAAAACGATAGAATGGATCACGCCATTCCACGTGACCTCTAGAGATACTCCATAATCGAGCTCTGTCGAGTGCTATTCAGCGTTTCTCGTGCTTTGCCTGCGGAATCATCTGCGGCTGTCAATTTTGCAACATGCGAAACTTTCAGCTTGCAGTGCGGGCAAATGTTATCTTCGCGAGCAGACAAAATGCGAGGCTACATCTCTTCTCCCTCGTTGTCTGATGCATCTATCGCATGTCTGCCCGCCTGCTGCTCCCTCCTGACTGTCTACTGGTATCGGAAAGGGTTGATTTTTTGGGCACTAATCGCCTTGGGCAAACTGAGAGCTCTCTTCGCTCGTTCTTACATTTCAAGCCATCAGATCCTCACGAACACTTTCTACCGTCGTTGTTTTGCTCCCCATCCTCAGATTATCCTCCTCGTTGTGTACTCGTTCGCACCTCTCTCCCTATGGCTCAAACCCCAGGTTCGCCTGGATTCAACAACGTCCCAATACTGTCTGCTTGAGGGTGGGAAACAGTTTATGACGTATACATGAACGTATACTTCGAGAAACTGAAACGTTCAATCAGTTCCAGCAACATTTTTTCGACCTCCGACAGCAGCACGACTTCCTTTTGGTGAGAGAGCTGAACCGCGATGGGGGTTTTCTTTGCGTGAAATCGCTTTGCAGTGGTTGACTACTTTCAAAAGTATGCAAAACCCCGTTGTCTCACCTAAGTGATCATTTTCGTTGAAGTTTCTCGAATCGCTGCCGCTGGGCTCGGTCGCAGGCAGTTCTTCAGCGGTGGGAGGAGAAAGAAGAGGAGTGAGCGATGAAAGAAAGAGCCAACTGTAGACTCATTGATCAATTATTTAACATGCTGCTCCCTCCTGACTGAAGCCAAATTGGCTTATATGGAGATGCGCTGTAGCTCGGGTAGAGCTTGACGTACTCGGCTCGCGAGCAAACGCTTCATTCTCCTCTCGCGATCACACCCTCTCCTCTCACTTTCGTGTCTATATTCAACGAGCGAGAGGAGAGATATCTGTTAAAGAGGTTTGCAAATGGGCCGTAGAACGAGGAGTGCCGCGACACCTCGGAGTTTTTTCCTCCGTCTCGGCTACACACCACTCTCCACTACCTCTATTTTATTTTCACTCACACCCACACGCGGAAGGATCGAACAGGGAGAACGCCAGGAGAACGACACTTCTATGCGCGTTGACAACAGCAGCAGCAGCGGAAGGGGATTCTACTGCCAGCGTTTCCCAGACCGCTCGCTCGCGGGGCTCTGATTTTCATAATTTGTTCGTTAGAGCTCAGAGACTGCTGCTGCTGCTGCTACTGCTGGAGAGTGTTACGAAGTTGACGTTGGACCCTCGTAGGCCTGGTTCGCCTGCCATGACTCGGTTTGCTTTGACTCGGCTCGGACCGCGCTAGTCAGTCCTGTGGGGCCGTTTACTCGTTCTGAGAGTCCTAATGGCTATTCGAGCTCGGCCGAACTTCATTCCGTCCAAAGGCGGCGAGTCCACTTACTCCTTCCTTCCTGCTTGCCTGCCTGCCTGCCCGCCCGCGTGCCCATTCGCTCGCTCGCTCGCTCGCCTGTCTTTCCCCAGTGCTTGCCTCTATCTGCTCGTTTGCTTCCTACCCGTGCGTCTGTTCGTCCGATTTGGCCCATCTATCCAAACGGCCACAGCGAGCATCTCCGTCATACTGTGAATACATTGAATATACGTACGTATCTTCATGAAAATGCAGTAGGTCCGTCAGGGACTTCGTTTTTTTCGTGACTGAAGTTTGTTCATGACGTCGACACCTTTCGCGAAAATTGCCCTTCGGGAGCATCGAACGGCTTGGCAATGGCACGGAGGCAGTTATAGAGCCACCTAGAGTTGCTTGGAGAGAATCAGCAACAATTTATCAGTGTTTTCAAAGTCCGGTCAATAAATCCGCTGGCGGAAATGTGAACCGCTCCGATAGAGCCGGAGACCGCCATCGCTCATACGGACCGAGCAGCGCTCGTAGAAGTCGCATCATCTCACGGTACCTTGTCAGGCTAGGGTGCGCCGTTATAAATTTTAGCTCAAACAGGGGTTGACAACGGAGAAAAGGAAAGAAAAAGAGAAATATCTCGACGATGCCCTTTCCTCGGCCCAAGAGGATTCCTCGTCAGCTAATACCATCCGAAACCTTCTCTTCAGGGTTTTCCGGTCCTCTGTCGCTCAGTCTTTCGTTTCTGTTCCCTTCCCTCATCTTTGCGACCTTCTTGACTAGTCTTGGACGATGGCCTCAGCGGCTTCCGTTGCGTTCGCGGCAGTTTCTGTTGTTGTTATACTGGTTCGTTGACAATTTGTCTAATCATTTATTTATTGAACGCTGAGCGGACGGAATTATCCGATGTACTCTTTTTGCGTTCGCTTCGTTCTCGCAGGCTCTTCTCGTCCAGCTCTGTTACGGAGTATTTCAAACCACGGGAACGAGGGGGAATCGAGTCTAGATCTGTTTTCCTGAAATCGGGCGGGCTCCTCCTTGCTTGCCATTAGCTCGCCATCAGTTTGTCGAATTTGACAAATTCAACAAGCTCTTCGGCCATCGACTTGATTCATGATTGTCAAACTTCCTGCTCGTCCTAGAAGTTCGCTAACATACCGCAAGGTTCGAACAAAGTCCGGACGGAAAGTTCCCTAGTGGGAGACTCGAGCCCCGGCAAGGCGGAAAGGGTTCGAGACGCAAATGGACAGATATTCTTCTCCTGTTTCCTCTTAGTCTAATCTCGTAAATGCAAGGATCTCATTGTCGGAGTATCTCAGCTCCATTCCGCGGCTTCTCTCAGATTTCCCTCTGCACATGTCCCGCGTACGTTGATTCGTCCGTCCGTTTGTTCCCTACGCACCCACTAGCTTGGTGGCATGGTTGTCGTGATAAAAAAAAACACAACGACGGGTAACTTTTACTTCTCATCTCCATGCGACCCCAACGAAAGAGAAAGGAGAAGGAGAGGGGGCTTTCGTCGCTTCGTTTTTGGCTCGCCGCGACACTCTTTGTAAGTGCGTAAGTTTGGGCGTTCATTTGCAGAAGTCAGGCGCAGACGGTCTTCGTCGAACATTCGACCTTCAATTTCGGAAAACTTCACTGCTCCCCGGCAGTCGCGAAGTTGAATCTTCCGTTACCGGAGCGGTAACCTCGACTGTGGTAGCTTCTCGCATTTGGTTGACACCTCCTGAGAATATGATTCTCCTACCACAGGGATTCAGGTTCAGGTGGTTTTGAGTATGTCTGACGCGATCTATCGCACTAGGTCCCGAGACTCTCCACCGTTCTGAATGAATCTGATGAAGTTATGCATCGATACCGTCGAGACGAAACAGAGATTGCAAGAGGACCTTGCTAAAGGAGTGCCAGCGATCCTACTAGTCGTCTTGCCGGAGATGGCAGAGACAGAAGAGACCGTGGAGACGACGGAACGCCAACGAATCGGCGTTCTCTCACACTCAAGACAAACGTGCCGGCGCGGTGTCGCTTGTGGTTGTAGGCGTAGTTGTGCGTTGGAAGGAAAAACGACAAGTGGGAAACGTCGACGAAGAGTTGTATTCTCTCTTCTGCGCTGCCGCCGCGCCGTTGAGGCAGCGTTTGTTCGTCCGCTCAAGTCGGCCTCGTCGTGAGATGCGAAGAGAGCAGCCCTATAAATTATTCGTTTCATTCGACTAAAAGCTTGGCCACATTTTAAATTTTACGATATTCACTGATAACAAATTTCAGAAGGCAGAGCGAGGGAGAACGCCATCGTAAAAAATGCTCGAAAAACTCCTCAGGACAACGAGGAAGATCCTTCCTCGTCCTTTTCGGGGGGGACCGAACTATGGATCTTCTTGGCATTCTCTTCCTTTTGCTCTTGTTTCTCCGATTGGAGGGACCAACCACAGGGCTTCCCTAATCCTGTGTTCCGACAGTCCACCTGTTACAGGAATGGGTCTCCTGGCGAGCTCTTCCTTCGATTTTGGAGTCCTGTCGCTCCTGTTCGCAGGTGATTAGACTGAGAGAGATTTTTTTCAAAGCTGTTCTGAACCGTGTTTCGAAAATGTGACTTGCCGCGCCCTGGTGCCTCCAACAAATATCGATTTGCATTACAAAATTTTGCGAGTTGATGCCACGTTAAACAAGAGGGCTGGTTTTGTGGCCAGGAGTTGTACGAGAAATAGAGGAAGAAGTGGGACAAGGCTTCACGAGACAAATCCCAACTCGGTCGATTGTACCCTGAACCTGGCTTGACGAGCGCACATCTTTCGGGATATATTTATACCCGAGTATCCACCACCGTCTGCGCCCCCATCTTCTTCTTGGACCTCTGACTCCCCTCGAAGCTTCATTTTGGATATACTCGGCAGTCCCTGTAGGTCCCTCCTCGCCACTCTGAGCCCCGATCGGGCTTCCCCCGTATCACAGCGAGCGTCATCAGTGGCTTCTGCACTGAAGTACCTCCGTGCCAGTCTTTGGTAGGCATAGATTTGCATTTTTCAGAACCCCACTCGATTCCAAATGAACATTCCGAGCACCTCACTTTGGCGACATTCAGCTCCGATTCAATCTAAGCAACCGTGGAAAATAAGAATCGCGAGAATCGGTCGTTGCCTGCGTTGGTACCTCGTAACCTCCATGGAAAGTCTCAAAAAGGAAGTTGTCCTCGACGAACATCCGCTCCGGTCTCCCACACCGTCAAAAGAGTTTTTGATTCGCCAGGAAAATTGTCATAACTCATCGTGTATGGGATTTCCTCGAAGGGCGACAGCGAGAGGGAGCGTAGGGGCACCGGTCGGTGAGGAGGGGACTCGAAGGGCTTGCGAGAAACTGAAAGCGTACAGTTCGAGGGACCAAGAGGACGATCAAGGGCGATAGAGACCCCCGAGGGGCAACGGGGCGTCAGGAAGAGGAGGTCTGGCAAGGGGAGACCGCTCCCAGAAGGGCCCTCGCGGTCGCCCATATCGAGAAAATGTCTCGGTTAAAGGGGTTACTTTGATTAAAATCGCTGCTCCAAGACCACCCAAATGAGAAACGAATTCCGCCGCGCGAACTGAATCAAGCCCATCACAATCAATTACTTTCAATGTCGTTCCACAACCTCGCTGCTCAACCCGCAGTTTAGGATCCAAAACGATCATAATTTTAATTTCTCCGGAAATCGCAGTGGTTTTGATACATAATCGATGGGACCAGCGATGCTGGAGTATCAAGAGAAACCTTTCGGAAACTCGGAAAGCTTTCCAGGTTGAGGATCAGCTCAATTCGAGCTGGAACTGTTGGCGTCGATTGACGAATGTCGAAAATATTCCAGAAAAGTCATGGGTCAGTCTTTCGGTCAAACCACGGTACCGTCCGGCCGAGATTTGTGAGAAAATATTTGAGTTCGTCAAAATCAGGAAGCTTATTCGGAACCGTGGATTGGAAAAGAACTCATAATGGATCCTAACAGTCGTCGACGGTCGTAATGCCGACGTTTGGGGAGTCGGAAGAAGGGGAGGGGGACGACTGGGCTTTTGGCGGGTGGTGGGGGCTAAAAGCGACACCCGTGCCCTTCGGAAACCCCTCCTCATATTTGATATATTGCCCACGGTTGTTCGCTGTCACAAAGTTTAAATTAATTGGTTTTCATTTTATACTAACTCTCCGCCGAACTCCTAACAATGTCCCAAAGGAAAGCAAACTGGCGCGCCGCTTCAGAGGTGGCACCACGCTTCAAACCTCGCCTTTTGGCTCAGCCCCGATAGATTTCTTCTCGATTTCATATTGTGGCTTTGGGCCCGATCCCACACTAGCTTCCTTCAGGCGGAGAAGCCTTCGCATCCTCATCAAATCATCTCAGAATCAGAAACAGGCCAGGCTGATGGTTTGATCGCTTTCTAGAAAGTTCCGGGCCACGATCACGAACGCGGAGGAAGTTCGCCTAAAAACCTCGCGGTGGTTTTGAAAGACGAAGCCTCGCGCGGAAGACGGACGCGCTGGAGTTCTCTTCGGAGACAAACGTCAGATTTATTCAGTTTAAAGGTTGAAACTAACGCCTGCCGTAGAAAAATGGGCGGGAAACGTTGTCACGAGAGGGTGAGCGACCTACGAGAAGTGAGGAGTCGGGAGGAAGAAAAAAGAGCAACGAGAAACCGTCTTGAATTACTCGCTGAATGGGGAGATCCGCGCGGCTCTTCCTCTTGAGGAAAAATATCTCGGGGAACGCGAGTTCTCGATTTCTACTACCTCGCTCCGTCTGTACGGTCTATTCACTTAGGTGGCCGTATGCCAGCCGTGGTGGCCGTAGCCGTGCCCGTGGGTTGCGAAGCGACGGAGGAGGGTGTAGCATGAAAATGGGGAGACTGGGGGGAGGGAAGGGGACGGGGCGGGAACAGGCACAAGACTCACAATCGTCTCTCGCCGCTTATGCGCATTTTTCCGCGTCGACGACCAACCGATGTCACCATATCATCGCAGCGATATTAAATCGTGTACGCTTTCTTCTTTCCCTTCATTCGCTCACTTACTTTTGCGGTCTGACTGACTGACTGACTGACTGGCTGGCAAGCTGACCATCAATCGTAGATGGCAACCCACTTGGCTATGCATGAAATCTTATAACCGCGAGCTCGACCGGGAGAGGAAATCCCGAGGAGAGGAAGCAGCGCCCACCGAAGATATCTTTTGCGGGGAAAAGTGAAACAAGTGAGCTTTCGGTGAGGGAACCTACGAACCGTTTGACTCGCGTTTCGGGCCACAACTCCGAGCCGCGTGTTTCGAAGTTGCCCATTGAAAACTCAATAAGCCAGTTTTCTGGATCGAAATTCCTCTCAGGCTTTACCAACCATCACTCTGAACTAGTACTAGTACGTCTGCACAGAGAAGCCAAGGCAAACATCAAATTGAGATGAGGTTAAATTGATAACTTCTTCCTGAGAATCCTCTCAAGAAGAAATGGAGAGAAACCGACTATTGAGGAAATGTTTGTCGGAGTTTCGCAACCAGATGGAAGGCCGCAAGAGACTCACAAAATAATTTCTGTTCCAGGTAAGCCGGGTATTTTCACCGAAAGGGCGTCCCGAAGGATGTGGCCCGAAACCCACCATGACCTATAGTTCATATTCGCCCGTGCTCCACGCTCACGAGCTGTCTCCAAAAGCTCCGTCTCCATACAAGATGGAGCGGATTGTTTCAAGACTCAGGAATAGGCATCAGATAAGGGCTGGGCCGGTAGGCAGGCAGGGAGACTCCAAGAGAACAGGGGACGACGGGGTGGGCTTGAGAAAAAGCTAAATAAATAAATATATCGTCGTATGCATAAAGTTGCTCCTCGAAACCGACCAGGGAAGGAGCTGGATATTGGAGTTTTGAGGAGTCTCTTTCACAAACCCAAACTCGTGGCACGGACGCCTGCCCGGCTGGCCGCCTGCTCCAGATGGACGAGGTCGAAGGCTAGTGACGACTCCACTATTATTTTTCCTATATTGCGATATTTCCATACTTCACTTTGCATTTCACCGTTCATTGACTTCATCGACACTGCCCACGTGGCATCGAGCGTGATTTAATGATGATTGACTGATGCTTTGGCGTGCCGGAAAGTTGTCGTTCATGACCGCTGAGCTCGACAATGGGCAATATATGACTTCTGGTCGCCGTGGAAAGTGGAGAGGGAGCAATCGACATGATGAATTTTTCGGGAAATGAGGGGCGATTCTTCCGTTCCCTTCTCCTTGACGGCTCGCTAGGAAGTCCTGCAGAAATAGCCAAAGCATGCCCGAATGGTCAGCGCTATTCATATGGTCAAGTGAGAGGAAGAAAGAACACACAAAATTCATTAGATGTCTTTGAGAAGGATCAAGAGTTGATTGCTAAGGGACGATCATGAAAATCGCATGTCGCCTATCAGGCGAGATTCTCAGTCATAGTGTATACGAACGGGTATCAGATCCGTGAGATTGCACCTTGAAGCAGCAGTCCATATTCTGGAAGACATGGAGAAGATGGAAAACAATCGCTGTTCAGTGTACAGTTGGTTGGTATACCAATACGAGGGTTTTTCCGCCATGTCCCGTCTCTCCTTGAAATCCTAAAGCGAGTGTGTCCGCACTATGCCTGAGCGGTGCCGCCAGGTTGGAGACACGAATTTCGTATATGAACCGCGGGGCGATCGGAGAGGAAGAAAAAAAAATGAGAAAACAGGCAGTTGGGCACGGGACGCAGGCCGTATGAATATAGTGCAATCTCGAGCGCTTTCGTTCAGATACGGATCTCCACTCCCGTCAGTTGACGGAGACGGGAAGAACAATGTTTCTCTTGATGAGCTCAGTATACCGTCTGCGTTCATAGAAATAGTTTGAGGCATTCTATCACCCATCCGGGCGACATACGATTTGTCGAGCGACGGAAAAGTTCATGGGTGGAGAGTTGAACGAATCTGCAAGGCTTCCAAGGAGCTGAGAAATTGTGAACTTTCCAACGAAGAAACCCCGTTGCCTTCGGAGTAGCGTGCTTTTGCGTATGAAGCATTCGCGGCTCCGAGCATCCGTTGGAGCCCTGTTCGTTTGTTTGTGCGAATGTAGGTTGACCATCAGAGAGAGGGGATGGGAAACACAGGAGCAAACGAAAGAGAAGCTATAAGAGTTCAGTGTAATTAGAAAGAGAAACTCCTGGGACGACAGCCTGTTGTCCTTCCGGCCACCGCACCTGGTAATGGTTCTCACATAATAGTGGCTGACCGACCGACAGTCGCTCAGCCAGGCAGCGAGAGGGGCCGACTGACCGGTCGAGCTACGAGCTGAGGGGCCGCATTTACGCGTGGACGCGTCGCAATGCGAGGAACTCAACGCGTTGATGGTCTACCTACCTGTTTCAGCTGCGGCTAACCGCTACAAGAGAGCAGCCATGCAAACAGAGGGGCAAGTACACAAGAATTTAGTCACTTGCCATCGACACGGAATACCCCTGCCTCGCTGGTACGAGCAACCTACACCGTACCACACGTGGCGCACGTACAAGAGGAACATGTGAAATAACAAACGAAGCGGCGACTCATCCGGCCTTTACTTCGGTCCTGCTGATCCCGAGCAGACATCGTTCTAAGTTCCCGACGTTCCCGAAGTTGTTAGCGACGTGTTGCAGTCTGAGCACACCTCAAGGAATCTCCGGTTGTGCAACAAAAGGATACGGAATGAAACAAGATCAGCCGCCGTTAGATGGTATTCGCTCGGCCTTCTTTAGCGACGAACAAACGAACGAAGAACGAACGCAATTCTTATCTCTAGATTGGAACGGTTGCTTCTGTTGTCATCAACGATCGAGTTAGACAGACGGCGAGAAAGTCAAAGGAAGAAAGAAACGAAAGCAGCTAGCAGGCGAGGCGCAGAAGTCCAAGAAGGCGGGAAGGGGAAGGTGCGACGACTGCAATATCTCGATACCTATCGTCGCCTTTCGTCGCGTTGCTATGCTTCAAGCCTAAAACTCCTTCCGATTATTTCTTCGTTGTTGTATCCCGACCTCCTTCCTTCCTCCTGTTCCTTTCTTCCTCACCCGATGCTGATGTTCCACGGCGCCCCTTCCGTAGACTGCCAGCTTCGTCGTATCGAAGGGCACCTATCTAGCAGTGTTTTAACGTCCGCCGCGTTCGGCCTTGTTTGTCCATCTTTTTCGTTGTTGCCTCCTTACGGCGCTATCTTTCCAATTTCCTTGCGTCGACGGCAAAGATGTCGACGTAGGCGCTTGCAGTCCTTCGTCCGGTGGAAATCGAAGGAGAGCAGACTATAGAGGGAGTCGGGGAAAATGGGAAGGGGGCGAGACAGGATACAAATATCTTTCACACGTTAGTTCCTTCCGTCGTAGCGACCGGAGGATATTCCTAATCGGGGCCATGGGACCGGGGGCCCGCCCCGCGCTCGCTTCTGAGGCCTCTGTTGACGATACGAACACTGTTGTGGCGTGGACTTTGCGAATTTCGGCCATTTTTCACAAGTTTTGACCACCGACGAGACATGGACAATCCGACGGTCGGACGGACGAATGGACAGAGAAAGCGAGAACTACTGGAACCTGAATTGTGGCGCCAGTAACAAGCCTGAGTGCGCTTGTCATTGAATTTGCCACGAAGCATTCATGACTTCTGACAACTCCGCGGCTCGATCCGGGTTGCTCGCTTGCCTGCCTGCTTGCCCGCCTGCTGGTTGACTGGCTTACCGCCCTGCGTCATGGACAGCATCAACATAAAAATAGATCAACTCAACCCTCAACTTGAACCAAACGAAACGCACAACTTTGGCAACAGAGTATCGCACGACACAACACACCAATGGGTGTGGGAGCCAACTTCGACTTTGAAATAAGCTGTTCCAACCGCCATCCACCACCACCACCACCGACGCTACTCCTACACGTCCTTATTATGAGGGTAGGACACACTTTTCACAGTTGTAGCGAATCGCTATATTGCTGTATGTATCGTTGTTGTGCTCGCCCGTGTCCGTTTGAGATGTTAGAGAGGAGTTTCCTTCACAATGCCTGCCTGGCTGGCTTGTCCGCTCGCTCGTTGTCACGCAGTTCTCTATGGGGCCCGGAAGGATGCAATATATTTACAACTTCGTCTCGGAGTTAGCCACTTCTTGAACAACGAATCTCGACAACGACTCCTCCCCTCGATCTCTCCTCCCCCAGAGGGCTCCCAGAAGATGCCCTGAGATCATGGTCCCAAGTTGCCAGAATATCAACTGATGCCCATTTCCGTGAATGCTAAGAACTCTCATACAGCCATGGCATCAAGCCGCGTTGCCCGCGACCGATCCATGGGGAGTGGGTATCTTTCCTTGTGGATTACCATCGGTTCGCGAGTGCTGTCAGGTCCTTTCGCGATTTCGATGCTTTCGAGAAACTCCAGGAAGGGCTTTCGAGTGAAAAGATGAGAGATCTCAAAGCGAGACGGAGGAACCTAAAGGAGGTCCTGTAGTTTGGTTGCAGCTAGCGGTAGCGGCAGCTTCTACAAAGGAGAAATATTTGAATCCGCGCTGCAATGATGGCAAACGGAAGGAAGAACAACGTGCGAACTGCCAGCTGGCGGCCGCCACCGCTGTTGCTGCTGCTGCTGCTGCTGCTGCAATCAGGACAATGGTCTCTCTGTATGTTTCTGATTCTTCAGAAGTGAAGTGAGGGCGCCGATGATTTCCGGACGGGAAGGAGACTACCGCACGAGTGCTAGCAACGGCATCAAGCAGTAGCAAGACGTCGAAATGGTTACAGGGCGATTTCACCCTTTCACAGCCCCGATTCAGCTTGTCACGGCGGTGTTCATCCGTGATCTGTGCATCGTTATCAGCAAAAGCTTCGTTATTCGTATACCAAGTCGCTTTGAAACGTAACTTCGGGCGTAGCTCGCGGGAAGATCACGTGAAGCTTGGGAAATCGATCCCAGAAGAACGAAATCCGAATCAGTTCATCGCTTTCTGGCACGAGACATTCTTCCACCGTTGCTTGCATAGTGCTGCTTTGGGCTCGTCGTCCTCTCGTTGATTCCTCGTCGTGTAAGTAGTCGCTCACGAGTACAGTCATACATTTCATGGCGTGTGTTCGCAGGCTGGTTTGATGAAAAATGAAATTAGATTACCAATTGGAAACAACGGGATCACGTGGCGCAACAGGACATGAATGAACAAAAGCGTCTCGCGACGCTGGACGCGCGGACGACATCTCCCCTCGGCTTTAACCCGATTACAACTTGCAGAACGCAGCGGGGAATTCCACTTGATGGAAAAGCGGAGTCCCGCGGCGGGTTAGGGTAGAGAACACCACAATTTTCCTTTTTCCTTTCTCTTGCCTTCGATTCCCGCGCTGCCCTGCGAGCCGTACGCCCACCCCTCGTGGAGCTCATCCGCCACCGAGCGGCCAGCGAGCTCGTCTGCCGTTGATGACAGACGCGTGCAACAAGAGTCCGACCCACAGAGGCGATTTCGATCCTCATATTCGCAAGCTCACGGTTCCCGGGCGAGAAACTCTTACGCGGGGAATCTGGGGCGACTATCAGATGATCGAAACTTTTGAGATGTGTAGGCGTAACGCTTGTTCTAGAACACGGACGTCAATGAGCAGCGCGCAATCGATTTCCATAGTAAGAGCCAACTTCGCGGGTAACTCATAACGACCGAGAGTCGCCTGCTCTATTCCGCCCCTACTGACGGTGAGACTCGGTGGCTGCGTGTTGTGCCTGGTACCGAAGGCGCGTCGTGCTGATACCGAGAAGTCATGACTGACAAACAAAGTTAACCGCTGACTCCACCGAAAGAGCAACAGACAGGATCGTTGAGGAGCGTCGGCCCTGCCAAACGACGTGCGCTGTGTGTGCTCCAGGAAACATGACGTTTATCATAACGTGCGCACACATCCACATACACGCACACGAACACACCCATGGCCACATATTCAGCGAGTTTCGGGAGAGTTTTGAGCAGACCCCTTGGAGGCGCCAACATCCATTAGGTCAACATCAGTCAGAGACGAAAGGGTAGATTTATCATGATTCAACACTACACATTCATACATATATGCATACCACAATCAGATCACGCCTGTGACATGATATTTGCTGAGCTTACTCTCTGACAGTGAATCTTGTGCTTTCCCGCGAATGTCGAGTGGTCATCAACTCGCTCATGCATTCAAGTACCTGTTTCCGTACTCCTGTTGAATGCGTACGGAGCCAGAACAGAAACACTCTGAAATGTCGAAGTCTCCCGCTCCCAGCGGCCATTTTATTAAAAGGTTGGTTCGGTCGTTTGTTCCGTGTGAAACTTGGTCCTCTTCCCCCTCCAAGGAACATCACACAACCGCAAGTATAGCCCGCTTTTCATGTGCACCACGAGAGCTCGTCAAAACCGTTTCTCGCGATGATAATCATCATGAAAGCAATGCGATGGTCTTTGAGACACTTCCTTTCTGCTGGATCGCACGTGAACGATAGGAAATCGCTAATTTCCCTGGGAATCGGCCTCATCTCGAGTGACGATCGATACTCTAGACCCCACGAGCTCACCTCATGACCACGCGTCTCACAGCGGGGCACATGGACGCCATGCTCATGTGCGGGTCTCCCCGACTCACTGTGACCGCCGCCGCCGCCGCCGCTCTCGCTCGGCACCGCTTGTCCCTTGGAGTGGACATGCGTGTACTCGGGGCGCGTTCGCATTTCCCGCGTCAATTCATGTTGAAGATCAAAAAGCTCACTCCGTCAGAAGAGCGGTCCTGAAAGCCGTGCGAGAGGTGCCCTTGAACGGGAGGCCTGCTCTCAAAATCTGCTCCCATGTCAACGAACAGGGACGGCTCGAAGATGAGAGGTTCGGGCGGCGCTCTGTGGTTTAATAGAATACACGAACTAACGAGACGGTGCCGGCGGTCGCACGGTCAGAACCGTCGGGCGGTAGCTGATGGACGGAGGAACGAACGAACGAACGGGCGCTCGGTCGGTGACGGGGCCACACCGACTCACAGGCGATCCAAAGAGGGTTAACCCGAGCCTATGTCACACAGATTGTAAATCCAATGATGTACCACCCTCCATCACCTCTTATCACGGCGAGGAAAAAAGAAAACGTTCATCGGCATTGATTTTTTAAACTTTTTCGTTAAATACGCTCTCGCTTCGCGCTCGGACCACCAGTTTTGCTTCTTTCGACATATTCAAGGGACAGCTCGCTTTTAGGTGGGACCGTCACCCGGACAGATATCTTTGTAGTGTGCTAGCAAACTCTTCCGCTCTAGCTCGCGAGACAGATAACGAGCGTTCGCTCTGTTCATCGTCAGGTTCAGGATGCACCGAATCTGAATTCCGCAGGACTTTCTCTCCGTGCTGATATCGATGATTGCCGCAATTATGGAAAGCCATTCCAGGTGTGATATATTGTGAAACTTCAAACTAGGTCCACTGATGATGATGAGTCGAGTAGACCGAAAGCGGCATTGAACCATCTACTTTTCCGAAAGGTCCACCTCCCGTTATGTGTCCACTCGCACTATTTGGCTTGAATCGAGGTCCATATTCATTGAATAAACTAAGCATTTCACAGCTAGGGGGATCAAGTCTCCGCGAGCGATCCCCTAGCGCTCCAGATCATACCTTAAACCTTGGTTGGCCTTACCTGGTGCTTTGATGGGTGTACGTCGATGAGGCGGGGTTAAGTTGGAAAATGGTCCATGGTCAGCGCGTGACAGTTGAACCAACGCAGGGCTTCCGAACGGCGAGAGAAGAGTTGCGGCGCTGGTGTCGAGCTTATCGAAGCCTGCGATAATGTCCGACACTCTTGCCGCTAATTGAAAAAATGATGTAGGGTTCTTGCTCTCCCTGTCGACGCTTCTTCACCGAGCCGTCCATGCCGGGCACAGTCGCAACGACAGCAAATCTGTCTCCATCAGTGCTTTCAGGGAGTGGAGGCTCGACAAGTCCTCATTCTTTTCTGCATCCTTTCACTATTCCCCCGCAACTAACACCTGATTGACCGACGGTAATCCTGTGAGCTCTGATTCTGGTGTTGAACGATGACAAACTCGGAACTCGTACGGTCACGATTCGTGGATGAGGTATAGTGCACTGCGCGTGATAGCAGATATCCACCGAGGCTCTGTAGAGAAGTCTGTTGAGACAGATGGAGATCTCGAAAGATGGGGTGATTCGCTCGATTGACCAGATACAGAGCTTGGCATGAACGAGGCAAGAGAGCAGCAGCCACACCGCTTCCAAAAAGTTGAAGGGATTTCCTGAAATTAAAGAAAACGATTCATGACGCAAATGAGGCAAGAGTAGAGAAGTAGACACATCCTCATTTGTGACCCCAATTCTTTCAATAGCCAAGCACCTCCCTGCCCTCTCGGTCGGTTGGTCGGTTGGCTTGCTGGCTGGCTGCGTTTCCATTCACCCCTTCACTCAACTCCTTAGCTTTTTAAAGAAATTGGCCTGAAGGCTGAACGGGAAGGATGAACTAAAATCGCATGGTTGAGCACGTTTGGCTAGCACAAAAAGGAGTAGGGAAATTAGGCACAATTTTTCATCAGTTCGAGCTCCTTGTTCTGTTCATCGACGGGAGAAAAGTCGCTTTCCTTGCTCTTCATCGCTCTCGCTTCGCCGGCATTCTCATCTCTCTTTTTTTTCTATTTCGTCTCCTCTCCGCAGTTTCCTTCCAAAGTCTCCCCAGGATCCTTCGACCGCTCCCTCTGTTTCGCCGTCTTCTCCATATCTTTCGGCCCTCGATCCTCGGTCTCTCCTTCTCCACGAGCTCAAGCCGTTCTCTCCCCACTCCTCGTTCTATCATTCGCCCTTTTCCCTCGTTGGAGAAGTCCTTTTGATTAAACTCTTCAACTGGGTTTTTCATCTCAATCGCCATCCCTCTTCGAATGTCTATTTCCTCCTCAACTGTTCTCTGCGGTGACTGTCGTCGCCGTCGTGGTTCTGGTGGTCCTTCATGATGTGCCGCCACCGTAGGGAAGACTGCAAATGTGTGTGAACGAGCCTGCATGTCCCTAAGAACCTACCCAGTTACACTTAACGACTCCCTGCCGGTCGCTCGCGCAGCCAGGCGGCCGGGGGACGGCCGGTCGAAGGGCCAGCAGCTGAAGACTCCCAGACAGACATCCAGTCAGCTAGTCAGTCAGTCAGTCAGTGAGACAGACCATTTGGCCTATTCTCCTTGCGTTCCTTATTTCTTTTAAAAGAGCGAATCGTCAGTCATCACACACATCCCACGCCGCTCGTCTATTCTGTTCCCCTTTCTCCTCCGTCCCCGTTCCTCTTGTCCTTCCCCCGACCACTTCATCCTCACGTTTGTCCCAGTCATTGTTCTCCTGCTAACAGGAACCGGTGCTTGCTTGCTTGCTTTCTTGCTCGCCTGCCCGCTTGGCTCACAGTTCGCTCGTCCGCGAGCGAAGCAGCGGAACGGTGGCCGAGACCGAGCTCGAAAGGTTCTCGTTTGAGTCACCAGTGGACAGAGACAAGAGGGCAACCCTCACAGACAGGGAGACAGACTCGCACGCGGCGCCAACGACCAGGGCTTCCCGAGCAATGTTTCGCGGAGCGTCTTTCCTGATCCTGAGAATTCAGATAGAAGCAGCTTGACCGTCTGAATCACCGACCCCTCGCATTTAAACATACCCATTCTTGAACAGACAGCTAAAGAAGCTCGATACAGCGAAGTCGGTGGGCTTGACAGAAATTCTTACGAAGAATCGGCCTATAAGGCGAAGTCGTCCTCTAGAGAGCCCCAGAAGAAATGCTGGACTTGCTCTCCTTGACTGTTACACGCCATTCGTTGTCACCGATGTACTCGCGCTCGATGGATGAAAGATGTCGGCTGCAAGCGGAGTTGAGGAGACAAGTTACGGAATGAGAGAGCGTACGGTCGTTCGGACGAAAAGTGAGGTGAATGTTGTCCTCAGGCGTCCCTCCTCGACTCTACTCGTCGCGACCCGTTCCCTACGTTCTTGTCCCCGAGACAAAGGAGGTGTAACTCGACACCTGCTTTGCACGGGAACCAAGGAAAACCCCCCAAGGAAGCAGGCGCGCAGGCAAGCAAGGAGGCAGCGTGGCCGAGTCGATGATGATAACCTAGAAGCCATTATTTCCATAAATGGCCTCGATTTCACAGCCGTCCCTTCGGCAGCGTTATCGTAATGGAGCCATACGTTGTCATAAGCGTTGAATTTCAACACTATTCCCTTTGCTCCAACCTCCTTCGCCTCCCGCTCACTGGTCCTGAACTCCTCCGAATCCTTTTCTGCGCTGCGTGCTCGTCTTGCTCGAAATCGTGCCGATATCCTTCAAGGAAGTAACACATGCGCCTTGTGAGTCTATACTTTGCGACTATTGCCGTTTCCGCCTCCGATTGCTCCGTAGCGCTCGGCAGTCATCTCTTCGGATTCCGCGCCGTTTCCTGGAGAAAAGGTTTTGACGCAAAACGTTTGTATCGGTTGGCGTGAACGAGGTTCGTTTGTACCTCGCTTGCGCGCCAGCCCTGACCGGCCAGATGTATCTACCTCATTTACTCCGAGCGGTATCTCTATCCGTATCGAATGACGGACCCGTTTCTTCGACCCGGCTCTCGGGCGAACAGCGATTTATCTTGGCAACGTTCTCGCTTCATTCTTAACAGATTCAACTGACAGACAGACAGTGGAGCCTGAAAAGAGAGCGGGCCGAAACCAACCAAGACGGGGTGGCCATTTTTAGCCAGCAGCCACTTGAATTCTGAGCGCATACATATTTTATTCGGTAGATGAAAAGCGTGTTTTCCGACTCCTGGGATTCATCTCGTTCAATGTCGTCGCCTGCCCTTCTCTTTTTTTTGTCGCCGTCGTTGACGAAAAGGACGAAAGAAGATCGAGGGGAACGAAAACGACGACGACGACGGCGTCAGCGGCGGCGGCAAGGGCAGCCAGCAATGGCGGCGACGAGGAGTTCTACCGTGCGTTGAGACGAGGACATTGCCTCGCAATGCTTCCGCGATCGGCCGCATGTTTCTTGCCCGCCACTGACCTCCGACCAAGTGAGCGGAGGGGAGCCGAGAGGCGACACATACTTGGAAACATATCTCGCTTTATTCTCTGTTTTTCCCCTCGTCGGCCATTCTGTAGCTGTGAGTCGTTCGCTGTTTCGGTCATGTCTCATTCATGGAGAGAAAGGAGAAGACCAGTTTTTGGCGGCATTGTCAATTCCTCCGCTTCCTCGCGTGGATGTCGTGTTTCTTTCAACTTGATATTCTGCCATGATGTCGCCCTACGACCGTCGTCGAAGGATCGAGGTCCTGCAGCTCCGACATACGTTGAGTTGACTCGACTCGATTTCCTAGTTGTCGGATTCCACGTTTCGGAGGAATGGCGGGCTCTACCGCGCCTGGAAGCCAGAGAGTTTCAGCTTCGACATCGGAGAAATTACGGATTCTCGGGGAGTCAGCTTTTGCAAAATTTAGTCGCGGATTACCGAGGTTCCCGCGCCGCGAATTTTGACGTCGCCGCTCTGCGACGAGGATCTTCGGCAACACTCGGGACCGAAGAAGGAGCCACGGTTCTTCCCCCCGAAGAGTTGGCGGCGGTCCTCCTCGTTCTCCTTAACAAAACCGGTTTGCTAACATTGAGGACGAAGACACGGACGGAAAAAGCATTGGTGCATGACAGTTAGTTGGCTCCGTTTTACACATTCTGCAGGCGAGCGTCGAGGCGGGCGGGCGAGCGGGCAGGCAGGCAAGCGAGCGTCT
Source organism: Neoseiulus californicus (assembly GCA_028455905.1). Taxonomy (NCBI): domain Eukaryota; kingdom Metazoa; phylum Arthropoda; class Arachnida; order Mesostigmata; family Phytoseiidae; genus Neoseiulus; species Neoseiulus californicus. The sequence continues at coordinate 1,086,569 of JAMQGS010000014.1, forward strand.
TTCACATCTTTGAAGAGTGTATAAAGCGTCCGTCTGTTTGTCGGAAGTCTGTCCATCCGCGGTACCACTAGCTGTGCATGGTGAGGCGCGGAAGGAGAAGAATGGCATCACCAACAGCAACAGCGGCAGCCGGAGCAAGAGCCTCCCATGAGATTCGAAAGTCAGCGTCGCAGAGGCAGGAAAAACCGGACGAGTGAATAGATGATTTCAAATAGTTAATGGTCACTTCCGTTTCCGGTGCGCGGGCGGTGGAGCAGCAGAGACGAGAAACGGCGCCAAAATTTAAAATTTCTTTTACATACTACCACGACTTCAATCTATGTATGTATGTATGTACTAAGAGGAATGAACGGACGTCATGGCAACGGATTTGCGAGAAAGCATCACATCCGTCTTTTTGTCGGGCTTTTCCTATGCCCCCAACAGGCAAAGAGAACAAGAAGCATCCGCGACGGCAAAGACGACCGGAGAGGTCCTGTTGACCCTGTGTTGCTTTTTGCAACCTCGAACGGCCGGCGTACAGCGACATCTTCCTCCTATGATGATAGCGTGCCTCACAAGCAAGTTAACAAATGAGGATAGTGGTCTTTTCTGAATACGAGATCAGAGAGAAACCGATCGACAGGTCATAAGCGGAAGGAGATGCTCCCCGGGGAAACTCGGATGCCAAACACGCTCGCCCGGTCCCACCTCTGCACGGAATAGTTGTGAGTCGACATACGTATACAGGAGGAATATAGATCAAGTTTGAACACACTGAACGCTTCCATCGAGATCCTCAACATGGCTACAGATCATACGACTTGGAGACAGCAAGGGATAGCCAGCACTCACCAAATTTCGAACCTTTCTCTCGTCTGGAAGAGAGATTCACGTCAGAGAAACGAAAAAGAAATGTTCCGACTTGGAATGAAGCGACACGCGATGAGACCATAGCCCCTTCCGCCCAAAGTTCCCCCAGGCAGATCCCCACCTGAAGAGGTCTTCAGACCTCGATTCGCTCAAGACGCAGAAGTGGAAGACCGCGATAGGATGCTCGGGAGTCATCCAATACTGTCAAACGACGCTATCCAGGGTAAAACAAGAATGAGCATCGGAACTGTATTGTTCTCATTTGCAAAGCTGCGGAAATGCTCCGAGGTGTCAGTCTATTAGTTGGCGGCATCCGATCACACGGACACGATCGCTAACTCAGACACGGTCGCGGAGTGATCTCTTTGTCCTTATTAAGTCTTTTGTAGCTCGGTATTTCTCCCACTGTCTACCTCACGCAGTTCCTCTCCGTTACCGGCGGTCGAAGCTATGATGAAGCTCGTCAGGTTGTCGGCAGGTCGCCCGCTCGCTCAAAGGTGCTCCTGGATTCAGACCTGATTACAGGAGAATGCGGCTCACGTACCAGGGTCGACCAGGTTCCTACTCTCTGTGGTAATTTCCAATGTATCTTTGCTGCAGCTTCTGCCGCAGACGTTGCTGCTAACAACCCTGGGGACTTGAGCGCACCTTTGCTGAACATCTCCCCTCGTTCTCCTGATGCTCCTCATCCTCCTTCCCTCCTTTCTCATCTCAGTCCTATCCCGTTCCCGTCTGAAAGGTGCGTCGACCTCACTCCGATACGGTTCGCTACGTGGACGAACCTCCGACTCGAAATTTTGCTACTCTGAGCCGAAACCAGGTTCCTCGAACTTCCTTTCCCTTTGAGAAACCGTTTTTCTTTGCCAAGTAGCCTCGTTCACACCTTGTTCTAGTTCGAGTGTTACCAAGATTCTATTCTCCTGCCTTTGGTCTCGTTTCCCCCGTGGTTTCGAGCGGGTCTTCGCCCGAATTTGAGCACAAAGTACGGACGACTTGTGACTTGTCGGTCGTGACGGACAGTCTCTCAGCGAAGTGACAGTTTAGGCAGAACTCCACTCCATCCGAACCTATCCAGCGCTTCTTGCTCGCTTACTCCGTTTCCCTCGCGTTGTCTCACGCGTGCACTGGTGCTCATGGTGGCGGCAGGCGAGCGAGCGAGCGAGCCGGCGAGCGTTTAATTAAATGTAGAAAAAGCTACCGCAGTCACAGCAGCAATAGGGACGGCACCAAGAAGAATCAACCCCTTCCGTCTTGAACGGTCGGTCCATCCAAAAAGTGTGAAACTTTTGTGCGACCCTCGAACTGGTCTCACGATTCTGCGAAGCGGGAACGCGCGTAGAAGACGCTTCACCACCTCATTCACTTGAAACTTTTCCGCTCGGACCACTTGACAGGCTCACCGAGAACCGTACCGGTCGTCTCCACATTTCGAGGGTGATCTTTAGGGGGTGGGCTTCTATCGGAGAGGTCAGCTACTCAAAGGCGCAATTCTATCACGGATTAATTGCAAACGGAACCACTGCGCAGAACAGCTACTGGATTCTGACCAAATTCTAACCAGGAACCAGACCCTTTGGCTAAAGCATACACGTCGGGGACCGTTGGCGATGGAGATGAGAGCCCAGAACGCGAGTTTTGAGAAAACTTGTAGTTATGATACAATTGTAGCGTGCGGCGTTAGCAGAGTGATAAAGTTGAGTGCATACGATCTCAGTGAGGCGACTACGGGAGCCTAAGAGTTGTCCTGCACTCAGTCATTTTCTCCGGCAGCGTTGGCGTTCTGGTACAACTGCCGGTTTGTCGGTAATGGATGACCATTTACAAAAGGCGATGTGGGCGGGCGAGTGAGTGAGTGAGCGAACGAGCCAACGGGCAAGCTAGCGTTCGTTTGCTGAGTCCTTCGGCCAGCGTCGTCGCTTGCTCCAGCATCGCCTCGGCGTCCACCGTTCTTTGAGGACCTCTCGGCTTCAGGGTAAGGATAACAGAGGCCCTGGCGGGCGGGCGACCGACCACCAGCCTCGACTCGGTACAAGTTGCAGCGGCTGCAAGAACGACAATCGCCATCCTACAATTAAATACCGGTCTGTAGGACAATTGTTGGTGATTCATATCCCATCTTTTCCTTTCCTTCTCCCTCTCTATCTTTCTTCCTCGTCGTTCCGCTCCGAGTCTCGTTAGAGAAGGCTACTATTTCGCTAAGTATGGGTTCAGCGAGGACTTGTCCGGGTGCGAGTGGTGTCACTCATGAGTGCCGCACATAAACAAGTTTACCGTACTCATGAAGACATCGAGTGAAGTTTCCAGTGACGAACTGAGCTAGCTAGCTGGCGAGCGGGCGAGCGAGAGGAGGCCAGGTCTTCATTTAGGGTTCGAAATCTCTGGCTCTCTTAACTCCTGAGCATTCGAAACCACTCCTTGATTGCAAGAATCGGTCATGTCGCATTCTCTCCTCGATCCTGTCATTCTCGGTCTTTGAGCTGGCAATATTTGTGTTTCCCTACTTAAGTTCGCTTATTGCTAAGTGAGGTGCGCACTGCGCTATTTAACTGATTGTGTTAGCCCGCTTCTCTGACTGAGCACATCTAGTTTCTCTACCCCTCCCATCCTTGTTCTCCCCCCCCCCCCCCCCCCACCCCCTGATGCTCTCCCTCCATTTCTCTCTCCCTACACTTGCTCACTGCAACCAGAGAGCTAACTGGAGATTGCTAAGAGGTAGATGCTTGAGGGTTTCAGGGGGAGAGAGAGGTTGGAGTCATAACTGCGGGGATGATATCGGGGGAGCTCGACCCCGAGTCCCTTCAGGGTTTGGCATTAAGTGGTTAGCGATGGCACTTTAAAGCCGGGCAGCAACAAAAGCGGGTGAGAACGCTCGCAAGCATGAGAAGGAGAACAGTTACGGGGCCACGAGAAGCCAACTTCAATTACGGCTAGCGGGAGGAAGACTTGCCGCGATGGAAACACCGGCAGACGTTCGTTCAGGAGCTCGGCAGGCGGGGAGGTAGTCGTCGTCGTGGTTGTTGTCGGTGCTCCTACCGCCGCCGCTGTCGTCGTCGTCGTTGGTGAGCATCTTGTTTGGCTGCTCTACCACTCTAACTAGATTACGAGCTCTCAGCACTGCGCTTGCTAATGGCGCCTCACTCTTGCACACAGAAGTACACACACAAACAAACCGAAACAGTAGATTTGCCGGTTGCTCGAAAGACATTAGGTCTGCCGAAGCCACGTACCAAGCCCGTCGTTTAAGAGCGTTCAATCTTAGCAGGGATCTCTGTTGTTGCCCTCAGTGGAGCAGGGGCATCATTCACCTCGTCGACTCACAGATTAAAACGCTAGCTTCTTGAAGGACGCCGCTTCCTTCATCGAAACGTCGTGATTCAAACGCTCTCCTGTGTTACCGACCGAACGGTGACTTGGAGGATGCTTGTTGTCTCGTAGGATGCTGACCTCTTTCCCATATGTTCGAATAAGTGTGTTCGCCGTGCTGTACTTGGCATACTGTGCCCGGCATAGCATGCAGAGATTATATATGAAAATGTCGATATTCGGCCCCAATATTTGTCTCTTGGGCTCGACGAATGTTTCTGATGGTCGTCGTTGTTGTTGTCTTCGTCGTCGTCGCTGGCAGCGTTGGTGTAGTGGCTGTGGTCGTTGCCGTTCAACGCATCGACATGAGGCTCGATCGATGCGTTGCTGCGCTGTATTGGTTGCCACATTCATTGCCGAAAGGGTTGCCATCACGCGTGGTTGAAACTGTAGGCACCCACGATCGCTCGAATAGTTCCACCGTGTTCACGACTTGCCATCATCGCCGAGTCATCAGCATCTTGCCTTTGCTCTCTTCGAAAGCCGAGGTGACTCCGGCCGATGACCACGAAAACTCCATACACTACGGCATCCAAGTGAACATCCGGGAGTGGCTATGAAGTGAGGGTGAACAGAAATCGCAAGGTTGAAGGATCTCCGGCAAGATTCAAAAGCCTTGTAGTCCGAATGCTTTTTCGCTGCCGGATGAAGCTCGCCGATATCCACACGTGGGGAGAGGGACACGATCCTGAGTGGAACAGAGTTTAGATGACATTTTCAGAAGAAGTCAAGAATGACCTCATAGCAGGTGTAGCATCACAGCAGGAGGGTTATAACGAAATTAAGAGATGAGGACATTGAGACTCCTCAGATTCATCCCCATTGTAGGCATTGTACACGCTTCGTTGACTTCACGAGCAACCACAGATGGCCTGAAAGAGCAAAGCACCCTGTCTGCACTCCAGTTACCGATGATGGCTGTAATGCATTTAATGCATTTAGCGGGAAAGCTCACGGGGAAGTCGCTTGCCTGCCTGCTCACTCACGCGCTCCCTCTCACTCGTAGGGTGCGGACTGGAAACAGGGGGACAGCGAGAAGCCTCACTGGCTGTCACATGGGGTCGCCGCGATTCGCGAATTTACACCACCATCACCACTACTACTACTGCCAGTACAAGCATTGCCGCGGTCGCCGCCACCACCTCCACAGAGATAGCAGCGGGAGAAAGATCGGGTCGATCGAGCGTTTTGGGAGCTGCTTTGATTTCGATGTCAACCTACTGTAGCTCATCCATGCGAGAGTCTGTGTCCATAATTACCGCGGCTCTCATCCGAACGCGGACCTGTCCCGGCCAGCTCGAGCTCTTCGCGGCCTAATACGAACCTCATCGGCCTTATTTGAGCCTTATCGGAACGATCGTGGCATTCATCTCAGGAAGGGAAATGAATGGGAACACTTGTGGCCCGAAGAAGATTCGGCGACGCGACGTGATGCGCGCGCACTTTTGTTGCCGAAGGTCGCGACCGACCTCCGGCGATGACGCTTTCGAAGATGGCGACAGCCTCGCCCTGAGTGACTTGCAAGCCAATTTTTGTGCGAAGTTCTTCTGCGAGAAGACAACAGATCGATCTTCTGCGCCCGCTCGGCATCCACCGCTCAACAAGCATTGTTCGTGTCTTAGGCTGTTGGGATGCACTTCCTTCGTTGGGAATCGGCAGGGTTAAACCGTTGTTGCAGCGATTGCCCCGGATCCTGCTTTGTAGCCAATGTTAAGTGGCTTGTGTTCGGTGTCTTTGTCCCGGTGCTTCGGCGGTCGGCGACGGCGGCAGCGGTGACGGGTTCCACGAGGGAACGTAGAACGAGAGGGGCTTCGCCGTCTGATGGATGTCCCAAATTAACAATATTAAATTATGCCAAAGGGTGTCGTAGCATTAGATAAATTATAAACCCCTGCCCTCCGAGCCACCCCGTACCCGCAGACAGGGTGCTCGTCATGGGCCCTGATTGGAGAAACGACCGAACAGGCAGGCAAGAACGATTTGCAAGTTTCGGTTTCTGAGTCACTTTTGGAGATTTTTCCCAATATGTCGTCTCACGACTCCAACTCCCCACGGTCATCCGCTCAGATTGTATTCATGAACGTCTCAAAAATTGAAATCTCGACTGGATCCTAAACTTCGGGAATCTCAACTTTGGTGGGAGGGAGATGGGAATAGACGACTTCACACGAACGAAAACCCACCGAGGGACATCACAGACCTCCGAAAAGTCCCTGCCTCCGATGACTCCGGATATTTTTCCAACATTGATCACATCTCGGTAGAACGACCCCTATCAGATTCTCATCTGAGCTCAATGCTTTTTCGTGGACAGGTGTCTTTTTGACGAAGGCGCAGTCATTCTCCGCGCGAAGGGGGAGTCGGAGGTAGTCGAGTTTCCCCGCGATTCGCTCAGTCGCGCACTCATTCACTCAGCGAATTAAACACTTGTGTCCCGGTCATTGAGTTAAAAAGCCAAAAGATGAGATCACAGTTCACTGGATCGACGGTTGTGTGCGGCGCGGCGATGACAAGGAAGTTTCGAGACTGCGAAAGAGAGAAAAAAGAAGTAGCGATTACGCAACGGGAACTTTGTCAAAGCGTGTTAGGTTCAGCATATGCCCGCTACGATTCTGGAGAAGTAGAATCGAGGAACAACATCGTCGATGATCACTATTCGTCGCCGATGGCACTTATACCTAGCGCGGCAGAACGCTCGACAGAATGGTACTCTGAGCTATCGCATAGGATCTAACGAAAAAAATCAGTGACGCGAAAGCTGTCGAGAGCCCCGACTCTTCCCTCTTAGCGTATGGTCGCGCAGCTCGAAGGTCATTAGCCAATTGAATGCACGCTTGACTTTATGTCCCCACAAAACTAACCCCGGCTATATTTATGATGTTATTTTCAATCGGGTCGAACGACGAGCTCCATTCATTATGCCTAAACACCTCGACGACCTCGCTCAGCATCCACCGACCAGGCATCCATAAACGTGTTGGCATTTACAAGTGCAGCATGTGTCAGATCGACACCGAGAAGCGAGCTCAACACAAATCTCTGCTATTGTCCAGGGTAAGCTCCATTGCCGCGAACCGAAAAGGGCTCACGCAAAAACAGAAATGAAAAACGATCGTTATGATTCGCAGAGCGCCAGGTTTTTGTCGTCAGAGGGGTTAATTGAGTTAAGTGTTCCGGCTATTGCAAAGAACGAAATATCAGCACAACCGGAGGTCACTCAGCAAAAAACCAACGTGAAAAATGGCGGGATTCTGCGAAGTTAGGCAAAGTGTTGAGGCCATTCGAGGTAGCGATTGTTTCAACAAGACTTCTCCCCGTCGTCGTCGTTGTCGACGCCGGCGCCGCCGCTGTTTTTCCTCGTTCCGCCGCGAAAACGCATTCCGAAGTCTTTGCCAAGTTTCCCGTTCGTTCGTCGCAGTTGAACTCGTTGTTTGAGTTTGAATGTCGCAAATGGTCTTGCGGTCTCACGACAGGGCGCAGGACTCTTCTCGATTGCCAACCAGCGAGTTTGCCAGCTTGCCCCTCCCCTTCTTCCTCAGCTGTCTGTCTGCCTGCCTGCCTGAGACCGAGCCAGGCTAGAGCTCGAGATGGCTGCAGGATTAGGAGGGTAAGACGAAGGAGAAGAGCGTTGTGTGTACGCTTGAAGCAGCAGCAGCGGATCACAATCAACTAAGTGGTCTCAATTTGAGTTCGTCTGCCAGGACACAAGAGCAAGCGATTGGGCATGCAAGCGACAATCCTACAGGAAACCTCTTTAGAGATTCCATCCCTGCGATCCTTAAGGCCGAGGTGTGGCGGTTCATGTCCTGTTGCGGCTTTAATTCCTCCTTCGTCGCAGTATGCTCAACCTGTTGAGGCACTTCCTGAAGATCCTGTCAATCATTCGCGGCATTCGTATACCTTCGCTCCCTGGAGTCAGTTGTTGAGCGCCAAATCCCGGGGATTTGGCATTTCCGGAACGATTTTGGACCTGACCGGGAAAACATGTGGAAATTTTTCGTTTTCGAGGCATTATCGCGGTATTCAGAGAATCAGAGTGTCGATCCGAGGTAATGGAGGCTCTGAAAGAGTCAGTGCTCGCAGAGATGGATTCGGAATTGGATGCCACGCGGCTGTCCCAATGGACACGAGGTGAGATGAGGTGTGCCCCGTACCTCATTTCCGATCAATGTCCACAGCCCCAGGCGGTAATATACGAACGGACAACACTGTTACCACCCTTTCTTCCCGTGCCAGGTGTATCCTGCACTTGTACTTTGTCGAAGGAATCCTCCACGGTGCAATGGCGTCAAATCCAATACTTGCTTGATCTGATCAACTGATCAGGCTCTTTCTTTGGATACCAAAATGTATACACATATATGTGCATCATAATGAAGCGGGTCCGGTTGAGGAACTCACTTCACGGAACTTCGTCAAGTTTACGCTGCACGAGACTTTCGTACGATACGGGACGTAGAAGGGCCTAGTAGGACACCTCGAGTGTGGAAGTGGTGACGGGTAGTCGCGAGTCAAAGCAACGTAGTGGAGCCGATGAGTTGCTCACTATGCTACTGCGGAGGTGGTAGGAGTCGGTGGCGACCAGGGGACGGGCTGTCTGAAGGCGTTGCTCAACAAGGAACACCGATGTTCTTTCTGCCCGGAGGTCATGGCAAACATGAGGAGGTGGACGACGGGGAAACAAGTAGTTTAATTTAAACATTTGCTGGGCCTCGGGCAGTGCAGGTAAGCTTGACTATGCAGCTGCCCTGTAATTATCGACATGAGTCGTCGAGCGATGTGTACCTTTGCCGTTCGCAAGTTGCAATTAATCGGACGAGCGTTTTGGCAGCGGCGTAACTTTGTCTCTCGGCTCGCAACGGCAAAGCGCGAGATTCGGTTCTTGACCGTTTTTGAATTTTGTGACTCCCGCGCGATTTTTCCCGCTCGCAATTTTTGTATCTCATCTCGATGTCATCGAATTCCGACGGCTCTCGTGGTGGGTCTCTCTCTCTCTCTCTCTCTCTCGTGGCACGGGTCTCAAAAATTTGTCCGTGCAGTGCATGACTTGCACTTTGAGCTAAAGGCGCTGCAGGAGCGGGCTATGGAGAAATTCGTTCGCGTAGGTGAAACGCTCGAGTTCCACAATAATAAGTTAGCGGCCGGTGGAGTCAAAGCTCAGCTTTGCGTGTTCGGAATATTTGGCGAACATTTTTTCCTCACGGCTCCTGGTAGGCGGACTAAAATCTGCCCGCTCGACTATTTGAGCTCAGTGAAGCGAGTTGCTCGTTACGGTTGTACGGGAATCGTCAGCCACTTGCAGAGCGAACCTTGTTATGGGCGCGCTATTCTCTCTCTCTCTCTCTCTTGCTGCTCAGAGTAAGTCTGTATACACAAGCGCTTTGGTTACGTTCTTCGCTACGATTTTGTTTCTGAACTTCGCAATTGGTTCCACCGGCGGTTCGCCAACGCGTCTCGGAAAGAGTTTGAGAGAAATACCTCGAGGAACAAACAATATCCGACTTTCCTCCACCTATTTTCCTTCGCTCCCTCATCGGAAGCGTGCAGGAGAGTACTTCTGGCGGAGGAGTCGACGGAACTCAACAATTCACGGATCAATCATAGACGTGGCACTGCTAGCGATGTTTTCCGAAGTTGAGTTAACTTCTCTATTCTGTGAAAGTGTGGGCGAGGCCACAGCATCACAGTTTTGGGAGTCATATGAGGAACACTCCCGACTCCCAAAAGGTCAGTTTTGGTTCCACCAATGCGGCCCCGAGGCTTATCGGTTCGGTAGCACGCGTCACTAAGTCGAATATTTCTTTGGTGGCGAGACTTGGCGCGTTCATCTGAAAGGTGGGACATCCGATGGTCAGGATGTCGTATGTACGACTCATGGGAGCGGACAACTGACCAAAAAATTCGCTCAGCCAACCCGGTGGAAGGGGCCCTAAACGGACGGACAAAGGAGCGACGAGTCTACGGCAGCTCGTTGCCTTGGAACGGGACGTCTATGGTTGCACTGGATCGACAAGACTGTGGTGCTGGGGACAATCTAAGAGGGGAGCCAAACCAATGGCGGGGGCGCAGGGGAGCGATAAGCACTTGTAGATTTGAGCGAGCAAGGAATTGAAAGGATCTGACGATGGGTAGGGAGAACATACGAAAAGGGCCGTAGATTAGAGAATAGGCAGACCGTAGATGAAAACATACAAAAATCCAAAGATTCATGACTTATGAAAGTCTGTCCGCTCGTCGTCGGTTCCTCGACAATGAATGGGAATATTCATCGCTCCGGCCATTGCAGAAAAGGGCGCACGCTTGCGACCCGTCGTCATTCATCTCTGGTTCTTATTCAATTTGATAATTGTCTGATATTGATATGAATGGGCTCGGAATAGAAGGTTGTTCGGACAGTTCGCGGCATTCCTGGCGGTATGCGGGAAGTCTCGTCCGCCCACCCCCCTTGCGCTCCCGCTACGCTCATCAGAGTCCTTGGCTGTTAGTGCATATGTGTTGCGTGAATCCGAACACGACGAGCGGTAGGTTCCCGAGTCACTTCAGTTTTGCTTCTAATCGACCGTGTGCTCGAGGACGGTCGCGGTGATGGCGGCGACAACAGCATTATATCATCGCAAAAAGGGAATGCAATTTCAATATTAAGCAATTCATTTCAATTAAATTGCCCTGTCTGGCAGTCGGGTGCCGGAGGAATAAAAAGTGGAAAAGCACTCCGAGTGAAACTTACAAACTCATCCCCTCTCACTCACTCGACGAACTGGCCATACAGGCATGCAGACAGCCACTCAGCCAGCCGCCCACTAACTCGCACTGACCGCGCTGTCGGGAGAAGCAATAATTCTATCTGGGATAAAAAAGAAAAAGGAAGAAACGAAAAATGTCTGACTGCTTCTCAAAATAAAGAACCCGCTCAGAGATAACGGGCTGAACTTCTGCTCTCCTCGAGGTGTTCCTCGACGTTCCGGGAGGACACCCACAACGAATGATGACGTTATCGATGGCCATACCGCGTGGCATTGATTGAGAGATTTGTATGGAGAGGGCCGAAAGGAAGAGATACTCGGAAGCGTCCCAGCCATTCATATTTGATTTGAAACTAATGGCTTTCAATCCCACGCTTTGTCCTTGTTACGGTGCCGCCCGGGCATCGTCGAACCCTTGAAGGGAAATTTCTTCCTGGTTATCGTTGACTCCTATTCGAAATGGCCGGAGGTGCGACTTCTCAAGCAAATCACGGGCGAATCCATCAAGACCGTCTTCGAGGACACTTTCGCTCGATTTGGATACCCCGAGGTGATCGTCACCGACAACGGTACCCAGTTTCGCTGCTCGGAGCTCGCAAACTTCTGTCAGACTCACAACATCCGGCAGTTGTTTTCGGCTCCGGGACACCCTCAATCCAACGGACAGGCTGAAAGATTCGTTGACACCCTCAAACGATCGCTGAAGAAGTTGGGGGGGGGAGGGGCAGCGTCCAGCAGCAGCTGAACACCTTCCTCGCAACGTATCGCAACACTCCATGCGCGGCGTGTCCCGATGGGAAGACCCCAGCGGAACTCCTGCTCGGGCGCCGACCCAGAACTGCCCTCGAACTACTCTTACCGAAGCAGGAGGCCGATACCAAAGTAGCGGAAGAATACCGATCAAAAATGAAACGAAACTTCGACCGTCACCACGGCGCACGGGCACGCACGTTCGAGATCGGAGGCATGATCTTCGCCACCGTCCAGCAAAACAACAAAATGAAATGGGAGCCCGGAATCATCGTCAGCCGAATCGGCGAAACCATGTACGAGTTAGAATTGGCTGGCAAGCGTCACCGACGTCACGCAAATCAGCTAAAGCCTCGCTATGCCGACCCGGAAAGTCCGGACCTAGCGCCCTGGGACGACTTCGGATTGCAGCTGGCGTTGACGTTGCCGTTGTCAGACGACCGCAACTGTGCCATCGCTCCAGCATCGCCTCCAACGCAGCACGTGGAACCCGAATCCCCTGAAGCTTCTCTCGTTCTACAGCTCGATCACACGGCGATTCCCTCGTCTGATTCGGAGACCAGCTCCGCCGAGACGGCCAGTGTCGAAGACGAACCGATGTCGATCGTGGAGCCAGATGCTCCAGAAGACCCCGAGATCGGGGCACTCAGCGCTTTGTTCGAGGCTCTCCCCGTGTCGCCGCGACGCGTCCCCACCGATCAGGAACTCACCCACGTGAGGTGGTCACCCTCGGCGGTCACTCCGCTATATCCGCGTCGAGAGACGCCGAGGCGCAACCGACGGCCACCGAAGAAGCTCGTGATGGAGCCTACGGCCGCACAGCGCTACTCGGAGCAGCGCTGAGCTGGGGGAGGTGTTACGGTGCCGCCCGGGCATCGTCGAACCGAATCATTTCTCGTACTACGACGAAGTTGGCATAGAATATATAAAGCGGCCATATTGAATAAAACTCACTTCACGCTAACCCTAAGCGAACATAGTAGTCTGTCGTGTTTTTCCTAGCGTAGCTAACTTCAGTCAGGGTCGTAACAGTCCTCTCTCTAGTTCACATTTTTTTTCGAATAACGAAAGAGCCAACATGGATTCTATATCAGGCGAGAGAAGCTTACATTTCATTTTCGATAAAATGTGAAACGACGAGGCGAGTTGTGCTCGATCGGTGAGCGGCAGAGTTCGAGTAGATTCGCCGAGAAACGCGTGAGCAATGCAGGCCGGAGCTCGCTTCAAAGGTGGGACGGATATGAAGGAATTCCTGAGCCCACCGTGTTTGACATCGCTTCGGTAACACACCGTTCTGGTTGTCAGATGGCCCACCGTCGTCTTATCTCAACGTTCCTCTGAGAGACTGACAGCTTCTCGTTCTTTCTTTTCAGGTGAGTTGCAGCCGCGAGATCTCGCCTGCCTGCTTGCCTGCCCGGCCGCTCGTCTGCTTGCCTGCTTGTTCGTTCCAGTCGATCGTCGAACGGTCGTCAACGAAATAGAAATGCGGCTTCGATGTCAACAGCGAGAGCAGAAAGCAACTTGAAAAGAGTAGACTGAGAGTTTCAATCTACAACTGGCCGCCTACCCTAAAAAAATCGCGTGCCTGCATCGGGTACGAATTTCAAAAACGCTGAACAATCTGAAACTAAGCTGGAAGTCCTGAAACGTGGTTCTCGACGAGCTCAGGCGAGCCAAGGTGACTCGACTTCAATACAACCCGTTACCGGCCCGAATAGGTAGCCGAGCTTAGTGCAACCTCTAGTCATCACCTAGGTTCGGAGAGAGGTATCGAAATTTTCAGGTTCAGACCCAGGCGGGGGGTTTGATCAACTCGAGCGATAGCACTGAGATAGCTTTTTCCTGCAACTCAAAGTGGCCGATTGTCGCCTGGGCTCTGTGTTCAGTTTCCTAGCACAGATATGATTTCCAAAACTTTCGAAGTGTTTTTGATCCGAACCACCTGTTTTCCGTCGATGATTATAGGTGCCATCGTTCGGTATCACACTCCTTGCCCAAAGCCCCGGTCGCTGATCTCCGGATGAAAGTTTGTCATGAACTCAATGTCAGCAGTCATCATCCGAGGTTTAGTAGTGCAAACTTATTTTTTGTCAGCATTGACACCGAGTTTTTCGTGGCGCGACGTATCTGGCATCTATCTCCTCATCTCTCCGATCATTCTCCATTCAAGGGTCTGTTCGGTGTTCGGTCGGCAGGTCTCCTTGATTAGGATCACTATCTGGATTGCATTCGGAAATCTCAAGTTCATGACGGCAGCGATGATATTCGCCTTCTTTTTCGTAAAACTTGTCGATGCGTGACGAACTTCGTGTAGAACTTTCGCACTGATCTGGTTTCCCTTGTTTGTGTCGCTCTCTTGCTGCGATACTCTTCATCCTCTCGAATACGTCCTTTGCTTGGGTGGGGCCGTTGGGAATCGCTGCCTTTAATTTCCTAATATTTTGTTTATCCCTATTCGGAGCCAATGTCTCGCTGTCATAGTGCCGCCAGTCGCATCCACTTCCACACTATTCTTGAGAGTCCTTTCAAGCACTCGCGGTTCATCGATTCCAGCCACGTCGAACATGAAAGGCTTTTTCAGGATCATACTCCACACATCAATCCGAGCAACACTGCTGACTCACTTTTGATAACGACGCGATTCACCGATCATCGGAACACGTGGGCCTCCAAATGGTTGCTGGGCTGTCGGTACTAAGCTTCCGTCGTAGTCTATCTCCTGAGGGATTCCTTTCTAATTCGCTTTATTAAGCTTGAAGGGAGGCGACGCCATATTTACATCCTCGCGCTCACACACAAACTCACGCATTGGATCCGTCTCAGAGAGATGCCAAAAGCTGGCGCGAGTTCATCAACAACAAACATAGTCGGAGCGCCAAAGCCTGCAACATCGCGAATGGAATCATTTTTTTTCTTGCTGCCCTCGCCGAGCCTCAATCTACAGGAGTCATAACTGAGAGAGATACTCTGGAGCTTTTGACGCAACAGATTTCCGAAAGTGAGGGGAATCGGGTTCCGCATTCATTCTGGAAAACCGCCACTCACGTGAACGTTCGGGAAACGTTCTGTAAGTACTAGAAGAAGGTTTCGTATCTCCTGTGCTCGTTTCTATACGATCGCTGTGGCCGCAAATGATTCTAATTCCCGACCAAACAACAAGCCGCCTTCGACTTGGAATTGTCTATTCTGCCGTAAAAGAGAGTGAGGTCCCCGAGAAGGTGTCGTTCTCCCGGCGGCGCTCTTGGTTCCACGTTCGAATCGTGGGTTCATGGTCGCGGCACGTATGAGTAGTGGCACAAAATTAGCCGATCGTCGAAAAGAGGGCGGGTGTGCCGCAGCTCGTAAAACTGTAATAATATTAACAATAATAACGTGGCGAAGAGAGTATTGAAAAATCTATATATGTCCATGTATGTGGATTTATATACAGTTCCCCGCTCAGGCAACGCTCCCTTTCAGTGTATACGAGCTAACAAACGAGCGTCGGCTGAGAAACCGACGCGAGAGGAAGAGAAACTGAGTCGGACGGAGAGCGTGGACTCAAGCAGCAATACAATGCCTTGCGAACTATATAGGCCCCATTATTAGCTGGCCACACGAGGATTATTCCATATAAAGATCATAAAACAGTGAGCATATGGCGCACACAAGAAAACCGAAGCAACAACAACAACAACAACGACAACAACGGAACGGAACGCATACGCCGAGGTCTCATATTCGCGTTCTGAGGGAAGCTCCAGCTGAGACAAAGCCAACTTCACCGCAAATGGCAGCGCCGCATCCAGCAATGCCGCGCCGTTCGTTGCAATGGCACGATATCTGAATGGATCGGGGTAATCTTGTTGATAACTTTGCTGGCGCCGCCATCTCGTAGCTGTGATTTCATTCGATCGCGAGTGCTCCGGCGATGGGGGCGATGGAGAGGTAGGGAAACGAACGAAAAGCAAGATAGGGTGCGAATAGAAAGAGTATCAAGCTGCTGTAGTAGCCGTTGGAGGGACTGAGGGTCTGCATCGAATGCAGAGACAACGAGTGCAGGGCGAAAAAGGCTCTACGACTCCAGGAGCCCCACTGGAAGTGGCGATGGCGGCGTCGGCGACTGCAACAGCATCGAAACGCAAATTTGGATCTGGGGAGAGAAGCAAAGGGGCGGGCGGAGTGTCGCGAAATCGCAAGCGATCATGCAAATAACTTCAAATTACGTCGGCTGCGAACTGCTCCGAGAGAGAAGAAGTCAGGCAAAACGGATACCACCAGATAGCCGACTTTTTGAACGAGAACATCGCGCAGTCACATGCGTCAAGACTCACCGACCGATGCGACGGCATGGATAAATAGAGGGACGATGCTTTGAGGGAAGTTCGTGTACTCGATCCGATCCGAGGTGCAAAACCTATTCTGCGTTTCGAGGACGCTTTTACGTTACGATGCCGATTTCAAATTTCGGGATTCAGGACTGCATCTTCTCCATTTCGACCTTTCGAACAATGCGGGCGGCCCAAGGTTGGCGATACGGGGCCGACGGACCTTGGGAGAGATTCCGTCGAAATCATGCTGCAGATGCTCCAAGACCTTTGACAAAACTCCCATGAGATCTGTAGTACGCTGTGATTCAAGACTCTGCATGGTTCATGCGTGAACCGAAGACGGAATTTGGGCTGATGTCCGATGTTCCCGATGCCCAGAAGGTCAAGCTGCGGAAGGCTCGGAAATTGCGATATCCTCACCGATCAAATTTTAAAACAATTTACGCTTCAGATCCTGATAACGCAGATATAAGAGTGAGAGGCCAGGCATAAGAAACTAGAAAGACCGGACGAAACAGGGCAGAGAAGGGCATCTGCGTTGTTTATCGAAAGTGGAGATTTACGATCTCTCGTATATATATCTCGTGCAATCGCTGGCCTTCAAGTATACTACAGCGGCGAGAGCGGCAGCAGGAACTGCATCGATGTTGGTTGCGTTCGTGGTGGTGTTGGTGGCTGACGGGAAAGCAGCGCAGACGCGAGACGATCTGAAACAACAATCGGTTTTTCGTACGACGACTTCGCAGACGCCCCTAATTTTTATCGTTCTCGCTCAGACCCCCGGAAGCGAGGCTTCGGACATCCGAACGAATCCACCACTGAAAGGCGGACGAACGCACGGACATTATCAAGAGTCTTAGCTGGAGTCTTCGCCTCATGTGTTAAGTGCAAGGCGCAGGCTGGTATGTTTCAAACTTATCACTAATTTCGAGAGCCGAGGCGGTTTCTCCACGACTTGGTCGAGCCCTGCCTCTTGTTTTTTAGGGCATTTTTAAGCAAGCCGACGCAGGAAAAAATGAGGCGTTCTCCGAAAGAACCTTTTGCATCTTGAGCTGCTGACGCTCAGTCTTTTTTCCCTTCCGTCCGGCTCCGGAGCATTGTGAGAACGCTCTCAGAATAATTACGCACTTTCACGAACCATCTAAAAATGCCCCCTACCTCCTAAAGGGAATGTGAAATTGAAAACAAAACTTTCTCGAGTTGATCCATGAATTCTTTCCAAGGCCAAGTTATGCGTTCTCCGATTCTGCGTTACGGATACTTGGTGGTGGTGGTGGAATGGATTCACAGTGATGATCTGCGGCATTTGGTGGTTCTTACTGGGCAGCTGTTACGAGGGAACTTACTTCGTCACGCTCAATGAAGTCCTTGAAAACGCGGCCTTCAGTGTTTGGATGTTCAGGCTCGAGGTCACCTCGAGGATATCGTCGCGGGAAGTTCCAGTTTGATAACACTGCGGTCAAGTCGTGATTGAATGGATATGTTTGGTGGTCGCTCGGCTGCTTTAACTCGGGCAACAAGCCGCCACCACTCTCCCTCGAGCTCAAAACATGAATATCCGGTGAACTTCTGAGCATTTAATTTTGTACCGGAAACATTCGACGAATATGGTCAAGGTTTCCGCGTATGTTCCAAGCATGGTTTTTCTCGATTGTCGGTCATTGCTCCGAGCCATATTCCACCATGACATTTGTTCAAAGATTTGGAAAATATAATCGATTCTTTGGTCTTGATATCGTCGGGCCTCCCTCAAGAATGGACTACATATAAGTCTCACGAAACATTTGTCGCGAACGAACGTTTGAAACACGAAAACGAATGTCGCCGCTAGACCTCCTCGATTACTTCGAAAACGCCGAACATCGACCGAACAAATCACTTCATCCCGGGACGATCAATGCGGAAGACAGGCGAGGAGTTCAGCGAGGAGATACTTTCGAGATGGATGAGGGCTTCACGAATGCCCGCTCCCGCTCTCTGACTGACCGCAAAAAGCCGCTTGCGCGCCCGCAGTGCTTCCCTGACCACCGCTTGCCTGCTTGTCCGTTTGCTTGCCGGCTCGGCCGCCAGCCTGCCTGCCTGCTGACTGCCTGTTTGCCTGAACTGGCCCGAGGCAGGGAAGCACTTTTAAGCAATCTGCATAATGTTAAAACAATATACCGCTATCCATTGCCACTAGGATATCCGTTGTGTATACAGAATCTTCGGCTCTTTCTCTCTCTCATCGTCTCTTTCTTTCTCCTCGAACCCGTGGCTGCTACGTCTCTGCCGGATTTTTCTCTGAAACTCGCGCGCACAGGAAAACATACTCACAAGCACATGAGCACCCGAAGTGTCAGCTCACGCGGTTGCAAAAAGCTACCGATGCCCGCTTAATCTGAGTAGCTGGCTGGACGGCGGACCGAAC
The DNA here is from genome assembly GCA_028455905.1 of Neoseiulus californicus. Lineage (NCBI taxonomy): Eukaryota > Metazoa > Arthropoda > Arachnida > Mesostigmata > Phytoseiidae > Neoseiulus > Neoseiulus californicus. The sequence continues at coordinate 1,104,994 of JAMQGS010000014.1, forward strand.
GACCGACGCGGAATTCGTTTTGCGAGATAGCAAGCTAGCTAGCAGGCTACCAGCTAGCCGTCATGCACCTCCAATTACCATCGAGCGCCAATAATTGAATGTCATTCATATTCGGCCGGTCGACTATATGTGCACAACATAGTCCTCCCGACTGGCTTTGCACTCGGACGACGATGGAGATGCCTTTGGCCTCGGAGCGATGCATCAAGTCTCCAAGGACCACTCCTCGAGGCTGTTCTCCTCTTGCCGTCTTGAGCTCAGCTGCCCCTCAGCGCTCGTCCTCCTCGTCCGCACCTGAGAAATCGAGTGGTGTATAGGTAATAGGCAAAGAGATTGGCTTCGGTGGGGAGGGCATCGAGACCGGGAACCCAACACCGAGGACTTCTGAGGAACGTGGACAGCTCGGGGAGGATGGACCCCTCGAAAATCGGTCGCATCAGGTCTGCCGTTCAGGGTCCAAGTTCAAGATTCCAGTCCAATGTTGAATGATGTCCCTCCTTGTTCAAGAGCTTGCTACGGCTGACAATCAGAGCTCAACTCCTGTCGATCGGCGAGAGGTTGGGCTCATGGGTTCGGATTTTCGGGCTTCAAGACTCACGTAACGGTGGGGGCCGATTCGGGGCATTGAGGTCTTGCTCAGTGAGTTGTTGCCAGCGAGACAACAAAAAAAGCAGTTGGTTCCGCTCGAGAAACCCCTGTTCCATTGCACACGGAGCAGGCCGAAAGGGAGACATTGAGAGGGAAAAGGAGATGGGCATTTGGACATGGGAGGAGCGGACTATTACCTTCTAGGACTCCTGGGACCCGCTGAGGTGGATGGGCCAAATACCTGCGCCGTCTCCAACCACACTGACTACTCCGACCGACCACCCGCCTGCCTGACTGCCAACTCGGTCGGTCGGTCGTTCCGCTGCGAGTCCACCGGGTTTTCTTCTTATTGGCAGCATTACCTCATCCCCCACATTCTTCCCGTTGTTCCACCGTTCGTTCTGTCCTCTATCCTCCCGCTCGAAGTCTTTCCACCTGAGAGTCTCACGGCTGAGTCTCGGACAGGTGCCACAGTCCTTTCCCTGGCCGGGATCCACTTTCTGAAACTGATTCTTGACCCGTTATTTCACGCCTCCTGCTGACGGGAGCCCCAAGCACGCAAGAAGTCACCCGCTACGCTCACTTCAACAGGTGCTGCCGCCGTTTTGATCGAGGCAAATCCGAAGCGCCCCGGCCTCTTTCCCAGCCGACTGTGGAACCAATTCCATAGGCGGTAGTGTCTCTAAATCAGGAAGATTTTTATGAGATGCCTCTCCTTCGCCTTTAGGGTCAGCAACGGATCTGCCAACCAAAGACCAAACGGTCGACCGACAGGGAGGCAGGCCGCCAGGCAGGCAAGCAGACGGTCGACCGGTCGACCAGCCAGACAGACAGTCAAACCGCTGCGAATGACACCTTTTTTAAAATGCTTCAAGTCAACGCCCCCACACACGAAATGAGAAGACCCCATCTTCTTCCGCTGAACGCTACTCGGTCCCATTCACCCATTCCCTTCTGCTTTCCCCGTGATTTGCAGGCATGCCTCCCCTTTGACTTGCCAGTTTAGAAGCTTCTATTTCCCCCATATGAAAATGCGCTTCACTCAAATTCGTTCCTCGAGACTCGCCGATCTGATATGTTCGCTGACCGCTGCGTTGGAGAATGTCTACTGTTTCAGGCAGTGGGGCGTTCACCTTCAAGACGATTCTTGTGGACTTCGAATCGGTCGCGGCGGAATGAGTGAAATTTCGATTAGAACGTCTCAATCTGCAGCCATTTCATCAGTTGACATATTTCCAACCAATGGAATATCACAATGCAAAAGCAATCCGATACTCAGACGCGGTCGGCCATCAAACTGTTAACCGTTCGCTGAATAGCCGGACACGCGTCTAGAGAATGGCGATGCACACGAGCTTTGCGGTGGAACGAAGAAAAAATGGACACGTCTGGCGAGTGTCGTTCGAGGACAAGAATGCGGAAAGAAAGATGTTTTGGTGTCGTTCCCCTGTTCGATCCATGCCTGTCGGAGGAAAGAGCCGGAGAGAACGAAATAACAAGGGAAAAGTGTTCGACGAGAAACCAGTGCAGGAACAAACGGCCGGGCAGACACAGAGTAAAGCGAGTCAAGTTGAGTCGACATAGAAATCCTCCCACCGGTCGATGCCAACCATCGATGTTTGAGTCCAATAGGTAATGACTACCTTACTTCGGACGAACATCGAAGGCCTAGGCCTGCCGCGGCCGCGGCGCCTGCAGTGCCGCTCATGTCCCAAGTGCTGCGGCCCGTCGGCGTCGCTTCTGCTGCCGATGTTGACGGTCGCCGCAGCGGTACACCTCAAACATATAAACTGCTCAGGTTCCCTTGAACTCTGATCTCTGTCTCGATGAAAACACGGTCAGACTGAATTCGAGGCATCTCGATGAAAACCCGTTTCTCTTGAATTAGTATACGATCGCTGAACTGGCGAGCATTTGAGAACACATGAGTTCTGCTCCTTCGGATGTCGTTCCTTATTCTATTCTGTAAACACGAAACAGTTGACACCAAAATTCTATTGCTATGGCAGGCGTCACGCCGAAACGAGGCAAAATTCAACAAATCCAAATCGAGCGACAGGATGGAGGCGTCAACATGGAGAATCATAACCGTAGTCGATTTTCGTAAATCTCCACCATCCGCTCGGCTCTGTTTAAAGGATGCCAACGTTGAACTACGGTAATCACCAAACAGAGACTGGTTAGATGCGGTTCGGGTTTGCGGTTCCCGGAAGCCGCACGCCATCTTCCGGAGGTGAAACGAGACTTACCTTTCAGTCTATGTGGCTGAATTTTTGAGGTTTCTCGAAATTTGAATGTCTGTGATCCGATGTCTGACGTCAATCCCATGTCGTTGTTGCTTTGGCTTGAACGAACACCAGTCATCTTATCCAATAATTGTCCTCGGTGAAATAACGCCAATTTGAGGATCAATTTTCTTCTTGCTCTTCTGTGTGAGAGAGAAACGTAGGCCGCTCGAGACCCCCCGCACGACGACGTCTCGCTCGAAGTTTCGTTCGCCAATCGCGTCGAGCATCGAGGAGAAGCGGGTACGCTGGCAACTCTTGTTCCTAATGATTGGCAATCTCTTCCCAATCATTGGAGAGGATCGGTGTTCCTCACATTAGGCTTCCGAACCACGAAACTCCGTCAGACACAAAATCTCAGACGGGATCCAGTGGGGAGTCGAAGGTGCGTTTTTGGATGTGGACTCACAACGAGCGCCAGTCTTGCACACCACCATTCTTCTTAGCCTCCATTATGATGCATCTGAATTCCGAGTCAGGTATGATTGCCAGGGAGATCCGAGAAAGCTGAAACCCATTCCATTATAATTCGGTTCTTTACTCATTGAATTGGGCGAAGGTCTCTGGAGCCTCACATCCGAACCGTTCCTCGAGCCTGAATTCCGCCCAGATGTGACGAACTGCGCTTCCAATCGCACGTTAGCAATGCTACCAATGAGCAAGTGTGAATTGAAGTTTCCGTGGGAATTGTGAGAGATTTTGAGAAAGATCATATGCCGTGCGTCCTGCGAGCGATTTTGACGACAACTTCAAAATCGACTTCTGCGACCTCCATATCCTTATTCGTAATGTCTCGCCCTGATCAATATAGAATCGGGCGACCGACTACAATGTCTCTCGCGGAGGGATGACCGCAGAACGACGCGTGTGCTCGCTTCGAAACGCCAGATTCTCAGAGATTGCAGACAATGTTAAGGATGCTCCGACGCGGGACGATTTTCATTCTGCTTGGTGACCTAACGTCCCAAGAGGAGGTTCCACCGTTGTCATTTCGACCTCATCGACTAAGTATAAGAAGGGTCGGCTCTCCAGGAACGTCGGAGTACTCTGCGACGTCTCAGAAACGAGCACCTGCACTTCCCATTGGATAAAGCTGTGTTTATCCTGATGCTCTGTAATGCCGATTGAATTTAGGGACCAAGACGGCAAACCGGTCCAGAAATGGTTCTGAGAATGAATCGCCGAACATTTGTATGTGTCTATCGTTGCCGGAAAGCTTCCAATAAACGCAGAGCAGCTTTCAAGTCGTAGAAAGCACTGTCGAAGCCGCTGCCACCAGCAGGAGGACAGCAACCGCGATCGCGACGGAGACGGAAGCTACACAGGACCATGGAAGACAGAGAATCGGAAGAAGACAGCCATGAGAAGCCGGTGGAGATGCCCACAGCCACGGTAACGACAGCAACAAGCGCGACTCGATGTCGCGCGTTGTGGCTCATCTTCTCCAAGCTAAACATTCGAACGAACGTAAACATCGGAACTCGAATGATACCTTCAGAACGGTCGTCTAGGACAGCGGTCCCCGATCAAATAGGCGGAAAAGCTTGAGATCGAAGTCCTGGTTCCGACGAGACTACTTTCGCTCGACGATGAGCGCTTCGCTGTGATCAGGTTGTTCGAACAACGTCTTGAATCTTACAACCAACTGACCAGGATGGCGCGAATTTGGACGCGTGAAACCAACAGCGATGTCTACATAGAACAGTGACCATTAGCTTTCCGGCAGTGAGATATGACTGTTTTCACATCAAAAACCAGCCTGCTTTCCAGAGTTGTCTGAGCCTCGAGGTGAGTTGAGTGGTCAGCAAGCACGCGCTTCCACGTTAGTTCTGTCTCTCCGTCTCTCTCTCCGAGCATTCGAATACACGCGCCCGCATGTTGGAACCGTGGTGAGCTTGAGCGGCTGGATGGCACAATTCAAAAAGAAGAGAACCGCAACCAAACCGAGTAGAGAAGATCAAATGTGTCTTCATAAATTCGTTGGCCTACCAGTGCCTGTTCCCAACCGACACTCTTACCCTAACAAGCTCTGTTGGCTTCACATTCTCTCGAAAACACTCTCAACCCAGCTCTGGAAATCGTTGTGTAGTCCATTGGCTTCTACTGATAAATTTCTAGCCGGTGACTCTCTCTGTCTGTGAAAACAAAAGGTCGCATTTACACGACAGAAACTCGATCCCAGATGTTTTCGCTACTCCTAAGTCTTCTCAAGCGTTTCCTACTTTCACTCTAATAGCGTCCAACGAACTGGAGTTTCCACCGGCTACTACCAACGGCTCGATGAGGGGATCGGCGAGCTCCTCCGCTTGCCCTGTGGCCCACGGAATCGAACTGTTCAACAAGTCTTCCTTCAGAGGCTAGTCATTCCGCATTTCGATTTCTTTTCGAGGTGCATGGAATTTTTGGCAGAAGAGTAGTTTTCGTAAAACTCTTCGCCGTGATTCCTCGGCGGCGGCTGACTTCGAGCGGCTAAACTCTCACTCCCTGAAATAAGCTATCTGTCTCTCGAAACCACTCATTCGTGTCGCTTCAACATCCGCGGTCATTTTTCAGAGTGTCTTGCGACTCCGGTCCAGCAAAAAGCAATCTAGCAGTATTTCATGTCGATGCAGGTGCACAAGTGCACCGAGAGCGTACACACGCACACCGCTCCATGTTGAGGAAGTAGTACAAAAAGATCCGACAGGATGTGTCGTTGTCCTTTATGTCATGGCTGAAATCAAAGAGTTCGGTGCAAGATCCGAGGGGAGGCTTGTATGGAAGGAGACCAAGATAGAGGGGGAGAGATGGCGCGCTGCATTCGAACAAGTTGTTCACACCAAACCACACCTGGCCGACGCCCTCTTGAATTAAACGGTCTCTCTGGGGAAGACAACCGGGATACCGTCTGATAATTCTGAGTTCATGTCACCTGAAATCATGAGCCACGTCTGCTTCAAGCCTCTGCGGATGAACTTCCCCGGATTACCCCGATTTCCCGGGACATCATCTAGGAACCGTGGAACCCCAGACTTGCAACAAATAGCTGCAATCGGATCCCTTGGAAACATGTCAATCATCAAAGGATTCTTCGGATTGATTGAGGATGAGTTTAACATAAGTATTTTGGAAATGTCCCCCGATCATCCTCCAAGAGTATTTGTGTCAGAATCAATCTGAGAACCTCAAAGATGCGCTTCAAAAGTCTGCATCGCTGTCAGAGCAGCGACAGCCGAAGGCCTCCGGAGTGCCGCTCCCTCCGATTCACACTGAGGCTGCTCACGCCGGGCCGCTCTCCCTCAGAGAAGTCTCTTCCCAACACCAACAGAGTTTGACTTTGTCTTTCTTTCTTCCGAATCAAACGAATGTTGATCGTGGTGATGGACTTCAATTATAACTACTCGACCGGTGGAGCGTGTCGTTGATGCTATTAGTACTACCTATCGAAATAAACAACTGGACCGAGCCGTCGTGCACGAGAGCAAGTGCATACACTCGATGTCCCGCACGCACATGGCGCCTCCCCCACGATGAGATGCTCGGATGCTCCGTCAATTGTAGCGCATTAGAGATCCGAGCATGCAGTGGACGAATCAACGAAGCGTCGAGCCGTTCCGCCGGTCATTCGGCTGTTGTTGATCGTAATGCGTACATACCGAATGTTTAGGCACCGTCCCCAAGTCGACCGACCAGAAAGCAACATGAAAATAACAGAACCGATCGACCTATTCGAAACAGCCGGGAAGAGCGGCTTTCAGAGCGACCGATCCGATGAATGACCGACGCGGCGCTCGATACCGGTACACAGTTTGGATGAGAAATCCCCACCGGCTTGAGTTTCCTTTTCTCTAAGAAGCTGTATTGGCTCTGTGAAAGGAACGACTTTTTCTCGATCTGGAATGCACAACGTCAACTGCATCGAGACTGGGGACGGTCATGATCGAGGGATGGCTCACTTCGAGACAGCGATTCGATACCTTACTCGGACTCGACTAACCTCGACTTTCAATGAGAGGAATGAGAAAATAAACATCATTTCAATTGCCCATTGGGAATGTCGTGTTGTTGTGCTCTTCGTCACTTGTCCGGCGTTCGCTGGCTCGTTTGTGTATTCGTGACGGGGACGAGGCGATACCGAAAGCTCAAATGATAGGTAAACATCGCTGTCGAGCATCCGAGTGAGTCCGGTTGTTCACGTTTCCAACGCTCCGTCCACAGAAAGCGTCGTCGCTTGAGTTTTCCGAGCTCGATAGGTTGCGTAGTTGGCTCTCAAGCGGAAGAACATCAAAAACATTTCCTACTCCCGGGAAACCTGCATTCTCCGTTTCTGGAACTTCGATCAAAGGAACGATGATCTTCTCGTTCAAAGCGGTCGTTCCGTTAGAGAGGAGCTCTTGCACCTGAGCGGCGGCGACGACGACGACGACGACTTGAAAAACGCTCCAGAAACTCCATGCGTCTTCTTCGAGCCCTGGAAACGATTGGCCATCACGGTTCGATCTCGACTTATCAGCTCGGAGCCAAAACGTTTTTTCCCCGCATAACCGAACGCGCTCCACATTTTTTCATTGTTCATTGAAGAGCGAGGAAGGCGACGAACTGTCTGAGGATCACAGGATCCACTCGTGTTTTCAGAATGAATAGTCCCGGCTCGGAGTTGAAATTCAACGCGTCACAGACCTCGTTCTTCCTGCCTCTGCTGAGCGAAATTAAACTACAGACGTCCCGATACACTAAACCTTTCGGCGTTCCCTCGATCCGCGCGCCGCGCTGAGTGAGTGAGATCACAGAAAGATGACAGCGGATACTCTCTCGTCCAAAATCAGCGACCAGGGGGAGATTTGAGTCTTTGTAGTTTCGTCCGGAGCAGCACTAGAAAACAGAGCGAAAATATGCAGGGGAAAAACAATTCTGCCGCTCGATGCGTCTCGGATGTCTCGTGTTCGCCCGGAAATGCTCGGAAGTCGACGAAGGTGTCACATTAACAGCCAGTCGAGCGACAGCGAAGCTGTGTTTCAGGTTGCTCGCAAAATCCATCGCATCTTGACGACGAAACGTGTGCATAGGAACGAGTTGAGGCATGCGAAAACAAGCGCACATCCATCCTCAATCCGATGCTCGGCTTTTTTTTCTACTTTGATTTGGAATGCCACTTCTCAGATTTTGCTCCTTCCAACACTCACGACCGAGAAAATATGAATTCTCGAAACGAGCGGGCGAACGAACTTCCGTTCGAGCTTTGTCTGACTGAGATCGAGAAAATCTGATCCCAATCCGTGCTCATCGAATCGGGCATCGGGTCGCGCACGCGCTTCCTACCCAGACAAGAAATCATATCGTCCCATACGAATTAGCGAACCGGTCGAGGAAAAATCTTCATTCACTTATCTCGAAACGCGTGTGCGGGCCGTGGTTATCAACAACGCCGGCATCGTCGTTGTCGCCGATATTTGTCCATGAAAAAAATTATCAAAAAAAGACTCACAGACGCTCAGACGTAGCCGACAAGTTCGCTTATGGTGCTTGCGGCATGTGCGGTCGCCTCAAACTCTCAGATATTGACCCAGCCAGACGTGTATGCCACCGAGAAATTTCGCCACACGCTTCTGCCATTTGACAGCTCGACATAATCGGTCGGGGGCCGGGGAAAATCGAGATGGTCAGCGACCTAACCGGTCGATCGAAATCGCCGGCGCGGCGTCGACACGCGTCGGTTCCGTAGCAGGCCGGAATCGTCGTCTCGAAGCCGAACGATCTCATCCAACTCGCAAGGATTTTCGTTCCGCTCGTCCGGCAGGGTATCCGACGATCCACTGAGTCGTCACTGACTCTTAAGGAGTGACTAAAGAAGAGAAGTCTTTCTTAATCCCGAAATTAATTCGAGATATGGGAACGGGACAGCGCCGAAGTTGGGAGGCGATTTATCCACATCAGTTTTATCAAGTCGTTAGGTTATTCTGCTCGCTTGCTTCTGCTCTCAACTGCGATCCTCTCGTTCCTTCCGCATAATAACAATGAGATCTCTTGCTTTAACAAGGGCTGGCAGGCAGGCAGACAGGCAGGCTGGTCAGAGTGGGAAACGGGAGGAATAAAGGGGGGATTCCATCGAAAAGATCTCGAGAAAGGGGGCGATCGAGGGACGGCATCGGGGGGTGCTTCTCAGCTCACGAGATAAGAGATGGTAGCCGGACATACTACGCTACCGTCTTGGACCATAAATTACATTCGACTTTCTCGCCTGATCTCTCTTCGTGTGTGTGTGTATGTGTTTTTTTTCGTCTTCTTCTCGTCGCTCACTGTTTCGTTATCGCCGTATAATATGGAAAATAGACATTCGAATATCGGCTGAACTCATTTCTTTCTTACTCACACAAACACACTGGTGTTCCGCCGCCAGCGTCGCCGTATATATTGAGTTTGTTGTTTAAGACGAACGACAAATTGCGCCCCGTGCTGCAGCACCCCATGCATCCGGAGCCAACGCCAGCCGCCGACCAGCATATGGAACCCATCGCCTGGACGGCGGCGCGGCGGAGAGATGGCGGTACCCTCACTGACTGCCTGCCTGCCTGCGCGCGTGCCTGACCGAATACGACGACATTCTGAACCTATATCGAGGTGCTCCCAAATATGGCAAACCTTATGCACATGTGTGCCGAAAAGCAAACTTCGTTTGAGCGGCTCTCGGGAGAACCGCCGCGTTGAACATCAAAATCCCCCTCCGATACAAGACTCCTGACTGAGTCTCGCTCCCGAGGACTGCGGACGGAAACGGAGCTGATACGAAGCCTCCTTCGAGTCCATGAATCTTCATGCGTGAGGACCTTCAAGGGATTGTCTTTTCCACGATCCCAGCCACAGAGAGTGCCGCGTGCAAGGTTTGCTTCGCCCATCACCGCATCTAACAAGAACAGGAGTCCACTGCTGACGACTGGTTAAGGAATCGCTCCAGGTTGGCAGTGGTTTTGGCATCACAAATGTTTTTCCAGATGACTCTCGTCTTCTCCCCGTTCGGTGTTTTCTCGCCCATCCACCTCGTGACTGTCGCGGAAAGCAGGGCAATTGTCAGTCAAACAGCTACTTGAAAACAAGTGGCAGATTTCACAAAAAAACATGCGCGAATATTTTCTGTTTTTCTCCTCCGAGAACCCCTCACCAGCAGAAGAAGTAGGTTAGTCGACTAGAGACTCTTGCGCCAATGTTGACAGGGCTACACTGTCGCATGTCGAACCCGCACATGTGGCCATTCCAAACCACTGAGTGGCTGTCATTTTCTCCGGCGATTAAAACTACGGCCTCTCGCTACCCCAAAATACGAAGGGTTATAGCGTTCCTCGGATAGATCTATCGAGAATTCTTGAGGGAGAAACGATTCTGAAACAAAAGCGCTTCAGAGCATTCACTTCATTTGACCATCGCCGTCGATGTCCGCTAGGCGAATCGGAGGATTTTCTGTACTACCTGGTAGGCTTTCGTACGAAATTAAGGACTCATTAATGGTTTAAATAGCGATCGCAGATAACGGTAACGACGGACAAGCTCCGATAGTGAATTTACGCGACCCCTATCAGCCCGTAGCCATCTACTCGAGACGATAAGCACCTCGACTACCTCGGGCTTGCTCCATGGGTCTCGTTTTACTGCTCGGAACGCAACCGTTGTTTGCTTGTTCTCGAAGTTCTTCGCTGCTTCTCCTCTGGCAGCTACCTCCAGCAGCGAGTGTTGCGGTGCCACAATTAGAACAATGAAGTTGCCAGGTAGCCGACGCTTGAGTAGAAGAAGAAAACGGGAGACTTCTCTTCACGAGCTTGCGCAAGTCAGCACATTCCCTCTATTTTCTCGACTCCTTGGCCGGAAATGGTGGACCGTGTGGCCGGGCAGTTTGCCAACGGTTTTCTCTTCTCAACAGCAATAATCAAAACCAGAGATATTCGTCAAGGTGCTCTCGTTGATTCTCAAGAGTTTCCGGATCGGATCCCAATGGTTGGTAACCCGTTTCGACCGCCGGCCTCAGGTGTTGCCACCTCACCCTCTATCGAGTGAAGCATGTCAGGTGGCCGTCTAGGTGATGGTGGACACTAACCCGGTGGCATCTTCGACGACACCTTACCCATCACTCACAGCCGCGACAACCGGTAACTGTCTGGCTTCGCGAGTCTACTGTGACGCTCGGGTCGATGTCAGATACTGTGACTTCATAAATACTATGCAGACGATTCTGATTCGTTTTTCCGAGTGGGAGTCTGGGCTGGTTCAATACAGATCTGTTGGAAAAATCTCGAAGTGAGCAACATTCCGCTGCGGTGTCGAACCAGCGTTCTGTTCCAAGGTTCGTAGTAAAAGCGCCTGAGGGACGCGCTCATGGGGCATAAAAGATGGTCGAGCATAGCGCATAAAACCTGGAAACCATTTCTCGTCGTGGTTGTTGTTGTTGTAGTTGAGTCCCGTTCTATCTAAAGAACATGAATGGGGCGGGTGCCCGGTCGCCGTCCGCCTTTCCCTCGACCGAGTGGACAGACACGCCAAATGCCCCTCTCGAGTAAGATGAAAAATCCATGAGTCACCTTTCTGCGTTTAGGCTTGAAGAACAGACGTAGAGTGGAATCAAGAATATTTGACGAGAATTCTCAAGCAGTGTTCAGTCCAATTAGGTGCTCGGAAACGCCGCATAACGTACAAGAAGCAGGGGAGTTCTGAGAAACTTTTCGTTTGTCACCGTTTTACGTCAGTTCCGCGATGTAGTTAAGCGGTATTCGTTCAGTCATTGCCCATTATTTCGTGATCAACTCTGTAGAACTCCCGATGAGGGACTGACGTGGTTCAAGAATGAAGAATGGATTACATTAAAACCGTTCTCAGAGTTAGAAAGTAGACGCGCTCCGAAAGAGTTCAACGGCCATTTCAGCCGTTCCGCAGTCCGGTAGACAAGCGAGTTTCCCCACCTGCGCAATCGGGCAGATGTCTCCTCGACAGAAGTTCAGTATGGAAAAGAAATCCGAATCTTCCGGGGCGCGTATCGATATGAATCGAGCGATCGCTCGGTGGCGTAAGACCGTCTCGATTCCTCGGAACGTCTGAAAGAGCAAAAAAAAACACGAAGGTTTACAAAGTGTCTGAGTTGCAGCTCCCAAACAAGCAACGGACATCTCAATATCAACATCCAGTCTGGAAAGTCTGGCCCAAGTCTAAGCGCGGAGTCTCGAATTGCGCTCAAACGGCTTAAACGGAGTTTCTTGTTGAACCGCCGTCTGGAGTGTAGCGACAGTGTTTGCATGACCACACAATCGGAATTCCGGCGTTACCAATTACAAATCATCATCATCGTCATCACGATCTTTTTTACCATCGTCGCTGACGTTGACATTATCGTTTCCCTCGTCTCGATAGGAGGCTTAGCACAGCGACCAAATCAGTACTAGCGGTAATAATAGTCGTATGTGTGGGAGTGTGTGTGTGTGTATGTCACACAGCGCTGATACCAACCAATACACGGTATACTGAACCCCTTACGGGTCATCAGCACACCTCCAGATACCCAGGTCCAACCGTGGCCAAATCGCGGCGTTCGCAGCCGTCCGGTGTCCACAGAGGACCGTTCAAGCGCGAGCGATAAGCCGGCGAAACTCCGCACAGTAGGCACAGATTCACACCTACCGCCTAGAGTACCGCTCGCCCGCCACCACTGAAAACGGTTGCCCAGCATTCGGCGACTGGCTGACACTGAAATCAATGTCTAGAACTTTGATAAGCGAGGCCGCTGCTGTCGTTTCATATGAGCTCAGAGCTGTTATGAGCAGATCAGAAATCGCAAGATCTGACTCAGCCTGATTCGGAAACTCTATTTCAACGACTTAACTTCCCGAAACCTCGATTCGTTGTCGAACGCGCAGATTGCAGTTCGATAAAGAGGACAACGAATCGATCCAATTGTATTTTCCGAACGATTCCTCGAAGTCTTGTTGCACCGACGCGTTTCCCGTCCATGGCGTATTGCAGAGCAGTGTAATACTTCACTTGGAAATTGTGCGTCTCCTCAGCATACGACGATCATGGGAATAAATAAACCTAGACTTGGTACCTATGAACTTGAACGGGTCGAGCCGTTGCGTTGAACAGCCCGGAAGATTCTTCGTGTGTACTATTCATGTTTCGAATTCATGGACGTTCCCAGTTACGGTATTTCTCGCACGCATTGACATCTCTCAGAAATTGGGTTCGATTCCTTGTGTGTTTACCAAGAGATTCAGCTTTCACACTCGGACAGAGGGAAAGCCGTATTTGTGACGGAGATTTCCCCGAGCATCACGGTGCGCGCAACCAGTTCGACAACATTCCTGCGGTGTTTAGCTTATGAGAAATCCGAGAGCATTGAAACGGACTGACTCGCTGGCTGGCTGGCTGGCTGGTTGGTTGCGCGAGTGGACGCCTGCCTGTCCGGTCTGTTTGTCAATACATGGCTTTCAGAAGTCGACAACTTTTTGAGCCGGTTCCAGCACCACCGCGCCGTAGCTGTTGTTGATGTTGTCGTTGTCGCCACCGTCCCTGCTGCTGTTGCCTTAATCTCTGACCTAGCGAATAACTTCGTGCAGACAGACGGAGCGGGGCAGCTTCATGGGATTGAACGCGAGTGTCTCCGATGCTCGCGACGGTGGCCCACAAGAAATTGAAACAAAACAGACTCAATGCGGACAGGTTGCCTTTTTCGCCAACAGTTGGACGGAGGCTGTGTTGACGCTTTCTCGGAAAGTTCATTTCGGATTTCTAGAGTCTCACCGGAATGTCTCCACACGCTAGAGAAGGGTGCGGAAGAATGTTGTCGCCTACCTACGAGGCTCGTGCTACAACTGAAAACCGCAACCTAGCTGGGCAAGTTTCCGTTGCTCTGTGAGAGCGGTCCTCGGCATCGTCTTCGACGAAAGAGTCTCACGGCGTTGACGTCGTCCGACGGATATTCAGGGGAATGTTGGGTCGAAAGTTCCTTGTTACCGTACTCGACGACAGGGGAACGGAGAGGTTATTTTTATTAGAAATTCGAAGGATTAGGTTGAATATCACCTGCCAAGTTATTCGGTGTCTCGCTGATCCTGACTTGGGAGCATTGTAAAGCTCGCGACGTCTCGATTCTCACCTTTTTCGAGAGCCCTAGGTTACTTTCCGGAAAGTGTTGGGCTTTTCCAAGCTGCTTGCTTGGCTCAAGTGTCGCGGAATCGACTTCCGACTTCCGAGCTGTCTGGGCCATGATTCCAGGGGCTTCAAATAATGGGAGAGAACAAGCATTGGAGTTCCCGAAGTTCCATATCCATGAAATTTCTACCTTGTTTGGCAAATCGTTCCGTCAAAAACAGCCTTGTGCCCATCTTGGTTACCACCGGGAAATTTTGCTGATAACTTGGAAACATCCCGAATCGGACGGTTTGAGCGTTCCGTTCTATCATCATCTTCACCCTGGACACTTCGCCAGAGAACTCCGCTCTGAGTCAGCGTAATCTCCCCGTATTTCCCGATATAGCCCTGCCATTCTCCAGTATCATTTATTCGTATAATTTCGTCCTGAGGTTTGAGAGAGCTTGTTCCTCCAATGTCAGAAAATCAAGCGCGGAACTCGGTCGATTGGATTTAGTAAATTTATAAATATTTTTTACTCATTGTTCAAAAAGGAGCTTTCCCCGCGTGACACTCAGGAGTGCGTGGCGATGGGCCTGCCCGTCAAAAGCCAACTGATGCTCTCAGGAGCCCTCAGGAGTGAGAGACAGGCAACAGTCTCTCCGACCCTTTCTCTCTAAACTCCTGAAACTCCTGAGAGGTTCCGCACTCGACGACCAGGTGGCACTGGTGTACATGGTGCCCGCAGCACACGTAGGGAAAGGGATTCTTTTTCATTCCTATCTACATGGAGTGCTGGCTGGCGGGCCGGCTTCCTCGCTCCCCCGCTCGCTCACTCACTCACTCACTCTCTCGCTGGCTGGCCGCCGGCCCGGTGGAAGAATCAAAAGGTGGAAGAAAACGAGGAGGGTAACCGAGAGGGATCCGAACGGGATAGGAGGAGTCTGAGGAAAGGGATTCGCTTAGTTTAGAGTACTACCTTGTGCTCTCTGAGAGAACTGGAGAGTGTACCGAGTGTACAGGGCGGTCTCGAAGGGAGAGCACACCGACACACAGAGCCGCTGCCGCTGCTGCTACCACCACGCCATCCTTACCCATGGGTAAGAGGCTAGTGCCTGGCCGGTCGTACCTTCACGAGTCAGTTCGTCTCGACGGCGGGTCGAGATCAGACACACGTCTTCAGTAGACTTCAGTCTTCAGAAGTCTCCGCACACTCACTCACTCGTTCGTTGGTTCGCGCACGCTCACCTTCTCCTATTGTTGGTTCTGACTGTTCGAGCTGTATCTGACATTGACATTCATTCATCGAAGTGAAAGTGAACATACAGTTTACGTGAACTCCTCAAGCCTTTACATACTTTGTGCACGTTGTGGGTGAAGCTGCTTTTTGCAGCTGACGGCTTGCCATCACGGCCCAACTACACCACTTTCTGGCAGGTATGTTCGTACATAGGTCTCGTGTAGTGACACCCACCTAGAACGGTGTTTAACAGGTGGATCATGTCCTCCGAGTGCAGGTGTGCACCGTGATGAGCCCTACTATGAGAGAAATCTCGAACTTTTCGGAATTATCAAGACTTTCATGGAGATTTTGAGGAAAAGTGAAAAACAGAGTTCGATCTGTCGTCTTGTCGTGAGCGATTCTTCCGACATCGATCGCTGACAACACCGCCGTAGTTTGATCGCTCACCTCACGGTTTCCGGTGGCGGAAACCTGGAGCAGTCTCCACCTGTTCCCGTAGCCGTCGCGTGAACATCCGCGAAAAGTGGACCGCTGCTCTGGCTCATCGACTCGACCTTCAGCAAGAAACCAACCAAGCATATAAGACCGCTGATAACTCCCAGAGTTCGGAAATCAGATTCGAGGTCGCCAAAAACTGTGCTTTAGATTGAGAGTGTCCACTTGAATGATGCAAACCGCCACCGAGCCAGCCACGCAAACCAAGAGACGGATATGTCGACGGATGACGTGGTTTCAAAACTGGATTTTTGATTGAGTCATGATTCGTTTGGTCGTGGACAGTACGTAAATATCTCAACCGCCCAAGTCGGGATGAGCGACTACGTAGGTAGGATGAAGTAGTCGGTCGTCAGGTGGTTTGCTCGCTTTCTCCGGATCAGGGGGACACGGGCCTACTTGCGAGGCAAGACATCCACCACCTCCCGGGGCAAGGTTCGCGGGTGAACTGAGCTGCCGAACACTTGCGGGACACCGAGGTGGGGTGGTTGACGGTCGTAAGTAAGTGAGTCGCTCGGCTTCTGAGTAAGGACGGGAGGGAGGGAGCGAGCGGTTCGAGGGCAAATATTTCCCGCGCACAGACTCCCACGTGGATCACCTGAGCGTTTCGTCGATCGACTTCCTTGAGAGAAGGCCGTTTGGGGATGTCAGCGACCGGACGACCATACTGGTTACAAAGTTCTGAATTTCAAAAGTTTCGGCGAGGCGGCTCTCCAAAGCGGTCGCGGCTCTGGTTAGAATTGCCGGATGACAGAACTAGAGATTTCAATGTCAGTTCGTTGTGAGCGACGGATGTTTCAAGTTTCGAGTTTGCTCACAACAATTCGAACCCTTGAAATTTGATCCCGATACGAGAATATTCAGCTGGTAACAAATCAGAACACTCGGATGATTTGGAACTCCCGGTTAGAAGATTCTCAAAAGCGACTTCTACACGCGACCGAGCAGATTTCTGCTCTGAATGAGATCTCTCAACTAGATGAATACAGATCCAGCTCGGAAGGAAGTGTGGGAAATCTCGAGTTTCCTGTGGTTTGACATTTGCCGCCCAGGAACGTCTTGCTCCGTGCGATTTCCGTTCATCCACGGGCAATCCATATCGCTCGCAGTGCAAGAAGAACCTTAGGGACTTGAGCGGTTTTTTCACTCCGCATTCACTACCTCTCCATGTCGCCGAGAACGATCAAACAGAAGCGCCATCGCGAGACCAGCCACAAAACAAAAGTGACGGGGACTCCATTCAACCTGAGAAACGGCGGCTCTGTATCTCGATGAGCAGCGGCGTTTCAGGCTGGAAACTGTCTCAGAGTCTCGTCGACACACTCTGAGTTTCCAGCGGTTTATTCACCTGCAGTTCCTAGCTTAGAGGCCGGTGCTGTTGTAAAACAGATATTGAAATCGCTCGCGGTCCCGTTTGTTTGTAAGAAGGTATGCCTCCGTGAATCCCCAAAGAGCTGTGTAAGGTTTCTCGAAAGCTAGGGCGCTGCAACGGTGCACGAATCATCAATTGCTGGAGATTGGTTGAACAAGACGCCACTCAAACCGCACCCTCGAACGCGATGAAAGCGAGATCCGATGGCAACATCGCCGACAGGGTGAAGGCCACCTCGGCAGGCGGGCAGACGAACAGGCCGGCAGGCAGGCGGGCAGGCTGAAGTTTGAAGAATCCCGACAGCCCTGGAAACGTAGACGTAGAGTGTACCTTCATTCGCCTTGTTTCCGCGGCGAAAGGGGAAGACTTCGACAGATTTCCAGAAATCACATCGGCAAGCCGAATCAAAGCTGGGTAGCCTTGAGATCCCGGAAAGGTTGGAAGAGCCGAGGAGACTGATCTCGTGTCCGTTTCCGCCGCGGGCTGCGAAGCCTCCGTTCGGGCTGTAAGCAACTGAAAACATGAACAGGCGTTCGCGACTCTTGAGCGGAGGAACCTTGGAATCTCAGAGGATCTCTGCGACGATGTCGTCAGTAGTGGTCACCACCTTTCACCGACGAGGTGGTCGCTACCGGCAGTGCTGGCTTTCTGGTTGCTCACTTGCGTTCCTGCCAGCCTGCCTGCCTGTTTCCTCGCTTGCTTTCTCAACTGGTTGTTCCTCTTCTTTCAGTCGTCGTGTCGCGGCACTCTCTAAGTTTATTACCGCCAATAAAGAAAGACTAGAGGCGAGCCTCGCCTCAAAGAAATGGCGCCTCTTCGCCTTACCGGGCGGGTTGACGGCGGCGGCTTGCCGCGCCTATCCACGTCAGGAGCCGCGTCTGAGAGTTCAACTCGACGTGATCCTCGAAGTTCCAGTTGGCAATAAAGTTCTCATAGGTCCGGGTCACACAACCTTTCCCTGAGCGAAGACAACGCGTTTCCGGAAAACGTCGTCGTCGTCGTATCGATTCCTCTACGGCAGTACGACGTTCAGTAGTCTGGCTCGACGGGATCGGGCTTGCTCCCGGACAAGGCAGAAAAAAGCGTCCAACCGACATAGTTGGATGATTTCCGTCCGAATGTATGATTTTTTTCCCCTTCTCCTTCCTGTTTTGCGTTGTTTCTCGCTCATTCTCTTTCTGTTTGAAAATCCAGGGGTTCTTGAAGGGCGCTACGTCAGAGGGGTAAAGTAAGGGAACCAACCAGGAGGAGGATGGGCGGCCGCCAGGAGAACCTCCGTGCGTTTCTGGACCCGTTCGAACCCCTGCCGACATCCTGGTAGCCGCAATTTGCGTGGGGTACAACGTCAGACGTGCGCATGCGCTGCTTTCAGGCCACCGGAGCCGTCGTGTGCGTTTGAAGGTCCGCCTTCGAGACCACCTCCACGGGCCGCGAGAGCGGAGTAGAAGGCCTTGGGCCCTGCCTGGGAACCTTCACCGCAGCCCGCTGCTACCCGTCCAGCGCAGGCAGGCAGGCAGGCCACCGAGCCATAGCAGGGCCAGCGGCGCAGGACCAGGAGGGCCTACCTATCTTCCCTTTCTACCTTTAACACATAATAAAAGGAGGGAGGCACCTTCTTGTACCTTGCTCGAAAGCCCTGCTGTGTGGCCTCATAATCAGCTTCACCTTGAGCGCACGGTGGGCCCTGAACAGCGCAGGCAACTACCTGTAGCTCGCGCACCGTTGCTTCAGTGGTGAGCTATGCGGGCGTTGAGGAACTAGCGATGCCGCGAAGCATTGGCCGCTCTCATTGTTGGCTCGGGTCCAGCCTCAAGAAATGAGAGTTCTCATATATATGTATATATTTGTGAGAATGAAACGACTTGAGATGGTTTCCCGAACACTCGTTCCATCCGATAGTGGATAAGAATTCTAGAACGTGTACATCGGGACGGAATGTAACGTCGGAAGAGAGGAACCGCATTTGCGGTAGGTGTTGGAGGACATCGCGTACAAGTGGCGAAAATATTTAATCCGACAAAAGGGGACCGTCAGCGAAATAAGTAGAGGCCCCGTTTATACATCGAAGAGGCCTGCCCGCCTGTGTGTCCGATGCCTGCTTGCTTGCCTGCCAGCCTGCTTGGTTTCTGCCTGACCGTTTGTGTGTCGGTACGTCTGGCTGCTCGCTTTCCGACGCAGTGCGACGAGACAGTGAACGAGCGCACGCCCGCCCGCCCGCGCTTACTCGTAACGTGTCGCTCCTTCCCGAGTCCCGTGTTTCGTTGGGTGGTGGCTACGGTCGCAGTGGTTTTCGCTCGGTTCGTTATCGTTCTCCGCCAAAATTATTAATATCGCTGGGCTCCGATGATGACTCAGTCGTCATTCTCGATACCGTCACGAACACTGACTGACTGAAAGAGTGGCGGGTTGGCTAGAGAGGGATTCGTTGAGAACGACGGGAGCGACGGCGGTGACGGCGGCGGTTTCGGAAGGCAGAGACGGTGAAAGCAATTGCACGATAGAGCAAAGATCGAGAAAAGAGGAGAATCGCTGTCGTCATGGGTTGTCGTACTCTCCGCGTCCATTGAAAGCGAAGCGGCAACAATGGTGCCGGCGACTTGACTAATGACAATCTTGTTGATAATTGTGAAAGGTAAAGAAAGGCTCCTGAAACGGCTGCCGGGTGGAATGTCTTCTCGACCGGTGACGGTGACGGACAGTGCGACGCTCTCGACGACAACTATGACGGCTAGGACGCCACGAAAGGCTTGGATTAGCACTTTGGACGATGTGGCTCAGTGCTCATTGTGATCGGTTTGATCGTGCGCCGGGTTCTCTGTGCACAACGAACTCGTTAGCGATCTCGACTCTTGTTTTGGGAACTTCAAAGCCAATCGTGATCTGAACGTGTATTTTGCTTCTCTTCCGGAGATCCCCCGGTTTAACCTAACGAATCCCACATGTCGGTCGTCGTGTGAATCTGTAGAGCTCTGCCGACGCAACGTCTCCGAAAAGCGAACCCAAAACAACAAAGTTGGCAGACATTCCTCAATCTGCCAATTCCTCAAGGTTTGAGTTCTTCCGGTGCGCGGGTTAGCAGGTCAAGAGAAATCGCTGTGATCCACGACGAGTTTTCGAAGTTCTCACAGTCCGTTTGCCTACGGTAGAAAAAAAAGAGATTCAGGAAAACAAGTACTGATAATGAACAGTCCCCTAACGGAAACGGAACGGCCTGGAATGCGTGTCTCGAATTTCTCTTCGCTTGGAACTCACGCTTTTGGTTCCCACATTCGCGACCTGCTCAGGTGGACAACCGCTGTCACCTTACTCGCTCTGTGCAGCCCGAAAATGGCTCCAAATTGGGGAGAACCGAATATCCGGATTGGAACAAACGATGCGCGTACCGAACCAGCTCTTGATTCCGCATCGAGAAGCGAATTTGGAGCGCTCGGACGACTCTGAAATATGGTTCGACTCAAACTCGGCCGTGGTCAAAGAGGATGTGTGGCTTGTAGTTTCAACGCTTCCCAGTCAGTCCAGACGACGCACTTCCGGAGCGTGCCGACCTAAGCCGCTAACCGGAGCAACGTGCCAACTAAACACCATCTAACAAATCATGAACGAAAAAACCTCCGGTCAAGACAACAGCGGACCGGTAGAATCTCCGCTGCGAGTCCCGTGATCCGGTTCCACTCGAACGAGCGATCCGGCGAGCATCGGCGTCAACTTAAACCATACAACACCACTCGGCCAGCACTTGTAAGATCAAACTACTATCGCAGATGGTAGAGTGCGCGCGCGTTCAAACTCAAGGTTGATCTCCATAACCCGCTCTGATAGTCTTCCGTTGGAATCAACCAACAATTCAACTTGCATTTCCTGAAAGCATTCGAGATCAAAACAAAACATGCGTTTTTAGGTGAGATCAATTAGTTCTCCAACCGTACAGATCAAAGCCTCCGATTTACAGAATTCCGAACGCGTGTTCGGAGTCTGTTTCCAATTTCGGTAGCCACGGTTAGCGACCGCCAAAGTTTGTGCCCCGAACGCGCGACGCCTCGCGATGGGGTTTGATCGCACATGTGTTTCTCATATGCTCTTCTCTTCGCTGAAGCTGCGCGCTCAGAGTTCAGCGCTGTGCCTCAGGAAGTGTAGCGCCTCGCGCGAGCCCCCGCCAGCGCGAGACGGCGGCATCTCTTCGTGCAAGGTGCAGTCCAGATGTGATAGGCAATTCTCGCAAACTCTAAATTCTAGTCCGACATCGATACGTGGGAGAGGACATCGTTGTAGAGAACAAGAAGGATACCGAAGAAAGACTTTGAGTAGGTCCGAACGGAATCTAGTCTAGAGAAATCTTCGATGGGACTCGTCGAAGTGGGACTTGAGCTCAAACGTTCGCGTGAAGGTCTCTTATTAGTGAAATCAATGTCAGTACAGCATCAATGGTCCCGAACATGGATAACTACCGCCGTGAACACACAGTGTTGCCAACTTTTCCCATCGGACTCCCGATATTTTACCGTGAGTACAGTGGATATGAGTGATTCACTTTTTTGGCACCCGAGGTAAGGGAAACAGGTCCCGAAATTCAGAACTCTCGGATTCTTCGATGACGTGTTGCGAGTACGAGATCTTCCGAGCCGAATGTTCAGTTTCGCTCTTCCCGCGCGTTCTCAAGGGGCGACGTTTGATGGAAAACACTATGAGCTCAGCGAGTTGACGGCGAAGGGAGAGAAGATGATGATTGTGATGAGAGAATTGAAGAATCTAATCTTTGCCGGTGATTCGATCGCACCTGTTCTAAGCAGCAGACCTCCCGAAACGAGTCGCTCAGTTCTCGTGTGACCGTTTCTCTTCTTTTCCGGAATGACTGCTGGCGATAGGAGTAGAGCCGTTTGCCTGCCGGCCGGCCGGCCGGCCAGCCCGTCTGCCTGACTGTTTGCGTGACCGACCCTTCGTTGGTTTGACAACCAGCCAGCCACCGGGCCACTTTGCTAGCCGGACGCTCGTTCCAGTGCTGTTCGGGTTACTGCACTCTCGTACGCCCTCCCTGCCGCGCGCGCGCTGTCTTTCCAACTTTTCAATCAGAAGCGAGCGCGTTCGCGACGACTTCATCGAACCCGTCTCGAACGCTTGAATCGAATCACACTCGCTGGGTATTTCCTCATTGCGATTCGTTGTCGATGTACCTGACAATCGATCCCAGTCAGACAGTCAGAGTGATCAACGAGATCAGTTATTCTCGCGGAGCGAGAAAAGATATACCTGTCATTGGGAGTCTGGAGATCTCTCTTTCCTCCCGGTCGCTCGACAGGTTAACGTTTCGAGAAATCCCTCCGTTTGTTGAATGGAGAGGAAGCTGAGCGCGGTATTTACGTAGGAAGGTTGATATGCAGCGCTTTACGTAGGTAGATGAGGGGTCAGATGGTCACCGCTACCAGGTATCGGGTTGTAGCCGATTTTAGTCCTATCTCTTCATCGACGATTCCACGGCTCCGCTTCCGCGGGAAACATAGGGTATCATCTCACGGCGAGTTGAGAGAAGAGCTCCTGCTCTTCGGCGCAAACGTTTTCGGCGAAGAATCGTGCACTTCCGTACAGTTGATACACAGGCGTTTACCACCCCCTGAGGTAGATAGTCGAGATTGACAGATTGCAGGGCAACGCTTCCATTCCTGAAGGCTGGCGCTCGGTCGCTCAGTCAGTCAGTGTGCTCACCGTGAGCATCCGTTTGTTCGCTCGTTCATACGGCTCGTCCCGCTGTTGTTGTTGGCGTCGTCGTCATCGTAGTAGTATAGTGGTGTTCCATTTAATTTTGATGAAAGGTTTCACTTGCTCAACCGTCGTTTCGGTCGTTGGCTGAGTGGCGCTCGTTCGTTCGTTCGCTCGCTCACTCGCTGCCTGGCTGGACAGTCGGCAGTCGGCTCTCTCGTGAGCTCTATTTTGGCTAATGACACCGCCACCGCTCAGTTCGTTGTGAGTCGGTTTGTCTATTTTTCTGTTTGTCAGTCTGTAGATCTGCTCGCCGGCACGTCCGTCTCTAGTCTGCATCTTCTCCGCCAGTCAACTTGCATACGCTATCGGGTTATCGGCGTCGAGTCGTCGACTCCTTCCTGGTGGTGCACCCATAGCGAACACCTTTGCTCCAGCAACCCTTATACGTCGGGAACGTCGCAAGACATCACTGCAATGCGGTGGCCCGAACCCGAGAAAGAAATACTCTCTAATTGAGGGAGCCTCCCCGGGACGGGGAAGATTTCTCGTAAATTTCTGCGATCCAGCGTACGGTATCGCCGTGATCCGTGAGTGAATGAGAGGTTGAAATACGAGCAACCTGTCGACCGGCCGATCGCTAGTTCGTTTGCTCGCTCGCTTGCTCGTTTGGGCAGTATCAGTTAGTTGATCGGCAAAAGTTTAGGCGGGATCGAATATCAGCAGTTATTCTTGAGGTCTCATTCAACGGTTGACCGATGGAAGAGAGTTGACGGGGCTGCAAGGTGAACACTTCCAGGCCATCATACCGTCAGATTACGCCACCACATAGTACGCGCACCGTTTAGTTCATTTCGATCGGCGGTAGCAGCAACGATGGCGACGCTTTCCTCCTCATTCAGTTCCAGAGAGAGCTGAAGGTGAAAATCACCTGCTGGTTGATCCTGTGTAGCAACCCTATTCGGGTGAGAGCTTCGAACCTTTCCGGTCAAGGCTCAGAAAACAGAAAGACTCTGATTCAGCAAAGAAGAACTTTGTGGAAAGTCATCGCAACTTCGTCTCGAAACGACCCCGCACGATGGGAACGTTGGCGAGGATTGTTTTCAATGCATTTCACATCCAAGCCAAACACAACCTACGACGGACGTCTAACTTCGGTGTACGACGTGGCTCTCGCTTGCATTGCATTCAGGTGTTCGTATAGTTAGACCGGGACAATGATACAGGTGGAATAAGCGGAACTTTTCTTTCTCTTTTCAGCTCTTCAGAGCGGCCAAAACCCATCTCCCAGCGGAATGCTTGGTGAACTGTTCCTCCGCTGCAGCCACTGTGATCTCTCGTTTAGTGGGCCAAACTCGGTGGCCAGTCTCCGCGATCACATCAAATTCACACATTCAGATAAGGCGTTCGCGCCTCAGATGCCCTGCTTGACAGAGACCTTCGCTTGTAGCAAATGCAACGCCACATTCATGAAGCGGGATCACCTCGAGAAGCACGAACTCATCCACAGTACCCCAACGACACTCGGCCATGGAAGGAGTATCGACGAGAACAATGTTCTTCGTCGCTTCAAGTGTAACGAGTGCACGAAAGCCTTCAAATTCAAGCATCATCTCAAGGAGCATCTACGAATCCATTCCGGGGAGAAGCCGTTTCTGTGTCGGAACTGTGGGAAACGCTTCTCCCACTCAGGGTCGTACTCGTCGCATATGACCAGCAAAAAGTGTTTAGTAGTCAATCTCAAGGTGAGCAGACCATCTCTTCCGCAAAAACCCGATCGTAGTGCTCAAACAGGTTTGGTTTCCCCTAGTACCGGCGAGAACAACCCTCGAAACGGAGTCTGAAGCCCTGGCTCGAACGAACGTCAGAAGTAGCGATTTCGATTGTCCAAGTGCACGGGAGGCGCTCTCGTGTAGGGTATGGCCATGTTCATTTGAGTCGGAAATGCAAGCCATCAGCGATACACGCACTGATGAATCCGACGACAGTAGCCTGAAAGTTAATTCTTTCAAATTGAAGTCGAACCAATTCAATGACGATGACGAGTCGGACGACGAGTCGAAGGGCTGGCTAGTGGTGGGGAGCCCTCTCGACGATTCATTCATTCATCTCGCCTCCTACGACTATTCGAGTTGATGATGCGAAATTTTAGATTCAAAATTCGGTGCGCGCCGCTCCATCGTTGTCGTATCTAAATGTCGCACCTCGAGCCCTCCCGGTTTAGTCTATAATTATGGATTTCGGTCGAATTAAACGCTCTCGACAATGACTCGTTGATCATTCGTTGCGACGGACGACGGCGGGGCACACGAACGCATACCGTTACCCGAGACCCGTTCGATGCAGTTCCGAATATTTATCGGTTCAAGCATAAGTTCGCATTCAACTTGTTGAAATGCATCGTCTCCAGGGGGAAAAAATTTCGCTGCAGGCCGACGCCGAGTAGTGCGGTGGGTCTATGTACTTCGAGAAGGATGTTGTAGTTGTTTGGCCGAGCACGAGTGTGTGAATATGTGTCTCATCAAAACGAATTCGTGAAGCCATGAAAGCTGAGGAGAACACACGGTGAAACCCCATAACCCAAGAAGTGGCCTACTTACAGCGAGGCGAACAAACCTCCGCTACTTGTACGATGTCTTGCGGAAGCCTGTTTAAAGCCAACTAAATTGGGAGTGCGACGCGGGCCTCCGTCCCCTCGGCCACTCTCTCTCTCTCTGCTTGTATTCTTGGCCGAGTTTGGTTAGGGGCTCGCAATTCGTAACCAAGTATTTCCTCGCTCGATTCGCGGTCCTCGATTGGCATTGCGGAGGGAGCTTGACAAAACATCGTCAGATTCGACTTTTCTCGCTCGGTTTCTATGTATTTGGGGTCGCGAGATCATTTTATGACCATTCCTCAATCTCGATGTTTTTCATTCCAGGTGCGCAAAGTTGATCTCAAACAGCCAAACTCGACGACGAGGCCCGCGCGATCTTCGCAAACTGCTTCAGGACAATCGAATCAGTTTCGGCCGATCATACCGAAATTCGGCGCACAGGACTTTTCCGGTTACCCTTTGGGCGGTCAGCAGAATTTCGACATGAGCTCTCGACCTCCGCTCCTCACAGCCGCAATGGCTGCCGTTGGCTATCCGTTTAATATGTTGGGACAGTTTCCTTTGCCTAGCAGTTACCTCCCTTTGGCGGCGAGTTTTCAAGAAGTCGCTCACCTACTCCAACAAAATCACCAAACAACGTCGTCGTCACCGTTGACTCCGTCGTCGACGCCGTCAACGACCGCGACCAATGATGCAGCAGGGACAGTTGCAGCCGCAGCTGCCGCGGCGAAAAGTATCCTCGACTGCAAACTAGAATCGGAGCTCAAACCTGACCTGAAGAGTGAAAATCTCAAATGCAGCAAGTGCAATCAACGCATGTCGTCGCCCATGGAGCTGTTCCAGCATGAACGGTTCGTGTGCAAGCAGGCCACCGACGTAAACCGTAATGTGCCAAGCGAAACCGAATCTTCGATGGAGACAAGAGTGAAAGATGAGCCTGACCTGGACATCGAGGTCAAGGAGGAGGAACTCAACGAAGAAGCTGGCGCGTTCCTCAGAGCTCAGTACCGTATCAACGGACCGTATCCGAAGCCCTCCGACATCGAGCACTTCGCGCAAGAGCTCAAAGTCTCGAAAAGCAGCGTTGAACGGTGGTTTGATGCGGTCAATCGATCGGATCGGTCGGAAAAACGCGAATCCTCTCCGCCCACCTCGATTCATTCGCGACCGTCGTCCGCACAGAATTCCCCCAAGCGGAGTAGCCCACCCCTGGACGTGGAAATGTCAGGTACGTCGAAGAAAAATCCCAACCTATGTTTTGATTGTTTGCATGAGACCCGATCTCACGCATGGGGAGACTATTGCGGAGGAAAGCTCCGACGGAGGGGGACTGAAATGTCAGAGAACCTAATACAGTGCTTGTTGTGTGTGTTACAGATCCCGACCAGCCGTTGGATCTCTCGATGAAGAGTGGGAAGAGCGTTTCGTCTGAAGGCAGCCGGTCGCCGTCACCGTTCAAATCGTTTGACACCTCAGTGCCCAAAAACCTCCTAGCTCTGTCAGCGATCAAAGCGCTCGACGGTGAAACGCCTGACTACGCAAAACTCCTGGCGTACCGTCAGTTCAGTTCTCCTGAAAACGCCGTCGTCGGGTTGCTGATGGCCGGGTCGACTCAGTTTCCCCCGGATCTGATGACGGGCATGCGATCCACCTCGACGTCAAGCGATGTTTCCAGCAGAGACGCTGTCAGTCCGTTCCATCCGTTTTTCGAGCCTCGCAGTTGGCCCGACGAGGAACTGCACGAGCCAACCAAAGCAACGAAACCGAGCAAAGTTATCTCGAAAGAAGACGAGCAGACTGGCAGCCAGAGTTATAACTGTGATCAGTGCGATAAGGTATTCAGCAAGCAGAGCTCCTACACACGCCACAAGTTTGAGCACTCCGGTGAGTTTTTATCATTATTTTTCCGCCCGTCTTCGGTTTCGAAATCCGGGCCTCGATGAAGTCGAGTCTCAGTAGGAGACTAGGATGCGATCTGGGTTGGCAACGGCAGCGCGAGTGAGATCGTTCTCCCTCCTTTGTATCCCTGAGAACGAATTGAGAGAATCGAAACTGCTCACAACAACCTACTGAATTATTCTATTATTACAAACCCACTCCAGAATTCAAGCATTATCCGAGCTTTTTAAAGCGGTGATCTGTCGTTGTTTAGACCTACGTCAAGAGCGTTGGTTTGCCTCGTGCGCTCATGCAGCTTTCCGACTTTGTTCTTTCACCGATGTAAACAAACAGTTTATCATCACCTGGTATCGATTTTTCAAAACATAAATCTCTTTCGTCGTCAGTTTGTTTCATTTCACGCCGAGAACTAGTGCTGAACTGATCGATATATCGTTCAACTGTGTATCAAACAAGTCAGATCCATTATCAAGTCCTAAACTTTGCATGATACCCCCGATGCATCCCATTGAGCACGAACACTCCAACTCACGTTCTTCCTCATTTTCCGGCTCACCAGGCGTCCGACCGCACAAATGCGAGGTATGCTCCAGAGCATTCAAGCACAAGCACCATCTTACCGAGCACCGAAGGCTACATTCAGGCGAAAAACCATTCCAGTGCCGAAAATGCCTAAAACGCTTCTCGCACAGTGGTTCCTTCTCTCAGCACATGAATCATAGGTGCGTTCCACGCTCAACCACTTCACTGTAGGTAACTATACGATCCACTGCGAACCCGTACGACACCCGCCGAATCCGGCTCGAAAAAGACTCTTGGCTCACGCTCGGCTAACATTTCTTCCGCTTTCCTCTCGCCACAGATACTCGTACTGTAAGCCGTACAGGGAGGAGGCTAAGAACACAGTCAGCCCTGGCGTGGCCCAATCTCAAGGAACCCCGTCACCTCCGCCGGGGAGTCCTGTGCTGGCTTCAGCCTGAACCTGAAGTGTTCCTCCGGCTCGGACGCGGCGGGACGATCGGCCGCCCTACTTTTGCCCGTTTCCTCCTCGTCGGCCTCATTCTCCTGATCCTTCTTGATCTACATTCCGAAGTGCTGTGTATAAGCTGCAGAACCAGTTGCAATGTTTAAAAGGTCCCCTGCTAGATGGATGACTGGAAGAATGAATGGATGGATGGATGGATGGACGGACCGTTTCAAATCCAACAACAGGATCAAACCCGAGGTCGATGCCAACGTCACTGGTTCTCAAACTGCTGCCGAACGCTCAATCCTCTATCGTCCTGTCGTCATCGTCGGTCGACGAAGTCCGTTCGGAAACCACCTGACGTTGATCTGGAACGCGGAATGGCGACACTGTGACAGCGACTCCGGGGCATTGCAAGCCTGAGAATTCCGAGAACCTTTGACCCACGTGAACAATCAACAAAAGAAGCAATCGAATAAGGAATCATGTGAATCCCTAGTTGGAACTTTTTGAGGCGAATTCTCGAATATACACATGTGATATCAATCGTGCGCGAAGTGGACGAACTTCCTCCATCACCGCTGCTCTTTATCATCCCCGATAACGAGCGGTGGTCGAATCAAAAACGAGGGAAGCATGGAAACGAAAAACATGAAACCAAAGTGTGGACTTTGACATCGAATCGAAGAAGAGCTTTACCTTTTACGTATCCTGCTCGTTGGGATAACTTGGAAAACACACAAACCCATGATGTTCGGATTCTTGCCATTTTAATCATCACCAAAGCTAAATATACTATTCAGCCTAGCCATCGATGCACTCGTTAGAGGAGATGAGAAAATTTCGTCGTCCAACACTTCGGACCGACAGCCTACGTCCATCCGCCGCATCGCCACAATCCTGAGTTCTCGTTAGCGACGTAGCAGTTGGTCAACTGATGTAGCAATCTATCTTCTGTTAGGTAGTGAAGAGCGCGAACTCTTCGGAATCTGAATTCCAAGGTGCTATTTAAACATTCAACGGTGCTCCTTGAGGAGCTTCTCGTTAGGATGGAGTTTTTTTCGCGTCTCATATTCTGCATTTACTCCTGGTAGAAGTTGCAGAGCGTAGATAACCAAAGACTTCTGTAGATTGAGCTGCCATGAGTAATACCAATTTAGGTAGGAGTCTTGGACGCCGTCTTTCGAGGTCCAGGGCGCCGGGTTTCAATGACAACGAATCTCAAACTGTGTGTATCATATATATTAAATGTTTGTACATTAAACCTAGTTAGCATTGGGGAGCGGAGCGAAAGTTGAACGACTTGAATCGGAATAGTGAAAAAGAGTCGGACGAATGAAATGTGTGAGGCTGCCATCAAGCAACGTTTTGGTCGTTTCTTCATCAGAGGGCATTTCTGCAAATGAATATTGAGCGTTTGGCTGAATTGGCCAGAGGAAAAAACTGAAAATGCGCAGTTGCTTGACTCCGAGCTCCATTTTCCAAAATTTTGCAGAATTCAATATTTTCTCAAACACTGAACGCTATTGGCGGTGGTCATGATGATGGAGAATCGAGGTCAGCCATGATGCGAAAAATTTCACCTTGGAGGGAGACGATCAGAAACGCCTGTTGTCGACGGTAAAAAAACAACCGAGCATACCGATATTAAGGGTACGACTTTCCTTGTAGCAACTGCACTGTTAAGTTGCGTGGCTATTTGTGGTAATTTATGGTGAGCGAGAAAGGATTTTGTTCTCAAACATCTTCCTCATGGATATATGTGAGTCTCTGTCCTTGGAACTGTGCAAGTAAAAGGTTGTTCAGCGCAACACTGTCGAACGTCCTCATTCTCCATTCAAGCATCAAATCGAACTCTCCTGAAACTGCAATCCCTCTTCCAATCCGTGAACTTGGTCGTCGTCGTCGTTCGACAGTGTCCGAATGTATAACATCTCAAGTGACGACAGATATCTCCCGTGTTTTAAACGAATCTCCTCCGCATCTTAGACCTTAGTCAGACGCCGCGAGCTGTAGAGCGGCAAGTCCAGATGAGAGACCTCAGCAAACTCTAGTTTTAACTTCCGGAGATATCTTGGAGTTGAATAGACTCCGGACTAAAACTGAATTCAAGAATGGTGCCAATCGTGAGCCTGGAGCATCGAAAGGCACTCCGCGTATGCCCGTGTCCATGAGCTCTGTACATAAAACAATCGTGGTGTTGAGAATATGTAAATGGATATTAATAAATATTACAATGTTTCATTTAAATGTCGAACAGAATCAAAATTCGTCTGATCCTTCCTTTCTCTGGACCTTTCCGCTGCATCGAAATCTGCTTGTTGAGTTCCCGGCGATGTGGGATATGAAGGTCTCCAGGAAGCGTTGAAGTTATCAGAGGTAGAATCATGGGGATATTGCGCTGATCGAACGACATTTCTGGTTGCGAGCAAGGATAACGAGGACGTTTCTATGAGTGACTTCATTTTATTCGACTGTACATCCTCGAGGGCCACCCTTGGAAAATCTATCACTCCAGGACTGAATCCCCCATGCTAAGCCCAACAATGAGAACAAAGGAATAAGAGACAGAAAATCTGGCGAAAGTTGCTGTACAGGAATCGAGGGATGTGCTTCCGAAAACTTGGGATCCAACAAGTAACCACAAGGCCCTATAGGCCCATTCTTTCTTCGATTTTCGTTTTCCGACGACCCCGATCGAAAATCTAGTGAAATCTCCCCGAATATTTTAATCAACGAAAAAAAATATCAAGCTA
The DNA here is from genome assembly GCA_028455905.1 of Neoseiulus californicus. NCBI lineage: Eukaryota > Metazoa > Arthropoda > Arachnida > Mesostigmata > Phytoseiidae > Neoseiulus > Neoseiulus californicus. The sequence continues at coordinate 1,135,968 of JAMQGS010000014.1, forward strand.
CAATATGCCGTCTGATACTGTCTCAACGGGAGGAACTCATCCACGTTTACAGGATCTTTACGATTTCCACTCTTCCATGCTAATCCTTAAATACATTCGAGATGAAGTCTACGTGACGTGTAATCAGACGACCATCAGATCAGATCTGAGTCATGACTTCGCGACGGCTCGGCTTTCGCAACATGAACATTGACAATCGACGTGCGGCATCTTCTACAGCTAGCTACGTTCTAAACGTCATTTATAAGTAGGCGGTATGAACTATTTCTCGTTCGTAGTCCATGTTTGTTTGTATGTATGTATCTCACTTGGTTTCCAGTCATTGTTTTCTGCTTTTGTGCGATTGAAGGAAATCCACATCGTATTTTTTTGGTATAGTCAAGCAACTATCACACGGTTCGATTGGACAAACAATTCAACACTTCAGCCCAACCGACTTGTTCCCCCACGTCCCCTTTTGATACGTCATTTGCTCCATCACATTTGTTCAATCATTCCCCCTAGCCCTCTCTGCTACCGACACTTCCGCTCTCAGCCTTCCGTCCGCTCGTGGCCCTTAGCTTCGCAAGTCAATGGGTGATGACAACGTTTCATCTTGGGATTACGGAGCACAGGAATGAATAGGAAAGTGAGAGGAAGTTCACGGTGAACAGGATTGGTGGAAACCCTCTTGTAGTTGACGCAGAATTGACAAATCGATCACGTGACGGCCATTGGATTGAGAACCCTGGGACGGCTACAATCGCTGCGAGACATTGTCCTCCTCCTGGCCAGACTTCTTGACTTCGTTCTTCGAACTTTCGTCGTGTTCGTCGTCCTGAAACAGTTGCATCGAACAAGGTTAGATTGCGCTCGAAGGATTTTCATTCGGAATTCAGTCCTCGCGGACACTTGCGAGTTCAACTTCAATAGAACGAATCGAATCAAGTTACCGAGTTGAAGACAATGCTGCAGCTATCGGGTTCGAAAGCTGGATTGACGTAGTTTTCTTTCGTGACTATAACTGTTGCCTCGCTGTCGGACTTCGCGTTCGCGGCGGCTCTCTGCAAAGTGAGGCGCTTCGATTGAGCATTCATCTTCGCGTTCCAGATCCGTCTGCTCTGCGGAAATGAATCGATCCGAGATAACCTTACCGCTTCCTCGGCCCGCTCGCGCATCTCGAGCTCGGCAGCGTTCAGCGGCAACGACGTCGGTGCTCCTAGTGTTTTGGAGCGGGTCGCCGAAATGTGACGGAGATTTGAAGAGTGCTCCGAAAACGAACGCTGCGGCGATTCGGGGAAAAGAAAACAGAGTCAAATACAGAGGACGGATTCGTTTTATACCAGTTTTACGTGTTGTCTGGAGCTCGATTTGAAGCTCCCACCTGATTATATCAGAATCATTATGGGAAGAATTACCTTTCTCATCAGGTCGTTCATTTCGGGTCGGTAATGGCCTTTGCCAAACTGTGACGACACGGACAGGTGGCGAACCTTCGAGAGGTCACGTTTTTTCTTTTAGTGACAAGGGTGGAGAAAGAAGTAGGAAGTTGGTTTTATGATCTTCCGCCACAGAACTTCGGGACGGATTTCGCTAAATTTTGTAGTCAAAGATCATGCTATGAAAATACCTTGTCCGCCCACACCGACGAGAAGAAAAGACCATGTGGCGACCCTACTCCGATTCCATGGTGCGTGGTCGGGCGCCCTTCAGTGCCTTCCTCGGCTTCTTGTCCGCCGACGGTTATCAAGATCGGGAGGTGCTTGGCGATCATCTGGAAATGATCAACCGACCGCTGTTCTATGAATGCGATCCCCTAGCAAATCAAATGCACGCCATCTTCGTTTGCCGAATCAATAGACTCGACAGACTAAGAGTGATGCCGGCTCATTCAAAAATCAGATTCGGGGAACAACAGAATCGAGAGATCAACGATCCGTCCAAGTTATCGCGACCTGACTTACATCGAATTTCAATGCGGTGACCGTTTTCGGGACGTAGCAAGGGCCGCAGTAGGTGTCGCCGTTACCTGAGCCGTCCGAAGCGCATCCTTGTACAAGTATGACGTCTTCGGTTCCGGGCAGGATATTGAAAACCTGAGAACAGGAATTAATCAGCCGATATCTTTCTTTATCATCGATAACTCAGAAAGGGATTGGTTTCTAGCTACTTTTATGATTCAGACTCTCAAAGTACCTTCTGCGACGACAGATCATGCACAACAGCTTCATCGAGATGGAGCATGATCTTGTTTGTCGTCCAGTCCTGAAAATAACGATCGGTTAGACTTCGGTTGAAGCGAGAGGGTCAGCGTGAGCCGTTTGTGCTTCCGACTCAGCGACGATCGAGTTCCTGGCTGCCTGATACCGAGGTGAACCACGAGTCCTATGAACTTTCCGTGGTCACATCTTAGAACTGTCTTTTTTCCATTTCCCAGATACTAGGTGAACCCTCGACTAGCGGAGTGAAGTTATGTGCGAGCGAATATTCCTTGGGCGGGGACAAGGACCAGACACTTAGTGATGCACGTACGTGACTGCCTACCTGGAGGGACAAGACTGATTTTCTCCGCTTCAAGGCCTTCATGCAGCATTAGAAAAAAATTTGGTTGAATCTCGATCTGACTCATGAGTCGTCCGAAGAATTTGTTAATGATTAATCAAATAAGCCGATATGTTACTGTGGGTTACCTCGCACTTGGCTTCCATGGACAGGACCTCTCGCGAAATGCGAAGCGCAACGCTACGGAGGAATTTTGATTGAATTTCGGGTTGGAACATGAAGGCGGCATCCAGGACCTCGCCTCTGATATGGTACACCTGGAAAATAGTCGTGCTTGATGGGGAACTGCCGTACCGAAGTTTTACCATGAATTTTGAGGAACGAACCCACTCATCGAAATCATACCTTGACGTCGGTTTCACAAACAATGTTAGTATCCCGCGGTCGTTTTGTTAGGTAGCTGATTTCGCCTATGCAGCTGCCAGTGGTGAGGATATCTGAAACATTCCGGATCATTAGAGCGCCTCGCCACCGCCTGATCCCAACAGCCTCTGAACCTAGAGCTAGGCTGGAGAGCAAACCTTTGAGCGTGGAAGCGGTGGCGGAATGCGTGGCATCCGATGAGAACCAATGGTACGAGTCGATAACGGGCAGGCCGCCATCAACTCGATCAAGGTGGACCTGGCCTTCCTCCTGGGAATTCAATGATCGTGTGAGATCACCTATAAACTTCCATATCCGGTTTAGATGGTTTGCGATTCCGATTCTGAAGCTATCCTTTTCGTACTGACCTTGGCAACACCGTAGATGATGATGTAGATGCCGTCAGACAGATCTCCTTGACGACAGAGAGTTGTTCCAGCGACTAGGTGACGCTGGGAAACGTTTTCTTTAAAATAACGGAATGCATCGTCGTTGCCCGCGATCCAACTCAAATTTCGCAGAGTCTGAACCGCTGGCCGAGGATCCATCCTGGTAGGCGCACATCGGAGATGCATCATCTTCATTTGAATCTTCCGATATAGGACGTGGTACACAGTGTCGTCGAGCAATCCAGCCTTTTTCAGGTCATCAAGCTCTGTTCGCGACGTGTTTAGGACGTGTCGAGCGGCACGCCGCGTTTTCACTGCCACTGCGATGTCCGGGTACATTTCTTGCAAGTAGGCGAGTTCGCGAACCATCTGAGCAACAAACAGAAAATCATAATCGGTACAGAAGTGCCATCGCCTGTGATTGTGTGATGAGGATCATCGAGCAAAGAAGTCGGTTGGCGGTGGATTACTCGAAGTCACTTACATCGAGTCGACTCTCGTTGCAGATCTGCTGTAAACGCTCCGCGATGGGCTTGTAGTGAACGATGCGATCCACGACTCTGGCAACCTGAAACAGATTTCCATGGCAATGAGAATTATCCGAGTTTCAATTCCTACGCAGGTAGACCGCAGAGCTCTGATTTCGGAGGTCTTCCCAGCGGATGGCTTCATTCGAGCAATGGCTTACCTCGAGTTGACCGATTTCAAAACCTCTGCCGATGTCGTAGCCGGCGGTGAGTCTCTCGTTGATCTTATCGTTGACCCATCGAGCAATCCGATTCCCTATCGGCTAATGGGTTGGAAGAGAAAATCAAAGCCTGTCAGATTCCCCGTGCTTTTCCGGAGTCTTGTTGACTTGAAATATCTTTTTCAAAACCGAAGTCAGCCTCGATGGGGGACGTGCAAGGTTCACGCACTCTGGCACTTACCAGGGCGATGTTGAGCAATCGATTGACGTTGAGGAGTCTCAAAAGCCTCGTGAAACGTAGGAGTACGATGTATGGAGTATTTTGGAAATCCCCGAACTCGATCATCATCTCGAGGCAAACCGAAGTCACGGAAACGATCAGAAGAATAAAATCGATCCGGTTCCACCGGACCGAGAAATACTCTTTGAAACCATAGGTGACCACTTTCAGCATCGACTTGGCGCAGTAGAAAGCCACGAAAACAACATTCACGAAGCGTAGAGCTCGCACAGTCAGGTTCTCGGGATCCCTGGAAGGAACGGAATTTTGTGGATAAGAATCATTTTTTGTATTGAATTATTGTTGGTGTCGAATCGGGTAGAAGTGGCGAAATTATGACGCACGGAGATTTTAGAGAACCCAGAAAGAGGGACAAACCTGTGCAGCCGAAGCACGAATTCGGTGGTTGAGCAAATCATGTCGATCAGTAGCACCAACGATGTGAAATATCGGAAGTACGGGTCAGTGACGAAGTTGTGGTACCTTCTGCATCGAGGCTTGGTTTCCGAAGCTCTTCGAGAACACTCGTTCCATTTCTGGATTTTGTTCACGAAATGAGTTTGCTGGAACAGAATAAATCATCAACGGACCGCTCTTTTTCTCGGAGTTCGGGCGCTACAACTCATGCTGAGCCGCTGAAGCCCTTATCTCCAGACAGCAAAGGAATTTCGTCTGATCGGCTACTGTATACTGATTCGTAAACCTGTCAATATAGTTTGAGTTCAGGAACCCACCAGCCATCTATGGAAGCCGTGAACCTCCCAGCTCGATCGGAGATCTGCGACCGTCAGGAACGCCCCGGGATTATCGGCTACGACGTCGGCCGCCCGCACAAGATTGAGTACACTTTCCCGGAGAAGCAGACCTTTCTCAAACTGGTGCCAATAGTTCACCTGAAATGATCGTTCGTTCGTTCTGGAAGTCAGCGAGTGTTCAATATCGATAACAGCTTTGCTCGATCCGACAATGTGGGCACGACGAGGCGCTCCGCTCTCTTTCACCGCGTGGAGCAATAGAACATTCAGATTGCTCCGTATCAGTTCAGATCATGTAGCCGATACGTCTTGTAGGTAAATCAGCGTGGACATGTAGTGTCACAAAAAAAGCACTCACCTTCTGTACGTTAATGAGCCGAAGCCTAGCTTCATTCAAGAGGTCCTCATGATCCTGGAGAGATGGGAAGCAGAGATGCTTGTCGGCGCACTCCGCACAGAGGTGTTGTTGTGGTAGGTCTACTTGGCGGAGCATTATCGATTGCGAACGGCCTTTTTTCGCCATTTTGAAACTCTTTTCCGACGATTCTTGTTGTTCCTTTTCTTCGTAAGGGTCGTTGATCTCGATGTAGTTTTTGACATAATTCCAGTCCGCGTCACTCAGAAAAACGTCATCTTTCGTGACATCCACTGCGCGGTACTGAACATCCTGAATGAGGTTCACGGCATTGCGCATGTTGGCCCGTTTCCACGAAGACAAGTCGCTCATGCCTGATGTGAAGTCGTACGAAGAGACATATGTTAATCGGGGTGAAATGAATGAATTTGAATAGGGAATAATTCATGTTTTCTGGGCTGCAGCGATTCAAAGACGGTTTCTTTTTTTTTTTCCCGCAGTGACGCTCTCTGTTGCGAGGCTCAGATCGCTGATCGCGATTCGATTTCCATGTTACCTTCCTTGATCATATACCAGATCTGTGTGACTCTACTTTCAAATGGAAGTTGTGTCGTGATTTTGTCCATAGAAGTGCAGTGACACCATTGAAACGGGTTCCATTATCATTCGTCACGGAAATATCGACAACGCCATCAATCAGAGGCTAAAACAGGTTTCCAGAGCAGCGCAGGAAACTCGGAGCTCTCACAAACATGGACGACTGAAGTGCGAAATATCGGTCTGCTCATTCGCGTATGAGGCACTCGATTTTCCTTGTAGCTCTCGCTCCATATCACCATAGTAATCAGAGAAGTCAATGTGTATTTATATGTTTCCGTGAGCATTCCAGAATGTTGTTATTCTTCCTCGATTGGAATCATCGGAAAAAGTCACGCTCTGTCGCATCTGCGACGAACGCGAGCACACCCGATGTGCTCCGCATTCACAAAAACGGTTGCTGGAGACAACAATCTGCATGATGCATGAGGAAAGATCTCAAGGCAACGACTGATATCCATGAGACAATGTGATCTCAGAAGTCGCGAGAGAGAAATCCAGTCAGGCTCCGTCGTCGGACTACCACCTTCCACGGTTCAACGTACCTATGTTTTGTTTGCTTTCATGGTCAGTGGGAAAATTCCGATGTTTGCGCACGAGATCGACTGCGCTTTACACTAGTAGCGCTTGAGCCAAACTCACGCGACCTTCTACAGGATGACAAAGTCCCGAGATCGGATCAGCGCGTGACGGAGTTATGAGTGAATAATGTAAATCCTCATCGTCTGAGCTGTTATGAGCTCCCCAGAACACGGAGATTTCCTTTGAATCCCTTGATAAGAACGGCAGACAAACTCACCGAGAACTCGCAAGAGCATATTCGTGGTGGTGGCGTTGACCAGCAGGGTGAGCATCACGATTCCGGATACGTGAATGAGGATTTTGTGACCAACTTCGGGATGTTCGATGTAGGGGTTGCGAGCGACTGACAATGCAAGTGCCAGGCCGACAGCCCCCCGGAGCCCGCCCCAGGTCATGACGACGGCATCCTGCCACTGCAGTCCATAACCAAGGCGGCACAGAAACGGAGACAAGATACCGATCATTGACAACCTATCGGGAATAACTCGTTATTCATTCCGCATTGAAATATGCAGGCGTTCCATCAAATGGGACGTCGACGAGCGCTGCGCGTCATTTCCGTCTAGAGCTCTCTTCCCGACGGTTTGCCTTGGAGGATGGTGTGGGATATCGAAGCAGTATTCCGGAACGAACAGAATTCAGAGCTCTCAATACATATTCTGTTTTTGAGGTTGTGATTTGATTGCGCGTTTGAACTCTACATGTGATGTTCGTGGGAACTGAGACGAAGAAATTCATCTAAATGATTTCATGAGCGTGGAAAGTACCGGAAGAGATTCAAATAATTTAAGTAGGGAAGCGCGTCATCCACGATGCTGATGTCAGCTTACAGCGACAGCTTCTTCTTCCATCGACTTACCGGAACACTGTGACAGCAATATACGTGACAAGGATGAGGAACAAATCGTTTTGTTCAATATAGCGGAGTGCCTGTTCGGTGATGAGTACTCCCACAATGATGAAGATGAGGGTGTTGGCCAGATACGACATCATCTCCCAGAAGCTGAGAAAATATCTCTCAAAATTCACTCGAATGCGATTGCGGACAAAGTGGCCAAGTGTAAAATAACCTTGGCTCGGCTTCTGAGGCTTTTTTATTGGTCGCAGGAATTTCTGTGCTCAGCAGCCGGATAGTTGTTGAATTTTTTGAGTATGGTGAGATGGAATCAGAGTCGCTCGTCTTATAACTCACCTATGAACGAATTCCTCGACTTCAGGACTGATGGCGACCTTATTCGCGCTGAGAACAGTACCGAGTGCGACTACTGCAAGTACCCCGGATACGTGGAAAGTGATTTCGGCCAAATAGTACGTGATGTATGCCGAGGAAATCGTTATGGTGATCTCGATAACAGAGTCGTTGAAAACCTGGCGGAAAGATCAGGAAACCATTAGATCCTCAACGTTTCCGTAGGGAGAAGAAAGTGTCGGGTGCCGTCTACTTTGAAGAACATTAAGATTCCCTGTTGCCATGGAATCGCATATCGGAGATGATGGCAGGCCTGTCGTTCCAGTCTGGCGGCTGAGCGTTGAAACTCGTGTCACAGGAGAGCATCGTTTACGAGACAATGCTCCGCTCAGCCAGGTATCAATTGGCACTCATCCACGCGAATCAAAAATTCTTATTTGAATAGAAAAACCGTTTTATTATGCGAAGGCCCATTGTTCGTGGTGACGAATTGTTCTTTGGTTTCAGTTTTCTGTCGGCTATTTTGTTCCGGCTGGCCAAACCCGAGACGACAAAACAATTTAGCTTTTCGTAGAGGGACTCTCGTCAATTTGAGAAGTGATCCAATATTCAAATCGCATGCTCTCGACGCCGCGCCGCATTCCACCAGATGTTTGCCAGAGTATTCGTTTGATCTTTCTCGATCCACAGTTTATGTCCTAAGAGGAGCCGAAACTTTGAATCATGAGGAAAACTTCCGACATGTTTCACATGATGTCTCGTGCGTTCATCTCAATGCCAAAAGAATACGGTGAGATTCCAAGTTGAGCGCGAGACAGCTGTCACCGAGAGCGAGCGCACATGATCAGTTCGGAAGTCGTCAAAAACACCCTCGTCTCTTCGTTCCCATTCGTTTCGGGTTATCTCGAACAGCTCGACCCGAAACTTCCGAAAACTATTGGATTTGTCTGTTAAAATGAAGACGAAAATGAACGAGCAACAAACTCACCTTATTCAATAGGAAGATGGTCACTTTGCCCATAACGTAGCCAAGCACAGGTCCCCCGATGGAAATTTTGCAGAACATGTAGACGACGCCTCCCGCTGGAAATCGGTCGTTCGGACGGTTAGCTTAGATGTTTTATTCATGATTCAGCTGATCGCATCACTTTCACTCCTTTTTACGATTCAAAGATAAATATTTATGTGATGTATAGATATGCATGCATTATGCACGAGCTTTTCCCTTTCGCCGAAAAGGGTCGAGTCGGAGGGTGGCCAATGATCCACATTCGCGAAAAATATCCAGCCTTCCTCTTTCTTTGACCCCATTGATCTATCATCAGCAGAGGCAACATCGTCACGCGCGCATCGAGGAATCGTGGCCAATAACCATGAATTGAAATGTCAAATCATTTGTTGTTCACAGAAGGATCTTTCAAGTATGGAATGGATTTAAATTCGATTGCGTCACTTGACAAAAGATGAAGAGAAGCCGAATCATAATAATAAAAACAAACATACAGACCAAACAAGGTCACTATTATCAACAAGGCACTTGACCTCTGCTCGCAGTTGTGATTTAATGGTTGAGGGAGCTCCTGTTTTTATCGAACCTGTGCTTTTCGTTCGCACTTTGTCGCCCCACGATCGATGGCTTGATTCGAACACATTTGTCTCGTTTTACTTGGCCCTCCCGACATGGACGATTCCGGAGATCCTCAACTGTAGAACAAGCTCATGCGATTCCCCACAATAGTCCGCGCTTGCATAATACATTCACCGTGATAGCGACCAGTATCAGACGCTGACGGCGGTTTGTGTTTGGATCGATTTGTGAAAATATACTCGGAAGATACCAAGCGAACAACAAAGATCAGATCGGCTTGAATCGGCTCGTCCGGGAAGCCATTTCCCTGGAACCCCGTTCGATCTTCCTCATGGGAGGGGCGAAGTCTGCGCTTTATCCTACTTTTTCCCTTCCACGATGATGACAGAGATATACCCGCCGTTTCAAAATCTATTTCTGACGAGTCATAAGCAGGTAGGCCTTCCAAAAGCCCGCAAAATCGCGGAACCGCGGTTCGCGGTTCTGCAGGAACCGCTGTCATGGAACCGCGGGTAAAACCGCATAGAACCGCAAGATGAAACCACGTCTTTCTTGGTGGTTTCTTGATGACTGGCCAGCCCTACATCATTGAGAGTCTCTAAGAAAACCTTCAGAGAGTTATAACTGTAATAGTAAGCCTGATAACTTGATTCCACAACATGTTCGCCAACTTCTCGATTGCTCGGGCTGTTCGGACCGACCCGTGCCAACCATGGAGGATGAGACCTCTGAACCACGCCCAAACTAGCTCATACAGCTTCGAACTCGACGGCTCTTCTCAACATGAGGATATTACTGAGGGTCTCAGGTTTGAGACTGGCTCTAGTCTCGCCAAGTAAATGCTTCACGACGCTGAAATCGCGTTCGCACTGCGCAGACGTAGGTGGAACTCCTGAGAGGATTTTGCGACACAGCTCAAGATTGCGCCCACGAACTCCGGAGGCCTGCTGGAATTCCTTTTTCCTGCGCGACAGGACACGATACAGGAGTCTCGAAAACTGAATCCCATGAAACTGTCGCCTGGGGGAATGAAGTTAGTTTTACAACGATTCTGTGAATATAAGTACGGGACGAGTCAAGGCCAAGCTGGCATAGATACTGCTCCGATACTCATTGAATCGCCACCGGGTGATTTTTGCCGCTTCGTGAGCAATGAACACTTACTGAAGCAACAGAGGAGGGGGTTGGTTCTCCTTCGTTCCAGTCGCGATTCGGTAGTTACCGGAGGGGTTCTTTGCGGGTATACCCGCGAAAATAATGCGGTTCCTCGCGGGTCAGAACCGCGGAAAAAATGCGGTTCTGGCAGTTCCAGGACCGCGGTCCCGGAACCGTTGGAAGGCCTATAAGCAGGTAGATGTTTTCTATTGTCTCTTAACGGTTTTTTCCACCCTTTCTATCCATCTGAAGCTGCCGGGACCACCGCTGCCATCGCTTGGTGACTTGAAACTCCGTAAACGTCGTCAGACGACCCTTCATCTTTTCCTTCAACACCCCATCGTCTTCGTTTTGTTTAACCGCTATTACGTCTGCTTGCTGAAATCGGTTCCGCCATTGCCAACAGCCGCTCAGGCCAACGAAGACATGGGCATTCGCAAAGCGTGGTTGGATGGAAACGAAAGGGAACAACTGGATTTTCTAATCATGTCGTATGCTTTCTATTCGAAGAGACAGCATTTAATGTCATAGTGCCGGATACTGAGCCTCCGGAGGAGAATCGATAGGAGCTCACATCACCTGCATCCAACTCGAAGCAAATTCATTCTACCGGAGAATCTTTCCAGAACTTTCAACGTTTGAAAACGCCTCCAGCCACGCGATTGCACGGTACAGATCTCATATCGAGTGAAATTGGATGTATTCTGAGTTACTAAATGGTGTTCGATGAATTCATGGGCGACTTCTTCCGACGTTCCTCCACCCGACAGCCTGGGTGGAAGGTGATACGGACTTGTTCGAAGCGGAAGTTCGGCTGTCTCGGTTCAAGTTGTCGCTGTCCCCAGCGGAGTCTGTGCGATCCGCCAAGGGATCTATCTGCCTTGGTTATGACGTACGTTTTGAAACTGCACCCGCGTTCCTCGAAATCGCAAGGAGGAGAATCTGAGCGATTGAAATGTGAGTGACCCTTCATTTTCATTGCATTCTCGAGGAGTTGTCGCAATGTGAAAGTGCGGAATGCGTCGGAGAAGCAGAATGGAAAGCTCATACTAACTATAGCATAACAATCGGGGAAAGGCAGCCGTGTAGTCAGGAAGGCAGACAGTCAGTCTGTCACTCATTCAGAGAGGAAATTAGAATTATTCCAAGCGACCCTTAGGGCGGCTTAAGCCGACTTGCACAAGCTTATATAACCACCCTCGCATATTCTTCAATTCAAAGCATGGGGAAGAAACGAAAAAAAAACGATGCTCAGCTACAACGGTGACGACCCTTCTGTTCAAGATGTTGACGAAAACGCCTCTGTACATCACAAGCAAAGAGGGAACCGCATGGTTCAGGGCTATTATATGTTGGCTTTGTGACAAATTCCCCAGCGGTGGACTCCGGGCGTCTTCAAACAGCTCCGCACTGAATCGGTCTGATATAACTCACGCGGTTATCAGCGAGGAGCTGGCACGGGAAACTCTGATTTTGACGAAAACGGCATAGGTAGATTTTTTCTGTCCCTGCCCTGAGACAGTTCCTGTTTGATAGTGGGTTGGAACGAAGTCTCCGACCACGACCTTCCCCAATCGCAGATGAAAATCGAGAACGAGCTTCTTCTACAATCTAGATGGTGGAATCACGTACCGTTCATCTCATTGCCGGGTATGAGCATCGCCAGTAGCACTTCGTATATCACAATGGCGGATCCATCGTTCAGCAGGGCTTCACCATCAATGATTGTGGTGAGGACCTTCGAAGTTCCTGAAAACAACGGAGGCTTATCAACGTGTCGAATCGTTTCTCAAAAGCTGTAACCGTATGTATTCATACTATAATCCGTTCAAAGACATCCCACATCTCTCATTCATCATCTGATCGAGCTATTGTCGACCCGATCCTACGAATCCGCATTCCCAGCCCTGAGGTCTCGATGTGCCTTGTCGGACCCCGTTCACCGAAAAGGAAGCAAATAAGAAAGTATCGGCCGAGAACTGCATTGTTCGCAAGCCGCATCCAATCGTGTTTGACGCCGAATCTGATGGACACGCGTATTCAATTTGAAACTATCTAGAAACATCGTAAACCCCCTCAATGGGATTTCTCGACCGTGTTAAATTGGGATGTGGGAAAAGCGACACATCCAGATCCGGCGTGCTGACGTGTGCTAAGATGGAGAAGACTCTCAAACAAGCGCGGCTTTGCTAGTCTTGGCTCGGAGGCAAAGCCTTCGGACGAACCTTAAAATGGTCATTTTGTCATGACTGAGTGCAAACGCAACTCGACTTCATCCCAATTTAGAAATCGCAAAGGTCGTCCCATGACCGCTGGTATTGAGGGTGAACTAGAGGCAAAAACCATTGAAAGGAGTGAGCTATTTGGGGACACCTCGGGCAAAACTTTTTCTCGCGAAGCCTTTTCTGTGCAAACCTGTTTACATCAATCGCAGGGCTCGGTTTAACTCTAGGGAAACTCTGGCCACGAATCGCATCGGACTCTGATCCGGGCACGACTCCACCAAAATGTTTCCACGGTCAGTCAGGGACTGAATCGAGGACTGAATGAAGTATGGATGAATGAATGATCGATGCAAAATCTGGTGATCCATGTCGCGCGCTTCCATGAAATGTGAAACCGACAGAACCGAACGAATTTTATGCCTGACTCGCTTTTCGGGTGTAAGGCATCCCGACAGTCGGTCAGCCGTCTCGTGAGCAACCTCACCGCCAGACCCAGCGTCCGTCCATCTTCCCATCATTCCATCGATCTGAGGTCTTCAGCCCTTTTACGTTTTGACCTCGCACGACTTACAAGAATCGTCAGGATTTCGAGCTTCCACAGCACATTGACCGAAAGACGGAAAATAAACGCTGAAAATTCGCTACGCACGCTGTAAGCCCGCGACAGACGGAATTCTTCAGGGAGAAGCTACCGAAACCGCTGCGCCACGCCACGCCGATGTCATAGAACATGACATCGTCGCTCCAAAAACCATCCGGACGGCTGCTATGCCCCGGTGTTCGAAGGGCGGTCGTTTTTCTCTTCTTTGCGTCGTGGGGTTTTTTGCACCGAGACGAATTACTGTTTCCAGTAGCGTGTTGAATTTCCATTTTTCTCGCCCGTTCCTGAATACAGTTATTCCCGATCGAGGGAAATAGTCTGTGTATCTTGGAGCAGGATCCCTTGGATACTCTTATACGGAGAGTTCAGTGAAAGTTCCATACATAGGTAGCGTGTCGAAGACTCCGAGTCATCGAAAATTTTCAAAGAGTCCCGAACGAATGTTCCGAATGGCGCTCACTTAGGTGAGAGCTGAGGGGGTTATTGTCCGCCGCATGCGACCGTTACTTTATGATGTTTCGAAGCCCGCAAAAGAAGTCACGGCTCGAGAATCGCGGCGAAACGCATTCAAAACCATAAAGTTCCCGTCTCGAGATTTCGTGTCGTACGTCACGATGGAATCTTCAGCTTCAGTTTTCTTCAAAGCTGCGGCAAGTCAAATGAATAATCTCGATTCTGGCCGTTCCTGTTCTCTTGGATAACATTTTTGATCGCGCTACATCAATTACATGGCCCAGCCTCCTAATTTGTGTGATCGAATTGTCATAGGGGAGGTCGCCGGCACACAAGACGCGATGTTCCAGTCGTACTCATTTGTCTACGCAATCGACGCTCAGCTCCCGAGTTGAAATTTTGCATTGAGCAAAAGAAGGTCTCCTCATATCCAGATCAGCGGGATGCGGCTCAAAATCCGATGATGGCGGATAGACGCTTGTCATCCCCTTGATCCTGTTTCCCACAGCGTACTTGAAGGCCGCCCGGCACGAGTTCATCCCGCTCTGGGCGTATCACGTTAAGTTCCGTTAGACAGTGAGGTGCATCCATGCGAATCCCGAGCTACAAGGCTGCTTGAAGGCATTCAGTACCACTATCGATACTTGCTAACGGGTGGCTTCCATTCAAGTTTCACCAAACGGGAACGCGACATGCGCTCGAAGGACGCCACCGAAGATTAACCGATATATATGGTGCCATCGCAACTTGAGGTTCACACTTGCTTCTGGTAACTAGAGAAGATTCTGCGAGTCAGCATGACGGCACTCGATCAACTTCCGTTGCAATTAATGATATGTATAAAGGTCCCTGTCATTTGCAAACGGTTCCGGCAGGGAACTCGGTTCCGTTAGAGACTCCACGACACGCCCAGCGAGGCGAGACAAAGTTAAAGGCAACCTATGTACTATGGAGAGCTTCTCGAAACATCTTTAGAATCAGAAAACATGTTCTCATTTGTAAGTCATGGATGAATCTCTCGCAAACACAAAGTAAAATGGATGGACGCGTGGCTGATTTTCTCAGATTTTTGGATCGTTTTCCCTGCCCAAAAGTTACGCTTCTATGCAGCTGTAAGCCCTCGTTTATGGAGCTTGACGGTTCTGAGAGACGTTGAGCAAGAGCATCTTACGTTGTGTCAATGCCAGCACAAAAAACCGAATTCTGAGTGAGATGATTTTGTTTGTCCTTTGGAGTATGTTCTGCTGCAGGACTCTAATTAGCTCCTCCGCAAGTTTTAATTGCGTCCCCGCCACACAGTGGACGAAAGCGTTTCTAGTATACTTTTCTACAAATGCTGCGGCAACTCAATGAGAGCTCCTTTCACCGTTCCAATGGTTGGCCACTGTAATACACTGACGGCTGGGGAATGTGAGAATCATAACTGCCGAAGGTCCCTCACCAAGTTGGACTACCAAACTTCCACACGTTTACGAATAAATACTCTACATAGAAGAGGCTGGTGCTCTCGACGGACATAATAACGCAAGGTGGTGTTTGAGTCGAAAGGGCTGTACACGTACTGCCTTTGTTCATTCTCGATTTTTTCACCATGGTTTCTTCACAATTCAAGTTTCATTTGAAGTGCTGCCAGAGTTGGCAACCGAGAAGCCCTAATAGTCTCCGTTGAGTGGCTATTCTGGACGTTCTGGCATCATAGGGGTAGAGATTTCGCGGTTGTGAATAGTCGTAGAGGTGGGTCGTTTCAGTTTCGGGCGCGACAATTTTCCAGAGTCGGCCGAAAACATCTCCCAATGATATCCCGCAGACTATCATTGTTGGTACAGGGAATCGACGATCTCTCTCGAGAATGATCCGTTCCCTCCATCATCTCCAGCTCACTCGATTCGCCCCGTCATCAAATTCTGCATCGGGAAATTTCCTCTCCCGCGAGGACTCTCCACTCCCGTGATAGAGGAAACCTGACACTGAGGACAGCTTCGCATCGCGAATCGCCAAAGCCACCGGATGCATCGAAAATGTTCGCGAGCGACCACCGCGAAGAACTGGGGAAAACCGAAGTTGAACCTCACTGAACTTTGTCATTGAATTTACTCAAGCTTTCAAAAACGCTCGTTGAGAAACACATCGTGACCACTTTTCCAAACTGGCTTAGGAAGTGCTGTTGCCAATAAGGTGGCCACAACTTCGAGTACTTTCAGTGTTACAACTCTGAGCGCTTGCGTCGACGCCAACAAAAGCTTTCGGTGGCGAGGTCGAATGGGAACACTAAAATCTGGTTACCGACTCGGCCAGTCCATCTACCGAAAGCTGGCCCAGCACCAAATTTCCGGCACTGGTCACGCTTCAATGTCTGTTTCGGCTTCGATCATTGTGGTGGCGGTGGTAAATATCGGAGCCATCTGCTGGTTTATCCGTCTGTCCCTCAATCCATCCGTCTGTCCGTCCGTCCGTCCGTCCGTCGGTTCTGATTGTTTTTGTGTGTCTTTTTGACGAGGTGCTCGTTTGTTTGTCTGCTCCAAAATGAACGCAGGTCTGCTACCGCCAACGGGACAGAATGGAATCTCCATCCGAGAATGCTCGTTTGTCGTAACGACATAAGTTATTTCAATGCTGTCAATTTTTGTGCGTAACGCAGTCGGAAGCGTTGATAGATTCACCACTTAAGGACCGCAGAGCTTTTTTTCAATCAAGCACGCGTGTTTCCCGAGGATACCGAAAATCTTTTGCCAAAACTTCACGGCGGTTTTCTCCTCAAAAAGCCTAGAGCATTACCGTTCTGCTTTATGTCCCGAATCAATCGTTGCCTTTCAGGCCGAAAACAGACGTCATGGGGTCTCTAAGGAAGCTGCAAACTAACGGAAGCGACTTCGGATCGGAGTGCATTTGAGCACGATGAAGTTTTTTCAGCTCGGTTCTTGTGCCGCATACGGAGCCTTTTCCCACAGCGTCACGGCCAGTTCAGGATACTGATATTCGGATTCACACTTACCGACATCTCTAAGGAGTGCCACCACGGCCACCGGATCCGTGGCAGACAGGATCGAACCGAAAAGGAAAGCGTAGTGCCAGGACCAGGCGTTGTAGGCGTGGAACAAGTTCATCGACATAAACGCCGTCAGACTCGCGCAGATAACTGTAACAAAGAATCGAGAAGTTATTTCTTGAGCTCCACTTTGGAAAATGCCTCCGAATCACGGAACTTCCCCCCATTCAGGGCTTTCCAACTTTGAACAATCATGATCCCGATCAATTAAACTCAACATTTGGTCCTCGCAATTACTCATCGAAGGGAAGTAGCTGTGAATTGATTCTAAAGCTTGGCTACGGTAGCAGTCATCGAAGTCGGAAGCGGAATAACGCGCTTCCGCCGGGCTTCGAGCAAACCTCACGCCAATCAGGAAGATTAGGCAATATTTAGGATGGGAATCAACGGTGAAGCGCCTGACCTACCAATACCGCCTTCCTTGTTAGGACCATTCTGTCAGGCACCGTTAGCTGTTATCGCTGTTATTGTCGCGGCGGCGGCTAGCAATTGCCTAATAAGCGCTGAGGCGCATCGTCACCGCGACGCGACGCGCGGTCAGGATACCACCACTCGTTCACAATTTCAAAATCTCATACCCTTATTGCGATGATTGTTTCATCTCTCCTTTCGTTTCATCCAATAATCATCCCTATAATAATCATCATAACAGTAATCACCGCCACCGACGCGATTGCTATCGCCGCCGCCGCCGCGACTGACAGGAGTAGGAGAAGCATGAACATAGACAGCGTAGAAGCAGTAGGCTGACGTTTTATCGAATTTCAGCAAGCGGACTCGTTCCGATACGGATAACGCTGCAACTGCTTTTGGCCAGACGGCATATTTTTATGCCCCTAGCGAAGGGAAACAACAAGACGCGAAACAGAGACAGTTTTTGACTGAGCTAAATTCAACTTGGAACTTGAAGCGTGCCAGTCGGCGGCAACAGCCGCATCATCGTCACGAGCACCGCTACCGCTGTCGTCGTCATCGAAGCAGCTTTACTAGAGCTGCCATGTCGTAAGCTGTAAATAAAAATGGAAACAAAAGCGCCGATCACGGCACCGTCGTTGGCGGTAGAGACGACTGGGGCGGCAAGACCAGCAGCAAGTGTGGCAAAGTCAAGGCCGCAATCGAAATGAGTAACCTGCTTGCGTTTTGGCACAGAAGTGCTGTTCGACCATCGCTCCTCTATCAAAGGCTGAGGCCAACGCTCCACCGACGCGTGCGCAACATCGCCGACCAATCAATCAAACTCTAATGAGCTACTTTCAGAACCCGTTTCGAAATCTCTCACAAAACTCGCTGCCGAATGGTTCCCTGAATCGCTGCGTACAATCCGGTTATAGCACAGGGTATGCTATGCTTGGAGACGGTCGCGAAAGTTCCTCAAGCCTTTTCCGATCATCTTCCAGATCATGCGAAAGTATCGGCGGAATATCGGGGGAAGGCGAATCACGAAGCGCTGTTGTAATGACATATCAATTCCAGAAGCCCGACCCTGTGCTCATCCGGCGGCATTGCGAACGTCCTCAGGATTGGGACTGCTCGAACGGAAACAGAAAAAAAGTCGTAATGACACAGGGGACTTACTGGTTGGCGTGCATCAGAGGCGGATAAGAGGAGATCCACTTTGGCCATGATGATTTGTTCGGTTTCCGCTGTGACGAATGAGAGCGGTGCTTTTCTTTCCCGCATCTTCGCGGGGCGTATAAACAGGCGGTTATTGATAACAAAAGAAAGGAGTCGCACTCGGTGCCTCGGTAACACCTTTAAGGACCAAGTAGCGCGTTTGGTTCATTCAGTGAAATTAGTTACGACCTTTCCGCATTATCCACCGAACACCTTGGTTTGACAGCGTCGCGAACTCGATTAGTAAAGGAGAAAACGCTCCTACTTCACGAGCTCGGCGCAACCGCGGTGCCGGAACGGCGGAGAAATGAAAAGTTTCTTTAGCACATATCCGTAATAATGCCGGTGTCAAGCTTACATTGTATGTGTTAACCGAGCGCGGACAGCGGAAACGATGCTTTGGGAACTTCACAGAAAACTCAACAGAAGCCGCAACGACGATGCCGTGAGGCGATGATTTTCATCGGCTCAAGGCGACCCGTCCGAATCTAATCTAACGAATGTAAATTTCGTTTAATGTCGTCCGTCCGCCTGTCCGTCCGTTGCGCTTGCCGAATCGAGAAACCACTTCTCAACGTGGACCGCTTCCCCTATTCTCGCAACAATACAGAAAAAGGGTGAAGTCCGGCTGGGGTCATGTGCAGTGAGTTAATTGAGTTGGTGTGCGCCTGTTTTTGTATGAGACAGACTTGCAAGAGCGAGCATCTTTTTTTCCCGAGTCTGTCTACTATTTCGTTGGTATTAAAAGTATTAAGGCACAAACTCTCACTTTCGTCGACGGCATCAAGATCAATTCTCAAAATGAATGGGAAGCAGAACCAAGGTGAGATTTATGTCGCCCATTGTTTGTTAATTCAGCTGACAAGTGTAGCTCCCCTGCTGAATGTGAGCGAGGCTGCGTCGCCGAGGAAAGTGTGTAATTGCGGGAGGCTTTTATGAGCCCGTTTGTCAAGGGAGCGGTAGACTCCCTTGACGGAGGGTAGACTGTCAGGGTTCGCATCTCCACTCGCCGCGAGACTTATTCTAACTGCCTCAACCGCCGAGAGTGCACTCCGTATGTTTTCCTCATCTTCTGTGCTGCCCTCGAATTGTGGTAGATTCCTCGCAGATTAGGCCAACATCCCCGAAGAAAATCGTTCTCGGATCAGAACCCCAACACAGAAAGAGCATCCGAGTATTTAGCAACCACGTCGTCGCTGCGGAAAACGGAACCCAACCGTTAACGCGGCTCATTGAAATTCAACAACGCCGCGTTCGTCGCAAGTAACACTTTCGTTAAATTTCCATGCTCGCCTCCTAATGATGCCGTTGTTCGTCTCCTACAAGTCATTGTTGCCCGCTTGATTCGCGTGCCAACTTGGTGGTGGCGGCTGACTCGATAGATGGACGAATTGCTGGTTGGAACGTCCCTCCACTCCAACACATTGCTATGAAGCAATGAAAGTCAGCGGCAGATAGACGCTCAGACACCGCCCTCATGCATCACTCGATGATGCCGTAGACATCCAACACTGAACACACTGCCTTGACTTGCGGCGGGTGGGCGATCGGCGGCAAGAAACCCTGGGAGAATTGCACATCCAAAGGATAGGAGACCGATGAACGAAGCAAGCGGCCGATGAAGCGACCAGATGGACAGCACAGAAACCCGTTACCGCGGTGCATTACGTCAAACACGCCTCGCGATGCGCAGCACAGTGTTTGATGCGAGGGCGGTCGCAGCCGTGAACAGAAGTTTAGGAGGGCGCGCCGCATCATCGATAATCCCCTGAAAGGAGCCGCCGACGGCATCTTTCGCTCAGTCAATTGCTCGATCAAGAGATGCCATCTGTTCTGAAATTCCCTTGATGGGAAAAAGCCGAACATTTACAATTGCCCGCCACGCAAGGGCCAGTGGAGTGATTCCTTGGAGGAAGCAATGACGTCGAATAGGGATTCAAGACTTATGATGACCCCTCGACACTTTCCGGCATTTACGGCATTTACGGAGAGCTATTAAATCATTGTCCCAAAGCTGTTGATTCTAAGGAACGGAACAAAAACACACAAAATTCTCCAAAAATTTCACATTTTGTGATGTCACATGACCGGCAGTGTCTTGCGGAAGAAGCGCGACAATCAGTTGATGGAGCCAGGGGTCCCGAGGAAAAATCTTATCTGAAAATTCTTCCCGCAAAATGACGCTCTTTCTCGACGTTATCAAACAAAAGAAAGCGTAATGCCGCGATTCCAGCGAAATCAAGCGACTCGTGTTCCAGGGAACGAGCTACCAAGAAAAATTCACCTGGTGAGCTTGTGTACGATTGTATACTGGATTTATATTCAGGAGAAAGCATATCATGTAATCTGCGCTGAAAGTATGTGGGTTCGATGACCATACTGCCATATTGCGGAACACAACTTGGGCCGATTGGTCAGGAAGAACGAGTGTATCGACAAGTTTTTCTACGAGGGCCATACTCGTTCACAACTGCCGGCGCGCTGACCAAGAAACACCCCGGAAGCATCGGTGTTCTCTAAGAACTCCTTCGCCGACAACCACTAGCCAACAGTTCGACTACCAAGAGGATGCAGCTCATTTGAATCGAATTCTGGACCGTATTCTTGATTGTTAAGCGTCATCTTCCGTGTTCGGTTTTCCTGTCTTGTTGTTACGCGATTCGATTTTTGTGTCCATCACGACGACTACATAACGCTCAGGTAAATATACGAATAGCAGATGGAAACACTAAACAAATGGCGTTTTTAGGCAGCTGATACCGCATCCCAGCGCATTCGATTTCAGGAAACGAGTTTCTTGTCTGGAGGGATTTTCTGGTGACGCGTCCGAGCTACCAGAGTTTCAATAGCTTCGATTGGACGTCGAGATTATTTCAGTCGTTCCAGCCCTCCGAACTGAACTCGACATTCCGTCCCTTCAATATCTAGTTTTTCCATTCCCTCTCCCTCTCAACTTCTGATACAACGTTGCTTCCGTTCTCGGTACTCACTTAGTCCAGGGACAGCCATGATGAGGCACTGGGAAAAGCACTTGATGAAGACGTGGGCTTCCATCGAGAATGCACTTTCGAAAATCAGGATCGGAAGGAACACATGTAGGAGAATTTTAGGGTCTATCGAAGCAGGTTTCGTATAGATTTGAAACACTTCGGGATAAGCATGAGATGCGAGTCCGACGAACGCTCCACACACGAACAGAACCACAGTGTATGGAAGATTGATTTGCAGTCTTTTCATCGAAAATCGCACGAACGCTGAAATGAGAATAGAAAAACGTAAGTTCTTGGAGTACGAGTGATCGGGAGCTGCGGATATGAGATCCTGAAAATTGATATCTATCTCTGTAAGCCGATACTCGCTCGATCGCACGCACGCACGGACTTCTTGGCGTTCGTTGCCATGTTTCTGTGGCACGTATGCTCACTCCGAAGCCATGGAAAGCTCACGCGAATGTTTCTGATCGCGTCTCCGGCACCTTCACTTCAGATACTCGAGACGCCTCCGACATTGGGGACGGCGAAATGTATCGAGGATCGTCTACTGTGAAATGTTAACCATCGTTTCAAAGTCGCTTCTAACAGTGAACAGCGCACGCGGCTCGTCGTTTCTCAGATTTTATCAACTTGATTTTATTTCGTCTCATTTGAGACTGTCCAACAACAGAGAACGTACGCCGCAATCAGAACTCTAAAAAGGTGAGCTGGGCTCTTTCGTGGGTTCACACTCCCGAGGAAGGTTTCCGGAACCTTTCTGAATCGAATTTCTATTCCCGTTCCCGCAGACCCCCCGTGAACCCGCAGAGAAACACTTTCGAATTCCGGCGGCAGGGATGACGACGACAGCGACATCGGGTCGTCAATGTAGGAAGTGCGCGGCCATTTCGAATTTCAAATATCGCAAAACTTATTCAAGAAATAGGTTTTTCATGGATTTATAGATGCAGCTTCGGCTCTGAACCCTCGTGTATTCGTTTCCGAACAAACAAACGGACATAGTGATAAACAAGTGAACTGTGGAAAAACAACGCCCGGACTAGGGAACCGAGACATTCAGAAGTAACAGAATGGGAAAGGTCGTTATTTACTATTCAGAATGCAGCTTGACTGCAAGGGACTAATAGAAGTAGGAGAGGAACTCAGGCGGCTCTCGATCGGACGATCACCTCATAGTCTTCCAATATGAACCCATTGTGATCCCCTTTGAGGGCATCAAATTTCCTCAACCCAAAGGTGGTTGCGTCTGCTAGTTACAGTAAAACTAGTTTGTGTCTGTTTCACCAGTTCTCATGTCGATATGACGAGCTGACGAAGATGGACGCGACTAGATGAGCTCGTAATAGCGGCAACGCGATGGCGATGACTTCGCGACTCGCTAGCTCACGCTGGGACGGAGGCGTTTGTCTATTCATCGCAGTTCGCCTACAACATTCGTTGTGTGTACTTCCGACTTCGTATCTTCAACGACTTCGGACTTCTGTTTCCGATCCGATGGTCTTCTGCAGCGCGGCGCATGTCATCAGTCGACCAGAACACAGCAGAGGAAACAAGAGTGACATCTGTGTAACAAACTTCTACAGGCTGCTGTAATGCCCACTTCCGTCAATCCGCTATTCATCTCGATCTTCCTCCACAAAGTTCCTTGGAGCAGCTCCCGCGGCTTGATAGGCCGATTGAAGGAATCAGCCGGGACAGGGGCGTCACAATCTATTTCCCGAAGAGCGCCCTCGATCGATCGATCGTCACGTTATCGAAATGAACTACTCTGTACGCTTCAATCTGGACACAGCGATTCTGGACAACGAATGTGATGGTAAGAATGTCAATCCATTCGATCATACAACTCGTCAAACGGGGATTTGTTTGCTCAACGCGATTTCCAGTGCCAAAACGCGGATCGTTTCAGTTCTCTGGATTCTTTCCTCCATTTTTTTCTCTTCGGGCGGGCGGGTGGGGTAACATTGAAGAAGAACATGCTGATGGAAAGTCAACTCTCTAATAAGCAATGAACGAATGCCAACTGTTTCATTCGTTTTCTGCTGTGGCCAGACTTGGAGATGAAGCAACTCAACTTTTCATTGATGGACGTGTTTCCAGTAAAGGGTTGCTCGGTGCGGCTGCCAACAGAACTTGCTATTCTGTGCTTGCACCTCTGGCAACGGAACTATCAGAGCGAGCGACTCCCGATATACCCGAGCATCAGTATCTACTCCTCACCACTGCACTGCCGCAAACGCTGGCTTCTGCCGCACTAACATCACCAACTCATGCCAAAGGTTGCAAGGGTCGCCAGAGTAGAATTGGTGCTTGTCGAACATGAAGGCGCGATTCATGTTCTGTCCAATTGGGCGCCAACTTCATAATTGTGTCGGAAAATGATTCCTGTTCATGCTGAATATGTATGCTGTTCCAATCGTTTCTCCCCATCGTTACGAAGGTGATAACACCAACGAATGTTATAGGGATGACGGGGTCGCCCGCGGTCTGGGATTCCAAGAGAGTCGAGGTCAAGATAACCGAACCCCTGGACGCCCGGGGCCGGGGGGAGTTTCAGTCTTCTCCCAGAAAACCATTTCCAAAGCCCTAAATCAAGTTGATTCCGATCAATCTTTTCGACACCTAACCAGAATTCATCGATCTGATTTGAGCGTGTCACGACGGATCGAATGACAGATTGACTGCTAAATTGGTATACAGGCGGAGTATTTACACATCGGTTCCAAGTAGAAATGATTTTGTCGCGAGCCCAATCGCTCGATACGATTTGAATGTAAGCCAGCTGATCTGAGCTGTCACCACACGCCGCTCTCGGCAACATCGCCGACGAAAGCGCACCGAAAAGAAATTCAAGGGCTTTTTACCCTTTTACTTATCGTGTGAAGCCGAGTGTCTTTATGTAATTCTGGACTTCGTCCCAAAGCGAGTTGTTTTGTTCTCAAAAGTGCTATGCTGGGGAAGTTTGCGAAAGTCACAAGTGCTCTTCTCTTGCTCGAAAACAAGGTAGATCAGCCTTGAGCGGCCCATCGACACGTCGAAAGTTCGAATGTCAACTTTGAACTACGGAACGAGGTCTCCAAAGTTGTCTTTGTGGTTTTGCAATATCATTCAGGCGTGCAAACTCTAGGATGTTTAAAGTTTCAAATCGCTCAACGATCGCAATTCCTCGGAACTGATCGCCTCTAGAAGTTTCGTTGCTCGCTCGAATCACGCCCCATGGTGCACTCAATAGCTCTACTCTTGGCTGATCATTTGCCACAACCACGCTCCACGATACGATGACTTAAAACAGTGACAAGACGCTCATGAAACGGAATATCCCGTCAGCTGATTTTACCTCCGATGTTTATCCGCGATGGGGCAATCCCAATGCCTCATACTTCTGCAGCAGAAATAGATGACGAATGGCGCAGAAGATTCACGCAGGCCCGTGTTACGTGTCGGCTCAGGTGCAGTGGCTTATCACCACCGCTCTGCGTTGGGTTCGTGTTGGGATCTGACCGACGCGCGCGATTCGAAGTTGAAATATCTGCGGAAACATCTGAGCGACATCATCAAGCAGATTCTCCCAACTTGTTTGCGAGTTTTCCTCGTCTGAAGAAACTTCCAAAAGGGAAGTTCATTGTAGTCCACGATCTAGCAGTCGCTGCACGATTCTGTTCCATTTCTCCTCTCCTTCCCGATGGATCAAGCGTAAGGGACAGGACACCAGCGAAAAAAAAACGTTTTTTATTGTCTTCTTTTATTTAAAAAAAACACTCCGTCCAGCACTCATTTCTGAGCATTCGAAGAAGAAAATGAGGAACTCGCATTCGGAATAGTGGATCACTATCGCAGCTCAGAAAAATGACAACTAACGGCACGAAGTGAAGATTAAACCCATCGTGGTTTCGTCCTAAAATTGCGCCAGATGAAACTTCCCCGAGCTGAAGTCCTAGTTCTGGGCGCACAGAATGTCAGAAGACAAAATGGGTGCTTCTTCCGAAGTTTAAAAATCTTCCAATTCTCTTTTCCTCCGAAATCTGATGTTGGGAGACATCAGCCAAGACAGCGACAGAAATGGCCATCTAAATCTGGTCACCTTCACGAGTTCCGCATTTTCCAAAATGCTTCGCGGCTTCTCGGAACTTGAATAAAAGCCCAGCGATTTCCAATCGAAACTAAACTAGAAAGCTCTCTGTGGCGGTAGTCACGATATTCGATCATGCGTCGCTCTGATTTTGAGTTCGTAAACGTTTGTTCTTAAGAATTCATCCGATGAAAATGTTCTCTGATGGGCTTCCGACTCTGCGCTAGCTTTGCTTTCTGTCTCGATTCCGAGCGAAATCGACCCCGGAGACTTTCCAAGCGTCAGCGAGCCCTCGTGTGCGTTCTTTTTGGCTGAGAAATCTATCTCAAGTCGTTCTTTCGAAACATGATCTTGAGTTTTGAAACAATCGGACCGTTCCGAACCTCAAGCGTTATAGGAACAAATCCGAGTCAGTGCGACAGGAGTGGACGATGTACATCAAACAGAAATTTCTCTCCGGACAGCGGAGTTCCTTCCGCCAGTTTGTTTCCAATCGAGCGTTTGACGGCATTCAAATATAAATGTTGTTTGCGAGACTACAGATTCGTCCCGTGAACCCAGTGGTAAAACCCGGCACGGCTCGACTAGGCTCATGCCGATTCAGGCGATAGATTTTCTGACGAAATTTTCACATCTGTCCGTTCTGTTCGTACTTGCGGACAGAGGTGGTCGCAAGCCAGACGCCCATTATACCACTCAGACGTTTTTCTCTCCTAAGGAACCCGGTTTTCCGGTTGGCTTGGGTTCGTTATCTACAACGGTTGCTGTCGACAATCATATCATGGCCCATTTATGTTGGAGGATTACCAAGTACTGGAGTTCCCAACAGAAAACAAGGAAGGTGGGCGAGAACACACACCTCATGAGTCGACGAAAATTTCCGAGAATCTCTAATGCTGATTCTTGGGTATTTCTCAGTCGCCCTTCCGTCTTCGGAGTGGTGCGGCGATCTGGAAAATTTCCGAAATGGCGCGACTTGAATCTCCTATTCGAGAATTCAGTGTACGGGGAAGGCCCACGAAATATTCAAGAAAACAGCATCACGCTGTTTACGATGAACGTAATCATTATAGCTTATCGCTCTTGTATACCGCATCCGTTTCTTCATCCGACAAGATCTACAACCATTTACGAAACGGGCGTGGAAAGTTTCAGGAGAGAATGAACTGAAACGAGCCTGTCGTCAGAAGATTAGGCATTCGTGAATCGCCGCTGAAGATTTCAGTCTGCAGGAGTAACCGAAACTCTTACTCGAAACGCCTTCGAGCCCGAATGAAAGTTATATCGCTTTAGAAGCTCTGCCACGTCCTCGTATGAACCTTTCTTCGTCGGCCACGTACCGAGTGTTCTCCAGCAAAAAAGCCGTTTACTTTCCAATCCCCTAATCCTAAGCGCCGGTTCTTCTGAGATTGCCCTCTCGTTGGATAAACTACGGTATCATCGGAATATGTTTGTGATGACGCCCTCATGAGTGAGAACGAATTCCGATGGCACGGTCCCAGCGCCTCATGGGTTCCGATGTTGAATAGGTCAGGTGTCTGGGAGTACAACGCTGCGTTTTGGTTTTGCATTCCGAAAAGTCGTCATGACCCCGTCATTGACATATGATGACGAGTTACGCTAAGTGTCTTCAAACCCTCATACATTGCGAGGAACCCTCACTTCCGAAGTTTTGCTTTTCCAAAACGACGCCAGCGACGACGATGAGGGGGAAAACGAACGTTTTGTTTTTGTGTGCGGTTAGAAAGAAAGTATGCGGTACCTTGTACCAAAGACGCTCAGTGCCATCGGCGCGCGCGGCGGCGGCGCCGTCGCCTTCGGTTATATAGCCGCTCTGACAATCGTATGACATCGTCTTGTTAACAAGCTGCGTCTGCCTTCTCCATCTCTTGATCCGTCTCTTGGTCCCATGGCAAGTAGCGTCTCGGTAGGCAGCAGCGATGGCGACCGGTAGTCACGAGGTCATAGTTACTTCTTTTCCTCGGTTTTTGGTATCTTTTTCGCTGTGGCTGGGAATCACCGCAGCCTTCGGAAGTGAGATCAGCGGCGGCGGTAGCGAAGACAAATAGCGTGGAGACAAAATCAAAACATATCGAGCCGTCTTCACCTTCTACCGTCGCCTCGTTGACAACAACAGCGTTGCTCGTCATCGATCCAAACGCTTCCGAACGCTGATGCATCCGTGGTTTCCCGATCGCTTTTGACAGCTGACTGTTCCGCTGCTGGACGAACAACAGGCAGTGAACGATTCCCAACCCCAGTATTCCCCCGACTCTGCATTTCGCGAAAGGAGTTCTGTCCGTATTGTGGAGTTTTTCGTCAGCTTCCCTCGATGTGGTATGCTTCCGCAGCCTTTGAATCCAACATATGCCCGGCGAGTTTCGTTGCTCTGTCGCTTTTGCTGCTGTTGCTGTTGTTGTTGTTGGTCACAAGTGTTCATGAACATGAATCGTCTATCAACACATCTATCTTTAAATCCGCTCAAGCGAGGATCTTCGTCCGCGCTACCGAGAACCGCTGGCGTGAAGCGCAAAAATCGTGAAGATCGAATTTCAAAACGGGCGTTCGCGGTCGCCTCAACTTGCACAATCGATTACTCTGCGATAATTTGTGGTCGGCGATCGTCGATAAGAATAACCTCACCATGAACAATGGGAGGGTCGAGCGAACTATAAATAGAGTTAGATATTTATATTTGTTTTCGAAAACTTTCAAACCAAAAAGCGGTGAAATCTCTCTCTTCGCTCGATAAAGTGGAAACACCCTGTGGCACGAGAAATCCGCGAAAGATCCAGGTGAGCCAAGTTGATCGGTGATCTTCTGAAGGCGTGAGATCTGACGAAGGCGATGTTTCCACGAGATGGACTTTCGGCACCCGTCTCGTGCCCAACCGTTGACCTCTCCAAGAGTGGCACAACTCTCCGATGGCTTCGGCGTCTGACTCATCGGAAAAATCCACAATCGACGCAAGTATCTCGCGATGCTAATCGAGAGCTGAATCGATTGACCGAAGATTCTACGGTGACGAAGCCAAATGAGATTCTGCTGTGAAACCCCAAAGATGGCCGTACAAGCAGAAATCCCCTTGGATTGACGTAAGCCACGATGGGTTTCTGTTTCTGAGCCCAGCTCCCGCCTGCGACTGTTTGCGTTGTATAATAGCTTCATCCGCAAGGCCAACCCATCAAAAAAATGTATCTGCAGCGAGACCCTCACGTCTCAGTTTTCTGCGAAATACGATCGGTATCGGAACGCGGTAATGAAGTCAGCTAGTGTATTCTAAATCGCAAAAATCATTTCGCAAGTGGAAGGCCGCAGGATAGTCCCAAACTTCGGTCGTCGAAACCTTCCTTGCAGCAAACACGCTCGTCGAGAAACACCAGATTCGAAAGAACACCTCGGATTCAGAGCGCTCCGGAGTCCGCCGGAGGAACCAATTTTCTTTACACCAGTTGCTGCTCCATCGGAATTGAGTCTGAGTGAGAACATCGACTTCCAACGAAATACTCCCCGCGGCTCGTGCATTCTGGCGCTGGAGCGCATCATCGACACCGCATCCGTGCCGAATGTCAAGCTTGTTGCACCACCGATGAATGCCTCGGAGCTTGAATGTTATCCGGGCTCCGTTCTTCGGAGATAAAATTCGATCAATTAGTTACGCTTAGAAGCGCATAGAAGCTCAATTCTCTTTTCGGAGAACTCGATATCCAGTCTCCGGCGATGATAAGACTGATGTTATCGGCATCTTCCCGCCGACTTTTTCGTTTCTTGTGCTCTTTCTTCGATTCAGCGTCGAAGGTCGTGAACGTCGACCCGAAGTATACGAGCAAAATAGACGCTCGGAGTGAAAACGATCACGTCGCTTGAATCGAACTCCAATCGTCCAGCAAGCGAGTGCCAATCGCTGCAGTTGGGAGCATTGACTGCGCGAACGTTTCCCTCGAAGTTCCCCACGCGTTCTTGCATCACGATACATTCGAGTACTCGAACTTGAGAACGTGTGGAGTATATCCGACGCGTGAGGCGTTCGTCTTGGCGAGAACAGAATAGACTGAGCCCCCGAAAGACAGTTTCACCATCTTTCTTGGCTCGGAAATGAATGCTACAGAAAAATTCACTCGTCAGCTGCCATCGCAAGCGGCACGATCGTAGACAAACCCGGGATGAAGTTGTGGTGATGGCGCTCATGATGATGTTGATGTTGTCGTTGCTGTCGCTGCTGCCGGACTGTTCCAGTGAAGATGTTCCAGGAAGCCACGCCATTGTAAAGAAGTCGCCAGCCCGCCAGTCTTCCGACTAGCCACTCAACCACCCAACAAGCTAGCTCGCTAGCTATCAGAGCAGACGGGCGGGTGGACGGGCGAAATCCGTGCATCCTGTGTCTGTCGATTCCGGCAAGAACGGATTCGAAGGAAAGCCAGTCCAAACTTTCCAGAAGACGCCACGCAAGAAAGTCTCCTTCGAGAAGAGTTGCTGCTCCGACGGTCTTCACCCGCACTACCTGGAGTGGATTTCGATCAAGGGACCGAGGAATCAAGGGGCCAACTCAGACCGCTGTTCGCCCCAGATGCGGTGATGGATCGCGCGCTCGATCCGGGGGGAAAAAAGATGCGAACTGCGGTGAATTGTTGCGAAAGAGTGTTTTTTACGCGCTGGCAGACACAGAATTTTGATATAGACAGGCAGATAGATGAATAGATACAGATCTGCATCTACAGACTGAGTTATGAACGCTCTGACGCAACATCACTAGCATCATGGCCCACTGATATCACCGGCAGTCGATCACAGTGACTATTCTATAGCACAGAATTAGTTGCCTCGAATGTAGTTGTAGCAGCAAGCTGTAGTCGTAGTCGCCGCAACGGATTCTCTCCGCTGCTGGGGTCCGTGCCGCCATGCTCGCTGAAAGTGAAACATCCTTGAAAGTGAACTTCGATACCGCACCGAAGCTCGACGACCGAACAACGCAGAAAGAAGAAAACAGAGCGAATCCCGATGTCTCTTCTGGCTTATCAGCGCTATCGCAAACATGAACCTGCTCTGGTTACCTTCGTTGCCTTCGTGTCGGCAAGCCGCCAAACAGACATAGTGCGTCCATGGCGTGCTCCTGTCTGTGGAAGAACTCGGCGGTTGGACCGGTCACAGCAGACTTCTGTCGCTCCGCTACAGAATCGCGGAGGTGATCGTTGTCGGAACGAAGTCAACCTGAAGGCAGGGATGCTCGAGAGCTCCGCTACTGGGCATCAAATGAACAGCGTTCTTGCCGCCTGCTCTGTATCCGGCACTCTACTGCTCAATCCATCAATGTGAAAGGGGCTCAAGGGGTATTTTGTCGAAGTTTTCGATCCGAAAGAATCGTCGGAATTCCGGAAACGAGCCTCCGATCGTACTCCATCGCACGACCCGACGAGCTATCGTCTATCAGAAACAAAAAAAAAGGCCGCAGAATTTTCTCGACAAAACGAAAGCCGTCAGCTCGGACACGGCCGATATCCGGGGCAGAACTTGCCATTTTTCTACCCCGGTAGAAAATGTTTTCTACAGGCATTTTTTCCGCTTTATTTATCTCGAACGAAAATAAGAGCAGATTTAATCTCTAACTGGAAGGGCGCCACGCTTACTGCCGTCTCTGGAAATTCTAGATAACGGGTTGTGTCTATTGTGTGCGTCAGTCCGACTGGGTGGCTAGTTGGCTCTCTGTCTATCCGTCTTCTCTCGCTCGCCGATTGTTCTGCATCGGGTTTTGTCCGATTTAATATCCCCTCATTCCATGGGTCTATTCGTCTGTTTGACGGCTAGTCTAGCTAGTTCTCTGATTTGTCCCTTTCACCGTACTATTATCGCCTTAGTCACTGTCGTTCTCGTCGTCTTTATTATCATTAAATTAATCGGAAAGCGTTAAATACCGTTCATATCAATGACCAGCAGACCGACCGCGCGACTGTCAGCCTGTCTGGCTGGCCCGCCATGAATGGCGGTCCATCCATAGCACACAATAGACGAACTTCCGCTGCCGTTTCCGGGCTGGTCTCTCTCGAATATTTCCGCACAAAACATGCAAGATGAGCGGCGTGGAAAAAGTAAACAAGAAGAGAAAACCACTGCGACCGCACCTCTGAACTTCAGAACTTCCACGAGGAAACGGCAGCGGCGGGTTTGCTTCGTTCCAGCGACGGTTTGAAAAGGCAAGCCGTTCAAATTGCAACTATGCCATTACGTAAAACAGTCGTAAGGATGGTCGTCGCTGATCCACAATCATGGGATTGTGGACCAACCTCCCATCACAGGTTGCCGGCAGTCAGACCATTGTAGTATCAACGAGTGTGCACCTCCCTAGTCCGTTGAGATTGCGCACAGTTGTAAATCGTTGCGGCTGCAATTTCATGGACACTTCCGCTCAAAGCACTTCATGGAGCCATGGATCATCGGAGGAAAGAGATAATTCCTCGTCATCCCGTTCGAGGAGCCCTCGTTCCTCACTAGCAGGTCTCGATGTCAGAAGTCGAAGCCATCCAAGGCGTTTCTCGACAACAAAACTCAACGGAGCGAGGGATTCTGGTGATAATCGGGGGTGAACGGACAGGTGTCAAACATGGAGGTGTCTAATGGAGAAGTTATTTCATATTCCAGTTTTCATTTAAATATTGAGCGGTGTCGGGTCCGCACCGATTCTGCCTGTCGAACAAGTTAGCGGTGGCGTTGCGGTTGTTGTGGCTCACCAAGGGTGGCATGGAGCGGCCGAGCGTAATCGCCAGTAGCCGTTTAGGTGGACTTTGAATCGGTTCCACTTGAAGGTAAGGACACACCGCGAGCTACTTGGAGACAAAACCAATATGAAGTCATCGAAGCTCCACAAATCCATTTTGTCGAGCTCTACTACAAGTTGTGCCCCCACCTGAACCGAACAAGCGAGCGAGCAAGCAAGCCGGTGAGTGAGCTAACGGTTATGTAAGCTCAAAATGAATGGCTATTACATTTGCAATCGAGTCGCTTGTCGAGTGGGACCGCTTGAAGCGACAACTCGGATGGAAGCAAGGCCTCTTCATCACAAAAAAAATCAAGTCCACTGACAATCGCCCGTGATAAACTACCATTACTAATAGCCGCTTGCGAACGCCCACGCTGCCGGTGGAGTTTCAATATAATCGATAGGCAACGGCATACCTGTAATCGATTCACTTTCTCTGGACGTTTGGCTACCCGGTTCTGTGAAATCGAGCTAGACCATTGAAATGCCCGAGGATGCCACGCTCCGAACTAAGGGTTCGTGCTGAATGAGCGAGTACGTGATCCAATGAACCGACGATCTTCTGCAGAGTCCCACGTAACGCGATACGATCATAAGGTATGGAATTCTGCTGATGATCGGTGAACGCGATTTCCTCCGAGGAATCGAAGAGCCCAGAAAGGAGGCTACCTATCCATGTTCACGGATCCTGTCAGAAGACTCTTTTTCCCATCTCGAATGAGGATTGAAAATGGGGTCTAGCACCAAAACGTCGCAACCCCACCAGAATTTTCTCGAAAACCCAAAAGTTTGAATTAGGACGTTTTTGGTCTTGGCTCTTTTGGTTTCTCTCAATTGATTTCCCACATGCGATCAATTTTCCCGGTCGTAAGCGGTTCCAAAGTCTGCAGCGGGGGAAGATAATGCGAGAGCGACGTTGTTTCCCCCGGAGGTGTTCATGAAGCGCAAGAGTCTCTCCAGAGGTAACGCATCCGTTCGATCACAAGCAACTACGGACGGAAACGGTGCGTCTCGCAGGATGTGACAGGATTCGGTCCTCCAACTTCCCGTGGAGGCATAAAAGTCAACTTTCTGTATTCTGAATCGTCTCGCGTTTGTTCTCTGCCGTTAACCAGTCAGGAAATCGCGTGAGCAAACGCCTTCTTTTGAAAAAACTGATGTCGGCGAACAAGGCGTAATTTTGGGTCGCTGTTTCTTCTTCAGCGGCCGCAGGCTGACGTGCCGCCTTTTCCTAACCAGATGCGGGCCAGAGCCCGCTAGACGTATTGCGCCGCGTGTGTCTACGCTCGCGAGAGTCGGAAGCTTGTCACCTTCATCCCAACCGGCTCGAAACCTCAGTCCCATTCCAGTCAGCGATTTGGTTAGCACCTGGGATTGAAATAGGAGGGTCACGTTGTATTCAGGGACCCTTCGTCACGGGTTGTTCCAATAACAACATCTAATAGGGAATTATGGGGACCAGCAGCGGGTAGAATTCAATCGGGAGCAGAATCAGTTTTCACATCAATTTCGGACATAGCTGCCTCATCCCCGTTCTTTCTTCAGTACACGGTGACGACCAACTCGATTACTGACATGAGTCCGTAGAAGAGTTCGTAGAAGGCTTGCTCGCCCAGAGAAACGGCAAAAGTTTCGATTCAAGTCCACAATCCGTCGACGTGATAGGTTTCTCATATAAGAAGAAAATCACCGAAAATTTCCCCGCCACAAATGACACCCATTCTCGGAACGATCGTAACAGAACATTTACTACAATAACTAATCACGACTCATTACCCGCGGCTCGCTGTCGAGGCGAAGTCTCTGGAATCCCAACTATTCCAGGTGAGAGTTCTACGACTACGCGCTGTTGCATCCGATACGCTTACAGACAACTAGTCAGAGCAAATTCAGGAGAGACAACATTGGGATCCTCCGGGGCGAGATCCGCTGCGGGAATGAGGGGCGACACGACGCGACGTTCAGCTGTTCAGGGTGTACCTGTGCGAGGAAAAAGCACGGCCATCTGCTGTAAGTTCGAAAAAGCTTTCAAGAACTTTACGCAACGCCGACCTCTCGGGCGTATTACGGAAATTCGATTGACTTCTAAAGCTTTCGCTGTGTGCTGCAAAGCGTGCCGCCACGGGCCCATGCAGAACGCAGTGTTTTCGTCCAGGGCGGGCGGTTCTTTTCGGTCACTCTTCGCGACAGACCTCTTGGGATTTGTTCTCGAGATGGCTCTATTCGTTTATGATTCCATCCCGTTCGTCCATCCACCGGATTGATGGAGCCCGTATTCTCTTCCAGAGCTGGATTTCCCAGAGCCCAATCTTATTGGTTTCCATCGACTCTCCAGCCGTTTGTTGCAAATAGTCACAAGCAGACGCGTTTGAATGCGATCCAAACGAGTTATGACCGCAGTTTCATAGGAGCCGGTAAACCACACAATAACATGGACCCGTTTCTATTCCGGGGAGGGGGGTCACCGAACGTCACATGTGGGTCTTTCCAGCCTGACGTTATTTCTGGTAGCGGGACCCGGCAGTCAGCGAAAGTTGTCAATGAGAAATGATTATCCAAAAGTCAAGTAGGTACAATTTTATCTATTTGCGTACATCGAATGTTGATCTCACTCAGTCAGTCCGTCAATCGTACAGAGCCGCGTCTGATAGCTGACTGCCGCAGAGTTTGTCGTTCAGTTCCGCCCGAAGCTATTGATGCGACTCGCAGAACTTTTGTGTGGCCGCAATGACGGCAAGCCAACGGGCATCTAGATGTTGCTTGATTTGTTGCTCCGGTCCTTCCGACGGATACCGCCGCGACGAGGTGCTAGAGTGATGGGACGACCGACTGGTCGATTCCACTCATTTGCTATCAAGGAATATTCTTTAAACTGCTCGACTACACTGAAACGGAATTGAATTGAATTGAATTCCACTTCGGGAATCCGTCGACAGTCAACCGACGAGTTATTGTCCTATATCGTTGCATTTCCTGATCACAATGGTAAAAGTTGTTCAAACATACGCGATTCGAATATTTTAGGAACAAATCCCAGAACGCTGTGCCCCCTATTTTTGGGAGAGACCACTCTAGAGAGGAGAACGTGCTTTTTTATGTTGCTCGATTCCTCAACGACGCTCAACTCGAAATGCCAACTTGACTTTGTGTGAGCAGTTGTGTTTGATCATTCTCCACGTATAGCATCACAGTCGCTCTTTGCTCTCCGCGAAATGCGCTCCGTCCGAGCTAACTAACAGCTGAACGGCCGCTGCGTCTGACTGTGAGTGGGCTTGAAAATTCGATTGAATTCTGTTGGCCGCTAGACGCTCTCGTCCATTCTAACGAGAATCTCAAAGAACGTCTCTGCATTTCATTTCCGACGATCATGAGTCGGTCGACGCACCGGGCACGAACTCCATACTGCATGTGTGTAGTCCAGGTGGTGCGTTTCCAGGTTGCGTTTCTAGACTATGAGCCTCCCGCAGAATCTGGGAACAGAAATTCCTCTCCTGATTTGTTGTTCGGGATCAGTGGGTCTCACTTTCCCTTCAACCATGGCTCACCGACTTCGCATATCCAGGATCGATGTCAAGAACAATCGACAACTCATCCCCGTGTCGGATATTTATCCAAGCACACGAAGACAAATATTTGACCGAAACGACGAGCTACAGATATGTCCCACAATGAATATTTGACGAATTGCCCACACTTCACCGTGCGACGGCGTTTCTGTGAAGGTTTCTACTCGTATGAGAGCTCACCCTCCGTCATTTGACGACACCGAGCGTCATACGCGAGCGTCACGAGAGAGAAAGTATTGGAAAATGAAAATGAATTGAGGAGGAATGAAATTAGCTCGGGCGGGGTGCCACAACAGGAAATGAGCTTGATAGCGAACGAAAATTGTCGGCCCTGGCCAAAGATCGGAGGTGCATAGTCAAGGGTCGTATACAAACACGCGCTTACAGAACTTAATGATCCTGTGAAAATCATACACGGTAGCGGCGAGCGCTCGCCGGAAAGCCGAAAACCGTAATCTTAATCACATCCCAATCACGGGTAATTCAATTATTGATTTCAGATCGATGCACTCGTTCTCCCAGAATGTCTGCTCCACGAAACACTGGTGGCAATCAGGAGAATGCGTCACAGACCTCACCCACTATCATCAGGATCAGATGTGATTCTTAGATGGTCAAAATCTAAGTCGATCGAGAAGGAGACGGGCCGGCATCAATGGCGGTCAGCGGATTTCTTCTGGATTGAATCGTTAACAGAATTGTCTCCGCTCAATCGGTTATTCTTGGAACAAACGCGATCCTCTTGCCACCGCAAGGATTTGTTCACCAGGTGGAACTGTTGAGAAAGTGAACAAAACAATCAAAAACCCGTTCCAAAGTTATTCCAACTGACCGATCATCCGTCAATCTGGCCGACCGATTCGTGTTGCCTGTCAAAAGGTGAAATGCAAAAAAAAGTAAGAGAATACGCAGCCGAAGAAGTTACTTCCCAGCTGATCAGTGGTCCCCCTTACAAATCGCGATGCTCACTGTTTCTTATTTACTGTTTCGTGTGTACCAGGAGTCATTCCAGAGAAATGTTTGGTACTGCGGGGGTTGCGCTGTTTTTTACCACCGGTCTCAAGCCCGTGTCAATGTTTTACAATTTTTTTCTCAAGTGCTCAGTAGGGGCTCGGGAAGCCTGAGAAAAACAAACGATACGAGTTTGTGCCTAATGTGGCAGCGAAGTGTTTGTGGTAACCTCGAGTTTGAACCCTGGGGCCCCAACCGCAAGATCATCCGCTCGACCAGAAACTCTGCTCCGACATTTGAAATGACGGGATCCAAGGAGGGCAAGACCCCCACGAGTGTGATTCGCCGGGTATGGCAAGAATCGGCCAGGGTGTGGGATTTGGAGTTCAACTGGTTCCCGACTTGAATCCGCCGCGCAGCACAACGGACGGAAGAAGGGATTCTGAATCCCGGGAGTTCTCGTAACCTGATATCTCCGTCAACGACTAGCAAACTGAAACTATGTAGCTAGTTTGCTGGTAGTCGTATAGCGTGTGGTCTGTGTTTCCGACGTTCTAGGACGCTGAAGAATTTTCGGCGATTTTCAATATCGCGAGACGAGACCGCTGTCCATCCAACTTCGGAGCCAGTACCACGCCGGCAGACGCCTGGACTGCCACACGCACTGCTAACGGGTTTCGGCCACGCAAGAATCTACTCACAATATCACAACAATGTGCAGACAACTCCACCCTTTCATCTGGAATTTCGGTTTTATTTTCTTTCAATTTTTTCCTCTGGCGCACGTTTGTTCTTTTTCCGTTTCAGCTCCATCTAACACTGGATTTCAGCCCGAGCCGTGAGAGCTTTTGCGGCACAGCATCCTATTTTATCCAAAGTGGCGGAGTTGGGAACCACAACTCTTTTGAAGAGGACAATTGGTTTCACAAGTATCTCAAGTTCAGCCCACCGACTCGTTTGTTTCTCAAACGATCGATCAATCCATGAACTAACAATAAACCAGTCAAACTACCAATCGTTGGAAAATGCCCCTTGAGAAAATCATCCTGATTCCTTGATTTCAATCTTACAACTGATTCGTTCCAATCGATCGACAGCCTTTGGGAGGTCTTCGAGTATAGAAGAATAATCTGCACTGCCACCGTGCGCCGCAATCGTGATGCTTTCTAGGGATGTACTCGGAGCTACATCATGTCGTCAGCGCGAGATTTCGCAAAGATTCCGGGGAGTCCCGCATTGACGATGCATCCCAAAAGTTCAATAAATCTGGCCCTCGACGGTGGGTTCCAGAAATCTGATCTAAACGGCGACACGATATCCCCGATTGTCATCAGAAACGAGCGAGACAGAGATTTGCCATCAGCAGCGCTGGAAAGCTTCCTAATAAGCTGATACTCAGATTCGAAACTTACTAATGGAGTCTATCAAGCTGGAAGTCATTAAACGGAGAAAGCAAATCAAACACCTTCCAGGTGTCTGAGACTCGGGACTGTCACGCTCACTCTGGATTTTGCTCTTTCGAATGTTGTCATGTGTTACATTACACGATGCATCATGCAAGATTCAAAACAACATCTTATGGTGAGCTCTTCACGATCGGGACAGCAACGGAAATGAACCTACGCTGTACTGTACTCCTTCGAAGGATGCTTTGTTTCGGTTTTCGGATTCTTTCCAGAAGTCTTCGGTTGCCCACCGCTTTCGCCCGCCGGGTAGGATATAAGATTAGAAAGCTCTCATGTATTTTTCAAGTCCCTGCTTTGCTAGTGGAGATCTCTTGCATTCGACGACTCCTTGCAAAAATCATCAAAGCATTCGGAAACGTGATCTTGATCTGACAGTCCGTCCAGCAACACCTGGGGTTTCCACATAGGAACCAAACGTTTGCCTCACTTCTTCGCCTTTGGATGAATATCTCACGGTGACCATCGGTTCGGTAGCTCTATCGAATAGACAACTTGAACTGACACTCCGCCACAAAGCAACACAGCAAGCTAACCGATTCCCGGTTTCTGGTCGAGAGCGCAACGATCCTCGGAAGCACCCGCAATCACCGCCAGACATTTTTCCCGTTTTCTGGGGTTGCGGTGTTCGCCGGTTGACTTGGAATTGGACAATTTGCGAGCTAAGGACGCATCGAGAAGAATTCAAAAAGCTTCCGAGAAGAAAGCTCCGTTCAGACTCTTCTGTTATCAAATGGACACGAAAGCCTTTAGCTCGACTCGGACAGACAACGGTAAATTAATTCAAGCCGACGGGAGTGAACCAAGCGGATCTGACATGTTCATCTTCACAAGTTGCGACCTATTGTTGGTCGGGCGTTGAGCCTCTTGGCGCAACTTGATCATCGGGCCAACAGGTGATGACATTTTTGACTCAACTTCCACAATGCTGAACCGCAAAGATTCACACCCAAAAAACGTTTCAGACGTGCCACGCGTGGAGCCCTTTGTGGTTACATTTATGATACCTTTTCATCTCGATTTCAAGTCTAACGGTGCGGTGGATTAAGGCAGCTATTCGCGGAGATCGGGGGTCCAATCCTTTACTCACCTCCAAACATGAAGCTTAGGAACAAAAAGAGGATGGGCGCCGCCAACTGATGAGTCTCCTCTTCGAACTTCTCCTCGGCGGCTTTCTCTTCGGAACGGTTTCCCATTAAAATCCGGTGCACTGATGACCACTGTTCTGCACTGAAGTTCGACACCATACTGGGCAGCATGTCAAAGAGGATTGTCGCGTTTTCGCGCGTTAAGACTGGCACACTGGCGGCCTGGAGCAAATCCTCCCCAGGGACCGCTGGATCAGAATCCGTTAGCTGAGACATGCTCTCGGAACTCGAGCCAATGGTCGTGGCTCTGATTCACTGACGCACAAGAGGTTGGATATCGGAGATGAGTTACACACAAACACGTAAGTCACTTGTAGCCGTCGAAGATTGCACACCCATTTAGTGACGACGGTTAAGGTTAGGTTCCGTGACGTTTATTCGTCCGCTGATCTCGCACTGCTCGGCTGTTCGCGCTAGCGTCCGACACTGGATGCTAGAGCTTGGCTTGTCAGACTACCCGTCGCGACTCGTTGCGGGAAACTGACGCGAAGTGAGTGGAGCGAAGTGTAGACGGTGGGTAAGCGGGCGGCAAGCGGCTCGTGTGAGGGAGTCACACTAGTGAGTAGCGGCAGCAGTAGCAGCGACAGCGGAGAGAATCGCGGACTGGGTCGCGCGTGACTCTGAGCGCGGAAACCCTGCGGAACTCCTTCAGGAGTACGACGGTTCCCTCGAGCGGCGCATCCTCCTTGGAAAAATGACTTCAACTATCCGACTCAGGCGTGTGACGGATGTCATTCTCCTGGGAAACAATGAAAGTGGTCGGTACGCCAGCCTTTTCCCAGTCTTTTCCTGCCCCGTTCCTCAGCCCGGATCATTCCGGACTGAGAAACCAAGACCTGGAGAGCACATGAGCGATCATTCTAGATGCGAAGAAGCTCTCTGTTTCTTGTGCTCCGGAACTTGTTCAAGATATTATGAAAGATTCTTGGTATAATTCCCCGCACGTTAAAAGCCGTCACAGATTACTGTGAGTGAGACGGAAACAGGTTGTGATGAGCTATTATTCCGATGAAGTTGGTTTGTAATGCCACGCGACGATACGTGGTCTCCACCGAGATGCCCTGCGCCGAATCCTCTGGATGACTAGACGAATATTCTGGAATGTCCCTCATTGATCCCGGAAAGAATGCCTCAGACAGCCTAAGTGAACATGGCATCTATAGATCTGAAGGACCATCCCCGAGTTTTCTGGTGGAAAAATTGAGACGAGTATCGGAAGCGATCAAAAAAGAGTTGTTGTCACAAAAGATCCTGCAGCTACCTCTCGGTTGCAATGAATTACTCGGGAAGAATCTGCTTAGATTCTGCGGATAAGAGCGTGGAAGAATCTGGAGCGCCGGATAAGAACCTGAGGCGCTAGACAAGAGCCCCTGTCGAGACAAAACGGTAGACGACAGTCAATCAAGTCCCCCTTCTTCCCCATACTTTAGTTCGCGGCATTTTGGAATTGTGCGCTCATCGATTCCTGATGTGGATCCAACTGAGCAGGCAGTGCATGACTTGTCAATGAAGAATAGAAAAGTCATCCCGAAGGAGCTCGCTGGTACCGATCTTCCGAATCTGATCACCGAGCAAAGGCGTCATCTTGTAGGTATACAAAGCTTGGTAGACGAGAAATCCGCTTGCTCTTATCGGACTGAGGCCTGTTCTCTGCAACAATGCATTTAATTGTTATCGTGTTGAAGGCGCTTGTGAGAGAATGGATCTGTGTGTACGGGGCCCAACAGTCGTCGTCCACCATTGTGGTTAGCTTAGCTAGTTCAGGATGCGCCGTTGTTAACTTAAATTGCATCAAACCACTTTCAAAACTGTTCGCGTCACCTGGCTAGCTCGCTGACCGGGTCGCTTCCTCCTTGCTCCATTCATCGTCCGCATTTCGTAGTCGTACGCGGCTACATACGCACCACTGGCTGTTATGCAATGTTTGCCATAACAACTCAAACAGCAAGGGTTTGACGTTGATGTCAGAGAATAATAGGATCACCTGGCATTCTGATTTTGAAGTACATTGTTCAGGCGCGATTTCGGGGGCACGTATAAGCTTGACCGAAGGGGTGCTGTTGACTTCAACTCTTTTGAGATTTGGTGAATCTGAAGCGGCGGCACGTGATCGATGCAATCCTCTAGAAAGTGAGTTTCGCGCTCACGATGCTTCGCGAAACAACATTTTCATCATCTAGGGATCCAGTCGTGATTTCTCCGATCTCGAGGGAGGAGGGCGGGCACGGTTCTTGGCCTTTTTTTTACGGAAACGCTCTCCCGATCGAGAATCAAGGTTCAGCGTGATGCCTACTATTGCAAGAGCGAATCAGCTTCACCGAACGGACTGTCTAGAGAAAATCTCTTTTAACTTTGACTTGGCGCATAGCGCTTTTGTCTTCGATGTTCGTACATTTCTAGATTTTCCCCTGGTCGTTGAATAGAAACGAATGAGGCGACGCGTAATGCAAACCGCCTGACGTAATCTCTCGGATTCGTTCGACAGCTGCACGAGAAATCATCTGCACAACGAATGCGACGAATGAGTCTACCCATGAGCGCCGCCGCCGTTGGCATCGGTTTCTCAAAGGAAAGATCCCTCGTCGTTCCCCTGACGGTGAGTTGACAGAAGAACGAAGCAACGCGCGTTCAACGAGCGCCAATCTCCGGAAAAGTAAAAACCTCCGGGAAAACCAACGATTGATTCGAAGCCCCATCTTCTGGAATACATCGCCGAATGAAACCGCTGGGTAGACGGCCGCGCGCGGCTCTTCCACATTGGCGAGCGCGATACGCAAATTACGTCCGCTTTTCGTGGTGGACAACTGATCGCGGCATTGATTTGATCATCCACAGACGTCGAGACCATTATGAGCTTATCTGAGCATATATTTTCCTGATGAGATGCTTGATTTGAGTGTTTTTCTTGCTTCCACAGGACAGCTCGAGAATCTCATAAAAGCTCGTGAAGATCACTTGCCCACAAAGTCGGGCTTCTAAGGAGATTCGAAGACGCGAACGTCAACGTCCGTGACCCGTGATTCCGATACCGTTTTTGAGTTATTCCGTAAGTTATATTCTGGCGAGGAAGATGTAAGAATTCGACATTCTCGGTTAGTGGTTGCAAGCTCAACAACGGGGTAAGCAGGTTTTGTGCTTGACAACGATTTATATAACTGAAAATGCTTATGGTAATGGTAGTGGTGATGATGATGTTAACCATGGGTGTGATGATCACCCGTACCCGCAAGAGGTACAGCGAGCAAACTTGCTAGCGAAAATGATTGTACGACAAAGGTCAATTCTACAACGACGAGACGGACCTGCATAATTGTAGCTATCGTTGGACGTGATGTGAAAGTTTTCCATTGATCCCGATGATCACTCGGCGACGGTTCAAGATGAATTTGTTCTACACGTCCTTCCCACATTTATCACGCGATTCTTGAACGCTTCCATTGCCTCGTATGAGCGATTGAACTCGATCGTAATTTACGGTCAATCTGGACGTATAGTTCTGCTGTTCAGTCTCCGAAGGGAGTCTTACGAAACGTTCTGAAACTTCGGTAGCGATGAAGGTCACCGAGTATTTCAATACATGCTTAGTATCTGTTCTCACATATTGAGACCGAAGAATCAGTGGACCATCAGACTAATCACAGCCGACCCGAGCGGGTTCCTCATAAAATTTTATGAACTCTCAGGCAGTCCGTACTCGCGAGATGGGATGGCCATGAATGGTTACTCCAATTTCGGACATCTCGATAAAGAATGGATTCCGCCCTTCGTCTCGTTCAGTACGGCTCTGGTACCTCAGTTCCCGAGTTTGTTGCGGAACGGCGGAATCGATTCGAATGGTTCTGCGGAGAATGCATCCCTGAAGCACGCAGCGTTGGCATGAGTAAAGGTCGGTTGAGAAGAGTCGATGAGCACCCGCAAGGTGAGTTTGGCAGCGCGACGGCAGATTGGACCACACTCGGAACCAGCTGATGCGCGAAACCCAAGTTTGCCCATCACCCACGTGCGGTCGACGGTGATCACCTCAACGGATGCCGACGATCGGCCATTGCAGAGATCAGACAAGCTATTCTAGCCCAGCTCCACGACGAAGCATTCCTCTTTGAAATTATTCATCGGGGTGAAGGATCCCCTTGCACATAAGGATCGTCGCCGCTCTCGAGGGGAACTTTTTCCGCTCGAGGCAAGACATTTTTAAGGAGTGAGGGTCGTGGCGCGCGGAGTCGCCGAGATTCAACACCGCACCGAGGGAGGTCCAGTTCTGGGCAACTGAGCAACGCAACGTTGTGTTCCAGTTGGCCCTAGTTTTTTTGACGTGGACACCATTTATTCAATGGGATCTATAAATGTTTTTGTTGAAATGGAAGTCTCGTATTCAGGAGCTCGTGCGTCTATTCAGCTCGATGTCTGGCCGAAGCGCCCCGAGAGATGATTGTTCTCAAGGCAGGGACTGGAATTCGAGCAATCGATTTCAATAAAGTTCCATTTAGAGTCTGATGCGGAATAATTCTGTCCAGTCTCAGGACTGCTGCTCTGCGCAGCTGGAACGCATTGCAACCCAACCGGCGTTCTGAGATTCATCTTTCCCAGTTCCGTTCGTTCGTTTCGCCGATTTTCGACGTTCGTTCCGTTCCAACGTCCAGAGAGTTAATCCGTTCTCCGAGAACGAAATCTCCTTGAGTTTCTAATCTCAAATACGATCGAATCCAGAATCGGTAGCTGATAGTAATGGAGCAGTTCGAATGAAGTTCGAGGCCAGAAACAATGCGAAAAACGCGAACTCGACATTTTGACGGAGCTACGACGTAATCGATAAATTCAGAGGTTCAACTACGGTGGGTCACGTAATAAACAAATCTCCACGGTCGAGGTCAGATATATATACATCTGATCCGTCGAAGGGTGTTTTGAACGATTTTGAAATGTCTGCGACAGCTCCTAAAAAGCGTTTCCGAATCCTCTACAATCGCTGGTTCGCTGGAACCCTGTTTCAGCTACTTGGCTGCAATCCTCTCGGTCCCATGGTGGCGGGGAGAGTTACCGATTAGCAATGCAGCCGGTCTCCGCGGGTCGCGAGGAAGAAAAGAGAACTCTCCGACGAGTCTCCCACGTTTGAGCGTTATTTCCTAAGCTTCCGATCTTGTACGCGTCTTGGGTATCTCAACATTTTGACTGCGAGGACTAGAAATGATTTCAAGCGCATGA
Organism: Neoseiulus californicus; assembly: GCA_028455905.1. Classification (NCBI taxonomy): domain Eukaryota; kingdom Metazoa; phylum Arthropoda; class Arachnida; order Mesostigmata; family Phytoseiidae; genus Neoseiulus; species Neoseiulus californicus. Next base: position 1,180,532 of record JAMQGS010000014.1, read on the forward strand.
GAATCAAGCGGAAGAGGTAGCGTGAGACGATCAAACGAGATACAGCTTTACATCTCCAAACTGCCCAGAGATTCGTGGGGATCCCAACGTGTGTCCCGATTTTTTGTCTTATCCCGACCTGAAAGGTATCAGGGTCTCTTCCTCGCCACACCTTCAGTACATTCGTTTCCTCAAACCAATGCCGGAACTTGACTCAAGTGGTAATCGTTCGACCGATAATTTCGCCGAAGTCTCCTCCTCTTTCTCGAAGTCAGCATCTTCTAATGCTAGTTCTCTCAAAATAAAAGTATCGAAAACATCGCCGGGAGAAACCAATCATCGACAGCCCATTGTTTTCTTGAATGTCTCCCCTTAATTTGAGTCCGCCAGCATCCCTGAACAATCCCATATTCAGATGTCGTGGACCTTTCAACGACCGCTCCAAAAGCCAGTCCCGCCAATCTTCAGCGGAACTCTGAGAGTGTAGATTTGCACGTCTTCATTTCGGATTCTTCGGCAGGAACGACCAAAACAACCAGGAGACGCTCATTCAGTTTGTTTCTGATGTGGAGAAGGAACGCATCTGCAGTAGGGCCGCGCTAGTGGACGCGAATGCTCGTATCGATAGTCCTACAACTCAACCATTGAGTCGGACTTGCTCGTTGAGCTTCGTCAACAATGAGACCAGACATCGAGTGAGCCAACGAACGAACCGCAGTGTGTTCGGTGTCATCTCAGAACGTACTATTTTCCACTCCATCACCATTCACGCATCTGTGCACTCACGCAACTGGCACGTCAATCACTATGCGTGTCTGAGGCGATTAGATGCCACACACCCCAGAGGACCTTGACAAATCGCGATCGTTCAGAACACGTTTTCTTTGACCAAATACTTGAAGGGGTTGCCAAGAAGTTTCATCTTCATTGGTTCCGACTCGTGGACTCCAGGTCGCAAATTCTGTCTACGGCTCAAATCCATAAAGCTGCGATCTACGGCTCTTACGCAATTTTCGGGAACACTTTCCTTAGTCCGCAACTTTTTCAATTGCAACTTCCGCGCAGCGTAATGACGTTGGAAAGTTATTGACATTACCCCGAGTCCGGATAACCTTGAAAGGATGGAAGTCAGTTCTAACCTGTTTTCCTGTTTCTGAGTTTCAACGAGGTTTTTGAAAGTATCGTGAATCGCAGCATTCGGATCGGACAGTGTTGACACAGGTGGGGTCGTTATTGTTGCGTTGAAAATAGTGATGGTCGTGGTATCCTCGTCAGCAGTCGGAACTCCCAGCGAGGCTGAGTTGGACGGCCATTGTGAGCGGAACTTCCTCAATACAGAATTTCGTGTGGAATAAACCACAGAGCTTTGCACATCAACAAGGGGCCTGATTGAGCGGTGCATTCTAACAGAGCTTGTCTCCTCGAGAACCCCTACGCTCCGCATAAGTTCACTCGACCGACTAGCGGGATCGGTAGCTAGACGCAGTTGCTGCTTCGAGAACTGAGGTACAGAGATCCATTGATATAATATGCCACAAACGGCGCCAGGGTCAGCGGCCAATCAAAAACGACACGCCACGGCTACGTTCTGACTGGGTAGAGTTTGGTTTCCATCAAATACTCGCATTCTCATCTCCTCGTCGCCGCGAACTCTTCCAGATTCCATTCGAGTGGTCTCGTCCCTCATTTGCTTACCACCATACTTGAATCAATTTCCGTTGCTTCCAGTTTTTCATTCAATTAGATTCTTACGGCTACGATTTCGACGATTGGCACCAAAACAGGGGCAAATGAAGGTTATGTGTTTTGCGTGAATCTGGGCTCCAGCTGCGCTGCTACTCTTCAGGTTTTCCGATATCATCTTCGGAAATCGTCTTCGGATTCGAGTCCGAGAACCTCTCCCCTAGCCTGAACGATTGGCCTTAAGATTTGTCATACAGAGGATAAATCCTGCTGGTTCTGAATACTCCTGAACCATAATAACCTGAGATGGGGACTGACGATAAGCCAGGATGAAGCGACATCCACATGGATGATCAAATGAGCCAACCCGTCCTCTCAGCCCCGCCGAATGGCATGCGCCGGGCTGCACCACTTCAGGTTAGCCCCAGGGTTCAGACGTCACCCGTTCAGCCCGATTTGAAAACGGACAATTTGAACAGTTTGTGGAGAACCAGCGCAGGCGAAAACGCTCAAAAGAACATGCATTCCGAAATTTTGAACTAGACGAGGAGTTTCAACAGAATTCCTCGACCGTGTGAACATCCAGAATTGTCAACTAATGCTCCTGGAATCGTTTCAAGTTTGTTTGAACCGTGAGATCAGAGTCAAATGCTGACTGTTAATGGTTGTGCCATCAGAAAGAGAAAGCGGCTTTCCGTGTCTTCTCATCTTTGCTTTTAACGGCTTAAATCCCAAACGGTGCTCGGCAATGATCCGAACTTCCGACGCGTAGATGCGTCCACCATGTATTCCACACGAGTTTTCCTCGCACTTATCCCAAGATTCAATGATAGTACCTACCGCTTCGTGGACCCTGAATTCAAACCCTGCAATGCCAGACTGAGAGACCTGATGGTCGGACTAGATTTTGAACTCCATTGGCATGGGTCAGAGCGGAGCAAACTTAGTTGACGGTCTACTATATAAGTAAGTAACGCGAGAACGTGCCCTCAACGGTCGCATGTCCCATCATGAGGGATGGAATCAGGGAAAATTCATCCCATGCTTTCCGAGCGGAGCAACCTGGTGAAGCCGCCCCCGTCACAGATCATCGACAGATAATATGTGATTAATTCCGAGCTGCTGTGGATGGGAAGCTGTCGTCATAGGTTGTTGGCTGCAGATGGAACTTGCGTGACTCTAGCCCCAGAAGTATGTGGTAATAAGAACTTCCTCTATCTCGTTCGACTCGCTCTTGAATCCTCCCTCGCACACGATTCGAGCTGGATGCAATTTCTCGATACATTCGGTCGATTTCCCAACCAGTTAGAGGCGTCGCGTTGGGCTCCAGTTCGATGATGAAGAGTCAGAAAATTTGGCGCCCGCGAAGTGGGGCGGGCACCCTACACAGGAGTGCTCTGCGAGAATGGAACTTCCAATTTTATCCTCCTGCGTGTCCGGGCGGGAAGAAACGATTTATGGAACACCTGAATGAGAGCAATTCGGCAAACCGGGTTCAATTCGGACAAGTTACGAACATCGTTATGCCTTGGAAGGTGACCATCTGCGAGCCGCGAGCTTCCTCATTTTTTTCTTCGTCTTCTACTTCGAATTCAATTTTCCCCTTTCAGAAGAAGATGGACCCAGTAGTAGAAAACGGGAGTGTTGACGCCCGATATTGTGTGGAGAAACAAATGATGACGCAACGAGTGTTGCACAAACTTGGATTCCGATGCTTCCCCGGACACATCACCTGCATGAACTGGGTCCTCGTGCGATGGTACCCCTTAGTTTACCAGATTTTCTCGGAACGCCCGCGCGATTCCCATTCGATCGAGACCCATCACGACTAGAGCATTCCCCTCCAAGCTGGTCAGCTGGAAGAGATAGTGGGAGACTTCCAGCGAACCTACGGGGGGCGGGTTGAGGCAAGAGCCGATACCGCTATAAAATTTGCGTGACACAGCGAATCGAAACCAATCGAGCATAGATGGGCCAGAAGTGCGGGAGAATTATAGGGGATCCTGAGCTTCCAGAGACAACTTCCCATTGCGACTCCAAGAACACTTCCCATAGCCTCGCAGAAACCGAAGATTCAAGCTCAGGGAGGCACCCGCACGGAAAGTGCGAGGCTTCCATCCGCTGAGGACCCGGAATTTACGGCGACCCGGCGCTCAAACCGAAGTCGACCCTGTCGCAGGGAATTGTCAATCGTCACCCACTTAGCGCACTGGCAAAGCCCCGTCCCTGGGTGTCCGCGTTGGATGAGATCTTGAACTTTGATGTCACACGGCTAATCATCCGAGACACAGGAACCGTATTCTGCAACCGGCATTGGGGGTCACGCTCTTGACGTCAGGAGGAATCCTCGTCATCGGATGTCCCCGCATTTGCTCGGCTGCCGGGCCAAGAGAGGATAGAGCAGTGGTTTTCAAACTGGGTTCCATGGAACCCTTGGGTTCCACGAGCTGCTAGGCTTCCCATAGAGATAACATGGCGGAACCCCTCCAGGGGTTCCACGAGAAAAAAAGTTTGGGAACCACTGGGATAGAGTATCCTGAGTTTGAGCTCCCCATTCTGCCGAGCGGGCGATCTGCAATCGCATTTTGGAAGGTTCTTCTTGTGTCATGGGAGCAAGCAACCGTCCATTCGTCTCGAAAATATCAAGCAAATCGTGGGCAACTCGCACATCTTGGCCGGCCTCCGTAGTCTGGCGCGCGTAGCCTCAAAATAAACAAGACCGGGTTTTGTGGATACAACACTCATCTGGCCGTGCTGGGAGTGAGAGACGAGAGATACTCGAGAAGATCGAAACTTCCGTTAACGAGACCACCGGTCAAGGAATCAGTTGGAGCAACAGTCCTCGGATCGGAAGATTCAGTCGTATCGCATGGTCGGACACAGCCGTTCGATTCTCAAATTGTCAGCAGATCGAACGATTGGATGTGTCCAACTACGCCCTTAGCGGGAACAAGCGAAGACATGTTCGCGATGGTCGCCTGAAGTCGAATGTCACAAAGTTAATGAGAAATACTTGCGCTAGCGCTCATAAATCAGTGGGGAGTCTGTGAAAATCGTGATTTCGAATCAATCTCAGTTTGGAGCCCGGAACCGACCAACCGCTGCAGTGCATCGCGTAAGTCGTTGTCTAGTCTCTATGAAGTTCATTGAATCCAGGGACATCATCGCATGCTCTGATTTTGCTCATGCCGCGAAGAAGTGATTCCTCAGGAGACTATCCCGCTTGGCTAAGGGCAGGATCTTTGACTCGTAGATGAGTTTTCGGAAGAGGTCGCATCGACCGCGATCGGCCGGCCAGCTGATAGAGTAACCTCTCTCCCTCCGATCGACTGGCGGCGTCAGTCCCGAGGCTGTTTCCCTGGGCTCTGGGAGCATCAGGTGTTTCCTCTGACAAAACTACATATAGAGCTCGATACGCGCCGTTTACGGGTACATTTCGAATGCGAAACACCCGGAAAATCGCATCGTGGCCTCGCAAATTGCATTTGTACGTTCGCGCTCACCCTACATCAGCCGAGAAGCCCGAAAGATGTAGGCATCCTTGGCTTCTTTACTCAGCATCGCTCAGGTTTCACCGCAAGGACGAATATGCGTTTCGCCTTTTACTAAACGCATCCGTGCGGAGGAACACTCACAATGAGCCTAATGGCAATTTTTGTAGCCCCTCTGGGGCACCCCTAAAATTCAAAAAATATGACTTCCATCGCGATCCTGCGCTTGGTGAAGAGTGTGCTCGGCCTTAGTGCAGAGGGAGGGTCCGCGTCGCGGTTCACCCGCGCACGGTCGTCGGAGCGAGCAGTAGTTAATGGGTATCGATGATATTCCGCCGATCATATTCTCGCTGAGATATATTGCCACGATAGCATAAGGCGAGACACCACTTGCTTCTTCAGAACAACTCGCTGATATCAAATTAATCGCTGTCACAAATGCATTCGGGGAGAATACATGCTGTGTTCGAATCAAGTCACTTAAGCTAGTATGTCCCAGAGAATAACTCGTTGCTGGATAACTGAATTGCGGATATTCACCCTCGATGAACTTCCTTCCTGATGGCAGACATTTTTGGGGCTTCCTAGGAGGGCCGCGAGGAAGGCAATCGTCACTGGGCAAGCGATGCAGGAACGACTCTCTAAAGTCCATTGTTCGAGAAGAGTTGGCTCGCCCGGTGTCCGACGCAGCAGAAGACGTCCTTTTATGAGACTACGTTCATTTTCAGAATTGCCGTGAAATTGTCACTTGACCCCGTCGCGAAGCAACCAAACCCGGAGTTTATCCTGAAACGAAGCTATCGTGATATTGAATCGCACTGCCTCATTGAGTTGGGAAATAGATTCCAGCTCGCTTCATCATGGGTCCCCCTAACAAGGATGGGATCTCCCTTGAGGCGTTGCTCAGGGATTGCGGTCTCGAGATGACGAATGGGAGGGCAACGAAGATCAGCGTCGAACGCAGAGAATTTCAGAAGAGATTCCAGGCTTATTTGACATGTAGAGAACAAAATGCAGCTGCGATCGTCGACGACATCCAGAAATATTTTGAGAAGGATCCGGAGAGGTTTGAGAATGCTTTGCTGACATGTGACACATCCGAAGATTCCGAGAGCCAGTAAGTCCCAGGGGCGTTGAATGATTCTTGACTATCTGATCAGTTCCGAGCGTAGATGCTTGTATTTCGATCTGTATTCATGATCAATTGACTATAGCACCTTTTGCGAAGTGGTGACTCCTTTCTTTACTTATCACAGGTTAACTTTGTGGCCTTCGAGACAGAACAGTGTTCTTTGTCTGATCCTCGGAATCCCCCAAATACAAAAAGACCTCCTGAAAACGGTGCTCGACATTCTCTATGAGAGAGTGCTCGCGGAAGAAAATGCGCGGGTAGTTTTGGCTGGTGTCATACAGGCACTCAAATGGCAAGATTCCATCAGCGAGTCAGGGGTAAGCGACACAAAACACTCATAAACAGATGGTTGAGCTTGTCCCATGAATAGTTCAAACACTCATGGTCAAATCCCGGCTCCTTTGCAGTATCTAGCCAACAGGCTCTTTGAAATCGTTGAGGATTTCCCGATAGAGAGCCAACGACAGCTGATTAAAGCTCTGCCCGATCTCCTTCTCGACGAACAATCCCAAACGAGAGCCTCCTACAAGCTGTGTGAACTTTACGAAGCGCGGTCCGAGCTTTCGGGGGCCGTATTGGAAGCACTCGGCGCCATCCGAGTGCCCGAGGACCAGGTCGCGGATGTGAGTTTTTCTCGAGATAGAGAGAGATGGGGGAAATGTGTGACCCCGGATACCTGCATATTTGACCGTATCTGACTTGACGCAATTTTCAAGATCCGCAAGAGTGTATTATCTTCGATTCCGAACCTGGATATAAGCCAGCTATGCCCCGTACTCGACTTCATTCTGCAAAATCTTCCGGACTCCGATGCCCCCATCGTGATTAATCTTCTCCGATGTAGTGACGCGATAAGCCTGGCCGCAAGTCAGAGCCGAGAGCATGACGCTCTGGAGCAATCCGCTGGATGGTAATCGACTCCCCAATTCCTGAGACTGCTTATTGTCGACATTGAACACTATATGCGTCGAAAGATGCCTGAAGAGGCGAGGGGTTGGCTGCGACACTCTGACTTCATAGAAAATAATTTGGAACTTCCACAGCGCGGCGGCTGATGAGGACCTACAGCGCTTTATCGAGAAAATCAGAGTTGGAGTCATGACTCACAAGGTTATCGGCGAACGCTGGCTGAAGATGATCGAAGTGAACCAAGCGGGCACTCCACTAAAGGTCTGCTCCGATAGACATAATATTCAGGATCGCAATGATTTTCGTTAGCTACAGAGAAGACTGAATTCTCTTCGCTGGTTGCAATTTTCAGTATTTGGATGTACTCTTCCTTTTGACCTGCTATCGTCAGCTACCTCAGCGCCATGTAGAGCTTACGCTGCGACAAGTCATCAAGGACGAGTGCCTCACCGACGCCCTGATCACAGAGATATTAACAAAGTTCAAAAACTTGCTGAAGAGGTAGGGACGTACAAGAGAAAGTTTGCCATCCTACCCTACGCCTCAATGCTCGGGCTTTCAAACATTGTAGAACCCTTTGTTATCGCAACCGCTGAAGGCTTTTCGTCAACTTTTGCAACCTTACTGGACAGGTATATCGTCAATGTGGTCGCCGTGTGTGAAACTCTTTTGAGGAGTGTCGTGGTTAGCGTCCACGAATTTGCCTCGACGTCCTACAAACAACTTTTCCTCAATTATGATGCTCACGTCCAAACGGTAACTTCAGAGATTCTAGATTGAGAATCTTGCTTGCTTCCATGAAGGATATTCCGATTGACCCCGGGAATTTCTCGATCAACCGACATCACCGTGCACCGTTCCAAACACTGACCTCGCCAAATCACTACTTCTCAGGACGTCATCGTTTCGCTCCTGACACATGCAGGATCTGGCTCACCATCGGAGCTCCAAAACTCCCTCAGCTGTGTGGAATCTCTGTGCGTGGAGCATGCTTCCGCCACTGCTCCGTACGGTTTCATGCTGCAGTCACTGGTCGACCAAGTGCCCCGTCTGTCTCTTGGCCAGGCCAGGACGCTCTTCAGAAGTCTTTCGAGTCTGGCCTACGTGTCACGGGAATCTGATAGTGGTCTGAAGGTGAGAGGCTCTGTCTGGGAGCGTCCAAGACGTCCCGAACGTCGCCGTATCACCGTAAAGAGCTCGTATCTCTTCCTGAGTAACAGTTGGATCGGTTCGGAGGGTTCAACTCCAAGAGTATCAGGAACATTGTGTCGGAGAGCTTCTCCAAATCCCCATCCGCTGCTCTGGTCAAACCAGCGAACAACCTTTGTTTCGACCCCGATGCCGAAAATGTAGTCTCTTCACTATGTATCATCGGGATCAGGCTTATGTCAATCCTTCTAATATTTCAGGATACGTTACGGATCGCAGCTCGCAAGCGGCTGGTGAATCCAAACCTCAAATACAAATGCGTCGGCGTTGTCGCATCAGTCGCCATAGTTGAAGCGATGGCGTCTAAGAAAAGGTATCTCGCAATTTGTTTATTAATTGCCAAATGATTTAGCACGGAACGCGCTTCTTCAACAGTCCAGCTTCAGGCGCTTGAAAGGTTTCAAGAAATAACATCGTTCGACTGTCGTGTTCTTCATTGTCAGTGACGCTGAGTTCAGAGCCGAGGCTCAAGGATGTCTCGAACAAGCGCTCGAATCGTCTCGGAACTTCCCGGTATCCGCAGCTCTGTTCTTGGACGAACTCAGCTTGGCCGTACCGCAAGTGAACAAAGACCTTGTCAAATGGATCCATAGCTGGGCAGCAACGGAGTTCCAACGCTCCTATGTCTCTCCTTCGTCCGCCGGTGGTGAATGGTACGAACCTCTGACAGGAGAGCGCAGGGAATACAGGGATCTGAGGGGGAGTGATGTCCTGATTTGGTGTTCGAAACTCAAATTCAAATTTCAGTTCTTCCTCTGCGTCACTCCTGAGCAGAAGCTCGATAGACTCTCCGGGACTTCAAATTGACATTCAGAGACTTTGTCTCTCTCGAGAACGACCATCAGCGTGTGGGCAAGTGACGATCTAGCATTTACCCGATTCCTTACCATTCGGGGAGACCTTCCCAAAAGACTCAATCCGACGGTTTTCGCGATCAAAAATTTCAGGATGCCTATTGATGCAATGTGCCCGATGTTCCGGCTCCTCCGAACTTGCGAAGTCGCCTGCTTCGGGTCGGATCTTCAGGTATGTCGGCACCAGATCTTCAAGTTTATTATTCATCTCCCCCACTCGGAAGAGGCGATTTCAATATTCGCGTCTCAGGGGGCAACCTTGGACCGGATTTTAGGAGAATTCCCGCTTGCAGGGTATCAATGCTCTGCTGTTCGCGAAGACCCTTCCCACCGATCTTGAGGATCTGAGTTTTCAAGTGGCGCCGGATCAGGACTGTCTGCTTACCACGTTGTTCCACAGTATCAATTGGCATAGAGAGGTTGGATTGAGCATAGAATTTTGAGCATAGAGTTCGATTTCCTATTCTGTTGGAATTTTCGGTCGTGTGAATGATATTTGCCCTGCTCCATACTCCTCTTTTGCAGCTCCTGAACTGTGCGTCCCGCGAAACTTCAGATGAGGTGAAGACGCAGCTGATCAAGATCCTGAAGCGACAAGTGCGACTCATGGACGTCGCCGCGAGGTAAAGCTTCTATGAGCAACTCATTCATTCAGGAAGCTCTTCTGTGATTGGATATCTAACGTCATTCTCTTTTTAGCTGGCTCCCACAACTGCCATCGTTCGTTCCACCCCGTGTAGGCTTTGAAGACGACTCTAGTGCTCAAACGATTCATGTGAAGACCGCGGTCAAGACAAAGGGAGCTCGGTGAGTGACCTTCGTTATCCTTCAGGCCCTTTGTCGCTCTGCAAACTTCAGTCCTGTCAAGACTGCTTTTTGTGAACATTCTCGGAGTTGACTCATCAAGCCTTTTCACAGGGGGCGCAAGAGGAAGGCTCCCGCAGATGATGAAGATGATGCTCCGGCTGTGAAGGCTGTTCGTAAGTTGATGACCGTTGGTATACCAGATCTCCGATTCGGCCAGCAATCATGGTGAAAGTGTTTCGGATCGTGTTTTTTCCTTCCATTCAAGCTGCTCCGGTGTCAACCTCTGCATTCCGAAACTTCCTCCGCTCGCTGGACATCAACTACATGCTTCTTGTCGGGGACGACTTCTCACCGAAAGAACTGGCATTCGCCCTTCAGGAACTCCTTCTGCAATTGGAAACATCACTCGCTCTCGACGAGCCACAACGGACTTCATTCCTCCCTGTATGTTTTCTGACATTTTGTGTCACTCAAATCTAATTTAGACGCTCATGGCAATGGTCTTACACTTTCCTGTTTGTTCGCAGGCGGCGATGAAGAAGGAGATAGTGACCATCCGAAGACCTCCGATCGAAGTGGTGCACTTCGTCGTAGATCTCCTACCCAAATTGACAGTGTTTGTCGAGGATCTAGCCAACAAAATTAAGGTTTGCTCGTACTACATCATAGGTAAACGAAAGCTCTGAATCCACTCTGAAACGCCTTATATTCCTTCACAGGACAACAGTGACGATCCCGACGATTCCGTACTCGAACCCGACAGCGTTGTATGCTTACGGTTATGTTTCTCCATCTTGAATTCTCTCCTTTCCTGGAGAGGTTTCAGCGAGCCAAAATACTCAAAGGTACGGCGCGAGCTTATAAGCTGACACCCAATGCATATGGATTAGGAAGGCTGATGTTTTCGGGCATTCTTCTGATAGCTCACATGTCGGAATCTTCCAGACACTCCGCGACGCTCTCAATCTAATCGCTCTGAGGGTTGGAAACACCCAGTTCAGGACCCAATGTGATCTCGTGGAATTCCATAAGTAAGGACCTCGTCCATCTTCAGAATGGTCGTTTCTAGGCCGTTCCTTCGAAGAGCCGTCTCGAGATTTTGACCTCTCATCTTAATATCAGGCTTTCCTTTTCGAAATTCAAGGAGAGTCTTCAACTATTTCGTGGAGCTTTCCCCTTCAATAAACGATCTGCACACGGCGGCAGCCTTCGTTCGGCTCCTACTAACGGTCCTCGATAAGACCGCATCGAATGCCGATTCGAATAAGCAGAAGCTTTTGGGTGTTGCTGAAGATTTCCTCCGGAAAGATTGGCCGCGTGCCGGCTTGGAGAATCGCGTTATTTCAAAGTGTGCTCAGGTGAGATGACGTTCGATTGTGACAGGCGCTTGCGGGGAAAGAGCAGAAGACTTTACCAAACCACTGTTTCAGACCTTGTTGATCGTGTACATCGAGGAGAGTGAGGATCGCTTCAAGCAGATTGGTTACTTGGTATCCGAAGTCCTTCCCGAACTTTCAGAGAACCCGAGAAGTACCACCTTTCCTCTAATTTCAAAGTGTGTAGTTATTTTTACGCTCGGGAACTCCTTTCTGATGTTTCGATGCTGCATGAGGCCCCCCACAAAGAATGGATGTTTAAGCCGTGAATCCTGCGCATCACAGGGAAACGATTGCACCGTGCTTCAAGACCATCTCTTCATACTTCATCAAATGTACAAAACAGTCCTGTGGCTCGTCCAACACTTCTACCCTGGATGCATGGCTCATTGTCGTCCAGCGCTTGAAGGAATTCCTGGATGTGATCAAAGTAGCCGCCACCAACTCTAACGCCTCATGTGGCTTGAAGGTATGCCACAGTCAAAATACTGGACTGAATTCGGAAAACGAGAATCTAGTGATGTTCATAACGCTGATCTGACTGAAATGGAATGACTAATCGACTCTCACAGACTGCCTGTGAAACACTGGACATGTTCATCAAGCATGGGATACCGGTGCTCGAGACGCAGTTCAGAGCCCGCAACGATGAAGTCTTGCATCTGGTGACAACGCTGCGGCATTCGACGAGGATCATGCAGCACGCTTGTTCGCACTTCAAGCGATGTCAACAAGTGGCGCTCGGAAGACAGGTAAAGCTGGAAAACTCTGATAATTTCAAAATCATCAGACGAGACTGGATCTGTCCCCGTAGCCGGAAATATTCGGCTCCTCCCGCGTAATTTCGTTGCCGCTTTGAGCAGGTACCCGTCGCACGAAGGCTGCTGGAGATATTCTTCTTCAAAATGAAGGCCCTGTTCAACAAATTTGGCTGCGGAGAGGCTCTACAGATGGGCCAGCTTAAGATGCGGAACCTGAAAGGCGAATTCATGGAAACGGAGGAGGAATATGATGATGTAGATCAAGAGGACAATCTCAGCGATGCTGAGGAGGTAGGGATTCCCTAGACTTCTGTGCACGACAAGAGCAGAGCCGATCGTACATGCCACAATCGATGATCATCTCCAAGTTCTTACTGATGCTGCTTTTCAGGAGGAGGACGATGGTGAGGTCGCCTACAATCTGACGGATGAAAGCGCAGAATTTTAGATAGATCTTACTCCTCTGCCGAATAGATCTCCGGCACTCCACCAGAAACTCGATGGTATAGCTCTCACCACCTCATGAGTCTTTTCGCCGGTCGAAACTCGACCCTTGTGGAGTTCACTACTACTAATAAAATGTTCGGCTCGTCATAGAGAGTCGAACTTGTAACTTTTAATTGAAGGTTTTGTCGTAAGTTTCGTAGTCCTGTGATTCTTGGCTAAGAAACTTCATTTTACTGGATGATTTGTCACTTTATTGATCTTCCATTTTTCACGGACCGGGACCGCCCATAAAGGAAAACTGAATGTAACGAATGCAGCTATTCGAAGCCAGAATACAGGCTGTACGTGTTTTCGATGCGATATCAGTCTCCGTGGAAGAGTTGAGCGTTATAAGCTGGTCCGAGAAATGTGGATCTGTCGAGACTTGCTCGGGCTGATGAGCCCGTATTACGAAGGACAGGTTGAATTGCTTCAAAAAGTTGCCGACAACGCCCGGACCGAAAAATTTGCCGACGCATCTCGGTTCTTTGGCGGCGTAGTCGATTTTCGAGTCGGAGTGATCTTTAGGATCGTTCCACAGCAATTCCGAAGCAATCGGATCATCTCTCGGATTCGATAACTCGACTTCAACCAAGTTTATGGCTCCAAGGTACGGAGGCACCGAGACACCTTCCGGAATGCCTCCGTGAGCGCAGAAAAGTTTCTTGTCGATGATAGCTGCCAAGGGCAAAACATCGAACACAGAATTAATTGCTGAGTGGATTTCCGAGCCTCTTCTCCCGAAAACTCGTCTGCACTCATCGAGCAGACCACCTTTCTTGTTGGTCCGGCGATCTTCGTGAATTCCTCGCAGGAGGAAGAAATTGTTCCGAGCGAGAATCTTACATGCGAACAGATGCCCAACAACCGCGAGGCTCGAGGGACCGCGGTCAACATAGTTTCCCAGGAATAGGAATGAACTTGGGGCGATATTCGGTCCCAGGCGCCAGAATGTGCGTTCGAAGAACAAGAGATCCTTATAGCTCCCATGGAGGTCTCCGAAGATGTACACCGGACTTTCCAGCAGTAGGAGTCTCGGCTCCGCTTGAAGTATCTCTCTGACCGTCGCGCAGACATTGATGAATTTCTGCGCCAAATCCGTCACATCGCTACCGGCCCAACTGGACGCGGCATCTGATCGGTGCGGAGCATACTTTTTCAGATCTTCCAGAAGAGCATTGGGCTCGTAATTCGGATCATAACAACTTCTCGACTCGATCGCAGTATCGCATCCCCCCACCAACTGACAACGAGAGTTTGTCTCGTGGAACCTCCACCAAGGAAGGGGATCAACGAGCCAAGCCTGTAACGGAATTCGGAGATTCTGGTTGGATAATCGACGATATGCCGGAAAATCTCTCCATCGCGGACAGCCATCAGTTTCCACCGGTGCAGCAGTTTCGTAGCAGTCAATGTTCGGGTTACAGAAGAGAGAATACGGTGCTCGAAGAATGCCTTTAGTTCGACGGAGACTCTCTCTTGCGCTGGTCAGAATGTTTCGAAATTTATCGATTGACACCCCTTTGCCTTGAAACATATCGCCGTAAAATTCCCTGGTCTGCTGCGCTATGCCTTCGCTTAATTCGCCCCCGTTACAGATCTCTTCAAGGAGTGGCTCGAGCTCTTTGGCGCTCAACTCATTGCTTTGGTTTTGGGCGTAGAAGCGGAAGATGAAGTCAAACCTAGTTTTACCTGACGACATCGGCTCCAAGCAGGCCAATAACTTCAAGACCTCACAAGGCTCTGCAAAATATCCGTTTGCAACGGTGCACGTACGGAACAAGGCTTTCGTATGTCTGAGGTCACCGTTGTAGAGGCGATGGAGCAATGTCCGGAACGAGTCGATGTCAAAGAGTTCACACGGCCATATCATATCCATGAAGATGCAACAGAGAGCATCGATTCGGGCTTTGGTGAATGCTGCACTTTCGAACAACTGTTCCTCATCTGGCGTCAGGGGCTTCTTGAAGAACTTTACATTCATGATACGATGTGAGAGAATATTACTTCGGTCGTCCAGGAATTCGCTGCTCCGGTATTTTCCATACTGAAAATCCGGATGCTTGGATGTCTTGTGCCAGACAGAAGCATCTGGTGCCTCAATGTCCGTCTTGAAGATAACGTTTCTCCACATGAAGTTGTCTTTGCGATAGCACCTTATGAAGATTTCCGGATCTCCGAGGGGTTGGAACCTGTACTTGGTCAGCACAGAGTTGAATGCCTCGGAAAACGAGCCAGATTCTGGGAATTTACAGAACGGGAGCCAGAGTTTACCATGGGGAAACTTCGGCACTGCCATCAGCGTATGACATCCTTGGGTTCTTTCCGCCCACAGCGTGACGTAACTGCGCCGTGGATGTGTTTCCATCGTCGTTGTTCATGCAGAAATCATCGGAGAGGAATCCATTCTGAAGACGGCTCAGCGTGGAACTTGGACTCAGGTTCTAACGACCTTGTTCGAAGCGTTCACAGTCCCAGATCAGGTGTGCTACTGAAACCTTTTCCACCATCATCCCGATCGCGATGCCCCCGAGTCGTCGCGGTTTGGGGAACTGGCGGATATCGCGAGGCTGTACAGTGAGCGGACCTTCCGCTGCGCGCTCAACATCTGAATCACAGCGCCAACACTCAGTCTTCCAGAACTACGCACGAATATATGAATGACATCGATCGCCCTTCTTCCGCTGGGCTGCGAAGCACCATCCAACAACGGGGTTGATTTGATTCGTTACTTAGGCGTCACGAGTCACGAGTATGAAGGAATATACCCTACAGTCTTGATGCATCGTGAATAACGATGTCAAGACAGTTCGTAACGATATTCGCGACTGATGATTCCGGATGTCTTTTGCTCACCGAACATCACGATGGTCAACTCTGGTTGCCAAGTTCCCTAATAGATTCAACGGAGGCGGCTGATGGCACTTACGAAAACCTTCTCGAATCATGCAATGTAGAAGCTACGAAGGCTCCGACGTTACACTTCCGGAGTCAATCAGTCGGCACCGCGAAATGGACGAACTATCTGTACAGAGTCACAATCAAAGTGAAAACGCCCGCTCAAAGCAGGAAATTCAGATTCACACCATTGGAGGACCTGCAGAAGTGTGCGGAGCTTCGAAGCGATGAAATCGTCTCCGAGGGATATCTTTCGCGGATCACGGAGGTGAAGCAGTCCATTTCTCCCCGAACATCCGACTTCAAGACGGTTCTCGAAGAGCTCGGATACGAAGAAGCCGTCTTCGAAGCTCTCGTGTCAGCGATCATCGATCATGTATGGCCTTGTGAGAGATATTCGGAGCAATCGTTCGAATCATTCACAAGCAAACTATATGGGGGAAAACTGCCGAAGTGCGGTGAGATTTTCTCTCGGTCTGTCTGTCGATATGACGAACGATACGCCGACTTTGAATACCTGCCAATGGTCTTGAGTCTGTTGGAGCCCTCGCTGAAAAATGGTGTCACTCGCTGTAGATTCATATTCGACTACTATAATAGACAGAAGAACGGCAGGCTGTCTCCAGGAGAACTTGATGAGTTGCTCCGAGACCTGCATTCAGCCGAGCCAGAGGTGCAAGAAACAGCTCCAGGTATCAAAACGCTATACGAGCTCCTCGGTCATCAGGAAAACACCGAAATGACGCTGTTGCAGTTCTCCGAATATGTACTCTCAACATATTTCCCTGGGGCGTCCTCCATTCTGCGAGCTCCATGGAGCTTTTACCCGTGTTTCATGTATGAAGCCCTGATGTCATCTGGTGTGGAGACTCCTTCTGACCCCGAAGCTCCCGAGGAGGAGACCCTCCCGCTGAATTCACTCGGAAACTCGCAGGAAGATTGGTCAGTCTCTTTGGACTGTGACCATCGAATTGCTTCAGAAGTGTGTACATGGTGGGAGGATCTCAATCATGAGCGGCAAGAAGCGGCTCTCGCAGACGACACCTCGACGGCCACAAATCTTGATGCTGCGCATCCCAAGCGCATGCTTGACTTGTTGGCTCATTATATATCTGGAAACGATTGTAAGGAAGCGTGGACCCTCGGGGACACGAATATCGTCGACTACTATCAGACCATGATGATAATTTGCGACTTGGTCAAGCCCATATTCCTCGAAGAGAGACGAATGCTGGAACTGAGAAGCCCAACCTATATTTTCGGAGATATGCACGGAAACTACAGAGATTTACTGCGATTTGAGCGAACTTTCTGGCCCACAGGCCCTCAGACCTCGCCATGCACGTTTATTTTCGTCGGAGATTTTGTCGACCGAAGCCGCAACGGGTTTCTTCTGATGGCGCATCTGCTTTCGTGCAAGATCCTCGCACCAGATAAGTTTTTCCTCGTTCGAGGGGATCATGGAACGAAGAATGCTTGCAAAAGCCTGGGTCAAGAGTGTCATGAGTTCTTCATCGAAAGCGGGTTTTACGGTTCTCAGATGTTCAAGCAGATCACTGACGTTTTCGACCACCTACCGCTTGCGGCTATCGTCGATGGCAGGATCTTGTGTACTCACGGAGGTTTCGGAGATGGTCTTCTCCTCCCATTTGGCATTGAGGCGATCAACCTGATCCAAAATCCTCTCCCGAATCCGAAGAAGCATCCTCTGGCGAGACAGCTCCTTTGGTTGGATTCTCGTGGTCCAGAGGGGGACGCCGAAGACTCGGATGACACCGTGTTCTTGGGGAACAAACGGAGGAAGATCACGCAGAATTTCAGTCGTGATGCTCTGTCCAAGTTCCTCGAGAGGAACCGTCTGTCCTCCGTGATTCGGGGACATGCCTATACTAGTTCTAGTTCCCATGTAAACGATGACGAGCGGCTCCTCACACTGTCCACTCCTTGTCGAGCCGACGAACATTCCCGTCCCGAAACCACCTTCATCCTTGTCGATCAGGGTGACGTGAGATCGATGCGATTCATGGCGGAGTTGGAAACTGAGGTCGAGCGGATTCCAATCAAAGAGAAGAAGCAGAACGTTTGCGGTGATAATTGACAGTATCGAGGATACCGGCAAAAGAGAAAAGACAAAGTTCATATACAAGTTTTGCGACGGCTGCTCGCATGGATTGCACCCTTCCACGAGAACCGCGAACGCCTTCCGACGTTAGGTTCATGTTGACTGTAGAACAAGCCTGTCAAAGTTGAAATTTTTCAAGATCCTAATTTCCCCCTGCCTTATCCTGCGGCTCTGAGTCAGCTGCTATCGCGTCCCAGTTTATGTCGCGGATGAACTTATCGCCGTGACCGCTCACAGGATGGAGCCATGGATCTTCATCTGGCAGACGCCTGGATTGATTCGCCAAGAGATTTCTGAAAGGGAGCCTCCGAACACGACAGTCGGAACTCCGACTGTTTCTGACAGCGCGGTGGAAGAAATGATCATACAGTCAATTAGATTATGCTTTCGTCTTTATTCGATTTATTTACAACCATTGTATATCCTACAGACCCCGAGTGTACATGTTTCCCCGTCGTGCATAGCACTTTTCTGATGCGTTCAGAACCAGCCCCATCTTGACCAAACATAGTGCTCAGTCCAGCCCCATCCAACGGCAAGGTCCGAAATCGAGATCTCGCAATATGAATCCTGGATGTTCGATGATGAGCATATCAAGCCTGACGCCGATAAGGGAGTATGCAGAAATACAGTTCTGTTACCCCAATCAAGATTGAGTGATCAGCGATCCTTACCCACAGACCTTCTAAGATGTATCCATGATTCGAGATGAGCTGCGGGTCAAGACAAGCACGGTGCCCGAAAAACGCGGACTACCGTGGATGCACCTGTGCGTTTATATTTCTGAGTTTCCGATCAGATTCCCATGTTTGAGATTCACTCCGACCGCTCTTCGTCCTTCGAATCTATTCTTCTGACTTCAGGATATTCTTCCAGTCTCTTTTCTGAATATACACTAGCAAGACACTATACCGGATGCGGTGATTCTTATAGAGACGTTCCTTACTTCCTCACTCGATGATTTACGTGCTCGGTATTTGGGAGAAATATTCGTTCAGGCACTGCTGGCCCTCCGCGCTTTCCTCTGTACCGTTTGGGTCGGTTTCCTTCTCGTCTCGCGCATGGAAGCGCCCACCCTCCCCCCGAATTCTGTTCATGGCATGTCTGTGTCGGGATTCATGGAGGTAACGTCTGCGTTCTTTGGGAATCTTCCCCTGAGCTTCAAGTCGAGCGCGATCTTGCCGTCGTTTCAGAATCCTATGATATTGTTTCGCGTTCACATACAACGGTTCCTCTTCAACATCGGCCGCTGGCAACGCTTGAGTTGTAGCCATGGTATTCGTAGTGGTCGCCTGATTCGTGGAAACCACCCCGTTTTGTATCTGAATTTGGTTTTGGGTTGTGAGAGGTTGACTCAATTGAATCGGGGTTGCGGTGCCATTGTTTTGAACCAGCATTATCACGTTGCCATTCTGAGTCGGCACGCTGATGGTTGAAGTTTGGTTCTGCTGACTGGACTGCTGGAGTAATTGCTGGATGAGACTGGCGGAGAAGACACTTGTGGCCCCGGTGTGACCGCCTGTTTGATCGACCGTCACGGGCTGGTACACCACTGTGTTTGTCCCATCCGCTGATGAACCTGTGAGAGCCCCGTTAGCTATCAGAACGGTTTGCTGAGGCTGCGAGGTGGCTGAAGATACAGGAATCATCTGCAAATGATAACCGGAAGGTCAGAAATCCCGATCGTTGAGAGGAAACGCTTCAACTTGCAACTCTTCGGGCGAGACAGGACTCGAGCAAAACGAAATTCGGAAGCGAAACAAATAAAGAAAACAAACTAACCCTTCGTGCAGTCTGGAAGGTAGAGAGAAACCTTAGATCGAGACTGATAAGTGCATGCGGGATGCGTTCCGTGACTCCTCAGATCAAATCATAAGAAAATATCCAGAAACAAGTGATTCGGAAGAGAATTCGACAAAAGTGGACACTCGATGAGGGACCCGATCCGAACATCATCCATCGCTGAGCTTACTTGGACTTTTCCATTGGGCCCGCTGATAAGGAAGGTTTGTTGGCCGGCCGCGTTCGAGTTGACCAAAATCTGTTGGCCCTGTGTTTGAGCACCGCTGGTAGCTGCCCCAAACTCCGTCATTATCGAGCTATGCACTTTGAGGTTTGTACCTCGCAGACTCACTTACAGCTCTTCTGACTCCTGCAAGCAAGTTCAGCATCGTTGATAATCTTCGACAAGCTATTATTTCAGGGAGTTTGGCTCCTTGCACCGAAGAAGCCTGCTCGTATCATGACTTCATCTCGTTTAGCATGCACCTCAGCCGTTAGTGATTGAACATTAAGGGAATCCAACTATCGTGTAAAACGCGCCGGTCGAGACAGGTAGCATGGGAATCGATCCTCAGAAAGGCGGAACGATCAGACGGTATCGAGTCTTGAACTCATATTGTGTCGGAGATTTTGTCCTGACTTTTCAACTGAATTTCGATTTCTCCTGAGGGTCCGAGGTAGTCTCGCTAGAATCATTCAAGCTCGACTCCAAGTCCTCTTCCGGATTCCCGCTGCTTCAGAACCTCCGCAGGCTTTGACGTTGACTGAAGCAGAGAGCTCTTCACGGGATTTCCTCTCCTAAGATTTGCCAGATTTCGCGGTCCTCATCTCTTAGCTATGGAAAAATTGTCGTAGTTCGTCAGAACGATGATGAACAGCCAAATTCACCCGTCAGTGAATTTGACCGAGAATACCGGAGTTCAGTAGTGTTTCGCATACAAATCCTTATTCTCAATCGCGAACCGCTATATGTATCACAATCAATACTGTGACTTTCTCCGTTCGTCATTGCCGGACCCCACAGCCCGCGGTTACACACGATACATTGCCATGAAAATGTTTCAGACGGCCAGATTCCTGTGATCTCGGAAGAACTCTGAAATTCTTTCACCTGATCCAAGTTTGCGGTGCCTCTGGAATACTCTGTGATTTCGATTGTAGGGAGAAACTGGTTCGTCCGTGGAGAAACACTGACCGAGCGTCTCCTCCGAGCGACTTCGCGATCTGTCCACGGAGCTATTATGTGTATCTCGAAAGAGCTGCGTTACAGACCCACACTTCAATTTGAGACTCACCTCCGGGTTTTCTTGATGGATGCGTCTAACTATCCTGGTAGTTGGAAACGTTGCCAGAGTTCACAGAGGAAACGTTTCGAGTATGCAGAAGCTGTGGCGGGAGACTCTCAACAACAACATTAGATTCTTGATGTGAGCGATGCGACCGGGACGCTAGGGAGGATCGCTTTGTGATGAACGTTAAAGGGAGAGAGAGAGGTGGAGAACGAGAAGAAGGGAATGAGATCCTGCTTGAATCTTTTCCTGCATCGTTTCAACTGAATCTCCATCATTTGATTGATAAATTAGGGTTCGCCAGTTTACGCTGAAGTTTGCAACCTCAATCGTCATGGAGCCGTGTGAACCCTTTCCCGCGAGTTCGTCTGCGAGGCTGTGTTGTCAAACACGAGCACGGTCTTCGTTCGGATCGCCGATCACTTTCGTTTCGTTATTCTGTCAAACGCGATTTTTCGAATATTAAAGCACACAGCGTGAGGCGGAAACAGCTTGGCGTCGGCGAGAATTCTTCAGCCTCAACATGTCAGAACGTAAAGTTCTCAACAAATACTTTCCGCCGGACTTCGATCCTGCGAAAATCCCTCGGCTCAAACTTGCGAAAGATCGGCAGTATGTCGTTCGTCTTATGGCCCCCTGTAACATGAAGTGTACTACATGTTCAGAATACATATACAAAGTAAGTTCCATTCCGATTATGATAATTCAAGAAGTGACCTCCTAGACCTAGACGCTGTCGAACGGTACGTCACGGCTCCAACTCACCCTCAGCTACTTTTTAGGGAAAGAAGTTCAACGCGAGAAAAGAAACCGTTCAGGATGAAGAATACTTCGGCATACGGATATTCCGCTTCTACATCAGATGTCCCCGCTGCCTGGCAGAAATCACCTTCAAAACAAACCCGAAAGAAGCCGACTACGACCTGGAACACGGCGCAACAAGGAATTTTCAGGTAGGGAACCAGAACTGAGCTCGAAAATGTCAGACGATTGTGGACTTGAGCACTTTCCGTGGCTGACCACTTCTCACCACTGACTGATTCGCTCGGGATTCGCTTATTCCTCATACCGTCGTGGTGGATCGCAATGCTAACCATTTCTCCTAATGCTTCATCTGCGCAGGCCCTGCAAACTGCCGAGAAACTCGCCGAGGCCCAGCGTGTCGCCGAAGAAGAGGATGACAAGGCCAACCCGATGAAGATGTTGGAGAAGCGGACCGCGCAGTCCCTTCTGGACATGGAGAAGATCGAGGCTCTTGAGGAACTCAAAGAGTTGAACGAGCGTCAGGCCACCGTGGATTTTGAAGGGATGTTGAACAAAAATCTTCAGCAGCAGAGAGAGACGGCCGAGCAGCGGCAACAGCGAGAAGAAGACGAAATCAGAGCCGAAGCCGAATCAATATTCAAGAAAAAAGGGATCGATAAAGTGAACGGCGTGCGAATCAAACGTATCAAGGACGTCGACTTGGAAGAAGAAGAACAGCAACGCGTGAACAAAATCCCGAAAACGGACCCTCTGGACAGCGTTCACTTGCAGCCGTCGAGCTCGCAACTCAACAAACTGAAAAGCCTAGTCCGGGTGAAAAAGACTGAGAACCAGCCTCCGAGTAGCTCTCCACCTGTTGAGCCTGCTTCCAAGTCCGAGGCCAGCGGCAGCGGTATCGGTCTTGGCCTCCTCCAAGCTTACGACGATTCGGATGATGATTAAGGTGGTCTTTCAAAGTTGCTGTGATTGTACATACATGTGATGTTGAGACGTTAATCAATTGATTCCCGAATAGTGTTGTGTAGGTATACTAGAATTCCATCGTACCCGTTCTGATTGTAAATAAAGTCGCGAATGACGTGAATTCACGTGTACAGTAAGCATCCATCATGGTCCTCGTTTCCGTCCTCTGTTGCCGGATGAGGGCTCTGTTTCCGAGGGTCCATGGCTCCGGCGAACCAGAACTGAGTGAATATGGTTTCAGAAAAATAAGAACGAACTCGTCGAGGGACCTAGGAGGGCTTAATTCTTATTCAAATGAGAGGAATACCGTTCTGGTCGTGAGCTTCTCGAGGTCTGGTTTGCCTAAGTATCTCGAAGACGTCTCAGCTAAGCGAAACTCGATGAATCTTCAATTTATTTCCATCATTACGTATAATATAAGGAGGCTTCGAAACGGTGTGTTCGTGATCTAGCTCATTCGTCACAATATTTGATGGTTCTCCCACTTCAGAGAACACTTTCCTAACCTGGGATGATTCAACCCGGGCTGTTTAACTTGGATCACTCCTATTCTACGAATCAGATATACGAAGTTCCGAGAGAATGACGCAAAACCCGATCCTCATCATCTCCCTGATGAAGAACGGTTGAATTTGAGGACAGTTCCTGACTTGAGCCGGAAATACGCTGACTTCAGCGACTGATGCACAGACCTCACGGGTTCTTTGTAGAAAACGCCTCCGATTTTCGTCTGATACCAAACCACGAACTTCGTCTGAGATCTGGAATAAGGAAAGGGAATGAGGCATCACTCCGATTCCACCCATGGTGGGAAACACCATCGTGATCGGGCCCCCTCCGAGGCAAATCTGATATGAGATAAATGAAACAGTCGAAAGTGAATGGATTGAGAACTGGGATGGACGTTGACGGTTGGGAGACTCACCGGGGAAGATGGCCCAGGTTTATTTCTTCGAGGAGCCGACGGAGCTCTGCCGCGTTTCTAACGGGTCTCGCCGATTTCGGCACGCCTTCGAGTTTCCTCGTTGCCTCTGTTGTTATGATTTCACAAAGTCTGTCAACCTCCTCCTCATCATCCTCATCCTCCTGCTCAGCCTGTAGCTCTTGATTGAACAGCTTTTCGGGAGTTGTCAGACTTTGCTCAGACGCGAGTTCTTCTTTGTTGCGTTGGGCTTCAGTTTTACGCCCCTCGGTCCTACTTCGAAGCCTCTGTTCTCGCTCTTGGGACAGCGATCGTCGACCGGGACCGTCGCGAGTCTTTTGCGGAGCCTTCAAAGACCGTCTCTTTGCTAGGTCGAAAATGGAGCTCGATTTTGGCTCCATGGTAGCTTCAGCGTCCTCGTCACTCCGCGCGGGAGAGTCGCACTCTGTAGATGCGAACGGGTCTTCATTCATTGGCGTCTGCTCTAATCGCGCCTTTCGAGAGAGAGTTTCCCGCCGCGATTGACGTTGCTTCAGCACTTCGCGCTGACGCCGCAGCTCTGCGAACATCTGATTGTCTCCAATCGACTCGGCCGATCCCCTCTTGAGAGCCAGTAATCGTCAGCTCCTCTCTCGGATGTGAGAGGCTTTCGAGGGTTACCCCGTTTTGTATGCCGCGGTTATGGATGTCGACACCTTTCTTCACCTGATCTCTGGAGAGTTTTTCGAGACGATATCGTCACGCCGGCTCAGCCGTTCAAGGAAAAACAGCTGATAGCCGCGTGGTGGTCGAACATTGAGGAGTTGGGAAGAACTACACTGAAACAGGCCCGAATCTGACGTACACTTGTATCACTTCGTCACCCTGAAAATCGACAACGCTTTCTCCATTCCTCTTCAAGAAGATCGTGTCGGCTGCGGCAGAAGCAACAGAGCGTTCCGTACCCGCGGCATTTTGAATCCAGAAACATCAATACTCGCGGGCGTTGGATAATGGTGTTCCGTGTGGTACGGCTTGACAAGAATATCGGTTCGGGAGGGTTTCGACGACGTTAGGAAGCGAATTATCAGCATCTCATCCCTCTCACAATCCTCGATCTGGAGTGAAATCCGGTTGAGCGAATACCCTCGGGATCGCGCCATTTCTAGCCGTAGATTCAGATGTGTCTCGCGGAAGAGAGTTTGATGGCAGAAGTTGCTCATCTGTGGCAAGGCTACCTTCCTGACTGCTCCAGAGAACTATCCTCGCTAAATCAATCGAATGATGCCTACTGGGTAGACGATCGACCTGGATTATGATTCGAGATTCCGGTGGGCCTGGATTTGCGCTACGGATGATTGGAAGGCTTCAGCAATGAGAGCTTCCCGTTGGCCAATCACTTTGAAAATCATTCGCTTCCGACGTGAGGAGAGAATTCTTTGTGTTTTCCCGTCGGATGGAGGACTTTCGTTTCACTTCCACGTCGATTGAGTCAAAAAGAGACATGAAATCATGAAAGCGTCAGGATGAGCGAGATGATTCAGTAGCATTTATTACCCCTTTTCTCGAAAAGAAGCGGCCGAGTGGTAGCGGCATGGAGAGAAACCGACTCCATGATCGTTTGCAGCAATCTTCGAGCTCGGCAGACTAAGAATTTGTTCATGAGCAGAGAGGGGGACTCCAGCGGAAATTCAACTTTGAAAGATGATCTCAACCCAGTCCGCTGGGCTCAGATGTACATGATATCTAGTTGAAACTAACATCCGTCATTTCTGATCATAAGTTCATCCGAGTGTGAGTTTGTCGAAAATTCTTGAATCCACTACTTCTCAATCCATTGGGTAGAATGTTCGCCACCAAAGATGAGCTCTTGTGCACATCCCTTGGCGACAGCAATTCATTTCCATCGGTTTTGATGAACGGCAGCATCCGAGGGGACATCTGAGTGTGGTGAAGATGTTGTAGAAGAATGGCTGGTAACAGTATCCCTGGCAGCATAGGTTACACGGTGGACCTGGAAAGCGTTATACTGAACGAGGTGCACTTTTGACACATTCTCGATGGACTGTTCACCAGAGCAAGTCAGCGATCTTACAGATGCACATTTCGCATCCTGTGACCTCCTCATTCCCGAGAATACACGGAGCAGGACACTGTGGCACGGGCAAACATCTATAAGAAGAGGCTGAAAAGTATGAAGAGAAATATGAGGTTTATCAAGTTTGTGTCCTGGACACAGAACTCCGACTCTCACAATTCAGAGCCTATATCATACCGGCTGTCAACAGGAGCGAGAACACTGCTATCGCGGAAAGTTCACGAATTGCCATTCTCGTCTGATGGAAGCATGGAAACCATGCAAACTTTCCGCTCCTGCTCACTATTCTCGAGAAACCATGCGCAGGCCCGATTGATCCGTTCAAGTGTTTCAATCTGGAGTCGAATTTCGAATCAACTTGAAGTATCACGAACTCGTGGAAAAAGCCGGATGGGCAATCACGACATGAGCTTGACTTTTGGAGTGGGCGATAGTTTAGCCTAGTTTGCGGGGAGCCCTCCTCAGATCCGAACCGTACTGGGATTGCTCTCCGCGCCTCGGAGACAGTCTCCCCTGAAATCCCCGTAAGAGGAATGTCTATCAACGAATTTCCTCTCGCTGCAGGGATAGTTTTGCCTAAGCTCTTGGACTCGGGCTGATCTTCGTTGCCTCGTTTCAAGGTGACTCCCGTCCTATATGGAATTTGACAATTGTCAAGTTATCTCGAGGAGCGGCTCACAATCGTATGAGTTGGCTAGATATGTTTCTGAACCTCCATCCCGATTGGGAATTGAGAGCTCGAAAAACTCAATATCACATATCATATCACAGCGAATGCGTTCAAAGTTAGAGCTTTTTGAAAGTTCCAAACTGACAGAAGCGTCGACTCCGCGATTTCATTCACTCGCTGGTAACAAGTCCACATCGATCCTATATCACGGTGAGTATCCCGCTCATGTTCACTGGATCATCGCTGCGTTTGTATTTTCGAAAACCTCTCATCTGTCCCAGAATGCACCGGCAGCGAACGTCGTCCCAAGATATTGGGACCTCAAAAGAGTCATGTCGCAGGTTTCCCCAGCCCGAATATGTCAGCGTCTGAACTTCGCACCCGAATTCCAGCATCTACCCCAGCTTATCATAATCCTGCTCCTTCTTAGCCAGGGTACCTTGCTTCAGGAAAACGTGGTGGATTACCCTATCGGAGACCCAACAGATACGAACTTTGACGGAAGCCGTCGGAATCGTGCGTGTACGATTCCGCTTCGCACGAGTGGTGGGGAGAGGTCGGGGTTATGGAAAATAGAGGGTAGGGTCGAAGAAAAAGATAATAGGGTTCTACGGTCTAGGTTTTAGGGGATAAACTGATGAAACTTGAACTGGTGGGGGCGTTTATTGGGCCGATTAAGACATCTGGGGGTCGGGTCTTGGAATTCTCCCGATGGATCACAGTGGTGGACAGACCAGAATTAGGTAATGTGGAATACCTGTCGAGGGTTGGTTTCGAACGCACTCGGGCATTCGAACGACGGGTTTGTCGGGTTTTTTTTCGTAGGGGAAATTTCGAAACAGAGGGTTGGACTGATCGAAAAGTGCGTGTGCTCCGAATGTCTTGGACAATAACCGTGAAAACGGTACAACCCACCGGTGATCGACAGCTATAAGATTGTCACGAAGAGTGAGAGTGAAGCTCTGTCCTCCGTCGCGTACTGCTGGAATAACTGTCGAGACCTCAGAATATGGTTATTTCTGTCGTCCCGGATCATCAGTCGATAGGCATGGAAATTCATCTGACTGACTTTCTTGGAGGTCTTGTCCCCGGTTTGCGGATTTCTCATCCTGCTGTTTAAGTGGTACTCATCCTGACCCCGCCAGAAGAGTAGAGGATATTGTGAAGCATCATAAGATCGATGGGTCTCAGCGACACGCTGCAGACCACCACTCTGCAGACGCAGCACAATATCTCGCCGGTGTAATTCTTCTCCTACCAGGACTAAGGCCACCTTATTGACTATCGGCACGTTGAACTGTCTCTCAAGCTCACCGTGTTGGGCCTTATCCGGTCGAATGACAACCTCCATCGTTCCCTGTAATGGTATCCTTCGGCGACATCCTCGGATAGCCATATGCCTGCCATATTCAAACTGCCGTAACTCTACCCGATAAGGGAAAACTTCCGTTAAAAAATTGAATATTAGCGCACACCGCTGTACACGACCCTAGGTCGTGGGAGATCGCTAGTCCCACCTGCACCAATGAGTTCGACGAGAGCCATGTTCAATTGACAAAGAGCTTCAGAAACCAGCTAGTTTTCGGCGAGCATGGGTTCCAATCTGGTCGAAATTGTTCTCAGTCCCCCTCCGGTCCGATTCGTCCAGAGGGAAACGGAATGGCGGGTTAATACGCGAGGCTCGATTGACAATAATATAATTCGTACTCACTCCGCTGCCTTCGGGTAGCGGCTTTCCTGTCCAGCAGCTCCCTAAACTAGAATGGGCAGGGGATATCGAATAGTTGCACATCTACTCGCGAGGAACATCAAAACATTGAAACCAGCTGAACACACAAGACGAAAGCTTGACAAAGGCCTGCTGTGCCTGAGCACGAGATGAAGGAGTAAGCCAGCCTTTGAGACGAGTAATCGGCCAGCATCGATGTCACAGGAATCCAGATCAAGGATCCCAGCGATCCTGCTCTCTAAGACGCTGACTTCGGAACCGTTCGACGCTCGAGTCGCTGTAGAGTTCTGCAATCGAATGACGGTTCGTCCGTCGACTTGGTTTGAGATTGGGGTGCGGCGACGAGAGCGTTCTCGGGAAGAAGCTAAGGCGATAGTTCTCTTGCTCCCTACCCTCCTTCCGCGAGGACTCGATGAACGGCGCGGCGGGGGCAGAAAGCTCCTCTGCGACCTCAAAATTTACGTATCCCACCCGCAAGCCAAGACTTGTTCATCTTGATGACGGCAACTCTCGTTGCCGGAACTCGAGTGAGGGACGGTTACTCACCGAGACGAGCGCCATGTGTCCACTCTGGCTTGTTGATGGAACCGCTGTGTGCGGTGTACCGCCTTAGACAGAACGTAGAACCTTCTGCCGCCGGACTCACCCCTGCACGAGCCTCGTCCGCGCCGGCCGCTCTAGCACGCTCTAGACTTGACCCGCGCGGGTCATAAGTTACGAGCGACCGCGGTGCAGGAACCGTTGTGCCTGAGCAAGAGAGGGAAGACCAATCCAGCACGGCGAAGAAGTGATTGTTGACCCTCATAAGAGCGAGCTACTGAAAATTCTTGACAACATTTCTTCCATGGGTCCGTGTTTCCCAATCGATGGAAGAATATCTCAATGGATTACTCCACAGCGCATAAAAACAAGCCTTTGTTGGTGAGGAGGGAGGCTCAAGCTTTTGGAATAGCAGCGGCGGACTCGATAATCACCACTCTGTGTAGAATCCGCACCTTGCACGCCGATCGATATAGCTGAAGAACTGAAAGATCGGCTTGCGATGATGTCGCCGCCCTCTCAGACGTTCGTCACACCGAAGGTCGTTCGATCGATTGAAACAAAATCGACCCCATCAACCTCGGTTCCGGCGGTTGGCCTGTCAGAGTGTCCGCGAGCGAATTTCATCGACGGATAGAGATGATAAACACCTCGCTGGGACCGGCAATCAGGATATCTGATCGCCATCCATGAATTCTCGGGCGATTCCTGGGAGCTAGCGTTCCGAGGAAAAGCTGGCTCCTCGAAACCCTGCTTTTCGCCGACCCATTCCCCTAAGAACGCCAGGAAACAGCGAGGAACTTGTGTCTCACACCAAGATTTGCCACATGGAATGGTTCGCTGGTCCAAACGAGAGCAATGATTCTCAAATCCGGATAGGTATGGTGGATCTCGGAATGATTGCCGGAAAGAACATCGCAGAAGAGTTGATCCATGTTCGATGTTGGACAGTGGAGGCACATGAAGCCTATACTCAGTTGCAGCAGACATCCTCTGGACTCCTGAGAGATCGTCATAATGATTGCGTGATGAGTGTTCGATCGGGCGCATCTTGCTCCGTTCAATGACCAGGGGAGGAATGCAGCCATTAAGCCGAGGCGGCTAGTAAACTTGACGGAACAATTCATTACATGAGGAAACCGCCGCGGACGAGAGGAAATCTTGCTGCGTTCAGTATTCGGGTTTTTTGAATGATGTCAAAAATCAGGTGGCTTCGGGCCTCGTCACGGGGGCGAAAATTGTCAGAGGAGTGATCAGAACATTGAGCAGACGTTCGGGCTCGTGGAACAGATAGTACCACCTCGTTTGACTTTTTTTTCCTTGTCAGTTTCTTCCAAAATAATCCAACGCCGCTAACTCATGCTTCCGGGAGCTTCCCGGCATCAACTCGGTTGCGTTTCTCCCGTTGCCACGAGAAATACTGAGATGATTCGCATTAGCGACCGAACACATTCTGAACACCCAGCATTCTGAAACGGCGGGGATTTCTCCTTCAACGGCCAGGTAGACCCAAATGAGGACACCGACGCGCGTTTGGGGCACTAGCGCCCGATCCCCGAAAATTTCGCTCAGGCCGGGCTAGCGAGCCTTGGCTCTACGGCGAAGACGTGATTCCTCGTCCCCATCTGCTTGACCAGTGGTGCCCTGGACCTCAGCGGTGACATGCCGTCAACCTGATAAATCAGCCGCAGGATGACTTCTAACGCAGTTTTCCAGCCCGGAATCGAATTTCGCCGGAACGTTCAGTCATTCAAAATTCAATATGGCTTGCAGGTTCCTTGACACCGCGTGAGGTAACTGAGAACACTCTCGGAATCACGAACAAACCGGCGTGTGCGGTGGGGGCTCTCAGGTATCCCTCGAGACTGTGTTACAAACCGGGTGGATCTCCTGGCAGACCTATCGTGGTTCCGAAAGCCGCAAAATCCCATCAGAAGCTGTTCGACCATGGCTGAAGGCATATCATGGCGGCGATTACTTTGTTGTTGTGATGTGGCCGCGACATTGGAAGCCGAAGTCCTGCTTTCCCCCGGAATGGAATCCCGGCGACACGTCTGAAGTAAAATCTCGTGTAGTCAAATTTCCCATGGAAAAGCACTGCCTATGCCAGTGGCGCAAAGGAAGGCTCGATGGAGACAATTGGCCGTGTGGAGCAAGCTCTAAGGTACAAGAAGTTCCCTGGAGGAGCTCTCACGAGGGTTCGCGCGAGGGATATATGCTGGCTAGAGCTCCGACAGACATGCGGCGCGATCCGCTGTTCCGTCCCAAGACTCAGGGAAACAACGGGCGTTCCGCTCCCGGATATCGAAAATCCGCACACGGCCCAAGGTTGTTGGGGCTGAGTCCTTTGGACCAATAGTCAGTGCGATCATCAAGTGATTCGTGTCTCCAGATTGCCTCATCGAAACCCTTGTTCCGCTCGAGTTTTTTTCGAATGTGCATATCGTGAGCTGAAGTACCATGTGCAGGATGCAGTTAGGTACAAGGACAGCCGTCATGAACCGCTTTGGCGGTTCCAGTCTATTAGTCCTCTATGAAGCTGCGTAATGCGTCCGTTAGTACCTGCAGGTTGCCGCCATGAATCGTGAATCGTGTCGATCGAGCAAAACTCCCGATAAGCAGCATCGGTAGAAGAGGCAGCAGCAGCAGAAGCAAAAATCTGCCCTCTCTCTCGATCAGACATATCCACAAACACTCGCCAGCCAGGCCGCCGCTCACCAAGCGAAAACACGAGGCCGTGCGCGAGTCTCTCTGTTGTCGTGTTGGATCATAGGCTGACGACCAAGTGACTGCGTGTAGAGCGTCTCGCGGAGGAGAAAGAAGCAGCGGTAGACTACGGTGACGACGGCGGCGATTGCTTCTCTCCACTGGAAGACAGCTTTAGAAGCGACAACTCTCTAGAGCGAGTAACAGTCGGAGCGAAAAATCGCGGCAGCAGCACCGTAGGAGAATCTCCATTGTACGGTAGCGACATCAAGTCGGCGTGTCGCAACGTGTGTGCCATACTGTGCTTGATTTCTCAGCCGTGGGATTCCGCTTACGGCGTGAATAATTCCTGTTGGGTCGAGTGTTCTGTCCGGAATCTGTCACGAACTGACATCGAAGAAGAATCCACCGGGAAACAGATGCTTTGAGGAAGTGACTTTTGGAACTACGGCTGCCAACCGCGTGTTCGAAGTTTTCCCATATTCAGTTACGTCTCCGAACGGTCTTTGACGGTGAGTCTTAGTTTAGGTTCCCTCCGCAGCCCGGTAGAGTCGCAAGTCATCTGGAAATCCGCACCTTCGAATCAATCTGTTACATCTGTTTTCGCTGTCGCGGTTGCTGCCTGCTGTTCGATGGTGTGGGGCCGATTCGAATTTCCCGCCATGGCTCGATGAAGACACCGCAACGCCCTCTACCGCGTTCAAGGAGCTTCTCGCGTTCGAGGCACGACGGCGGCGCCGCTCGATGAGCATGTGTCTGGTGTGGCGTGGTGGTAGTACTTGTTCGTTGTGGGAGAAGAAGAAGAAGAAGAACAACAGCAGCAGCAGCAAGCCAGCACCAGTGAGGCAGCATCAGAAGCGCGCGTGTCCATCGAGTGTATTCACGTTTTGCGTGTGACGATCCCGCGTGAACTGTGCGCGTTGATCCAGCCGCTGTCGTACGTTGTCGAGAGCTCTGTGGGAGGTGGTGAGTTTCCAAATTACTCGAAACCCGAACGGACGGTGCGGATAGGCGATCGGGCTCCGTATAGGACCTGCGGACAAAACACGAGGCCCGTCGCGGCTTTTCAATCCGACCAGGCTGCATCGTCGAATTGGCTTGTAGTCCAGCTAGCTATCCCTTCGGATGTCGGACGGCGCGTTCCTCTCGTGACAGTCGCGCGTGCAATTTGTCGACACGTTGAAATTGAGGCGCAGATTCATGCCGGCGGCTAGTTACTTGAGAAAGCAAAACTTGGGATCAGTCTGAGTTGTGACGATCTCAAGGTTACTCGTGCGCGCATGTTCCGAGCCTCCGTCGTCGCCGCGACCATCATGTGAAATTGCGTCGATGTGGTCATTTAAAATTTGAGAAGAAATTTCACGTGGTGCAGCAGGAGGACATCTCTGTATCATCGAGCGGGTTCCATTGATACCGTGGGTGCGTGGTTGAAGAAGCCCCGAATGTCGGTCGAATTCGACGGGACCTTCCCATGGTCCCGAACACTAACTGGTGACATTCTAGCGAAGTTTGCTAAGTGAAATCACGATTGACATCGCGAAGAGTTCCGTTTGCAGTCGAGAACGAAACGACCGTTAGGTCGAGGCAGTTCGGTTTACTGCTGCGGCCGCTGCTCTTCCGGAGCGGTCGGTCTCTCTTTGCTGACGACCACGATGATTGTGTCCTCTGCTAGCAACGAGAAACAACCTTATTGAACTAGTTCGCTCTGCGCGTGGTGACGGGTTTTCGTATGAAAGTGAAAATTCGCTTGCGTCTGAGCCTATTCGCCCTGCATATGTTCGTGTACAATACGCGCCATGCATCTCGCTTGGTCTGGAACCCCAAGCGTTCGTTCGACTCAGCTGAGCTGAGCCCTGCCGGGGCAGCGCCGCTTCACGGAAAATTTGTTCGGTGGCTCTAGTCACCTCTAAGTTCAGTGATTGTTCTGCGGTGAAAGTTCAAGGTTGGTTCTGTTCGATTTCGACGAAGCTCAAGCTGTTCAGCTCACACGATATTCCCGACTCTTATTTGAATGGTTGCGGAGCCGTGGCGTCGAGGAGGTCACCCGGTGTCCGAGGACGGTCAGACGGATGGGGTTCGCCTGTTGAGGTTTGATTCGGTCCTAGATTTCCGAGAGCAGCTAAACAGCCCACCCCGGTTAGGTGATTATGGATCATCTTGAGATGAGCCGGGATTCATTGATCGTGCTGCTCGAGCCGAACACCCCGTTCTGATTCGTTCGATCGGGGAATTGCTGCGGACCCGGCTCGCGCTTCTCTCGATCAAGAATTCTGATGAGAACCAGATGAAAGTTCGACGGAAGCTTCATTTCCATATTCGTCACTCGCTGACGAGCATCGGGAGGATACTGGACACGCGAGGCGTGACAGTTTCGCACCCTCCGCACCGCGGTCACGTTCTTTCTGTCTCGGCGTGTCTCTGCCGTCGAAGTGACTCACGTGAAAATTTAGAGGTGGTTTGCTCTTGCAGAAGCTGGGCAAGAAGTAGAAGATGTCGTCGTCGGCACTCAGGTCACAGGTCCTCGTTGCGGGAGCAGCGTGTGTCCTCGCTATAGCGGTGGTCTATGTGCTTCACATCCAGACAAGTGAAAAAACTAAAAAGCAGAAGAGGAAACAGCAGCAATCGTCATCATCACAGAAAGAGGAGCAACAACAACAACAACCTAAGCCTGTGGAGTGTGAGGAAACCCACTGCAGCCCATCGGAGTGCTCGTCGCTTGCTTCGGAGAGCCTCGAACAACAGGAAATGGAGCCTGCACAGATCTCTGCGGTAGCCGCACCTGAAGCTGGCGGTGATGACTTGCGACTCGACTCCGGCATCGGTAGCCCGAAGGGTACACCTTCGTTAGAGAATAGGTCCAACAGCGAGCAATTGGTTGAACAGGCGTCTGATTTGATCGAAGAGGTACTATTCCACTAACTCTCCATTCATTCTATCGATTCCGTGTATTTTGGCATCAGCTCATTCTAGATCTTATTCCTCTCTGCTCAAGTTTTGCGTAAAGTCCGAAGAGTTTTGGCCAGGCACTCCTGTACTGGTAACACCGGTCGGACTGCCTTCTTTTCTTTACACTTGTTGCCGACTGGTTTCTGATCATTCCTTTCTACATTTCCATGTGACACTTCCATCCTTTCTCTCTCAAGTAACTTTGCGCTCTTGTCCACAGTCGTTCAGCGCGGTGTACTCACAGAGCAACGGAATTGATTCGTCGTCGCTCTTCGTTGAAACCTCCGCTCTCTCAATTGTAGAGTCAGAGCCTCCGGTTCCGGCGATTCCGACCCCAGAACCGATTCCGGAAGTCGTCGCGACGAAGGTCGAGGAAATTGTTACAGATATTTGTGAAACGGCAGCCGAGGAAATGACCGAGAAAGCTTGCGAAGCCGCGGCCAGCTCCCCCGATTGCCCACCGGCAGCCACTGATCTTCCGGCTGCGGAGAACGAAGAACCCGCGAAGCAGCTAGACTTCTCTCCAGAAACTTCTCCTGTGCGCGAGAACAAAAAGAGTAGTGCGAAGAAGGACAGCTCTCCGGCAAAGGAGAAGGTTTCTCGACGTAAAGCGGCAGTTCGAAACAAGGATCATTCGAACAAAGAACAGCTCGACTCAAATCCGACGTCCGCCAGAGGCAAAAGCACAGATGATCGCAACAACAACAACAACAACACCAGGAGGCAGAGTACAGAAAGCGACGTCGTGACCGATAGCAAGAGCGAGGGCAGCGCCGACTCATCGAAAGGTTAGTTCAAATCGCTGATTCTCGGGGAGTACTCCTGTTGCGGTGTGAGCTTTCCTCTATTGTCGTGGCATGGTGAAGCTTCATTCACCGACAGCTTGGTAATTATATAAATTCGCGTTTATTACCCAGCAGGCAGCGATTCTTGTCCATCCGGCGTGACCTCGGTGCTCTATAAATTCAAACACGAATTCGAGTTGCCAACGGAGCTGTGTGGTCGACTCATCGGACGCCACGGCAGCAACGTTAAGGATATTCGAGACAAAACAGGAGCGATTGTTACAGTGAGACCTCATCCCGTCGAACTAGGCTTGAAGCAAGTATACGTCGTCGGCAAAGTTGAGGAGAGCATCAAGCTGGCCATGGCAGAAATCAGAAAGAAGTAAGTTCCGCTCGCAGCATTCGGCTCGGTCTCATCATTAGCATGAGCTGTTGTCACCGCTCAGAGAAAGGAGGCCCACGCTGAACGGGATTTCTATTTTAGGTTTCCACTCAAGCTTTATCCTCAATTGACGCTCAGTACAGTGGACAGACAGAGCTTCGCAGGACTGGCCGGAGCGCTTCCACCAAGGTATGGACCCGGTAACCGTTGTCATGGTTCCGGTAGGGAAGAGCCATGGCAGCCTTTGGCTTGCTGCAATCTCGAACATTTACGAGGTTCTCAGCGAGTTCAAATCCATCGAGAGGTTGATCCAAGTTTCGGCTTTTCTGAAATTTCTAGTCTCTTTCTTTCAGTTATCTCACCCTGCCCGAAGACCAAGACACCGTTGTTATGGTGACTGCCATGGACGGCTGCAACCATCTCTATCTCCAGTCGCCGAACAACCAAACTTACGAGTTGTTCTTGCAGCAGGAGCTGAAGATGCGTGTTGCGCATAGCGCGCCAAATGCAGAGCCTCCCGCGTTACCTGAAAACTTGATTCGTCCAAACGCGATCTGTGTCATCTTCGACGGTTACGGATGGTACCGTGTGGTCATCGAACGCGTCATCAGCCGCGATGAGGTGTGCGTGAAGTACGTCGACCACGGCGGCCACGAGATGCTGCCTGCCAGTCGACTCAAGCAGATTCGCTCCGATTTCATCTACATCCCGTTCCAAGCTATTGAGGTGCTCCTCGCGGATATGGAGCCCGTTGATCCCGAAGGAAAATGGTCGGCCGAAGCCATCGAGGCGCTGAGAGCTCACGCCGATGAGACGATTAACACTGTGCTCGCGAGGGTTGTCGGTTATTCAGGATCTCTTCCTTGCGTCCAGATTACGTGCATCAATCGCGAAAGCGGTGAGCGATACTCTCTGAGTCATCAACTCATCTTCGACGGGCACGCCAGGAGCGTCACCGACTCGAACAGGAGTTCTCCGAACGCCAACGGATCTGAGGGTTCAGAGGGTCCCACGTTCTCGCCAGCAGATTTCCCACAGTTGGGTCCGACTCAGCAAAGTTGTTAGCCGTACTCTTCAGACGGCACACTCTGCTCCGATTGCTTTTCCGGCGATTCGCTAGAGTCACTTAGATAGGTCCGCGCGAGCCTTTGCTTGGCAGGATGCTGGGAGGTTGTCCTCGGATGCTCACGCTTCCGGGTGTTCTCGGAAGATGCTCTTCTGGAGCGGGGAAGCGGAGACGATGACCCGAGAGTTCATCCGAAGTTCTTCACTGTACATACTGTGTGCGGCATGCTCAGATAAAACTAGCCACACTTTGAACCACCACCACCAACAACACCACGACCACCACCACCATAAAAGCACCACCAACAGCGACCATAACCGGGAAGATTACAAAAGCAGGATGCGTGGTGTCTGCCAGCGAACATGATGCGGGAGAACAAGCCTCGAAACTGGAGTTTCGCTCAAAGTTCTCAATCTCGAGCGAAAGGTTGTCTACGAGAGAGCCTGTGCGGAATCTGAATTTCCCGTCGAGCGGGCTCTGAATGCTCAGCGAGGTGACTAAGGGATGGTTGCGTGAACCGTGGCGCAGCAGCCATGGAAACGTGTTAGTGAGTGAAATGCTGTGAATTTCTGCCGTCGAAAGCGCTGGTAAGCAGGCAAGTGAGTGAGTAACGTAGAAGCTCAGTTAGACGACGGTAACTATTCGATTCGACGACGCCTAGCTAGCGACACTTTTCCGGTTGTCCACTGCCGATGTCGATGGCGGCTGCCCGGCAGCAGCAACGACGACCAGAAGTATGTTTGAGATAGTTGATGTTGATGATAATAGGAAACCCGATGTTTACTTTTTCGATAACGAAATGAACGGCTCCGGAGTTCGTGGTCGGATGAGTTCCGTTCGGGCTCACGACGGGAGTCAACTGTAACAGATATCTCTATTCTTGAAACAAATCCAAACCGAATATTGAAGGGCAACGGGAGAGAGTCGAAAATTCCGTCTATTTCTTGAAGCGAATTTCGTTGGAGAATCGGTTCGGTACACCGATGTTTTTTTTTGAAAAAATTCAGTACAAGTCAGAGAGAGAGAGGGAGAGTGCGAAAGAAAGCTAGAGAGACAGAAAGAAAGAGAGAGCGAGAAAATGGGGCATAGGGACAGAGCGAAAACATGAAATGTCAAGCACAAGAAATAATTTCAACTCGAAACCGTAATTATTTTAGGACTTGGTAGTACTTAGAGTCATCAGCGCGAGGACGAATGAGTGAACGAAGATGAACAGAGGTGGAAAAATGAGTCGTCAGTGTTATGAAATTCGTAGATGAGGTGAATCAGCCCTCGAGTCTGAGGTTCATGCCGTTTTGTACAAAGCTCTTCAAAGACGAATTTCGTCCCGCTGCCAAACTCCCCGCATGAGTGCGTCCAGGCGCCGAGATACCGAATCGCTTGCGGCACATCACTGATTGATCTGGAATGGACGCTGAATGATTCTTAATCCTGAACGGTCCTGAGAATCCTCGAAAGCTTTGGAAGGTCGGACCTACATATTTTGGGATGCTGGATTGAGTTGCCGCTCCGGTCCTGGAGCGGGCCTCAACTCTTGACTACAAGACGTCTCGGGTAGATCATGATTCGGTCTTGAGCTTCGAAGCAAGCTGTTGCGGGGGAGAGTCGGAGTCGAGCCGCTACGAAACCAAAACCCGCAGCGATTCGAGCGGGCTTCCCGAAATGTCTTCCCACCTCTCTCTACCTACTTTCCGATTACTGTAGCGCCCTAGAAATTCCGAGACTCTAAAACCACGTCGAATATGTCGAACTTTCATGACCTCGGAGCCCATGAGGCTGCGTTAGGGTGTTGGCAGGCGGTTGCTTGGGATTTCCGCAATCATAGCGAGATGTCGAATTTTCTCATTCGTGATTCTTTCAGTCGAGAGTCCCCATCATCGTTCATTTATTCGTCTATTAGCTCGCTCTTCAGCTATATAATCGCCAACTTCTGCAATTTTTTTTGCGGAGGGCGTTTGCGAAGTCGAAGCGTACGTTTTTCACCGCGCTGATAAACTTAAAATCAGCTCATAAAGATTCTCGTCGTCAGGTCGACTGTACAGCGAATCAGTAGCGGCAGAGATGGATACATTATGCAACAAATCGGAGGCGATGAAGGACGTAACATATTGGCAGCACATCGCGGAGTTCGTGCTGAGCTTCGACAGCCATCGGCGATCCGCTGATGATTTTCCGGTTCTTCCAATTGGTACAAATCAGTCCGGGTCGGATTCACGACGACGTCTCCCAAGTTCTGTGCGCAATACAAGCTCGACCGAGAAAACTAACTTTCAATGATACCTAGTTTGAAAAATGTCGTATACGGACGAGGACTCCAATCATACGAGTTGATGCACTTTTTAGTCTGACCGATGATATTTGATCTTGATGATGGTAATGCTTACGTAGTCACGTTAGCTGAGAAAATTGAGAGAATGTCAACCGACCGTGTTGCGGGGAATCGCAGAGGGCAATTGTTGTTCGCACCGACGTTCTCATCCTTGTTAGATAGAATAGAACCCTTTCGCGGCGAGGAGCCATGGATGAGTTCTAGTGAGGAGTTGCGAGGAATCCGGCGGGGTCTTTGAAGCACGCGGTTCGGGGATTCAGAAACTATTTTCAAACTTGTTAGAGAAGCGAGTCTTTGGTAGCAGTTCTGGAACTTTGCGCTCGCTGCTTAGACGAGTAGAGGTTTTGGAGGCTCGGTTCGATCGGTCCTTCTCTAGAATCAATCTAACGGACAACTGAGGAACAAGTTCACGAGACAGAACTAGGAGGAACAAGGTCGAGTCCCCTGTTCTCAGCTGAACCATTGCTACTGCAACGTAAAAAGTGAGAGGAACGAACGAATACATTCACGATAAAATGAAACTTGTAGTTATCTCCAGTGACACCGTAGAGCGAATTCTCGTCCGATAATTTTGTAAATAAAAGTTGTGCTCTGTCGAATCGAATGGTTTGATTATTGACTA
The DNA here is from genome assembly GCA_028455905.1 of Neoseiulus californicus. Lineage (NCBI taxonomy): Eukaryota > Metazoa > Arthropoda > Arachnida > Mesostigmata > Phytoseiidae > Neoseiulus > Neoseiulus californicus. The sequence continues at coordinate 1,219,812 of JAMQGS010000014.1, forward strand.
AATGGGAGGGAAAACGATCCGTGCTGTTCCAGGGTGGGAGGATGAATCTCTCTCAAGGCGAAGACAAGGTCTCTCATCTACTGGATTGGCAGTGGACCTCCTCTTCGGGAAGAGGAACGGCCTCCGCCGCGCCGCCGCCAGCCCGACGAGTGCATTAGAAACTTCGGGCACTAGCTCCATACGTTCATGTTTTCAGGGTGAAATGTGTAGATTTCTGCGGAATGCGCGACCATGGACAGACTCATCCTATTAAGGAGTATCATGTGCTTGAAGAATATATCACATAAAAACATCACATCATATAATGGTCTCGGCCGATGCTTGCCTCAAAAAAGTGTGCTTTGATGGCGAGCTCTACTGAAATGCGCTTTTAGGATACAGTTGAGTGGCAGTGTACTGGGGAGCGCCGCCATCTTCCTTGGAAATCGAACGGTTATACCTACATTTCTTTTCGCGTTGCTCCCCAACCAACCTCGTGAGCAGTCTTGGTCTTCCATGGGCCTCCTCGTCGACACCGTGGGGAAGCTCGCAGCTCGACGATCTCGCATGAATCGCCTAGGAAAGACTTTATAAGAATCGTCGGGGTCGTCGTCTCTGTCCTCCTCGCCCTATCGCCTAGCAATGATGAGGAGCTGGGCGAGCATGCTCGAGCGCTTGAAAATCGTCATTTTTTCTTCCTTCCGACGTGACATATTCTCGCAAATGCCGCAGATCCAGGACAATGTTTTCCGCACATAATTTCGATATGTTGACTGCAACTAGCAATTGCGCTCGGTCCCCTATTTCTATCGATGTGAGTTTCTGGAAGTCGCAGAGGACGATGAATATTCAGTAACTCGGTCATATGAGCCGTTCCTTCGGATTGAACCTGACATCAGCCAATCAAATATGGTGAAGGACACTTGGTCTGGAGTTGAAATGAGCTCCATCCGCTACCGCTCTCGTCGGAGTGTCGTTTTTTCTCCTGTTGCGCTTCCAACGTGTGGTTTCGGAGAGAATCCTACCTCTGAGGAGCGCTTTCGCATCCTTCTACATATATGATGTAACTATGATGCGCCACGTCATTGATTGGTATAATTCGTATCATAAACTGCAATTTGCACCATCCAGTGCCTAGCTCGACGCCAGTATTTTCGTTCTGGAGTCCCTCGCTGACCTCTATTATTCGGCTTAGAATTATTTCCCGGATCACGATCATGTAGACGTTGTGAAATAAGGCCAGCACATTCAGAACATCTGTCGCTCCTCTTTTTGTGATAAGCTGCTGGGAAACATCGCTTCCAAGGTACAGCCGACGATCCTCCCGGACCTAAGCGTGTCTTTGCAAGCAACACCAGGGCATGGCCATCGGGGGTACACGCTCCTGGGGGACAATTTCCTATTGTTGCTCATCAGTTCATCGAAAAGGGAGGGCTCTGTCGAGAAAAGCCGAGAAGTTTACGGATCCGCGAGAGACGAATCCGAACGCGACATACTCCAGAGGGCCATGGATGGAGCAGTCGAACGGTGTGCGCTGAACGACATGATACTGTCACTGACAAAATACTATCATCCTTGCAAACTCCAAGTCCCCATCCACCATGTCGAAGGTCAGATACTCCCTGAGGCCGCGACCGTCCGAGACTCGGGAATAGCAGTCTCAGCCAATCTGAATTCTAGTCAGCATATACGCGACATAAGGAAAGATGGGCGCCATATTGTAAACTGCATTCTCCGTTGCTTTATCGTGGAAAATCCAAACTTCCACATTAGACTATACAAATCACTCGTCGTCCCTCGCCTCCCATACTGCTGTTTGGTGTGGCTCTCACACCAGAGGAAGCACAACCGCTTGCTGCAATCGGTCCAATCATACCGATTCTGAAACGTATTCACCTTCTGCTGAGAATTGCCTCCGCTGTGAGTTACCCGAAAGAACGATTGTATCGCCCCCGACAGAGTCGATTCTATACGATCAGGATACCCGATCTCTCAGGAACATCATTGCTATAGGTTTGCGTGAGCGTTTCTTTGTCATTCGTGGGAACAATCTGAGGAGCCAATGCACGGTCCTCCCGAAAAGTCTCGCGAGAGCTGACACCATTGCGAATATGTTCGCGTGTAGAATTTGTTCGAAGGTGACGAACAAACAGATAGCGAGTCGTAATTTTCTGTGATCTATTACAGTTATCTACGTTCATAGGACAGACAGCCACCTAAACCTCTCCCCTTCGAGTAGAGGCGACATGGAATCGAAAGTTTTGGATAAAAGCGCCGCTCTCGAGAATTCTTCATCCCCGAATATGATATTTAGCCTGATTCGGTCCTACTTTGCGACTCTTTTTCCATAGGCCATCATGGACAGGTGGGGAATGGCGGTACATCGGATGAATCGCGAAAAGGAGAGACATCCCATTCCTCCTGGTGTTCCTTTTCTAAGAGAAAGCTTTTGTTGAAATTTACTGACAAGCGGCGGAAGCAACAGCGTTCAGGCTAACCGGCAGTTGATCAAGCGGGACCTTCATCGTCTGTCGCTGAATTGTCTAGCGCAGGCCACCTGTTGCTTCGCATTTACCATGCAGGTCTGGAATTCACGTCCAAATACGAAAAAAAGAACCCATCCGAATTCAGGTAGTAGCTGATAGGAATCGCCAGAATTTGCCCGCTTGTTTCCATCAATTCGGGTCAGAAATGAAGGAAGCCCTCTCGGAAGTAGCAGAAGTCAATCTAGCTCCCCAGCCTTTCGCCGGGAGGAATTCCTGTTGCATTGTGGTCCATCGTGACATGGTAAATTCACTTTCTGTCGAGCTCGGCCCTGTAACCCATCGCGAAACCTCTGCCGAACTTCTCCCATCCTCAACTTGTGTGTCAGCGGCCGCTGGCCAGCTTGCGCATCCTAGGACGCAGCTGTCTCCTGAATGGAATGGAATTAGCCCCGTCCATGCTCAATGCATCCGTCGTCCACCGATCTTCCTGAAGTTTCTCATGGCTCAAGTTGGAATTACGGCTCACGAACTTGCCAGTGAAGCCCAAACATGAGGGAATCCGTCCCTCCGAACATGACTCACGGACGGCATAAAAATCGCCGTAAGAGGAAGAAGGTTCGCATTCATGACACAACATATCTTGACAAAACGCATCCCGGAGATTTCCGTCGGCATGCCGCGGCGGTCATCTCTCGAGACGAATCGATACAAACTAAAATGGGGACCCAAAGGCCCCTGGGATGCAGGTGACACTGAGTTGGGTACTCTCATACTGTCTTCCCAACAGTTCATAGTTTGGAACGAAGCGATAACCTGGTCAACCTACCCGCAATGAAATATACCTATACCTACAGTGGCATCCTGCGCCGGCCTCAGGGAAGGTGGCGCCTTGCGCAGAGAGCCACAGACAGAACGACCTGCCCCATCCGCCCAGAAACGGTCGAGTCCCCTGTGCGTTATCCGTGTGTCACCATTGGAAATGATTACGCTTGAAAGCCTCGACAATGCTGTTGAATGTAGACCCTCGTTGCCATTGTCCAAATCTCCACTATGCCGGCGGGAAGGTGAAACTCTGTGCGCCTGTAAGGGGAAGTAGACTTGTGCGTCTCGCGGCATACGAGCGGCTTTCGTACCGCTCCATCGCCCCGGAAGCCACCATATATTGCATTCGCAATGATCGCGATTCTGTCCGTTCCTCCGCAGTGAACAGAAGCCTTGTCGGATAAAACCACTTTCTCTAGTAACCATCAAGAGCAGTGCAGTCGATTCAAATGCAGCCTATTCTTCTGCCTGCACCTGAATTCCGCCTGGTTTCGGCAACCCTTGACGTGCACACTAGCTTTCGCCTCAAGCCATCACGACTGCGCTTCAGGGGAATCCCCAAGAGAACTGTCTCCTCGTTGTTCATCAATGAGCTTAAATTCAACAGAACTGTTTGTATCGCTTGCGCCTATTTTTGAGTGTGGTAGGAGGACTCGGGTGGAAGTTCCCAGGAGCTCCTTCATCGTCGTTGCCATGGCGGTATTTATAGCGTAATCCAAAAAAGGTCACGTGATTTTCTGTCCCCCCGTGGATGCAGTATGTACAAACCGCCTCTCAGGCCAACTGGATGGAAAGCCCACGAGCTAGCTGCATATGAAATATCTGCACGCAATTACTCTACGACGCAATTGAGTGTCCCCTGTCTGAAATCTCACTGCGAACTGGATCAACTGTTCTCTCATGACGATGTTCGAAGCCGAGTTCACGCTCATGCCGTACGCGTGGCCGCTCTGGCTCACATCCTGACGCGGAACGCGAAGAGCGGATGGTACGAGACCGGTTGGATTTCAGTGGGAAGCAGTCGGGTGGATGACGAGGGCCCGGAAGCATGAGAGCCCTTGGTCGGAAACTGACGGTAGAGCCATCCATCAATTCTCAAACGACCATTCCTTCGGAATCTCCATGGACGAAATGGGGATACACATCTCGAGCTTGTCTGCTGTGCAGATACCCGTTTGATTCACCATAGGTCTAGACCTCCAGTTTTCAGATTCTTCCGGCGTTGCAACCTTTACCCAATAACTCGCCTGATGATTGACCATCATCATGTGATCGTTGATGCTGTCGGCCCTACGATTCCGCGTGCACCTCGGGTTCAGCAAGATTTGACGAATAGCGACACTGCATACGCTGAAGTTTGCAACACTGGAGATCTATGATACCATCTTCTCCTCCGATGATGAAACCACGATGAAGAACCACAGAAACTGAGATATTTTAGGTCCACGCATCACCGCCGTGCTCGTTGAAGGTTTGAGACATCCGTATACCTAGGTCCGCACTTCCCCCATGTTTCCACGATACGGAGCGATCAGATAGTATTTATACTAGGCATATCGATTTCAGCGGGCAGTTCCCTCTGCGTCCTCTCATCATGTGCCGGTGGGAGTCGGACCTTCAGAGTCGGTTCTGACGCCCCGGGCGCTAGTCCCCAATCGCCGCTCCTAATCAGGGGTACCCAACCTGCGGCCGCCGGGTCATATGAGGGTTTACATGAGATGCGGCGCGTACGGAAGTTGTGAGAGTATCCTGAAGTCGCGTGTATCAGGAAGCCCGAAGAAACGTGCGGGAGGTTCTCCTGACGGTTCATTTTCACGAGGCATCCCCGGTAAGCGCGAGTTAAGAGGCACTTGTGGGCCGCTCGACGAGAGAGCACGGACGTGCATCGTGCGGCCCGCTGTATTCCGAGAGTTGAGCACCGCTGGTCTATGAGCCAGCTCAAGGGTTCTATGGAATTTACAGAGCCCTCCTATAGGAGCGGTCTACGGAGTGTCATGGATCCGCATGGAGTTGATGGGTCGGAGAAGTTGGGCTGCCAGCTGCCACGGTCCCGTTTGGATGGTGCGCGATCGAGGGCGATCTCGATCTTCGAACTTCGCGCCGCTTGCCGAGTGTCATGGCGGCATCCGTGGTGGTAACCGCGAAGAGTTCCACGCGACGAGGTCACTTGCTGCGTCGATATTTCGCTGATATATTGCTCCGTGACCTGCCAAGTTTTGCGAGACAGATAGGTCCACTGACCCCGGACGGGTTGGATAACAAAAGCTACGCTCGGATTGGGGATTCGGACGAGCTGCAGCTACCCGTTCTGGTCGGGACAGGCTCTTACGGACTTGCATCATCCGTCGTTCCGAAAAGCGTTACCCTCGACGTCCAGCAAGGCTATCGGATTCTTCGGAGGACGCAGTGGTCGAAGAAAACTCGGATGGATTTGGCGAAATGGCAAATGGAGCGAACCCGAATATCATAGATGGAACCGCAGATGGACCGTAGACACCCCTTTCATCGCCCGACGTCTCGCAGAAATTACTCATTGTCAGTTTTCTTTGCCGCGGTAGTCAGATCTACATATAGCTCCACTTCAGAAGAGAATGATTTGAAGAAACGGGTCACAAAAAGTCGAAGTCATGCGCGCGCGGGTATCATGAGGGATCCATCCGAATCGGACACCCTATGCGCGGTACGACCTCGCATATCATTCTCCTCTTGCGAACCCTATTCCTGAAGTTCCGCAGTTCATCTCCGTTGTGTGCCGAGCGCTGATCCCAGCTATCGTGAATCTCAGGCAGATGAAGCGGTTGGTCGACCGGCAAGGCCGGCGACCAAGTTGGCACGCGGCCGTCCGGGTTACCGAGCGAGGATTGTGATACGCTCGCTAAGGAAAAATCAAACGTTTCTGCTTGTGAAAGCTTCTGGATGTGGAAGTACAGAGCAAAGCAATTTTTAGCGGCTTCCAATCCTTTGGGACGAATCAAGCGCCATCTAGCGGTCGTTTCGCCTTGAACACTCCCTCCTGCAACACACTCCTGGCGGCACTCAGCGACGATTACGAGCTCCGGGGTCTCTGTCAGCCCGAAGCTGGTGATTTCCGTTCTTCTTCGCACATAGCTTGTTTACCGGAGCCACTTTCCCCTCTCGCGCGCAACACCGACGTTTACGAGCCCCGTGTCTCAATCAGTCCAAACGGCGAAGTTGACGTCGTCCGAAGAACTGTCGAAGCAGATTTTTGGCTTCGCGCGAAATTGCGTCTCCAGCTGAGGCTGTTGCTGGAGATCTAGCAGCGGTGGACAAAAGCTCAGAGCAGCTGGAGTCCAAATGGGCGATCGACGAGTGCTCGGCTTGGTTTTGGCGAGATGCGGTTCAAAAGGTGTACAATGTAAGAATCGTAAAATTATTGCCGGCCGGCCGATGATAAGTTGGGTGCTGAAGCCCATGCAACACTGCAAGTTTATAGATGAAGTGTGGGTGTCTACCGACGACGATCAGACTGCCGCTATCGCACGAAGTGAAGGTGTTAACGTTTTCATGCGCGGGGATAGATGCGCGACGGACGAAGCAACCAGTGTTTCCGCTGTTGACGAGTTCCTACGACACAAGCAGAACTTCGACGTTATTGTCCTGGTACAATGCACTTCGCCCTGTCTACATCCATGCTATCTGGACGAAGGTGAGTTCCCTTCCGTTTACGGTGGAAATGGCGCGGATTCGTTCGTGAATATTGTCTTGAACCGTTGCACCTGTGTCTGGTTCTTCGAAAATGCGTCAACGATCGCACTCTGCCTCGCAGGTCTCCAACTGGTGCTCAACGGAGCGTACGATTCAGTGTTTTCGGTAACTCGCGACTTCAAATGGCGGTGGACTGAATTAGGAAGCGACGGCACGACCAGACCTTTAAATTTCGATCCAGCCGCTCGCTTGTGTCGTCAACAGTGGGCCGGAGAAATAATCGAGTCAGGTGAGTTTGTCATCGATTACAACCCGTTCGTGCGAATGACACCTTCCGAGCTGCCCTCCACGGCGAAATTGTGGATGTTACGGACATCATCCAATTTGCCGCTCTCAGAACTTCGGATTCAATCCTGATTCAAGCATTCGGGATTCCGCTTTCAGGGCATTTCTATATAACTCGGAGTCAACTAGCGAAGAATGGAATTCTGCAAGGCGGTCGGTGTGGTTTCGTGGAGATCCCGAGCCATCTGTGCGGCGAAGTCGACAGCGATGAAGACTTCGTTTTAGCGGAGCAAAAACTACAGAAATACGGATACAAAGACAACGAGGTGGTGCTCGACGCTCCCACCGAATTCCAATGAGTCTCATTCGATACTTTTGTACACTACTAGTCTCAGCCTGGGTTCGAGAACAGCCATTCCGCTCACTCTCATCCGCCATATCGCGCTGCGGATATCCACCATGTTAAATAGGATTCTTGAAATGACAAAACCGATCCGAGCAGGCTAAATAAAAACCACGCTGTTTTGTTGAAGCACAACCCAGTCCACGGAACAAAACTCGGGATCAAACGCCTTAGGCCAAACGAAATATGTTCGCTAGTTGCGGTTCATGCGACGCTCCGTTTGTAACGCGTGATTGTCACCGCTGGAGGAAAGGAACTTTCCGGTACAGCTGTTGGAATTGTATAACCATCTATCCAGAACCAAGAATAGAAGAAACAAAAAAGGATCATCCACCTGAAATCTTCTACTGTTTTGCACCATAATATTAGATCTGGGAGCAGACGAGAGCAGAGGTAAAAGCAGGACTGCCGAAAGCGTTTATTTCCTTCCTTCCCTTTTCCCGAGTAAAGCGGTGACCTAAAGCACAAGAAGGTTCCGAGCATCTTTCTCAACCCCAGTCGTGATCACAATCAAATCGTTCGGTCGATAAACGAACAATAGACGCGTCCCCTTCACGCGGTGTACCTATGATAACGGGAAATCTTCCTTGTTCAGCCTTCCAGGTTAGAAGTTTCTAGATCGTAGAAAGTTGCCGCATACAACAAATAACGTTTGTCCGAAAATATACGATCGCCGCTTGCATTGGATCTTTCACTACGCAGCGCTCTCATCACTCGGGAACATGCCAGATCAGCAGTCGGGTACTTGTCCCGAGTATGAAAAAGGACCAATACCTTTCTGCGTTCACCGGCCGTCCCGATTCACGGAATGCGAGTTCTTGGTTCCAGAATTGTTTGACTAGGCTCCAAAAATAGGTTTCAATCTATTCGCGTAAAATCTTGTGTGTGACGTTTCCTAGTTTCAATACACGTTTTGATATATTACATGACAGGTTCCTCTTTGGAAGGGTCAACAACACTTGCTGGTCGACGCAGGCGCTGCGCTCTCATCCTCCATGTCGACCTGCAACCGATTCCGCTGGGTGCCGGCACTCGCTGACTGCCGCCGTGCGTCAATACGGGCTCGTTTCATCATCATCTCTTTGCACAGATGCAAGAATACCTCCGAAATACCTGTTTCCAAAAATTCAGTGGTTATCAACTAACGGTGTGCGGATCCTATACAGCAGCTACTTCCAGCCCGTTCGAGCCACTCTTACCTCGGTTCAGTTTCGCTGACGTGACGAAGTGAGCCGCTCCCACTGACTTGGCGTAAGCTTCTGCTTCGCGTTGAGGAACTGATCGCTCAGATTCCAGATCACTTTTATTACCGATGACGATGAGGACAACCTGATAGAGAGGGGAACATCAGCGCCTTCTACGGACCGCTCATACTGGATTTAACGGCGGGACAAACTCGGGGGATTCTAGAGGAAGTGTTTGATTCATCAACGGGGAGCCTCTCACCTCGTCTCCAAGCATTTTCTTGAGCTCCTTGACCCAATTCTTGACTTTGCGGAAGGAATCCTCATCGGTGATGTCGTAGACTAACAACGCTCCCTGGGAGTCTCTGCAGATAGAAACCTTGGCTAATTGCTCATTCCGTAACGGATCGCCGCGGGACTCCACAGTTCCTAACATCTAGAATCTAGATGCTTATCCTCAACTCCAGCCTGACTCACCTGTAGTACAATGGTCCCAGAGCATGAAACATCTCTTGGCCAGCGGTGTCCCATATTGCCAAATCGACTCTCTTCATTCCTAGTGCCACAGTTTTCGTGAGATATGAGGCCTGAAGCAGTGTGGAATAAGGTCAAGGTTATCCCGCCACGTATGATTTACCCCGCAACTATGCTGCTGGACGGAGATACAGGCCAACGGTGGGCCCGGAAGCGCGACACGTTGCCCCGAAAGCTTCTGATGCTTGATTACTACGAGAGTCCAATCGGGACTCCGCGATTTTAGTAGAAGAACAGAAAGATTCAGGAGAAAAGGGGTTCAGTTTGACCGGATACTGCTCACGTTTACGGTTCGGTCGAGTCTGTCGTTGAATTTGTCATGGACATAGCGGAGAATTAAAGATGTCTTCCCAACTCGGCCTTCACCTAGGAGTACGACCTGCAAATGAATGAAATGTTTGTGATTGATGGGGGCATCCCTGCACATCTTCTTATGAATTCTTGCAACCGCAGAATGGCGTTTCCTGAAGCGTCGTCGCTTAGGCGACATCAACGATGCTTCACGCCGCAAAAACCGACAGATCACCAGTACCCTGCATTTGATCATGAAGCTTCAACCAACCTTGTAATCGTTCTCTGTGCTCATGGTGGAGCCTCGCTTTCTTCGTCGAGGCGAGTTCTGTCCCGTTCCCAGGGCGTACGCCTTCAGATTCGGATATCCTGAAAGCGAAGCCGAGGGCCGAAATGGTTAGAATATCGTATGATTTGATATCACCCGATGACTAATACTGACAGGGAACAATGACCTTGTGTTGAGCGTCGGAAGTTGTTGTTAATTGTATTGACATGGGACCGCCTGCAACTTCCCAAAAGTGCAACTCAAGCGAAGTTGATGGTGCGAGGCTTGCAGGGGGCAGAACACCCGTTTTCCGGAAATCCCGATGGGTACGAAAACAATGTGAAATCGGTTCGCTGGCCCATTTCTACGCGTCATTGGGGACGCCTACGAGCGATCGTTTCTAGCTCGGTACAGGGCAGTCATTATTGCCCCACCGAGGCACACGGAACTTTCGTGTGGGGCCAGAGATGAACGCGAAAGTTGCCGTCACGGACGGGAAAAGCCATACATGAGGTTTCCGGAAAAGGATCCATGGAAATTGTTCTCTTGAATGCCGCGTTCCGCTGGCAAGGAAATCAACCGCGCCGTGTGCTGTGCAATGACATAAGCCAGGGGCTTTCCGTGTGTGTCTGACGGAAATGACAGATACAGATTGTGTTTCGGGATTCGAGTGCGAAATTGAGTCTGATGGACTGGAAGCAACACACTGAATTCTCGCCGTCAGTTGACAAAGTCATCCGCGATGTTTTGCATCGATATTTACTCATCATATGTACAGTCTGTCATGTCAACAGCTGACATGGTAGGGGAGAGCCCCGAATCTTCCTCAGACGTAGTCTGAAAGACTGGGCCCGGGTCTCACAGTATGACAGGCTGTTCTTCGGACCATGCGGAACAATCAGATTCCAGTCAAGCCAAATGTGAGGAAATATAATTCACGTCAACGCTGCAAGGCGGAATACGGAGCTGGGAATTCGCTTTCCACCAACTCGAACGCTACCATTTCCGAAAAGAACGCAGAGGCGAAAATTTTACAGGTTTACGTGAGCTCACCAAAACGATTGTCAGATGAAACTGGTTTCTTTTTAGGCAGAAAACTCCCTCCACAGGTCTCTCGTACTTGCACGAGACTGGATTAGGAAAAAAATCGAGAAGAAGGGTATAGAAAACATTCTATTGACAAATAGAGGTCCCTCTCTCATTTCGCAGACGAAAGTTCGATGCCATCTCCCGTTGCTGTTGTCGTCTATGAGCAGTTGCTGGATTTCCGGGCAGTCGGAACGATTGCTCCTCATGAGAGGACCAAACGAAATCAAGGACCCCGGGACGGACGCTTCGTTGGAGTCAACGAAAGCCCGTCATGAACTGGGTTGGGGGAAGGGGGTATATGCCCAACTGCAGACGGGTTGATGGAGAGAGACGATGATGACGATGATTCTTGCTGGAAATGAGCACAGAAATCCTTACTCTCCGAGCGAGCGACGACCAAGCATACAGTGCGAACGCACCCTGAAACAAGCCTTGACATATAGCGCCATAGGATTTAATAATTGTTGCGGTGAAACCATTGGAGTATCCCGCTCAGACCACCCAGGGAAAGCCCACCAGACGTGTCCGGCCCCCCATATTTATTTTTTTCTGCCTTAAATGCGATGTAGGGTCCAGCAGATTTTCAAAAATCAGCGTGATCATGAGGGTTACGGTACCCGGAGAAGGCTGCAAGAGTCGGGCTGCGAGATGAAAATCTTTCTTGCTGCCCGTGTTGGAGCCGCTCGGAGAACGACCTGGTACTCTATAATCTCGGAGAATACTGCTTTTCTAGAGGGCAACGAAGGGAAGGTTCGCAGCTTCTCGTTTGTCCGACGGAGGTTAGATGCAAACACACATAGCACAAGTTCGGCTTTTCAGACTTTCGTGAACGAATCGTTCCATGCTCATATGCAAAACCGTCTCAGAGCTCCAATGAAATCGAGTTCCGGAATTCTTCCGAAAGCGGAGGATGAAGTACTCGTTGGAAGGATAGGTTCACTCTGAGGTAGTGTTAGTTAACACATTGAGTGCCATGAGGGACGCCGGCGTCTTCCGGCGTTCGTGCTTGATCCCGAAAACGATCGTTACTGGGACTGATCGTTACTGGGTCGTTACTGGGACTGATGAGTAACGATGTCTCACCCGCTGTCTATTGAAACAGAAGATCCCTGTGTTTGTAATCGTAATCGTCCTGAGAGTCACCGGACCCGGAGCAACCACTGAGGGAAAGGATAGCCAGAGTTCAAAGAAAGAAACGGAAGATCAAATACAGAATGAACGAATGAAAAAAGGAAACTTCAGTGATGATTCTCACCGCGACCGCTCTCCTCGCGAAATTGTGCCAGTTGCTGATCCAGGGAGCCACACGGAACCTAGTTGAGTAAGGTATAATCGTGTTCTGGCTGCGGGAGGCGCACTGCTGCCCCGGACTTTGCCTTCCCGTCAAGGATGGTCCAATTTTTGGGTCGCGTTCGAGGAACTCATCTAGACTGTGGAGGTCGACGTGATGGTCCAATAGGGGCTTAGTAGTTTTTCAAGTGCACATACTTTGGGTGCTCGTTGCGGTCGCGAAACAGGATCAACGGGAGCCTGCTCGCTGGATGGTCCGCTGGGTACCCTCGGAGTGCTACCTCTTGCAAGTGTAGTCGGAAGGCCTCGTTCTGTAGTGCCAAACGCGACTGTCCTGTCTGACTGTCCTCGTTTGTCACGGTTGTTGACTTGATTTCCAGTTCGACGACGACTGGACTCTTCGGGCATAACCGATCGACTGAACTCCTAATGAAGACACGGTGCTTGAATATGCTTTCAAAAATGCGCAGTATTTATTACGGGATCAGAAACAAACAGAAAAATGGCAGGTGCAATCAAACAAGAATTTAATTTCGAGACAGGTGCCAGAGCATCAACGAGAACTCTTCTCGGAGCTCAAACCGCGAGTCAACTTTCCTTCAACAGAACTACGCCCAGAAGACCGGAGAACCGTTTCGAAGTTGAACAAAGAGATGCGACGGAATGAGCTCCTGGGATACTGCTCCCCAACGTCCCTGAGAGGTTGTGCAATGAGCTCTTAGATCCAGGTAGAATTACGTCTGGGCTCCTCTGATGTGAAAGTCTCCACCAACAGCTTGATGCGCCGACGGGCATCAGCCGATCGTTCAACGAATATGAAGGGCTCATTCACAAAATACGATAAGTCCACCGTAGCTCCAGATCCATGTAGTTGTCCGAAGACAGCGCAAGAAGGCTTTCGCGAATGTGCAGAATCTTCCCGCAGAATTCGAAGTGTGCTCATGACATTGCTGGTGAGAATCGTTGCTCGTCGCCCGGCAATGTGAATCTCACGAATGGATTGTTACACGGATTTGGCGAACAAACCACGACCGGGATCGAATTTAGTAATCGTCATGAATGTAACACGGGATTCATTCGATACAATATTCAACAACCATGAACATAGTGGAGGGACTTTCAATCTAGACTTCCAGAGGAGCTATCTTCTGAGGGCTTCCCGTCGTCAAGTAGGCTTGTGCCGCAGGGTATGCGGGATGCCGCTCATCGACTCCAATGGTTTTGAGTAAACGCATCATATCAGATTTCTTCGCAAGCTTCATTCTGTTCCGAGGGACACATTCAAGATCAGCCAGGAGATACTAGAGAATTTTTCGCCTCACTTCAGTATTGTTAGCTCTGTCAAGGGACTGTGGAAGTCGCGTGAAACTTTGATGACATTCGAGATGTGAAATCTTTGCTGCTTCGATAGGAGAAACGTCTCCGTCGTTTTACTGATTCAAGACTAACGAGGCTCTCCATGAACGCATCCTGACGAACCTCGTCGTGGTCTTGGAACATCCTTGAATATGTGAACTGCAAATCGTCCTCTATGAGCCGACGGGCTACGCAAATCGTTGAATTTTCAGCGCGACCACAAGTGAAACTCGGGAGTTTCTCCGTGCCGCATGCAGAGCCTCTTTCCGCTGATTGCTAGCCCAAGAATTGCTAGTCCTGTCTCGAGCATGGGTTGTATCTCGTAATGGATTAATGACGAAAGTGCCCCAAGATTTAACACTCTGCTGTAGGAACTGATGACATCAGAGGTCCGAGGCAATCACATCGCATGATAAGGATGCCGATGCTACATTTCCACAAGACTCAAAAATGTTCTACGAGAGCTGAGTTGACTGGGACATTTTCGATTCTCGGCGATTTGGCGCTTTAGCATCTGACTCTTTCTGAGTTGTACATGATTTCGATCTCGGTCACCGTTCATTCAAAGGATATCTTTATCCTGCATTCGCAAAGACGTCAAGTCCGGAGGACCTCCCAGCCCCGCTATACTCAAATGGGCTTCCTGATTTCAGAGACAATTGCATCGTGTTCCCAATCTTGAAGCCCACCCCCGGTAGGAATTGGATCGCATTAATACGCCATCAACTACGTCCAGGATGAATAGTCGATTTCCTCTAAATCGAAAGGAGGTACAGTGAACCCCCGTTTTATGCGGTCCGTTTCATGCGGTTTACTTTGTGCGAATTCGTTCCATGCGGCTCGGGTTATGCGGTCCCCCGGAACATACGAAAAACGCATTATTTGAGGGTAACCCTAACCGCATCAAACGAATCCGCTCAAAGTAAACCGCAGAAAACGAACCGCATAAAACGGGGGTTCACTGTACTTATCGAGTTTCGTGAATGAGCCCTTCATATGCCCTCAAAGCTTTTATTTGGAGTGAGCTCACAAGCTCTCCATGATAGCTTCCCACCCTTTTCCCGAGGTGGCAGGATGATGGGGCGCAAGTTCTTGTCAACACCCAAGTCGAAACCAGGGTCTCGTCTCGGTCGAAGAACGAGTTCGAGGAGCGTATCAGATCCGCTCACTGAGGTCTGAGTGAGTCCCAGGACCCACCCAGATGAGACCGATCAATACTAGCTCTTATTACGACCCAGTATATCCGGGGTGACCAGAAATACATCAGGCTTGCCGATGTGTGATATATTCCAAGCAAAGAGCTCAGAGTCTCTCGTAGCCCAGGTTCCGTCGTCGGCCCGTGAGCGTCTTCTTGGTCCGCCATCAATGAAGAGTCACCGACCAAGTGCTTCCCAACGGGAAACTGCTCTAGAATTGTGGAGGCGGCAGCAGCTCGCGGGAAGGAAACTGTATTCCCACAGCACTGTCCAGAGTCTTGTGCGATACAAGAATTGGAATTTTTCAAAATCACAACCGAAACCACGCGTTATGTGTACCGAGGCTGGTCGGGTCCGACGGTAATGCCTATCTAGTAGCCGATGAGGTTGCGGAAGAGACCCAGAATGCTGTCAGGTATTCAAGGTTGGATTGAAATGCTTGCCAAGTTTAGGGCGGTCGATTTAACTCCGGCCTCGGTAGGGGGTGCTCCTCGTTGGGAGACCGAAAGATGGAGGCTCAAGAATTCCGGTTGTCAGAGGCAGAGCTGGAGCTCCTCGATGGCTCCCGCTGATGTTAGGATTGTTAGGGGGCGGATGAAATTCTCCGCGCCGTCCGCAGGGGATCGCAGCGACTCTGTAGGTGCAGTTCCGGAATCGCAAGATCCCGAGTTTCAACGGCTTGCCATAGCGGGCATGACGGCGGACCAAACACGATTTCATTTCTACAAAATATCAGTGGTCGGACCGTCAAGGGAGAGCATGAGAAGGTTCATTTTTTACGCCTATGACTGCTCCACAGCTCCGATTGATCAGCGATCCCGGCGAACCCCACCCTGGGATGGCTACTCTGAACGCTGAACGCGTATGTTCGGAGTTCCGTATGAAGTTGGATGAATGGCGATTCGAGATCGTTCCGAATGGAATAGTTGTTCCCGGTCACGGTTTTAATTCATGGAGCTCATAGGGGATGATCGGGCTTAATTCGAACGGCCTCAGTTGGACGCATGCTTGCAGAGGAGTCTGCCGCTCCGCACAGTGAGAGTGAGCCTCAACCTCTGAGATTTCCGCCCATGATCATGAGAGCACAGCTCGCAGCTCGCCCCACAGGCGGCTCCGCACTCAGCAGAGACCATCATCGCCAACAGCGCCGCCATGTTTTTGATGATTGGAAACATTTCCACCACCTTCTCAGGCGCGTTCCTTTGGAACGCGAAGAGAATCGGTGTCTGAAAATACTGTTGGAAGAGTGTCATTGCTTCCTCAGCTCGTTAGGGAGCCGGTGTTGTGAAAATACGGAGCCCCGCTGATCGCTTCGGCAAGCTGAATCAAAGAGGCTCGATTTGAGTGGCACGGAGCCGCTTCAAACGTCATGCCAAACCCGCTAGTCTGAGTTTCAGTCAGCTTTACTCAAAACTTGTGCAGAAATCTAGCACTCGTAGAATAATGGCGATGGACAACGGAGAACTCGAACAAATCGAACAGCTTTGTCATCAGCTGTACGACCCGGCAGGAGATCCAAATCAACGCCAATTAGCCGAGAAGCGGCTTGTGCAGTTCTCCCTCAATCCAGACTGCTTGAATGCTTGTCGAATGCTTCTAGAGCGCGCAAGCTCGCCGTTCTCTCAAGTAGTGGCCATCACTACGATTACGAAACTGGTGAGCCGTACCCCGAATCAGCTTTCGGTTCAAGACCGGCTCGATGTACGCGAATACATTCTTCAATACCTGTGCCATCGACAGAACTTGGCTCCGTTCGTTGTACAGGGTATGCTACAGCTGTTCGCACGTATCACGAAAAACGGATGGCTGGAAGAGGACAAAGACAATTCCTATCCGTTTCGAAACGTCACGGAACAACTGCGTCAGTATGTGCAGGCTTCTGGTCAAGATTGCCTGCTCGGCGTGAGAACAGTACAGCTGCTCGCAGAACTAGTGTCTGAAGTAAACCACAGATCTGAAGCTGAAGCTCATCGAAGTCTCACAAAACAGCGTAAAATTGCGTCATCGTTCCGTGACAATCAACTTTACGACATCTTCTGTATGGCCTGTGAGCTTCTGGATAAGGGTCTTGGCCTGCTACAGACAAATCCACAGGACGAAAACATCATGCTCCCAATGCATCACGTCCTAAGACTGGCCTTCAACTGCTTGACGTTCGATTTCATCGGCACGTCTCCGGATGAAAGTAGCGACGATCTCTGCACCGTACAAATACCAACGGGGTGGAGACCCATCTTCCAGGAAAATATTCCAGGCACTTCAAGGAGTACTGTACAGTTGTTTTTCGAACTCTACCAGCACATGACGCCCACGAACGCTGGATTGGCGCTGAGTTGCGCGGTTCAGATCGCATCCGTCCGAAGATCTCTGTTCAATAACTGTGAACGGGCCAAATTCCTTAATCAGCTAGTGCAAGGCGTAAGTGCTATTTTTCACTTCTTAAGAATCTCTGACGGCCCTGTTGGACATTGTAAAACAAAGCCCCATGTGCAGTGAACCGGGATCCCCGGGTTGCATCATCCATAAGGTGACCGAAACAATGAGCTTCCTTTTCTACAGGTGAAGAAAATCCTCGAAAATCCGCAAGGTTTACAGGAACAGAGCAGCTGCCATGAATTCTGTCGATTGCTGGCAAGGCTCAAATGTAATTACCAGTTAGGAGAACTTGTTAAGGTCGACAACTACACGGAAACGATACAGCTGATCAGCGATTTCACGGTCACGTGTATCCAACTGCCTCAATTCGGGACGAATAGTTTGCATTACTTGCTGAGCCTGTGGCAGCGAATGGTGGCATCGATTTCCTACGTCAAGGCGACTGAACCCCACCTTCTGGAGTTGTACTCGCCGCGCATTGTGCACGCGTATGTTTCTTCTCGCCTCGACATCGCAACCAAGGTGAGGATTGCTTCATCGGATTCCTGGATTTCAAACTCGCTCTCTTCCAGGATGCTAACAGTCGAGGCCAATCATGTGCTCCTCTACTCCAAGAAAAGAACTGCAAAATGAAGGCGGAAAAATAAGATTTCCGGAGAAGGGGACCCCTTCCACTCTGGGAAGTCAATCGGAACGCTTCTTTCCAGGTCGTTTTACAAAATATGGAAGATCCTCTGGACGATATCGGAATGGTACAGCAACAGTTGGATCAGTTCTCAGTGATTTGTCGTTGCAAGTATGACAAGACGTGCCAACTCCTCGTGCAGATCTTCGACACAACTATTTCCGGCTGTCAAGCGGGTACGTGATCCACGGATTTGGCATGGTGAAACTGTGGTGGGGCTCTACTCGAATCCGATGGCAAGTTCACTCATTATTATGTCATTACTATCTCAGGTTCTCAAGACAAAAAAGTGGCTGAAGCGCAGCTAGCCTGGTTGGTGTACATCATTGGCGCTGCTATTGGAGGACGAGTTTCTTTCTGCTCCACCGAAGAACAAGATGAAATGGACGGGCAGATGGTATGCCGAGTCCTTCAACTGATGAACCTCACAGATCCCCAGAATAGTTCCGATGGTGGGACACCGGTTGCTTCAGAAAAATTGGAGCTAGCCATGCTGAGCTTCTTCGAGCAATTCCGGAAAATCTACGTTGGTGATCAAGTTCCTAAAACGAGCAGTGTATACGTGGCCCTGTCAGAAGTGCTGGGCCTGGCTGATGACTCCGCCGTTCTGGCAGTGTTCGTGCGAAAAATCATCACGAATCTCAAGTGCTGGAGTACATCGGAACTGGTTACGAACAAAACTCTCCATCTACTCTCAGAGCTTTCAGTCGGATACTCGAGCGTACGGAAGTTGGTCAAGCTCGAAGAGGTTCGTAGCGATTTTCGGACACTTCTCTCCCTCGTCCTCCGTAGATACGGAGTCCGGCATCATTTTATTATCTAATTCTCTCCCAATCTTCCAGGTCCAATTTATTTTGAACAACCACAGCGCCGAACATTTCCCATTCTTGGGCTACCCTTCGGGAATCACGGACACACGATGCCGCACTACATTCTACACGTCGCTAGGTCGGATGCTCCTGATTGATCTCGGTGAAGACGAGGAACGTTTCGATCATTTCATGGTTCCATTGACGAGCACAATCGAAAACGTCGGTAGGATCCTATTGAGTAACGAGCAAATCTCGATGTTCAACTCTGAAGAAACGAAAAAATGTCTCGTCGGATTGGCCAGAGACCTGCGTGGACTGAGCTTGGCGTTCAACACTAAAACGAGCTACATGATGCTCTTTGAATGGATATTTCCAAAATACATTCCCGTTCTACATCGTGCCATTGAGATCTGGTATCACGATCCTGTGGTTACGACTCCGGTCCTAAAACTCATGGCCGAGCTCGTTCAGAACCGGTCACAACGACTCCAGTTCGACGTATCATCCCCGAACGGGATATTGTTGTTCCGTGAAACTTCAAAGATGATGGTCACCTACGGAACGAGGCTTCTCAGCATAGGAGAAGTGCCCAAAGACCAGTTATACCGCATGAAATTGAAAGGAGTGTCGATCTGTCTCTCGATGTTGAAAGCTGCTCTTTGTGGATCGTACGTCAACTTTGGAGTTTTCAAACTTTACGGAGATTCGGCGCTGGACGACGCGCTGAACACTTTCATCAAAATGCTAACCTCGATCCCGCAAGAGTCCCTGCTGAGCTATCCTAAACTCAGTCAAACATACTACGTGCTTCTGGAGTGTTTGACGCAAGACCACATGAACTTCATCGCAAAGTTGGAGCCTCCAGTATTCCTGTACATCATGTCTTCGATCTCCGATGGTTTGACCGCCCTGGAAGCGATGGTGTGTACAGGGTGCTGTGCCATCCTCGATCATATCGTGACGTATGTCTTCAGATTCCTGAACAAGTCGAAACCGACGAATCCAGCGGATGTACCGACAAGCGTGCAAGTGCTCGAACGGCACCCCGAAATCCTGCAGCAAATTTTAGCAACACTGTTGAATATTGTCATGTTTGAGGACTGCAGAAACCAGTGGTCGATGTCCCGCCCGCTGCTAGGCCTCATACTCCTGAATCCCGACTACTTCAGACAGTTGACGATTTCTCTTGTTGAGGCCCAGCCGCCCGAGAAGCGGACAGCCATGATGTCTTGGTTTCAAGCGCTTATGCTAGACATCGACCGAAATCTGCTGAACAAGAACAGAGATAAGTTCACGATGAATTTGTCCGTTTTCCGAAAGGAGATCAATGAATCGCTCAAAGGCCAGACCTGTGGAACGCACACTTTCAATGAAATGATGAGTTAGGCTCTGTCCTCTGCGAATACCCTCACCGTGTTGTTTGAATTTCGATATTCACGGACGCAAGTCGAGGGATATGGTATTCACGAAGGCGGATCGATCATCTCCCCGATGTTTGGGAAGAGGAATTTGGAAGATGGGATATATCCCTCCTCTCTCGGGAGCATCGACTCATGATGTGAGCAGTGGTATTGAGAGAGAGTATGAGTTTGTTTTCAGTGAGAAAAGCCTGAATTTGTGATGGAATTTATGCGCAAGAGCGAAGATCGCCGAACTTTTCCGCGTGGCGACCCCGAAGCATCGATCATTCAGAGATCCGCACTCCTGATCATATGTGAAGACACTCAGAAGTGCGTCTTAAGACGACGCTGACGAAATTCGAAATGTCTCGAGCACAGCATTTAGTATCATCCAGTTCTCATCACCGTCAGAAGAATGAGCTCTTATTGAAGCCGCATGAAGGAGAACAAACAGGAAGATATTGTACTTTTCATGAATCATCGGAGAAGAATAAACCATGGATGCGATCGGTGACAACTCACCGTTTGTATTTTGAGCCAATCGGGAGCTCATCATTTTCGGGATGTAGGCAGATTCATTCGGAAGCGTTCAATATTTACTTTCATAGTGGCTCGCCATACCTCGAGATATGCCAACTGGTGTGAATAGCAATACCTGCCTGAACCATGCTACACCTGTACATCCACGCATGGAATTGGTCTTTACATGATTGAGCCTGCAGGCGGAAATAATCACTCAGAGCATTACAGACCATTGAAGACCGTTTCTTAGACGCAAGAACCTCAGGAAGCTCGGTTCCCTCTTGTGCACTCTGAGGGCCCTTGAGTTTGTGTAGGAGTAAGCGTGCCTCCACTCTGGGAATTCGAGTCTCTAGCGGCAGAGAAAAGTGGTCATGCTATTCAAGGGTAGAATTTCATTGTCCATGGAAACTCTCGGATTCGCGGAAATATAGATGAGAGAATCGTGGTCACATCGGCTGCTTATCGAAGCTACACTCGATTTCTGCTCTACCGAGAAAACTGACACCCAGCAACTTTCTCGCAATGGTGTAGGTGTCCCCCATGATTTCTTCGTTGTGTCGCCGTCATCCGAACAATACCGATACATCTGGATCGGGCAGGCCACCAAATACTTCTCCCTCCGCAGGCAGTATCTTCACAAGTTTGGGCGTTGTCTTGCGAGGACGTTATAGATTCTCTCGGAGAACAATCACGCTTGAGGCGAGGTGCACCTCTCAGAGCAGAGGATTCAGAATCTATCGAAGTTCACGAGATGGCAGAGAGTTCTCGATGACGAGATAACGGTGTCAATGTTCATATTCCCCCTTTGCGACAAACAAACGCGGTGCGCAGGAACAATCGTCGCAACTAACGGGTCAGGTTGTGAAGAGGTGCAACCTCATGGAAAAATCGCCAGCCTTATCGAGAAGAGACCCGGTAGACTAAATTGATGCTATATTCTTGCCGGATCTCTGCGCACTTGACATGGGTTCCTTGTTGATTGGCGAAAGGAAACATCAAATGCAGCGGGTTACCGGGTCGGCCGTCTCATGGGCTTTGTGAGCCGTTGAGTGTTGCGAGTTTCCCACGGAGCCAATTTCGCTAGTGAGTCATTGGACCCTTCGTCTTGATTCGCTTTGGTGGTAGGCCTTATTCGAGAAAGAATGATCCTCCTACTTCACCCTGCGGGGAAACAGAAACCCTGGAGTGATCCGAGCGTTGGAAACGGATCAATGCGCATTTGAATAAAAGGAGTGACGGATGAATAAGTGCGTAGGTGTGTTTCGGCCGGATTGCAATCGACTCGACGAGATCAGCTTCTGGATTCGGAAAGTTGAGAGGCTCTGACTTTCATAGCCGCATCTCCGCACCTATGAGGCCGCAGCTGATAATCTTCGCCATGTTCTCCTTGTCGCCATTCTCAGTTAGATCGTATCCGACATCCATGCGACGGCTTTCTTATTAGTTATTAAATTTTCCAGTTGGTTCAAGACTCCAAATTGCTACGCGTCTACTCGTATCATATGTCATAAGTCCTTGGCTCAAAAATGAGTAGGTGCAGTAGATCAAGCGGTGCCCGGATCACGCTTTTCTGCCCAGCAAAAATCACTGTCCCCACCGATTTCATCCGCTTGCCGGGAGTCATAATTTCTGCATTCTGATCCCATTTGGTCGTTTCCGTAGACAGCCTCCGTTACACACGGCGAGCGTGCGCTCTGACTGAGCAGTAACTCATCCTTGCGGCTTGTCCGAACAAAAGTCATAGCCGTTGAACCCGTCAAGCCCGTTTTGACATAAACTCCGCGCGGAAACATAATCCGATCCGGAGTTTTATTTGTCTAGCGTCTAGCATGTCCCTTGGGACACTCGAAAGTATTGCAAAATGCTGGACCACTAGATCTATCAGCTATCACGGTAATCATCTGAGACGACCGTCGTGGGGTGGAACTTGTTGGGAACAATTTGCAGCACAAAAGATGTGCTTCCTTATCACAGGTTCCTAATCAGCTCCGCGAGACTATCAGGAAAATTTTCGCGCCTTGCTCCAGGAGGAGTGTAATCGACTTGAACTTGAGTCTCATCAATGTTCTTCACGCGAAGCTCGATTTCGCCCGAGCATCAGATAACAATCATCTTTCACCATAGCCAGCCAGCTGCTGCGAGCTTCTCAGGGGAGGAAGACATTCGAGGGAGAGTTGGAGGAGGAGGGTGTGAGAAGTCGTCTGCAAAACATCCAAGATGGTGGCGCCCTTTGTTGCTGATGTCGCCTGAGAGGGTTGTGGTTGGTTCTTGAACAACATCGGAGTTTTCTTC
Organism: Neoseiulus californicus; assembly: GCA_028455905.1. Classification (NCBI taxonomy): domain Eukaryota; kingdom Metazoa; phylum Arthropoda; class Arachnida; order Mesostigmata; family Phytoseiidae; genus Neoseiulus; species Neoseiulus californicus. The sequence goes on from JAMQGS010000014.1 coordinate 1,242,748, forward strand.
TTTAATTGGAGCTCTCCGACAGTAAGCGTTCGCCATCTGCTGCTCTCCGTGATCGTGTGCATCTCTGACTGCGGCTCGACCTGCATTTCGATCATGGAAAGCGACGACGAGCTGGCTTTTGGCATCGACTCGGGTAAGTGACAGCCCCACTACGTCGTACGTATAGCTTGTTCCAACCTTTTCACTATCAGACAACAATCTCCCGGAATCCGAAATGGTGTTAGTATCCGTACATATGTTAGATTCCGGATAGATTCGAGCTCTTGAGCTGTATTTCGCAAAGCTTCCGATTTGGCGGATGGCCAGGGCATGGTTCCCAGATTCACGGCCAATCAAAGCAGGGACTTCCTTCCCTGGATGAATCGGGTAGCTACGTACAATCAAGGACTGATAGAGCTCTCAGGCTCCTGAACTAGTCAAACATGCATTGTCAGAGTAACTTCGACGTGATGTCCCCCCCTCCCGTCATGGATCCAATGAATCGCTTCAATATTATTCGGTTTAAGTAGGCTACTGTGAGTCACGATCATGTTCCCCGATCGTAAGTTGGAGGGACTCAAGTATACACAGTGAATCCGATGAACCGAATAATCGATGTGATGCTCTTTCTGGGCAATGTTGCATTTAGCACTTTTTGTTGAACATTGTTTGGCGAGGTAGTTTTCGGTAGAGCTCCAGCTGCGTCTGCAGGTCCATCGATTTCCGCATAACCGTAGCCTTGCGATCGTCGACCTCGGACTCCATCAGCGGATCTTCACCTCTACCGTGAATCGGCCGTAGTCATGCACGGGTGTGCAGCTGATTGCGGCTGAGATGGCCCAAGTGTGCGTGCATTGGAGGAAACGTTCGATTAGGACCTTTAAGGTCTGGGCGATGGGAAAAATCCGAACGCCGAATGATCTTCCTGCGGGAAAGCCACGATATTGGATTGAAAATCATGCCTTCGTCTGCTTCACCGCGATTGTATCCATCGGCACTGGCGGAATCCATCAGTTCAAAACACGTGATTCTGTGTACCTCCCGTATATTTGTGATCCGGTCCCAGCTGACGCCGACTTTCCGAAGAACCTAGGTTCTTTTCGTCCGATCAGCGTATCAATAGTGAGCTTCTTCCGTGGTTTTCGGCTTGGGAATTCCGGCCGGGAATGCAAGATCGCCACCCACCCTCCCACGCGTACACGGCGCACGCTCCGAACGCAGGTCTCCAGAGCACTATTCCATCCAGTTTGACCTGTTTTCGTGAAGATGTATCAAACGGGACATCTATCCTTCGCCGAATCACTTATATCTGAAGAATAATGAAGATTGTATAAAACTTGACCTGACTTTGTCTGTTAGTGAAAGAGCTTCTACCTGAGTCATGAGTTGGTTCCGATCCATTGCTATGTAACACTGATCAGATTACTGATGGAAAAACCTGAACGAGTCGTGTCTTTCTTGAAGGGAATGAAACCTCGGGAGAGGATGAAGAAATGGGTTTAGAAGCAGAGCCCGCTAACTGCCCTGGTGGGAGACGCAGTGAAGACGAGTCTCCTTACCAGGTGTTATCAACCGAGCAAATCGTCGATCATATGGTTGAAACCATTCGGGAAGTCAACATGATCGTTCAAGTGAGTGGGAAACGACGACCTCGGTTGAGATCCCTGATTGAATGGTGCATCATCAGGAAAAAATGGGTACTGACCTTGTATCTTCCCCAGATACCGCCGACGACAACGCGGATATTGTTGAATCATTTCAAATGGGATCGAGAGAAGCTTTATGAGAAGTACTACGACGGAGATCCGGACAAGCTCTTTCAACAGGCACATGTCGTCAATCCCTTCAAAATGTTTCCCATTGGGGAAAAGGTACGTCGGGGATCTGCTCCAATACGATGTTTCCTTTACGCGGATAACAGCTCAAAGTGTATGCGAAAGATAGCTCTTGCACTAACTGATCTCTCCGACAGAAGACGGCTTCACAAAGCTCAACAGAAGAATGCGAAATCTGCTTGAAAAGGGTTCCCTCTTGCCAAATGGCTGCTCTAGCCTGCGAGCACCGCTTTTGTACAGAATGCTGGAATCAGTATTTGACGACGAAGATTATCGAAGAAGGTGTTGGTCAAACGATTTCCTGTGCTGCTCACGGTTGCGACATCCTCGTCGACGACCAGACAGTGATGCGATTGATCATAGATCAAAAGGTTCGTAAACCTTCCTCGTGCTACCGACGCGAAATACGAGATGCTCCATTGAACTTTGATTTCACACCAGGTTGCTGTGCTCTGGGCTCCTTGAGACTCATGCAAGTCAAATGCTTCTTCTAGGTGAAACTTAAGTACCAGCACCTCATTACGAACAGCTTCGTCCAATGCAACCGGCTTCTGCGTTGGTGTCCGAAACCGGAGTGCACCAACGCTATAAAAGTGGGTGTAGTTTCTGAGCCTTGGGGGCTGGCAACTTTACCCATAATTATGTCTCCAGTGTTGTCGTTTTCGGACCGCGATCGTTAATCATTTTCTTGTCCGCAGGTGAATTATGTTGAGGCTCGCTCTGTGACTTGTAGATGTGGACACGTTTTTTGTTTCGCGTGCGGTGAAAACTGGCACGATCCCGTCAAATGTAGTCTGTTAAAGAAATGGCAGAAAAAGTGTGACGACGACTCAGAAACGTCCAACTGGATTGCGGCAAACACAAAAGAATGCCCAAAATGCAATGTCACCATAGAGAAGGTAAGCATCACTCGGAGAGAACGGAGGATGATAATTATCATTCAACCCTACGGACGTCCAGATAATGTATCTGAGCCCTCTCCTTCCGAATTCACATGGTAATAAATTGTATTGCAGGATGGAGGATGCAACCATATGGTGTGTAAGAACCAAAATTGCAAGATGGAGTTTTGTTGGGTGTGTCTTGGCCCGTGGGAGCCCCACGGCTCATCCTGGTACAACTGCAATAGGTCAGTATCATCCTCCAGTACTCATCTCGATCCCTGATCCCACGAGCGTCTCGTCCCATACATGGGCGGCAGACCGCTCTAGACCAGCGGTGGCCAAACGGGGGGCCGCAAACTCCTAGGGGGCCTCCATCAAATTTTGGGGCTCCGAGGGCAAATCGTGTTCGACATGACCTGAATGGCACACATATATGTATATGGAATATATGGAACTCCCTGTCGGGTCCCCCAAAACCTCAGCCTCGATTCAAATGAAGAACGCAAGGCTCACAATCAGTGCCTAGAGTGGACTCCCAGCACTCTATTCAGAACTCTGGACATTTACCACATCCTTGAGGTTGGCCAAACGCATTCCCGCTTTTTACACGGGAACGCGCCGATCAGGGAGTAGGAGTATTTGAAAGTAGCGATCTTCCCATGCAGCACATTCGCACCCAAGTCACCGAGCTCCAAGACTGGACGAAGCAAGGAAATTACAGGGGGTCCGCGAGGGTTAGAGGCAACGGCGAGGGGGGCTGCAGAGGGAAAAAGGTTGGCCACCGCTGTTCTAGACAATAACCCAGTACGTGCGATGCAGAAACCTAACATTTGGATTCGTTCACTTCAGGTTCGACGAGGAAGAAGCTAAGAAGGCTCGAGATAGTCAAGAAAAATCTCGGGCTGCGCTTCAGAGATACTTGTTCTATTGCAATCGCTATTTGAATCATATGCAATCATTGAAATTTGAGAACAAGCTCTACTTGTCGGCCAAGCAGAAAATGGATGAAATGCAGCAACACAACATGTCTTGGATTGAAGTGCAATTCTTGAAAATAGCAGTGGACGTCCTGTGTCAGTGTCGTCAGACCTTGATGTACACCTACGTTTTCGCTTACTATTTGAAAAAGAATAACCAAAGTGTTATTTTTGAAGACAACCAACGAGATTTAGAGAACGCTACAGAGAAACTCAGTGAGTATCTCGAGAGGGATATCACGTCGGAAAATTTGCAAGATATCAAACAAAAAGTTCAAGACAAGCACAGGTATGTGGCATCCGGTTTCGTTCTAGCTCCTTCTAGCAGATCATTTTCTCGATCTAGTGCGTTCGTCGGCATCGACATGCTCTGACTAAACATATCCTGGATTCCATGATTTTGGCTCGACAGGCAAGCCTCACTGTGACACTGATCATGGTAATTCTTTCGGCAGGTACTGTGAGAATCGACGACGAGTGCTCCTGGACCACGTGCACGAGGGTTATGAGAATGATTGGTGGGAGTACAACGACGAAATCAAAACGTTGCCCAAGTAACTCAATCCTCACCCTGAAGTGGCAAACGATAAAATCAGTTGTATGCTCGATAGCGTCTTAATGGTAGTTTCTGTCTTTCTGGATACGCTTGCAGACAGAGCTTCGGGAGGCCTCTGTTCTGAGAGGTTTCGCGTGAATCTTGCCCACTTCGTCGTGATACGATAATCGTTCTTTCCTAGATGACGTGCAATGCGCGGTACTCTGCTCCTCTTTATGTATCTCTGTAAGTTTCCCCCTCCAATCATTGTAGACGACATCGTCGCTTATCTCTTCAAAGTGACCAAATGTTTTCTTTATGGCTCGTTTTCGATATTTCCATGAGGTGGGCAGTTCGATAAAAGTTTAACAGAAGTGAATACAATCGGAAGAATCCCAATGGGGAGGGGTCGGAGTTGAGGTCATGATGTTCAGTAGCCTCTTAAGAGAGACTCGAGTAGGCAACAGATGAATATTCATCTGGGGAGAGTCTGTCGAGTGATTTTCTAAGCGAGACAGGGTCTGGATTCTGTCTGATAGCTAAGCTCCTTGATGCCTACGTAGACGAGCGGACTCTCCGAGTTGTCACGATGGAAATCCATTGACCGGAGATATGCATAAGTGATGGCGAATTAGAGATACAGGAGCAACTCGAATGACCGTACATTTATCTTGAGAAATGGGTGTAACTGGTGTGAGACGGAAATTTGTAATCTGATCTGATGCTTTTTCAGCATATCAAATCAATTATTTCGTTTGGTTACTTTAAGAGAGAACGCGGGCAGGGAGTAGCTCTGCAAAGGGGACGCGACTCTCCCGTTTGTCTGGTTCATACGAAAAATGATCGCCGTCAAAATGTTGTTGTGTCGAAATTCGAGTTTTCAACCTAGTCGTGCCGAGAGTTGTACGAACTTTTCGCTCAGTCCCTCGTCTTGGATCGGTTCAGACGGCAACTCAAGTAACCGCGTGCGAGGTTTGAGGAAAGAGAGAGCCTTCATGTCTATCTTTCGTGATTCATGAAATAAACATCGTGTGAGAGTTCCTGACGCCGCGAGAGATGTTTGTTAAAAAAAGAGAAAAATTGTTCAGGCACAACTGAAGCACAAAATAAAAACACTGTAAATTTACCACTTCGTTCTCCTGTCTTCCTTGAGGCTTCATAATAATCGATACCCATGGATATCAAAAATTCTCATATTCTTTGCGTACTTGATGAACTGAAATACTATGAGGTCCGTAGTCACAGGTAGCACGGAATTCCGCCCTTGTCGGACGGCGAAAACTCTGCGGTCCGAACCCACAGCTCGCGAGTCGACAATATCCATTTCCACTGATCACGTCTGTTTACGAGGCTCTCATCGTAAGTATTGGAGGGTGATACGTACAGTCTTCGATTTCGACAGCGGTCCTGCTCTGGCTCAGTAGCCCTCGACTCCTGAATTCAGGAAACTTGCACAACCTGCTGATTGATGAGCAGCGCGTCAAGCATTGAATGTATGGAATCATCGCGAGGGCATTCGATTTGATTGTCAGCCAAGCGTTAAACTTTGATGACTTCCCGGAGGACTCCTATACTCTGCAGAGGGGTCTGAGCTCGCGGAATTGCAGAACCATTGCGTAACAGAATTTCAGACGGACCAAATCTCTTGTCAAGGGGGCAACGAGGACAGCTTGCGGCATAGAGTTGCGACTCCTCAGAGCCGCAATCATGATCTCACCCAGGACAGGCAGTTGCTGATGCTTTCGAAATGAGACTCGAGTTGCTGGGATTCCCTCAATGACACATCTCCCCGGCACTTTCCAAGAATTTGCTAACCTGGGATCGGGAAACGCTCTACTACGTATGAAAAACACTTCGTTGACTGAAATTTTGGACAACCTCTTTCAGGAATCAATGAATTTGTACCCAGATCTATAGAGATCGGAACCGGACAGAGTTCGCTGATCAATTCATGGCGGATGCACTACGTAAAATGAGAAGCCATCGCAGAATAGACCAACAAGATTTTTATTGTTGTTGTAATGTAATTGCACTAAATTTCTTCCATAGGATTCGTTCTTTCTCATAAAGCCAGCCACGTACACACTTGAATTTCATCCGCACTGAACAGTCGGGTTAGATCAAGAGCATCGAGGAGCCTGTTGTAAAGTAGACTACTCAATGCCAACTCGTTAACAAATCTTCAAGAGGACATTTTCCACAGAGTTTGTTCAGCTGTTTGCAGGTTCCTTTCGCATTCTTCAAATATAACAGTCATCTGATCTGATCCAGACTGGAAACTAGCTCCCTCATCATCAATCATTCGATCAGTGTTCATCCACTCAATCGCTTATTCGTTCGTTCTTTCCTCCTCTCATTCATTCATATCTTGTATCACCTCCATCGTTGACGCTGGTTGATTGATTGATTGATCGATCGATTTTATTGAAACTTGAATGATGATTGTTTGACGACGAGTGAACGAGCGAGTGCGTCTTTTTCCTTGGGTTTCACAAATCTTTGCGCCCCTCGAATGGTCAATGCCTAATCAGATTTGCCAGAGCATGATCCCGCCGTTTTCGAACATAACAGTCACATACACGCGCGAACGATTCGCATTCAACGGTCAGGTTAGAAGGTAAAGAACTCTGATAACTTAGATCCGATCAAACCCGTTTTCATCAATCAGCCGTTACACGCATTCGAGACCAAGTACCACATGGTGACGAGGGTGGAAGAGGATAATATGGGTGACTAAAAATAAAACCGCGTTCAAACTTCCTCGACCATTTCTCATCAACATTATCATCAGTAAGCACACGCTTCCTATTGGTGGAGTTAGTTCTTGTTTACGATGGTGACGTTGCTGGTATGTGTCGGTGTAGTTGTTGCAGAATCGACGCGGTTTGTTTACACGATAAGAATTGTCATAGTGATAACAATTATAATCATAACGCTTTCTCTCTCGCTCCTTCACCAATCACACAAACACGCACAATCACACACGGTGTTCCTCGCAGGTTCCGCTCGCTCAACCATTTGGTTCTCCAACATCACTCGTCTCAGCAACCTCACCATCATCAACTTCTTTATCATAATCATCATCGTCAACATCAAAACCACCATTTTCATCGACTGCTCCCTCGCACTGGTCGAACACGAGACTTCGGTCGTTACCACTTCCATCTCATCAATTTTTGCTTGAGAAGCTCAATTCAGTTCGAATTCCTCCAGAGAGATTGACGGATCCAACGGTGATCGCATCAACCATGACAGCTAGTCTAACGATCACAGTATGTCCGAGGCCCACTCTACCTTCAACCCATGAAATGGTTTTGTACTCCAACGAGCGATTGATGGGGGTGGGTTTCCATGGCTTTCGCTAGTTCAGAGATGAGTCGGGTCAACGGAGAAACGTAACTCGCTCCCAAATAATTGTGATCGATCTTTCGAATCTGTAGAGGATTCTGTCCGGAGCTCTTGGATGCCTCAAATGTCAGCGCAGAGTAAGTGAGACATCAGCGTCTATGCTGGTATAGCTTTTGGTTCTTAGCAATTTTCGATCGAACGTCCGGTTCTCGTGTCGAACAACAAATCTTGATTTAGTCCGTAGAAATGTGCGCAACATGGTTTTCAGCAACTCCGACAGCCGACCTGCTCACTAATCCTCTCCATCGCGATCATAAACAGACAGTTGTTGGTGTTGTCGTTGCTGATATCAAGTCCATCGTCTTTTCATTCGCCATCGCCATCGACACTCTCATCATTCTCACCGTTCCACATTCTCGCGCAGCGTATGGTCGTCCCGTGACGAGTCGGTAATCATCGAAATTATCACTGTCTGCAGTATACCATTGTTGTCGTCATAAGCCAATTTCGGTTCTTCGTCTGAGTGGTGATTCTACTCCAAAACAGAATTCGAGAAAGCGGCCGCAGGGTGGTGAAAGGCGAGATCCGGCGCAGCGCCATAGCATCAGCGAAAGGCGGCGAACATCGATGCGGTCAATTCAATCATTTCAAATCCTAAATATCCCCTCTGAACGAGCCGGCCGACAATCATGATATCAGAATATCGGCACGGAAAGAATCATTCTCCGAGACAATCTCTGCCCGATGAACCGCAAATCTAACTGAGTGCGATGAATCGGAGAGGGTTAGAAATACATAATCCATGCTACCCCGCTCTGTTATGACGAATATTGTAGATATTCAATCCATGGTAAAATTGTCGATTTGTCCCCACGAACAAAATAAATTATAACCGAACACCCCCACACCGGTAGAAAAAAAAAACACCACCCAACGAACGATGACATCACACGAAAGTTCGTCGTCGATCAAATGCTTAGCCGGCAACAAGATCTGGACAGAAGTGATCAGTATCATGCACGCTCGATACATACTGTCATTGATCATGATAAGACCGAATGAACGATGATGATAATATTAAAATGTATAGGGGTCGTTTGTCGACAGTAGCTGATGAGATAATGTACTACTTATCTATTTATATAGGGCGTGTGTGTATATATATATTCATATGCTCATATATTAACTCGAAATGAACTGCCAAGTCAATCATTCGCAAATCCATCCATTCAACCGGGTCTGAACAATGTTTTCCATGTTTTATCTGTACCAACGTCGGAAGTATCACCAAGTCATCACTCGATCACACCCCACCATTCCTCAATTAACCAAGCTCGATCGATACGAGTTTGTCTCGAACCCATTGTCCTTCCGAAGATCGCTCGTAACGCTCAACCCCGTCATGTTCCTCGTGACGGATAATCTTTCCCGAAATTCTCGCTGAGGCTATTTCTAGCCCTCTCGTGGCAAGGCTACCAACGAAACGTGTTCTCAAGTAATTACAATGGTCTCCGGGCCCACGCATCCTATGCTCCATCAACAAGGTCTTGACTTTACGCCATCGGATAAAATTCGCAAAACCGGTCTCCTAAAATCGATTGCCTGCAGTCCCATAGTCTATAATGAATTTTCTCTCGACATATATTCACAAGAAGGTGTTAAGAACCGCGAGTACGCAGGTATGCCGGACCGCATACACTCTCGCGCAAGGCAGCAAGAATGAGGTCCTCGCGGAGGTCTCATAGCGATTTCATGCCGAAGAGTGTATGCGAGCCTCAATACCTGTGTGCACGCGGACACAGATGTCAGTTGGTTTGCTTGTTGAGATGTAAGTGTGAACATTGAAAATTCTAATCACATCCCCCTATATCAAACTAATATTCCGAATTCTATACTACGATAGTAGGTTTACGGTCCTAGCCCACAAACGACCCAACGTACTCCGAATGAGTTCTCTCGTTGTATCCTTCTCTGCACGGAATCTAGTCGGAAATTTTCGGGCTCATCTTTCCCGTTTGCTTAATATTCCTAGGTCTTCCCGCATTCACGAATCGTTCTCCATTGCACCTCCCGAAACATACCATATATATGTATATTTTTATGTCCATATTTATATCCTACTTTTTTCCATCCTCAATAAGCATTCAGTGGTCTTGCCGCGAGCAACCCGTGATCTGAACGGCAGCATCGATCACACGAGGGATTTTCGAACAAAAATTAAAAACTGACGAGGGCAGAGAAATTGCAAAGTTTTTGACTCGCTCCTTGGTCTTCGAATACTCAAATCCGTGTTTCGTGGTTGTATATCGTGATCGTGTATCGTCTCTGTATAAGTATAAATATATTGCGAACTAAAATACCGGGAAAAGTTTCTGCGGTAACGCATGGTTTCGGGTGAGCGTGTGACCAATGCATGCCAATAACCAGGTTGTTGGTAGGTCGCAACTTCCATCGCCACTCACCTCTTGTGTACATTGATTCTTCGTAACAGTAGTTTGACGAGCATTGCTGGCTGCCGCATACCACACTCTTCCGTCTCTTCCTCGGATATACTCCGTCGACGATCTGTCCTCACAATCGAGAACAGCCATCGCCTTCTTCATCATAATCATCGATGTTCGTCCGTTCGTAACTTCGGAACTCCGAGCGCAACAAATCAGGCTCCTCAAGTTCCGCATTCGTATAAACTCTCCATACCACGCTCAACACCATTGCCTATAATTGCGCAGGTTGTACACAGATTTATGTACACACACATACACACATTCACTCCGGCACAGAAGGATCTGTGTCCAAAACGCATACAACGCAGCCGATGTAACATATATGGGTTAACAAAAACACGGCTCTCGAGTTGAAAGTTGAACAAGAACAACAGGAGGAGACGGGGTATCACAACTTGTACGGAGACCATTGTGGACCAATCCCCGTAGAACACACAGAGCGGCCGGCGTAGGGGCCGTGATTTCAACTCATTGCGGTACTTTGCGATGCAAGCGTGAGGTAAAATCGCGCGGAACATTAGGAACGAATGCAGCGGTCCAGATAAAACAGGGGACGTTGCCACTTCACCAACGGTAGATTTCAGGCAACATGCATCCAGAGAGTGGGAACAGAGTTCCGATGATTGGATTGCGGGGTATAAAAAGCTTCGAGACTCGGGACTGGGGGAGGCGCGACGGCTTTGCGCAGCCCGGTCAAATCAGACGTTCGCGCGTGCGTCAGACATCTGAAATGAATTTCCGGGTGAAGCGTTAAGACCCTGTCGTGATTGATTCCGTGTAGCTTGAACTGCACACCAGCACGAGCAATTTTGGCTCAAACACAGCCGGGAGAACGTCATGGATTTTGCTTCCTCGCAACTCCGAGGAAGATCGAGGAGGACCGAATCCATCATAACCCGACAGCTCAACGAGCAAACAAGCCGGGCAGGACGGATGAATCAATCGATCAATCCAGATTTCAAGAATAGGGGCTGCTTACAAGAATTCGTCCGAAGGATCCGAAGCTTCGTTACGCAATCAACTCAATACTGCGAGATTTCCTACGGCACTTGTCCAAGCTTCTGCTGAACAAGGTGCCTATCAAACCGGTTTGAAGACAATGAGTCACCGGATATAGGTGGTTTGCCCTGTCGTTCTTCTCGTTCAAACAGTGGGGAGCAGCAGCCAGGCATAATGCGCAACTTCGAAATTGTTTTTTCCTTTTGTCAATCTGTCAGCTTGTTAGTAGATTTGTTTGAATCGGTGTATCGCTTCTATAGCCGATCATTCACACTCTTATTTCTCGAACATCGTAGAGTCGTTCTCCATGCTCACTTCCTTCTCTCTACACACCTGGTAATCATTCCCTCGCTGTTCAGATCGGCTTGACGATCGTTCTTAAACCTTCGTCGCAGCTAGAAGTTTACTAAGCAACAATATTAATCAGTTATAACACGTTTCACCGGGTTTCATTTCCATTCATCGTCGTCGCTTGACCTGTAGTCGGATCGGGCCCTCGGAACGCTTGCTCACAGTTTCTCTTCTTCGCTGTCTTCCGTCTCTGGGAGAATCAGATCAACGTCGTATCATCGGATCATAAGGAGAGCTCAACCCCACGTCCACAAAACCCGCGAGGGAGACTTCTTTTCTTCGTCGCTCGCTCATTTTGTTGGTTTGTCGGATACGTAGGAAACACAGACGCATAGATGGATGGATGGATGTTTTTTTTTCTCCGATGATAGCTCGTTCAGCGGTTGCAAGCTAAGGTAGAAATTCGTTTGGTCAGTTGAATTCGGAAGCAAGTCGAAGAGAAAACACTGAAGTGCGGATCGAATTCCTCGCGAGACTCTCGCCTGACTGACTATAAACGACCATCGACCGAACCGACAAACCAACGAGCGCGCGGACTGCAAAAGATGCTCATCGGGGATGTGGCGTCTCAGGAGGCACGAACTTCAAGTCGGAGCACACAGGCGGTCAAAGTTTTCGTTCACAGGTCGAGGTGTCGTCCTAACTGGTGTGAGATGCTCGAGCCTGTTTCGATGTCTCGAACGTTTGCGGCTCGAAAATCCGTCCGGAAGAATTGAAGTCGGTTGTTGATGATGAACGAACAAATTGAACTTGGGAGGCGGTTGATTTTCAACAATTGAACATTTTCCACGTGTCGCAAATTCGACTCCGCTGAACCTCAAAGCTGAACTCGCGTTCGGTGATCAGCTAAGGTGACGCAGACATGGTATATCCCTGACCCGAGCCCTGTTGCTGTTGTTGCTGTTGCTGTTGAGGTTGTTGAGGTTGCGGTCCGGGTTGGCTCTGCTGGGGGGCGCCCTTATGCCACGCAGCCGAGTCGTGGGGAGCAGCGCCCCAGACGAACGGAGCGTTCACATGCGCCGCATGCGTTTCACCGGAGGAATGGCCCCCTGAGCCCCCATTATTGGCACCTCCAGCGGCGAAGTTTCCACCAAATAGGCCATATCTGGAATTCGCCAATGCAACGTTAACGAACGATCAAATCGAGAAATCGAAATTATGATGCTCCCATGAAAAATTAAGAGGCAGCCGATGAGCGCACTGGAGTGATAAAATATCGAGGCGTTATATGAAGCATCGAGTTCCGTGCTGTCGCCTCCTCTTTGATCACCACAGATTGGCATCATCAGCCCCTCGATCACTATAGGTTTCCTGATTTTATCGTGACCATAATGGAATTGTCGAGAGAAGAAAAAAAAATGGTAGATCTGTGGATGAATGAATGGGAAATGCCATTGCAGACCTTTGGCGAACATAAAATCCACCTCATACATCTCTTGCATAACGTGCTGTATGTTTCCATTCGTCCTGTGTTGGTGTATCGTGTTGGAGATCTGGTTCTCAGTTTTTCGAGCTTATCCACCAGTTTTAGTGAGAATGTGTGTGACGGCAGACGGCACGAGAATTTCGAAGACCTTTGATCGCAGTCTCCCAGAAAGCAGGATGATAGCCAGAGAACAAATCAAAGAGAACAAGGGTTTCCCGAATGAATCAATCGACCAATCGAGGCATAAAAGCAGTGGCAGAACTTGGCGAATTCAGTTGTGGATAGAACTCAAGTCCCCAAGATCTATCGCTTCTCGAGAAAACTCTGACCGAAAAATGGTCAGCATGTGCTGGACAAATGAGCTTCAGCGAGAATTAGCACGACAAATCCCTCAAGAGTTCCGACTTCTACGAAACGAGAAACTTCCAACCAGATTGTGCCGTGTACGTGATTGAGCGCGGGAATTTCCCGGAAGCTTTCGCTGATTGGTCATGAAGCATTGCGTAACTCAAACACTCACTCTCTTCAAGCCATGGTGGGTTATGTCAGCCGATTCATATAGGTGTTTGTTTGCATGTATAAGAAGGGTGTTGTGAGAATGCCGAGAGGAGAGAGGAAGAGGAAAAAAAAACAAAAAAAGTGTACGATCTTGTTGGTTTGGAAATACGATACCATACCGCCACTTGAGGACAGCCACTCCTTCCGACCACTTCACGCATTCTGCTCAGCACACTCCGGGGGTCCAAACTCAGCTGATTCACATCCAACTCATCTTCACCTCAATACCTCCATCCCAACATCCATAAGCAGCTGTACATCTTCCACATATAGCTATTGTCAGATACACCAACGAGGAAACAGCGAAACGGCCTTGCGACTCACAGCAACGTGTTGATGCTGAACCGGAGCCACCGTCCTGTGAGAGGTCAACAAGGTCCCATATGTTCGTAGCGTCACCATCGAGACACTCAGAGTCATCGATAGTGACATCGGACGCGGCATGAATCAACAGGAACATTCATTCTCTCATATGTCTCATATGCATATACTCTCAAACCTGGAATCCTTGAAATCGGACCATCTTTCGATGGACAACAATCATCCACTACGGTAGTTAGCTCTGATAAAAGTTCTCACGATCCGCGAAAGAAGCTCCAAACGCGGCCTCGGGAAGAATCAGCCTGGATCGCGCACAGACGAATGAAGGATTCAAGCCGTGATTCGCCGAAAATGACATCATGGATCAAATTTGAAGGGAACTTCCGGGGAGGAATTGCGTCCTCTCCATCGAGTGACAAGGCCTCAATTACCTTTTCACCGAAACACGTTGCGTGACAATTGAGGTAGCTTTCCCACTATTTGCGGGCTCATGAAGTCAGCCTCTATGGCACAGTTATAAGAACGGATCCCACATCAGAGAACGTAAGCACCGCATCGTACGCAGTTCCTTCAATGAACCACATAATCAATCAATCAAATCAGTCTAGACGGCGAATAGGCACGTCAGGTTGGCAAAAGTTCTCGATGAGGAGCCCAAAACTCGATCACGTGAGAACCTTGACACTCTGAACCTCACGAAATACTGGTGGAGCAGTTATGCCGACAGCGCGAAAACTATCAATCTGATTCTTCTGACAGCTTTTGGAGGAGGAAGCTTGACGGGCCGAATCACACTATCCACAGACTACTGCGCACCCTACACTGGAACCTCGGTCGCTCTCCACCACCGAACGTGAATGTCCTCTTCAACATCGGATGCCTACGATGGGAGCGCGGATTCCGGAATCAAACTGCAAGTGACGCGCAGGGACGAACCAGTATCGAAACTCCGCCGAACATACGCGCTTTACGGCCAATACTGACCGAAGCAACTGGAAAGGCTCTGAAGACGTTGGAATTCTGCGTGACTCTGCGCTTGGGCGCATCTCTTGTTGAATTCTACACACATCTCCTGTTCACACATCGTAGGATTCGGGATCATCATGAGATCACAGACAGCTGACAGGGTTATGGCATCTATGGAAGTTTCTGTCCTCGTCCAAACAATCAATGGAAAGGCTGTAACTTCACCAGCCGAGCGCTCATCGTCAAACCGAGAGTCTCAATACAAGGCAAAACGGGGGCAATTGTTCTGATGACGACACAGATCCACGCGACACAAGACCGAGAGATGCTCTCCGACTGAAGGGGGGTGGATTTCGAACCAACGATGAGATGCGAAGGACCCCTTCAACCTTAGGACTTATTCACATACCTTACACTGTGTATGTGTCGAAGACCACTATGGAGCTTCCGATGATTTGGAAGAGATGAACTGGGCCCTCCCTGGACTCCCAACTCCTCGTACCGGATGGATATCACACAGATGCACACTCAGTTTCTCCGCATCCAGTGCCGTGATGAATTCGCAAGTACGCCAACATTCCACACAGAAGTTTGCCAAAGGCCTTGCTAATAATGGCTACGACAGAATCATACTGGAGCGATTCAAAGTCGTCACCATGTTGAGCTGACACATACTAGTACCCCACCAACTGGCCGACTGACTGACAAACACAAACAGACAGACTGACTGACTGACAAACCAATCGAACTCTCGAATAACCATCGAAACGACCAAATGGACGAACAATCGAGAAAGCATAGGACGCTTTGATCGGGATGTAGATGTGATGTAGACGCGCTGCAAGGACTTACCCGGCCTGGCCCAAGGCCTGAAGGACCGCGGCCGAATTCATTTGTTGTAGAGAGCTCGAGGGCTGGGCACCTCCCGTGGCGGAGGGTGCCCCCAAACTGAGTGCGTTCATGCCAAGGGTCGGCGGAGTGGTTGTCGCTCCGGGGTGGCTCAAAGCCTGTTGTGACGTACTTGGTCCCATATCGCGTGACGACGATGCAGCACCAGGAGCTGTCCATGAATGAACGGTTCCTACGTGTCCGCTTCCCGGCGGTAGGTGTCCCTGCAAGTGGTGATGGTGCGAGTACGAGCTCATTCCGGCTCCGTAGTGTCCCGCGCCCTGGAAATCGGAATCGACATTTCGTACAAGGTTTCGAAGGCACGATGATCCCTCGTGAAGAGATGTTTGCATGGATAATTAATTCACCTTCCAACTCACGCGGCTAATTTGTGAACGAGGATCGGGCTGAGCTATCATTGGATGACTGCTTCGGTTAGAGGACATGTGGTGGTGATGCATTACGCTCACGTTTACGCCTCCTCCTACGCCCATTCCGACGCCCGTCGAGCCACCGGTGTCGTTCTTCGGCACGGCATTTGAAACGTGAATTGAGGTTCCCTGGCAAAATGAAGTTCGTTCCGTTAGAATTCAGCTTCGCAGTGAAGCGTTCATCGCGAACCTAGGTCGCAGAACCAGTGTAGGTTACTTAGAGCTCGGCACAGTGCTCACCTTGATAATGTGATCTTCTCCACAAAGACTCTGTGCGACTTCAGCGTCCACAAATGTAACGAACGCGAACGCTCTGGAAGCAATAATAGAGAACATTGTTTCCTCACAATACGCCGAATTCCTCTATTTCATCATCGAGGCGCAGCTCTGAAGACCTCCACCCGTGCTCCCCGCGCAACGACAACTCACCTGAATGGTTTTGGAATGAAAACGTCCGTGAC
Organism: Neoseiulus californicus; assembly: GCA_028455905.1. Lineage (NCBI taxonomy): Eukaryota > Metazoa > Arthropoda > Arachnida > Mesostigmata > Phytoseiidae > Neoseiulus > Neoseiulus californicus. The sequence goes on from JAMQGS010000014.1 coordinate 1,259,211, forward strand.
TTCTCCGAATTTGCTAAAATAGTCTCTCAGGTCGTCTGCGGTGAGGTCTTCGGTACAGCGACCGACAAATACCTGCCAAAAGAACTCAGGTTTGAGTGACAGGCTCAATCGAACCCAGAATCGTACCTTGCTCTGGAAACTTCTCGCGTGCATACGAACCTTCCGACTCAACTCTGAAGCCTGTCCGTCTCTCGAGTTGGGAATTTTGACATCGCACCACCGGCCATCGATCATGTGTCGTTTTGAGAGAACCCGGATTTGGCTCTCATAAGAAGAAAACCGAATGAAACCAAAGCCTTTAGACTGCTGTGTTTTGGGATCTTTTTTCACCTGCAACAAGACAGAACAAGAAGGTCATTGAACTGCGCTATTCCGACGGCTTCAGTGAATACCGCCATTGCACCAATGGACAGCTTACCTGAGCCATGAGCACTTCACCAAACGCCTCGAAGTACTGCCGCAACTCTTGCTCTGTGGTTTTCCAAGGTAAACCTAGTACAATGAGGTCCGAGCACTTCTTGGCGTCCGTTCTAGCTTTCATCTTAACGATGGGGTCTACCACAGCTCCGCCTCCAGGCGATTCATCCGGTCGCTTCTTCGTGTCTGAAGTGTCAAAACTTGCGAATTAGAAGCAGTTTGGCAGACTGACCCGTATGAAAATATTTCTGTAATGTTCATCGGCCACCACGAGAGCAGAAGCAGGCAGTCACATTCACAGTTTTGAATATCAACTTATTGCTCGCCGTGCTCGCCAACCGAGCTCATGTTTCGAAGCGTGATCACTGAGAATTTTAGCGATTGGGTCACCAACGCTTCTACCATTGCGTGAAAACAGCAAGCAGTAGTTATGACTCGGTGTTCGCTTCACGTACTGCGGGTTTCAGCTCATCGGAAGCCGATCTTGGGTCATCCCATCGACTGGGCCTCGTACGATCGGAATGTACAATCAGTCGTTCTCGAGTCATAGTGGAGAAACTGACTAACGGAGCCGATCATGCGCGGCGCTGAGGAAGCTCATATATGCTTTTCATTGTCGTCAACTGAGAGTTTTCACCGTTTGAACTGACTTACTGGCAGATAATTTCGACTGATTTATAACTTGTCTGCTTGCACAGCTAAATGACCAGCTTTTCGACGGACTGATCGAAGTGCCAACCATCCGTCTCGCGAGAGAACAATGATGGCAAAACAAGATTATGACGTGGAAACAGGGAGAAAAATCATGTCTCCAATTTTACAAATGGCGCCATCGTTTTAGTTACGTCACGGTCGTGCAAACTGAGTTTCCCGCAGCGATAAGTTGTTGTACCACAGGGCGAGCACCGACGACCGAAACGAGAGACTGACTGAGCGAAATGCGTCCCGCTAGAAGAGCACGACGAACGATTCCCGCACAAGGATGATCCCTCGTACGGAATGAGCGCTACGCTTACGTGCGCGATCGGATTTTTGAATTTCCCCCTTGATTTCCCTGTCCAAATCTCCAGATGCTCAAATGTGACAAGCGGCGCCTCTCAGTACGTGTATGTTGTGGAAGAGAGAGTATGCGTATACACAGGGGGCAGTGAAACCACCAAGGCCGAAATGCTGACAAGCAAGTGAGCAGCCAGGCAGGCAAGCAAAGGAACGAGCCTCTGTCATGGCCCGCTAAAACAGCTGACCAGCAGAGCGCTTCATCCGAGAGCGATAATCGCGGCTTTCGTTGTATCCAGGACTCGTTACATAAGCGAGGCGAAACCCGACAGGTGTGAACGATTCTAACAGCTTTCGAATGAGAGGTCGTGCCGTTCGTTATGGAGCTTGATGAACCTAAGTCATTGGAACACACCGAAAAACACCGCTTGGCTACTCCGTCGCCTGTGTAGTAGCAGCAGTGGCAGAGGTAGCAGCACACACAGCCAAATCGCTCATGACAACTGCGATTCCAGTTCGCAAGCCTATCCAGCGTTCACAGGATCTGGAAACTCGGCTCAGACAAAAACCTTTGCAGCTAGGGGACAAGGTCGATAGACTTTCGAACAACTCAGAGCAAGTCTCACTATTAGGCTTAGGGACTTCAAGGAAAATGAACCCGTCGTAGACGATACAGCGAACAGCAGTGAGCGATTCAACTTCCGCGAAAACATCTACGAGAAGTCACTTGAGAGCGAACATTGGGCCCGAAAACTTGGATAGAACAAGCAAGCAACAGTCGACCGTCCGGCAGACACTACAGGATCCTATGGACGCGAATGTGAGAGCTCGGAGCAGCGGCCCAGTGACAAGTGTCAATAGCGTTCGATAGTATATTTCGTTATAGAGTCGGAGTCTGAGCTGACATTCGTTGGCTTGCCACAAGCAGGGAACTCGGAAATCGAAAACGGCTGTTGTCGAGAGTGACTGCCAGCTTCGCTCCGCTTGGCGTTAGTTAGAGTCTGAGATCGGGTACCAACATGGGCCGTATGGACTTACCTTTTGGTACGACACAGTAGAATGTCCTTGCGCCCCAACCACCCTCGGGGGCGCTAAGTCGTCCCTCGACCAGCCGAACTCCACGATATGCTCCGGTATCGGGGTTTCGATATTTGAGGCCACAGGCATTCGGGAATTGGCCAGTGAGGGTGGTCAGCAGCAAGGTTCCGTCTAGTTCCCCTGGTAACTCTATTGGTTCCTCGCCTTCTTCCTCCGCAACCTGGATGTACACGTCGGACATGGCCTCCTCAAGCTCCTGTTTCGCGCTTAATCTTCTTCTACTTAGAATAACTCGCACAGCTCACACTCACACACACGCACTCTCGAGACAAATCCACCGCACGGCCCTATTTCGCTCCAACGGCCTTGTATATGAATTTGTTTTTGTTTCACTGTGTCGTCAGCAGAGGATTTTGTCTCGCTCTGTCTCACGAGAATCGCGTTTGTCGTCATATGCCCACTTTCTGTCCACCAATAGGGGAGGGAGGCTTTGGCGGGCTTGTTCGAAAAGAGCACTCATACTTGCCTTAGATCATCTGGGAACTTGATCGAAATCGACGTCGATTCACGCTCGCCCATCGTGAAATGTGTTTCGTTGTACGGGTTCTGACGTTTAAACTTCATTCTCCGTTGGCTCAGAATACAGTGCCGATCCATGATTAAGGTTCGGAACTTGGGAGAGTTCTATGGAGAAAGACCTCAGGAGAGCTCCGAAATAAATCAAGGTATGCGCCAGTGTAAAGTCTGGTCACAATATACTGTAGAGGATAAGATGTATCATAGAGGAGTCCATGGCGTCAGATAATCGCTCCGCAGATCCAATACGGCCGGGAAATATCGGAATCGACGCAGTTCAACAGTGCTGTTCAGCCTGTCAGCTCACTCGTCCACGACATCGAAGGTTTTCGTGGAAATCCCGGCACCTCACACTAAGGAGTGTCAAGCCATACACAGGAATTCGAGCGTCATGATATGCCGTCCTGACCATACTTCAATCAGCTGTTTACGTTATATCAGCTGTCCCGGTTACAGGAATTCCAGAGAGCATATTCATGTCGGCGACAGGAACGTCCACCGATTAACTCGCAATTTTAAGAAAAACCTCGATTCAATCTTCCTCACGTCAATCCCCACTGCGCGTTCTCTGACGATCTGTTCGTTGGACGCCCATGATTTAGCGGGCCTGGAACTTCGGTGCAGAAGCTGCAGCGCGCCATCGGCCCCCTCTCGTTGCGCTGCTGGCTGAAAAGAAACTTTGGAGCTCCGGTCGGCAAACTCAGCTGCGAAGCTCCGGACGCCGGACCTCAACCAGCTGAGGGTAGGAAAGACCATAGGTCGGGAATGGTTTCCCCGGAAGCCGGAGTTGTCGACCAGTTCAGAAACGTTGTCCCGAAGCCGATCTGGGTGAAAATGACGCTCCCGTGCGACATCGACGAAGGAAAGAAGAGAGACAGACGTCAACTCATGACGGCCCCGCTCGCTCTCTGTTGGCGTCAATAGTACGCTACGATTCCAAACCGAGGATCCGAAGACTTCGGTCTCATCGGATGTGCTTTGGACATTGAGACCGTTCGGGATCCAGCAGAAGTGGGACCAATCTCCGACCCACGGCCCAAGACCGCTCGGCCACGCTACCGCTACGTACAGTTTGCTTCAAAGTGCAATGCGGCATTCAAGACCTTCTGCTTACCAGACATCTTCGACGAAGCCGCCAAATCAACGCGGACCTCGACGACGTGAATGGAGCTCGCATCGGAGGAATCAGAAGTAATCTCTCCTGTCTCGCCCCGTAAATTTCGGTATGATAGATTGCGAGCGCTTCCCGGTTGAGAGCCTCGCGCCGATGAGCGATCGCAATTAGTGTAACGTCATTCTCTCCTGATTGGAGATTACTCATCGCGTCGAGAACGCCGAACGGGCGGCACCTGGGGCAACTGCGTGGGGGCGGCGTCTCGGGGCTCTCTTTGGCGGCCGAGGTTACTTGAGCTATCTTCCTCTTGTCTTTGATGTCGCTTTCCCGTGGGGGAATATCAGATAAGCAACATTTTCCAAAATTCTCGGCAAAATACCGCCGCGGGCGGCACTCCTCCTCCCCACGCCGCTGCTGGTGAGCATTTATCCAGTTGTGGTGGATCAGGGATCCGCTGGTGGCTGGTCGCAATCTCAAGATGGCCATCCATATCCTACCGCTCCCAGTCGTCATCGAGCCGGCATACCTATTCTCGGAACTGAACAGGCTCATAGTTCATCGAAAACAAATGACACCGAACGGATTTTTATTAGGTAACATTCCTCGCGGTAACAACAGCAGTCTGTCCCGACCTAAGACGCCAGCGGCGCTTTGTGGAAAATGGAGAACAAATAATAACAATCTACGATGTATATATATATATATATTAACAATCTACGAGAACAGATCACTGCATAGGTGTCTATGTCGAAGCCCAGGCCACCGAAGATCTACACGGCTCCGCTGGCGTTCTATACATCAGCTTAGATACATCACCACGAGAGCGATTTGGCTCCTCGAGTGTGGTTTGGCAGTCTGATTCCGTTTATACATTCAAACTGTCGGAGATCAACGATAGCTCTCACGCTCAACATAATTCTACATAGTATGACTCAGAAATAGTGGCAGATGAATTGCTCGCCGGGAGAAAAGCAATTCGTGTGATGTTTGGGCGCATCAATGATAACCTGAGGCAGTATGCCCTGTGGGGCTAAACTGCAACGCTTCTTGATCGAGAGGAAAACACCAGGGTTATCCGGTCGACGATGCGTCCGACTACATGTACCACAAGCATTGCCGTAGAGAGCCTTCTTCCGTCCTCTCTGACAGCGAGTGCGATCGTGGTTCTTGTTATGACGTGAGATAGCGTTATGAGTGAGATGTTGATTGACTGGAATGGTGGATTGTGGACATGGTTCGTGGAATCCCTCGCAAGGTTTCCGCCGCTCGGTCCAGTGATAAGGACTCCGCTTCTGAGGCTAGAAGTCCAGATAAGGGGGACTTGTTAGATAAGTGACCAGGGCTCGAGAAAATGAATATATTGACTGACAAATTATCCGGATGGAAACGTGCCCAATATTCCAGGCCAAGTCGAAAAAGCTCGACATTTCGGCCGAAGTCTCCCTTCCTCACCTTGTAGTTCTCATGTGGCTCCCGTTCCTTATCTGAGTCGACGTCGGCGGGACATGGCGTGGAGCACCGTCTTCCCCGATGCTGAGTTTGTACGTCGATCCTGACCTTGAAATATCGACCGTTTGACATTTCCACGGTTATCTCCGAACCAGGTTTGGCGTAGATTTTTGTCGGGGCGATGCATTTTTGCTGAAACGAAGACATAAGTTAGTTGAATTCGGTGTTGTCTACGGCTTCCCACCGGAGAGCCTAGAAGAGATCATCTCAAGAGGGCTCGCTAGCACACGCCGATCCCGCGCTCTACGGTTCCGCGAACAGCAGTCAGGGATACGCTCCGATCGACTGTCTTCGTGAGCGTCCGGTTATCATGGGTATCACGAGTTCTTCAAAACTGTGCTCGATGGGAGCGTAGATGGTTTCAAGTGCGTACTCGTCGAAAATACTTTCGCTGCTTTTTAACATGCCGCTTCCCGCGCAATCGATAACCGCATATGACAAAAAAATGGCAGAGTCTTTCCTTTTGTAGAGTTCCAGTCAGCTATGGACCGAAGGAAGCCCAGATTTGGAATTTGGATCCGCCGATTAACGGATACGTTGGTACGCGTATTTGGAGGAACCGCCTCACGACGCCAACCTGTTTGATGTCTTCCGTTGATTTCAGGAAGAGGAATCGGAATTCCCTCATGATAGGAAACGGAGGATGGGGATCGAATGAATGAATGTCCGTTCTTCGGATTATGAGCCTTAAAGAGCGAAAAAGTGTGATTTTCGTATCCGACGATGGTTTCCCACGGCTCCTCATCCCCCCGCTTATATATGATCACTGAGCGTATTCTCTTCGTTTGGAGACGAGCTGAAAACTGTATCTGTTCTCGTGTGTGGTGTGTGGTATGTGGATGACAACGGTGGTATTATGCAGTGGTCATGCCGGTGGTGTGCCAGCGCTTGCTGTTCCGCTCCTGGCCGAGCTGTCGCTGATCGTTTGAACTTGCCGCGGCCGCTTAAGGATTAGAAAAGAGGAAAAGCGACGATGGCAACGACACCAACAGCAACAACAACAACGACGACTGCAGCCACGATGAGCAGCAGCGCGAAGAATAAAAAGAAGAGATGCCTCGCCGCCCGGTTTGTTGCCTGGTCGTCGCAGCAGTTCTCAAAGAGGATCGCAGCGAGCGGCAACCGATCGAGCAAGCAGGCGGCCGGCCAACCGACGGACCGACCGGCTGGCTGCTGCTGCTGCCCGTCTGTCTGCCTGAACGAATGAGTGAGAGGATGTGCGAGTGTGCGAAGTACCAAGGCTCGCCGCCATCGACATCAACAGCAGCAGCAGCAACAACAACAACGACAGCGACGACGACGATAAACCATTGCCGGCTTTGTGAGCCGCCATCAAAGCGCTGCCGCCAATGGTTGAAGCGGCGATGCCGGCGGTGTTGTGCCGGCTCGTCTTGCCGCTACGGCGCGGCGTTCGGATAAACGGGCAGAATTACGCGTGCTTGCCTCTCGGCTGGCCTCGCGAAGTCTGTTGAAATCTGCCGCCCTTCGTGCGGTGGGCTCGTCAGAAGGTACCTATGCAAGGAAATATCCCGCGGGCCAGTTCTCGAGACCGGCCTCATCGAGAACGGCGCAAAGTTGCCAAAAGTTACTCTCTCTTCCGAACTCTCGATAAATCCACTCCGTGACAGAGTCGAGCATCATCGAGACCAGATCTGGGAGGAACCTGGGATCTCTGAGATCGGGGAAAATCACTCAGGTACCCTCAACTGGACTTGACTTGATTTGAACAGTACCACCGGAAGAAGTACCAGACAGCCGATGACTGAATTGGTACACGGTCAATCTTTTCAGGACAACTTGATAGTGTTGGAGTCTTGTCCTGACTGCCGGGATACACGCAACACACGCATAGGTGTTGTCCACACCTCGCTATGAGTAGTCTAGCTGGCAACATGCGTGTGAATCGATCAAGACGACGAGTATCAATCGAGAGGTGGCCTCGTCTCACACACGGTCAATCGCGCGGTCTCTGATGATCGTTCCCAACAGAAAACAGGCTCGATAAACTTCTGATATTTGAAAAAAAATCCACCTCGCTCACCTGCTGTACACGACATCCTTCCCGACTGAGATCGCCCTGAATGAAGGGACTTGGGTCCTGAGATCCTCTTCTCACATCGAACCTATATTCATGGTCTCTGTGCTGAGAACGCTCTAATCTCTCGCTGCGGCGGCGTTCTCTTTGTAGCAACTCCAAACGCTCGCGGAGTTTGCGCGGTGAAGCACATGTTGCCGAATTGAGCGGTGAGCGGCTTCGCTTCGATCGGTTGTTTGCCCGCTGAGCTCTTTGAAGCGTTTGAGCTTGCCGCAGCGGTGGCGGTCGTGTCTGTTCTTGAGATCGCTCTTGACGTGGTTGGGTTTGCAAAACTCGGTGCCGTTGTCGGTGTGCAAACCATTGCCTCTCCTGCTGTTGTTGAATTTCCAGAAGTTTTTGCTGCTTTTCACATAGAATGGACTGCTGCTGGCGTTGTTGACAGATGAGCAGTTGCTGTTGCTGCAACTGTTCCCTCTGCTGTTGGATGAGCAATTCCTGTCGTTCGCATCGAAGTTGCATCGGCTCCTCTTCAAGACAGAACCAATCATCAACACCGCTCTTGTGGTCAGCGGTGACCTCAGGGGTTGAAGTGACGGGCGCGTAACGAGTCGAAGAATCTCGTTTACCCGATCTTCTGCACCATGAAGCAAGTCTTCTGTACTCGACCAATTTCGATAGAGCTCGCTTCAGCGGTGAAGACCAAAAGGATGACTTCGCAGATCCATGTTGTGTGCTCGATGTCGGAAAAAGCTTCGCCTTTGAGCTTGCGGTGGACGGGGCTGATTTAGAATACACGGAATCGTCGTCCCCATCGGATTCCATCTGTGAACATCGGAAGGTCTGATGAGCTCATTGTTCTCAAGCGAAATCGACACTGGCTCGCAACAAGCTTCGAGCGGTGAGTAGAATATCATATTCTAGGATCTTGCTTCCGCCAATAATTGACAAGAACCATGAAAATATGCACAGGGAGGAAATTTGTACCATAGAGGAGAATCATTCCCCTGGAACCCAGGAGCTCAACATCATCATCATCCCACTTCTCCGTTCTTGGAACCACACAGTCAGTCGCAGACACAGATATGAGATCGAGTTTGATCCGATAAGGTTCGTGGGAGAACATCAGTTGAAGCATGATGAAGATTGCCGGCTGATGGCTCTAGCAACTAGATCATCGTATGTCTCTGATCTACATCGACATGGTCCGAGCTCATTCGAAAACCCCTCACTTTCGTTGGGGACTCACCAATCGTGTGCGCTTCGACATTCCCAGGTGATGTAGTAGTTTATCCAACACCATGTTGAATCATCACAGAATCGATGGCACAAGATGATTCACAAGGAGGCTCGGAAGGTGGTGTTATCCCAGGAGCTTCTCCGCACGAGGACCTGGCATGAGTCTCAAGATGACAGCTGCCACGTTATTCACTCTGAAGCACAGTCTATACGACGCAAGTGGAGACTCACGAAATCCGTCACGGTCCCACTCAACCTGATCGCGAGAGATCGTTCGAAAATCAACAGCTACATCGGAGCGTCAACGAAGGTCTGGCCGTTTCCATCGCGGTCGGGCCTGCGGTGCTCTTCAAATGCGAGCAACACGACGAGTAAAGACCCGATGAGAGAGGATTCGCTGAGAGGGAACACATGGACGGCCTAGAGAGAACGACATCCTGCACACCCTAAACGCGGCAACTTGTCGGAGGGTGATGGATGCTTGTCGTACTGAAGAAATCCACGTGATGGAGACACGCATGCGGAACGGGTAAAAGATATCGATACGGATGGAGAGTTGAAACGGCAGGATTGCGAATGAAGCGATGCGACCCATTAATCAATCAACCTGAATCCGAGATTTGAGTGCGAACTTTTTCAGGTTATCACTCATTATCAGATTTGCGGCCAAATGTCATTTGATTCAATGTGGAAGTTTTCGGTCCCGATTCACGCCAGTGGAAAGAATGTAATCTTTCGATGTGGTGGACACGAGCTCCACCAAGGGAACCCTGAATCAAGCCTTCGAGATCGATGGTGACATTTCCGAGCGGTCACATAGACTTTCTTCAAGTCGTATGAAGCAACGAGTTTCGACAGGTCGCGTTCGGGGGATGATGGGGAGGCGGCATGAGAACAAGGTTGAACCCTTCAAAGCCGGAGCCTGTGTGAGGTCGAAAAATCTTGGTCGTTAAATGTCAAGTTTGCACTGTGAGGTGAAAGGCGTCGCTCGCCTTTCTAAAGATTCGTTTCTGGTGTTCTTCTCTTGTTTAAGAATCCGATTGATGACGAGGATTATTCGCAGTGGCATGAAATGTTCAAAGGAAAGGCCGCTTCCTCGCGCGAACTACGATGCATTGACTACAACAAACCATTTCTAATGAAGCTCGCGAGATCGGGGGGTTGTAGCGCGGCGAGTCCACTGTGCCGGAGAGTTTGTAGGGTTTTGACAGATCGGCTACTTTTTCGAACTTCCGAACGGTTTCGAAGTCCGAACTTCGGGAGAGAACAGAGAGACGCAACCTAGCGGAACTGAACCTCACTGAAGCCTACGCGCTTCATTGATTATCGAAAACCTGCTATCGATGAAGAACTCGGGAGGACTCCTTTCTCGATTGCGAGGACGTTTTCTTGCGACAGCGGACGGATCGTGTCACCCAAATATGGTTCAGCATGAGACACGTTCAGAGTAAGCGTGAAGGAGCCTAAATGATCCTCGAAGCCAGGCCGGCAGTTCGAAAGTCCATCGAAGCGATCGACAGACCGTTCGTTCGTCAGCGTAGCGCCTCACCGACACCGTTCTCTTGAAGCCGATGGCACGAGAGGTCGACGCGCGCGCCCGCCCGCCTGCGACTTGATGTTCTTCTTTCAAGAGTCCGATCATCGAGGGTTCCACAGGCGGTGGCGGTACAAGCGGCTCCACTCAAAGGATTCACCGACCTAGCTGGCTGGACAGCCAACAGGCCGGCCGACCGATCGGTTGGTTGGTCGGTCGGTGAGCCAGATGGGTTGGGACGATGACGAAGAAAAAGCAGCAGAAGTAGCACCGACACGAGAGCAGCAGAAAAAGAAGTCGGAGACGGAGAAGAAAAAGGGGAGGAACAGCAACTTCGCCTCTTTCGAATGCTGTTGTGAGTCTTTGACAGAGCCGCTCGACCCAACAGAGTTCGAGGGAGCTTTTTGCCCGTTCGAAGCTCGTCAGCTGATCGTGCAACATAAATGATCTGTTGCGAAGAACGAGCCAGATTGAAGAATTCCGTGAATTGATGGAGGTCTCCGTTGACCGGGTAAAACCGAACCGCGGAGTCACCCGGTGTTTCCGTGATTTGACGCCGAGTTCGCAGTCCATGATGGCGACAATCACCGAATCTGCTCATCGGTCGGCTACCTCGCAGCACCGGGAAGGATTCAGGTTCTCAGGAGAGTTCCCGAACAGGGGCGGAATGCGTTGCAGAGCTGAAATTCGGACAGTTCACATACATGTTGCCTAATTTGTTTTGAGGGAACGAGGCTTGCCTACTTTGAGTTTAAGATTCCAAGACGCGCTGTCGGGAAACGGAGTCTGGGCGAGAGAATCCGTCATGGCTTCCAACTCCAACGCTTGAGCCTCGAAGTATTACTTCTCCAGATTAGGAGCGACATCGAGTCGGATCCATGGCAGATGCCTCTCAAAGTCCACACTAGGCGACATGTCGCCGGGCTGCGCGGCCAATCAGCAAATATTGGAAACCGATGTGATCCCGTTTAAGATTAGACAAACCACGGCTGAGCTAGAATTACTTCGAATAGCTTCCAGTCGCCACCGCGTGTGCTCCAGACTTGGGTTTCTTAGGCCACCCTCTGAGCTATCAAGGTCCCAAAATGAGAATCCTCGGAGTTGGTCGGCGAGGAAATGAAGGAATCCTGTCACAACCAATTACTCGAAAGAGGTTAATATAGGTAACTCTCACTGGAGCAGTTGGTACGCATCGTGGATCTCAGGAGGAGCCCTGGAGGGTCCTTTAGAGTCGATTCGATGAAACCCTTGGTTTGTATTGATCATTCTCAGAGCTATACGGCCAAAAAGTCCGTGAAAGTTGCCAAATCGACCGGAATTCTTCACTGGGATTCCGTCGGGAATCTACGAAAACCATGCTATCCACCGCGAGCTCCGTCGGAAAGATGTTCCGGAACGGAGTGAGTGTGAGCTAACTGGATTCTCTGGAAAGTGTTTGATCGAAAAAAGGGCGGTCGAATGGTCTACGGTGCGTCGTCCGCGTACGCTATACTGGAAATAGGCAGCCAAATGATGTTCAAGACGCTGCCCTGTGCGCCGATATTTGTGCGCGCCGCTGATTGTGCGCTACGATGTTTTTGTGCGACCCGCCGGCACTGTGCGCTGATCCTCCGATCGGCGGGTGACGCGACGGCCGGACATTCAGGCGACTCCGTTAACAGCTGCCACTTGGTCATCACGAGGATGAGTCTAGGACGACGAAGTTCACGGCAACACATCTTCGGGGAGGACTGCGCCGGCAACCGGAGGACACATACAATTACTTATGGAATAGCAAAGACGACGCGTAGTGGTCCGGACCACCCGATATCCTCTCCGCTCTCCATCCTCTTATACGGCAGCCTTCGGTGACCCCGGCGTTCCGTGGCGGAATCGATTCCTGAGTGCATAGAATCGAGTCTCGGCGGTACCGGTTATCACCTTTAGGTCGGTTCCTGTTTTTCCGCCCACCTGGTTGAGACTTCTGTAACTTCCACTGCTGAATCCTTATTTGCTGAGAACTTCGCAGCGGTTTTGTGAAATTGTTAGCGTGGTTCCGTACGCCCTCTCTCTGCTCGCCTGCTCGACTAGTGGGCTCCTCTTTTAGTGGCGATGTCGATGGAGAAAGCCGTGTCTGTGTTGATGCTCGCCAATTGGTTTTCGGTTGGTGCTGCTGCCGTAAGCGAACGCACATAGCCCACTCGGCAGATTGCGCGAAGCGAATAGATCTGACTGCGTGAGCGCGCGCGCTCCTTTGAATGCATTGCGAATGTCGAACGGCAACAAACGCGCTATTTGCTTCTAGTGAAGGATGCCGTTGGATGGAACACTCTGATGCCCGCGGGAAAACAAAAACGCTCTCAACCCTCACGCTACTCTTGTGAAGGATTCGCGATGGCTCAACTGATCACCTCGAGGAACCTTACCACTCTGGAAATGCTCCCACAGGTGGAGTTCCATGAGGTCCCAAAATCCGACAGCGGAAAGTTCCAGGAGAACGACCAGCAATATGTCGAATTCAATCTTCTAGCTCAAGTTAAGGCGAGTCTCTGGACGACAGTCCCGCCACAGGTTGTCGCGTGAAACACAGGTGTCGATGAGGCGAGAGCACAAAAAGGGGTACCCGCACGGATTCGGTTAGGACTCAAGTCCGGAGCTCGACTCAAGCTAATCAGTTTATTAGTCTGGCCCTCTGTCGACGGTTGAAAGCGAGTCCTCCTCCAGGAACGCCGGATTTTGCGAAATGACACAATGAGATTCAATACCATAGCAGGGAGCATTGCTCTGTCAAGTTTGCGTAGCAGCTAAATGCATCGTTGAATTCAAATGAGTTCTCCAGTGTCGCGTTGACTCTGGAAAAGATTTTTTAAAATCAGTGGAATCGCCTCCTTCACAGTATGTCTCGGTGGAGGCGTCTTCTCAACGCGGCCTGCATCTCGGAAAGCTGTCAGATAAAAATGCTGATAGAAAGAGGTACCTCAAGACATTGGGTGAATGTTTACTGTCGAGCATCTCCTTCACGCTGCTGAATGGAGCCGGATCTTCACAGAGGAAGTGAGTAACTTCCATGAAGTAATACTGATCCCACGTGATTTGCGGGCTGATTTCGATCAGTTCAGTCAAATTGGTCGATGAGCGATACACCTTCGCATAAACGAATGAGATGATTGGCGAGAGGCAAGAGGAATCAATCAAAGAGTAATACATTGCCAACAACTAGAATCGTCCCTCGAGCTCCGACCGTCCGATCGCGAGATTTTCTCTTTGCACTCACTTCGTAACCGAGGGCCAATCCAGTGGTGTCCGAAATATACTCGTCCAGCTTTGCGTAAGCATTGACCTGGAACGAGGCAGATCGGTCATCGTTGATATCATGAATACCGGACTTATTTGATAGGTCGATGAATACAACGGTAATCCGGACGCCTACATTGGTTCCTTCGAAGCTATACTGCGAGTATTGATCAACGAAACACTTGGATACGTTCCTGTACTCATTCAAGCTTTCGCGGGTCATCCATGTACCTGAAAGAAAATCGAGCAGTAAGAATCGGCCGTTTCAGCAACGATGGTTCTCCATTTGATAAATTCTTCTGAAGGATACCATCTGGGCCCGTAGACAGGTTTGGATCGAAGAACGCGTGGACAAGCTCTCGGCTCAGTATGAAACTCAGGGTCGCGAACTTGACCGGACTTCGAAGACGAATGGAAGGATCGAATCGGTGATGAGTTTCATACAAAGGGAAAACAGCGTGAGCTAGAGTGCCTCGTTTTGCCTCGGATATCCACAGCGTATCTCAATTTTCGCTTTAGCAGTCGCACCGAGCACAGTGAAGGCTTGATTATGGTATTCCAGCTCACCGAGGGTACTGGTCGTGGTAGTAAGGTTCTTGCAGCAAACGCGCAAGAACGAATATGGTGTTCACGCCGCGCACATAGAAGGCGCTGGTCTGAAATATGAACTCCTTCAGGTGGATACCCTCATCCTTGTCCTCTTCGAGAGAGGACGGCCTCGAGGACTGATGACGTAACCTACCTCTTTTGCATGATAGAAATCGAAAGCATCGGTTGGCACTGCTGGCAAAGGCAGCTTCCTGGCCGCTTCCCGGAGATTGAAGCCCTGAATTTCCCGGACATTGTTCATGAAGTTCGTGGGGTCGAGAGAGAGATTGGCGTATTTTTCATCGAAATAAGCATCGTCGAGATACAAATCCGGGTAGCCCGCGAGTAACGTCACATTTTCAACCTGGAATAATTGATGTTTTCAGGAGATGCTCCAGACGAGGAAGAACATACAGCTCGTCCCGTCCGAGCGTTCCGTGCTCTGATCAGAAGTCCAAGGCATTTATTGGGGAAACACGGCAAATTTTCGAATGTAAATTGGTTGCATTCCTCACCCGGCCGGCTGCATTTTGTTTGGTCGTTTCGTCCAACCACGACATGTTCGCGATTCTCCAATTGAACGCTCCTCTGATTATGTCGAAAAACTCAACGATTTCTTCCCTTGCGTTGGTCTGGTTCGAGAATGTTTGTTTCACGTAAATAGAGTTCATGACCTGGGTCAGTTTTTTGAAGGCAAACTCCACGCAGGCACTATCCATTGAGCTTTTCTTGTTGATCATGTTCTGAGACCAGTATATCAGCGCTCGCAGCTTGATATACGCCACGACCGCTCTGGAAAGAGCCGAAATAGTATTCAGCGCTCTGTCGACCCTTCTACTTGGAGCGGATGCTGATTCCCGAACCGTAGTCAGTGGAACGATCTACACAGGTGACCAAGACTCTGATTTTCGATCTCGAGGAATCTTTTTCGAAGCATTGATGCAACACCCAAACGTGCTGAGGTTTCACCTGATGTCTTATTCGATTCACGGGAGCGTACTTTTTACGTTCCGGCTCTTTGAGGTTTGCCTCGATGAGAGCGGAGAGTTTATCGAATGATTCAGTATTGAACACGCTCAGTCTAGCGTCCTTTGTGAGAGGCTGAGCGCTCTGGAAGGGATGATAAGCAGAAGTCCCGGGGGAATACATACTTTGCCCTCGTAACGAGAGAACGACTCAATTGGGCATTTTACCTTCGAGAAAGGTTCGTGGAAGAAATATGTCAGGTTGATGAAACGAATGTGTTTCTCCAACTCGCCCAAGCTAATCTGGAATGGATAGAAGTCGTTTCCAACCACTTTAGATTTTCCGTACAATGACAGAATATCAATTTATGGCCCGCGATTTCATACTCGTTCTCCTTTCGCAGCCTGAGCGAGACGTCACGTTGGACTCCTGTTTCGCGACGTTCTGGCTCTCGATCTCGGAATCACTCCAGGTACTAATTGTAAGAAGAGGCAGAACCGACGGGAAACATGAAAAATCAGCAGCTCGCTCATAGTCCCGGGGTTGTAGCATCACATCACAATTGTGATTCCTCTTCTGCTTCAGGAGCTCCTTCACTAATGTCAACTTCAAAGATTCAGCGCACAACCTGTCCTCGGAATGCTTTGGGATCAAATTCGCTCAGATTGAACCTCAATATGCGAATAGTTTCTTCTGTGGCTCTTGAGGGAAGGACTCCGCGATTCCGGAGTTTGATTGCTACCGTTTCCGAAGAGCAGAATGACACTTATCGCAGTCCATGGATGCATAACTGAATCTCTCGATTATTGGACCTCAGAAATGGGTAGTAACCTTTCTGTAATATAGACCGTGAATGAGGGTATCCCTGAGTTGCTCGTTCAGCAGCAACATGTCCTTCACGAGCTTCCGCAATCGCCCATCGTCCATTCCAGAGCCGCCAGATGATTTGATCATCTTTGGGGGAAAAAAGAATATTGGAAGCAAATTGGGACTATAATGTCACGTTACCAAACGAGGAGGGAGTCGCCTGTGATGAGGTAAGATCCAGCGTAGGATTCGATTTGTTCATTCACGGACTCTTTCCTTTCCACTTCATGGCAGAGCTCGTGTTCACCTAAGGATCACTCGCTGTACCTCGACCAAATACAACTCGAATGCTTCGTCCTCTTTCCGATCACCGCGGCCTTTCCTATTCAGATATCCCGTTTTCGCATCTTCTGGTGTCACCTGTGATGAGTTTGTTCGTTGTAATTCGCCATGAATAGTCGACACTGATTCGGTCGGAGATCCGAACCGAGAGTTTTACAACTTACAAGGATTATGTTCGAGGAAGTATTTCCCGGCTCGAAGTTGACGTCCCACGAGAAGAACAGCGTTAGTCCATATTTGTTGTGTACTTTCTCCACCAGCTGCGATAAATCGGTGTCTTTGCTCTGGCCGGCCAATTGCCATCCTCCCAAATCCTGGAAATTCAGGCCAAGTTTATTCCTAGCTACTGAATATTCCCGCTGCCGGAAATTCATGGTCTCGGAATCCCTGACCTCGATCAAATCCTTGAGAGCTTTTGTCTTCTGATCATCCTGCTGATCATCGCTCTGGTTGCGGCATGATTCGAAGAAAACTTGTGCTTGACGCTCCGCATGATTCGAGGCGTTTCCGCTCTCTAAAGATGAAACCGCTTGTGATCAGATAATATTCCCAAAAACAATTCTCAAGCGGATTGTCGCGACTCACATCTTTGTTATGGCATGAGAGTTAATCTTACCGAGGAACTGAATCACGGCATCGAGGGGAGTTTCAATCTTAGTATATTTGGCACAGACATGACCGTAGAAGTTTTCGCATGGATCAATCTGAATGGGTTATCGTTCTGATTGAGTTTCCGGCTTCTTGGCCCGCATACTAATCCAAAATATGAAAATAATGATTTCCCCCGTAAATTGGCACTCGAACCGTGAGATCGACGCTATCAAAGAGTTTTTTATATCTCGCTTCACAAGTGAGGGTTGAGCAAGTATGGTTACGTGGATCGGCTGAACCCTCGTCGGCCTCATCATCCGCCCGGGAGCCGAACACCAGCAAGCTCATCACCAAAAAAGTGGAGATGATCCTCAAGGTCTGGCGTCTGTGAAGAGGAGAGAGTTACACTCTATGGGAACTTGCACGAGAATTACGGCCTGACGCTCTGATATCAAACAAGCTTGTGGAACCTTACAGGGAGTTTGAATCCAGGTGAATATTCGAAGTGGCCCAGGAAAAAGCTCGGGGAATCTGTGAACGAAGCCCCATCCTCCGATCGAATCCTCCGGTGGAAGACTGAAAAGTCATGCTTGATGTGTGGAACTGAAAAAGTACACCGCAGCCACTCTGCTCGATCAAGAGCATGATGGTGTTCTTTGCATCGTTGATCGCTGTTTGTTGCGATGCGAGATTTATGCATGGAAATGCTTCGCGCCCCGTCGCATTGCAGTGGAGCCTTGTTCTCTTCTGCTTCCTTGCTTCATCGCCCTCTTTCGTTTGATGCGTTTGCCGTGAGCATTTTGTTGCAGATAGCCTAAATCAAGCTGGGCCCAAGAATGAGAAAGCACGTTCTTGTAGCCTGCTCGTTGACAGATCCCCTCAAATGAAGCGCAATCTTGAACTTGGTGAGAATCGAGAGTCCTCAGACATGGATATGCGCACCTCAATGCGCCCTTCTCCGCAGGCCAAATCATTCCATGTGGCCAGGTGGTGTGCCCTTGACTTCCCCTAATATCTCATGCTGCCGTGTCGATTGAATCGCATGCTCAAGGGCAGGCTCGGATGAATGACCTAATTAGTGAACTTACGTTCGAGACGAGTCGCTGCTATTCAAGATACCATCACAGAACAGAATGTCAGAATCCTGTTCGTGTTCGAGCGCCATAATTCTTTAGATGGAAGGTTAGCGCACACGGCACCGTCATCTCAGAGGTCGTGAAATTGTGATCGATCGAAACTCGGACTGGAGCGAAAATTCAGCGCTCTGAACACATGTAATCTGAATATTCATTGAACACGATTTACTCGAAAGTTGGTCTTCCTAGTTCAGGATGCTCCTGTCTTGATTCGCGTGGCCGCTCTGACATGCGTTTCTTTTTTGGCGGGGCAACGTCCCGAAGGCAACCGCTCCACCCGAGAGGGGGAGCGAGCTTGTCGCATTCATATTGCTGGAATTCATTCGGCGAATCATCGGGTAAGGAAGAGTTTATTCGATAGCAAGTATGCTAGGGATGTGAACAAAGCTCGGTATCCTTGGAACGATCACGAGGTTGTTCACAGCAGCGCCAGCATTTTGTCGGAAACAAGGATTTTCTATGTTTCACGATTCCAGGTAGCTCACGACTGAAATCGGAAATATAGGCTCTGATATGTGTCAAAATTTCCAAATCGGGCTCGTTATGATGAAGAGGATAATCCAGGTTCGTTGCATGATGGCTTCTGAAAAATTGCATCGGAAAACATCCAGTAGGTCCCCGGAATTGATCCGGCGGGACAGAACAGAATCTGGGTAATTCCATCGATCACACTCGGTCAGGGATCAGGAACTCTCTGAAAAGTAGACTGCTCACAGCAGACCGCCGGCTTCTTACGCTCAGAACGGTTTTTGATTCCGTGACAAGTAACTACCATGGGAACGGCACGGCGCCCGCGCTAACTCAATGCCACTCAGCGATGCCACTTTGTGCGGGGCGTTCAAACTTGTGAGAATATAAGCTAAAGTACTATGTTGAATGAAGTTATCAGATCACGCATAACTATCTGCTACGAAGAGCTGCCGTTTCGAAAATCAGGTTTCGGATGAGTTCAAGAGAGCTTGACGCCGTTCCGGTCATAGGGTGCGAAAGGCCATGGTATGCCAGAAACACCCAAACTGACATGATCTCGCAGAGAATGAGGTAAACGTCCGTCCGCTGGAAGCTGGATGATTCTTGTTAGGGGATGGCCATTTCTGCGGTCTGACGATCATAACACCTGTTTGTAAGACATCAGCCTCGCCGGAGGCGGAATTGCAAGGTAAACAACCTGTTCAGCTCCGAGACGAGGTGTCGTGGATCAAAAAGTAATACATAGACCTTCGCAACCACAGCGCAATAATGAAGCAAGTAACTCATGAATCATTCGCGTGGGTTCAAGACTCGAGCTCACTACGGGCCCCAATCGAAAATCATTCTTGCTTTTGCAAAGACACCAGTAGCATCGAGATTTAGTTGGGATAGAGAACTTCAGATTTTTGAGATCTGCTTTGATAGCTCGCCTACAACGGCCGATAACGAAATCTGAAAGTGAAGAGAGAAATACGAGATTTGAATGAATTTGTTTGGTCGCAATGTGCCTAAAGCTTGTGTGCAAGTGAACTGTGATAGAGGAGCTCGCGGAGCACGCTCCAGAAACTTGCGAGCATGATTTCCGGGACGATCGATCTCGGCAGTACCGAGACTGAGCGCTCGCCACTGTCCATTCCCTCGAAGCGGAAGAAACGCATCTCACGCTCAATGCGCTGCCCACCCTCTCCAAAAGGTCGAATTCTCATAAATTCAAGTGTTATCTCCCAATCTACGTCCAGGGAACAGCACACGTGTTGGTGGATAATCTCGTACTTGGTAGCTGCAGCGGCTGGTTTTTCGATTCATTGGGGTTACACTTTCCTCATGAAACACATGGGCTCGGATTCCTCGAGGCCATCAACTATCTCGGAACCGTTATGAGAACTCAAAAATGAGATAGATTCTACTTCCGATGACCATCGGTATCCGTGACTTTGGGTACATCCCTCACCTTCCTTTCATGTGGCTCGTTCACGTTTTCGGAAACAAGGCTGTTTGGCAGGGAGTTCTCGCTCCGGGAATCCTGTTCAAAATGATGCGCGCATTCATGGATCAAATTTTCGAATCCGCGACTACCCTATTTTGAAGCGCTGTCTAGCCCTGGGCTAAGAGAAACCCCGGTATGAAGCCCACGAAACCAAGTTCAACAAGCAAGACAATAATAAATGAATCATGAAAACAACAGTCGATATCTGTCCAAGAGTTTTCCTCCTTGCTCTACCCGGCCTTGATTGCAGGCTTGAGATGATGGTCCGAGATGGCCGTTCTGACTTCCAGAGAGCGAGAGGGACAGAACGAAACCTATAGCTCAAGCCTCAGCTCTCTGCAGTTCAGTCACCACATTTTACATTTCTTGCTCGGGTTCATCCTCTTCTCAGGGCCGCAGTTGAAAACTCGAGCGAAATTCTCCGAGTTCGATAATGTTGCATTGACTCTGAGGCAGGAACAATATTCGTGTAAGAATCTGTAGAATCGAGCGAAGCAAACGAAACAGGCCGATCCTGAACAACTTTCTTGCACTCACCTCAATTCATTGGTAGGATACCCTGCATTGTGTAAAGCGATGAAGTCGGCTAGAGTTCTGGTTTTTCGACAGAGGAAATGAGCGAATTTGACGAAGAACAGCTGCTCGTTAGTAAGCTCCAGCCCTGGCAGTCCGGGCTCTGGTCCGGTTATCGCGAGGATGGCCTGATACGCCTTTCGAAATCAGAGAGCTCATCAGTCACGAAGAAATGTAAGATGCCGGCGAAAATCGCTCCGAGGAGGTTTCGCGTCTTTCTCTGCTTGGGGTCTTCCTTTACTCAAATCCCAATGTCATAATGAATTAAGAGCTCCCTCCTTCCAGTCGCGACTTTCGGCTTTCTGTTCTGAACCTCGGTTCTTCCGGCGCTCTGCGAACTCAATGATAATACTCACATGGAAGGCTGCATGCATCCCGCTGTTATCTGCGATGTTTTGATCGAGAAGATGCTGACCATCGAACTGCAACACATAACAGTTTGGGTTTCGCAATTCGCTTTGACGCACAGCAAGGAATGTTACTAATGAAATTGCCGCTCTGACCTTCCGCCCTAGGAAATCGTAGGTCGAGTACTGCTGAGTGAAGCATCGAGTCATGTTCTCGAATTGTTTCAGCGCATTGGGAGTCATCCAGGTCTCGCCTTTTGTTTTCGGAGCGAAGAAGGCGTGCATCGATTCGTGACTCAAGAGGAAACCGAGAAGTCCGTATTTGAGATATCTGGAAACATGAGAACGGTTCCCTTACGAGAGTCGGATGGTGAGAAGCGATATCGATGACGATCTCGGGAGACTCCATTAAGAATTCAGGGCTCATTTACCCTGGATAACCCTCGGAATACATGGGCTCTTCCATCATCCCACCCGCCAGCGTGACTTTGTTCAATTCATGGCTATAAATTGCGTTCCTCTGAAAGTCCAGAAAGTAGATTGAGCAACTTCGGGCACAGATAGCGACCGAACGACGTTCATTCATCACTGGGACTGGCAGTTTTTCACGGCCGCGACGAAACTCCTAAAACTCACGGCATTTTTTCGGCGATATCCCATAGACAAGGCATGGGGGCCGTGAAATGCCGTGAATTTTCGAACAAAATGCCGTGAAAAACTCTCAGCCCTAATTATCACCGTCAAAACAGGAATCGGTATGCACCTCGAAAGCCGAAAATATGTTGCGGAACTCAGATCTATCGAATGGGAAGCTCAGGCTTCTCGTGTTGGCAATGCGGAGATATTCGACAATTTTCAGATAGTTTGCCATGAAACCGGTGTTTGTGAGGTCGAGCCCCATGTAAACGTGATTCATGAACGTGTCGTCCCGGTAATTGTCTGGGAAACCGGCAATGAAAATAATCTCCTGGGCCTGTAACGAGGAGGATTCAGCGCCGCGTCATCGAGCGGGAACTATGAATCTTCAATTATTCGCCTTGAATGATGGAAACGCTCTCACCCTCTTTATGGCATTAGCCTTCGTGGGCGCATCCAACCACTCCAGTCCTTGGATCCTCTTTATGATGATTTTGCGGATATTCTCAAACATCACAAACAAGTCTTCCCTGGTTTTCGACTCGGGCGGGAACGTTCGCCGAACATAAATGGAGTTCATGGCGATGTCCAACAACTTGAAGGTAGTTTCGAGACATCTGAACTTCAAGTTTTCCCTGTTCATGAAACTGTGCCTGAGTTGGAAATTGGACAAATCATGTAGGGTCCGCAGCACGATGTAGTTGTGAATGATGCTGCAAGGGGTTTAAGAACTTCATCAGCTCGTAAACTATGACTTTTGGGGGTTCCGGCTGAATACCACGGTCTTATCGGACGCGCGCGGTCCATGATATTGGTTTTTCCTCGAGCCAACGCGCATGACTGAAGACAGATATTTGTGGCAACACCTAACTTGGCGAAAACGGGAAGAGGTTTCCACTCACTACCGCATCGCTGGGTCCATCGAGTACTCTAGCACCGTACTTGAAATCCGGCCCAAGGTCTTCGGATACGAAACGGTGAAGGCAGTGCCGTTTCGGTTCATTTCGCTGTTTGCCTGAAGAAGGATCTCAGGAGTCTCATTTTCCGTGGGGAGAAATCTGGGGGGGGGGGGATCTAGAGCAGCCTGACAGAGATCTTGACGCGAAAACTCTAAATGGTCCTCCGACTGCATGGAATCCCCAAACGGCATCTCAGAACTTCCTTGGTGGGTTCATAACTGAGTCCCCAGAAACGAATCGTCCGATCGCAATGCCAAGAGAAAATCGAATATGGATATTTTCACTGGATTTGCGATCAAGATCTCTCACCCTTCTGAAAGCTCTCTTGAAGAAACGTTTCCAGTCAATGAAGGGCAAAGTCCTTCGCAGCTCTCGCAGATCCATCTGAATCATGGGCACAAAAAAGCTGAAACTCCTGTTTGGAGTGTAACCTGCCTCTTCCCGTGCATTCTCAAATGTCACATTTAACGTGGAATATCGACTTGGGAATGGTATAGGAGTCTATTGAAAACAGAGCCAATACATCTGGATGAAAATACCGTTCTGTGTTCTCCTTTCAAGGGTTTTCCTCTGAGTATCGCATTCAGGTCCATCGCACGCCTAATGTTCTGCTTGATCTGCTTGATCACATCAGGTCCAGTTCCCTCATGCAACCATTCTATCAACTTCAACAAAACCTCATTGTTATCTCTTTTCTTCGTGCAACTGACGACTTGTATACAAGCTCGTAATGTTCAGATCTGCCCGTTCCTCACTGAACCTCTCTTCAGCGATATCATACCATAGTCAGGTGTTTCAAGACTTCCTGATCCGGCTTGCCGTCGAAAGCGAAGAGTGAGTAATTCCCGGATTCCTGGAATATCTGAAAAGAGCACTCTCATTGAGCATGAATCCTTCATCCAGGACGTTGTGATGTTTTTCGTGGATTATAAAGTGGCGTCCTTAAGAGCATCGATGGTCCACTCACGTAGACATCGCGTTTAGAGAGATCGTCCTGGTCGTACTCGACATTCCATGAAAAGAAGATGTTTTGCTTGAATTTGTTCTGCGCCGTTTCTAGGGTTCTTTCCCAGTCAACGTTTTCCGGAGGAGAATTCGGGAACAACCAGCCGCCTAGTTGCTGGAGAGAGATTTTGATTGCGAATCAGCTTTGGTTGTTAAAAGTCACTTGGTGCGATCCCGGTCGTAACGTATTCCTTGAATCATATCCGTGCTCGTCGTGGGATCATCGATCACAGATCGGATTTATGAGACGAGCTGATAAGTCAGGCAAGATACTTGCCTTGACCACTCCGGCGAAAGTTTTGCGGTCATTCTCACCCTGCGCTGCCTCGATTTGGTCGACGCAGGAAACAAAGAAGAGTTGCGCTTGGTGTTCTGCCCAGTTTGAAAATTCAGGACCCTCTGTGAAGCGCAAAAGCGAAATTTCTCCGTGAGGACGGTTGTCAATGTTGCACTTCGCAAATCGAAATCTGTGAAGTGTTGATCTTCCCATGCAGATCATACCCAATTCCCTTATCATCCAGCTTGTGTCGATCGGTTCATCATGGAAGCGCCCGCACGCATATTCATGAAAATCTTCACACGGATCTGCCTGAGGAGAGACTGTCACCCTGTGGTAGGCGGCAAGTTTCGATATTCCTAACTTCAAGTGTAAGGAATGCTATCAGGCGATGTGAGGGATTCTCAAACCTGAGGATTGATGTAAGCGCGGATTTCTTCAGCCGCCTTGATGCAAGTTGGCGTTTCGCAGACGACGCGGGATGGTACCGTCGGAATCGCAGTTTGAAGCAAAGCCACCTGGAAAAGGTTTATTGCAACGAAGCATTCTGAAATCATCCCTCAGCAGAAGCCGGATCATCGAACGCTGCAAGTGGAACCTCAATTAGTCCAAAATGGCGACAGGAACATGATGGCATCGGCCGGAGGGGTCGATTATAGGGCCCCGCAACATACAAGCGGCTCTTATACGGAGCTCGGACAAAGCACGATTCAGCTCTAGACTTGATGCATGTGATCCGGTTCACGCAACAGAATTTTCGTTCAGGATTGGACGGATTGGTCAGGCATGTACGTGGCTTTCCAGAGCTGATCTGCACCTTATGTCGTAGTCCCTGTAGCGCAGTGGATAGCGCGTTGGACTTCTAATCCAAAGGTCGCGGGTTCGACTCCCGCCAGGGATGGACTACCTTTTTGGTCGTCTGCACTTTTTCAGTGGGTCGGGAAAAGAGTGGAAAACATAGTCGTTTCAAATGACTTGGTACACTCCTGAGGCGTTCTCTCTCCAGTTGCATCGCTGTCAGGACATCACTTTCAAGAATGATTTCATACTATCCATGTCAGGGGCGCGGGCTCATTCCCGAAACACGAGGAGTCATTTCATCTTGATGCTAACGGATTCGGATGGAACTCGGTAGATGGGTAGTCTTCAGCGCTGAACCACTTTCAACCCACAGATTTCCCGTGCAAACTCAAGTTTACTGAGAAATGAGCGCTTTGGCTTCAACCCCACCGCGCCAGCTTGTATTCGTCGAGAGCTGTCCTTTCGCGAAGTTTGGAATCTGTTACAGCCAGTAAGTAGTGACTCCTGGTCCGTCGATTGAATGGGACTTTCGCGATTTCCGAGTGTTACATAGCTTGCATGTCTCGGGATCATTTTGGGATGTAAGGGTTGGAATCATTTGAGGATACCTGTCACGAGTCGATTCACGTGCGCTCTAGCTACCAGGAACTCGCCGGGACTGCTGGATTAGGTTCTCGACAACAGCAGGACTTCAGTTTGACTTACTTGATCCTTCAGATGCGCTAAATGTGTCGTGCTTCACTGCTCAACATTTCCTAGCATAGAATTTCCAGCGGAATGAGATAGTATGACGTGCGAGCGGCGGAGGATCCGTCCAAATACTGATACCGGATACGGGGAAATGATTCTGTATCCTATAAATCAAGAAAATGACATTGTAGAATAGGGTTCCTGTCGTAAATCATGAGTTAAGCACGTTCTCGTCGATGTTCCGAGTTGGACGAGAATTTTGTGGCATTTGAATGACACAAGTCGAGCCGAGTCATTTCGCTAGCTCAAGTCCAGTGGCTCCTGTATACTCAGAGGTCAACTATTGTCCAGCTTTAGGCGTCAGAGCCTTTATAGATTGTGCGCGGCAGTCTGATCCGTGATTGATCTCGTTTTCTGTCTGGACCAGCATGGTGCCCAATATTCTTGGATGGATGGTGCTTCAATATTCTATCGTTCCAGCTCAATCCTGGATGACCAATAGAATACTTGAACGCTGGGTTCTCTCGCGTGGCGGCCATCGACGCTGAAGCCGGGACTTTACTTCCTATCCTGGTGCGAAATGTTTCCGTCCAGTTCCACGGAGGCTCCTCCAGACACAAAGCTGATTTGCGAGTTGCCGTATCGGACGAAAGAAATGATAAATCTTCGGAAATCGATGTTTTCTCATATATCTTTTCCTATGAATGCAAAGATTGCAATGCATGAAACCAGTTCGGAGGCCTATCAGCAGTCCTCCTGTCGATTGCTTCGTGCCTCATCACTCTCGAATCCAATTACCAACCGTTTCGGTTGGCAAGCGGCGTGCGTTTCGCGGCGGGTCGAATCGAGGTCGCGCAACGATCTCCAGAAATACTCTCGCGCTCAACTTCCAATTGCACGTTTGACGCTGCATTCGACCGTTCAGTAGAGCCGCCTGCAACTTGACACTAAAGACCACCATCTCAGTCAGTGTTGTACCTAGAAGTGTGTGTGTGTAAGAACGCCAAAAAAGGATCACCTGTATCGGCCTTGAGAGCTGAGATCCCGATCAGGAACGTTGACAGCTAGTCCTCAGGGGTTCTTGGAGCCTTGTGGGGAGGCAGATTTCTCCAAGCCGCTTATAGCGTATTATTCAGGCGACTCATCGTGATGAGGGTGAAGATAAAAAGTAAGCACGATGGCATCTACCAGAAGGAACGAAGCACGAACACCATGATCGGTACGATAAGATCAGATTTTCTGTTTCAGAGTGGATGGCTGTAGCAACATGGAAATGGGTTGCGAACGATGACAACTGCGGTGAGACTCTTCTGTAGAGAAAAACTTCCAAAAATCTGTGTGGATATGAACAACCGCTATGTCGATCGAACGACGGAAGAAAATGTCTCGAATTCCGGCATCCTGATTGAGATTCTCTTTCTTGTAGGTATATGCAGAATGCCTTTCGAATCGACTTGTCCGAACTGTCGAGTACCGGGTGATGGATGTCCTCTTGTTTGGGGTAGTTGTTCCCACTGTTTCCATATGCATTGTATCATGAAATGGCTTCAGTCTCAGCTGGTTGAGCAGCAGTGTCCCATGTGCCGGCAGACTTGGAGTTTTAAAGAATAGATATCTAGTCATAAAGGCAACCTAACACGTGTGAATGTATGCAGCCTACGGCCCTTTACGACGACAGAATATTTTTCTCTCAAGATAAATTGGAGTTCGCCGTAGTCATTGTGGTCTCTCAACCTTTTCGAAATCTCCGGATCCGTCTGATCCGGACGCAGCCCTCTGTTACTTCGGTCTCGGGAGTCCCACACGCGAGAATCGTCGCCGGAGCAATTCTTGCACGGGCCATTGCCGTATTAGATTGCATATTGAATGGTTCCGATGTTCTGATCAAGGTGGGGATGACAACATTTCGAACGTCAACGTCGGCCGGTCGCAGACGGTTGATGATCGCGGCTAGGGCGTCCCCGTGACGCACTTTGCGGTGTATCATTGTGTCCTCCTCGGCCACCAAACACGTTCTGATCACATCGCGTAAGCTGGAGATCCCGAGCTGTTTCATGCTGCTACAAGGTTTTGTACGGCATGTTTCGTTCAGCCTCTCGAACACTCAATGCTCATTGACAGCAACCTTCGGGAAGCCTGACCAAACTTTCTGAAGGGAGCAGCTCCCACGAAATAAACCCTTTAGAATCGAAATATCATTCGAAGAGAAGCTGCAAGGCATTATTTCAACGAAAGTCATCCGACCATTCGTCTCTTCCGTAAACATGACATGAATTCGCGTTCCGGTGCGCGCTATGCTCGAATGCGACAGTTTCATTCCGATATGGCGCATGACGCATGACCACTCGCAGACCGTCACGTTGGACCGGTAAGCTATAATCCTTGGCCGGTCTCACATCTGGTCTCATATCGTCTCCCACAGCAAAAACGATCGATAATAGCTGAAAGTACACTTCAGATATTTATTTGTCATCCGATGACACAAGTTTCTTTGGGATGATCGATCTTATTTCTATGGAGATTGTTGCGATCCTCATCACGGTTAAGTTAAAAGAGTTGGCTGTTCCTGCCCTGTTGGCATTGTCGGATCTTGATTGTTCATACTGCACATGATCCAACGACATCATACACATAACTATCTAATACTCTCCACTATATTTGGTTTTGCGTTAAGAAGACCGCCGGTGGCTCGGCGACCTGGAGGCATGCGATCTCGCTGACTCATTCCGAATACTTCACAGGTCCACAGAAAATAATCTGCCTTCTCTGTAAGAACTGTGGCTCTACTGCCCGAGAAGTTTTCCATTTACATTTTGGAAGTGTTGAGTTGATAAAGCCGCAGTCCGCGGGCGAAACTTCGGTAGATATTGTAGATTCCTAACAGCCAGGCTGTGCTCATATGGTTCGTAGTTTTCGGAGGAAGCCTGTCATATCACTATCTCTTTTTTGTTTGGCTTCCTTCAAGCACGGTTCATCCACGAGAATTATTTCAGCGGCCGCGACTGAGTCGGGGTCAATGAACTCGATATTTACATGGGTTCCGAATCAGATCTCATGAATAAGATATCGACATAATCTTTCTCGCGGTTCTCTGTAGTCGACTGTTATGGGTTTAAACTAACGTTCTCGAGCTATGTCCATTTTGTGCTACGCTCTGGACCTAGGCTTGCAAAAGCACTCGATATATTCGATCAACCTATCGCATCAGACGATTCATACCAAGGATCTCTCATGTATCATCGATTACTGTACGCAGAGACGGCGTTCTCCACGGTCAAATGAGGAAACCTAGCAGTCGTTCTGATCGAAGTTGTCGAATACACAACGTATCAGCTTAAAACACACGTGCCTATGTCGCAGGGCTTCCTACCAAAGCTTGCATTTCTCCGGCGGATTCATTGCTGTCACGTTTGAGCAGGAGAAAACCTCAGCGAATTCCGGCATGTTCCTCAGTGTCCCGATAATCCTGGAGGCAGGAAGTCTTCTCTCAAACAATCGCTATGTTATCGATACTCAGCCAGCAGGCCTCCAGTCCACCGCTATCCGTCACAAAAAGATATAGCTGGGTCGTTGAACTTATCGTGTCCGCCGCAACTTTACCTGAATTCGTTCGGGGTGTGTTCATCGTTGTTGATAATGTTCTGCAGCTCAACAAGTCCATAATCAGCGCAAAAGTCCTGCGCAAAGCTGAGAAAGAACAACTGCTCTTCGTTCAAATCCAATTGAGGCAAGGGCGGATGATCCCAGTATGATCGTAACCATGTTCGGTAGGCCTTGAAAAAATCACCCGGTGAGCATTTCTAACAATCATGGAACGCTCCCGGCTAAAATCATTCCAGTAGCCGCCGAGGTAAAGGTTTCTGCCGCGATGCTTACCGCGAAAGCGACCGTCAAGCCCCCGAGGTCCGCGAGGTTCTCTCCAAGAGTTTCGTTCCCTTTCAACTACAAATCGAACAGATCATATGAACCTCTTGCTGGCTATCGGTACCGTGTGAGAAGTGAGAAGATGCTCTGCATCATCTCAAGTCATGAATTACCTTCATCCCATGAGTACTGTAATTCGCGAACTGTTCCACGAAGCATCGAGTTCGTTCATCGAAGCGTCGAATAGTGGAGCTTTCCCACCATTGACGCACATCACCTGGAAGTGGTTCGGAATAATGTATGAAGAATGAATGAAAAAACTGTCTGGAGTGAAACGGAATTCATCGATCCGGCGAAGCTCAAAAATCGCCTCATTTGGGTACAAATCGGAAAGCAACAGGCGAAATTGTCAGAGTCTCTCGTCCTCGTCTCCTCACCATTAAGATCGAACTGTCTCCCCGAGTTGTCCACGGAATGGAAGAGTTCATGCCCGATAGTGAAACCCATAATTCCGAACTGCACGTACCTGAAACAACAAAGAGAACCGATGACTTCCTGAGTTGGAAATTTTCATGGTAAATATCGATGTAGACATGATCACTGGCGTGTAAGTATGAGCGAGTGTAGGAACTGGGGGCTTACCTTGGGAAGAACACATCGTATCGGGGGAGATATGTGTATGCTGCCGGGATGACAACCGCATTGCGACTACTGAGGTAGAACGCGTTGTACTGAAATCATCGGGAGGATATAACTTGGTGATTTTGTTCCCCGAACGCGCTGCCCCATCCTAGGAAGCTCCAGAGCAACACCGGAAACCGGCTTGGCACTCTGCTGGATTCCTAGTCCAGGGAACGAATATTTCAACATGTATTCTTCCGGACCTAACGTCGTATGTTGGAAGAACCCACCTCGCTTGGAGAGAAATCTTCACGAAAATCATACGGATCGAACGGCGCAGTCAATTGTCTGCATGATGACCTCCGCCGGAACCGCAATCCCTCGAGCACTCGCTCACAAAAGCCATCAGCTTGGAAGCTCAGGTCTGCGTATTTTGAATCTACCAGGCTTTCATTCAGGACGGTTTCGTGGAAACCGAGCATGATATCCATATCTTTCACCTGCCGACGACTCATAAAATATCAGTCCATCAATGTGGTCTCGGGAAGGAGCACCGCCGCTCCCATTTGAATCCTGCATGCAAAGAATATTCGGGAGCTGATTTACCTTTTCGAGGGTAGCCTCTTGCGAATCCGCGTCCAACCAATCCGCGGACGCTATTGTTTCCTCGAATTTGTACCGAATCTTAACCGCCAGAGCTCCAAGTTGTACAAATGCGCTCTGGTCCACGAATTCTCTAATGTAAATTGCACTGACGGCGAACGGCAGGAGCTCCTTGGTTGCTTCCAAGCAAAGCTGATCGATTTCCCTGTCCGTGAATTCTTCGCCTGATATGTTGAACGCAAGCCCGGGGAGCTCGTTGAACATATGGAGGTTGAGATAGTTTGCGAGAACCCTGAGGAGAGCGAAATGAGTGGTCTGAATTTTCAGACACCACACCGATTATTGTTTTTTGGGTATCGCATGTTGGGCGAGAATTTTTTGAAGTTGATTTGACTCCATGGAGCGCGGAAGAGACGCGCCCGAATACATATGTATCAACCCCACGACGAAACCAGGGCCTCACAAATGCGGCCTCAAAACCTGTGCCCTCCGGTGCGGGCTGTACTCAGGCTCCCCCCTTCCCCCTTGGGACGCCTCTGCCACACGCGCACCATGATAGCTAGAAGGATACGTGGAATCAACATCCTCCAGACGAGAATGCTCTTGATGAGAAAACCTACGATTTTGTTTCGTCGTTCTTCAAGTATTGCGAAATAAGGTCTGACAGCTGCTTGAAGTAGTCAAAATCCCCGACCAGAACTTCAGTCCCGGGATCCAGCGTTATGTTTACCTTGAGATGAGAGAAATCAAATTTAGTTCCTCGCACAACTTGAAATCCTCTAAAGGTACTGTGCTATTCGGTGTTCTCCCCATTTCCGCCGGATTCAAACCGGAGAACCTTACTTCTGAGAAGGCTCGATTGAAGAATTTGAGCCAATCCAAGAACGGTAGCTCTTCTTGGAGTTCGGCGATCTTGAATCTCTTCATGGCTCCCTTGAGGAGAGATAAACGGGAGCATGTCAGAACGTTATCCGTCTCGTATATCCTTTCAGAATACATGAACTCGGACTCATGCCACGGGCAGGAGGAGACGGTGCGGCAATAGGGGCACAAAAAGTCAAAGCCCAATGATGATTATTCCGCATGTACGAGAAAGGCTGCCCGCCCGACACTCACCTCAATATCTGGAACGAATTCTGGTTTGGGAATATTTCCAAGCCGGCGATGCAAACTCACGATGGGACGAAGATCAATCTCGACAGGTATCAACGGGAGAAACTCGAATGCAATCAGAATGTCGATTAATCATTATCCTCTTCTATCGAACGTGATGCGACACCAACGGATCTATGATATCGTAGAGGGCTTTTCTGATGGTTTTCTTTGATCACGTTAGGATCTGCCAGAGGGGCAAAATGATTTTTCGACCAACGCAAGACGTGACCGTCGAGGGAGCTTGATGGAGTATGACTGAAGGAATATTGCCCGTGGATGGGAGGCGACTCCGGCATGGTTTCCGAGTGAGCGATCTGTCCTCGCCCGTTAACCACGTTGCTTTACTGCTGGAGCAACGCTGGGAATGTTTGCTGCATGCGTACCCATCGATGGGCGCACGGAGCGACTTCTCAGGGCTTGCGTGAAAACTCATTGAGCATGAGTCCATTCTCGCGAAGATAAGATCAAACTTACCTTAGCCAGAACGCTTTGTAGAACCTCAACCAGATCGTCGGGATCCGACTGCCACTCCAGCGACTTAGTGATGTTTGCATGCTCACGAACCAGCTTCAAAAACAATCAAACTTTGAAAGAGAATCCTCGTGAGTCTCGGAATTCGAGTCTTGAGCAACCGACGGCCTTCATTGTACTCACAACTATGATTTTCTGCGTGGAGTTCTTAGTGTCATCACTGATGTCCCAGGTGAACAAGAGACTCTGTTTATGCAAATGAGCAATCTCTAGAGTTGTCTGGAGAGACCATCGAGAGGCGTTGAAGGATTTCTCCCACCCTCCCATTCCCTTTACGAAGAAGTCAATGAGTTATAACTTTGCAGGCTTTCGGAGGAATAGAGCAGGAGCAAGCGTGTTTCCAACCAGCGAGGTAACTTGGAATCAGTAGTACCTTCAGATAATCCAAGAACGGGTTCAGTTTTGCCGCCGTGATACGTTCGCGATCGGCGCAACTGAGGAAGTATTCTCGCGCGAGTCTCTCTGCCCGGGATTGCAATTCGTAACCCGTGTCCTCTTCCGATGGAACGAATCAGGTAGTTAGAAAGTCTGAAGCCCGGAATAACGCCTAGCTGTCATCGGTGAAGGTTATTCAAGGCCACTGATTCATGCTTCATGCCGGAGTCGTCGTCTATACGATTAGTTATCGATGCAGCTCCCCGAATCAATGGAACGATCAATCAGTCAATTCAACAATCACGTCGTCTAAAACTTGTGAATCCGTTTATTTTTTCCGAAGAGGGCTGATGGTCTAGTCATGCTCGTCGTGAAATAATTTTTCCCCCAAAACTGGCTAGAGGCGATGACTGGATCGCGAGTCGATTCCAGAAGCTGATTCCTGTTCGGGATCAATTATTTTCGCGGAACTTTTCGAACGTATTCGCATTTTCCCCATGATCCAATCACCTGTTTATTAATAGGGAAGCATATCCGGTGCATGCAACTACAACACTGAACTAGAAACTCTCGTGACCCGTGACTTACCTAGAATTTGGGAAACTTTATAGACGGGGTATCGCTCCGCCTTCGTGGTGGAATTGAATCGTCCGCAAGCGTACTCATAGAAATTGTCGCACGGATCAGCCTTGAAAGCGACATCAATGAGAAACATGTTTTTGTGATTGGAAGCCCATTTCGGAGGGTCCAGTCAGAGGCAAACTTCCCATACAAAAGCGTCCAGTGCATCGAACCTCCCTCGCTGACATCGCCACAACAATGTCAAAGAATCGAGCACGGATGCAAATCGACGATTTCCCGACGATATGTTCTTCGATGACAACGCATCTAGGACTCACCTCAGGATTCATTGACGATCGGAACTGTTGCGACAAATATAAGCATTCGGGAGTGCGACATTCGTGTTCGTTTGCATATTCTTCCGTGGTCTTCCCGCAGCGCGTGAAAACTGGAAGAGAGGAAAACACTGATTTCTCGTTCATACGAAGCAGAAAGCTGCGTCATGTTCGCCCTGTCCCCCGCGAGCCGTCCAGGAGTTCAATCTCTTGGACTTGGCGACACGATCTGAGAATTTCTGGTCGGGCCTCAAGACTTCATTCGACGAGCTGTCTATCACTGTTATTCAACATCATGAACATTTCGTTAACAGAAGCTCGCGGATTCGATCGGCGATCTCTTAGGGCTCCGAAAACGGATGCTGTCGCTCACCTACAGCTAGAACGACCACTTGCACTATTATGACACTGAGGAGAATCGAGAATGCGATTCCCACACATTTCGCGGGAATTTTGCGCCGAACGATCGATTTGCCTTCCATCACGCAAGAAAGATTTGATACATGGGAGCCAAAGAACGATTGAGCTTATGCCGGTTGTCGAACGCGCAAAACAAACAGGTGGAACTGCACTGATCAGCACTCTCACCGACTCGCCACCCTATGTCTAGATGCGCGTTCGAGATGCAAACTTGGAAATAACACTTGTCAGAGCGAATCGATGTTCGGCGAACCGAGCTCACAGTCAATCCATGACAAACATTGAATCTGCTAGAGGTTCTAAAGTTTTCATAGGCATTGCAGTTGCTGACAAACCGATCGCGCGGATATGGCGACCTCGAGGCGACTATAGCTTTGTAAGAGACTCTTTCGAACCCTTTCCACAGAATCTCGCAGAATAAAGTGGAGCTCAGGAGAGCTTCCGACTCTGAAGTGTCTAGTATTTTACAGCAAGTTTGATGGTGACGGCTTCATTTGACCGCCGTCCAGTTTCAACGATAGGTCACAGCTGGATGCAGTTGTAGTCGGATGTACATGGTGCAGTTTCAAGACGCGATTAGCTTAACTCAGGGATTCTCAAACTGTGTGCCGCCGGCACCAAACTGCCGCAGAGATAGACTCCTGGGGTATGGGGCGGGGCCGCCGGTGATTCCGGATTGACCCGGGGTGAAACGACAAAGAGGCACGGGCGATACCGAACTCGGTCTGACCAGACTTTATGAAGTCTATGGGAGCAATTTCCGGGTCGGTCTGACCATACTTTTTGAAGGGCTCGGGGTGCCGCCACCGGAAAAGTTTGAGAACCTCTCGCTTAACTGTTTCCGTCTAAAGGCGTCTTGAAGACTTGGTGGGCAGCGCTAATCTTAATTGGTCCGTTAGCTGCGGTAAATGCCGGAGAAATCACTCCCGCTAACTGAGTAAATTGAGGATCACCAGTAGAGGCACAGCGAAACCGTGCGGTTTCGCTGGAACCATAGCAATGTTCTCTGTTAGACATTCATGATGTTTCAGAGCCTTTCCAGAAAATGGAACTCAAGGAATCCGATTAAATACGTGAAACGAAGATGCGGAATCCTTCGTGGGATGCTGCATATCCTTCTATTGTTTATTTCCGGTTCAGAGAAGATAGCATTCAATTTGCTCGGAACTTTTGTTTGACACAACGAACTGTGGACTCGATGCAAAGGAGCTAGGGATCGAGATCGCGGTTCGCGAATCACTGCACAACGGAACCATACAAGGCCGCGCGATGTCTCGCTTTGATAGCTATGCAGTATGTCAATGTCAGCTCGCGAACTTCTAAAGCAGTCAAATGATTCCCTGGAGTTCCTTGCCTCAAGATTCAGAAGCTCCCTCCACTTTTTTGGATCTCGCTGTATTCATTTGGTCTTATACTCCCCGACTATTTCAGAATCTCGCACCATCGAACTGCTTTTGACAGCAGTGAAAACTTCACAACTTTGCATCGCAAAACAATTCCGATTATTCCGCGCAAACCAGAAGTTTCCGAATCACAATGTGAGCGGATGCGAACTCATAGCATGGAGTTGTCCAACACGTCACTCCTCCTTCCTGTCGCATGCTTCCGAATGTAGTGAAAGTCTGGAATGTCTGCGTGATGAGCCACTTCTTGCTCCCAAATGAATGATAACTTCAAGGCTAGATGATGTCTATCGCCAGGAACCGGCGATGAATAATTCAGTCAGAAACGTCGACTCTTTGTTGATTTCTGTTGTCTAGCCGCCTTCTTGTTTACAGAAAGCTACGTCACATGAATCTGATCCTGAAATTTTCACTGCGGATTGTTACAGTGAGCCGTCATTGATGAAATTCCGAATCATTGCTCGCGACTCATCTCTTTTGATATGTTCCGCTGGTGAAAACTGATGGTGAGGGCCAAGCACAGAAACTTATCCGCAAGCCGAATCGGCCTGCATTGTTCAACATTCTCTCTCATCATGGAGAATCCAGTTTATCTTCCAGCGAGAAAATTCAACCGGAGTTTTTGTCGCGTGATTCATTCGAATGGCTCAGCCTGAATCGCCTCTCACGCCTGAAGAAAAAATCAAGCGTTCGCGGAGTGCGCGGAGGGCAGAGTTCCAGCCCGATACTCATTGGACTCTATGAAGATGAACCCATCCTGTCTCCGGAATAATCTCTCCGGAAGGCACCATTCTAGACGCTGCGTGAGCCAATCATCATAAGACTGTTATTTCTTCTCTTCTCCACATGCTATTATGGAAAGATCGTTCTCAACCGTAGCGATACGGGATATGCGGCCGAGACAGTCCAACAGAAGTCAGACTGCGACTCAAGCGCAAAATCAGGCATATCATGTTTGGGAGTGTATAACGGTGGTGGGCGATATTACAACGCCATCAGAGCCATGAGCCTCGCCAAACAGAAGTTTGCTGTTGTCTTTTTGGACAATTCCCAACACGTCCCAACATAAGTGATGGCAATCGGAGACGAAAGTGCTAAACAATTCCTCGTTGAGTTATGGCGGCCTGCATGGTGGTAAGCTGATCCAGAGTCATCTCGTAGCATCCTTCCTGACGTCTCCTTGAGGATTCCGGAACGTTCCCCGTGACGTAGTTGTGTCCGATGAATGGGGTTAACTTACGATCGAAAATCGACCGCGATCCAGACGCAGCTCCAGAGAATTCCAGCCTGCTGATTGTGGACTAGCAATAATAATCACGGCTGGCAGATGCCGCTCCTAACCGCGTCCCGGTCCGAGAGGAAAATCCTGTCTCTTGGCCCAGGCTTTCAGAATTCCCCGACGTAGTACAGTATCCCCGATCGTTATATCAGCATTGAGCATTCTCTGTTTGCTCTGCTAACTCTCTGCTGGGGTGTCCCCGTGACGCAATTTGCAGCTGAGCGGTCTATCATTCTGTTTTCCTCGGCCACCGAGCACGTTCTAATCGCATCGCGTAAACTGGAAATCCCGAGCTGCCCTGTGCTGCTACAGGGTTTTGTACGGCCTATTTCGTTCAACCTCTGGAACACCCAAAGCTCATTGACAGCAACCTTCCAGAGGCCTGACCACACTTTCTGAAGAGAGCAGCTCCCAAGACATACACTCTTCAGAATGGAAATATCACTCGTAGGGGAGCTGCAAGGCATTATTTTAACGAAAGTCATCTTGGATTCGCGTGGATTCGCGTTCCGGTGCGCGCTGTGCTCGAATCCGGCACTATCATTCCGATTTGGCGCATGACCACTCGCAGACCGTCACGTTGGACCGGTAAGCTAGGTATATGTAATCATCGGCCACATCTGGTCTCATGTCATCTCCCACAGCAGAGATCATTGATGATAGCCGAGAGTGCACTTCAGATATTTATTTGTCATTCTGTCGTTGTGAACTTGCATCGTCGATGACACATGGGACATGGGATAATTGGTCTCATTTCTATCGAGATTGTTGCGGTTCTCATCACGGTTGAGTTAAAAGAGTTGGCTGAATCCGCCTTGTTGGCATTGTCGGATCTTGATTGTTCATACAGCACATGATTCAACTACATCATACACATAACTATCTAATATTTGGTGTTGCGTTAAGAAGACCGCCGATGGCTCGGCGATCTGGGGGCATGCTATCTCGCTGACTCATTCTGAAGATTCCACAGGTCCTCGGAAACTATTCCACCACCCCTGTGAGAACTCAGGCTCTGCTGCCAGAGAAGCCATCCATTTCCGTCCCGGAAGTGTTGAGGCAACATATCCGTAGGCCGCGGGCGAAACTTCGGCAGAGATTGTAGATTTCCGACAGCGGAGCTGTGCTCAAACGGTCCATAAATCGGAGGAAGGTTGTCATATCAGTTTGACGGAAGGTACGTCTTACCGGGCGCTAGCCATTGATTTTCGCCGGCAGTCAGTGTAACGCAAGTCAGTCAATACTCAGTCGAGTGATCAGCCAAGATTTTCTATCCCGACTCAAACCGGCTCCAGGTTTCCAAGTGTTCTTCGTAGCCTACAGTCGAACCTCCGATTTCTCATTCGTTGTACAGTGATTCCGGGCGAATGCGCTCCATTCTCTTCTATGAAAGACAAAATCCCGCGCTGTGAAATCGTTCTAGACGCCCATCGCGATGCAATGCATCTATATCCTTCACGTTTTGCATCATCCTTGGACATTCTTCTCGATCTAGTACAGACCACCTCCATGGCCACTTTGATCGCACAAGCTTCCGTCGTGAGCGTGATGACTCGAAGGCGAAGCGAGTTACCCACGCCCAGATACGAAGCCAGATACCTAGTCGCAACCACAGGATTCCAGGCCAGTTTTCCGCAGCGAAAAAACGGACGCAACGAAATTCGGATACATTCCGCGACGTACCTTACGGCTGAAAGTCTACGGTGTCCGACCGAAACAGTCCCGGTTTCCGCCTGGTTCCCTCCATCCCGGTGAATCCGGGAGGAATATTCCAGCGGCCGCGACCAAGTCAGGGTTTATGAACTCGATATTTACATCTCTTCCGATTCAGATCCAGTCAATATGAACTCGACATTATCTTCCTCGCTGTTCTCTGTGGTCGACTGTTGTGGGTTCAGACTAACTTCCTCGAGCCATGCCTATTCTGTTATATGCTATGGACCTAGGCTTGCAAGAGCACCCGATATCTTCGATCGATCGATCGCATCAGACGATTCATACCAAGGATCTCTTACGTATCATCGATCATTGTACGCAGAGACGGTATTCTCTACGGTCATATGAGGAAACCCTCTACAGTCGAACTGATTGAAGTTGTGGCATGCATAATTTATCAGCTAAAAACGCACGTGCCAATGTCGCAGTGCTTCCTACCAAATTTCGCATTTCTCCGGCGGGTTCATTGCTGTCCCGCTTGAGCAGGAATAAACCTCAGCGAATTCCGGCATGTTCCTCAGTGTCCCGATAATCCTGTAGGGGAGAAGTCTTCTCTCAAACAATCGCTATGTCATCGATACTCAGCCAGCAGGCCTTCAGTAGACCGCTATCCGTCCCAAAAAAGAGAAAGCTAGGTCGTTCAACTTATCGTGTCCGCCGCAACTTTACCTGAATTCGTTCGGGGTGTGTTCATCGTCGTTGATGAGGTGTCGCAGCTCAGCAAGTCCGTGAACAGGGCAAAAATCCTGCGCAAAGCTCAGGAAGAACAACTGTTCGTTGTTCAAATCCAACTGAGGCAAGCGCGGATGATCGATGCCCGATCGTAACCATGATCGGTAGGCCTTGAAACAATTGCCCGGTGAGGATTTCGAGCGATAAAAATTTTTGGAACCTTCCCGGCTAAAATGATTCCAGTAGCCGCAGAGGTAAAGGTTTCTGCCGCGATGCTCACCGCGAACGCGACCTTCAAGCCGCCGAAATCCGCGAGGTTCTCTCCAAGAGTTTCGTTCCCATTCAACTGCGAATCGAACAGATCATATGAGTCTCTTGCTGGCAGTCGGTACCGTGTGAGAAGTGAGAAGATGCTCTGCATCATCTCAAGTCATAAATTACCTTCATCCCATGAGTACTGTAATTCGCGAACTGTTCCACGAAGCATTGAGTGCGCTCATCGAAGCGTCGAATAGTGGAGTTCTTCCACCATTGACGCACATTACCTGAAATTGATCCGAAATAATGTATGAAAATTGAATGAGCGAATGGTCCGGAGTAAAACTAATTCATCGATCCGGCGAAGCTCAAAAATCGTAACCTGCAAGTACAAATCGGAAAGCAACAAGCGAAACTGTCAAATTTTCTCGTCCCCGTGTCCTCACCATGAAGATCAAACTGTCTCCCCGTGTTGTCCAGGGAATGGAACAGTTCATGTCCGATGGTAAAACCCACATTTCCGAACTGCGCGTACCTGGAACGAAGGAGAACCGATGACTTTCCGAGTCGGGAATTATGGTATCGATGAAGAGAAAATCAGCAGAGTGTATGAGCGGCTGTAGAACTGAGGGCTCACCTCGGGAAGAATACATTGTATCGGGGGAGTTGCGTGTACGCTACCGGGATGACAACCGTATTGCGACTCATGACGTAGAACGCGTTTGCCTGAAATCATCGGGAAGATATAACCTGGTGATTTCATTCTCCGGATCCGCAGCCCAATCCTAGGAAGCTCCAGAGCAACACCCGACATGTGTTCCTCATTCGGCTGGACACCATGCTATATTCCGAGTCGGAATTTCGGACTCCGGGGAACGAATATTTCAGTATGTCTTCTTCCGGACCTTGCGTCATACGTTGGAAGAACCCACCTCGCTTGGAGACACATCATCATCGAAATCTTCCGGACTGAACGGCGCAGTCAATTTTCTGCATGATGACTTCTGCCGGAACCGCAATCCCTCAAGCATTCGCTCAAAGTACCCATTAGCTTGGAATCTCAGGTCTGCGTATTTTGAATCCATCAAGTTTGCATCCAGGATGAATTTTTGATAACCGAGCATGATCCGTAGCTGTTTCACCTGCCGACGACTCATAAAAGATGAATCCATCGATGTGGTCTCGGGCGAGAGCACCGCCGCTGCCATCTGAGTTCTGCGTGCAGAGAATATTCAGGAGCTGATTTACCTTTTCGAGGGTAGCTTCTTGCGACTTTACGTCCAACCAATCCGCGGACGCTATTGTTTCCTGGACTTTATTCTGAACCGCATCCGCCAGAGTTCGAAGTTGCACCAATGAGCTCTGGTCTACGAATTCTCTGATGTAAATTGCACTGACGGCGAACGGCAGGAGCTCCTTGGTTGCTTCCAAGCAAAGCTGATCGATTTCCTCCTCCGTGTATTCTTCGCCAAATATGTTCAACGCATGAGTGGGCATGTCGAAGAGCATATTAAGATTGAGATAGTTCGCGAGAACCCTGTGGGAGAGAGAAATAACTGGTCTGAATTTTCGGAACCACACGCGCACCATGATAGCTAGAGGAAGACGTGGAATCCCCATCTTCCCGACGTTCGTCCAGAAAGTGCTCTCGATGAGAAACCTACGATTTTGTTTCCTCGTTCTTCAAGTAGTGCGGAATCAGGTCTGACAGCTGCTTGAAGTAGTCGAAATCCTCGACCAGAACTTCAGTCTCGGGGTTCAGCGTTATGTTCACCTTGAGATAAGATAAATTGGAGGTTCCTCGTGATTCTTGAAATTCTTGGAAGGGACTACATTATTTGGTATTTTCCCCATTTCCGCCTTCCACCCAGACGCTGGATGCATATTTCAGTTTTGCTCCGTGAATCCGGGAGCGAACCGGAGAACCTTACTTCTGAGAAGGCTCGATTGAAGAATTTGAGCCAATCCAAGAACGGTAGCTCTCCTTGGAGTTCGGCGATCTTGAACCTCTTCAGGGATCTCTTGAGGAAAGACAAACGGGAGCATGTCAGAACGTCACCCGTCTCAGGAACTGCGGCCCTCAAATATCCTTTCAGAATACATGAACTCGGACTCATGCCACGGGCAGGAGGAGACGTTGCGGTAATGAGGGCACAAAGAATCAAAGCCCAGTCATAATAATTCCGCATATACGGGGAAGGTTGCCCGCCCGACACTTACCTCGAGATCTGAATCGAATTCTGGTTTGGGAATATTTTCAAGCCGGCGATGCAAACCCACTATGGGACGAAGATCAACCTCGAGTGGTATCAGCGGGAGGATCTCGAATGCAATCAGAATGTCGATTAATCATTATCCTCTTCTATCGGAAGTCATGCACTAGCGTAGCCAGGGGGGGGGGGGGCCGAGGGGGCCATTCCCCCCCCCCCTTCCCAATATTTTTGGATCGCCCATAGGGCTCCATGTTAAAGCTCAGCATCATCGTGCGTTGCCCCCCCCCCCCCCCAAGAGAGTGCAGAAATGGTCTTGGCCCCCCCCGAGAAAAGATCCTGGCTACGCGCCTGAAGTCATGCGACACCAACGGATCTATGATATCGTAGAGGACTTTTTTGATGATTTTCTTTGATCACGTTAGGATCTGCCAGAGGGTCAAAATGATTTTTTGACAAACGCAAGACGTGACCGTCGAGGGAGCACGGTGGAGTACGACTGAAGGAATATTGCCCGTAGATGGGAGGCGACTCCGGCATGCTTTCCGACTGAGCGATCTGCCCTCGCCCGTTCACCACGTTGCTTTACTGCTGGAGCAGCACGTATTCTATCCCGTATCGTCCGGATAACACGGCCTTCCTGGTGGAGCGGGAATGTTTGCTTCATGCGTACCCATCGATGGGCACGAAGGAGCACTTCTCAGGGCTGGCGTGAAAACTCATTGAGCATGAGTCCATCCTCGCGAAGATAAGATCAAACTTACCTTGGCCAGAATGCTTTGTAGAACCTCAACCAGATCGTCGGGATCCGACTGCCACTCCAGCGGCTTAGTCATGTTTGCATGCTCACGATCCAGCTTCAAGAACAATCAAACTTTGAAAGGGAATCCTCGTGAGTCTCGGAATTCGAGTCTTGAGAAACCGGTGGCCTTCATTGTACTCACCGCTATGATTTTCCGCGAGGAGTTCTTGGTGTCATCAATGACTTCCCAGGTGAACAAGAGATTCTGTTTATGCAAATGAGCAATCTCTAGAGTTGTCTGGAGAGACCATCGAGAAGCGTTGTAGGATTTCTCCCATCCTCCCATTCCCTTTACGAAGAAGTCAATGAGTTATAACATTCCAGGATTTCGGGGGAATAGAGCAGGAACAAGCGTGTTTCCAATCAGCGAGGTAACTTGGAATCAGTGGTACCTTCAGAAAATCCAAGAACGGGTTCAGTTTTGCCGCCCTGACACTTTCGCGATCGGCGCAACTGAGGAAGTATTCTCGCGCGAGTCTCTCTGCTCGGGATTGCAATTCGTAATCCGCGTCCTCTTTCGATGGAACGAATCAGGTAGTTAGAAAGTCTGAAGCCCGGAACAACGCCCAGCTGTCATCGGTGAAAGTTATTCAAGGCCACTGATTCATGCTTCATGCCGGAGTCGTCGTCTATACGATTAGTTATCGATGCAGCTCCCCGAATCAATGGAATGATCAATCAGTCAATTCAACAATAAAGTCGTCTAAAACTTGTGAATCCGCTTATTTTTGCCGAACAGGGCTGATGGTCTAGTCATGCTCGTCGTGAAAGAATTCTTCCACCAAAACTGATTAGAGGCGATGACTTGATCGCGAGTCAATTTCGAAAGCTAATTCTTGTTCGGGATCAATTATTCCCGCGGAGCCTTCCAAACGTTCGGCATTTTCCCCGTAATCCAATCAGCCATTTAGTAGAAATTATTCATTACCAGTACATGCAACTACAACACTGAACCAGAAAACATATCGCACCGATGACTTACTCAGAAATCGGGAAACTTTATATACGCTGGATTTCTCCGCCTCCGTGGTGGAATTGAAGTTTCCGCAAGCGTACTCATAGAAATTGTCGCAC
This sequence comes from Neoseiulus californicus, assembly GCA_028455905.1. Classification (NCBI taxonomy): domain Eukaryota; kingdom Metazoa; phylum Arthropoda; class Arachnida; order Mesostigmata; family Phytoseiidae; genus Neoseiulus; species Neoseiulus californicus. Next base: position 1,302,493 of record JAMQGS010000014.1, read on the forward strand.
GGATCAACCTTGAAGGCGACATCAATGAGAAACATGTTTTTGTGATTGGGAGCCTATTCAGGAGGGTCCAGTCAGAGGCAAACTTCCCATATAAAAGCGTCCAGTGCATCGCACCTCCCTGGCTGACATCGCCACAACAATGTCAAAGAATCGAGCACGGATGCAAATCGACGATTTCCCGACGATATGTTCTTCGATGACAACGCATCTAGGACTCACCTCAGGATTCATTGACGATCGGAACTGTTGCGACAAATATAAGCATTCGGGAGTGCGACATTCATTTCCGTCGCCAAGATCTTCCGTGTTCTTCTCGCAGCGCGTAAAAACTGCAAGAGCGGAAAACACTGAATTCTCGTCCATACGAAGCAGGAAGCTCCAACATACTCGCCCTGTCGCCCGCGAGCCGTCCAGGAGTTCTTCTTGGACTTGGCGGCAGGGTATGAGAATTTCTGGTCGGGCCTCGAAACATCATTCGACGAGTTGTTCATAGCTGTCATTCGACATCATGAACACTTCGTAACATCATAACAGAAGCTCGTGGTATCGATTGGCGGTTCCCTATGGCTCCGAAAACGGATGCTCTCGCTCACCTGCAGCTAGAATGACCACTTGCACTACTATGACACTGAGGAGAATCAAGAATGCGATTCCCACACATTTCGCGGGAATTCTGCGCCGAACGATCGATGGGTCTTCCATCACGCAAGAAAGATTTGATACATGGGAGCCAAAGAACGATTGAGCTTATGCCGGCTGTCGAACGCGCAAAACAAACAGGTGGAACTGCACTGATCAACACTCTCACCGACTCGCCACCCTATGTCTAGATGCGCGTTCGAGATGCCAACTTGGAAATAACACTTGTCAGAGCGAATCGATGTTCGGCGAACCGAGCTCACAGTCAATCCATGACAAGCATTGAGTCTGCTAGATGTTCCAAAGTTTTCATAGGCATTGCAGTTGCTGACGAACCGATCGCGCGGATATGGTGACCTCGCACGAGTCGACAGCGGCGACTATAGCTTTGTAAGAGACTCTTTTGAACCCTTTCCACAGAAACTGGCAGAATAAAGTGAAGCTTAGGAGAGCATCCCACTCTGGAGAGTATAGTATTTTACAGTAAGTCTCATGGTGACGTCTTCATTTGACCGCCGTCCATTTTCAACGATAGGTCACAGCTGGATGAAGTTGTAGTCTGATGTACATGGTGCAGTTTCAAGACGCGATTAGCTCAACTGTTTTCGTCTCAACGCGTCTCGAATACTTGGTGGGCAGCGCTAATCTTAATTGGTCCGTTAGATGCGTTGGATGCCGGAGAAACGACTGCCGGAGAAACGACTACCGAGAAAATTGAGGATCACCAGTAGAGGCAGAACGAAACCGTGCGGATCCGCTGGAACCATAGCTAAGTTCTCTGTTAGACACTCATGATGTTTTGAAGCCTTTCCAGAAAATGGAACTCAAGGAATCCGATTCAATACGCGGAACGAAGATGTGGAATCCCTCGTGGGATGCGGCATATCCTTGTGGTGTGCATTTCCTGCTCGAAGACGATTCCATTCAATTTGCTCGGAACTTTTGCTCGACACAACGAACTTTGGACATGATGCGGTGGAGCTAAAGATCGAGATCGCGGTTCGCGAATCACTGCACACCGGAACCATATAAGGCCGCGCGATGTCTCGCTTTGATAGCTATGCACTATGTCAAGGTCAGCTCGCGAACTTCTAAAGCAGTCAAATGATTTCCTGGAGCGCCCTTCCTCAAGATTCAGAAGCTCCCTCCAATTTTTTTGGATCTCGGTGAATTCATTTGGTTTTATACTCCCCGACTATTTCGGAATCTAGCACCATCGAACCGCTTTTGACAGCAGTGAAAACTTCACAACTTTGCATCGCAAAACAATTCCGATTATTCCGCGCAAACCAGAAGTTTCCGAATCACAATGTGAGCGGATGCGAACTCATAGCATGGAGTTGCCCAACACGTCACTCCTCCTTCCTGTCGATTGCTTCCGAATGTAGTGAAAGTCTGGAATGTCTGCGTGATGAGCCACTTCTTGCTCCCAAATGAATGATAACTCCAAGGCTGGATGATGTCTATCGCCAGGAACCGGCGATGAATAATTCAGACAGAAGCGTCGACTCTTTGTTGATTTCTGTTGTCTAGCCGCATTCTTGTTTACAGAAAGCTACGTCACATGAGTCTGATCCTGAAATTTTCACTGCGGAGTGTTACAGTGAGCTGTCATTGATGAAATTCCGAATCATTGCTCGCGACCGAGGCTTTGTCGACGTCGAGGAAAAAGTGAGGCGTGACATTCCAAAGGATGATCGTGAGACATGCGACAAATAAGATGTGACTCATCTCCTTTGATATGTTCCGCTGGTAAAAACTGATGGTGAGGGCCAACCACAGAAATGTATCCGGTGGTCGAGTAGGGCTGCATTATTCAACATTCTGTCTCACCATGGAGTATCCAGTTTATCTTCCAGCGAGATAATTCAACCGGAGTTTTCGTCGCGTGATTCATTCGAATGACTCAGCGTGAATCGCTCCCCATCCCTATAGAGTAAAATCAAGCGTTCGCGGAGTGCGCGGAGGGCAGAGTTCCAGCCCGATAATTATTGGACTTTATGACGATGAACCTATCTTCTTCGTCAGAGCCCGAGCTCGCTTCGAGAAATAATCTCTCCGGAAGGCACCAGTCTAGACGCTGCGTCAGCAGATCACCAGAAGACAGTTATTTCTTCTCTCCTCCACGTTCTGTTATGAAAAGAACGTTCTCAACCGCAGCGATCCGGGATTAGTGGCCGAGACAGTCTAATAGAAGTCAGACTGCGACTCAAGCGCGAGATCAGGCGTCTCATGTTCGGGAGTGTATGACGGTGGTGAGCGATATTACAACACCATCAGAGCCATGAGCCTCGCCAAGCAAACCTCGGATTTGCCAAGTTTGAATGTTTGAATTCGAGAACGTAAAATACCGCTGCGAATGCTCTACCGCTAGCTTAGGAAGGATATGAGGATGGTCCACAACAGAGAAAATCCGCTTCCGGCGGAGTTTCGTACCATTCTTCGCTTCTCGAAATCTTTTTGGACAATTTCACACGTTTCAACATGGGAGATGGCGAGATCGGACACCAAAGTGCTCGCAAACCCTCGTCAAGTCATGGCGGCCTGCATGGTGGTAAGCTGATCCAGAGCCATATCGTACCACCCCTCCTGAAGTCTCCTTGAGGATTGTGGAACATTCCCCATGACTCTCGGAAACCTAGGACGCAGGACGCACATATTCGAAGAAGAAACTTGCGCAGACTGGGGCAAATTATTCCCCCTGATTACGAACGCTTTGCAAATCTGGAATGAAACCGACATTGAGGTTCTGTTCGCGCCGGAAGTTGCCGATTTTTCTGCAATCTGAGAAAGGCAAACCGAACATTTCGGAGATTCACTCCGGGGACTCCGCAAACCGAAATCTAGGGGAAGCTGAACAACTCTCATGGAGAACCATGGGCAGCTCTTCCCAGCGGCGAAGCCGAAACATCGCCCAGGATGCGCTTGTTGATCCACCTATCGCAATTTCGGTCTTCCATACTAGAATCCGAAGGAGAAATTCTTCCACAGCAACATCCCCCAATAATTTCGTCGCATCATGCCCAGAAACCCTCCAAGCCCATAGAGTCCGATCCTCAAAGACTGTCGGTCGAACATGACATATCCGCTCAGCATTGGTCAGACTCGATGAATTCTGTGTCTCACGACTCGCGACCCGGGAGAGATTTGCCTCCCTTCCCCATCGAGGATCGCTCATCCTCCTCTCGGTTTGGCGCCGCGGATTTCACGAGATGGATTCTAGGATTGTGTGGTTGGGCTCTCTGGAATGGCGAACAAAGACGCAACTTCTGGCGCGAACAGAACTTCACTTTGATTCTTCTTCGAGATTTTTCAAGCGCTCGCAATCAGGGAAAATAGCGTGTCCCATCGTGTGTTTCGAACCTGGTCCAGTCGATTCGATTGAGGGAGACCCTTGCAAGAGGATCCCGTCCCGTGACCAACAGAGGCATCAGCAGTCTGCTTGACTGATGGAACACGTATTTTTTGAAAATTTCCCATGGTGTATGGGAGGAACATCTGCCTCCAGAAATTTTCAGATGATACATCTTAAATCCTTCAAGCGGGCTTCTGTACACACTCATGCTCGCGAAAAGGAGGTTCCTCACACACGAGACTCCGATCGACTCTTGAAACCTATTCTCGTGGGCTCGTTTCACTCGGTCCGCGAGGACAAAACGAATAATTGAACCTAGAGATATCTCTGTCTCGTTTTGGATGTCATATTTCTGTATTTTCCCTGCAATATATTTCCCTGGAATATGTTTGAAACATAGTCCATGCTCGGTCGGAATCGTTCGAGTTGAGTTCGAATGGTTAACGACGCGTCGTGCTTCGAAACTCGCCCTCGTTTCATTCGCATTCCCAACAGAATCGGTGGGCACGCTGAGAGAACTGATGGGACAGTTTGCCACGATCAAGGAAAGGATCCCACCGAATGACCCGAGCCTCCACCCCGACCAAAAAATGAGGATAACGTTTGCTTGATACGTATTGTAGGATGCAGGAAGTGCATCATAGTTGAGGGGTCGAACACCAATGAAGTGATTCAAGTGTTTGAACTCTTTAAGTTTATTCGATTCACATGCCACCTCATTTCATTCCGTTCAACGGAATCATTCGACTCACTCTCAGGGCTTTTCTTGTTCAGAAAGTCTTCCAATTGACGACCGCGGATGTACATTTGAAAGCTTGTGATCCTGCAGGGCCGCCACTTCTTCCGAAGAACTTTGTCCGAAATTCTCGTTCGCGATTTCCGTCAGGTATCTTGGTCTCAATCGCCCTCGCTGGAACAATATCTCCTATTTGTTTTACAATTTGCGGACGATCTTCCTGAAGAGAACAGGAGCCCGGCCTCATGTTCGACCCAGATGACCTTCGGGTGGGTGTGCGTTGCCACGCCTTGTTATCAATACATACCGAATCAATTCGGACAGAAAGGTGGGATTCGGAGACTGAACGCACACGCTTCGTCGGACCAATGAGGAAGCGATGAAAAAGTAAGAATCTCGCCGCCGATGATATTGCACATCCTCCGAACAGCGTTCGGAAACAATGACACTCTTAAGTTAAGTACTAGCTTCCAAACGAATACAAAGACGGAAAATAATCAATCGACGTGAAGTGATTGAATCAGTTGAATTGAACCATGATTTTAGCACAGCGGAGAGATTGCACAAGTCCGCGAAAGATATGAACAGGAAGACGATAGAGTCCTTAGTGGAGCCTCATTGTTGACACTTTCACGCGTCGAGATCAATCGCTATAGTTGTGCTCATAGCTACGGTCTTCGTCGTGAAACGAGTGTTTGTTCAAATTCGGAGAGAAAAATAATTATCTCTTTCACTGATGTCTTTGCCTCTCGCTGACTGCCACTCTCATTTCGGCAGCAGTTTCAAATGCTCTCCGTCATTGTTGTTGATAAGATTGTTGTTGTTGACATCCTCGAAATCTTCCTGTAGAGCTGCTTTCTTCTCCTTTCTGTCCATCGCATCTTCGCCCTCATCGGCTCCTCCGTCATCGTCTTTCATAGCGTCGGGATTATTGTCGGGATAATCCCTGTCTTCTTGGCCTTCCTGCACAGGAGGAGGCTTATCGTGGCGGAAAATAGGCTGCTGATTCCGATCTACGTTGTCGTCGAAATGATGACCGAAGAAAGAGGGTTTCTGTTCGTCCTGAAAGAGACAATGTTAGCGATGAGAGACACAAAGCGATTCCTTGGATAAACCCTGCGCTATATGGAAATGATCCGAATCGGTTTAGGGGAACTCCACTGTAAACTCACTTGCTCCGCCACCGGGCGAGGATTGGGACCGTCTGATAGAGGCTCATTTTCCACTCTTCTCGGTGCTTCTGCCACCGGTTTCTCAGTGGAGGAAGGACCCTTCACCGGCTGTTGGGGAGCTGGAAGTACTCCCATGGCGTCCTGCTGCAAAAGAGAGAGTGACGTCAAGGTAAAGGCCATCGTCTTTGAATCATTTCCATGGCTTTTGAATGAAATTTTACCTTGAGGTCCTGTTCAGCGGGTGCATCATCCTTCGTCGTCGTGGTCTTCGGCGAAGTCACGATTTCGTGTTTCTTTTTCGACCGCGTTAGAATAATATTGTCAGTGACAGAGTGGAGGTATACTACGAGTACTATCATGCAGCCAACACCCTCGACCACATATCATTTTGGACACTTATACGAATGAAGCTGAGCAAAGATCAAGTCATAACACGAATCAGCATGCTTACTTACATCGATTTTGCTGACATCGATGTTTGTTCCCGTCACCCGATTCGAACCGTCACCCGTGGTAGCCTGGAACCGAGTCCAGATTCGGTTAGACGACTCAAAGACAGACACAACATCATCACATATCCCAGAGTACCCTTGAGCCCTGCGCATAGGGGACTCGTTTCCAGATCTTGAAGACATACCAAACTTTGCGAATCGATCCATGCGTACGTTCTGATACTCTGTATGGTAGATAAACCCCAGAACGAATACATTAGGTCAACTCGCAGAGCTTTGGACGTCGTAAAAGTTCAAAAAGCAGTCTCTCATGCGCGTGTCCGTTGGGTAATGGCACGGAAACGGGAAGCTATCAGACAAAAGACACGGTTCCGGACTCAGGGACCCATTGAGACATTTCAGGCGAAAGAATACAGCGAGTTAGTCCGTGGCTTAGTAGAATGTGCGATAACCGTGCTTCGACCTCAACTGCTCATGATTGAAGTTGGCGTTATCGGCCACATAGTATCGATTCAGACTGTCATGAGCACCCCATGCCCCCGGCCGAGGTATCTGCTGCTGCTCGTCACGATCAATCGAATTGTACGGTATCGGATGTCGGATTTGGCTCGATTGTCGAAGAATGGGAATAGCCCGCACATTTGGAGGCAGTAGGTGCCCTCCAACCGGAGATACTGAGCTCGAGGCTGTCCGCGATATGAGCCTCGGCAAGAGAGGGGGAGATTGGAGTACCTGACGACAACGTGATATCAAGATTCTGGTTCATCAAGGCAATCGATAGATTTGAGACTCCAAGGCCGTCATCGCATGTCTGGAGCTACCATACTCACTCCATACCATACCATACTCCATACTGGAATACTCACTCTGGAAGCTGCTGCCTCAGGCACACCGGCCGCATCGCAAGCTTTGACTCGCTCCCGAAGTCTCGCGACTTCGGCCATATCCACCGGTGCCATCTGTTCCATCTTACGAATTTCTTCTTCGAGTTTTAGATTCGACTCTTTGAGCTTTTGATTTTGCAGATTGAGATCCTCGACTTCACCATCAAGCTTCTCTTTTTCGGAACGTAAAGACACGTACGTCGCTTTCAACTTATTGAACTCTTCTTTTTGTTGCTCCTGGAAATGGAACGCCTCGGTCAGAACAACGCACCGATGACGGTAGAACAGGCCTCCGAATCTGCTACCGTGATCGTGCCCAAGGAGTATGCCCCCGAGTCTCTCATTGCATAAGAGTAAGTCTTACATCGAACACTGCAGAAATCTGTGGATTGGCAACGAGAACTCACCTTCAGCTCCTCGTATTGGCGCAAAAGTTTCGCAACTTTTTCTTTCTGATTTAAGACGTCTTTTGATAGGGCCACTTGTAGAGTTTTGAGCTCTTCATCAACGGCCTTCTTTCTCTCGATTTCAGCTTGGAGATTTTTTTCTAGTCGAGTTTTGTGTTCATAGAGCACCTGAAAAGTTGAGTGAGTGTTGTTGGAGAGCACACGTGATAGTCTTGAATGCGGGTTTTCTGAAAATTTGATGGCAGATCTCGCATACTCACCACCAATTGAGCCGAAACTGAGTCGTGTTTTTGTTGGCATCTAGCAGCTTCTTCTTCCGCCCTACTCAGTCCTGACTGAGTGTCGATCAACACGAATATCAGTGTCACAATCGAGAGGACCACAAGGGCAACGGTCACCGCCCGGTGTTTGGGCGCTCGGAACGCCATGGTTGTGATGGTCATCCTGGAAAATTCGACGCTCATTAGCATTCCATTGAGCAACAATGCTATCCGTTAGCGGAGTTTGGAAAGCAGCTCAGATTCCCCAACGAGGACCCGTGATAGCGAACGTTATTCCTCTATGAAACGACTATCCTCAGGGAGCAGCCGCCGTCCAGCGCGTTCGAAGACGGAATCGAGGACTTGAGTTGCGACTGAGATAGAATTCCAGGCAAAATAACGTGATTGCGACCCTGAGGAATCAGTCACATGAAGAAGGGATTCGAAACACGACTGATCAATCGAAGAGCCCAGAATACACATATCGGCGTTGGAAGTTTTGCGCTCCGCACGTTGTTCCCTCTGAGGAAAACTGCTCAGAGCCGAAACCCCCGATACCTTGGGGCAGTCATTCCAGCACGGTTCTTGATAAAATCCTCGAGATCATTTCGTTGGAAGGATGGATAGTATCAAGAATGAACACACATCCGTCAAATACATATCTTTCGGCAGTTTTTCGCGGTTCTCTCGAAAATAGGAGAGCGGAATAACTCCGACGTTCTAGATTTGAGCTCTTCTGTTCAGATATTATATCTGCTCGAATCCAGCGGCAAGAGAGCGAGAATTGGAGAAAGACGAAATTACTGCGGGATGGTGCCGAATCCAAATTTGCCCACGACAGTTTGGAAACACCAAGGTTGTCGATGATTGTCAAACTCTCCAGCAGAATCCTTCTTGATCTTGGCCATCCCGTGGCACTCCAACCGAGCTTCATCGCTGCTTCCGAATCCCCTCGAGGGGCATTTACCATGAACTCCAACTTGGATCTGATAAACTCTCGAAGCATAGAGGGATTTCGTTCCGACTGACAGCCGATCTCGTGTGAGTGACCGAGTTAGGGCTGGATGAAAACCAATACGTGACATATGGAAATACTCGAGTCCTCCATGCACTGCTAGCGTTGATATTTTTGGGATCATTAATCGCGGAGAACAGAGTTCCCGTTCGATCCCGAGATGATCAGGCTCTGTCACCTTACGATCGAGAGCAAGGGAGTCTACCTAGCGCACGGATGCGATCATTACCGATCATTGTTTTGGTGCTGACTGGGCACTCCATGGCAGCAGGGGCAGCAGTATCCACCTGCGCCATTCGATGCGAGGCTGTGACGTGCATGTGAAATCGATCAAGATTTAAAGATACGCCTAGGTTATATTTAGTGTTCCGCCCCGTGTCAGCAAGCCCCGTCATTTTCGGGGCCTCTCCGAACACAACAGCAGTTTCCTTTTCATGGTCGCCGGAGACCTTTTGGAAAACGTTGGTTTCTCTGGCTCACTCATGGTGATGCCCGAGTCACAAACTTCCAAAGAGAATCGGTCGATTGACGAGTATTGAGGATGCTGGTTCGGATTGAATACGATGGTCCCCTTCCGGCACAGAACTCCCACATTGAGAAAATGAAGTCGTTGATCGCAATAACGTTCAGCTGACGTCGGCATGGGATTTACAACCAATAAAAACAATATCAGGTCGGAGCCCGTTCTCGAGAGTGTTCTCTCAATGTGAGTCCAGACAGGTCGGGCGACGTTGTTTCAGATGGAACCATTATTATTCGCGTCATCAAGGGGCCCACTGTTGATCAATGATTGAGAGCTACGGATCGTCGATGTGGACACGATCTGGAAATAGTTTCTGCCGATTGTACGAACTCGGAATCTCACTGGAATGCATCGAAACAGAATCCGTGACTAGAGAAATCGTGTCTCTGAATGGTTGGGTTCCGCACGGAGCTCACAAGAAATGTGACAAGTGCCACAATGAACGCTCGTTTTTTTCCGACGGTCGCCTAGAGCTTGCCTACTACATCATCGCCGAAGCATGACTTATGACTTAAGGCGGTGCGGCCTAAATTGAATCTTGCAGCGCGAAATTCGAGAGCGTGAGCGCATGGGGCGGTTAATATGCCTGAGAGCGTCTAACCGACCAAAACGTCCGAGCTGACCTGGAATTCCCGGCCTTCCAGTGAATAGCGAGGGAATTTAATGTTCCTCATGTGTTAGCTTGGATCATATAGTTGGAGGGCATCCGTGCCGCATGCGAAGCGTGTTCTCCAGGTGTTCAATTATGAGGATCTCAGAGAGAACAGAAGAACTGCGAAAAATTTACTCCGGGTCGCCGGTCCCCGATTCAATGATTCTATTGTTCCATGAAGAACCCCTGGGATTCAGGAGCTCAACACGCCAATGTCTTGAGAGGGTTCTCTGATAGTTTCGAGACAATTAAGATCAGTTACAGCTCTAAGTAGTTTTCATAGCTCGCGAAGAGAGATTCTAGTTCGCTTTTGACGAACCAACAACGTAGAATTTCCCGACCAACTGAATCAAGTTTGAACTCACCTGCTGACCTCAAGTTAGTTGTGCATGTCACCACAGAATAAACTCAGAGCTCCCGATTCTAGATCAGGTGTAGTGTCGCAGGATTTCTCACAGCCGCCACTATAGACCCGGAGATACCTCTGAAAGAGAGAGAGAAAATGTCGACGAATCACCATGGTTCGACACAAGCATGCCTATGCGGCCGTGTCTGGGATCGGATGTTGGAGACGGAGTTGAACGGAAAAAGCAAGATACACACTTGAGCAGCTCCTCCTCACACAGGCAGGCAGAAAACCGGTTATGACGGCGGATGATGGATAGTAGGCCTCGAGGACTCGAAGCATCTAAGAGAAACGAACAAATCGACGGATAGACATTCCTCATCTCGACAAACCTCGAGATCATCTATGGAATTTAGAGCAGCGGAAAATTCATGGTTCTTCACTGGTCGACGATTCCCCCAGCGTTTCCGGCTCGGGCGATAGCATTACCTGCTAGACGATCTTGAGCTGTATGTAGCTCCAAAGCTATTAAGACCGCCCGAAAGGACTCCGAAAAGACCGGCGATGGGAAAAGCCCCGTTCATCGTCCGAAAACGATCGTTCAACTATTCCAAATCATTCCTTATATTACAATCATGTCGTGAAGACTCGATGACAATAACTCGGCCTATGATACAATTTTGAAGGGATCTTCTGTGCGCCACATCGCGAAGCTTAGGCGAAAATTCGATGAGTAACTGATCTCTCCGCGCGGAAGGGCTGAGCAACAGAGGCGGACCAATTGACGGGATCTCCCCTGACCGAAGGTAGTTGCTGCAGTTCAAAGTCCGGAGATTCGAGATGGAGCTGGATTGGAACATGCAATACTTGGGAGAACTGTTCTTCTGTACTTCGATTTCGACCTCAAATATTGTGCGGAAAACTGCAGCTTTGGAAACGCCGCGCGAATGGTCTCTGAATGACACTCCATCTGGCTCTTTCCAATGCCTTGAAACCCGAAATTTCATCGAACAGAATACCAATCCGACGTTTTGAATTCCCGCGAAACTTCGTTGCCGGTGGCGGCGAATTCTCTTTCCACTCATGAAAGTGAAGAGCTGCAGTCAGCTGATGACCATCAAGCCATCAAGTGATTTGTGTTGTGGTTCGTGTAGTGCTGCGGCAGATACAACATAGTACCCTCTCTCCAACAACACAGTTCACTGCGGGCAGCTTCTCAGCATCAACACTCATTATATACAGTCATTGTACACTGTGTTCTCGGTTCTGACTCCGGTGAAAAGTTGGGAGAAAGCGCTCATCCGCAGACGAAGCAACCATGGCTGACTTACTGGGGTCTATCATGACTTCAATGGAGAAGGCGAAGCCGAAGCAAGCCCCCACTGACGAGAAGCAACGCGATCTCATCAAAAGTAAGATCCTTGCAAAAGGTCATCATGACTCGGACTGCCCTTGATGAAGTCGGTTGGAATGTTCGAGTGGAACACTTTTAATGTGGGCGACGTGCGATGTATGGAACAGTTGTGGTACTCGAGCCATGGTTGAAGGGGCGCCAGAGAGACCTGGGAGCGTCGTTCCCCCGTGTGCAGTCGTTCGCGGCTCGACGTACTCACCAAAACTTTTCGAACTCCGCGACTCAGTGGAGTATATTCAGAATCCCATGGCTTCGATAGATGAAGAGTAGCTGTCGCACTCGAGAGATACTCGAGTATTGCCTCGATTTCGGAGAACGTGGGGAAGTTTGGCACGATGCTGATCTTTTCGATCATCTTCGTTCTTTTCTATTTTCAGAACAGAGGGAAGCTGCGAAAAAGGCTGAGGAAGATCATCGCAACAAACTCAAACATTTCAAAGAGAAAACTGCCCAGGTCATGGAGCAGTTCCTGAAGGACGCCAAAAATCCGAGTTTCAACTTTAAACCCGTACCCAAAGTTTATCGCGCAATAATGTAATGAGCCTTCCTTGGATACTGTTGCTCAAATCCCTCTGATGGCCGTCCCTCCGTTCAGGCAGTGAGCCCAGCCTAACCCCATCTTCTTCTTCCAGACACGATGTTGCCGAAACAAAGCGACTGCCGGCGTATTCCTTCGGCGAAGAAGACATTGATCGACACGTCGTCATATTTAAGCCCGAGCATGCTCCATCTGAAGAGCATCTCGCGTGTCTGCGACGAGGAGAGGTTTGGAACCCGTTGAAAGCGGAGGAACAGAAAGCTCTTCGCGAGCAAGAAGAGAAGGATCGCGAAGAAGCCGAGTGGTTGCAGAAGATTCGGCAATCCCAAAAAGAGGCCAGCTCCTCGGACAATGGCGGTGACAAATACAAAGCCAAGTATGAGAAGTATCTTGGGAAGGAGGCTGGTATCGAAGCCGCCAGAATCGCACAGCCCAACAAGCAGTTTGGTTTCGGTGAGTGACAAGGTTCTCAATGTTCAGTTCTAGGATGATGGGCGAAATTTCCCGAGTTTGGGATTGAAAATGACGAAATCACAGCACCTTCATGTGCTCTGTCTCTTGCAGTGCCATCCGAGAACAAGAAGGATGCCAGGACAATAGAACAAGTCCTGGCAGACAATCGCGCGAAGCGACGGAAGGTTGAAGAAGTGACTGCAGATGAGGAAGACGATCGTACCTAGACGGATTCGATCGGAGCTGCTCGGCTGAGAGGATTTCAAACTAGTTGATTCACTTTGTTAGCTCTCCCCGTTCCTGCTGTAACCCGAGAAAATTCCGCAACAAGCAGTTCGAGCGCTTCGACAAAGGAAAAACGTCTAGATCCTAGAAGCACAACACCTTTGCGGGGGCACATTCAAGCTCGTTGTTGGTTGGTTGGCGCAAAGTCGAACAAATTGTCTCCCTGCTCAGAGAGACTCCTGATAGGTTCAACCCAATGTGCGGAGCTTCGCAGAAGCGCTCTGGATACCGAAGAGCTTGGTGCGAACGAGAGATACTTCGGTCAGCATGGGACAATATCACATCAACTCAAACGCACACTGACGTAGCCGTTCTCGCCGCGAGACGGTGCTTCAACCAATGACGCGTCGTCATTCTATCGCCCCATGACCGTGATTCGTCTGCAACCAATCCCACTTCGGAAAACATGTTACTGAAGTTTTCCATCGGAAGGTCGGATCGGATCACGGGTAGCCTCAATCGTCAAAGCAATACAATAAAGCGTACTGGTGGAATAATAGAATGCCCGGGCTACGCTTTGAGTAGGAAGTGTTTCGGCGAGGTGGGTGGAGTTGAGTTGAAGCCTCTCTACCCATCGTTGGCAAAGTTCTTGAGAATAACCGCATGCAAGCTGTGGAATTCTGTACCGCGATCGATTTTTCTGTTATCATTTTTACGGATTTCGGGTTCTCTGTTTGTGGGAACCTTGAGTACGGTCTTGTGCACTACGTCAGCAGACGTCACGTGGACAAAATGTGAACAGATTCATTTGTAAATAGAACGAAATTGATTCTTCGTTGACATCTTTCGTGCTTTTTTTCACTTGTACATCTCATGGTCTCTGTCAACTTGACTCGTATACATTGAAGTCTTTGTATAGTGATATTGTCTATGGTATTTTGTCGTGGCAACGGTGACTTATACGTCGGGAATTCAACAATGGAGATTGGGCGCAGTGGGCTTTTTAGGATGAAAACATGGAACAAACAGTCATTTGCTGCCTCAATTTCCGTCTTCGGGATCCGGGGGTGGTGCGGGTGCGTTTGGATTGTGAATGAGCTCCGGATCCACTCCAGATAACATCATTTTCTGCTGTACACCTGGCACCGGAACACCCTGTGGAATCGAAGCGGGGAAATGCTAGTGTAATTTGCTTCACAAATCCCGAAGGCCCAAGGTTCCGTTAAGATAGAACGTCAGGGGAAAATAGGATGCTGGGAATTCCCGATTCGGCGGTAACTCACCTTCTTGACCATGTCGAAGTACATTCGGAATCGTGGATCTTTACAGATTGGTTGACTGACGACTGGCTCGGAAACTGTAGCTTCTTCAACCGTTGTATTCTCCGTCACGGCGGCAGCGGGAGGCTCGGAATCCCCTTCGTCCGGCGAGACTCTCGTTGGTTGAGTCGTAACGACGGGTTGAGGACTACGAGCGGGCTCGGGGTCTGGTTCGGGAGTGATTCCGTCGGTCATACCAGGAATGGAATCCAGCTGGAATCACAGTGCATCATCAATGGAATAGGCCAGAATAGCTTTATGGAGCCGCAGGAACTTTTGATCGCGTCTTTCTTACTTTCGCTTCCAGTATGCAAACACCGGCTTCGATTTGTTGCAGTTGACCCAGCACTGTCTCGAGTTTCCGCTCCGCCGCGGAGGACAGATCATTGAGAAGTTGTGATGATCGTGACAAATAATGATTCAGGAACGTTACGCTGTGTTTTTGAGGAATCGGCGGCACCTGGGCGAACGTCAATTATCGTTTGATACGCGAGTCGTTCACACTGAACGTCGAGAAGTCGGTACTATACTTTGCTACCAAAATTTTCAGCGCCGCTCGGCGAAATTACCTTATTGAGGTCGACGCCTGCAACTGGAAGTCCGTCCTCGTCCATATTATCCCTCGACGCGACGACTTCTCTTGGGCAGTGTCAAGTGCTCGAATTATCTACTTTGCTGTATCTTCCGCTCTGCAAGTGAGACCAGATGTTGAGGAATGAGACCATCTCGCCGTCGACTCTGAAGTTCGATGGGCCCGAGACGAAACAAAGCCTGAATATTCCGCATACAGAGAGGCTGCGTCAAGGATTTCCGCAGTCGAACAGCCAAGGAGTCAGAGAAATCCTTCGAATACTTTTCGAAGCCACAGCTCCTTTCTCTGTTGGAGCTTTTCGTGGAGCCATCAGAATGAAGTATGATCAACCATGTCGCTCACCTTTATCTCAGTGGGACGACTTTCAGATTCCAATCACGAAGGCTCCGCGTAGCCGCATCAGATGCTCAAAATAATCCAAACCATCACTGTCACATCATTGCAGCAACAACCACTGCCCACAACCATATGATTCTGAAAGGTAAATCTCAACGTAGGCCCACACACGTTGGAGCTTACTTGACGTCGGAGAATTCGCCGGACTCCGACCCGCGCTCCGGAGTGTGGAGAGCAACCCGCAACGTGGAAATCGCTCTTCTTCTGCTTCGTTGGGGGAGGCAATCGATCTCGTGTTTCTTCCAGCCTCGATTCCTCCGTGCGAGTGTCTCGACGCGCCTCCAGAACACCAGAACAAGATTCGAAAACGGCGCCATTCTGGCTGCATCCATTTTGTGCTGCTACGAAGTCCACTGGGGAACAGAAAGAGAAAGATGCGATGGTGGCTCAGAAGATTTTTCTGAAGATTAGCCTGGGTGCAAACCAAGCTGAGTCTGGTGCCGTTGTGCCCTCCTGTGATAATATGTGACCGCGCTTTGAGCCCCGTAAGGTGAGTTGATTTTCGAGTCTTTATCTGAACTGAGGACTCTGGAAAACACTTCGGTTTGGCATATGTGCCTTTCGCCGTACGGAGCATCGACCCAGATGGACCTGTTGCACCGAATGTCGCTCCGGTGTGATCTTTCGCGTATCGCGTTCTTTTTGCAGTCCATCGACTTTTTCTCAACGCCGGAGTTTCGGATAGCGAACTGTCGCATTTTGTCATATGTCGCAACTGTCCCAAAATAGAATGTTGGACTAGACGAGCATACGAATGTGTTTCTCGTTGATCGCACCGCTTCGAAGCGAACTTCCCTCGCACATCTTGCTGTGCTCTCGAATGAAACATGACGTCGACATGGTCCCTCTTCCGAACCCGAATCTACGACAAAATCGAGGCTGAACATCGTTAGTGATGATTTCTATCCCTGTTCTGTGTCATACATTACAACTCCGTGGAAGCTCTACGTTTCAGTTTCGATAGAAGAACCAGTTTTCGATCTTGTCAGACCCAGTCAGATCCCTTCGCGACAAAACCTACTCCGTAACCTGATGTGAATGATTGACGTCGTTGATATGTTCCAGATGCACGAGTTATTTTTGACGGTGTTGAGTCGGCAGGAGCTGTCCCGGGCAGGGGAACTTTTCTCGCTGGAAGATGAGGAGGTTCTGCCCTGTGCCGCCGAGGTTCTCCTGAAAATCCGCGATTCGGTCATCCGACCGACGTACGCCGCGGACGACAATGCACAAAGTGTGGTCGAGATTTGCCTCGCCAGAGTCATTGCTGCTATCAGGTACTTCGGGGCTTCAATCACAAAATTCTGAAAGATCAAGCTCAGGGAATGATTCTTGGGGAGTATGATTCACGCTCAGAGCCGCTATTGATTCAATTTCGGCATTCATTGATCATGTAGCTGATAAAGGCGAATTCAACAGAGATTCTGGGGAAATGGAGAAATATTCCGCTCAACTAGTGGCCCTGCTTGAAGGATGTCTCCAGCATGACCTGAAACCATCTCGGAAAGACGAGCATCCCCCTCACGCCAAGGTTGCAGCTGACGTCATGAGCTGTATTTTTCTGGTACGTCGGGGCTGCTCCACTTTGACAGACCATGAATAAGCTTAGGCCACCGGGAACGCGTTCATGGGTGTCATCCCCGTCAGACAACCCCGCAACGGGGTTCAGTTCTCACAGTGAATATTTGAAGATTTGATCCATGCCATTGCGAAGAAGTGATCGCCAGGTCTTTAATTTGCAGAAACACAACTCTCGAGTGCTCATGAAACGTAGTTTAGGCGTCACGGTGAGGTTCTTGCATCGCGGAAACAGGGATCTCTCGTTGTCGGTCACTCGATATCTGTGCCTCGCGGCTACGCATCATGCGGATCTCCTGGTTCCGCACATTCAGCCCATCGTTGACAGTATAATCAATGGTAAGCGGTGGAAAACATACATATCTTACCGGGCAACCACGGATACCCAGCCGGGATTCCGGCCGGATCCTGCAAGCTCTCGTGGTTCCATATAACTGATCAAAATACTCGAGCGGGTCCGAATCAATTTCAATGACGGTAATTTTGAGTGCCTTTGCAGGAAATTATGCTTTATGCAAAGTTTTGCCATCGATTTACCAACTGAAGCAGTACGAGTACGCCATCAATGACCACCTCTCAGCTCTGCTTTCGATTCTTCCTCTGTGTGATCATAATGACCGCCTCACACTCCTAGGACTTTTCGAACTCATGGCCAAAAGTGACGCCAGCGTGAGTAGAGCTTCCGCTTACTAAAATCAACTGATTCACGGAGAGGTTGGCCAGGATCTTGATATTCACGATTCGAGATTTATTTCAGCTGTTGGAAGGCAACTTGACACAATTGACCCAGTACCTCGGTGACGAGAACACTGCTCCTACCGTTCTTCGCATACTCGTGGAAGTTTCGAACTCGGAGCCTCAATTCGTTGTTGATATCTTGCCTAAGGTATTGCCTCAAGGGCCATTTCTCATTCCAAAACGATAAAGGAGACAGAGACTCTACTTCGTATCAATCCTCGGAGCTTGATCCATAATCACGAACTTCGGGCTTGCAGGTTCAACAAGCGGCTCAAAGTAATCGGAAATTGGTCGCGCTCACTGCGAGACTCTATGCGAACGTCGCCAACACGAATCGGGTTCGTACCTCATCGCAGAACCGTGATGACTGCCAGCTTCAGCCGAAGGTCGTCTTCATCTCTCAAAGAAAATCCTTTTTCCAGGATATGGCGCGCATCAGTCTTGATATGCTCGCATTGCAGCTCACAGACACTCGTCTCGCGTCTCAACAAGTTTGCATTCTGAAAGAAATCAAGGCCGTGCTCGACAACACCAACATCTCCCTATCCTCACTGGCTCTGGAGAAAATCAATCAAGTTCATTGTGACCCGACGTCGCCTTCGATGCTGCAGTTTTATTTGCAGCAGATTCGACGGCAACAGGGTTCGTTGAGAGACCTTCATCACCACACTTTCCCGACGACGGTGATGTTGTCTTCAGCTTCGGGAGCGTCCACTGCCGGTGGATCCCAGGTGTTCACATCGAGACCTTTCCTTGGATCGAGCCATACGTTATTGAACGGCTCTCTCCCACATGTGCACGGTGGGTCCCGTAACGGGAGCCAACAGATACACCGCTCCTTGGGAGCCCTAGGTAGTCGAGCGGTTCTGTATCTGGCGAAGAATAGACCTCCGCCGTCAGCGAAGAGCATGTCGATCCCTGTCCTAATGGAAGAGCCCATACAAAGCTCCCCCCAAGGTTCGGAGGACCTAACGGCGACGAGTTCCACTCGGAAGAAAACCTTGAGTAGGGAGAAACTCCGAAATGCAGCGAAAAACAATAGTGGTGGCAGTGCCAACGCGACAAGCACGACAACAAACAATAGTCTAAGCAGCACAAAGGAGAATAAGGAATCCAAGGACCATGAGCAAGTGAGCTCTCAACTGACGCCTTTCGAACCCATGAGAGACACTGTACAACATTTTTGTGAGAAGCATCTCGACAAAATCAAAGCGTACATGGACACGGTTTTCGTCAAGCTACCACTGCCCCTCAAATGCACAATCGAGGAACGTGGGAACAAGAAGTATGCAAAGTTGCATTTCGGTTGCCAAGGTTGGTATTGTTCTTTTTCGCGGCTGGAAACTCGCTCCGCCATAGCATGTGCTCGGTTGTTGTTCGACTGTTTCTTCTGACAATTCCCGCTGATCTCCCGCAGGCAAAGGCGAAAATTGTCTCTACAGCAAAACGCTTTTTGTGAGTAAAACGAAAAACGCACGTCTGTGGATTCACGTGATGTTTCTAGCAATTCAAGCTAGAGCGCCAACTGCATTGAGCATACGAGAGCCGTCTCTGAGTGCGCTGAAGAATTGCTGGGACTCCTTGAAACAGGACAATCGAAGCTTCTTGACTTTGGTCACATCCGCATTTCCTTCCGCGAAGGTGAGTTCCCTGAGAATCCTGTGCTTCCACGGAATGATAGAGAAAGGCTTTCAAGCCTCTTGACGGAAGAGGTGGAGAAGAATATCGTCATCTCAATAACGCTCGGATTCCTGTTTCCGTCCAGGACATGGAAAATCTAATGTCCGAGCTGCGCAGTCGTCGATTCCTCGATGTGTTCGAGTACAACGGTACCCGTCTTATGTGGGCTTGTTTCCTGTGTAATCATCCCGACAGAGCTCATGGCTTCCTTCAGGTGAGCAAGTCACTACATAGAAAAGCCTAAAACGCCCGATCTGGGCTCGCCCACTGATAACAGATTCCTAACGAGAACATGAATTGCCGTCGCAGGAGAGCTTACCGGTGATTCAAGGCCAACTGAAAGAGAAGCGCAAACGTTGGAAACTGTTCCGCCAATGGCGCACGAAATACTTTACGCTATCAGGCGCGAATCTTTCATGCCGCGAGCTTGTGAGTACTTAGCTGATACGTCTTCCGGAGTAAAGCGTCGAGTTCTCCGTGGAGCCGTCGTTTCCCATTGAATGCGGGACACAATGAGCCGAGAACTGCGAATTCAGTCAGATCCACGAGGGATGCTAGAGATTTGCTCAAACTAACACTGATAACAGTCTCCTTCGCAGACCTCGGACAGCAAGGACACGCCAATAGGAGAGGTTCAGTCAGTCCGTGCTATCCAGGGGAGAAATCGTCACATCCCCAAGGCTTTCGAGATTTTCACCGCTGACGATAAAGCTTTCGTACTCAAAGCAAAAAGCAGCAAACATACCGAGGAATGGGTTCAGTGCCTCAGTATCGCCCTCGCACGCACACATGCTACGCAACCGACTCCGGGAGGCATGAAACAGGGCCTGCATTCGTCCGCGAATAAAAGCATAACGCAGATCACCCAGCGCCTCTAGGGGCTGCATCCATCAGTTTTAACGAAGTGCCAAGAACGTGTACTGGTGCCTGAAACTCACCATGTTAGCAATCTCATGCCCATATCATGATCAGTATTGAGCTCTCGACGGGTGTTGCGAGGCCGGATGACTTTTTTCTTCCAAAACTTGAGCTTGATATCCAGAAGGCATTCTGGCATAACTTATTTGTACATATAAGAATGAAGATCTACACGTAGTTGGGGTGGTTTAATACTCTGCTATGTTTTCCGCTAATGCTGCCGTGCGTTTCGGAAGACATCGCTGCTGCATCGTGTTCTGAAGTTTGCCTCACGAGTTGATCCGCGATATTGATCGCAAATATCGATCGAAGAAAATTCGGGGAGCAGTGATTTGTAACGCCACTTCTGTTGGCTCCATTACGTAGATCTCACATCGGTCGTTCTCTACATATCGGGACGACGGGGCGAGATTATCAAAACTTATCCCAATTGACTTGGAGGCTGGATGTCGATATGTCTGAGACTAAGATCTATTCTGTATCGAGGAAAGATGAGCTTCCCTAATAAATCGAGTCTTTCAACGGAGCAGTGGATTATAATCATTTTGGCGGAGTAGGTGGCGGAATTGAGCTTTTTATTTCATTCTGGAGGTTGTATCGATGATTTTGCATTGCATCCTGTCTCAAATGTATTTCAAGCAACACAGAAGCCGATACGAATCGCTGAGTTATACTTCGACGAAGGAGCTTCCGATCCAAAGCCACTAAGATTTGTTCGCATCGCATTGGTGACGTGGCCAATCGAGCCTTCGAATGACCACCGTTTCGTAACCCAGAATGACGATTCTTGAAAATGATCCGTTTAGGTTTGGACTTGGCTAATTAGCTTAATGAACGACGACGAAGAATCGCTGGAATGACATCAGTGTCTTACAGATGCATTGTACAAATGTAGTCGGAGGTTGTGCGCTCTGATTTCCATTAACACTGAGAGTTTTGTTCGTATCATTATGTTGGGACGAGTTAATGATTGCCGTAATGCATGTGGGCGTGAGGAAACCCACACCAGCTGAGCCATTTGCCATTGGCAGACACAAGTTTTTCTCGTATTTCCCTCTGTACTTTCTGATCTCCATAGTCACTCACTCTCATTGAGAGAAACCTTGAAACTCGAGCTCTTGTTTACTCTCCGAGATCCGGCTCAAAAGCATTAACCTCCTTTCTTTCACGGGCGCCAAGACGCGACTCCACTCTTCTATTTCCTGATCAATTTCTCTAGAGAAATCTGCGTTTTTTGCAGAACCTTTGCGCTGATCTCGTCATGAAATTTCCGATGATCGGGTTTTTAGAAGGCTTCTTCCCAGGAGCAGCAAATGCCTCTGAGAAACCACCGGCGAGGTAGTGTGGGGACCGTTTGGAAGAACGAAGAACGTGAGCCCAGAATATTCGCGCGACGAATTGTCACTTACGTAACACTGACAACGAACGATGGCCGAGCATTCCACAAAGGATCGATCCCACATTCAAACAATCCCAGAATACCACAGAATATTCAGCGTTTCTCTCCGCCGAGGAAAACCCACAGTTGACATTGAAACACAAAATTCTCTATTCCTCTCTCGGTTCTAGGCTTCTCGCAGCATGTTCCCCCCCCGTGGTCTAAGTTGTTGAAGCTGTGCGCCCGAGAAGGTGTTTCATTCGAGACAACCGAAGCCAAGAAATGATTCTCTTTGGAAGTGGCGGAAAAATTGTCTCCAGATCGCTCACTGCCCGGTGTTGTTTTGTCCGATTTCCGGTCCAATATGATCCAGGAAGGAAGTTAAACGGAGTTGTCGTCCATCCTTGTTCTGCCCTATGGTCCTGTTATCAAGTGTGAGCGAACGCGCGCACAACACTTTCTCCCGGCTCGTCCATCCGCGCCCGCCTCCGTAATGGCGTCCCACAACTCCCAGTGGGAAGGTCCGCGTACTTGATGGCTTCTCTTTCGCGAACTTCGCTCAGAAGCTTCTGAATATCGACGCGATGAGGATATTAGCAGTTTTGACGGTCAGTGTCTGTGTGTGATCATGTACACTGTATTGATCTGTTGAGGTGTTCCTAAGCGAATCTCTGTTTGGAATTGCTTCGAGGGCTGCCAGGCTCGCCTGGTCGTCCCCGGAAAAGATGAAGAGTTAGAGAATCCATCGAGCTCATCGCAAGACGGAAGCCCGTCTCCGTTACCGCGGGAAATCAGGCTCGATGAGCGTTCGTGTTATGTGCGGGGAAAGTCCCTGATCCCGGTGAAGTTGGTGGACGAGATTTTCCGAGACCTAAACAAGATCCATCTCATCAGCGGCTGCGAAGTTTCTTGAGCAGCTGTCCTTGATCAACCGCGGAAACGTCTACTTCGGCTGTGCAGCGAGAAGTGCGGTCTGCACGGCAACATGCGCTGCAGTGGTGTATACATGACATACAACTTCGGCTGAGTTTCCCTAGAGTCGTGGGTCGGTTAGTGTGATTTTGGTGTCTTGAGAGAATTTCATTTGATTCTCAGGTGTGTTTCGCGAGTGCCCTGAGCCAGCATGTGCACTCGGCAAATCATGACCACAGGGAGTCGCTCCTCCTGTCCAACGAGTACTACCGTCAACCCTACAGACCGCCTCTGGATCAACGGCACAACGAAAGGGATCACCACGAGAAAGATATCCTGAGGTATCGGCGTCGTTCTATGAATTCCTCACAGGTTCAAATATTCATCTCCTAGTGTGTCTCGGAAGGGAGAACTTGCCACCCCTCCCAAGAGACGAGGGGTTGCAGACGAATCCTGGTTGAAGTTCTTCAAAAGTTACACTCCCCACAGGACACCGTACGAGCCCTTGCGACAGTATGAGAGCGAGAGATACCGGCTCCGACCTTCACAGTTGAGAGTTTACGAAGATTCCGGGCATCCCGCCGATTACTTCCGGTACTTACTTTCAACGCTTCCCGATGAAACAATAATTCTACTTTCCCGTCCGCAAACAATATAAGCGAAACCGTACTTCAGGGATCGTTTTGGTCGTCCACTCACCAACCAAGGGCTCTCTAGAAGCCAATACTTGGCGGTCGGATCGCGCGCGGGGCAGTCCGCCGAGATCAGAGTCGCACACGAAGGAACTCATCACGGATATGCCGACAGCACTCCATATCACACTTCTGGGAATCGATTCTTCACCGACGTTGACGGCCAAGCGAACTATAGGAACTTCGACATAAACGGTGGCGCTAACAACGCGAGGTTAGCTCGGATATGAAGATTGAGACATCAGTTGAGACGCTATATCTGTTCGCGTCATGCAGTGTGCGAAGCTTGGTGATCAGTGGGTTCATTTCCACATCTGAAGCTGCAAATTTTCTGTTATTTCAGATACACTGTTCGAACGGGCAGCGACCCCGCTGCTCAGGACGGCCCCATCGTGGCATTCGCGTCCTCCCCGACGCGTGAGACCCCAGCGAAATTGTTCGTGAGGGATGTGCCTATTTATTTTTAAGTGTTCCGCTCGAGATGCATCTTCCGAACTAGCGTCAACTCTTTCAATGCCGAGATTCATCAGTGCTCGTTGTGAAGATGCTCATCACGTCTCCGACAACCACGGAGACTTTATCAATAAACCGAATTGTTTGCCAACGTGATTTGCCTCTGAGTGTGATTTCCGTACACGATATTTGGTTTGTGGATTCAGAAGGCTCGTGCCGAAAAACTTTCTCTCGCGTCCTCGAGCTAAGCGACCGCGCAACCGATAACATGTGGCCGGTATCGCGGATTGACACCTCGGGAAAGTCGAAACCAACACAGTATTTGCTCTCCGAAGTGATACGTACGTGTACTGTACTGCAATACCATGAAACAAGGTAACGTCAACTTTTTCGTATACGGGCCTCGTGGGACTCGATCTTTCCTCATCAGATGCGTGCCGATTGGAATCGCGTCGTTGCGAACGCGATTTTTCGATATGATCCATGCCAAATCTGAACTCGAAATCAGTTCAAGGAGGAAGACAGTCCTAAAAGACAGTTGGCCCCTGAATGTCATGATCATCGGATGTGGTAACTTCATGCGCTGACTGAGCACTCGGGAAACGCATGCAAATATGAAAGGGAAAGAGCCGAGATATGCACATTCATGCATGGAAACCTCTTTCAAGATCTCTAACTAGAAGGAGCATCGTCGAATGACTCATCAGAGGTGAAACTCTCCCAGTCTGGAAAATGTCGATCAATCTGAAAAGATGATGATCGATGGTTTGGCAGCCCCTCCAGTGGAATATGCGAACGGAATCACAGACAAGGCTATTCGACAACGTTGTATCGAGGTAAAAGCTTCGTCTTTGGTACGCTGCACCGCTGGCGGCGATTCTCGGAACTCCTTGGCAGTCGCTAAGACAGTGCCGCCAGTAGTTAGCGCGTCAGAGAGTCGAACAGGCGGATCGACAGACGAGCGGGCGGTCAAGCTAGGATTCTTTCGGCCGGCAATGACGAGAGAGAACTCATCTCTAAGGAGGAGAAGTTGACGAGACATC
The DNA here is from genome assembly GCA_028455905.1 of Neoseiulus californicus. Classification (NCBI taxonomy): domain Eukaryota; kingdom Metazoa; phylum Arthropoda; class Arachnida; order Mesostigmata; family Phytoseiidae; genus Neoseiulus; species Neoseiulus californicus. Next base: position 1,327,260 of record JAMQGS010000014.1, read on the forward strand.
AACCGCAAATTCGAAAACAACTCTTCGAGTATGAATCTCTCCGTAGCGCCGTTCTGCATCGCGCTCCAGTCAGGTGGAAGCTTCTCGTAACGCAGAAATGTATCAGCGGCACCGTGGTCCGGAATCGAGCTCTCTCTCCCGTTCTCTCCGTTAATCACGGAGCTGATCAAATCCAACATCTGACCTGAGACCTTCGGTGGACCAACTCTGTGTTAGTCCAGCTCCACGGCTTTTTCCGAGCCAGCAATTGTTCCGATCCGAGAAATCATGATTCCGCCCAAACGAGCCGAAATCGGATCATCAGAATGAAGAGACTGTGCCTCCTAAGAGCATGGATGGAACAACGATCTGGGAATCGCATATTCCAATTGACACTCTTCACACGACATAGGCTTCCACGATCAAGAACGAGTCGAGCACGTAGTGAGTATCGGAGGAATAACGGAGCGAAACGATCCAGATGATGCGGAATTCCGGATCAGTCCTGGAGGAGAGAGACACCGCAGCCTTTGGAGCCATATATCTGAACGTGTTGACGTCGGAGAGACGCGTCACAGTTTACGACTCGAACAATGTAGCAAGGAAATCGGTCGCACGTGAATGATTGTGAGGAAACTCTACCGATTTCAATCCTCATTGGCATGCCTATTTAGTTTCCACTGGCGGAAAGCTTCATCAAGGAAAAGTAGAACTTGGAGAGGCATGACGGACGTAGATATGAGTAGTGGTTCCCGATATACGTGAACTCTGTCGTCGACTGGGGCTGCGCCCTTGCAGAAACTCGGTACATGGAAAAGGCGGCGACACGCTGGCGGTTATTCTCCGGCTGACGGAGGCTTGAACGGCAGTCGTCGCAAATCAGCTGAAAAGGACGGTCTCCAACGGAGATCGGATAGATGTCGACGAATGTCCGAGTCCGACAGAGCGGTTAAATCATGACTCGTGTAGGAACTGCCATGCCTTTCGGCTCACGAATGTTGACGTTAGGAGTCAAATAAATTTCACTCGTGGGACGAAATGCGATCTCTAACACAAACCAAGTACCCGCAAACAATGCCGAGGGTTCTCAAGGGATCAGGTTAGCATAATGAGCATGAACGCGAGACGATTGGAAAGAAGAAGAGAACAAGTGGTTAGATTGATTCGAATGCGGTTACAGCAGGCTTGTTCCATGTGGTTGCGCACCGGTGAGAAAACTATCTTCGCGTCCTTGTGATGCGAAGGAGAACATTCTAGCGTTCTCTGGGCTGAAGTTATCTTGAGGCCAGGTTCGGGTCGAGGGGAGTCGGATAGAGAATGCACGGCAGTGGTTTGCTACCTATTCAAACACCCTCTTCCCTTCTTTTCCCAAATTCCGACCCGAAACGTGAAGCAGGAGGAACGAATCGATCCGCGCCGCCTCGTGCATTCCGCGGACTGGAAGTTCAGGGTTCCATCTTGCGTCAGTAAAGACTCCTGATCTTGGAGCTCGACGTCTACTCCGGAAGCGATTCTTCAGCAGGATTTTGTCAAGAGAACCATCGAAGATATTCGGCCCCTCTAATTATCCCCGACTCGTTGGTAGCGGGATCAAGTTGACTCCAATTGAGAGACTCGATGAATTGATGACTGAATCTTCTGTCCCACAGGAGCACACGTGTTGTTTACTCGCTTCTTATGTACGAGATGCGATTTGAGAAGTTGTTTTTTTCTCTGAGTGAGTTCAATTTCTTCAAAGAGGGATTCACGTCGCCTCCGTCGTCACCGCGCCACCGCGACGTCTCATAAAGGTGGTGCGAATACGTAGCGCTCGATACCGAACGGAAAGCGACACCTCCATCAGCGATCCGAGAGCTATGGAGATGGTAAAAAGTGGAGATGCCGCCTCTCTGCGCCGCAAGTGACAGCAGAACCGGACTTCCAGTTTCGTTGTTCGCAGCACAGTTTTACAGAGTCTGCTCTCGAACGCTGAATGTTCTATTATCAGTTGTGGAAAAGTTTTAGAGTTTCGTGAAGAGGAACTGAATTACCAGTACTTCTCTACTTCGTTCCACAATGGAGCAGCAGTGCGAGCAGTCGCGGAACAACGAGTTCGGCTCTTCCGTCGTCTCCAATGATGAGTCTCCGATCGGAAGAAGCGAAGTACAAGGTGAGTACTAGGTACCGTACTATGTTTTCTTGTGGTGCCTGAATGATGAAGGGGCTGGAGCATCCACCAAACGAAGCGACATCCTTGAGTTTCGACCCTGTTAGGCTCGGGAATCTACCCCCTCAAAACAACTGGAGCAGAGTCGTTAGTGTTCGTGTCGAGCGCGAGATCCAAAAGACCCTCCGCAAGCAATCTCTCAAAAGCAGGATATGGAGCCACAGATAACTGAGACCTCTGGAGCTCGGAAACTTCCAAGGCATGAACCTTAACTCAGAATGGAAGTTATTCCCCGAGAGTGACGGAAAGATAACGACATGCTCGTGCCCCTGTGCCTCTTAAGATATCGTCAGTTGACTGCATTTTCGGTAGGGTAAACTTATTCCTACTTCTGAAGGCAAACTGAACTGAACTTCTCTCCGTCGCGACGGAGATTTTCGTGGTGATAAAACATCGCGATGACTTGAAGTGTCGGCCTGGGGTGATCTGGGCTCCATCTCGTTCGAAATTTCGAGCTCTGTGTCTCGGATCCTCCCGAAAACTTGTAGAAGCAAACCCGGTACCACTTGACAAGGTATTGGGCATTACGGTCTTCGCTTGAAACGAAAAGTTTCATCGTTTTCCAGAAGTTCATGCTTTTGCTCGCAGGCAAACTCATCCCCAGCTCCAAAACCTCGTTGACTACCGTCGATACGCAAAAGAAAAACACTTTCAATGAGCTTAGGAGAAAAACATTCATACCCTTGGAGCAGGTCTCAAAACCGGGGATCTGGAATATTCGTATCACGGAGCCAGGATGGAAATTCCATTCAGTTCGTCGTTTTCAAGTATCCGGAGTAGCGGGAGTACTCGAGAACAGCTGAATCACAGCGCTCGTTTATTTTAGATGAGAAGAACTACAGTTACGCTCGTCACATGTGAGAAAAAAACACTTCAGCTTCTCGAGAGTGATCGAGCGATCAACGACTCTGTGGACGATGTACAAAGCAGAAAACCGTTTCTGAGGTTTTGTGTAATGCTGAACCCTTGGACTATGTTACGTGGAGGGGCCCCTCGTGGATTCTCGAGTGTCTCATAGCGTTTCAGCACAGTGTGTCAGCAGCATTTTCCATTTCCATTTCCTGTCAGCATATGCATGCCCTCGACGTGGCTCGGGAACGCGTTTTCAATCAAGCTCTCGAAAAGCCTTGATCTGGGGACGCTGATCTCGAACGATTCCGTTTGTTCCATCCTCGCACTGGTATGGTGTGAAGCTCTGTCCCGCAATTCCCGGTTCACGCATGGGAATCCTGTCGGAGGGAATGCTCGGAAGGTGAAAAATTTCCCTCCTCAACCGCGCGGAAAAACGTCGCGATTCTTGAACTCGCGGTGCGTTCAGCGTTTGCCCGGCACTGGCCGACGACGGTCTCTATTTTTGCATCCCAAAGACGGAAGGATGAGTCAGGATACCGAGCACCGAGTGCTATCCGGCGAGTGCCTTCTAGAGGGAATTCACGTCCAGACGCACATAGATTCAAGTCTTGACGCTCATCTTGGAGGGGATAGTTGGCGTGAATCGTGCCATCGAATTCATGCCGGATGAGTCCGATGCAGAGAACAAAGAGCTTGCCAAAGATATTCTTTGTACAGTCTCAATGACGTTTTTGATGTTTTTGAATTCCGAATTGATGAACGATCGACTCGCTCGAATCTCTCCTCCTCTCCCCTTCTCCTGAATTTCCAGAAAGTCTGTGCTCCTGTCGAACGGAATGAACTCCATGGTCCACGATTCCTCGGTCTATTCTGCACCACAATCTCACCCAGCTGCTGGCTTCAACAAGCTTCCGTCAAAAATTCCGCGAATCCCGAACCAAGTGGCAATCGAACGGTGTACGCTGTATTGACAATGGCTTGCAGGAGCTCGTACCGGATAGTGGTACGTGGTGAGGCAATCCTCTGAATTGAGGCATGACCAGAGCTTTGGATTTCCCGGACACGGTTTCTGCGAAACCCGGACATTACATGAGCGGGTCCAACGAAGATATCCGGCCAAGCGACCACTTGTCCGACGAATTCGATGCTCCAGTCATGACAGTCTATGATAAATTCCGCGTATCACCGGCAGCTTGGCTCACATCAGTGGCTTCTCCGATCTCCCTCACTCGTGGGGAACTACTACGCGAGCTGTGGACTCTGTCGCGAGGCTCCGCTGCGGAAACGCGGCGCACGGTTTTCGGAAATGGGGGTGACGAAAGTTTGTATCGAACTTCAGTAATCGCGCGTTGGAGGAGAAAAGTATTGAGGATGAAGCACCAAATACTCAAGTATTCTTCACGCTGCAAGTTACTAGTCTCAAGTTCCTGAGTACAGCCCGGAAAAGGTACGCATTTGACCCTGATCAGAAATGAGAGAGCCATCAACATCATTGGTGTTTTTGGGAGAGAACGACAAGGTTGCGAGTTGACTTTGATCCACTTTGTCGAACCCGAAAGTGCACGGGTTTCCTGCCGTTTTGGTAAATGACATCCCGCGGTCGACAACCGGTCAACTACACCGTGACGGCGTGGCAGACGCAGCAGTTTCAATATCCTGATCATCACCTATCATGGTCTACTGGATCTGAGGGCTGGCAGCATTGCGGAGAATACAATGGCTAGGCCGTCGGTTGCGTGCTCTCTGTTTCACTGTTCAAGTCCGATTGTTGGCGACGACGATGATGATGACGGTGGTGGTGACGCCGAAAAGCGAACAAACCGTCCAGACTTGCATGACTCAGAGTCTGTCCTAGCAACGGCTGCAGCAAAACCGTCATTAAATCACTCTCCGTCGTCGTTCCTTTTTGAGAAGAAGGAAAACATAAACATTTAAAACTGAAAGCGCCTTTTCGATCTTCGATTTCTTCCCTGCAGCATGTCCATTCCTAGCATGCTCTCTCGACTCAAAGCTGAGCTCTATCTCCTCAAATGAGATTCATTCCGGTGATGAGACATTCTCGAGGAATCGAAGAGAAATTTAGGGGACCAACGCCCTTGGCAGCTTGAAAAGCCCACGGGAATCCGGTAACAGTTTATGTAACAGTTTAAAGGCAGAGCCTAAAATGACCCTCCGTTGACCATGACAACGAGTCCACGGTTCAAGGGCCCCGAATCACTCGATACAAGTTCAAGCTTTCCGCCCGGAAAGATATGCATTTCCGTGCAACGGCGCCATATTTTGACTCTTTGCACAGAGAATCATGTAGAAATGTATGCGGAGATTGTATTGGGTTCTGTGAGCCTTATCGCCGGATACAGGCCCTTTCTGATGGACTTCACGGAGCTGAGGAATGATTCGGAGTGCAACTGGAAATCTCTCGAGTAGCCGAGTTTTGGGAATGGCGGTCAGTGACACCCACTCAACCAGATTGGCAACGTTTGCTTGATATCATGCATCTTTCAGTTCTGTTGATACATTCTATCTGAAAATGTTTGTGGAGAGCTCGCAATAACCCACGAGGACGGAGATTATCGATTGATTCCACTCGAACACTTTGACGATGAGGAAGAACAGGACGCAATGAACTGTGGGATTGGCGATGCGAAATCGGGTAATTTTGTGGATTCATACACAGAGCAGAGGAGGTCCAAATGCATCCATGCCAGTATCCTCCACTCCCACTCAGCGTCCTGGGATTGATTGTTACATCTCACGGCATATAACACTGACTAATGACAGTTTTGTCTCGGCGACGTTCGTTATCATGGAAGGCAGTTTCTCGCGCTTCAGCGGAATGTGAACAACCATGGCTTCACGTAATCAGCAGCCACAGAAATTCCGCTGAAGATTCAGCACGGCAATTACCGTTGAATATCATGCTCCGCTAATGACTCCTATTACTTCCCGAACATCATTCAGAAGCAGCTGCGTGTAAACATCTTACGGTCGCACCCGAACACATGTTCGCATTACGCAAAAAGAGTGGAAGCGGAAACTGTGCTTGCCGATACGTTTTGAGAAAAACGTCATTGAGCTCGGCTTATTCGGGAAAGTGGGCATCGCAGATTATGATTCCTCTCAGCTTGCAAGTCCGACACATGGTTGCATCCACCTCTGTACTCCCGTTTGACTCCGCTACAACAGCGGAGCTGAGAAGCTCCAGCTGCCGTCTTAGCGGCAGGTGTACCACATCAACTGTGGCATCGAGGGAAGCATCCTGAGTTCAAATGCCAGGGATACCAAGGCTAAGGAGACCTCTCCGAGTCATGGGTACCGCACTTCGAGAGCATCTTCGGATCACTGTGGTCTTTTTCAATCCTCTAGCCCCCGAAAAATTCCTGGTACATGGTCCTTGAGGGAACGAAACAAGATATGATCATTGTCAAAAATTCAAACATTGGTTGCGGGTAACGAACAGCACAGGGAGTCGTCAAGCAGAGTCATCGGAGTACGAGGTGGTGACTTCAAAGAGTGTCGCTCAGAGGAAAAATGCTCGGTGACAATTTTTCTTGTGGAGGAAATGCGGAAGTTGCAAAACTGCTTGAAATTTCGACTGCGGTACGCTATTCCCTTGTCCCCCGATCAGTAGGTGATCGATACGAGCAAACTCTTACAAATCTTCAGAACCAACAGAGGGACTTGTGGGACGATTGAGATATACGAGAACCTACGGGAAAACGAGAATAAATGAGGTGGGTTAACCCACACCGGCTTTCCTCAAAACTTTGATGTTGGACAGCACTGGCGCCTGTAGAGAGATCGAGCTAGGGAACCATCACGTGACATTGAGGATGAATTTTTCGACCCAAGTTCCCGTGCCCGATGATCGGATGAGCCCCCGTTCGCAGTCTCTCGTTTCCGGGTCCATCCAAGAAATCACTCGCGTGTAACCAATGATGGCGACGTTTGTGCATCGGAAAAAGATCTCACGGAGACTTGAGAACGGGTTGATGTTCATTCTACAGATTCCGACGAGCGACGGCAACGTCAACGCCCATGATGACATTGCATATCAGAGGGAAGATTCTGTCGTCGAGCATGAAATTCTAAACCGTCTGACCGCACAAAAGCGGCAAGCTTTGAAGCGATTCGTCTTGACGTCGATGTTCGTTACGACCGGAGGAATGAGATACGACCCCACATTGGCGATCGACGCCGACAGCGGCGAGCTCGCTCTCACCTTTAGTCGGAGGCATGGAGAGATCCGACCGAGCTCTGTTCGGCGTGGAATCTTCAAGCAAATGCTCGACTCGGACGTCGATCATCTCGATCTTTATTTTCCATTCTCTAAGCCGGCTTCGAAGGCACCAGAAATCTCTGTCGGTATTGGAATTCGTGACAAGTTTGAAACGATGTCGAGCAGCGACGTCGAGACACCTCGAATAATAGGAAGGGGCCGCCTATTTGCGAGAAATCGGAGATCCGCGAAACATGGAAACATTGTCGCGCGCCAAGTATCTTTCATGGAAGCTTCGATCAGATTTGCTTCATCAGACTATTCGAGATTCCATCTTGGCAGCCGAGCGACTCGTAGAATTTGATGGTAGCCGAAATAAAACTGAATCGTTATAGGACACACCTGTGTTTTCGATTTCGCGAACTCGGGAACGCTCTCACCGCGCCCGAACCAGATCGAAAGTAGGCGTGTGGTCGACCCATCGAATGCGCAAGCAGACGGGACGCTTTCGAAACAACCTCAAGACTCTCACGCCGCGTTAATCCTTTGGGAGACAAGTTCAAGTTCGAACGGATTTGGTCGAGTTTACTCGAGAAAGTCAGCTGGCTCGGCGGCTGCAGGATAGTGTTTGTCTACAATCTCATGCCTTGTCGCAAATCCGAGGGTGTCTCCAAGAGGACAGTGCGCAGCGGCTCGCTAGATCGATGCTATTGACTTCTACGACAAGAAAGAAGAATCCCGGCAACAGAGCAAGATTTCTGTCGCATCCTTTGTCGTCCGGGAGACACTTCCTACAGGGATCAGGAACGATGAGGCCATTGGCGTCTCCTTTGCCCCGATAAATGAAGCGTAATTTCTCCGAGTCTTGCGAGATGCAAGAAGCTGAGAGTCGAATATGCGTTGTTTTCGACCTGTCCAAATCGTCTACTGACAGTATGGTGGACACTCGGCTGGACTATCGTTGGGAGCGATAAAAAAAAACGCCTAATGAGAGACTGTGTCCATGGCAACTGCAAACTTTACGCGACGAGCCGCGTTGACCATAGCTCAGTCTCGGCGTACATCTCGTTCACCCAGCCGGGAGGTCTGCAAGCTTAGCCAAATGGGAGAACCTTTCCCATGGCACAGACATTTCTGACTTATGATGCAAACATCGACGAACTCGAGAAGCAGTCCTTCATCCACTGAATGCAGCGAATCGTTTCCTAGATACTATAAGGGAAAAATCCCTTTTTGAATCGCTCCCGATGAAAAATAAGGAAGCGGCGTGAAGTCGAGAAATCTTCGCAAAAAGCGCTAGTTGCACAATGAGGGAAAATTCTGGTTATGATCAAGCGTCTTCGCCATCGCTTCCCACCCACGGGACGACTTGGGGGTCTGGTGAGAGCACAACAGGACGACAGGGCAGGTTCTGAGATGCCCGCCTGTTCATTGGCCCCGAGGTGGTGATAGAATCGAGTTCCCCGTTTTTCCTGTCCTCGAGCCCCATTCATCCCCCTTCCCCCCTCCTGTCGGACGAAGGCCTCGCCGTGATGTCCCGTTACCCCGAGCCCAACACTGTCACAAGCCCTTCTCACGAGTTCAGCGCCCTGCATGAACATCATCATCATCATCATCATCATGAGAAGCAGTAGCAACAGCCCAGGCGGCGGCAGCAGCACCGCCACCGGAGACTCTCTGTGTAGTTGTGGGGGACCCTCTCCGTCCAGGAACCTTCTTTCAGCTGTTTCGGCCAGCAGCTGATGCTCCGCCTCTGGGTCCCTCAGCGCCGCCTGTGGGCTGCCAAACGAAACAATTTTCGCCGAATTTTCTTCACTGCTGGCTTGAAATCCCTGCTCAATACCCTCTCGGAGCTCGTCGTGGCGCCAGCACACCGGGCCCGGGCTCGGACTTTCAAGTGTCCAGAATCAAGTCCTGTTGTGTTTTAGTGTTGGTTTTCGGATTTGAAGTTCGCGAGAAAAAGCTCATTTTTCTGACCCAGATACCGACGTAGACCTCGACTCCCGGTTGGCAAAATGGCGCCGTACTCTGTGACAGCCGTAAAACCAGAAGGCCACGGAGGTTGAAAAGTTGAGTGTGAAAGTGCTGTCGGACCAACGCAAAACTTGCAGCCAGTGATCAGCAGGTGTCCGTGGTGCGGTTCGACCATCTGCTGACCTTGCTGATTTGTTGCGGCAAGCTACAAACGACGTCAAGAGACGTCAAGGGCCCTACCGGTAGCGCGCGCGCGAAAAGGTTGACGGATACCGCCGGCCGACTGGGTTCAATGGACTAGGGTGACCCGATGTGAATGACCTGCGCGCTGGTACTTCCGCGTTGCAGCCGCAGCAGCATCTGTGAACGACGAGCGCTGTTGTGCTCGCATCGACTCCAAACAGTGTGTGCCCGCTACGTTCACGAACGGGAATCGAATCGACTACGAATTCGACGTTGTTCCAGCCATCAGTGCTTGTTCGTGCTGTGCAGTGGAAAATCAAGCAGCTAACTGACAGACAGAAAGACGGACGGACACACGGACGGACGGACGGATCGACTGACTGACCGACCGACCGACCGACCGATGGACCATCTGACCGTCTGATCGTACATCCAGTCCCCCGCCAAGGAACCCTGAAGCTGTTCGATTCTGCATCCGATGATCGAGTGTGACGACGAAGACGACGACTGAGAGAGAAGACAACTTAGACCCGGAGTGGAAGACTCAAGTTCTGTGAAAGCCACGAAATTTTCTCTTCAAAAATTAGTGCGCGCGGAGTGACAGATGATGGGTAGCCCGGAGAGCTGGATGTCTACCCAAAATGTGTTCGCCAAAATGGAACTCTCCGCCCAGTCTCCGCCGGGTGCCGGAGTACAGGCGCAGACAAGTGCGGGCCTCATCGAAGTTAGTTCTAGTGACGGAATGACGCTGCTCCAGCAGGCCCCTTCGAATCAGCCCAACTGGAAACTGGAGCCGAACAAGGCTCTCAAATCGCAGATCGAAATTATTCCGTGCAAGGTGTGCGGTGACAAAAGTTCCGGCGTCCACTATGGCGTGATCACTTGTGAAGGCTGCAAAGGCTTTTTCCGACGCTCGCAGAGCTCAGTGGTTAACTATCAGTGTCCTCGACAGAAAAATTGTGTGGTTGACCGAATCAACAGAAATAGGTGCCAATACTGCAGGCTACAGAAGTGCTTGGCTCTTGGGATGAGTAGGGACGCCGTTAAGTTCGGTAGAATGAGCAAAAAACAACGTGAAAAGGTTGAAGACGAGGTTCGTTTCCACCGAGCGCAATTGAGCCGCCCTGCTAGCACCCAGAGCGACGCAACGCCCGACTCAAGTGTGATCATATTCGAGCCACAAGGAGCTTCCGCACAAGGCCAGTTCACCTCAGCCACCAACCAGGCTAATCAACCCCCCTCGAAACAACAGCAGCAACAACAGCATGGTCAGCAGCCGGTCAGTAATTCCGGCTACCAGTTCCCCGAGGAGATCAGTACCCACTTCTACAGCGTCAACGACTACGAAGTCTCCAATAACCTCTGTTCGAGCAGCTTCGACGTATCAGACTTTTCCAACCCGCGTTCGGTCGAGCCGACGACGTCGTTGTCCTCAAAGGACGTCGACGTTTGTCAATCGTCGGGTGCGCTAACGCCTTCGCCTACCCCGGTGTCATCGGTCCCCTCTCCGGGACAACAACCTCAGGCACCTCACCTTGACCTGTTATCCAAGACGATATCCGACGCTCATTCTCGGACGTGTCTCTTGACGTCGGATGAGATCAATCTGAAAATTCACGCGTTGCGCACAACCTCCAACTCGATCAACTCGGCCGAAATCGAAATCCTAAAGTCAATGAGCCAGGACCAACTGTGGCTCGATTGCTCGCTCAAGCTCACTTCATTAATTCAGCAGATCATCGAATTCGCGAAGATGGTCCCAGGCTTCATGAAGCTGTCGCAGGACGACCAGATCGTGCTCCTCAAAGCCGCCTGCTTCGAACTGTGCTTACTGCGCATGACGCGTTACTATGACGTCGACTCGGATTGCGTGCTCTACGGCGACACGCTGCTACCGGCCGACGTTTTCTACACGCAAGATACGTTGGAAATGAAGCTAGTCAGCGGGATCTTTGAGCTCGTGAGGTCATTGGCCCGACTCAAGTTGGACGAGACGCAGCTAGCCTTGTACTCGGCGTTTGTGCTGATATCTCCGGAACGGCCCGGACTCAAGGGAACGGGTGAAATAGAACGAGTATCGTCGGCACTTCTGAAATGCCTACATTTCGAAACGACGCGAGAACAACCGAACAATATAAAGTGCGACCAGGGCCTTGTCGATCATCTACTTCTACAATTACCAAAGCTTCGCGATCTATCCCGGTATCATCTTGAGGCGTTATCGAACCTCAAAATACGGAATCCTCATCTTCAGATGCCTCCGCTTCATAAAGAACTTTTCTCAACCGACTCGTAGGCTGTACTAGGCTGACTCTGAATAGGAAAACGAGACGAAGAAGAAACAAACAAACAGAACGAAACAACAACAGCACCACCACCAGCGACACCAGGAGTCTCTTCCGTACTTAAACAGCTTGGATACAACAACGCTTTCGCTTGCTGCGCAAATTCTCAAGTCCGAAGCGGTAGCCGAGGCAAAATTCGCCGTAGTCTCCTGCTGACTCATCCCGACAGGATAAAGTGAGACGTACCTCATCAGTGACTCGTAGAGCCTTCGGAAACCAAGTCTCGCGTTGCCTGTAGAACATTGTCCAGCCTAGCGGAAAGCGGCGGGCTTACCGGTGTGGGTGTGCGCTCGTTTTTGAGTGAATGAGTGAGTGTGACTTTGACAGTTTTTCTGCGCACCGGCTCCGGCTTCGCCCTCAACTCTAAAGTGGAAATCCCGTCCTATTCTTCGATTGTAGCGGCAGAATCTCCCAAAACGATCGAACACTCTTCTCGAAACCGTTTGTTGTCAATGAAGTGTCGACCGACCAACCAGACCATACACGAGGAACATCGAACTCCCGTTACGTCGTTCTCCTATACAACGTATCCGCTGAATGAGCCACCCCGAGCAAACCTTCAATGGGAGCTTCCTTGTCCGATATCAACCTCATTCATCTCTCGTTTCAATTTCGTCAATAATCTCCCTCTATCAGCGCGAGGCCAGGTTTCAGTGGCGGTGTGAAAACCACTGCTGAGTGAAACTTGCCACTGGTATTGACGCCCACCAGCTTTAAACCAACCAGCCAGAAAGAAAGACAGTTAGTTCTCCCGCTTTCCTCGGTTCTCCCTCGACCACGGTTACGGCGATCAAGTCAGCGGCTTTTGCATTTCTCCCGACCCGCTCTCGACTCATCCGACCTGTCGGAGTCGACGAATCCGCCGTCCTCGACGCTCTCACCTGAGAAGACTCTCATCCAAACCAAAGAAATGTTCCCATCCCAAAAATCAACGACGCGATCATGTTCGCAAACTCAGTGCTACCCTCGGAATCCTTCTCATGCCGTTCAAGTTCTTTTCGCTATTGCGCCTTCAAGGCTCCCATGGACGAAATGAAAACTTTCTAGTTTATCGCTTTTACCACTATGTAACTAGTTGAACGCCTGGACCAAGATTGGCCAATATGAAAACACCGCTTCGCGACGACGCCAAGGCGGCAGCCAGTCAGCTGAACCAAGCTAGCCGGCTGGCCGGCCTGTCTGTCTACCATCCTGGCGCGGCTTCAGTTGCGCGGAGCCGTGAATTCAGACAATCCTTTGCGGTACCGAAGTCCCCGCCGCCGTCGCCGCCGCCGCCGGCGGCTCCAACCCTGGTCGAAGTCATTCATCTGGCTACATTGTGCAAGCTCAACACCGTAGTTGCCTTCGCCGATGCCGTTGTTTCGTCTCCAGCCACCAAACATCGGCACAGAGTGTTGTGCTGGACGTCGAACCCTCTCTTCATCGCTGCTTTAGAGCCGGCGGCGATGGTGACTGCTGCCGCTGCTGTTACGTGAGCCAGCTCTGACGTAACAGCCACCAGATAGACAGACAGATAGGCGAACGAACGGACGGACGACGGCGCCAACGAACGCGGCGCCGCCGTCGTCGTCGTTGTCGTCGGCCGTCAGGCTAGGGCCCGTCCGAGAACCGTCTCTTTCTTCGACAACTCCCCTCGCTCGCTCGCTCGTTGGTTGGGCTGGGTCTGAGAGTGTGCGTGCACTTTCATCCACCACTGTGCGCTCTTTCGCTCTCCGAGGCGGCTGGGTGGCCTGCCGGCCGGCCGGCCCGCCCGCCTGCCGCCCAGCCTCGCTGGCGCTGTTTCGCTTTGTTTACGGTGGTCGACGGCAGCAACGAACGCGGAAGAGGTTCGGCAAGGCGGAAGGAACCGCAGGGCTCGAGGGTGAAGTCAGGGAAGCCCTTGCTCTCGGCATGCAGGCTCTCTATCTTTGTTCCTCTCTCTCTCTCTGAGGGCCCCGCCTGACGCGACGCATGGTCCCCCTCCGGGAGTCCCCTCTTCCGGGTTCACTCACTCCTCACTACCCTCCGCATCGCGTGAATAGAGCCGATGAGCCAGAGGGCCCTGACTGACTGAAACCGGCGGCGGCAACGACGGCAACGACACCGGTATCATCGACAGTGGCAGCTTTCTCCGCGCGCGCGCGCGCACACACCCCGACGAGGATAACGACGACGACGACGACGACGACATCAACAGCAACAACAACGATCGCAGAGGACCAGAACAGTGAAAGCGAAGCAACAGATAGAGGAACAAGGAGATAGAAGATAGCAACTGAGTTGGGTGGTATTGCTAACAGCTACCCGGCTGGTTCGCGAGTTGGTCGGTACGGCCTGCGGTGGTCGTCTTCCTCTGGTCGGTAGCTCGTTCGGTTTGTTGGTTGGCTGGTTGGTTGGTTGGTCGGTCGCTCGGTCTAAAGAGGTCACTCGAAAGACTGGAAGGCTGACGCTGGAAGCGAGAATGGAGGAAGACACGAATCAGCCATCGGCAAGATGGACGGGAAGACAACCACCAGCGCGGGGACGATGAAGTAGGAGGTGGCGACGAAGCTGGGTCCGCTCTTGCTACAACGAAGTCGACGGACGTATGGACGGAGACACCCGAGCCGGTAGTTGTGAATGGGAGTTTGGCAAAACGGATTTCGATTCCGCACAATAGATACATCACGTGCTCGCAGACCGAATGGGAACAGATCAATTCAAACGCCATTATCATAATTATTATTTTTATCATGGTCATCGTCACCTCGAAAGGTGACAATGGTCACTTTTTCTATCTCTATTAGTGCTTTCCCGAGAACAGTTACTACTGCTACGATTATTGTCGCTTCTACTGTCACTGAAATTATATATTGAAGATGAAGATGATATAATCACCTCTATTATTATCATTGCTGCTATCGCTGCAACCGTTGCGCTATTGAAGCGATTATCAGTCGTGGCGTCACCGTTGCGTTACGCCGCTGATAACAACGCCGGAGACGACAATGACGGAGACGTTGCGGACGCGTCAACTTATCGACTTGTTATCTCGATATCGCTGACGTTGATGATGTAGATAGGTTTTCGCTCTGCCGGTCGAGCTGGGCTTCGAATAGCTTTCAACCGCTGCATACCTCAAAGATTCACGTTCCGTTCGCCGGAAGGCGGTTCGAGTTCATCTCTAGCACTCTCCGCGGTCAAACAAAGAACCCACATTTAGGGGGGTAGTATTTGGGAGGAACTGAAGCATGGTGCATCCCTTACCCCGACCAACGGACTTTTTCCCGAAGTCATCTAGTTTCCGTTAACGACACCATAGGCATATTGAACAGCGGTCGCCTTGAGCCTCTGAAAGGAAGAAAGACATGATTCACTTAGGAACACACACTCGAAATTCATCATACAATCAACTCATGTACTTCTACGAATGTATTACTTCCACAACGACTCTGAGTTCTATGATAGGAATTGGAGAAAATTGGAGTTCATTCTAAACTCACATCGGACCCAACACAAGATTGGAATGTTGTTAAAGTGTAAAAGATCTTAGCTCTTCTAGATTCGGAGCTGATGATGGATCTGAAACACTTGTTGGCATTCCGGTGAGCTTTCCAGACGTTATCCGACCCCCGGTACAACGACGATAACGGCGGCGGTGTCGACGACGAATGTTCTGCACAACTCTTATTAGATTTCGGAAAATTATCTTCAAGTGTGTCGGAAGTGGAACGGTAGAGCGCGAACGTAGGAGCTGCTGTTGGGGTTGATAACGACGGTGTCGGAAAGATTCACGTATACATACGCATATACATACGAGAGAATATATCTTCATATATATATATACACATTTTAAAATCTCCGATGAACGTGATCTAGAAATCCGAACGGATACGCAGCGGATGGATCGCTAGCCGTTCGACAGTCAAACGAAGCTTAGGGACGAACATTAGGAATTTCCGCAGTTCATTCAACGACGCGCAGCGGAATCGAGGAGAGAAATGCAGAGAAAAGAACTCGAACTCGGCCTTGGCAGAACACAGCGAGCGTTTCGCACGAAGAAAACAAACCTTGAAATTTCATATTGACAAACGAAAACTCATTTACTCGCTCACTCACTCGACCCGCAAACAAGGAGACATAGTCAGTCATTGTTACTAACCCGGAGAGTGAGTCAGTGAACCTAGGGAGTTCAGCTGAGAGAGCAGGAGCTTCTCGGGAGTTTTTTTCGATAGGAAAAGATGAAAGTTAGATCCTCTGTGCCTGGATGGACGCGTTGTCCAAGTTAGAGAAGCTTCATTCATAGAAATTCTTCGAAACGTAGCTACATAAATCGGAGAGAAACACACTCTTGCTCGTGTATGACGACTCGCGGCGAATAAGCATGCAGCGTTGTCCCGAGAGGACTTGTAAGCTTCACAGTACGCCGTGTTCGGACTTATTTTCTCGTTGCTGCGGATCGAACGAATATGGACATGGAAGGGATTAGGATGATAATTAGCTGTGTGATAGATGAGCGCCATCGCCGGCTCCGTTTGTCCGGCGTTGAGCCCATCTGGTGGCCCGTCCGAAAATCTCTGACTCATTGAATAGTTCAGAGATAGAGGTAGCAAGCACGGAAGATGAAGATGTAACTCTCGTTGATCGTCACCCGGTAATTAAAGTCGCAACGTTTTTCTCCGCCCCGAACCCAAAGGACCGTTGGTCCCGACGGCGAATGGAGGATCGGCAAATGAGTGAGAACTCCCTAAACAGCTGATGAGCTCTCTTTTATGCTCTTTCCAACTCGACCCCACATCTTTCGAACTTCTGACTGAGGAAATCGAGCTTCAACTGGGACCAGTTGACGTTACTAGACACAAGTTAAAGCAATTGGACTGTTATCACGAATTTCCGGACTGATCTGTTGATCAGGCTTAAAACTCATCGGAGAAACTCCAAAACTTAGCTCGATCGAAGACTTGATCGATTGCGACTGCGATCGAATCGTACCGTTCAGGACTTGATTGAAAGTGCAGACGAGCGGCGTTGCGTTTTCGGCTCGTGTGTCACCCTTCTTTGTTTATCGAAGGTTTTTCCGTTTTCGGCTTGTTGTGCCTCCCTTCCCGAGCAGAAAGCATAAGAACTCTCTCTCTCTCTCTCGTTTATCGGATGATGAAGAAGAGTTTAGAAGTGAAGTTGGAATTTGTTAGCGAATTATCTATCTTCAACGAAGCGACATCTCTCCGAGCAGCGGAAACAGAGAGACTGGCCATGAGATGACAGCTACGGTGCGAAGCTGAGAAGTGTACCGCGAAACGGCGAACTTCGTGTCCTTAAGTGTTGACTGTACAAAATCGCTTTCGTATCCGCCTCCTTTCCCAAATTCTACCCTCTCGAATGGAATGTACATACTTATAAATATATATAGAGAAAATCAAATCGAGAGAGGCAGGGCTAGGGTCAGGACGCAAAGACGTCCGTTCCTCGCGGTATCGTCGACGTCCAGTCCGTCACTGGCGAGTCATGACAAAGGCGTTGACGGCAACTAAGTAAATGATATAGCTTATTTAAAGGATGGAAATATGATTATGGAAACGACGTCGATGAATATTACGAGTAAGAGCACCCGAGAGAAAAAGATACAGACGGAGAGCATAATTTATTCAACTTTTTTTCCTCAAAATTTATGTATCGAAAAATTTATATTCTTAAATTGAGCGAATTGTAATAAAAGTCATCTGAACAACAGAAAACGAACACGTGTTCTGACTCAATATCCATTAATTTCGGAAGCAGCTTCATCTTCGACGATGATCTCAAGCTTGAATCTCACTGAATGAGAATGTCCTAGTGTAATTTCTGAGAGGTAACTAGAAGGGATCATCGCAGTCTCGCGAACGGTTCGCGATGAATAGTTTGAGTTGGAGTTCAATTAGCGTTCACAAGAGTGCTCTCACGTATGGCTAGAGCTCATCAGCCCCCTTAGGTTCCTAGGCTTCCCGGAGATCACGGGGGATATCTGTCGAGATGAGAGAAACGATGCCAGAGAGACCGCCGAACATACTGATGGAATGGCAGGAAGAGAAACTGACAATTCGATTGCCTGATGGACGGAGCGAGACACATGAACAGACGCCGTCGAACCGAACACTCATGGATCGCACACCTCGAACTTTTATGACCGCTTGTCAGAGCTGATATTTATTCGCGGCGCGAACTCCCCTGGACTGGATCGACTTGACCCATGAGATTTTTCTCTCGATCCGACGAAAATGGAGTATCTAGAGCATGAGATATCCGAGCGCAGAAAAACGGTCGATGAGCTACAAACAATCGAGGTTTTTCTCTGTTGTCAGCACGCTGTCCCGCCGAAATGACCGGTACTCCGATCGAACCTCCAGGACAAACGGGGGCTCGTTTTGGAAGAAGTCGCTCCTGAAGACGGAGCTGAAACAAGTTTTCCGCGAATGATCATGGATTGGGGTCCCGTGGGATCTCGTCGGGTTTGTCCGATTCAAAGGTCTGAAAATTTTCGTCAGCTTTCACACTAGACGGTCGACCCAGGACGAAAAGGGGTTCTCGCAAGAACGGCGATCATTATAGACGGTATAGTGAAATGAATCCGCGATTCGGAAACTGCGTTCTCTGCTCGAAAAACGGTCGTCGCACGAAATAGGCAGCTCACAGGAGAAATCGATCCAAATGCGGAACTCAACCGCTCCTATGGCCCTCAAACCCCTGCCAAAACTATGTATCATACGATTTATAGTTCAATCAATCGATTGTTCGGTCTCCTGCTTCAGTCTAGTTCCGTGCATTGCTTTTGGGGTGTTCCGAGACAGCATTGCTTCTCTTTTTGCAAAATCCTCCATTTCCTCGTTCAAACCCGTTTTTGCTCTCGATGCGCCTCAGAGTCACCGTTATGCAACAGGGGTTAGTCGGATGGTTTGGTTGGGTCGGCTGAGAATCGGATCCAAATGGCAGAGATCTGCCACTCGGAGCTAAAGCCAGCTTATGAGGAGCTGCAGACCCCGGTAGTGAAGTCCCACGATGCATGCTGACATCAACCAATCCAGCAACAGTCCACCAGGCCGGCCGGTCGCTCCGCCGGCAGGCTTCAGCGTGAACTTCCTGGTTCAGAGGTCCTCGGAGTTCGTCAACCCGGTGAGAATGTGACCGAACTCAGAGGAGCAGCGGCCCATCTGTCGTCGGTGTCGAATCCCTTGAACTTGAGTGGGAGACCAGACATGCATATCCACACACACACACCCGCTCACTCACTCGCACTCACAAACATACGGTCATATGCGATCTCCGAGCGGGCTAGCAGGTGACCACTGTGTACACGGGATTTATCGACCGTTTACTTTCGCGCTAATAACTTGGTCAGCGTGCTGACAGGTTTCGGTCAACTCTTTAGAATATTCCATCGGAAAGGCGTTAATATATTGTTCCAGAGAAAACTACGGGGCCTCCATATTCTGATCCGCGTTTTCTGTCGCGAAATCGGAAGCCATAAAAACTGCAAGGGAACCGAACCTCTCCAGCGGCGGGGCCGCAGCAGCAGTTGAATGGTCGAGCCCGGAATTGAGATGATCACGTTGCAGTTTCAGATTCAGCACAAACAAGTTTACCGGAGCCACGCATCGACTATGGATACAATCCGGCTGATTTACAATATGAGCTTTATTACGGGAGCAGCATTCCACAGACTCCGAACAGTGGCCAACTCCAAGCTCTCCCACCGTTGGATTTTATCCCTCACGGGCCCGGAACTCCGCTCAGAGGTTGGTATGGGACTGAAATTCGGGAAACTCGGTCTCTTATACTTCGTAATTCATTGGGTCAACGCTTCTGGAGAACGTAACTCCCTGAAAACCATATTCGCATGTGGATTTTGGAAAATATGAATGCTGAGCCGAAGATTTGCGGTCGCGACGTTCGGGAATCAAATCCCTCCGAACCGAGTCGATCAAATCCAGAATAGAATGGCCACATTTCGCGTACACGAGGAACGCCACGTAGTCGCAACCTGAGCTCGGAGGTTCCTCACTCACGAAAAGTCTCGGGTATGAAGCATGTAAAAGATAACAAATTTTTAACGTTTTTCTCAATAGCGGGGTTATTCTCGCAAAGAGTCAGTCATTTGCCAACTCAGTAGGAGCGTGTTTGAGGAACTTCGGACAATCCGCTCATGTCATCGCATTTCGGGCCCTGCGAATGCTCTGGGTTTCACGAATTCTCCGTGTTTCCGCTCAGGAGCGGGTAGCTGTTGGCCTCCCCGATTCTCAAGTCAAGTCAAGTCAAATACACCTTCATTCTGATTCTAATCCGTAGTCCGATCAATTTTCTCTCGATTCAGGCGATCTTCTTCCATTTTTAATCGTGAAGCTTCCGGAATCTGGAGTCGTGCTCATTGAGTAAACTAATCCGATAAAGAAATTTCCGTATCAATGCCTCGACTTTCTTCCGAAATTTTGAGCGCACTGAGGTTTTGAATTCGGCCTCATCGTAAAGTCACAAATGATTTCTCGTGGGAACTGACATTTGAAGCTTCGAGGAGCAAAGGAAGCGATGATTGGTCGCCATTCCTCGAGCTCGGAAGCAAATCCCGCGTCCATCATCGCATATTGAGGAAGGCTTATGTCAGACACTGGCCGAACGGTGCTCGAATCGGCCGATGGGTTGGAGCTCGACGATTCTCGAGTCGCCCGAATCCGAGTGCCATGCCTTCGTTAGAAGTTTATCCATTTAAAAAAGAAAGGTCTATGATAGCAATTTCGAACGAGTTGTAACCGCAATGAGTTAAGCAAGCCGCCGTTTCCTAGCGACAGAAATTCTTCTCAATGTAGAGTTCAATGTGGGATCAGCGATCGTATATACGAATACGTTGCGACCACGCTACCAGCGGAATGTCATTGACCCCGCGATCGTTCAAGGGACGATTGTCCCGGCATGAGAACGAGTCGAGATGTTGTGCTGAGGCTGAATTGCCGCTGTTCTGAATTAGAGATACATTGCGATCAGGGTTGCAAGTTGTCGTCCACGGGAACTTCGCGGGGACAGATGCGGTGGAGCAAGCGGCAAAGAACAGCGTCACCTCACTGATGCATGCGGCGGCAACCTGAGGGAGCTTCTAAAGACATTCGTAGTTATCCTAATGATTTTGTTTGGTTAGGATACCCTTGGATAGGAGCCGAGAGCAGGCTCCAGCACACGGACCAAACTCCCGGGACGAGCAGCGGTGCCCCGCCTTTGGCGGAGTCGGACGACAATCAGCTGGTGAAGCTCGAAGAGATTGACCAATCCTCCTCCGAGACTTCCGTCTTCAAGGATGACACCACAATATCGGCAATCACCACAGATTTCGAGCATCTGAATACAAACGCGGCCAGCAACAGCAGCACAAGCAGCTCGAAGAGAAAGGTATACCACACGTTTCCACATGCACGACGATCATTGATGTGTTCTTGGTTTGGCGGTTGCTGCTCGATGAGGAGTCCTGATTGTATCTAACACTGAGGACGTTTTCTGTAGGATAATGGTTCGCGACAGGACGACAAGCCGCCATACTCGTACGTCGCGCTGATCGACATGGCCATAAAAGACAGCCCGAAAAGGAGACGCACTCTGAACGAAATTTATCGGTGCGAGTTGATAAGATAGAAAATATTCAGAAAATATCCCCGCATCGTACCACCACTCAATATCGCGCCTCCCCCGTAGTGTTCCTCTACTCACAATCAGTGTCGATCGATTTCAGGTACATCATGAGGCGGTTCCCGTTTTACAAAAAGGAGCGCAAGGGATGGCAGAATTCGATAAGGCACAACTTGTCGTTGAACGAATGCTTCGTGAAAATTCCGCGTGAAGGTGCAGGCGATGGGAAAGGCAATGATTGGACACTGCATCCCGCATACGTCGACATGTTCCCGGATGGCAACTACAAGTAATCGAAGGATTGAATTCTATCGAGATTATTATCTAATTATCTATCTACGATCAAGATCTCGGTGTTTTCCGTTTGGTAACAATTGCTTGCGTACACAGGCGACGACGGCGAATGAAACGCCAACTCCGAGGTCCGTTTCATATCGTGGACTACGCCGGCCACGGCCAGCACAACCTGCACGGCCCTCCGCCAGCGTACCCAATTTATCAGCCAGAAGCTTACCCAGGCTGTGTGTCCACGAGCTTATACGAATGCTACAGAGAGCAATCTTGCGTTGAAAATCACCAGCAGTCACTTCACCCGGTATGCCTTGGCCTCACTAGATCGTAATCGTTCGTTTTTTCTGCTCTTCCCCGGATATCCCGGCATTGTCTGGTAACAAATATGGCGTTATTCAGTCAGAAACTCTCATTGCGAAACACTTGCAGCCTCAAGGGATGATGAGCAACGCTGAGAGCTCCACTTACTTCTACAACCAAACTTACCAAGTGAAACAGGAGCCGTCTAACTACCAATGGCCCGACTTCAAGCAGTTTGAGTACCCGTGCCCCTAACCGAGGGGCCGTCCCAACCACCCGCGTTTCTCGCGAGCACATAGCCCATAAGTATTGTGTTGACTGAAAAACCCACATTTTGTGTATGATATCATTCGAGCCCGCCGTCGACGATATCGGGGGGATGTACTCCTCACGTTTGCGGATTCAATACTTTCATATGAGTACTTTACCGAAACGCACTGGCACGGACGGAAAAACAGTCAAACCACTGGTTTCGGAACCGGCGTAGAAATGTATAAATGTTGCCAGCTGCTCCGAGCTCGATAGATGCAGGCCGGTGGCACGCAGGGAGCGCTCCCATTGAGATTTCACTCCACCCGCCGCTCCTCACGTGATCGGGATAGCAAAGTACGGAGCTCCACGATGGGCTTGCCCAGATGATCGTGTTTTTATCATGGAGAGCGAACGGTCCATGCAATGCATTATGAGATCTAATGAGCAATAAAGTGATCAATTGGTGTCTCAACAAGGTCCGGCTGAGCTTCGTGATTCGCCCATCACTTCCGTTTACCGCTTTTGCATTCCACAACGACATATTATTGTTCTGATAAAGGCGATAAAAATGTTGGTTTCAGAAAGGGTTGTAGTGGAAACCCGTTGCTCCGGGTATTTACTCTCCGTAAGACGCTTGGAAGTACTGAATCTTTGATGATTCGGCTTTTAAGTCCGTGAACAGAGCGTGAAAAGCGACCATTGAGCAGCGCGAGGTGCAGATTTCGATTATCACCAGAAACGGATGGGAGACCTTTGTTTCGGCGGCAGAGTATGTATGAAACCCTGGAACGACTGCCCGCTAGGCGCTGCAAGCGTCTCAATGTTCTGGGGAAACTTCTCCTACTGTAAAGAGGAGAAAACTAGAGAGCAGGAGAGATTGGGTCCGCTCGTCGAATATTCTTGCGTCGCCTGCAATGATCGGCACGGGAGTCCGGGGGGAACATGGCCAACCGGAGAAGGTGAGTCGTCGATCCTTGCAGAGTGAAACTCGTTTACTATTTGAGGATAGCTCTCATGGAGACGTACCTGCTCGTCGAGATGTTTTCCACTCTACATTCTATTTGGTTGTGCCGCATATTTGGAGGAACGTTGTGGCTATCGAGCATCCGCCTCTGGATGCTCACATAGAAGGCTGCGCAAGCTGACAAAATTTGTGAGCGCACTGCACGCTCACCGTAGACCATCTGTCTATCTCGTTCGTGACATAGAGACGACCTCAGTTATCTGATGAGCTCACTTGAACCTGAGTCGAATGGCAGAATCTTGAGATTTCATATCGTACTCGAAAACGCCCAGTTTCAATTCCAAGTCGAGGAACCAGGGAAATGCCTTTGTGTTCCCGTGCCTGGACTCCATTCTATACCCCCTCTCATTACACGATCGTAGCTACTATAGCGATTTCTAATAATCTACT
This sequence comes from Neoseiulus californicus, assembly GCA_028455905.1. NCBI lineage: Eukaryota > Metazoa > Arthropoda > Arachnida > Mesostigmata > Phytoseiidae > Neoseiulus > Neoseiulus californicus. The sequence goes on from JAMQGS010000014.1 coordinate 1,350,875, forward strand.
GCGGTCATGGGGTTCGAGTTCGTTCGATCCTCTGTGACGTAATTTGTGTCATCCATGAGTCCCGGGGTGTCCCCGCGGGTAATCGGCGGACGCAGTTTTTAGAAGGAGCAGAAACCGCATCGATGTTCAGCCGAAGGATTTATTCGCTGAGAAATTGAAATATGTAATCCAAGTCCTAGAAATACTTCAATTACAAATCGGACGTACGGAGAGCCTTTCGCGTCAAGGCTGCAAGGATGGCTTTATATCGTGCCAGATATCTATGCGGAGGGAGCTCTTAACTTTTCCTAGATTTTTCAAAACTCCGGCAAAAACCGAACAGGGCAAACACCTCAGTGCAACGGAAATTTATTCTATTCAATAGGTAAGTACTAGAACTTCAGAGATGGGACATTGTGCAGGATAGGGAGCCCCGTCGACGCCTGGCTCATAAAAGCGATTGAGAACCATTTTGTATTTTTTTTTTTCGTGTTTTCCAGTGTTAAAAAAGATTTCCATCTTGCTTTCCTCGGTCCTCTCGTCTCACCACGCTCTCTCAGCTTCCAAAGCACATCACACTTTCAGATCCGGTTAACTAGCGCGTCATCCAAACGTATTCCACTTTTTCAGAACACTCGACTCCCGATTCCGAGGACGAAACTTGACGTAGGCACCATTCGAATTAACCCCTCAAAACGTTTCCGCATTTGTTTTTGCCTTTTCTTTTCTTTTCTTTTGATTGACTCGATGTCCTCGAAAATGACTCCACCCGATTTCAGGGATGATAAATGGCCTCCGTTTTTTGGGAATGTTTTTTTGTTATTCCTCAACACCTCATCGTTCACCACATCTTACTTCGGAACGTCGTCCCAGAGATTCTAACCCCTCGACGGACCGGGCTCCAACTTCTCCAATGAGAGTGGATGTTTCGTTAATGCGTTGCTGAATGCGATTCGTCAGATAGACAGGACTTGCGCATTGTGCGCATACGGTACTGGCGTAAGTTCATAATTTCTGTTCCGTCATTGTGAACGCTACCCCACAAGAACTTCCATACTCCAGGATCTTATACGCTAGCACAGCCAGTATTTCATCGATCCTCGCTCACATTATCAATAAAAAATTATCGCTATAATGGTCGTCATTTTTATCATTATTGACAATAATTATATCGATGGGAATAGAAATTACAATAATATTATCAATAATAAATAATAGGAAATCGTGTAGATTCCGACCTCGAACACGGTGAGGTGAAAGCGTTTGATTTTGTGCCTACGATGTTGATCTCTCCTGTTTTGTTAATTCTTCTCTGTTTTTGTTGGGTTGTTGTTGTTGTTACTCTTTATCTTGTAATCATGAAAGCTGTTGTTTCTTCCCGGCCTCTCCCAGGCTTCACTGAGCCTCATTGACTCCTTCGCGACTGCCCCTTCTCCGTCGATTGAGATTGCGCGCTTGCTCTTCTCTCCGAGCTCGGAGTACAACGTCTTCGAGGGTTTCCGCTGCTTCGAATTTGCCTTGTTTTCGATAGATTGCGCCGAGGTTTTTCAGCGTCGTTGCCACGGTCGCGTTGTCAACGGTCGCGTTGTACTGTGGCTCGGTGGGTGCAGCGATGCCTCCCATATGTTTGTTGAGTTCTCTTTCTTCAGCTAACTGCCAAATGGGTTTGTTCCTTGTATCGGCAGGGCCGAATCGCCGTTCATGTGCCCTTGTCAACACCTGCAAGACGTGCATAGGGTCAGCTTTGCATTGGGCACTGCGTTCTCGGATCCCAGAGTTTCCGCTCCAGACGGTTTTTGTCGAGTTAGTCAAAGCCATTCCAACCGGACCAAGCAAACCGGCAATGCGCGATAGGCATCTCTCCATCAAGCTGCCACTCCATCAAGCGAATGCTCACATGCTGTTAGAATATTTAGTAGTTGTTGGTAGTTATCGATTCGCCCAACATTTCCGACGAGGCAATCGACCACAACCAAAAAAAAAGGAAGAAAAAACAGTGCAGTAAGTACAAAGGAAAAAGTACGCAATCGGCGGAAATAGAAAAATTTATTGTGAGTTTGCGTAATTATCGCAATCAACAAAAGCAAGGGTAGAAGGATTGGGAAAATATATAAATTAGTGACCGCTCGAAAACTGAGGCACTTTGTGAGTGTGTATGTCTGTCGGTATTTTTGTGCAGGTACCGTCGAGAGAAGTCGCTTCTCTCATATGAATCGTTTATTCAAGGACTATGGGCTTCCGAGGCCGGTCAATCACAGACCAAAAAATTGAACAACATATGCAAAACTGAGGAAACAACTATCGAGAGCTAGATATCAGTTCAAGCTTATCTGTACTCTTCCTTCCTCTCGTCGTTTGATCGCACAGGCACTACCTACATCAGCTGACGGCAGGCGGAGAGATGCGTTCTGTTTCTAAATTGCTAACCTGTTTGTAGAGCATTTCGGCCTCCTTGTATTTTCCTTGTTTCAAGTAGGCGGACGCGAGGTTGTTCTTCGTCTTGGCCACGTTCGGATCATCAGCTCCGAGCGCCGTTTCGTAAATCTGTAGAGCTCTTTGATAGTACCTGCGGAGGGAGGAAGATGGTTACGCTCAGATCACAGGATCCGAGTATGAGAAGTTGCACACGAAGTTCGGATCCCAATAGCGACAGCAGTATACGTTTCAATCAGGTGCCAAGCTTTTCCAGAGGAATAGCTTCCGGGCCTGAACCGACTCCTCTTCGGAGCAAGAAAGGAACTTACCGTTCAACTTCATCGTACTTCGATTGGTTTTGACATAGTAGAGCTAGATTGTTCAACTGTTTTGCGACGTCCGGATGCTCCTTGCCAAGAACACGTTCCCGGATCTCGAGCGCTCGAACACAAAGGGGTTCGGCCTCGCGGTATTTGCCGCGTTTCCCGTAGAGCACCGCCAGATTGTTGAGAGTGGCCGCCACGGCAGGATGGTTCTCACCGAGCGTCTTCTCCCGGATTTCTAAAGCATCGTTGAGCAGATTGGCAGCATCCTTGTACTTGTTCTGATCTCGGTAGACGAGCGCAAGTATGTTTAACATGGTCGCAACATCCGGATGGTTATGACCTGAGGTTTTTTCCAGGTCTTCCAAAGCTTGTTTGCATAACGGCACCGCGACTTCATATCTAGAGCACAGGAGAAACAATTCAGAGTCAGTACATAATTCGCTTTGAAAAATATCCTCAGCCTGTTGCGCTGAGACCTTCATTGAGGAACCTCGGAAAACCGCCGAGTATGCGTTACAGACCTTCCTTGTGAAGCATACTGGATGACGAGGTTATGCAGCGTTTTCAAACGCGCCGGAATTTCATAACCCGTAATTTGCTGCTGTGACTGCTGTTGGTCCTGAAACCCAGGTTATCTTAAGATTCGATTGAAACGGATCGACCCTAACATCGTGTTTACCTGCTCAATATTCCTTTATAATGCCAAGCAATCAAGCGATGACAGTGGAACGAACCTGAGTTTCGTCATCTTCAGGGAAACCGAGATCAACATCTGAAACACTCTTCGTCATGCCTCCTAGGGGCGTTGAATTTCCTTCGCGGTTCACAGAGCCGCCACCGGTATTCATAGATTCTCCAGTGACCGAAGCACTCATCATATCACCGTCTTTCGAGTCACCGTCATACTTTTTCAAGGAATTCATGAATTCCAAATGTTTTTTCTCTTCTTCTAATTGCGCTACAACTTGCTCGGAGCTTTGTAGTTTCTGTTGGGTGTTGGCAAGTTCGTCCCTCAACCAAGCGTTCTCCTGACACAACCGTCGAACTTGGGCCCTCAACTTCTGTTTCTCCGCCTCCACCTGCAAACGACAACATGAGTAAACTCCGAACCACTCGACCTTACGTTGAAGGCGTGATTCCTCACGGGATCTCTCAGCTGCGTACCTGCTGGATGTGGGCGGCGAGCGCCATGATGACTTGAGCCTCACCGAGGCCGAGCTCCAAAGATTCCAAACTCCGCCGTAGGAATGCCACCTGTGGAGAAGCATTTGGATATTTTGGAATTCGAAACCTTCTACTTCAAACGGAAATCTTTAGAAAAACACTTGGCTCTTCTCAATCGGAGGCTTGTTCCATGTTCGTGTTGAGGAGACTGTAACAACAGGACGGGTCGATGCCCGTTTTGAATTACACGGTCGTGACGTTCCGTATAAGTAGCTTCGGCGCAAGTCGGACGTTGCGCTACGACTTCCCTCGACAGGAATCGAAGAAGCTTAACATCAAAGATAGAATGGTGTGGCTCGAAGGAAACATGGCGCAGCATGCTCACAGTGAAATCTCGTTCCCGATTACGGTGTGATAGTTTTGATAAGAAGAAACTGCACACTCCTTTCTCTGACTCAGTCTTTTCGATGGAAACTGTCATCGGACCATTGCCCACGCTGGACTCACCTTCTCGTCAACCACTGAATTGTTAGCATCTTGGACTGTCGCGAGACCATCGAGGATGGAGTTGTGTTCGTTTTTGAGTTGTTCCAGACCCTGCAGGGAACGAACAGTTAGATTCGGTTCTGTCTGGCGCCTCTTCGAGACTTGAATGGAGCTGTGAACCCTGAGTTGAGGATGTAATGAGCTCACCTGGATCACGGTCTTGGTATTTGCAATAATCTCGTCTTGATTCATGGCTGTCATTTTTCCGATGTCTTCAATCTTTCGGAGACGATACGCGCGCAGCGTTTCCGAAAATACCATCAACTATCAGGCCTGGAGGTTTTCCGCCTTCCACAACTAGCAGGGAATCACAGTTTGATCACCATAGCTGGTACCGAAACCACTGGAAGTTAAAAACATCAGGTTATTTCCAAATCTCTGATGAGGCGATTTCCAGGGCGCTCATCAGTTTCGCTCGCCCGCGTGCGACCGACCGCCCGATGGGAAATCCCGTTATACCAGACTTGATGATACTTCCGGCTTCGGACGCGAGGTTTGTAATCTCATATTGGGGGTATGGGCTCTGGGATCACAGATCCGGTCGATGGTGACCTGGGCCGTTATGAAAACGCGCACATTTCGCTCGAACGATGGCAAGCAACACCCTCTCAGTAGTAACACCTTGAGATCATTAGCAATTTCGAGTCATCGCACTTGTAGTCCGAGTTGGGAATGAGCACACATCACGAATGTTTCGATTCGACAATCTTGGTTTGTGTCAGACTGACATGAGTGAGTCGGGACCCCGCAACGTGTCACCTCGCGAACGACCCGGTCCTCGAATCGGACGAGAAGCTTTACCTAGTTTCCTCATGACAGTCGTGAGCGAACCTGGGGAAACTTGTTGTTACGGGCGTGAAAAGATCCGAAATGAAAAACGGCGCCTTCCCAACAAGAATATGTACGAGAAAGCTGCGAATACTAACTTCTTTACGCTCCCGTCCGTATCAGAGAAACGCTCCGTTGATTTTCGCACAAAGACTTATCTAAGAAAAATAAAACTGAGGTGAATTTCAGTAGTGGCTCACGGTCACACAGACGTCGTCGACGCGAAAGTGCCGCGAACAGAAGTGGGTGAAATGGCTAATTTATTGTAATGATGATCAACACTGAAAGCTCTCGAGTTGAAGCAACACACGTTCGAGATGCCACGGACACGCGAAGCAACCCACGGAAGATTTATCCGGCCAACTAGCCGGTAACATCTGTCTCTCTGTCGGCTGGACACAGCGTCACCTTGGTTGATTTTCCTCCAGACTTTGCGAAAGTTTTGACAGATATGGACTTGACATCAAGACGTCGGTTTTCCACCCGGGTGACTTGCTCGTATGTTTCAAAACTATTGTCTCAAATGAAACTTCCGCGGTTTCTAAGAGCACAAAAGCACTCGGAAGAAGTGTAACACACGGGAGAGCAAGTTTCACAAGTGCGGCAAGAGCAGATTTCACCACGTCTAATCCTCAGGGGGGGCTTATTTTCTGAGAAGCGTCTGCACTCGGTACACCGGTGCGTATGCGATTCGGACATGAGGAGCTCACCTGAGAATAATCGGTCCCGCACGACGATGCACGATAAGTTTAGCACGAAACTCGAAGATATTCTCAAATGTTGAAAGACCGTCCGTCGTCACAAGAGGGGTGCGGCCATATTGTGAGTCATTAGACGGGAGAAAAAAGACGACACAACATGCGCATGCGCACCTGACGTTGTCATCGACGAACGCGCTAAACGCGCCAAAATTCAAAATCATCAGAAGGCGTTTCTGACGCGCAACTTGGAATGGATTCCTTATCGAACTCATTCAGATTTCCTGATCAGTTCGTATCTCAGGGAAGGAATAGGGTTCAAACAAATAGATGCCAGTAGCCACACGGACACCTGTATTTTCCCGCTCAGAGAAGATGTCCCGCCTGGGGCAGAACTTGACGATGGTCCTCGGAGCCGCAGTTCTCCGACGTTCTCAATCCGCTCACTTGAACTCCTGGATGCGGACCATAGTAAATGGTTCCCTGATTGAATTGCGACTGCTCGTTTCCCCTCTTCGGAATAGAACGGCGTCACCGGGAGAAATGTCTTTGGTGGCCTCGACGAACGCTTATTACGTTCCTCTCTTGCCTACGCCTATGCCGACTTCTAGACCAGAAAGCGATTCAGAAGCCATTCATGCGAAAACCCCAAAATCGAGAAAAATGGACTTGACTTCTTTTGGAAATCAGCTCCTCATGTGTGTTGGAACCGCTTCAGGAAAAAGTTCGTTTTCTTTGTGTCAACGATACTGATTTATTTGAACAATCGCTTCTCAAAACTTTAATGAAAAACTATATAGTGCTCGTCGTCATCTATTTCTTCCTCCATCCTTAAACGAGCCATGTCATAAGGGTTAAGATCAACAGTGCAGGAAAATCCCGATTTTTCTCTCACGATAACAAACTCCATCTCCGTCACAATAAAAATGAAAAATTGAAGATGAGTAGCTCCAAAATCACCGAGGTCGGGCCCTCGTCTCATCCGGCCGTTTCCTTTGATAAGTTGAGCCAATATGAGCAACTCCCACAAAACCGCGTCGCCAGGCATCGTGATTGAGCGTTCCCCACGAAGAACCCGAAGACACAGAGAAGTTGAAAATATTGGAATGTGCGATGAACCTCAGCCGCTCAGTTAGAGCCGCTGACCAAAGTTTGGTAGTAGGTCGCGAGAACCTTCCACGCGCTGGGTGCCATGAAGCCCTGGAAGACAGCGATAAATCTGGTTATTGAACCGAGCATTGGTCTTGGCATTGCCAGGAGGTGCTTCTGGATTGGGAAGGCAGCCGGCATACCTGAGGTGGCTCTTGATTAGCTCGCGCGAGGCCCCGCATCTTAGTCCCGGAGATGAATTCGAAATCTTCTTTTCGAGATGGGTCGAAGAGACACATCTTCTTCTGCTTTTTGTCATACGCCGCAACCTGATGATGAAAATTTTCATTTCCAACCATTCCCTACGAGGTCATATGCGCATGCCTGGAGATTCGAGGTCAAAGAAGCTGTTTTCATCAGAGAGTGGGTTGTCTCACCTGGAACGGGATGATCTCGAGTCCCCGAAGTCCAGGCGCCATCGTGAGAATCTTGCTGCCATGCGTGGGCTCGTAAATATCTTTCTTCGTTTCAGGGTGGGGCATGCCAGCAGGGTCTCGGCCAACAATATAGAAGTTCGCTCCGCACACCATGCGAGACTTGGCGTGCCATTGAACCTCACGAGGGCCAGCGTACAGCATAGGTGAAGGGAAGATCGCGAGGACGGTCAATTCTGGATCCAATACGCCTTCTTGAAGGACACACTTGTGCTGCTCGATACGAACAGGCAGGGGAACGTCATCGTCCTTCGTCCAGCCGCCGAGAGGATGCAACAGGAGAACTGGCCGCTTGTAACCGCGGTCTTGCAACTTCTTGCGCGTATCCTGCATGAGCAGAGCGTGCCCGTTGTGGACTGGGTTCCTCAGTTGGAAGGCGAAAACTGCATCGCTCCCCATTTTTGTGAATTGGGCTCTCAATTCCTGTGACGGGAAGATGATGAGAATCGCGAGGGAAAATCGCCAGACCGTGAGTCGTTAGAAATCCCCCCAATTCGATATTCCTTCATCTGACATTTTCTGAAATGGACTTTTGTTTCAGATTTACCTTGGGCGTCTTCCTATATTCATCCAGGCCGTCGTTCCATCGGATTCTTTCTAATACTTCAAGATCACATCCACAAAGCCAGTCACCGCTCTCCATGATCATCTGCAACGTGGGATTTAGTGCTTAGCCTCCTGAATATGTGACCCCTCTCTTTCAATCCGTACGGTGGGAAGCTAAATCAGCTCCTCAAGTCACCTTAATGTATGGATGACCGGGATGAGTGATTCCGAAAGTATTTCCACTGCGCGTCTCCTTTCTGTGCTCGTAGAATTCAGGATTTCTCGCAATGGCCAGCGCTTTCCCCTGTGACGAGAAAGAGAGTTCGAAAGTTACAAATGAGTTTTTACGAAGGCTTCCACACTTTTTCTGATCGGGTAAAAAAAAAACCAGGAAGCGTCCAACTCAGGTGGGCGATGACATGATGACGTCCATCATGGAATGCTGACCTTGTATCGGAGGGTGAAGGCTTTCTGATCCGCGAGCCGTCCTTTATCCTCCGTTGAAACTGGCAGAACGATCGGAATCGATTGGTTGGTGACCCCCTCTGGAACCACGAGCACCTTTTTTTAACGCTCTGATACCGGCGACAGTTGAGACGAGCGGAAACGCCTCATAGAGAGGAATGTTTCAAAACGCTTCATCGACGCGAAGTTTACCTTTGAACAAGACATTGAACTGAAGGGACTGTAGATATTCCTTTTCCCTCATAAAACCGCGAAGGGGCGTGGCCCAGCCTTCACTGAGGACTTGGAGCCACTGAGTGTCGAGCGTATTTATTTCTAATGCTGGCAGTGTTTCAGCTTCTTTTTTGGCACTTTCCAAGTTCCCTGGAGCAACGAAGAGCTCTTCGACAGAATCCACCATGCCTTCGGGCAGAATTTCCTGAAAAAGACGAGCACGGAAATGAATTCAGGATTGCTCGAGGAGTGCTCGGGAACTATAGAGGAACACTCGACTGTTGGTACTTATTCGAAACATCACTCACTTTTTCTCGAAGCAGCGCCACGACCCGCTGTACACTCTCTTTCTCGGTTTCTTCATTCGTCTTCACCTCAAGCTCAGGATTCACAGGCGCCTCATAAGGCTGATCGATGCCCGTGAAGCCTTTGATCTGTCCTGCACGAGCCTGGATCGGTAATGAAGTTAAGGCTCGCATCGTGGACTTGGGATCCTAATTATTTGTAACGACTATATTGAAGTCATGTCTTCGAACGTCCTCTGTACCTTCTTGTAAAGGCCTTTCACGTCACGATCCTCGCACACGTCGAGAGGAGTATTGACGAAAACTTCAAAGAACTGCAGGCCGTCCCTCTCGTGTATCTCTCGCGCAAGTTGGCGGTCCTGCGAATGACAAAAAGCGTCAATGGACGCTCGGGACGCGACGACCAGGTCCTGTCGGGTGAGATCTATCAAGCCCCCGATCAACTGACGAGAAGATCGAAGTAAGAAATACCTTCGCGAATGGCGAGATGAAGCTTGTGATGCAAACAACGCCGCTGTCAGCGAACAATTTTGCAACTTCAGCCACACGTCTGCAATAAAAGGTCGAGCCTGATACCAACACATTCGAGGAGACAGATTGGTCGATTTATATCACTGATGTCTTTGAATTGAGGAATCTGAACCCGGCGTGAACTCATCGCTCCTCTCACCTGATGTTTTCTTCTCGATCCTCCTCGCTGAAACCAAGGTTCTTGTTGAGGCCGTGACGGATGTTGTCTCCATCGAGAGCATAGCTTGGAATGCCCTGTTGATTCAGGTACTCTTCCAAGCCGAAACTCAGTGTTGTTTTTCCGGCTCCAGACAAGCCAGTGAACCAAATTGTGCATCCTCGAAAACCGCCCCGCTGTCCGAGGATTCTCGCTCGGCAGTCACGGCTGATTTTATTCTGTTGGTAGACGACATTGGTCGCTTTCTGACCCTGGAATCCGACAGCACACGTTGGTTAGACGATTCTTGATTTCATGAATAAGACTCGCGAAAGTTTGGTAGGGACGTCGATAAATGTGGGAGGATTCAGCAAAAACAGCACAAATAGTGTATTCTCGTGCTTCTGCGTGGTGTCCGCAATACAGAAGTCCCGTCTTCGCGCCAGAGCAATTGTTCAAGGCTGAATTCCCGCTTCCGAATGGATTGTTGAGATTCTCTGGTTTATGATGAGTTTTGGGTGGAGTTCCAATTGAAGATATTGTCTACGGCGTGCACGCGTGGAAATAAAACTCTAAATCGCACGAATATCACTCGTGCTGCTGTTCAAGTGTTTCCAAACTGAATATGTGTTGAACAACACTTTGTGAGCCGCGTTTTCTCGTCAAAACGGGGGTCCGGAAGTACGGCCCGGACCTCGTACAGGATCGTGAGAAGTGCTTCATAGAAAAACCTGGAAATCGACCATATGTCGACGGCTGAACTTCGTTCGCTCTACATTTCAGAGGCAAAACAAACGCTCTCTGAAAAGAGATTTCGATCCACTGACTGTGGTAGGTTATCCTGCCTGCAGCTGTGATCCTCTTCCCAAAACAACTGAGAATGTCAACAATCGAGTCTATCCATGGCACAGTTTTCTTTCTTATCTTGGATACTTCCGGGAATCCGACGCTCGAAAACTGGGATATCTTTCTAAACCTAACGGCGCGTTACGGAATTCGCAGCCAAGTGGTGTAACACTTTAACGAAGCCGCGTTTGTGCATCAAGAGATGGAACATACGGAACCGTCACTCATTGTCAGAGAAGAGACTCTTCTCGTTGGGGGAATGATCTGGAGCTTCCAGCAATCTTGAGGAGAAGGTTCCATTACCGAAAGCTGTTTGAATCAGAGCGGTGGTTTCGAGCGACAATCATGGGACGAAACCGGAGCGGTGGTCTTTGGTGAATCTGCTCTCAATAGCTATGTGGATGGAATGTGGCTGAGACGTGGTCTTTGGAGGACAGCGCAAGGAAACGTCCCACCTCAGAGTGATCACCGCATACCCTCATTCAGAACCTGGGCGAGACCGGTGGAGCGTCACATCTGCCCCGCACGTAGTGGGCCATGGACTCGCTGGACTGCGGCGACTCATGCCATACTGCAATCGAGTGTGACAAGCGACACACCCGAAGCTACGGAAACTTGAGCGACATTCGAACGATGTTTGCCTTGAATGATCCATTTCGGCTTGCGCTTACACACGGACGTTAGTTTGGCAGAGACGTATCTGCCATATGGTCAAGAATCAACTCCCACGCAGCCCGAAGACAGGAATCTTTTGAACCCTGCCGTACGCCTCCGTGTGGCTTAGACGTAATGGGCTCCACCTGATGCTGTGGAGCTGATTCTGTTGTGATGTTGCAGTTTATCGATTTGACGTCTGTTTTCCGTCAGTATCAGCCTCCCATTACCCGCGAAAGGGACTCCGAAGCCCTCTGGATGGATAACTCTCAACGCACCAGAGATTCGTTACGAGGACTCGGGAGCCGCGGAGTCACGCAAGCTCTTGTGGACGTGGCGAGTTGAGGCCACCAAAACTGATCCTTCCGGGTTGGAATGAAATTCTTTGAACTCGCTGAGTATCTCGCGTATGGCACTGATGCCATCGAATTCTTCGTCGAGGAATTCGTAAATCCGACATCTCCTGGATCTCTCGCTCGGATACGGCAGTCTCCGGAACCGGAAATAATTTATTGTCAGGAGTAAGGAACCGAATGGTCGAGCAGTCAAGAGGCCAAGAAACTGCGGATGGCGGCGAACGAGACGAATATTCGCGTATCCACATCACCAGCTCCCGAGAAATTGGATAAAGCATACGCATAACTCGTTCGCTGAATGGCGAGGGCGTCTTCAAAAACTTAAACTTCAGGGAATTCTAGGCGCCTTGGCGGCCTTGATTCTCGTCGTGATTCACGGCGTGTTGTCATAAGGAATCGATAGTTGCCGTTCACATGGCTTCCTGATGGTTGAACTAGTAAATTATTCGCCGGATTTACACGTCAAACCGATCGACATCCGAGACCAACTCCCTTGGCTCATGAAACTTTTTCCGGCTTCCGAATTTTTCTCTTCCAACCATAACAAGTTGGAGGTTGGAGAAACTTTGGGCTAGCCCAAAGATTCGCGATACAAAATAGCACCAAGATTATTCTCGCATTTCCCCGGCCATGAGCCATTCGACGCAATGCTCTTGCTACAATCACAGTGTGAGCGTCGGAATTGGAGCAATATGCTCTTCCTCTCACGGTGGAAGCAGGGCACGTCACACTGAAGCCGGCCCCGGACTTCTCTTTTACACAGAAACTGGTCATCTCGGGGCTGAACTCACCGGTTCGGGCTTTGGAAGTCTGGACGCCATCCCGGCACTCTATCCTACGAACAATCCTAGCTCACTGGATGCATACGAATGTACCGGGCACAGTTCGTGCGTTCCGCTGGCGAAAAGCATCAGCTGATGACGAGAGTGAGAGCAACCCATACAAAAGGCGAGAGAGCTCTAGTGGAGGAAAGGGAACGAACACGAGGTCGCTGCCTCCGGAAAGTTGGCCCAGGGTTTCGACCCTACGAGCTACTTCAATATTCGCTACTTCATGTAGACTAGGCAGTTTGCTGCTACGTCGCTCTGGATTTGCCAACAGAGAATTCAGATTAATATTCCCCAGTGTGAGCGTCGATCTCGACGACTCGGTATTTATCAACTACGAAGTATATATATTGGAGCGTTAATCCTATTTGTTCAATCTGATTCTTTTGATTTCATTGAGCATGGACTGGTCTGGCGGTGATCGAGTAACTCTCTGCTATGATCACCGCGGGCAGCAAATACTCAGTGCGAATTGGCACATGGGGCTCTTGATGAGCTACAAAAAACGCATCTCGAAAATATGAATCTCTGTTGGTCGGTATATATGGCGCACAAGATGCCAGTGTCATACGGAGGACCTGACTGTTCCGTCTTCGATTTGCTCTTTGGAGCGAGATATTAGCGGAAGCCTTGTCAGCCAAATCAAATCTCAAGAATTGCTCGACACTTGCTTCCGCTCGAACATCGGTCTCAACAGGAGCCCAAATTGAGTGTTTGTCGTTTCCGACACTCCGGAGAATATTATAATACGTTGAAATGATGCGATTTGATCAATCGCGCCCCAAAACCCTCTGTTGACCACCGTTGTGATCGAGATTAGACTCCTGATAGTATCTGGTTCTTGGCGCAGCCCTGGATGGACTTTTAAAGTTCCACGTTCGAGATAATCCAGGCTCGTCAATAATACTGAACAACAGGCCAGTAATTATATCTCAATCCCGAATGGCAGGACGTTCATTGGAAACTGATATGATTTGAGCGGATGGATTTAATGCGATGAAGTGCAAATCTTAAGGTGTCCTTGGGAGCTGAGTCTTGGACGATTTCTAAGCTTCTAGAGTTCCGAGAGCTCCGCCCAGCTAGTTTCTCGGAGCCTCGTCCTCGCGGCGTTGTGTCAGACCACAAAGAGCTCCTCTTCCGCCATCGGAGCGGGAAAGTTGGAACAGGCGATTCTGACACCGTTCTCATAGCTGCTGAACAGGACCAAGCACATGTTGAAACCTTATCCTAACGACACCTTGTGATTATCGTTCCTGGTCCTCAGTGTCGGTTATAAAGTGGAACGGACAAACCGTTGGACCATTGGAACTGCGCTTGGATGTATTTTATAGCCCCGCGCGGATGAAGTCCCGCGCTTTCGAGCTCACTAACAATCAGTGTGCGGAGCCATCCCCATGAAAATGCCATCCTGACCTATGAACTAGCGCGCGCATTATTCGACTCTATTCTCGCCGAAATACGCTCCAACTACATTAAGGCTCTTCGATTGTCCAAGATACGATCATGGACTCTCCAGATAGTCCATTCCGCTCAGACTAGGGCGTGGAGCTCTCCATCGAGGGAGAAAAAAACATTCGGAAGCGTTTCCACATCCCTGCTACCTGACAGGGTCACTCCTTTGGTCAGTATGCAACAAAAATGCACCGGCGGGGGGACGGGTCTCATGCCGATCTCTAGGTCAGAAGTCAACATCAGAGATCACATAGCAAAGGTTCGCGAGAATACTCACAACTCGGTACTGATATTCCACAGTGTTGATCATGGCTGGCGGCCTGGTCTTGTGATTTCAAGTTTCTCGCGAAATGGTCCTCAATCAGATTGCTCGTTGCTCAGCCGACAGCTCTTTGATTCCGCAGTGGAATGAACAACCAACTGTACATTCAACAAGGGAATGTACAGAAATGTCGTTGATCAGTTGCTCGAGACAAGAGTTTCTGATCGAAGCAGCGACCACTCAGAAGACCATCGAGGACTATTGCACAGTGAGAAACTGGGAACAAGTTGGGATATTGGCCGCGCGATAGCCGCTAGTCTGACAGTGGGTTTCCCTCACTCAGCCGCTTAAGAGCCAAAAAGCCTCCTCGCCATTGCAGTGACGGCGAGTCTTTGACAAACTGTCATGCGCGCGTTGTAGATTTTGCTTGACAGATCATTGTTCTACCATTTCCAAGCCTTGAGAAGACGCCCATGCGACGGGACTGCATCAGCTGGTGAAGCATCCAAGATTACGACCGGTGAACAACCAGAAAAATTGATCCATCTCAGTCGTTACCGAGATCGGGGACATTGAGACCTGTGTGAGTCTCCTTTCGAAGCCAGGTCCGCTGACACCTCTGCTGGTGTCGGATTTTTATTATCTTTGCGGCACTTCCCACTTCCCAATCCCGATGAACGAGCTCCCACTTTTACACTATGATGGGTGAAACTTCCAAAAATCACAGCCAGTCTGAGTGCCTGTTGGAATTCACTGGATTGAGTCTCTCTTCAAGTAAGATTCGAACAGCGGAAGGGGAGTTGCTATTATGAAAGCATATAGCGTCCATGGGAGAGAACGGTAACCAACCGAGATGCTGTTTCTCAATCACACAATCTTCGCCTCCCTGTGTTACGCATCGATCAGCGTTGCGCTGCCGACTGTGATATACCTTGCCGGTAGCCCGCACTCGCTTTCGCATCGCTCCGACGAGGTATCGCGGGAACCATAAGATACTCATCTGTAATGACACTGCCTCTCGTTATGACCGCTTTCGAGAGTTTGAGATTTCGCACAATCGAGATCCCAAATACATCGAATCGATCTGAGCTCAGAACCTCCAACAAAGTTCGATCGTTCCAGAGCGCCCCCAATCCCGAATTTCTGTCATTCTCAATCTTCAGCAGCCATAGCCTTCCGCTAAATTAATCAAGCCACTTCTTGATAAGATACAGAATGTGGCGTTGTAGCTTACACCGCCGAGAATCGAAAGCAGGTCAAGTTGGCCTTAGCATCATTGAACCGCTCGCCGAGGCGGTGCTAGCACAATTGACCAACAACTAATCTGACCTTGGAATCATTCTTTGCTGCCAATGGGATTGCCTCTTCAATGAATCGGCGGCTCTTGGTGGGACTGAAGGAGTGACACTATCTTGCCACCCCGAACTCCCTTCCGCACCTCATGGAAGGTTAATGGCTGCGGCTCGGACACCGAATTCATGTTGAATCTCCCTAGGAGTGCAAATGAGAAGAGCATCAATCATCATCCTCCTTTTGTGCGGGAGGCGCATCGCATGATAACGACACCGAATTTCGCACGAGTCGGAGTAACGGAAAAAAGACTCCGTCCGGATATTGCCTTCTGTGGACCCTCTCCGGAACGGAGAACGAGTTCCACTGACCAAACACACGAGACGTTCTCTACAGAACAATGATCCCTGACCCATTTATCATCGACCGGCTCGTTGGGAATATTTCCAAGTCAGAGGGCATTCTACTCCGTCGAGCATTA